>JAPDPK010000060.1:1447090-2894180 GCA_031772115.1 Heritiera littoralis | reverse complement strand
TTGATGGTATAAAATACAATATAAAGAAAGAGAAATTAAAGTTTAACATGATGCTAAATATTATTGGCTGAAAATTACAAAAAGAAGAGGCAAACATGATCAAAACCGAACAGCCAAGAAAGCCTTCACCACTGTTCCTTTGCTGCAGTTTTCTTCAACAATTTAATGCTCAAAATGACATAAAATGATGAGAAAATGGATAAGTAAGAAAGGTGGCAACTTCCTATTGGCTAGCATGAATAAATGGAAGACTAAATTGAAGTAAAACTCAGCAAAGTTTTATCATTTTCTCACCGATTTCCCCTGCTCTCCACGATGCATTCTGTTTGCTGCATGTGTAACCGGTTTTCTCCCATTTCTTCCATGAAATCCTTAGCAACACGTCATCCCTTTAATATTTAATCATCTAAGCTTCTCCATAGGCCTTCCATCTACCTTAAAATCAATTAAGAAACAAGCAAAGAGGTTGACTTGAGGCAGAACACAATCTATTTTGGAGTGAGCCATGCGGTCAAGGTAAGCTAGTTGGAATTTATGGTTTTCTTGATAATAAATGGTGGATTTATATGTTTCTTAACATGAGAATCATGGATATAACCTTGTTTTTAGTTAAATCCTTTTAGAATATGAGAATGGAACAAATTGAAATCTTGATATAGATTGAGAACAAGTAAGAAATAATGCTAGAAATTGGGCAAAAACGATGAGAAATGATTAAGGAAATATAAATAAATTAAATAGGAAGCTTGAAATCATAAAGAGGTTGAGAATCAAAATTGAGCTAGTGAAGGGAGGTTTCGATTGGCATGAAAGAATAAGGGAAGTTTATGGTTCATGAAAGAAAATGGCAAAGAATGCTCACGTGGACAAGAAGGAATAAATTGGAAACAACAAATTGAAGAGGAAGATTTAAAAGTCAAGAAATGGCCATAAGAGGGTCCGACCATGATTTTGTTTAAGCATGAGATATGTTGAATTTTTATGATTAATAGTAGAAAATAATCATAGAAATTAAAAGAGAATTATTGGTGAAATTAGAACCGAAAAAGGAACTAAAATGAGGAAGTTGAGTTTTGGCACCAGTATAATTTGTACTGGTTGTGCATATATTATGACATTAGTGGCTGCATTTTTTGAAAGCTAGTAGCTTAAAATTAAGAGGAAAACTATTAATAATTTTGATCAAATTATTTTGTAGCCTGAGTTGACGGCATTTGGTAAATGTAACCGGGAAGCTCGGCTTCATAAGACTGGTAAGGGGGAAGTGTGTGAGTTGTAGTGATATAATGAATTGCATGTTTTCTTGAGTTAAATTTTATAAGAATATTTGAAGCATGATTTGGTTTGAAAACATGCAAATTTGTGGTTGATAAACTGGTTTATATATCGTAAATTGTGTGCAGGAGGTTAGGAATCCACAGTCTTTATGCTGTCAAAAAATTTTCAAAAATATTCTAAAATATTATAAAATATTTTAGATGCATGAAATGATTTAAATGGGAAATTTTGAATATAATTTCCATCAATTTTTCATAATTTGAAAATTATGAGAAAGTTATGAAAAACTGAATATTCATGTTTTATCTTTTATTAAAGTGAGAATTTGATTTATTTTATATGATATTAAATATTCAAAATGAATATTTATTTGTTTTCTCACTTGATACATGAATATTTACTGACGGATTTACTATATGTGGAAATGGAAAATAAAATACCTTTTGGGAAAATAATTATTATTGAAATAAATGACGAAATTTATAAAATGCTCCTTAAAGGTATTTTATGAGAAAATAAATTGATTTTGAGACTTTAGGCCTCGAGATTCATACTTTAATGTTATACAGTTACTGTCACGTGGCTGATTGACCCTCCAGTCATCAGCAGTCTTGGAGTTACTTGGCAAGTGTACACCGAGGACCACTTATAAATTATGGCCATAGATCTAACTGTATACTGTTACTATGTTCCTTCGGGAACGATTACTGTGTCCCTAGTGGACGATTATAGCATGATACTATGTAGGGTGATGCCTAGTCTCAACTTACTGATTACTGTTTACTGAACTGGTAGCTACTGATTACTGTTTACTAAACTGAAAGCTATTGATTACTGTTTACTGAACTGTTAGCTACTGATTACTATTTACTGAACTGAAACTTATTGATTACTATTTACTAAACTGGTAGTTACTGATTATTGTTTACTGAAATGAAAGCTACTGATTTCTGTTTACTGAACTAGTAGCTATTGATTGCAGTTTACTGAACTGAATCCGATTGATTTCTGGTTACTGAACTGAATTGTACGGAATACTGTTTACTGAACTAGAAGTAAACTTACTATTATTGAGAAAGAATACCTTGAAAATTATTTCTAAAATAGAAATAATTACTGAGCTGTTATCCAGTGATTTGGATATTTATAAACCATTATACTGAAAAGACTATTTACTGTAACTATTGTTTTACCATTGTACTGCACGTGTTTTGAACTGTACTGAAAGGAAGGAAAATAAATGGTTTATCCCGTGTATAATTATGGAAAAATGGGTAATTAAATTGTTTTACCAAGAACAATTTATAAATTACTCCCTATAGTCGCTATGGTTTTCAGGACAAGACAGGTATTCCAAAATACCTTTCATACTCCATCTGGATTTCCCGGCCGACTATAGTATCCTTCCTCACTGTACTTAGTACACGGTTAGGAAATAAATGTTTTACAGCATATAGTTTTCATTATATCAAGCAGCATACAACTCTTTTACTGAGTATGTGGTTCGCTCACCCCTTTACTTTCAAATTTTTCAGATTAATTACGAGGATTATTTGATGGCTTCCGCGGATAAATATAGCTACGAGTAGCCCACTGGGACAAAGAGCATTGAAATTCAAAGGTACAGTCACTTCTCTTATATATTCAGACACTTATATACAGTGCTACATTATTGTAAAATAGAAACGGGGGATGTAAAGTGTATGAAATATTGTAAAAATTTTTATATTCCGAATTTATTGAATAAATGTTTACTATTTATTACTGTTAATGATTAAGTGTTAAAAATATGTAAAATACTAGTAAATATTGTGTAAAAATGTACTTTGGACTGTTACATAACCTGAGTCATTGAAATCTTTTGATACAAAATTTGATTTTTAATGCTCTTGTCATGGTGTTTTTATCAAATTGGGTTTTCAAAAACTCAATTAAACCAATTTCCTAGCAAACCTATTTAGAAAAATCATTTCAAAACATAGAAAACAACGATAAATTTGATCAAAAGCTTATGATTCAAAATCATGTTCAAACTGATTGCTTTTTTCTCTTGAAATTGATAAACCAAAACCCAAAATTTGTGAAATCTTTCACCTTTGTAACACATAAACAATTACCCTTGATGATTAAATCGAATTAAAAAAGCATAAAATATGAAGATTTTAATTTGATTTCAAATTTGGATTAAAATCTTGTGCCAAAACTTTGAATCTCGATTACTTATTCTAAAAAAAAATTTCTTGAAATTTATCTTATATATGTTTAATCATTGCTTAATGAGAAACAAAAGCCCCAAGTTTTTGTTCAATAATTTTCTTCATAACATTGAAATTTGACTATGCACAAAGTTAAACTTTAAAAATGTTTTTAATTTCTAAATTTGTTCAAAAAATTTCTTTTGGTCCTAAATTTACATAAGCTTAGCTCTAATACCAAATGTAAGAATTATTTTACTGATCCTATGTGAAAATTAGAGCACTAAAATTATAAAAGATTAAATATGTTTTCCTTTTGTGACAGACATCATTGAGAGCGAAAGTAGAATTATCAAAATCTTGATAGGCTAGTCTTCCTCCTTCTCCTCTTCTTCTTCTTCTTCTTCTTTAAGTGGCTCTCAATGGGTAATTACCAATTTATTTAAAAGCAAAGAGGAGACTTAGCTGTATGTATGTATGTATGTATGTATGTATGTATGTATTGCTGGCTTAATTACATAATTGAGAGGGGGGTGAATCAGTTTTTAACTAATCTTAGGTTTGTTTTTCGATTTTTCTAAATTCTCTAGCCTATATAATAGTTCTCTAAGTTCTCTAGGCTATTTTAGCATACATTTCAATTACAATTCAATATACACAATTAAATCACAAGACAATAAAGAGTAAAGAGTTAAAGAATTATACGCAACCTTTTTAGTAAATGCACCTACTTCTCCAACATATGGTCTACCATTAACTGGACTTGTGGTATTCAGCTTAACCACCTAACTCTTAATATGAAATCCTTATACAAATCCAATCTTTATTTCTACTATGGAACCAAACTAGGCAATTCACTACCTTCCTCCCAACTATACCATGGCAACATTGGAAAACCATAAATGATATTCTCTTTTCATGCAAAAATATCCCACAGTATTTCATTTTCCTGAGCACCCTTAACATTAGTCCTCCCAGTCTGTTTCCTCGCACTAATCATTTGACTTTGCATCAAACACGACAACCTCAACTCTCCTTCATTTCTTGGAGGTCACCCAATCTTCCATTCTTCAGACTTAACACTAACAACTCTGGCTTACGTAATCTTGGTCTGGCAGGATGCGATGGTTTTATAAGGGATGCTAATAATTAGTTTGTTCTTGGATACTCTAATTACCTAGGTATTACCACTAACGACATTGCTAAACTTCAAGGTATTAAAACTAGCATACAACTCGCATCACACTTGGCAATAACTCATTTAACAGTGGAAACTAAATCTAGCAGCTCCATCAAATTATTCCATAAGACCTAGGATTTGCCTCCACTTTAGGCAACAATCATATGTGATTGCAATAGACTTGTGACAAGATTCAACAACATCAACATAACTTTTATATGCCTAGAAGCTAATTGGATAGTGGACTGTTTTGTTGTGAGAGTTGCATCGAATAAATTAGTGGAGTTGCAAATTGAAGCTCTTGTTTCTCTCTCTCTTTTTGTTTTTTGATCAATGTAATGGTGAATGTTATAGACTAATAAAAACAGCTACTTCAATTGCTATATGTACTTGCAACTTCAATTAATAAAATCTTATCATGTTAATCAAAAAAAGAGTTTAAGAATATTTGGGGCGAGAGTTCTTAGTTCAATGTAACCAAATTATTATTATAAACAAAAACCACTAAAAATTGATTTAATTTGAAATATTGTAATAATAACACTTTCAAATCATACACTAATGTTAAAATTAATAGCAATATAAAATTCTATGTACTAATGCTTATTTTAATCTTTCTTTCTTTTAACATTGTTAATTGTGATTAAAAGTATAGCATGGCATGAACATGTCAAGTTAACGTATAAAAACTTTATACAAGTAAATAAGAAAATACTTACACAATAAATATAAATATAAATATTGTTTATTCTTAATTATATTTTTATATAATTTCTAATTTGATTTCGGGTTTGAATTAATTTCAGAATGTTAGAAAAAAAAAGCTAAAATAAAAATTTAATATGGATTGATTTCGAAACCAAACCGAAATGCTTTGGCTTTCAAACTAGATGGATTTAACCACAAACTAAAGAAAAGACTAGCCAACGAGAAACAGCGAATTAAATGAAGAGACAAAGGAGAGAAAGTTGAGAGAGAGAGATCCGAACAAAGGAAAAGTCAATCTTCTTTCTCTCCGTAAATCGTTCTGCAAAATCCGAAATCATGTCAATCAACATGAAAACCCTAACCCAAGCCCTCGCTAAAACCGCTGCGGTCATCGAGAAAACCGTACAAACAACCGTACAGGAGGTTACCGGACCCAAAGCTCTCCAGGACTATGACCTCCTTGACCAGATCGGCTCCGCAGGGCCAGGGCTTGCCTGGAAGCTGTACTCCGCCAAGGCGCGTGATGAAACGCGTCCCCACCAGTATCCCACGGTTTGCGTATGGGTGCTGGACAAGAAGATGCTCTCGGAGGCACGCGCGCGTGCGGGGCTGTCCAAGGTGGCGGAAGATTCATTCTTCGATTTGATACGGGCGGATGCGGCGAGGCTGGTGAGGCTGAGGCATCCAGGAGTGATCCACGTGGTGCAGGCTTTGGATGAGAATAAGAATGCCATGGCGATGGTTACGGAGCCCTTGTTTGCATCGGTGGCTAATGCGCTTGGAAATTTCGACAATGTTGCCAAGGTTCCTAAGGACCTGAAAGGGATGGTTCGTGCTCTAATGTCTTTTTCCTGATTGAATTTTTTAAATTTGGTTCAGTTTCAATTTTGAATTACTCCAATGCTTGGAACCGATGGTTGAATCTTAAATGGTTATAGTTTATCCAAATCTGCGATCTATCTCCGTATACCAATTTCTGTACTGCTAGATGATTCTGTGAAAGTCTATTTTCAGTAAATCTAGTTCTGTACGATCGATTTTGTGCTGAAGGTTAAGTTGGAGTGGCTTTTTCCAATTTAGTAGATTAGAGTTACTTTGAATGGTGAATTGCAATTTTTACATAATTTACTAAATAAGTATTTTGAAGTTGGTCAATACACTCAATATCAATTTGCTACATAGGTAATTTAGAGCAGTATGCTTTCTTATGTTTTATATCAACAAATTTGTAGAAGTATCGGAGTTTTAAGAACACTGGCTAAAATTAAGGAATAGGCATTGTGGACTAGGAATGACAAACATGGTCAGTTGCAAATGCTGAAATTGGGTCTGCTTAGTGATCAAACACTGGTCAATTTGAGTGTAAAAAAGTGATGGGCAGAGAGGAAATAGGTTGCTGAAACTTTTGCCTTGTAGTATAGTAGGGTTGAACCGAAAATTTGGGGTTTTGCTGGGAGGAATTGGTTAGAAGCATGTGCAATGTTTAGAGGTCTGAAGGATTAAAGAGAAGCAGATTGTATATGAATTTCAAATGAGAAGGGGAATCTATGCTGGGAGATATGTTTGCTTTCCTTACACAGAGGAAATTTCCAAAAACATGTATTTAAGTTCTCCAACAACTTGTCAATGTTCTACGTCATCATAAAACTCAACTAAATATGCAATTTCAAGATAGAGACAGGGAAAGACTTACTAATATAGATTGAATTAGGGATAAAATCTTTAATTTTTAGAAATCATAATTAACTTTTAAGAAAATGGTTAAATCATAATATTAAGATTCTACGATCAGGTCTGTTTAGCATGATAGAAAATTGCCACTACTTGTGGCTACGTAAACCATTTAATGAAATATTGAATAAATGATCTCAGTAACTACTGATAAGATTTTTTCATTGGACGATGACTTCTTTGTTGTTGTGGAGCCCATAAACTGTTGCCTCTTGTTCATTTAAAAAAAAAAACCTTAATTATAGCCTATGGCTAAAGAGGAGAACTTCCCCTTGTTCATTCATCATCATCAGAGCCTTTATCCCAAGAGATTGGGGTAGGCTATATGAACCAATATCTGAATTCACGTTAGATCGTCCATATGTATTCTCCTCCTTCATAGATTCCTATTCAAGGCCATTTGCTCATCCAATTCTAAAACCTCCATATCTTTCCAAACTACTTCCTTCCAAGTCTTTTTTGGTCTTCCTCTAATCTTAACCCTTCTCTCAACATCCATAGCTTCTATTCTCCTAACTGGTGCATCTACAGGTCTACGTCTTACGTGTCCAAACCAACATAAACGATTTTCACATATCTTGTCTTCGATAGGTATCACTCCAACAATTTTACGAAATCATCATTTCTCATTCTATCCCTTCTTGTATATCCACATATCCACCGTAACATTCGCATATCTGTTACACTCATCTTTTGTGTATGTAGCCTCTTAGTCGCCCAACATTCACTACTATATAACAATGTTGGTCTAACAACTGTCCTATAAAACTTGCCTTTCAACCATATAGGAATTCCTTTATCACACAACACACCCGTAGCACTTCTCCACTTACTCCATCCAGCCTTGATCCTATAGGTCACATTACCGTCAATCTCTCCATCCATCTGTACTATCGATCCCAAGTATCGAAAATGATCCCGCTTAGGTATCGCCACCCCATCTAACATCACTACATCATGCTCTTCCACTCGGTTAGAACTGAATTTACACTCCATGTATTCAGTTTTCACTCTGCTTAGTTTAAATCCTTTTGCTTCCAACGATTGTCTCCATAATTCCAATTTTGTATTGATCTCCGCTCTAGTTTCCGCACATAGGACAATATCATCTGCAAACATCATACATCAAGGCACTTTATCCTGGATGGATTTTGTCAGTTCGTCCATAACTACCACAAACAAGAATGGACTCAACGCTGACCCTTGGTGTAAACCCACTGTGATAGGAAACTCACTTGTTCATTAAAAACTCACTTCCCCTTGTTCATTAAAAAAAAAAAACCTTAATTATAGCCTATGGCTAAAGAGGATAACTTCTATTTAAACAAGTTATTGATGTACTATTGTTTAAGTTATGATTTTGAAGGATTATAGAATTGGTTTTCTGTAAAGGCAAAAGGGAAGAAAAGGAATAATCAATTTGAAATAAAAACTTTGAAATCTGAAATGTAATTTTGGAAAATTAAGAAAGCTAAGCAAAAGTTGTTAACGGTTGTTACTTAGATAAAGCTTCTTTCGCAAGTTGTCTGCAGTAATGCATACTCAATAGAATTTATATGAAAACTAAATTTGGTGTTATTGTTCATGGATACACTTAGAGGTATGATGGCTTTTTTAATTAAGATGGAAAAAGTTCACTTGCAAAGTTGTTGTGTCTATGATGATTCAACCTTGAGTAAAAGTATAGGTAGGTCTAAAACGCGGTGCTTAATATCAGCCTTAAATGCCAAGTTATTTTATGGTTGTTTAAATTTTAATATCTTGATAGCTACATTAATCGTTTTCCTAAATTGAAAAGGAAGGAATCCACAGTGAAGTAGTTTGAGTTTCAGCCTGGGTTTTCATCATGCTTAATTGGAGTTTGGCATGTATTTAAGATGCCCAGATTTATGACTTCCACTTGGTCTCAACCTTAATTTATCCAACGGTATGTTGGAAGTTTGGAGGTAGAAGAGGTTAGAGTGAATGGGGGGAAAAATTACTAGAGTGGAGTTGATTAGTAAAAACATTATTCTTTTACCCTTTCTTAGAATTGACAGAAGAGAAGGTTAAAGTTCTAAGTTTATGGACTATAACTACTGTAACCGGTTGAGAGATTATTTTTAAATTACATTTTTAGTGGTTTAAAGGAATTCACAGGCAGAAATCATTGAAGTGGAATACTTTCTAATCCTTTTGAATAGGGGGTTAGTTTTACTGTCAAACAATTTCCTCTCCCTTTAAGAAAAAGTTTCCAAATAGGATAAGGGTAAAAAATTTAGTTGCTTTCATTATACATTCCTCTATATGAAAACATTGCAACAACATTGAGTTAGTGCTAGGTTGGAAAATTGACTAATTTCTTTATTTTCAATGTTGGATATGAATGTATCTTGTATTTGACATGTCTTTATATAAGATGAAAAAAAATTGTTCTTGAAGATTTCACTGTGAATGCTGAGTGCTTGAATCATCCGCCATCCTGTTATGTCTTCACCATCATATCCTTTATAATTATACCAAACCTAAAAGGGTTTTTGCTTCGCAGGAAATGGGTTTGCTGGAGGTGAAGCATGGTTTGCTTCAGATTGCAGAATCCTTGGATTTTCTTCATAACAATGCACGTCTTATTCATCGGGCTATATCACCTGAGGTTAATTCTTTTCCTGATTTCTACTAATATGACCACTGATAATGCTTGGAAATTTTTGTTTCTCTTTTCCGCATAATTATTTTGATGGGCTGTTATAAAGAACTAATGACAGTTTGTTGGCTGCTTTCTGTAGCAGTTTTATCTTCTTATTCCTTTTGATTTTTCAAAGTCTTCGTCCTTTTTGATTTTTAGTAGGTTTATGCCTACAATCCTTGGTATAATTTCGTTTTCTTCTTTTGATAATTTCTTGATTGATGAAAAGAGATTATTTTGTGCCTTTTATAGATTGTTTGTAGGTGGGGACATAATTTCTGTATAGGTGTGTCTAACGATTGAGTTTGTACCTTGCAGAATATCCTGATTACGTCAAGTGGAGCTTGGAAGCTTGGTGGATTTGGTTTTGCTATCTCAACAGATCAGGCCTCTACTGATTTGGCTAATGTGCAGGCCTTTCATTATGCTGTAAGCAAAACTTGTGATATTTCAAAGGTTTAGCCCTAGTGGTAAGGGTGGGTGGAGGTTGGGAAGGAGTGCTAGGTTTGAGCTGCAGTACCCTTTCTTGTACCCAAAGAAAAATGAGAATGTTTTTCACATTACTCCAGTTCCTTATACTTGATCCAACTGAAATCAAAACATGAAACAAGGGAAACAAATAGTAAAACCCATATGCTCTATAGGTTTGTTGCTCTGATTCTTCATTTTCCAAGAAATGCCTGTATTCGACACATTTTATGGCCATGGAAATAGAGGTCTGACCGTCCAAATATAGGGAAAACATGAAAAATTTGAATGTACCCATGTTGGGCACATGTGCATATTTGACATTCACCTTCTAGTACAAGTAACATAGTCTAGTTCACTATTGATAATTTACTTAATGTTATGCAATCTTTCATTAGGCTATCCTTAGAAATGTGGATATCCATTTAATGCGTTTTTATGTCCTAATATGATATGTCATAGATACAATATATGGTCGTACATGATTATTTATTTATTACTGTTTGTGTCTTTTGGAATGCCTTATTAACTTTATTCTTATGCCACCTTTTTGGCTTTTGATGTCAATGCTTCTCTTCAAAGTAATTTTCATTCTACTTTTTAGGCTTTGCTTTCTTCTGTGTTTTATTCTTTTTTTACTTGTTCGCTATGTGGTGTTTTCTCTGCGCAAATATGAGTATGCTTCTTGTGATATTTTATCAAGTGATTCATTGTGATGGATGCATTTACCATGTTTGCAATAATGATCTGTATGTAGCTATTATATTCTGATTTGATATGCAGGAATATGATGTTGAAGATTCTTGCATGCCTCTTCAGCCTTCATTGAATTATACTGCACCTGAATTGGTTCGTAGTAAAGCATATTCAGTTGGATGTTATTCTGACATTTTCAGTTTTGGATGCCTTGCCTACCATTTAATTGCTCGAAAGCCTCTGTTCGACTGCCACAACAATGTCAAGATGGTACTTACTAATTTAAAATTTTATCCTTTTGACATTGCCTATGAATTAGATCCATTTTTTGTTTTCTTGAAACAAGAAAAACTGCTTTTCTATCATGCTCATATTCTGGCAAGAGTTTTTTTTCTCTATTTGTCTGCATGTTGCCTTCTGTTTTTGGTATAAAAAATTTGTTAAGATCAACTTAAATCAGGGATTACAAAAGGAGGTAAGGTAGATCTCTATCGAAACCTCTGTTCCCCTACATTACATGTAAGTTAAATTATGAGCAAAGAGAAATTTCTGCAAAATGAGAAAATTAACAACTTCTACTTCCTTGAAAGAGACTACAGAACCAAACCCCGTAAAGAACCCTTTTATACATACTCTAGGCAAACTGTAAAGCTAACTTTGGGCCTTATTAAAACAGATATAAAATGGGTTTAAGAATCAAAACTAAAATCCAGATAGTTTCAGTACGCATCTTTCACACTTGACCATAGGTATGGCTTGTAGTGATGTTGGCAATGTTTCAATCTTGCATGTGACAAAATGAAAAAAACTTTTTTTACTGCTGTACAGTTGTTCCCTTGTGCAAATTAGAGAAGTATGTGTCAAAGACAGTTCTAGAGACGTAGGTTCAACTAAACATGTTGAAGGTATATTGCTTTGCAGCATACTAGACTTATATTATGGTTTCTTTTTCTCTGTTTGTCTTTTTAAAATTTTTGTGTAAAATAATAAAGTTAGCTTATTAATATCTTTCTGCTTCACTGCTTTACAATTTTTTTATATCTGTTTTATAGTACTAGTGGTTGATTGTTGTGTTTCTTTCCTGCAGTATATGAATTCTTTGACATACTTATCCAATGAAGCCTTCTCCTCTATCCCACCAGAATTAATCCATGACTTACAGAGGATGCTCTCTGCAAATGAATCTATCAGGCCATCGGCACTGGATTTTACTGGTAATAATGGGAGCATTGTTGATCTTGTCATTTGTTTTATATCTCAAGAAAAAAAAAAGATTTTTAAATAACAGAGCATGTTTCCTGCATGCAACTTTATTTTAGAGTTACACAATTTTAAGTGTTTTGGGGTGCAATCATCTCCCTAGTATGTGTTGTATTGCATGTTCAGTGATCATGGAATTGCTGTGAAAAGCAATTAAGCATGCATCAAAATTCCTGTTTATTGTAAAATATGAACTTCCTTTCAAAAGGCAGTGGCTCTGTTTTGAGTTGGATGCATGATGTCTGTGTGCTTAGTGAAAGGCGTGGGCCATTATTATCAAACATCCTTTTGCTTCATGATAAATAAGGTTGTCTCATCTTAGATGGTCTTGTGCTCTCTCTCTCTCTCTTTCTCGTATTTATTTTCAACCCTAATAGCAAAGATGATTAACTTGGATGATGTGTAGTTAAATTAAAGCAAACGGCATGAAGTATCCTGTCAGTTCCACATAGTTGTTATTGAATTGGCACTTAAACTCTAATATTTGGATTAATTTTTTGATTTTGAATTTTATTTATTGTATTTGCAGGTTCTCCATTTTTCCGGGATGATACTAGGTTGCGTGCTCTTCGCTTCCTTGACCACATGCTTGTATGCGTTTGAGTTTTCACTTGTCTAAAACATACTCATTAAATGCAGTCATCTATAAGTAACTTGCTTGGAATAAGTGCTATGAAAATGCTAAATTCCTTGGTGACAATTTTGTTTCCTGGCAGGAAAGAGATAACATGCAGAAGTCTGAGTTCTTAAAAGCTTTATCTGAGATGTGGAAAGATTTTGACTCCCGTGTGTTGCGGTATAAGGTTGGAGATTTTATTTTGTTTCTCTGAGTGCCATGTTTCTAATTTTGCTTAGTGGGTATGTAATGCAAATTTGAATTTTAAGAACCATAGTAGTTATTAAACATGAGTCTGCCTTTAAGGATATTTGGGAGACTAAATGAATAAATTCTGGAAAACAGACTTGTTCTTGATTTTCTAAAGTGATTTTCATATGTGCATTCTCCTTCCCTCTTCTTAGCATCATTCTCTCCCGTGGTGTGATGCATTTGATATTCTTCAAGATCTTCAAGTGTTGTCTATCTCCCTTTTTATTTATTGCTATTTTTGGTTCAGCGAGCTCAATGAGTAGATATTAGTGGTTCAGTTATATAATCCATTGCATTTGGCAGACAAAAGCCAATCAAGTTAATTTATGATTTTCTAAACGCAGGTACTTCCGCCTCTTTGTGCAGAACTAAGGAATTTGGTTATGCAGCCAATGATTCTGCCGATGGTTCTCACGATTGCAGAGTCACAGGTGCTTGTTTCACTCTTAATCAGGTTTTGGCGTATCAATAGAATGCACTTTTTATTATATGCGATTGGAATTCTAAAACATTGCATGGAGTTTATGTTTGCCTTTGGAGTATCTTCATGCTACCCTTTCTGGATTCGTTGTTAAACCTGGAATGTCTTTTGTTATTTTCAACATGCTAGATATTTTCTCTCTAAATAGTAGATTAACGCTTTCCTTTCTGATCATGCTCTGTTTCTGCGACATTATCTAAACTTCCCAATTACTTTTATGAGATATATTCTGTGGCCTGAGTTTCTCTCTTTCCTGCTGTTTCTGGTTTGGGAACGTTTTATTTTCCTTGAACTTTTGTACCACCTAATAAAATACTCACAAGAAACAAAATTCCAATACCAAATAATATGCTTTAGTGTTTTCTGAATGTCTAATCATGAGAATAACAATTGAACTAAAACTATGAAAAAATAAGTATGATATAAATGAATAGATTCTTAAATATATATTATGAATGTTTATAACAGTATAGTAATTTTTTATATTCAAACAAGCATATTAATATTTTGAAGCATATGCGAAAAAGCTTGCTATGCTCTATTTAGTACCATGTTCCAGGTTATGAATAACAGGAATGTTTCTTCAATAGTTTCATCCTGCCAAAAATTTAGTAAGTGTGAGCCATGTGGACATCATATATCTCTATCTTGCAAACGGAGAAAATTCTGTTTGATGAAAGGGCTATGACGTGCTAAGTGCTTTAACTAGATTCTAAATGGGATGATAAAAGGTTAATTTTTTTGAATGTTTCTGAAAATTATCATACTTTCACAGACATTTGGATGATACATTGAGCTGCTTGTAGCTTCAAAGAATTCAACATTCTATATATCAAATGCCAAATATGATACAACTTCAGTATATAATGTTAAACCATGTTTAAATTTTCTCTCCAAAATTTGTTCTGGATTTTGTCCTGCATTTTCACTTGACCTATATGAATTTTGTTTGAGCTTTATCACTGAGTAATGTGGAGGAAGTTGTTGTCTTTTAATTCATCTCTTCTTCTCTGCTAACAAAATGTGATTAAAGTGATGAATCCACGTGTAATTTAGTTATATCTAGTATAATCATTCTTTTTTATCTTGTTTGATCAATGAACTGTTGGCTTGAAATGTACTGTAGGATAAAAACGATTTTGAGTTAGTTACGATGCCAGCTCTTGTGCCTGTCCTGAGCACTGCAGCAGGAGAGACCTTGTTGTTGCTGGTGAAGCATGCAGAACTTATTATCAACAAGGTAACTAAAGTAGCATGCCCACTGAAAGAATGCTCTCAAGGGTCAAAATTTCATCTCTCTCTCTCTCTCTCTTATATTTATTTGTTTTTATTAATAAAATCTGAGGATACTGTGGTCTAATTTTGTTTGTGAATATGAGCAAATTGCCATTTGGTAACATTTTCCATTGAATGGGTGAAAGTGATGA
The DNA here is from genome assembly GCA_031772115.1 of Heritiera littoralis. Lineage (NCBI taxonomy): Eukaryota > Viridiplantae > Streptophyta > Magnoliopsida > Malvales > Malvaceae > Heritiera > Heritiera littoralis. The sequence continues at coordinate 2,879,223 of JAPDPK010000060.1, read as the reverse complement.
AGTAGATGTATGTGGTTCAGAATGGTATTAATAATAATCTACTTTTGTCATCATGAATTTCAAGGAAGCCATTTAAATGGATGATATAGGTTGCGGACTTCATTTTGTCCTTTTGCTTTTTCTTCTATATCCCCCTCTCCCCACCCCTGCAGGTCCCTTAAATTCTGTGATGTATGTGATCTAGGTGGTGAGGCTTTGTTTTTGATATGAGATTCTTAAGCAAAGAAATTTGAATGAAGAAGGAAAGAAAATATCAATAAGGGTTCTATGGGAGTAAAAAAAAAAAGGGTTGACTGTAGCAGACAATCAAGAAGAAAGAAAAGATCCTAAGCTTCACTATACAGGGTTCTCTAGGAATCACAACTAAGGTTGATTGCATCACACAATCATGATAGAATGCTGCTGGAAATTCTCTTGTACTAATTTTAGATCCAAATTGAAAAATACATTGATTTATTGAGACTCTGAGCATCCTTAATCCTAAAAGAAATAGAAGTTCTACTTTAATTAGGACTTTAAATAACTACATAGATTCCAGATAGAAAACTAACAAATTTAACTGAAAGCAAAATATAATAGGATAAGGAAAATCCAAACCAAGACCCTATACCCTAATATAAATGCAAAATACCAAATATGGTTCCGTAAAGCCCTAGCACTTAAAAATTATAATTGAGCTCATACAGAACTACAAAGTAACAAAATAAAAATCTGCCGTCACCCCCTCAATCCTGTCTTTCTTTAGGGCATTTTGTTTAACCTTTATTAAGGTTACAAGGTATTGTTGTCAATAATGTTTTAAGTACTAATAAATACTTCATGCAGTTATGAGGCATTCCTACTGAAAGTATCATTGCTTAAAATTTTCTGATACCTTACAGAATAATACAATTCCACATCTGTCATAACTATGGTACTTAGCTGAAGGACCTATTGATGCACATAATATGTTTACTTAGATTTCTGTGGTTAGTCTTCTATTTCCTGCTATTAACTACCGGGTCACTAAAATCTGTAGAAACATACAGAAAATCATGTAAAAGAAGAAGCTTGATATTATAATTGTTTTCAGATATTCAATTTTATTGGGCTTATTTGTCACACTTCTGCTATATGGTAATTGCTGAAAAGGCTCCTCATATGAAATGACAATGTCATGTTTCCCATTTACTTCGGAGACTTGTTTTTATCATGGATCATGCTCAACCATTTAATTATAGTTATTCCAATTACTGTAGACAAGTTCGGAGCACCTAGTATCCCATGTATTGCCCATGTTTGTTCGAGCTTATGATGACAATGATCCTCGTATACAAGAGGAAGTTTTGAGAAAATCTGTATTCCTTGCCAAGCAACTTGATGTTCAGGTGATTGTCACAATTTTTTTTTTTCATTTTCAAATGAATTGTCATTTCCAAAGTTTACCTTCTCTATATTTTGTTGTATGCAAAGCACTGAGCATAAAGAGATTGCACATCTGTTATAAGAGAATCAGAGATGTTGCTGGGTTCCTTTTGACTTGAATGTTATTATGCTTGTTATTATTGATCATTGGGTATATTATATAAAGGGGAAAAAATCATTCGTACCTGTTGATTGTCGGATGAGTCAATTATCCTTAGACTATAGATGGTGGATGAATGTACAGATTTCCCACTGAGATCTCATATTTTGTTTAGTTCTTAAAAGAAGATTAGGTAATTCCACTGTCAGCTGAAGAATAAAGTTATTCATCACACCTTCTTGCTGCATCTTTTACAGATTCAAAGTGAATCAAATTTGAAGTTGTGTCTGGAATAATGGGTGAAGAGATCAAAACGTACAATTTTGAAGCTTGTTTGGCATTTTGCTTGAATAATTGTCTCAAGTTTTTATTAAGTACTCAAAGCTTGACCAACTTGCTCTATCTATCTCATTGTTTCTGGGGTGTCTGTGTTTCTTAGAAGCTCTCTGTTCTTTCATGTTTTCTTTATCTTCTTGAGCAACTTAATGTAAGAAATATGGTTGGCTTGTGTCATAAAATAGTGCTTTTTTAAAATAGAAATTCCTAGCATATCCAGCACTCTTTAGTAGGTTAACTTTTGTCCTTCACTGAGAAAATGCTGGATTTCTAAGTTTACTTTGGATGGTTCTCTTTATTCAAAAGCAAAGATCTAATGGGCAAATAAATTTACTCCTCAATAGCATGATTTTCATTCCCATTTTATCATCATAGTAATAGGTGTTGCCTATTGTAAGTTACATTGTGTGCCTTGAACATCTGCATGTGGATTTTAGCCCCCCTTTTTTTTAAACACTATTTGAAAAGAAAAATCATGATTTCGGTACTCCTTTTTGGCTATTATATTATTGTTGATATTTCGTTATCATGAAGTTACTAACAAGTAACAAGTTATTTAAAATTATTTTTTATGCATTACAGCTTGTGACAAAAGCCATTCTGCCTTGCAGTGGATTTTGTCTGATTATCTTTAAGCTATTCTTAGTGCATTGTAGCCTGTTTCAATTGCTTATTTTAATATATTAAAATAGGATTTTTTATAATGTGAAATATGGATTTGACAGTATGATATCAAACACCTTTTATATTTCATCTATATTTTTGAGCATTTCTTTTCTTTTATCGTTATTATATTCTTGATGATATTCCTTATATTGATGTACTAAGTTTATGTTTCAAATTATTCTTTATGTTCTTCAGCTCGTGAAACAAGCCATTCTGCCTCGTGTTCATGGCTTAGCTCTTAAAACAACAGTTGCTGCGGTATGTATGACTTATTTTGGTAATTAGCGTAGTATCAAATTATATACTGATGATTTATCAGATATAATGATATGACTAAACACTGCTATGTCATATCATCCATTACAAAAATGCTGTCATCTGTAATAATTTGTTTTTTTTCAAATACTATACCTGCCAGTTTCCTGAAAATAAACTTGTGCATGTAAGAAGAATATGAATTAGGTCATCTAAAAAATTCGAGTGTAATGGGAAAGGAACAATGAGCTTGGTGAAATGTGTCTTCATTGTTGTTTTTAGGAAGGCATCTGAATTCTAACTTACAGTCTTTCAATATTATTCAATGCCAATTGGAATTGAGGAAAGCAGTGGATGCATCTGTACACAGTTTGTGTGGAATTAGGGGCTTTTTTATTTTTTGAAATTTTAAAGCAGTTCTAAGCGTTTTAAATGAACTAGCTACTCTATTCTATTAGTTTCAGTTACTTTCTTTTGAACCCTCTTAGTTGGTTTCTTTGAGCAGGTTAGAGTCAGTGCCTTGATATGCTTAGGAGATTTTGTTCATGCACTTGATAAACATGCTGTGCTGGATGTCTTGCAAACCATTCAACGCTGTACAGCTGTTGATCGTTCTGCCCCCACTCTTATGTGTACCCTAGCGGTTTCAAACTCAATTTTCAAACAGGTAATGATAAGACGTTTTGTTGCTTAAGTTCTTTTTCATTGTTATGTTGGGAACACAGCTCATTATCTGTCTTTTCCTTATTCTTGTTCAGTATGGAGTCGAATTCACTGCGGAGCATGTCCTCCCTATTCTCACACCTCTTCTTACAGCCCAACAGTTGAATGTTCAGCAATTTGCCAAATATATGCACTTTGTCAAGGATCTTCTCAGGTATGGTTGTTATTGTTGTGCTTAGTGAATTCCTTTGGAACCTATTTCTTTGTACACCTGCATGATTTCATGGCAAACAATGAACATTTTTTTCTTTTCTTACACTCACTGAATAATAATAGTCAGTAATACTACCATTATTTTACCACTTAATTATGAAGATGTTGTGATTCCTAATTTTATTTTTACGCAGAAACATAGAAGAATACCGGGGGGTTACTTTAACCGATTCTGGAATTCAGGAGGTAAAACATGCTACTACTACCAATGGGCTTCAGTCTCAGGGCTTGAGCCAAGCAACTGGGACTGTGGCTTCTGCAAAAAGCAGCCCGGCATGGGATGAAGACTGGGGCACTACTATGAGAGGCTCTGCCAATGCCACCGCTACTCAGCCTTCAAAAATCAACTTATCCCTTCAGTCTGTTTTGGGTGATAAATCAATTCAGTCAGCACCCAGACAATCACAGTCTTCCTCAATATCTACTATATCTAGCCAGCAAACGTCAGTTTCTTGCCCTGCGGTTGACATTGAATGGCCACCGCGTGCATTTTCAGGTGTTACTTCAGAGTCCAGAAATGGCCAGAAGCAATTAAATGTTGGAACTTTATCATCATCAAATTTTGATGATTTAGATCCCTTTGCAAACTGGCCTCCACGGTCTACTGCCTCAAATGATTCTGGAACCTTTAACAATGGCACAATGGGACCAGCAACGAACAATTATGGATCCAATTTTATCACAACTAACCCAAGCAACATGATCTACCAAACAGACAACAGCAACAGTTGGGCATTTGGCAACCAAAGCCCTGGGGAGGTGCTAAGACCTAATCACGGGAGTTCAACTTCGAATGCAAGTAATTTGAACAGCGGGAGTGTCCAGAACTCTATTGGATTCTTGAAACAGAACCAAGGGATTTCAGCCTCGATTAGTTCTTCATACAATAATCAGAAAGCGGCAGATCTTGGGTCTATCTTTGGTTCTACCAAGAATGAGCAGACTGCTCCAAAACTTGCACCACCACCCTCAACTGCTGTGGGTAGAGGAAGAGGCCGAGGGAGGGGAGCAAATTCAGCCTCAAGGGCTGGTCATGCCAAACCAACATCAGAACAGCCATCTCTTTTGGATTTACTTTGATAGGCAGGGTTGCTTTTATTAGAGCAAACACAAGATGAGATTTTCTTGAATGTGGTCATATAGCTGCCATCCCGCGTTGTACAGACTTTGCCAGATACTGCTAAATGTTTTTGGTTCGGAAAGTAAATTTATTCGTCTGGGGATGACAGTTATGCGGTCATTGTGGATGGCGTTGGTTGTTATGTCACAGCTTTGTTTTGTAGCGTATTGTAATTGAGATCCATGTAACAGGGTACGTGTTTTGATGTTATTAAATTTTGTATTACTTGTAATTAGTGTTGTTTCTTGACTTGTTTGAAATATCTGCAACTGCATATTGCTGGCTATTGTCGAAACATTCCAGCGATTTGGTTGGGAATTAACAATTAATAAAGGAAGTTGGAAGTATTTGAGTCACTATTGAAAGTTCGAGACCTTACCTTAATTTTGGTTATGAATTGAAGGGGAAATAAATTGACATGTATTAGTTATTTACTTTGAGCTTTATTACAACAAGAAGTTTACTGCTATATCTTTGCTTAATACTATTATGTGCTGAAAGGCCATGTGAATATGATGCTTTTGACATTAACAATGTCTAAACGTTAAGGTGTCTACTTGAATTTGTTCCGCAGACAACTTTGCCCAATCAAATATTTGCTTGATCAATGACCTTTGAACTGTGAAGTAGAATGATTATGTTCAAAAAGTTTTTCAAGTGATGGTATTGGTAAGACTATGAATGAGATTCTGTCATCGCTATTACCTTTCATTAACCGTTATAATATAAATCAATGTGGTTGTGAATCTAATTGGTTACAACTAGAAAAGAAATGGAAACAAAGTTTCTACTACTCTAATTCCTGCATCCTAAATAGCTCTCTCAGCTCATGTTCAAGGTGGGCCATCTTCTTAGACTGTTGACGAAGAACGCTGCCTGTCGATCTGTCTTGAGATAAAACAATCTCGTATCCATCATAATACGGCTCCATGCCTTCTGCTACAATCTGCCAAACCAAGCCGCCGCCAATGCTTCCTTCATTTCCTGCAAAATTGTTTATGTCCGTGTATATTGTGTTCAAGAATGAGTCCCTATCATTTGCTCTGTATCCTTCATCTCTATTTGATTTTCCAAATTCGCTTAAAATCAAAGGCTTCTTCAGTATCATTCTTGAGTCTGTCCAGTGATTTGTCATCCACCTTTGCATAAATGCCATTTGTTCATGCTCATTCTGTCCGTAGAGCCTATTTTCAGGTAAAGTTCTGTTAGCTGTATGCAATACATGTAGCCTTCAACATATAATATCTTGAAATTGTCAGTACCATATGTCAGGATAAGCATGTATTGTCGCAAAATCAATTTCCTTTATAAGATTGTTGCTAATAAAATCTGTGCCCACTTGGTAACCAGGATTGAATTGTTTTCTGTTTGGCAATGAGTCTCCATAGAAACCTTCCATGCCTACTGCCAACAAGTGCTTGCTGTCAATGGATTTTAGATACGCTGCCATCTCTTGAACCCAATCCTGTCATATCAGCATGTAGAGTTTAGTCAGAGAAAGAAGCAAAATCCATAGTGAAGGACACATAATCCCTCAAGTTTTATGGACCATTGGCAACTTACATTTATGGTTTTACCAGTGTAATCAACAAGGCAGCGTGGTTCATTTATTAGTTCCCATGCCATAATTGTTGGGTCATCTTTATATGGGATTCTTGTAATTGAGTTGATCCTTGTTAGCACTTTCTGTAACACAAACATAGACATCTCATAAAGCAGATAATAATTGTTAGCACAAATGCGCAATCATGGAGTTGATTCCAGCATTACTCTGGTGAGTGTAAGAAATATCTCATGTAATTTAAAGCAGATAGTCTAGTTGTTTGTTAATGGAGGTTTGACTTTGTACCTGCACATGGCTCTTGTAGTATCCCTTCACAACTGCATTGGTGTAAAAATCATCATCATTATTGATCATGGATGTACCCGCAGCACCCGCAGCTCTAGCCCAGTTCACATACTGTCTTCTTCCCCCAAAGTCTTGGTAGTTGTTGCTCAAACTCAAAATTAACCGGATTCCGTGCTGTCTTGCCTCTGAAATCACGAAATCAAGACCCTGGAATCGCTTGGAACAGTTAGCAATTTCCATAATTTGGCTCACTTTTGTGTCATTAAGCAACATATCTGCCATGGAAGACCATAAATCTCTGAACTGGCACGGTGGGATTCTCTTTACAAATGTATTTTGCATACAGAAAATTTTTAAAAGAGTAACCTATATATCATGTTTTGTTTGCTTAACCAAGACAACAACCTTCTAAGATCAGGTGAATCAGAAATGTGTTAGCATTATTGCATATATATTAGGCAAGCTGGAAAATGGAGATCTGGAGAGAAAAGAAACCTGAAAAACTGCCTCACTGTAAACACCAGGGGAAATCTGCAGAGCTCGGTCACCTCCATCATTGAACGCCCATGTTCGGCAGACGCTAAGACCCACAGCTGCAGCCTCACGAAAGACATTGGTTACTTTGTATCTTTCACTCGGCTGTGCTGCCATGATCATCATCCAATAGGAGTTGAAGCCATTGAAGAGAAATGTGGAACCATTTTGGACAAACTGGGTTCCTCTAGTTCCAATGAAACCTAAGGATTGAGGTTCAGGACCAACCCCGGCTTCGGCTTTGGGTTCACAAACAAGTACTAAAAGAAGCAGAAGAACCCCACAAACAGAGGACAAACGCCCGAGGTTTGCCATGTTTTATTTTCTTTGGATGTATGAATTTTTGAGGAATTGGAGTTTATTGGTTATTTATAGGTATTTCTGTTTTGGTTGTTAGAAATGAGGGAATGGTTTTAGCGGAAAAGGGATGAATGCTGTTTTGCATGTGAAATAATGAGAAAAGTGCGAAGAGAAGTCAATACAAGGGGAGAACTTGATGGACTACTGTTGAAATTGTTACGCAAGAGCAAATACATCATTATTTTATTAGTTTATTAAGTAATGAGAAGGCTAGTATGTGCAACTACGGAGTGTTAGTTAATGCACTACGTACGTAGGTTGTCTTGGTTGCAAATGCATGTGGGCAGTTTGATGACATTTCAGCCCTCAGCAGTCTGCCCTTACAAGTTGCTTGCGGGCCATGCTTTAACTTTTTTTTTGTTACAAAAAAAATATTAAATAACCGAAGATAAAGTGTTTGGGTTCGAACCTAAGACTTAGAATATGCCACAACTCATTCTTAATCATTAAGTCAAAAAGTTGACACTACTAGAGGAATTGCTTTCGCAACCAAAATTTGACGATATATTGTGAGGATTTTCCATAAAAGTGCTATTTTTTTTTAAGTTTTAGTGATGGAATTTAATGGTTAAAAATTAATTCCATCATAAATTCATGGTAAAATATGGATACAAATGAACAATTCCTTGGTGCCAATATTTACCACTAATAGTTAAATCTCTTTTTTTTAAAATTTTTTTAGGAAAATATTATTAGCAACGGAATTCTAAAGTTTTAAATTTAAGTTATATACAAATTTGATCCAATTTTATATTAGATTGATCACATTATATATTTGATTTGTTAGTTTTTTGGTTTGTTCAACTTAATTAAATATTTCTTTCATATAAATATAATACTTTTTTATGATTATAATTTTTTTTATAATTGTATCTTTATATATATATATATATATATATATATATATATAAAAGTTATTACATATTGTGATTGTTTCACTTGAGTTATTACATGTTGAAATAATGATTATTATCGTGCTAGCAACTTGATTTCAATAAACTCACCATCCAATTTTTCAAATCTTGAATTAATAATCTCAGGGAAGAAACATTTTCATCAAGAGCAAGAAAATGAATCTTTGAATCACTTAGGGAAGTCGGCATAGGGAAGTACAATTGTTTGTGTTGCAAATTCCTACGGAAAAAACTCCACAAAGTTTGTTTCAAGTCAAACTTGAGTGCTCTAAGCACAAAAGATTCATGCACTACCCAGAAAACCTGCCGCACAACACAAGGGATAGATCTTGCAGCTAGTTGCACAACACAAGGAAGAAATCTTGCAGCTTGAGGCACTCTTCATGGAGGAGTATGCTTTTAGATTAATTTTCTCTATTATGCTTTCTTTTCACAATGCACAAGTATACATTTTTTCTCATCTTAGGTGGCTGACCATAAATATGTTTATATAGGTTAGGTCAAATGTGTTTCATTAATTGTCACAATTACCTTTCAGTTCTTAGATTTATTATTAATTATAATTGGGTACACTTTTTCATTAAACAATTTAATTTCAAGGCAAAGTCCAAATTACACTAAGGTAGGGGGCTATAACTTAATTAAACACTTTTAATTAAGTCCAATATTCTCTTTAATTATAATTTGGTCCAGTGACAATTAAAACATTTTTAATTTACTTAATTAAACACATTTTATTAAGCCCAATTACAATTTCAAAAATAGATCCCATGAAAAATTCCAAATTTTCAAACATGATAAACTCAATTCAATCCATTCACTGCTCTTATATGTGTAAGCCATTAAGTTTCCAATATGTTGGCAATAAATTTAAATATTCATTTAAATTTATATATCAAAATAAGTATCTAGCAATACATAATGGCCACCCAAATGTAAAAAATGTCAAAGAGGTTTGACTAACCTGTTTGTGTGTAATATCTTAGTATGATTCGGTCTTCTCATTGGAAATATCCCAGAAACGCATAAAGCATGATATTGTCTACTTTAAGAAAATCTTCATTTTTTGTCCTTAAGGTTCCAATATTAACTCCTAACACATGTTCTGGCCAAAGACTTATGAATTAATATGAGCTACGATGACCGAGATATTATCTCCTAAAGTCACACAAGGAGATGGATCCTAATCTTGATTACTCATCCATCTTCATGTGATTAATGGCACACCCAAAATCACAATTTTTAGGCATTTGGCAACTAAATCCTTATAGGTAAAATCAAAGTGTAACAATTGACACATAAGATGACCTATCATCTAAAGTCAAAAGGACTATTTAAACTACTGACATGTGAGAACATTTCCATAGACACTCAAGTGACGCTACCAAATAGAGCTCTCATAGCGGGTCATGTTTAGTAAACTTATTTTCTAATAAGCACCCAAATGCTATCCTTAAATATCCTTATATTTCAATCAATGAGATTGATTGCTTACTTCAAAAGCAAGGAGGCTTAGCTTGTGCCAAACTTCGAACACTATCAATGCCTTTTTTTAATAGTTTAATGATCAAGAACACTTTTAGGAACATAGCTTTTATGCAAAGGGATCATCATAATTGTAACTCTTTATAATTCCCTTTCAAGCCCATATTGTTACATGGGCTTCTCCTATTTAATAACTAATGAAACCATTACTTGTCAACGATAAATGGTGAAAGGAAACCATTATGTCACTTGCCATAAGTAATCAAATATTATCGTGGTAACATGCCTCTTGTCAAATAAGTTGCTTTTGGGCATACACTAACAGGAAAGGCATAGGAATTCATCCATAAGAGCATTGAATCAAATCTTCTACCAAATTCAAAGAGTTTTTATGATCTTTTGTATTAATTCTTCCTATTGTTGTAACCACATTTCTATTCATTCTTCCTTGTTGTACTCCTAGAGCTTAATTTAGCAAACAGCCAACCTTAAAGAGGTCTTATAGTTTGCAAAATATTTAGTTCTTGTAATTTATCAAGTGGTGGGATATCTTCTTGATTGTATTTGTGAGTTTTGAAGAAACTCAAGTTATAAAGGTTTTTATATTTAGCCTTAGAAAAAGATAGAGAGTAGAGGTTATACCTTAGCCTTGGAAAAGGTAGTGTTAGTGGTTATACCTTAGCTTTAAAAATGGTAGTAGAGATTTCTATCTTGAGCCTTCGAAAATTACACGGGTTGTAAAGATTATACCTTAAACCTTGAAAGGTAATTCAATTATAGCTGTCATAACTTACTAAGACCTAAATCCTAACATGTTGACACAAAGAGGAGTCGCCATAAACCATTCTAATCTTAAGGTGTGATTGGTCTCCTATTTTCATTCACGAACAAGAATTGGTCAATGTTTCAAAGTCTAAGTTTTGGAGCAAAGTTATGTGTGTGGCAAGATTAGCTCTCTTACAATGCCCATCCTAAAATGGTACCACTTGTTATTTTCTCACTAATCTCTATTGTAAACAAAAATTTGGAAATATTAAGAGTCAATCTTATTCACCCCTTTTAGGATTGTCATACACACTTAAGCTAACAATTGGTATTAGAGTTTGGTCTCTATGTATAAATCTAATAACCTTTGAGCGATCATAACAGAAGTCTTTGATACAATCTTTAGTTTTAGGAAATCCTCTATATAGAAGAATGAATTCCTCTTGAAATTCTTGAAAAGAAAAAAATGTGAGGAGATATCTTGTGGATGGAATGCTCAATGAAGGAAGGCAACACTCAAACCAAAAGACTCATGAGGAAAAATAATCCCTATTGTATTTTTTATGTTCAGTTAATTGTTTATTTTTTTAAATAACAATTTGATATATTTGAAAATGTTTGATTTGATTTCAAAGAAAAACTTTTGTCGTATGTGTTATTTATTAAAAATAGATTTTAAAATTTTCAATGAATTATATAATATTTTAATTTTGAAAAATATTGTGCATTACTGAATGAAAATCATATGCTTATAGATAAATTAAGTACTAATTTGAACTATTGCTTTCGTTGAAAATTTTATGGTCATATCCAAATTTTAAGATTTTAGTTATATTTGGAACCAAAGAAGTTGAACTTGAAATATTGGTCATGTATGAAGTTTCCACTTCTTCTTCAAACTCGATTTCTCCATCTTTGTAGAGCTTTATGTTTTTGTCTTTCAAGATAAAGTAATTTTCAACTGGGTTACTAATCAAACGATGAAATTTGCAGTAGTTCGGGTCATTCACATGATTAGCTTTTTTAGGCTTGTTTAAGGTCAGGTAATTGGATGAGGTTGGTCTTCAAAAGTTCTTCTAACATCTTTAGGACATCGGCATCAAAGAATGGATATTCTTCTCTTTCTTTTTTGTTCACTTAGGAAGAATTTGATTACACTTCTTTACTAATTTTAGAACCATTGGATGCCTTGAAAGTTCTTGTACTTACAACTATTGATTCTTCACTCAAAATTTTGTCTTTTTTGGAGTGTCTTGCTTTTTCTTAGTTTTAATTGGCTGTTGAATTAGTGGCCCTGATTTTCAGCAAACATAATTCTAAGTTCCATATCCTGTGCGTGAGTGGCCAATTTTTCAAAAGTTTTAGGCTTAATGCCTTGGAGAATGTAGCGAAGAGTCCAGTTTATGCCTTGGGTACAAATATCAAGTGCAGGGGCTTCAAACAATCTTTCTTTCCAATTTAGACTTATATTTCTCCATCTATGAATGTAGTTAATCACATGTTCGTCCTTCTATTGTCTTAAGCTTGTGAGTTCAATTTTATTGAATATGCGTCAAGTACTATAGAAATGATTTAGACATTCACACCGTTGTTCCCAATTATTGATTCATCTAGGTCCAAGATCTATGTACCTTCAAAAGCATTGCCTTTTAGAGAGCGAACAAATTATTTAACTATCCGATCTCCATGAATTCTAGCATTTTCGCAAGTTTCCACAAGTTGTGCAACATGTTGTCTTAAATTTCCTTTGCCATCAAATTATTGAAGCTTTAATGGTTGATAGTTCTCAAGCATCTTTAGACAATCAATCCTTTGAGAATAGGGAATGGCAAATGTGTATGAAAGTTAGGTGATACTATCAACTTGATCTTTTATTACTTTTTTAATAAGATCTTTAAGTTGGCCGTAAGAAACTTTTTGAAGTTCTTCAGTGGTAGCCTTTGTAGAAATTTCACCAACTTCTTGAAGAATATGATTCTTGTTTTGGTTAGCAACAACTTGGTTGTTTTCACTTAGACTTTCAATTCTTGTCATCATGAAAGCAATTTCTTTATCCCTTTCCTTGAAACTTATTGCAAGGGATTCAACAGCTTTTGCAAGAAGTATAACATATTCTTCTAGAGGAGTTGTGCCAGTGGTAATGACAACTACTACTTCCTTTAAATTTTGTGTAAGAGAAGACTTGATATTTGGCATGTTGGAAATTTGTACACATAATTTAAGTCAAAGATAAGACATGAAAACTATGGAATTAAATATTAATTTTATTTATCAAGTATGTGAAAGTTACAATCTCTAAATATTCTTAACATAAAAGAAAATTCTTCAATTCTTTTTTTTTTTTTGCAGGAATTCGCTTCAAGGGTCTTGATGACTTGATCTTGAATTGAATAATCTGAATTTACTTGAGATCTTGAAGTTGATATCTTCTTCAAAGGTCTTGATAACTTGATTTTGAATGAATATGATTGATCTTAAATCTTCAATGCAACAAGATTGAAAAGGGCTTCGTCAAAGGTTAAATAGACTTTATCTTGAACAAACATGATTGATCTGGAATCTTCAATGCAACAATATTGAAATTGTCAAAGATTAGATAGAGTTGATCTTGAATGAACAAGATTGATCTTGCATATTTAATGAAACAAGATCAAAAAGAGGCTTTGTGAAATTCCTTGGAACTCGAATGCTTCATTCTTCATGTTCTTCAAAACTTCTTCAATCCTTAAGAAATTGATGTTTGAAAACTTAGAGAGGCTTTGAGTCTTCAAAATCTCCTCATCTTTTGAATTATCGAAAATTACTTGAAGGAGGACTGTATTTATTGTGCTAGCTTGCTAGGTGAGATAGTTCTAAGAGAACTTAACTTCTTTGATTTTAGAAATACTCTTAACTTCATAGATCTAAAAGAATATATTTGATTTTAAAAGTTAGATCTAGCAAAATAAAAGTATTTTTTTGTCAAAAAATAGTGCAAGAATTGAAAATATGAGTTGGATAGGAAATTCAGGATAATTGCTTTATAAAATGTATTGGTATACATATAAATGTTTTGGCATGAACTGCTTTGGTTTGCGATTTGAAATTGAAATTGGTGCTTGCACACAATTGCCTTGAGATTTGATTTGCTATTTGAACGTTTAAAAGTTTGAACTATATAATTTGAATTAAAAATTCGAGTTTGGGATTATTTAGCATATTTGATTTCGATTTAGTTTGAAATGTTGAAATGTTTGAAATTCTGAGTTGGAGAGGAAATTCAGGATAATTGCTTTATAAAATGTATTGGTATACATATAAATGTTTTGGTATGAATGCTTTGGTTTGCGATTTGAAACTGAAATTGGTGCTTGCACACATTTGCCTTGAGATTTGATTTGCTATTTGAACGTTTAAAAGTTTGAACTATATAATTTGAATTAAAAATTCGAGTTTGGGATTATTTAGCATATTTGATTTCGATTTAGTTTGAAATGTTGGAATGTTTGAAATTTTGAATCGGTTTGCTTGGAAAACAAGTAATTTGATTAGTCAAACTTTTACCTTTTATCTCATTATCTTTTTACAATTATTTTCTAAGTAAAATTCCTAAGGCCTATTTTTATTAATTAATTACAGATCTAAGACATAATAAAATTAAAAAATTATCTTGTCTCAACAAAATCTTGTCTTGAACTTGCTTTGTTGGAATTTCTTCTCAATCTCATTTTTTTGCCCAGAATTTCGTACTGAATTTGTCTAGATGTTTGACCCATTAAACGAACTCCGATTTTTGCAATCTTGTACATTCTGGAAACCTTGAGCAGTTTCAACTTCCATGAAGGCCACTTCTTGAGATCAGACCGTTAAGTTGGTCAAATTCATCAATGTTTTGAACTAGATAGAAAAATCTACACTTTACTCTTTTTAGCTCCTTTTAATTCCAACTTTGAAATTTAATACCAAAAACATATAATAAATATTAGTAAGCTATTTTAGGCATTAAACATCAATATAGAAAATATATTAGTACATATAAAATTCACAAAATATCATCTTATCAAATTCCCCCACACTTAGCTTTAGCTTGTCCTCAAGCAAAGCCTAAACTAACTCCTAATTATAAATCCCAAAATCTTAAATCCTAACTCACTTTCGTTGGAATCACGATTGCATTTAGCATATGCAACAAGCCTTTAAACTCCTAGGTCACCCCTAGTGGACGAGTTGTGTCTTGTAAGGGCTTTCAGAAGATATACCCACAAAATCTTTTACTTAAGACTCAATCCTAAAAATTAAAAATTCAAAATAAGACTCAAAAATTTAAAAATTAAGACTGAAAACAAGATTAAGATCATGGACATATTTTCAAATCTTTCAATTCTTAACTCATAACTTCAACAAGAGTCAAATAATCAAGTCAGTTATATTCTAATCATTACTTCTCATATTCATGCATACTTTTAAATAAATTCATGCAAAATTCACAATCAACACAATTGAAACATATAATATTAACTTTGCAATTATCCACTTTACATTACTACAAACAAAGTCAATAGATCAAGAACTTTTTTTTCTTTTTTTTTTCTACTTTCTCTTCCTTCTTTTTCTTTTTCCTTTTCTTTTGAGGTCTCAACAATGGTTTCCCTAAGTACTTACTTGCCTTTTTACGCGAATGTTAATATTGATGATACCAACACCTAGTTACTCAACAAGTAAGCCTTCTTTTAGAGTGCTTTGCATACTCATATTTCAAGTCACTTCAAGAATTTAATCAACAAGATCAAGTAACTCAAAACATTGGAGTAGAATTTAAAGCTTTCAACCTTTTATTTTTCTTCTTTGTTTTATGTTCATTTTTTTATTTATTTTTTGTTTTTGTCTATTTATCCTTTGCTTATACCAACTTCAATGAACAAATCACATTATTAATATCATACAGACAACCATATTTAATCATGAGCTCACATAAATTCTTTAGAAAGTATTCACTTCTACAATAATAATAATCAAAATATTTTCAACTTTCTTATAAAACTTTGTTTTAGTTTAGAATCTATCCTCAAAAGAAAGAAAACATATCATGATCTTTTAAAACTCCTATAAATTTGACCCTTTTTTTTAAAAAAAATTCCACTTCCTAAAAAAAATCTTTATAGACTCATAAACTAATAATCCCCCTACACTTAAATCTTACTTTGTCCTCAAAGTAAATCTAGCATGCAAAGAAGAACAATAAAGACTCAAAAATTAAATGGTAATACAAGTAAGGAAAGAAATACTCCCTTGTTTTACATCCTTAGGTTGCCTCCCAAGTAGCGCTTTTGTTTAATGTCGTTAGCTCGATTGCTCCACCTTCCATCATCCAATCCCAAACCTCAATTTTTTTATTGGTTTCTCGAATTCCTGCTTCTTAAGATTTTTGCTTGTGGCTATTTCTAGCTCATCTTTAAGAACTTGCTTTTCATCACCTTTTAATTTCCTCTTGGAAGTGCATAGTTCCCTTAAAAACTTGGCATCGCAAGGCACTTGATCATTAATTTCATCAAGGAGAGGAATATTGACTTCCATTTTCCTAAATGACTTCAATGTCTCCTTGTCTTGCTCTTTGTTTGTAGCTCTTGCAAACCTACTAAGAAAAGGAGGAGGGTAAGTAGAAGCATTAAAAGGAATTTGTTTATCACTTACCTCAGCTTTGGATTCCTTAATTTCAACATCCTTATAATGCTTTATAAAGTTGTCAAAATTCTTTCTCCCTTTTACATTGTGCATGTCGACAACTCCTCCTTTAATATTGAAATCGGTTTCATCCTCCCTTTTTATAAAGTTGTCGACATCTTCATGTGCACTTTCCTTGGATTCAATTTCCCTTTCACTTTTCAAGGTGATGTTAGTAACATTATCTCTTGGATTCTCCACAAGTTGAGAGGACATAGCTTTAATGTTACTTAAGGAATTCATTATTTGACTCACATGGCGCTCAATATTCTTAATATAAACATCAGTCTCTTGTGAAATTGTAAAGTGTTAATTTCAAGAGTCTTAATAATATCTTCAAGAGACATACTTGAGTCTTGAGGTGGAGTTTGATATGTATTTTGAAATGGAGCATTGTAAATCTCATATTGATTCCCATAACTAAAATTAGAATGATCCCACCATCCTTGATTGTAGGTATCGTACTGTGGTTCATAATTATAGTATGGGTTATAATTATAGTATGGTTCATAAGCTTGCTCCATGGTGTCCTCTTACTTCTCGTCTTGGGTGGTAGTGATGGTAGATGTTGTGGTGTTTGTGGCACCACGCTTTGGGTTGCTTGTATGTAGTCTCTAATCTTTTGAAGTTTGTTACTAGAATCCTCATTAAACAAGCAATCCCTGAAAAGGAAAAGGAAAAGAAAAAAATTAGACTTTAAATTAAAATAATTAACTTAAACAAATTTCAGTTCCTGGCAACGGCGCCAAAATTTGATGAGTGTCGTCAGTCACCAAAAAAATAAAATTTTCTAACTCTACTATGCAGATAGCGGAGCAAGGATTGAACCCACAGAGACTGAATTATTTAAGTTAATTATTAAATTAAAAATCTAATTTTAGGGTTTAGGGAAGAAGAAGAAAATTTTGAGGTTTTGTAAGCTATGTCTAAATAGAAAAAGCAAGGATTATTAAATATCAAAAACAATATCAAAAAGCTTCAGTTACGAGACAATTAATTATTCTTGGATTTCGATGTTGATCATTGATTACAGAATATTATTATCAATTAAATAGTTAACCGTAGCATAACAACAAGCTCTGTTACACCATCTTTCCTTACTGAGTCGTTTGTTAAAATAAGCTCTTTAACTAATCTCTAACTACTTAACCTATCTAGAACAAACTCTTTAAATATAAGTTGTAGCAGCATTGATAACTAGAAAGATATGGGTTGACATTAGATAACAAACACATAAGCTCGGTTCATTTAATCTAAACCTTAATTCTCCTCCATCCCTAGTTATTAACTCTACAAGCAATTACGAACTTATGTTTTTAATCTGACGGTAGATTATTTAATTTAACTAAATAGTGTGCACCCTATCTAATCAAACAAACAATCATTATAATGTGCTCAGAGAATCTTGGATATTTAATCTACAATTATATAATAGGTTCAAGAATCTCACAACATGCTTTTCCCAAGAATAATCAATTTACCTCATAATTGAACAAGAAACCTACTCACTAGTCATATTCAAGATCATAAAAGTCAAGTTTAATATTGCAAAGGAGACAATTATTGTGCAATAAACAATTAAACTATCAATCTTTAATAATATCAAACAATAAATCTATAATCAAGATTATGATTTAATAAGATTCAAACAAACAATAATTAAAAACAGAACAAGAAATTGCAAAATCTAAAAAAATATCAAGAAAGAAATTGTTAAAAAAAATTTATAAAATAATAATAAGAAATCAGCAACTAATTAAAAATAAAGAAAAATAAAATTTTTATTAAAAACCTTAAAGAAAATCCTACAAGACTAAAAGAGGGAAGAGGGATGTAAGGGATGAGAGGGATATGGGGGATGTTGTATATGAGAGCCCTGTGCTCTTTATATAGGCCTAAGGAAGAGTTTAAAAGACTTTCCTAAGCAATGTGGGATTCAGATAAGAGTTTACTTGGGAAACAAGTAATTTGATTAGTCAAACTCTTACCTTTATCTCATCATCTTTTTACAATTATTTTCTAAGTAAAATTCCTAAGGTCTATTTTTGTTAATTAATTACAGATCTAAGACATAATAAAATTAAGAAATTATCCTGTCTCAACAAAATCTTGTCTTGAACTTGCTTTGTTGGAATTTCTTCTCAATCTCGTTTTTCTGCCCAGAATTTCGTACTCATTTTGTCCAGAAGTTTGACCCATCAAACGAACTCCGATTTTCACGATCTTGTACATTCCAGAAACCTTACGAAGTCCTCTACAACTTCCATGAAGGCCACTTCTTAAGATTAGACCATTAAGTTGGTCAAATTCATCAATCTTTTGAACTGGATAGAAAAATCTGCACTTTGCTCTTTTTAGCTCCTTTTAATTCCAACTTTGATATTTAATACCTAAAACATATAATAAATATTAGTAAACTATTTTAGGCATAAAACATCAATATAGAAAATATATTAGCACATATAAAATTCACAAAATATCATCTTATCAAATCCCAAAAGACTGATATTGTATACTGGAACTGTAAATTAAGAGTAGGAGAGAAGAAAATAGTAGCTGATCTAATTTTGCTTAACATGTATGGCTTTGATATAATATTAAGGATGGATTGGTTAGCTACAAATCGTATTGGTTTAGATAGCTATACTAGGTTCGTAACCTTCTATCATCCCGAAAACTACATTGTAAAACTTTTTGTATTGTAGTGAAAGTGAATTATTTTACTTAAAAGTTATCAAAAATAAAAATATGAAAAACCATGTTTGTTATTGATGTAAGGACCCGCTGAGCAGCACTTAGTCCCCTAGGATCCCAGAGGTGGCTCACTCAGAGACCTTACGTTGTGAGGTTGGGTGGTTGCCCACTCTACACTCACTCAACGTATTATCCGCTTTGGGCGGTCGCCCACCCTCACGGCTTTACCCCAAGGCGCACGAAGTTCCTTACGGGTCATTCATCACCTTGAGCGCATTTTTTGAGGTTCGAACCCAAGACCTGCTAAGTACCTGACTCTTACACTCATTATACCATTTGGACAAGTATGTAAGGACCCGCCGAGTAGCACTTTGCTCCCCTCAAGGACTCAAGAGGTGGCTCCCTCGACGCCCCTTACATTTGGTGAGTGTTGGCGATCGCCCAACACTCACATCACTGAACGTATTGTCCGCTTTGGGCGATCTCCGCCCTTACGGCTTTATCCCAAAGGGCCTGAAGAACTCAGGATTAATTCCCTTGAGGGCGTTTTCACTGAGGTTCGATCCCAGGACCCATAGGTACCTGTCACTTACACTCATGTTACCATGTTACACTCATGCGACTGCCCAACCTCACAACGTAAGGTTGCTGAGTGAGCCACCTCTAGGATCCTGCGGGACTAAGTGCTGCTTGGCGAGTCCTTACAATTGAAGGGTTCATTGCTTATATGGAGGATGTAAAAAAGAAACTTCCGGAGTTACATGAGATTTCTGTGGCCAGAAATTTTCTAGATGTTTTTTCAGATGAATTATCAGGACTTCCTCTTAATTGAGAGATAGAAGTCATTATTGATTTGGTACCAAATATAGAACCCATTTCAAAACCTCCTTATCGAATGGCACTAGTAGTGCTTAATAAGCTCAAGAAGTAGCACTAGGAGTTACTAGACAAGGGCTTCATTTGTCCCAGCGTCTCTCATTGGGGTGTACCAATCCTTTTTGCTCGAGAGAAGGATGGTAGCTTGCGACTCTACATTGACTATCGGTTGCTCAACAAGGTTATTATCAATAATAAATATCCTCTGCCCAGAATAGATGACTTATTTGATCAGCTCAAGGGTGCACAGGTATTCTCTAAAATTGATCTTAGATTGGGATATCACCAGTTGAAGATTCAAGAAGGAGATATCCCTAAAACAACATTCAGAAATCAGTATAGCCATTATGAATTTCTAGTTATGCTATTTGGACTAACTAATGCCCCTAAGCTTTCATGAATTTAATGAATGAGATGTTCAAATCTTTTTTAAACAAGTTTGTCATCGTGTTCATTGATGACATTCTTGTGTATTCTAAGTCTCAGGAAGAACATAAGCAGCATATCTACATCGTTTTGTAGACCCTTAGAGATCGGAAACTCTATGCTAAGTTGAGTGTGAATTCTAACTAGATCCGATTTCATTTCTGGACATGTGGTGTCTAAAGACGAGATGTACGTTGATTCGTCTAAGATAGAGATAGTAGTATAGTGGAAAAAATCGAAGTCAGTGATTGAGATTCGAGGTTTCTAGGTCTAGCCAGGTATTATCGTCGATTTGTTGAGGGCTTTTCTAGATTGGCTGCTCTTCTGACGTGCCTCACGCGCAAGGATGTAAAGTTTGAATGAATTGATACATGTGACCGTGGTTTTCTGGAACTAAAGCACAGATTGACCACAGCACCAATCCTCACCATCCCTAGTGGTTTAGGAGGTTTTTAGTGTATAGTGATGCCTCTTCACTAGGCTTGGGTTGTGTATTGATGCAGAATGAGAAACTAGTCGCTTATGGTTCTCATCAGCTGAAGGACCATAAGAAGAACTATTTTACTCATGATTTGGAACTGGCTGTCGTGGTGTTTGCTTTGAAGATATGGCGGCACTATCTGTATAGTGAAAGGTTCCAGGTATAAACTGATCATAAAAGCTTCAAGCATCTGTTCTCGTAATGTGTGTTGAATATGAGCCAGTGGAGATGGATGGAGCTGCTAAAAGATTACGACTGCGAGATACTGTATCACCTAGGGAAAGCAAATGTGGTGGTAGATGCTTTGAGTAGGAAACACATAGGTATGGTCTCTTACATAATGATTCAGGAATACGATTTGTTAGAGCAATTTGCGAGTGTCAATCTGAATGTTACTCCTTTTGATACTTATGGTATAATGGCTAGTCTTCAGATTGAGCCAAACTTTATGGATTGGATAAAAAATGCTCATAAGGAGGATACTAATTGTATTGAGATTGCCAGTTAGGTACAATTAGGTATTCAGTCAAATTATGGAATTGGCATTGATAGCATTCTGAGGTTTAAGGGCAAGTTTGTATTCCTGAGGATAGACCGTTAAGAGAGTTGATTCTGACAGAGACTCATACCTCGAGGTACACTTTACATCCAAGTAGTAACAAGATGTACTATAATCTTTATAAAGTGTACTGATAGCCTAAAATAAAACTAGACATTGATGAGTTTGTTGTAAGGTGTATCACTAGCCAACAGGTAAAGGTAGAGAATAAAAAACAAACAGGATTGCTTCGGCCTTTACTGACACTGATGTGAAAATAGGAGCATATCACTATAGATTTCATCATGGGTTTACTGAAGACTAGAGGGAACCATGATGTGATCTAGGTTATTGTTGATAGATTGACAAAATCAGCCTACTTCCATGCAATGAAATCTACTGATTCCCTTAGCGCCTTAGCTGATTTATATGTCAAAGAGATTATTAGACTGCATGGAGTTCCAGTGAGCATTACTCTTGATAGAGATTCTAGGTTCACCGCTCATTTTTGGGAGCATTTTTAGGATACAATGGGATTTTGATTGAACTTTTGCACATCTTTCCATCTGTAAACTAACGGTCAGTCCGAGCACACAATTCAGATGCTTAAGGATATGTTGAGAGCTTGTGTACTAGACTTTAAAGGCACTTGGGACAATCATTTGCCATTGGTGGATTTTGTCTACAATAATAGTTATCACTTTAGCATCGGCATGGCACCTTATGAAGCTCTATATGGTCGGAGATGCTATTCTACTTTTGATGGGGAAAAAGTTGGTGATTGAAAGATTCTAGCTCTTGATCTTGTTAAGCAAGCTTCAGAGGATGTTTGGATTATATGTGATCAATTGAAGATTGCTCAGAGTCAGTAGAAAAGCTATACATATATTAGACGTTGACATTTAGAGTTCTCAATGGGAGATTTAGTGTTTTTGAAAGTTTCACCATCCAAAGATATTATGTGATTCGGAAAGGAAGGAAAATTGAGTCTTTGCTACATTGGGCCTTTTGAGATCTTAGACCGAGTGGGAGATGTGGCATACTAGTTAGCATTACCACCAAAATTATCCGAGGTACACAATGTCTTCCATGTATCAATGTTACAAAAGTATCATCGAGATTTGTCTCACGTAATTTAGCACGAACCTCTGGAGATCAGAGAGGATATGAGTTATGTGGAGAAACCAGCTCAGATTTTGGATCAAAAGGAGAAAGCGCTGTGGTCTAAGATGATTCCTCTAGTTAAGGTTCTTTGGTAGTACCACTTAACAAAAGAAGCTACTTAGGATTAGAGAGCCTAATGAAGGAAATGTATCCAGAGTTATTCAACTGACAGGCCTAGTCAAATTTGGAGAACCAAATTTCCTAAGGTAGGGAGGATGTGAGATTCACACTTCCTATTACTATTATATACAGTTAATGAAGTTAGGAAGATAAGTTATCTCATAATTGTTCATATAACTTATGTTTTGTAGGTGTAAAGGAGATTTAGACTGTGGGCCTCATTGAGACTTATACTGTTCTGATGGAGACAAAACCTGATAGTATCGATATTCAGAGGAAAAACTGAGATGGTAAAAATCTACATCTTGAAATTTCTCTTTTTGAGCATGTTTTGAAAATCGCGCAACAATTTAGAAAATGACTGTTAAGTCTATAAGTTGGCAAAACTTTCATAAATAACAATTAATTTGAATTGATTTTAAACCAATTGATAGTCATAGATAAATCATCGTGTGAAGAAGTCTTGTGCCATGGTAAGTTGCAGAATGAATCAAACTATGTTATTGGATGGTTAAGGCTATATTGGTAATTTCGCCCTTTTTACTAGTCAAACCCTATCAAATGCCTATTTAATGATTATAATGTGTTAAATAGATATGTTTTATGATTGAATGAGATATTTTGGAAGTTAAAACTGATTGTTTTAACGGAAATTGAAGTGTGAAGGGCAAAATGGAAATTTTTGTAAAACTTAAGGACATTTTAGTAATTTGACACCTAAGGTATTATTTTAAATAGATTTTTTCTAGTCATCTTCTTCTCATTGGTGGCCATCATCTCCCACCATTACCTTCTCACACTAAACGCTTAGTTAAGAGAGAAAAAGCCATCGTAACCCTAGCAAAAACACCCTGAAACCAAAAACTGTCTTAAGTAAACTTGTTTAGCTATCTGAGCTTTACAAGATACTACCAAAATCAAGCCTTGGAGTGGCCATTTCATGGTGAATCAGCCCCCTCCATATTCGGCCAAGGTGAAGTAGGTGAGAGAAAGTTAAAGTTATGTGTTTTAATGATTCTAAGCTATATGTTTAAGATGCTTAAGCATGTATTTAAGCTTAGATTGAATTGAAACCATGAGAATCCATCCCTTAGGGTTTCGGCCAAGAGTGTCCATGCATGTAGGTGATTTAGTTTAACGTAAAAATGACGTAAAATCAGTGTACGGAGTGTGTAGAATGCGTATACGGCCTTAGATTGTTGAAACGGAGTGTGTAGCCTAGTGAGGGGATTTCGACCAAGTGAAGGGCATGAGGAATTCATGCTCAATTCATTGTAAATTGGGTCCTAGGATACTATATATGTAACATCCCAATTCCCTAAAATTCAGGACTAACTTTTTCTTTTTATCTTATTCGGTTAGGTTGTGCTCAATGTCACAATTTCATTATCAAGCTAAACTTTACGTAGTTAAATTAATATTTAATTATTGAACTAGGTCGCAGTTTAATTACTTACAAAATCATATATTCCTCTTTTGTTTTCAACTCAATTTCATCTAGTCTAAGCAAAACCATTCCATAATTAAACTCAGATAATCACCTCAAACAGGGTATACATAACCTTAAACATTTTTGTTAAGCTTATATCTACACCTGTTATCATAACACAAAGATTATACTTGACATACAATTTATTATAGTTGACATCCTGTTTACATAATTAAAGTACTGTACAAATTAAGTCTGGATACATAAAGAGTCGTACAGTGTATACCTCCAAGTTACAAAGTAGAACCTAGAAGGAAATATAGTCAAAAGTCCTCTCTCACTGTAACGGCAACTACTGCAGATAATCTGTGAGGTAGAAGAGGGGGTGAGCTTTGGGGAAAGCCCAGTAAGAAACATATACAAAAGAATAGATACCATGTGAACTGTATGCATAAATCTTGGATTTTAAACATTATCGGGTAAATCGGAGAAAAGAATTACTATAATCGATTAGGAATATTAGGCTGAGTATAGGAGGATGCTTTAAAGCACTTCACTTGTCCTAGCATCTAAAATCCGACTATAGAGATTTCTATTGGAAGTAAGTAGTTCAATAAACGTGCATAATTTAGTAGACATTCATAAACTACCTTTAATAATGATTTTAATCATTCGAGTAAACCAAGCAATTATTTCTCCATAAATAGTACAGAAATCAATTTAAACAGTAATAAAATTTAGGAAACACATTTCAATAAATACAAACAGTTCTCAAATCTGTAACATATATGTTTTCTGGGTGTTCTAGGGATGTCTGGGAATTTACCACCTCAGATAAAATAGTGGAGACAACGCAACACCCAATAGACTCATGTAGTACGACATATGGCCATAGTTAGAGGGCATCTACAGGTGAACACGGGCCCAGTGTCACCTGAGACATGGATTAAAAGGGCCAGAATCAATCAGCTACAGGAACAGTAATAGTGGTGCATGTGCTAATAAGCAGCTATGTGGCCAACAGTCTCAAAACAGTATATAAAACAATTCATAGCAGTTTACGAAGATGAATTCAATAGCATGAAACTTCAGTCAGTCCATAAAAATATTTAAATTGTAAAATAATATAATTGAACTATAAAAATTCATAAAATATTTTCAATTTAGAACTAATTATCCAAAATAATTTATTTACATTTAATAGTAGCATAAAAACATGGATATAGCATTTACAGCATGAAAATCATTAAATTCACTACAAGAATAAAATTATAAAAGTTTATGCAAATATATGAACTCATTTTTGAACTTTGATCTTCCAAAATATTTCTTTCTATTTTTAAATAAAATTATACTATTAAGTAGTGATTAGAAAGGTTTTATTCTATTTTACGAAATTTCGACAGCATAATGGCATAAATTTTCAAAACCTCTTGCAAAGTAAACACAGTTTATATTCCCAAGGTAGTCGATTTTAAATCCATTACAATATCCAAATCATAAACCTCACTCAAATTAAAATCATCAATTCACAAATCATCATAAAACTTCAATCAAGTCAAAACCATAAATAGTTTAAAATTTATCTTTAAACCTCAATCATGTCGAAGCATCATTCTTTCCTCAAAGCTGTAAACATTTCAAATCATGCAACTTTCGATATAATATAGAAATCTAATCATTTAAAATGTTATTAAAATCATTAAGTGTTAATTTCTTTATCATTAACCCAATCAAACAATTCAAAATGCAAACATGATATCATCCTACTTCTCTTATATATGTTTCTTACCAATTCAATGTCAATGCTATTTCTTATAGTCCCATTTGTAGCATCAAGCTAGTAGGCTAGCATATATTCGCCTACTTATCCATTTCTACCCAACTACTTCGAAGCTGCAGAAATTAGTTCACAATATAAGATATGTATTCTATATCTTAACAGTTTTTACAAGACATTTAAAATTCCATATCACTTCTTAAATTTCACATTACCATAGTGAACAATACACTATGGCCCTTAATCACATTTATCATATCCATTAGATATTAAAATCAATTTCCCATTAGGTATCGAATCGTCTCACCACAATTCTACAATATTTCCTTGACTATACTTCACATTTTGTCTAGATCAAGTGTCATTTCTGAACCCATTAATTTCATAATGACACAGATAGACAATTTATCTAGCTCTTATCGCTAGTTATACAAACCATATCAAGCATTCTATTTTTCTATCGAATCAAAAGTATAATTAAAGTCATATACACATTCATTCTATGTCATAACAGTTTTCCTAAGGCAGTCAAGATCACATATTACCTCTTAAAACCCACATTCCATATGAACTTAGATATTCTCGATTAATTGCATTAAAATGCTACATTTATCTTATACTAAATCCAGATCCTAGTAATGTTCTCATCACCTCACAATTATAATATTGTAATATCACAAAAATTTAGACATTCCTAACTACATTTCATAATATCACAAACCAATTTGTTACTGTACATCATAAGTTTAATTCTGACTTATAAAAATATCTTACTTAAGGTTAATCCTGAAATTTCACATAACCATTTCATTTATTCCAAAATTCAAAAAATTAATTAATTTCATGTCTACTACTCCAACAATTATCATTCACATTCTAGTTATATCCTATCAATGTTATGCCATGCTCTAATAACATTCAATCAATACTCAAACAACATGTATTAAATCTCTATACCAAAATATCAACTATTCGACTATGGTCAATTCATTTTTCAACAATCTCACATAATAGCCAAATTGCTTTCCAACAATTTCACATTATCACCAAACCGTCTTCCAAAATTTCACATATTCAACAATCACAATCTTACATAGATTATTTTATATAAGTAACATACCTAAAATCAAAGCTTGCGATTTAATCTCTCTCAAGCTTGGTTGAACTCAAATCACCACTTGTATTATTTCTACAATTCCAAGTCCATACCCACACTTAGGAAATTTCACAAACTATTTAATAATTTATTAAATAAATAAAAATCAAATAAATGAAATTCTTTACCTTTTTTTCTATCTTCTTTCTCTTTTTTTTTCTTTGGTTCGGCCTCTTTGGTCGAACCCACTGCTGTTGTTGCTCAAAGCAGCAACTTCTTTGCCTTTTTCCCCACTAACCAGCATTAGCATAAGTGGCATGGACGACATTAATGGGAGGCAACGATGACATAGCAAGGGCTACGACAACTTCTCCTTTCCTCCTCTTTCTCTTCCTTTCTTTTCTCTTCACCTACCAGCAGCAACCCCTTCCGTTTCTCTTTCTTTCCTTTCGCTCGTCGCCGACCACTCTTCCCCTAGATCAATCTCACTTTGATCTACCTTCTTTCCTTTCTTTTTTGCTGCTTTCTCTCTCTCTCTCTCTCTTGTTGCTGATAATAACCACACTGGCGTCAGCCCATGGCAGCAGGGAGCAATTTGCCTCCCCTCCCTTTCTGCATGTCTCCGATGGCTTCCTCTCCTTTTCTTTTTTTTTGAAGGTTTGCTGTTGCAAACCATCTTTTCCCTCAACAAGCTTCTCTTAAAAGCTTGTCGAGATATTTCTTGTCTCTTTTTTATATATATATATATATATATATAAATCATTATATATATCAAATATATATAAACATATATACGTTTTATTATTATTATTATTATTATTATTATTATTATTATTATTATTATTATTATTATTATTATTATTATTATTATTATTATATCTTATGTACATTTATTTATATATTTTATTTATTATTATTATTTTTTATATAATTATACTTATATTTCACCAAATACATATAATTATATTTATATTTTATAATATATATTTATTATATATATATTATATTATATCCATGTTAAAAGATATACCATATATGTATTTATTCCTTGTATACATGTCTCTCTTGTCATTCATTTTTCATTTTTTAAAAAAAACTGATCTCCTAAAATCAATCTCCAATCAATCGATTTAATCATACACAATTAAATATATTTTGGTCCTAATAGTGATCCTTTAATTTAACTTACTTTGATATATCCATTGCTTTCCATGATTAAATTTCCATCCCTTCAATTTACATTATCCTTATTTCTATTCAATAATATCTTAAGTTATCATGTTTATTTATTTACCAAGTGCAAAATTTGCGGTTATCATAGTATAGATTAATATAGGACTGCTAGTGAAGTCATAACCGAAAAAAGAAGTGTTTTGACGATAGTTGCAGTGTAAGTACTGGTAGGAAGTAAAATATATTTACAACTGCAATAGGCAATGTAGTAGGCCTTAAGGAGTTAAATACTTTATATAGCTGAAGTGTCGTGAATTGACAATGATTATGTAATGTTTTGCAGCTTGGAAGTGAAGTGTGGTATATTGGTGCTATCGAGCGATTTGGCAAAATCCGAGTGGTAATATTATGTTGCATTAATAATGATTGAATTGAGATCGTATATAATTGGTTACTGTAAATTGTTTGAGATTGGGAAACTGTAATTGTGGTTATTGAATCATGTTTCGAGTGCAGGAGGGTTAGGATTGATTGTACCATTATGTTGCCAAAATTTTGTAAATCGAACCTTAAACCTTATAATCATAAAGTGTAGATTGTAATTGAAATCAAAATGAAGCTAAAGAGTAGACGTATTGAAAGTTGCATATAGGTCGCTAAGAGTACCTAAATTTGTAACTCAGTTTCTGAGATTGATTTTACTGGTTTTCCCAGTTTTCAAGATATCTATAAGTGTTAATGTCATTCTTATACGTAAATAAAACATTTTGAACACTGGATTCTAAACTGAGAATATTTGTCAAATATTTTTATCTCAATTGTTATTGTTACTGATTTTACTGAATTATGGACTGACTGAAGATTTGTTTTACCAAATTGACTTTTGAAGAGTGTTCTCACTATTTTATTTACTATTTTGAGACTGTTGGCCCCATAGCAGCCTTCGAGTTTATAATGCTGATCTAAGTGAGTGTGTGTATTATTGCTGATTGACCTTACTCAAGTCTTCAGCACCTACAACTATCACTTGACAAGTGTTCACTGTGGACCATTATTGACTATGGTCATATGTTTTATTATCACTATTCCCTTTTGGTATACTAAAACGGCATGATTCTATTGGGTGTTGCTTGGTCTCCATTGGACAGTTATCAAATTGTTTTACCATATTATTTACCGAATGTTCATTGGATGTGATTGATGGAATTGATTTATTGTATTGTTCTCTAAAATCTATATATTGTACTGTTACTGAGTAATTTACTGAACAGTTACTGAACTAATTTTCGTATTGTTTACTGAGTGACTGTTAACTGTTTACTAAATTGTTTAAGTAATGATTGAACGGGAAACTATACCGCTGAACTATTTATCGAGCAACACTATAGTAAACTCTATATAGTCGGAGCTAGGGACCGATATAAATGAGGTACTTTAAAGTGTCCTTCTGTACTCAACTGGTTACCTAACCGATTATAGTATCCTTTTCGATAAAGTGCTTAAATACTATATTGATATTGATTATGAGTGTAGGAGCATGCTTAAGAAATGCGCACGTAGTTATGCATGGTATCAGCACTTTTATATATTTCTTACTGGGCGTAAGCTCACCCCCTTACTTTCCTTTTAAATTATCTGCAATAGATTTATTCTATTTCAGGAGGATTTTTTATCAGTATCCCTCAAGCAGTTACCAAAGACTGTAGAGGTATACTATGTTATTTTTATATGTTTAGATAGTGCTTGTACAGTACTACTATGTATGTATCTTATACAAGAGATGTAAACTATACGGTAATGTCCTGAATGTGTTGAAGTTAACTATAAATCATATTATAATCGTATGTGTATATCAGAAATGAACGTTTTCGGGTTCTGGGATGAAAATATCGATTGACATTGAAACTGAGTGTGGACACTGTAGATAGCCCAACCAATCATAATGAATAGGGAAAAGTTAATACTAAGTGTCTATAATAAGATCGTGACATACAATATCTTACTGAGCCCTCGCTCACTACCCTTACTTTCTATCCTTATAGATTGAGCTTCAAGGAAATCCATTTGAGACTAGCCTTAAGTCGGCTAACTCCTATGAGGCTATCTTATCTCGGTATTGAGCTATATGATACACAAGTCTATATTTTGAACATAGGCTGTTTGTTAGAACACAATGTATTTGTATATATTTGTATTTGGGATGTAGGCTAGATTTGAGTTGTTCATGCTACCATGTGTTGTATATATTTGTAGTACACTAGGCATGCATATATGTGGTATGTATGATACATGTAGGCGGTGTATGCATGTATATATGCCTAAATGCTAGATGTGATGATGATGATGATGCATTTATGTGGTAAATGAATAATGCAAATGGTTAGTTTATGGTTAACATGCACCCAAGGATAAAGAAATATGCATGTATGGATTATGGTAATGATGCATGATGCTTTTAGCCTATGATGTGTTTAAGCAAAAAAAAAAATTGCAATTGTGATGATATTGGTTTCGAAATGAGAATTGCATAAGTAAAATTAGTATGGTTCATTGGGTGAGTTAAGAACAATACATAAGGGTTTATACCCTTTGCTGAAAAGTCTGCATGAGGTGAGGAAAGTTTCTCCTTGGACCTTGAGTCCTCGTGAGAATACCCTAGTCTTGTCAGTGACAAGTGAGTTTCTTTCTTAAGGTCTCTTTAAGACTAGAGGTGGCAAACGGGCGGGTTCGGGCGGGTTTCGGTCCGGGTTTTTTCGGTTACGGGCTTTTTCGGTTACGGGTTTTCTCGGTTACGGGTTTTCTCGGTTGCGGGTTTTTTCGGTCTCGGGTTTTCTCGGTTGCGGGTTTTTTCGATCTCGGGTTTTTTCGGTTGCGGGTTTTCTCGGTTTCGGGTTTTTTCGGTTGCGGGTTTTCTCGGTTTCGGTCCGGTTTCGGGTTCGGTCCGGTTTTAATCGGGCGGGCTTAACGGGCTTAGTCAAATTATTTTAAAATTTTATAAATTATAAATATTTTATAATTTTGAATGTAATAATTAATTTAATTTTATATAGTTAAATAAAAATATAATAGAAATGCTAAATTAAAGTTAAAATTTAATAAATGGGAATTGTATTATATATATATATATATTGAGAAATTTGGTTGGGATGATTTTGAAAACATTGGGAGTGGACCAATGAAGAATATAGTTATCTACAATAATAAAAGAGAACATATCATCTATAATTATTACATTATAATTAATTAATCAAAATTTAAAGTCACGTGAGATCTATCAAAATAATATATAAAGTTCGCACTTGTAAATGATGAACCAGTACATAATTTTTAATTATAATTGATTAATTATCGTAAAAAGAATTACAAGTAAAATACTCGAAGACGTAAAAGACATTGAAAAAGTTTTAAATCTTGCATTGCATTTGCAAGAAATGAAAGCACTTCTGCTATTGTAAACTTTTGCCTTGGAAGCATCTGGATTTCTGTACTAATTAATTTTTTTGTCCACAAACTCCAATTACTAAAAATCATCTTTGAATTGCCAACAACCTCTTGGCCTAGTGGTTAAAGATGAGTTGTGGCATATTATAAGTTTTGAGTTTGAATCCAACACCCCCATCTAGAGCTGTTAGTGGGCCGGACCGGGCCGATTCTCACCGGTTCCGGCTGACTAACAACTTAAATCGGTTCGAACCGGTAGTGGACCGGTCCAAGCCGGGCCGGTTCGCATTATTTTTACTTGCGAACCGACCCGGTTCATGGACCGGTTCATTATTAAACCGGACCGAACTGGTTTAAACCGGTTCGGTCCTTTTTTAATTTAAATTTTTTATTTTTTTAAAATTTATATTAATTTATTTTAATAAAAATAATATATATTAATATATTTTTATAATTTAATCTAACAAATTTATTTTTATAATAAATAATGTTAATAGTTTAATTTAACAACAATTTATTATAAAGTTATTATAATTTATTTAATTAATGTAACAATAATGTAAAAATAAATTACTATAAAATTATGTAATAAAACTATTGTTATAATAAAATAAAATTATATTATGAATATGATATTATAATAAAATTATTATGATAAAAAAAATGAAATTTAGAGAATAAAATGATAATATTATAAATTTGAAATAAGAGAATTTAAGTGAATTTGAGAGAGTTTGAGTGATTATTGAGAGAGTATAAGTGAGTATTAAAAAAATAAGAGTGGATGAGTGTTTAGATTTGAGAGAAAATATGAAAAAAATTTAAAAAAAATGAAAGAAAATAAATTGATATTTATGGAGGAAAAATGAAAATTTAAAATAATTTTAAAAATTTTAAAAAATAAATTTAAAAAAAAAAGGGAGGGAAACGCTCCCTCCCTTACAATTTACAAAGTTGATGGGCAACGACCCATCAACATAGGACATGCCTGCCACTGCATGCGCAGTGGCAGGCTGCTTTTTTTTTTTTTTAATTTTTGTTGAACCGGACCGGTTCAACTTGAATCGGTCCGGTTCAACTTGAATCGGTCCGGTTCGTAATCGGGCCCGGTTCAGAATTAGTTGAATCAGTCCAGCCCCGTATGGGTCGGTTCGAAATCGGTACTGTATCGGTTTGGTTTTTGGGCCGGATTAATCCGATCCTGTTGTGAGCCGGGTCGGGTCAACCCGGCCCAATAACCACCTCTACCCCCATCTTCAGTTATTTAATATTTCCCTTGTAATAAAAAAAAATCATCTTTGAATTTCGATTATAATTAAAATGATTATAATAGACATTACATTATATTAGACTTAATAATTCTTTTATATATATATTTTGTATTCGTATTGCATCAAATATATTTGTATCATATAAAATATAAAAATTATTGTATTAAAATTTATATTGATATACCAAACACAATTTTTTTTCTAATTTTTATCAAAATTTGATCTAATGTCATGTTCATTTTTTTTTATTATCATATCTACATTGCATGACAGCATATTGAGATAAAGATATTTCAAAGTTTGCTTTTGAAGTTTTTTCATGTGATTCTCAAGGGAGGGAAAAGGCATATTCCTAAAGAATTTGAAATTTTTTGGTAATGTGGGAAAAGCTTGTTTGGAGGGAATTGAAAAATGACAATTAAACAGATCTCCTTTCACACGAAACTCTCATAAATAAAATATTATTATTCATTATTTTTAATTTCTTTTGTTGTTTTGACTAAATTTATATAAATATAAATTTTTACATTTTAATGTTTTTATTACTTGATAATTATTATTTATTTTTTTTAATTTCCTGTGATATTTACATTTGTTATAAAATATATAATTATATATTAATAATTATATAAAAATTTATTTTTTAAATGAGCCAAATATATATAGTAAAACTAAAAGAAAATGAAAATCCAAAAGTATTAGCTATACAAATAAATAACTAACAAATTATAAATAAATCACACTAAACAATTAAACATTTATATAAATAGCTTTATACACTTAACAATAACTTATTGAGTAATTGTTTTTTTTTTTTGCGTCAATATTGGGTCATTGGAATTTAGATACTCTTAGTTCAATAAATTTTTTTTTTACTTTGTTTAATTAGCTTTTTTAATAATTATATTATATTTTTAATAAAGTTTTAAATTTTTAAGAATCTTTTTTACATTTATTTTGTCTTTTAAATACCAACATAATTAGTTATTAAATTAAATTTAACCGCATAACTAGTTAACTAATTCTTCAATTATAATGTTGAATAAAATTATAGTATACATTAAAAAAAATAATTAATATTATGAATAATTGGTCAATTAATTATCTCAATTTTATATTTATTTTGTTTTTAGTTTATATATAAATCATAATATAACATTATTTTTATTAAATATGATCATACTCAAACACATTAATTAATCAAATATCTCATTAAAAATTTAGAACGTTAAATTAAACAAGTTATATACATCAATTAACATTATATTATAAATAATAACATTTGATATAATGTACCAAAAAAAACATTTGATATAATGATGTAAATGGGTAATATATAATCAGGTACCCGACTCTATAATCGAATAATTATGAGTTCGGATAGTGTTCTTATTACCCGTATCGGATTCGGGTAGTACCCTTAGGGTATGCTATACTCGATTAACTTTTGATCAAGTAGTATCTGGTACCTGAATTTGTTCATCAATTATATAAAAGTAATCAAAATTATATGCTTGTACAAAGATTTGAACCATGGCCTCTTATATTTATTGTTATATGTTTAATCACGTGAGCTAGATTGGGAATTTGTTATATTTGTTGTAAATTTTATTTTTATTTTAACACAACTTGCAATTTAAAATTTAATGAAACATTGTTGGCAAAAAAAAAATAGTTTATTGAATAATAATAATAATAATAATAATAATAATAATAATAATAATAATAATAATAATTTATTCTTAAGATAATAAGATTTTAAAATTTTAGACATAAAGTACTAAAATTAAATTAATAAAAATTTCATAATATGTTAAGATACAATTCTTAAGATATTGATAATTTAACATATATGACATTTTATTATAATGTAAATCATAATATATATAGTATATTATGTTTATTATTTTATTTGTAACTCATTATAATAAATTAAAAAAAAACACTTTTTTGACTAAAAAAGTAGTTGAGAAGATCAATATCTATTTAATCATCCAATATTATGATTATTAATTGATCAAGTTAAACTAAATTACATGAATACATCATAAGAGATTAAATGTTTGAAATTAAAAACAAGAGTATATTCTAAAAGCATGATAAGAAATTGGAATGAAAAATGTCTGAAATTAAAACTATAATATGCTATGAGAAATTGTTTAATTTATTCTATATTACATGGTAAGAGATTGTTATAATGAAACATACAAATCATTATGATAAGATAAACATATTAATAATCTATTTTATATAATTAAGAGCTTGTATAGTTGATTATATATCACATAATAAGATATTATTTTTAAAGTTATAATAACATACAAATCATTATGATAAGGCGTTATTTATTAACTATATTATGTATTTTATTTGCTATCAAAAAAACTATTCCAAATTGAGTACTAATTTTTTTTTATATTCACATTAACATAATAATATTAGATTAACATAATAATATTAGATATACACCAATTGATTGAATATCTAATTAAAATGTTAAATAATAGATATTACTAAATTAATTAATATAATGGTAGTTATTTAAATATAATTAATAATAATATTAACAAAGTATAAAAAATAAATTTTATTAAAATTACCACTTACATAGTAATACAACTCTAATATATTATTAAATTACACTTTAATTTACTATTAGAATTATTTTTTTATCCACACTTTAATTTTACATTTAATAGATAATAAATAAATTATTTTTAATAAATACTTAATTCTATCAAAATAATACTTACACACTAAGAGATTACATAATTTATTCTTAAAAGATTATTATAATATAATATACAAATCATTATTATAAGATACCAAATTAGTTTATTCATGTATAAGATTATTATAATATAATAAATAATTAATTATCACTAGCTTGATTTTTTAATATCTTTTGTTTTAAGGCTTAAAAATAAAATTACCACTATAATTTTCTCTTTTAATGATACCCAAGTATAAAAAAATTGTACTTGTATTGTTTAATTTAATTACTTAACTTTTTCTAATTTTAAAAACTTTGAATTTTAATTTTAAGATTATGTGTTTTTTAATCTAAATTTAATATCTTTCTATTCTTGAAACTTTAAGAAAATATAGTTTAAATTTAATTTTATTAAAAATATTTTTAATGTGTTGCACAAAATATCAAATTCAAAGTTTCAAACAAATATTGAAATTATATAATTTTTATATATTTGATTTATTATTGTATTAAAATTAAAATTTTATTATAAATAAAAATAATAAAATGTTAAAATGAATTTTATAATAAAATCAAATGTCAAATTAATAATATATTTATTATTAAAATGCAATAAGGATAATATTAAAGATTATTTGATATCATAAATTATATCATATATTATGGTGTTTTAAATTAATTTAATTTAATTAAAAAGATTCAATATTTATTATGCTAGTAATATATAATTGATAAAATTGTATAATAAATAATAATTGTTTTCAAAATTTTAAATTTTTTAATTAAAAAAGTGTATCAATTATTTATTTATTTTTAAATAATAATTATAAAATTATAATTCGGGTTTTCTCGGGTTATAAATTCGGTTTTTTCGGTTTTCGGTTCGGGTCGGTCTCGGTTTCGGATCGTATCGGGCTCGGGTTATGTCGGTTCGGGTTGTGTCGGGTTCGGGTTTTTCGGGCGAGCGGTTTCGAGCTTTTTCGGTTCCGGGCTTTTTTCGGTTACAGGCTTTTTCGGTTACGGGCCTTTGACTTTTTTGGTCAATTCGGGCTGGTCCCGGTTCGGTCTCGGGCGGATTCGGGCGGGTTTTCGGGCTCGGGCCAATTTTTGCCACCTCTAAGACACCTTTGAGGATTCATAGTCTTACAGTTCTATTAGTACTGCTATCGTATTTGCATTTGTTTTCTTTCTTGTTCCTAGTATGGCTGATGAACTGGAGTCTCTTTGGAGGAATCTGATGTTGACAGAGGAGGAAAAAGATGTGGTTGTCGAAGACACCGATGTAGAAGGAGAACAAAACAAAATTGAAGATCAATGGTTAGTTGGAAAGTTGTTTACGTCCAGACCCTTTAATGCAGATGCCATGATCAAAACTTTGAAACTAGTTTGGAAGCTTTCTAAACCAGTTGATATTATCCTATTGGAAGAGAATCTTTTCCTGTTTAAGTTCAGTTCGGTGGGCAACAAAAACAGGGTATGCGAGGGTGCGCCATGGAGTTTTGATAAACAAATTCTGCTATTACAGAATTAGATGGAGATCTCCGCCCAGATGAATATAAATTCACATCAGCAATTTTTTGGATCAGAATCTATGATCTGCCTTTGGGAATGAGAACTCAGGAACATGCGGTTCGTATAGGGAAACGGCTGGGGACGTTGTTAGCAGTAGATGCTGGTCTTGACATGGGAGGGTGGTCCCCTTTCCTGAGAGTACGCATGGAGATAGACATAGCTAAGCCCTTGCGGAGAGCTATTATGCTAGAAGGAGGCAAAGGCAAGTCAACTATCAAAGGAAGATTAGGGTACGAGAGGCTACCAATGTTTTGCTATGGCTGTGGTAAACTGGGACACCGTGACATCGAATGTGAGAAAGTCCCTCTGGAAGGTGACGTAAAAAATTCCCAACAATATGGTAATTGGTTGCGTGCCTCACCTCTGAAGCGCAGAACATTTGAAGGAGGAATACGGAAGGTGACAAATAATAGGGAAATTGAAAAAACCACCACGCCCGGGATGGCGAAGGGATCAGAGGCGGCAGGAGAAAGGAGCCGATCGAAGGAGGATGGAAGACCCAGTATGGCAAGGAAACTGGTTATGGAAACTGCAGTAACTCACCGAGAATTTGCTGGCATAATTCCCAAACGATTACGCGAAGAATCAGGCTGCAAATAATATTCCACAATCAGTCAGGATACCAGAATCTCAAGCAGATCCGCAAAAGGAATCAATCATTATACCAGAGTCAACTCTCAACGCGGACAGTAATAAAGAACCTAGCCAAGCTGAGTTGGAAAGACAAGCAACTGATGTGGACACTAGAGGGAGGATACAGGGGATCGATTTGACAATCGGGTCCAATCAGACCAAACAATTACATGCAGAGAGTGGTCTCAATCTGACAAGTCGAGCCCAACAGAACAATGTGACCAAACCGAAATGGAAGAAAATGGCTTGATTACATAAGGACAACGAGACTAACCAAGGTGTTGAAATAGGGAAAAGGAAGTACCATTTGTGTGCAGATGATGATATTATGATGCTGGATGTCCCTATTAAAAGGAGCAAGGAGCAACAGGATGATAACGTGGATCATGGCCTTTACACAGCGGCGAGGACTGGTCACCAGTCCTGCCGATCACCATGAAAACCTTATCTTGGAACTGCCATGGGCTTGGGAACCCATGGACAGTTCGTGACCTTCAGAGACTTCTGAAGAATGAAGACCCTGATATAGTTTTCCTCTATGAAACTATATTAATAGTTTTGCAACTAGACAGAGTTAGAAGGAAATGCAAGATGCAGTCAGTGATAGGAGTTGATGTTGAAGGCAGAAGTGGGGGACTAGCATGCATGTGGAAAGATACAGTTACTCTGACTTTAAAAAGTTTCTCTAAACTTCACTTAGATATGGAGATTGTGGACCAAGAAGGAAATAATTGGCGTTTGACGGGGATTTATGGAGAACCGAACACTGCTAGAAGAGGGGACACATGGAATACTATAAAAATGCTTGCTAGAGACCAACAAAAACCGTGGTTACTCTGTGGTGATTTCAACGAAATTCTAACACA
Source organism: Heritiera littoralis (assembly GCA_031772115.1). Taxonomy (NCBI): domain Eukaryota; kingdom Viridiplantae; phylum Streptophyta; class Magnoliopsida; order Malvales; family Malvaceae; genus Heritiera; species Heritiera littoralis. Next base: position 2,840,526 of record JAPDPK010000060.1, on the reverse strand, counting down.
AGATGAGAAATGGGGCGGACCACCAAGACCTATTAGGCAAATGGAAGCTTTCCAGGAAGCACTCTCGGTAGCAGAAGTTGATGACTTGGGCTTTAAAGGGGACATTTTCACTTGGCAAAGAGGACGCACGATGGCAACTTTGCTTAAAGAAAGACTTGATCATTTCATGGGTAATGCTGAGTGGGTAAACATGTTTCCTCATTATGGTGTTAGACATCTTACTTGCTCCACGTCAGACCATACTCCAATTATTATAGACACTCTTGAAAATAAAATAAAATACCAGAGGCAATTTAAAAGGAGGAAAAAGGCTTTTGAGGTGATGTGGGTTAAGGAAGTGGAGACAAATGACATAATTTCTGATCTGTGGAAGCAGCATAGAAGCAATCTTCATGATAAGCTTGAAGAGGTGCGTAGGAAAATCAGTAAATGGGGTTTCAATAAATTCAAGGGACTTCACCAACAAGTCAAGTATCTAAGCCAAGAACTTGAAAGAGTAAAATCTGATCAGAGTGATAGTTCGCTTGAAAAGGAAAGACAGCTTAGCAAACAATTGAACGAGGTGATAGAGAGGGAGGAGACCTTTTGGATGCAAAGGTCCAGAATCAATTGGCTACGTGAAGGTGATAAAAACACCTCTTTTTTTCATGCACAAGCCTCACAAAGGCGTAGAATAAATCACATAAAGGGCTTAGAGGATGAGCAAGGTAGATGGTATGAGGAAGAACACGAAATGCAATATATAGCAGCACAATATTTTGCAAAACTGTTTGAATCCCAAGGCACCATAAACTTTGATGAGATCTTAGACTCAATCTCCACCAAAGTCACTGAACAAATGAATGAGTTTCTCACGATGGATTTCAAAGCCGAAGAGATTGTCACTGCAGCTAAACAAATTCATCCAACAAAAGCCCCTGGACCCGATGGTATGCCTGCTATCTTTTACCACAATTATTGGCATATTATAGGTACTGATGTGATTAATTTCTGTTTGTCCTTCTTTAATGGGAGTGAGAACCTTGAGAGTATTAACCATACCAACCTTATCTTAATCCCAAAAATAAAAAACCCGAGAGACATGACCCACTTCCGGCCAATCAGTCTATGTAATGTATTGTATAAAATTATTGCTAAAGTACTGGTCAATAGAATGAAAAAAAATATTACTAGTATGTATTAGTGATAATCAAAGTGCCTTCGTACCAGGACGATTGATCTCGGATAATGTATTAGTAGCATATGAACTCTTACACACACTCAAGCAAAAAAAGGGGCGTACAGGTTATGTTGCTATTAAACTTGACATGAGTAAAGCTTTTGATAGGGTAGAATGGAATTTTCTTGAAGCAATCATGTCGAAGTTAGGTTTTTGTCCAACTTAGATCTCTTTGATCATGAGACGCATTACTTCTGTATCATTTTCTGTTACACTTAATGGTTTTGTCTCTCATGAGTTCACCCCTAAAAGAGGGTTAAGGCAGGGTGATCCCTTGTCCCCCTACTTATTTTTATTGTGTACAGAGGGTTTATCTGCTATGTTACTCAAAAGCCAACAGCAAGGAAGATTAAGTGGAGTTCAAGCTAGTCGCTTTGGCCCCCGAGTCGGTCATTTGTTTTTCGCCGACGACAGTTTGTTGTTTATCAAAGCAAACCGAAATGAAGGCGAGACAGTGATAAGCCTACTAAAGACCTATGAAAAATGCTCGGGACAAAAAATTAATTACCAAAAATCTGGACTCCATTTTAGTCAGAACACTTGTGATCAAGCTCGGGATGCCCTGAAGGAGATATTTGGTATTCAAGTGTCAACAAGCCCTGAGAAATACCTTGGATTGCCAACCATAGTGGGTAGAAACAAATCAGTAGCTTTTTCTGATATTAAATCCAGAATCATCATGAGGATTAGAGATGGTTATCCCAGGCAAGCAAAGAAGTTTTCATCAAGTCGGTATTACAAGCTATCCCATCCTATGCGATGGCTTGTTTTCTTTTCCCTTCTAGCTTCTGCAAAAAATTGAACAGTGTGATTAGCAGATACTGGTGGCAAACAGGTAGAGACAAAAAAGGCATTCATTGGATTAGTTGGAAGAGAATGTGCACATCAAAACACAATGGAGGCATGGGCTTCAGAGACTTTGAAGCTTTCAATAAAGCAATGCTTGCTAAGCAAGGCTGGAGATTAATTCATAACACATCATCACTACTCTATAAGGTTTTGAAAGCTAGATATTTCCCTAGATCGTCATTCATGGAAGCAACCGCAGGGTGGAACCCATCATTCACATGGCGCAGCATCCTTGCCGGAAGAGAGGTCCTCGAAACTGGGCTAATATGGCGAGTTGGAAATGGTAGAAACATTAAGGTTTGGCAAGACCCATGGATCCCTGGCTTGAACAATCTCAGCCCAACTGTGCACGCAGTGGACGTCCCATCTGTCACTTATGTTCATGAGCTCTTCACCAACGAGAGTAGGACATGGAATGTTGATATGTTAGAGAGCTTATTTTCGCAACAGGACGCCCAACTCATACAGGCCATACCTCTAAGCAGATTAGAAAAGGAAGACAGGCTGGTTTGGAGTTTAGAAAAATCAGGGGAATATACAGTTAAAAGTGGCTACAGGGGTCTCTTGGGGAGATATATGGTACAAACTGATGCAGATCTTGTTACGAGAGACAAATATCATGCTTACTGGAAGAAAGTGTGGAATTCAGCCCTCCCCAACAAAATTAAAATGTTCGTATGGAGATTGAGTCATGAAATTGTCCCATGCAATGCAAACCTTTTTGCAAGAAAGATTTTAACACAAGCCACATGCCAGCGATGTCATAGTGGAGATGAAACGACTCTTCATACAATACGTGATTGTGCAAAAGCAACTGCAACTTGGAATGCAACAAATCTTGCTAGACCGTGGCTAGAGGATACGCATCAAAGTGTTATAGAATGGCTCATGACTGCTATGGGGAAAATGGAGAAATCATTATTTGACCAGGGCCTAGTTCTATTGTGGGCATTATGGAGTAACAGGAATGATGAAGTGAAGGCTGGCAAGTTGAGAACACCTACTCAAACAGCCACTTTTGCCAAAGAATACCTAATAGAATTTCAGGGAGTGCAGGAAAAATCACAGAGGACTCACTCAACTACGAGACTAGAAACTTGGACAGCACCAGAACCGGGTTACATCAAAATTAACTTTGATGGAGGATGCAAACCAACAGATGGAATAGGGGTTGTTGGCATCATAGCCAGGAATGAACATGGAGAAGTTATGGGAGCCTTGCATTCACACTTAAAACACATATTGGAACCAGAAATGGCGGAGGCTTATGCGGCTATTAAAGCCCTTGAGGTTGGGAGAGACATGGGATTTGATCGTATTGTGTTAGAAGGGGATGCATGGACAGTTCTTAAAAAGCTACAAGAAGATGGCCTAGACCTCTCAACCATTGGCAACCTCATATCTGACGCAAAGGACGTAAGCTAACATTTCCGATCATGTCGTTTCTCCCATATCAATAGGGACTCCAACAGAGCTGCCCATTGCTTAGCATCACTAGCTTATAGTTGCTTAGAAGACACCTTTTATGTAGAAACCTGTCCAACTACTGTAATGACAGTGGTTCTATCAGACTGTATGCCTCTTATTTATGAATGATAATTCAGTCTTCTTTTAAAAAAAACAAAAAAAGAACAATACATAAGTTGCAAATGCAAACTAAGTCCATATATGTACTAAAGGAACGTTATGGCATTTAGAAATAATAAATTGAGGTAACAACTAAACAAGCCATACACCACATTAGTAATGGAACATAAAGCGATCACTAGCATTGCTTAAGTAAGTTGGAAATCAATAGTGACTGATTGGTAACTTATACTGCATAGCCAAACGAGTATGTGATCGAGAAAAAAAATTTACCTGCAAATTTTAGCTTTTGGAAATTTGGTCTGTGACATTAATTAAGAAATTGACAAAAAGTTTAAAAGTAAAAATATATCTATTAATAAGATTGCAATAGTAATTTACTTTTTCTTTCAAAAGTAGAGAAATTCAATTTTAAAATCAATTTTTTTAATTTTTTCTCATTATAAAATTTGTATGTGTTTTTGAAAAAAAAAGTATCTATAACTAAAATAATTATAAAGGTGCATCTGAATGAAAATTTTTTTAAATTTTGAAATAATCTCATTTTAAAATACATAAAATCAAAATACTAACATTTATAATTATGTTATTCAAAAGATATTTTTAAGAAACAAGTTTTAACAATTAAAATTTGATAAAATAAAAATATTTGTAAAAAAAAAATAAAATTAGATATAAGAAAAAAATATAAAAAGTATGCCAGATAGGTATAATTTCATTAGAATGCATAAATAGTATTAATTAAAATTATATTATCTTTAAATAAAATAATATTCTTATTCTTTTAAATTTTTTATCTTTATTATCAAAATTTATTTCAATGGATGTGGACGCAACTAGTATATACAAACCCTCTACTTATGTGAAAGAGGAGGTGCTCAGACAGCTTTTGTTAGAAGAACATTTCAAAAACTAAAACCCTAAAAAGCTATTTTTCATTTTATTTGTAATCCAGAAAGGAATGCAAAAATGTTCAAGAAGGCAGTAGAAGCAAAGGCCCAACAGAGGCTATCTGGAGCCGACAGGAAGAAGCTGAAACGGACCATCAGAGACAGATTTCCCAGGGCTTCTGATGCCGACATCGATGCCTTGCTCCCTCCCAAGGTACCAATATCTTCTTTCAAAATTTTTCTTATTTTCTGGCTCAAAACCCCTTTTCATTTATATCATGTGAATAATTTCATTCCTTGTTAGGCTGAGATAACAGTCGCAAAGTTTCAAAATCGTGCCCATGTTTATGCTGTAGAGGGTGGCTTTCCAGTGTTTTTCGACGTTGATGGCCGAGGCACAGAAATATACCCCACTGGTAAGTATCTTATTATTATTATTATGATGCTAGTTAGGACGGAAAACAGAAAAAGCCTCAAGGAATTATACTTAAATTTTAGTTTAGTGAAGGTATTAATTGCCTTTTAGATGAAGTTTTCGGCAAATGAAGAGCCTTGTTGGTTCGGCTGTACAAATTACTTCGTTGAGTTTGAAGGAATGTGGCTACAAATAGGAAAAAGCATGCACAATGGCACAGCAAGCATGTATGTTTGTATGAGCTAGTCTTAAATTAACTTAAAGCTAAGCCAACATAAAATTTGATTAACAGAACTTGGTTTATCTAACTTGGCTTGGTTGGCAGTTTTGTAATTGAGAGAACTTGCTTCAATGAAACTCAATCTAAATATGTCAAAGAATGGTGGAGGAATCGTCAAAACCTGAATTTGGATTGAGTGAATGTAAACCTAACTTGAGAAAATATGATAGCTGAGTATATCAACGTCTTAAAACAATAATGAATGGTATACAACCAAGCTATGGGGTGGAGATTGGACAAGGTTTTAGTTATTCCTCCATAGTGATCCTCAACATGACACTAGCCATTATTTTTTTGGTTGAAATGGAGAGCAATGGAATGTCAAAGATGTTGCCTCACATAAGCTTTATTCAAAAATCTCAAATCATGAAGTTCTTTTATCATGTGCATATTTGTATGCACAATTTTTCTGGTTTTAATATTTTGGAATATTAATTTTCTCTCTTGCAGTTTTTGCTCTTTGGAAGGTCCCTGAACTTTTACCTTCTTTTACGCTTAAGGGGGGTGAGGTTTCTCGATTTGTCATTGGAGGGGCAGATCTGATGTTCCCTGGTATTTGTGTTGCTGCTGAAGGTCTACCTTCATTTTCAGCTGGGGAGCCATGGGCGGTAAAAGTTCCTGGCAATCCAGCACCTATTGCAGTAAGCTTCTTTGGAGAATTTATCTGCTTTTCTTTTGCTACTTCTCTCCACTTTTCTTCGCAATTTTATATCTATGTAGTCAGTGTTGGTAAAAGTTGATTTGTTTTATGCAGGTTGGATCCACCACTATGAGCAGCTCTGAAGCATTAAAAGCTGGTTTGCGAGGGAAGGCTTTAAGGATAATGCACTATTATCGTGACTTACTTTGGGAGGTATAGCTGGAAACTAACTGAGAAGTTGATTAATGAGTGGCTTCATCATTGACATGCCTGTGGAATCTTTGCAGGGAGTCAGTTGATGGTCATTATGTTCCTAATGCGGGTTTCTTGGAGGATGCTGTCTTTGAGGATCCTTCATTTTTGGCATCTAACCAACCTTCTGATTCATCTGAAGGTGCTACTCATGGGTTTGATGCTCAACAAAGTGACATTAACAATGAAAATATTGAGGAATCTGTTGATGTCAATGATGTTGCTTCTGAAACATTTGCTGACTCAACACAAAATGATTCCAAGAATGCAGCAAAAGAAATTCGAACAGATGAGAGTGATTTGAAATCAACAGATAATGTTGCTGCTGTCAAATCAGATATTGAGCTCCATTCTCTCTCCATTGAGGATGTGGATTCCCATTTGGACAGATGCCTTTTGCAGGCCTTGCATACAACAGTAAAGGATAAAGACCTCCCAATGCCTGGAAGTACACTGTGGTAAAGATACTTAAATATTGATATTTGTGCACTAATGATCCTCTTTTCCATGCCCTTTCCTCTCTTCCTCTTTCACACTTTTGGTGAACATTAAAGCATAACTAGGCTGAGCAATATTAATGATAAAAATAAAGGGTAGCTGCATCTTTTTTGTCTGTTCCTGTATATATACTTGCAGCTATATCTAGACTGCCTATAAAAAAAAAAGACAAAAAGATGTGAAGAGTACCTGAATTTTCTTGAATGCAGTAGTAGCATTACTGCTAAGAAATTCTTCTTTGGTTAATTATACTGTTTGTTTTGGTTGATTCTCTTCTGAAAGTATTTTTGTATTTCTTAGGGAGAGATTTGATGCTTTAATGAAAAGAGCAAAGATGAATAAAGGGCATGAATGAAGATTTGTCATGGTATGTGTGGTTAATGGGCATGAAATAGATGCAAGTTTGCAATTATAGGAATGATACAATAAAATTCATTGTGACATGAAATGAATCAGAGTTGCAAACACTAATTACTATTGTTTTCATTCTTGTTCGCATGGATTTATCTCACATTTTTCCTAGGGTTGGCACGTAACTTAATGGTTTGTTTTCTTGAGTTTATTTATTATTATTAGTACTATAAATATGTTGGCCTCTCTTCCATTTAGGGGCTGAAAAGAAGGGTACAAAATGGCATCCCATTCTTTTTCACTTATCTAACATTTCTTCTTTTTCCAACACTGTCCTTTCTCTCCTTTTATTCCCTCTTCCTCTTTCCCCTTCCTTTTTCTCTCCATTTTTTGTGCTTGAGTTTCTAGATATTTATCTTAAGAACTCTAAAAAATTATTTTATTTTAGAAAAAAGAAATAATTGTACCTTCTTATATTCTTATTTTGACATGGCATGCAATGTCATTTTTCCAGTTTTTTTTTTTTCATATTGGCGGTTTTCATCGTTGCCACATCTTTATTTGTTTTTAATTTATATAGATGGAATACTATACAGTGTATTCATTCCCATCAAAATTTGCCTAAAATCACTTGAAATCAAAGCTTAGTTACAAAATTCGACCAAATTAAAGTGGGAAAATTAAACACCGACTTAAATTCAACTAAGTTAATTTACTAGGGACTACACCTTTTTCAATTTATTATAATATACTACTAGTTTGATTAGTACACTTAGGTGTACAGTTATGGTTCTAGGTCTTTTTCTTTTACTAATTTATTTGAGCTGCCTTTATCTTGTTTTTTCTTATTTGTAGACTTCAAGTACTATTAGGTTGTCTGTATATATTATTTTGCTTGTCATGGAATTACTGTTTTTTTTGTAATAAAGGGTGAAGATTACCTTATCCTATAAATTCAGGACATCTGATTGAAATTTCATAAGCATAGAATTTTCAAGAAAGTAAATGTGGGAGCTTTTTGCTGTAGGTTGCCCTTTTCTTCACACAGTTAAATTTTTTTTTTTTATTATCGAATAAATATTTAGACATTTCAACTATCTTAAAGTTAAACATGCTTGATCTACTTGAATAGAGAATAAAATTAAACAATTGGATTAACAAATTATAAATGGTATGAAGATGTGAAAGGGTGTAGAACTTATTTAGTTTATACTGGTGTAAATGTATCCCTCCTCTCTCTCTCTCTCTCTCTCTCTAGGTATATATATAATTATAATTGCTTATCTTCTTGTTTTTATCACATCATTCTAGTGTCAATTGCTGCCCAATTGTTTTTCTGTTGTTGAAGCTGGAGAAAAACATTTTATAATAGGCCAAATTAAAAAACTTTTTTTGGCCAAGAAGAAAAAGTGGGCGTTTGGTTGAAAGGTTTTGAAATTTTTTGGATTACAAATTTTATTATGCATGTAAAGGTTCAAGTCAATTTGATATTTTTATCATTTCGATTGAGTAATTTTTTTTCAATAAACAGCTAAAATTTTTTATTATCGAATAAATATTTAGACATTTCAACTAACTTAAAATTCAGCATGCTTGACTTACTTGAATAGAGCATAAAATGAAATGATGGGATTAACAAATTATAAATTGTATAAAGATGTGAAAGGGTGTAATTGTTTAGTTTATACTTGTGTAAATGTATCTCTCTCTCTCTCTCTCTCTCTCTCTCTCTCTCTCTATATATATATATATATATATATATAATTAATTGCTTATCTTGCTCGCATCATATCATTCCTGTCCTGTGTCTGTATATGTGCTTCCTGGCTATTATATAGTTTTAGATGGTCTTGCTGTTTATAGATGTTAATTTTATGTCTAGGCATGCTTACAAGATTTGCTTTATGCTTCATTATCAGACCAGGCATCATTGTTGTCTTCAAATTTAAGCAGGTATCATTGTTTTCTCCATTTTCTTACTTTTGCGGACTTCGTGATTGGTGCAGGTCTAACCATGTGTTAGCTTGTAGACCTTCAGGAATCACATTAGATATCAAGAAATCATCTCATAAGAAGTTATCAAAGTGGCTACAGGCCAAATCATCAGCAGGACTGGTTGGTTTCCTACATTTTCTCTTAAAAATAGCGTGTGATATTTTAGAAACTAGGTCTACTTATGCTCTATTTATTTAATGGTTTTTGTCTTTATTCCAATCAGAATTTACTCAATTATTTGGATCAAACCCTCTTAATCTAATGGTTAAATAACATGCATAGTCCAGCATTTGGGAATTAAATGAGCTAGGTTTTATCTTTTGATGTTGCAAGTATCATTAGCCGTAACATGACTTGAAAGATTACTTTTGGGTCTAAAGTGGGATATGTCATCTATTGCCACTGTGAGTTAAAGTATTGTGTTTGGGTTTTATATGAATAAGGAAGTTTCAAGAGAAAAGAATGTTAAATGGTGTGTTTTCTTTGTAATGCAATGCTTTTGGTACATGTGGGATATAAAGTTATGATGAGGATTCTTTTTTCTAGCTTCAGACTCCCTTTAGGAACTGTGCTAAAATAAATAGGAAGTTTTATGAGCTCCTCTTCTGTTTTACGTGTTGGTTCAACATATGAAACCAGCAATCAACATGTAGTTTCATAATGTTGAAGAAAGACAAATATATTGCTAAGACTCTTGTATTTATTCTGATCTATAGGTTGGCCACACCACACCCTTCCTTTTTCTTCTGATCTATTTTTGCCTTTGAAGCAGCATAATAGGATTTGAGGTTCTAAAAGTTTTAGGCTTTAAGAAGAGTTTAAAAAACTTGGAGATTTTATGAGGTGAGAAACTTTTTGAAAAAGATGGTTCTAAACTTATAATTGTTGTAGAGAAAGAACTTTTTAAGAAAGAAGAATTTGTTCTGCTTAAAAATTATCAGTCGCCAGAGAAATTACACCACATTGTGTCTTTACATGTAGAATCCTGAAAATTCTGAAACTCATATACAATGTTGAAACAAACATTAATTAGGCATGGAAATCTTACTAGTTTCTAATTGGTGGAGTGTGAAGTCTCCGTTCATATTTAATCCATCTATCAGTTTTGGTTTTTATGGCCTGAAATCGATACAAAAAATTCATCATTTTTCTGGATGGATAAACTCATGATCAAGCATAGGCTTCTCCCTAAAATGGGTTGCTTTGTATTTTTCTGTTATTATTTTAGTTTTTATCTCATGATCATTGTAAATGATTTAACAGATAACGATAAAAGAAGACAAGTACAAAAAAGAAGCCATATTAATTTCTATTAACCGTGGTCACCCAGACTACTTACTATTCAAGCCAGAAAAGCGACCGGTAGAGAAAGTTGATCAGGCTGGTGATTCTGCTGCTAGTGAATGCCATTCACAAAAGGTGCTTGAAGTGGTAGAAGTCTACAAGTCAAGTGTGCATGTTAATCCCATTTTTGCTTCTGTTGGAGCTGACACTGGGAAACTGTACTCAGCTTCTGAAGCTTCTGATATTGTCTTCAAGTACATTGAGAAAGAAAATCTGGTGAAGCAAACAGACAAAGCCATCGTGGTTTTAGATGCAACTTTGTGTGATGCATTATTTAAGGGAGCCATCAAGAAAGGATCAACATATCCAACTGAGATCCACAAGAAAGATTTAGGAGCAACATTTATAAACCGTATGCAGGCCCACCACATTGTGACCAGAGGAAACGAGTCAGTTGTGCGGAAAGGTGCTTTGAAAACAGTTCAGATAGTGACTGAACGAAGGCAAGGTAACAAAAAGGTGACAAAAGTTTCTGGTTTGGAAACTTTCCTCATGGATGCTGAAGCATTGGCATCAGAGCTGCAAAAGAAGTTTGCTTGCAGTACAACAGTGGCTGAGTTGCCAGGTTGGTTTTTCTCTTCATTTTTGCAATATCATTATATTGCATATGGTGGTCATTGTAGAAATACTAGAGCTGCCCACAGGTTGGCGACCTGTCCAAATGCAGCACAAAGTGAATTATATATAAACGTATAACTTATCTTCCAAAATCTTGCACTATTTCCCTAGGGCTTTTTAGGGTCAATACCTCTCTAGCATCTTCATTTGGGTTGCCTGCTTGATCTCTCATTGTTTTACATATTCTCAACTTTTTGTCATGACTTCTCTCATGATAAATTCTTTTCTCTTTTAAAAGAACAAAATCATCAGTGGCACTGGCCACCACTCATTGTTCAACACACCTTTAACTTTACGTCGTGTTTTTTCTCATTATCATTTTTTTTAAACAAAAAATATATATTGTTGCCATTGGCCTCGACAACATCACCATATCACTTTCAAAAGCATCACCAAGTATTAGGTTGTCTTGAATGATAAAATCAAAGCAACGGCCATATGGCTATCATGTTAGTGACACCATGTGATTTTTATAATATTGAATCATGAGGTAAACAAAATATGAGGCTTTGTCATAATATTGTGGAAAAAGCAGAGAAAGAACTTGGAATTCGATGTGGTGTTGAAAGAGAAAATTTTGGTTTGTATGAGAAAGGGAAAGTAGAAGAATACATGAAAAAAGAATAAGACGTCTGACTACCTATGTTCTTGGAAGTGCTTTAAAGAACCAGAAAATGTGTTAGAAAGTTAGGGATTGTTTGGTATGTTTTTGTTTTCAATTTGTTCTTTTTGATTTTTCTGAAAAGAGCAACATAAAATATGTTGCCAAACAAGTTTCTATTTAAAAAAATGAATTTTTTTTCAAAATTATTGGAAGCAACGATTTTTTTTCCATTATTTCCAGAATTAATATTTTCTGTTTTACATTATTCATAAGGGAAGAGAATCTTTGTATTAAATAATATTATATATATCATAATAAAAATTTATAATAAAATTAATTGATTTATTAATAGAAAATATTTAATTTAATAGGAATAATAAATTGAAAATTAAATACTTTAAAATTAAAATATAATTTTATTTGAATTTAAAAGATTTTGAAAAAAATATATGAAGAATTGGATATAAAATACATGAAAATGTAATATTTTAATTAAAAATGTATAATATTATTTGATAAATTAGATATAAGATTTAATATCATTTATTGTAATTTTAATTCAGTATCGGTTAGTAATATTATTAAGTACTATTTAATTCATGATCAAGTCATTCTGAAGTGGAATCAAAGATTGGAGATCAAAAGAATGTTCCGATAGTATTTTTCTTTTCTTTTCTTTTTTTTTTTATTTTTTTATCTGTCCATGTTTTCACTTGCATTTTAAACAAGCACATGAGTACAAGAAAATGCATTGTTTTAGGTACTCAGATGTACTTGGATATCTCTTACAGGTAAGAAAGGGCAGGAAGTTCTTATTCAAGGTGGTGTGATCGATGATGTTGCAAGACATCTGCTTGAACAATATGGAATCCCAAAGAGATACATTGAAGTTCTTGATAAAACCAGGAAATAAGGAGTAATAAATGGTTAGTTTCTCTTATATGAAATGTTATTTGTCATTCTTAACTATTTAGGTTAATGTTTCTCAGGTCAGGCGCATGTGTTTTGTTTATCTATTTCTTTCTATGCGTGTTTATGTGTTGTGCACTTGTGGTTGTGGTTGTTTCTTTTTCACTTCTCAACTAGGACTTGAGATATGTTTGGTTCTTCAGCAAAACGTGCAGAGTCATGTGTTGAATATGTGGCTTATTATATGTGTATGTTAGAGTAATGCATCTTGAACTGTATGATCGAAGGTCCTAAGCGTTGGTTGTAATACAAAAAGCATATAGATATTGATCTTTTTCTTCCTTGATATACATGCATCTATATGTTGCCAGTATATATGGAAGGACAAACTTGAATTGATTGGAAACTTTATATGCCTTCCAGATTTGCAAGTCAATATTTTGATGAATGAGATGAATTTAGCATTTCGACGCTTGGTTCAATTGCAGATGTGCTTGTGTGTTTCCTCATCCCTTTTCCGTTTTCTTGAATTCCCTTTACACAGGGGAAGAAAGGGTGTACAGTACAGAATTTCTTTTGGGGTGCTTGCATTTTTGAAAATTGCACATGTAGGTTTACCGGTTAAGCTGTATGTGCAGAGCTTGGAATATGAATCACATGTTTAGCATTAATGTCTATGGTTGGTTTTTGCTGTACAAGCGTGAACATGGAGTGTATTGGAATAACAGTTATACACAAGTTGGATGGTGAAAGAAATGTTATTTGTTCCATGGTAACAGGCGAAATGGTTTGTTATTCTGCCTTAAATTTCATTTTCTTTTCCTTTTCTTTTTATGTGTAGGTAGTCACTTTTTTCAAAGTTCACTTGCTTAACTCTTAGATATGAAGAGGGTTAGAAGCGTGAAAAAAAAAAAAAAAGGAAAGAGACCGGTCAATGATGGAGTTCGAAGAAAAAAAAATGTGTCTGGAACACTTTTACTGAGTGTGAAATTAATTGGCGGGTGTTGAGCTCATGCAATATCATAGATTTAAGTGAAAAAATTTAAAAACTTTAATTTTCAAATAAATAAGATCACACATTGATACATTTAATATTAGTTTGTAATGTTGGGCGATGTATGAATTAATTTTATTTATTTAAATATATATTTAAGGAATAAATCATAAAAATTATTAAAGATGAAATATTTTTTATAAAAGAAAAAGAAAAAAAATTTAAAGTAATGCAATATGATAGAATGCAACTAAAATAGCACAGTGAAAGATATCAAAAAGGATGTGCAGTATATTTTTAACAAAAAAAACTTAGTAGAAACATCTTTTTCTTGCACTGAAGTTGATTTTATCGAATATTAAGTCTCTGTATTTATTTTTAATTTGGATTTATTGGTAAGTGTTGTCTCTTAGGTTAGGTTAAAAGTTCAAGTCTTGAAGCTAAGATTTTTGAAAATTAATTATCTTTAATGCATTAGATTGATGTGAAAAGTGCATCTTTAATATCGTCCGAGGGGGATTAGTCTAGGGGTTCACGCAAGCTAACTCGTAAACACCATCATCGTAAGTTAAAAATAACAAAGGTTAATCTTCAATTTTGTTGAATTTTTTTTATCAATACTAAAATTTGAGCATAAACAAAAAATAAAATAAATATAATAGTATAGAAGTATATTAAAATATAATTATGATTAAAAAAAATCAAAATATAGAAATTTATCCTAATAATAATAATAATAATAATAAGACTTATATATGATGTACTAATAGTGTATAGTTTCTATATACAGTTAATCAGAGGCGGATAGTAAGCCTCTCTTGGAGGGGCCTTGGCTCCCCCAAACTTCTGAAAAATAAAATTTATATATAATATAATTGTAAATTAATAAATATATTATTTATAATAAATAGTTTTGGCCCCTCCAAACATTTGAATATTTCTTTATACAAGGTTTGTATGCCATTTTATCTTTTTATATACTTGTAAGTATATGCTGGATACTATTTAAATTATTTTTATTTAATAAAAAATTGGAATAATTAAATTTTTGTTTTTTTATAGCATAATATTATATTCACTTGTCTTGATTACCTATGAAGAATTATTCTTTAAAAAAACTTACAATTTTTTCAATACCAAAATTAGATTGGGATCACTTTGTAAAACGTAAGAAAAACATATTCAATTTTGTTATTTTAAAGATATATTATATATTTTTTGTTTGATATAATTTTGTTTATTTATATATATAATTTGAAATTTTCAAAGGAAATGATCAAGAAAGTTTACCCATATATAATTCACTTATTACATGGTTCAGATTCAATTTTTGAAAATTAAAAAAAAATCGTTCACAATTTTAGATGAAATTATAATCTATTTGTTGTATTTTGTTTCATTATACTTTTGTTTATAAATTTATAAGATTTATAATTTTACAAACTTGTTATTTTTTATAATTAGTATACATAACTCAAGTAAATTGATGTAATTTAAAATTTTACTTGGCTTTAGAAGTGTAATTGAGTAGAGATGATTTAGTATCAAACTTGAGTTAGATTTGACTCGAAAATTCGAGGGTTTTTTAAGCTCGAGTTCGGCTTGACAAAATACTTGTGTTGCTCAAACTCAAACTGAACTCGATAGGCTCACTTTGTTAATTTTTAATTATATATAATAAGAGTAAAATAGTAAATTAATAATAAAATATTAAAAATATATATTAAAAAAGGTTCGATTAGACTCACGAGTCATTCGATTCGAGTATTAAAATACTCGAATTTAACTCAATTAGTTTCTCGAGCAACTCAATCTTAAGTTTAGCTCAAAATAAATTAGCTAAATTGGAGTAATTATCAAGTTAAGCCACTCATGTCGAACTTAAATAGCTCACAAATAGCTTAATTGATTTATACTTGGCCCCCTCAAATTTGAACTGCTGTTAATGCACCAGAAATTGATTGATAGGATGATATTTTGTGAATTATATATGTGCTAGTATATTTTCTTTATTAATGTTTTATGCTAAAAAAGAGCTTGCTAATGTTTATTTTATGATTTACGTATTAAATATCAAAGTTGAAATTAATTGAAGCTAAAAAGAATAAAGTGCAGTATTTTCTATCTAGTTTGAAAAATTGACATTTTTGACCATCTTAACAACCTGATCTCAAGAAGTGGCCTTCATGAAAGTTGTGGAGGACTTCTCAAGGTTTCTGAAATGTACAAAATCGTGAAAATCGGAGTTCGTTTGATGGGTCAACTATTTATGGAAAGTTATAACAAAAATCTGCTCGAAATTTCTATTTTTAGAAAGAGTTCCAACAAAGTAAGGTCAAGACAAAATTTTGTTAAGACAAGATTTTGTGAAGACAAAATTTAGCTGAGACAAGACATGTCTTAAAATTTTGTTATGTCTTAAAGTTTTAATTATTTTTAAGATAATGTAATAAAGTAGAAAAATAAAGTTTGAGTAGGAAAAGAATTGTAAAGAGATAGAAGTTCTAAAAAGAGTTTAAACCAATCAAAACTCTTATCAAACTTCTTTTATACCTAACATTCTTAGAGCTATGTAAAGAGCACATTGGCTCTCATAAAAAGGAGATTCCTCTCTTCCCTTTAGTTTTAATGTACAGCAAGATTAAAATAATAAAAAAAAATATTTTCTTTCTTTTATATTTTCTTGGCAGATTTAGTTAAGTAATTTTTTAAGAACTTTTAGTCTTTCTTTTCTTTATTTTTATGTTTGCTTCTTTATTTTCTGCAAATTGATTGCTCTTTGCTATCAATTAAAATCTGAAATTTTCTTTAAAAAAGCTTACAAAACCGATTTCTCTTTAAAATTTTTCTTTTCTTTACGATTTCTTTTATATTTTTAATTGTTTTAGTTTTCTTTGATCTTTAATCTTAAAAAAAAATCGATTTCTTGTAGGATTTTAGAATAATTCTTAATTCTTGGTAGGTTTTATATATTATTGCCAATTTCTTGATTTATTTGCCGGATTTTGTTTTCTTGTTTAGATTTAAATATTGTTTGTGTGTTCTTGCTTATTAGATTATAATCTTGAATTGTGATTTAATGTTTTATATTATTAAAGATTGATATATTGCTTGCCTTTTGCACAATCTTTGATATATTGCTTGCCTTTTGCATGATCTTTGATATCTTTATAATATTTAATATGAATTGCTTGTTCTTGATCATGTCTAGTGAGTAGATTTCTTATTCAGTTATGAGGTAAATTGATTGTTCTCGGAAAAAGCATGTTGTGAGACTATGAGCTTATAAGATAATTGTTGATTAAATATCTGAGATTCTCTAAGCATATCAACATGATTATTTGTTTGATTAAATAGGGTGCACACTATTTAGTTAAATTAAATAATCTACAGCCAGGTTAAAAACATAAATCTGTAATTGCTTGTGATTCAATCACTAGGGATCTAGGAGAATTAAAGTTTAAGTTAAATAAAATGCGTTGAGTGAGTTTGTTAATTAACGTTGACTCAAATCTTTATAGATGATAATGCTGCTATTAAAACTTAATCTATAGCACCGAGCATAGGTAAATTTTGAAAGTTAAAGACTAATTAAGACGTTGAGCCTTTAATTAACGACATAGTAAAGAAAGATAGGTGTAACTGGACGCTGGGGAATTACACTACGGTTGACTATTTAATTGACAATGATCATTAGTAATCAATAATCAACATCATATCCCAAGAATAATTAATTAACTTGTAACTGAAGTTTTGTAATATTTGATATTTTCTAATTTATTTAATTATTCTAATTATTTTCTCAGTTATTATAGTTTAATTGAAAAACCCCCCCAAATCTTCTTTTTCTCTCTACACAACAATTAGGTATTTAGTTTTAATAATTAACTTGAATAAAGCAATCTCTGTGGGATTGACCTTTGCTTGCCCTAGCTATAGGTTTAAATAAATTAATTTATTATTAGTACCTGCGACACTACCAATTTTTGGCGCCGTTGTCGAGGATTGTTATTTATTCAAGTTGTTTATTATAATTTAAAGATCTAATTATTTTCTTTTCTTTCTTCCTTGTAGGGTTTGCATGTCTGACAAGGACTCTAGTCATAGCTTCAAAAGATTAGAGACTACATTCAAGCAACCCAAAGTGCGGTGCTACAAAAGCCCCAACCACCACCATCCACTTCCAACAATCCACCTTCCACCAAGCACACATTTAATCCTAATTTTGAATTCTCTAGTGATTCAGAAGAGGACACCATGGCTCAAAATGCTAATAGGACTTTGAAGGAGTTGGTGGCACCCACTGTGAACCAACAACCCCTTTGCATAGCCTATCCTACTCTAGATGTTGCTTTTGAATTAAACTCTGGTTTGATACATCTCTTACCAACTTTTCATGGTCTTGCAAGAGAAGATCCACACAAACATCTAAAGGAATTCCATGTAGTTTGCTCAACCATGAAGCCTGCTGGGGTTAGTGAAGAGCAAATCAAGCTAAGGGCCTTTTCGTTCTCTTTGGCAGATGTAGCCAAGAATTTGCTTTACTATTTACCTTCTGGGACCATCAACACCTGGGATGAGATAAGGAAACTCTTCCTAGAAAGGTATTTTCTAGCTTCAAAGGCAGCCAACATTCGCAAGGAAATTTGTGGAACTAGGCAATTTAATGGTGAGTCATTGTATGAGTATTGGGAAAGGTTTAAAAGGCTTTGTGTTAGTTGCCCACATCATCAGATTCATGAGCAACTACTAATCCAATACTTCTATGAGGAACTATTGCCCCATGATAGAAGCATGATAGTACAACCAGTGGAGGAGCTTTGGTGGATAAAACTCCTCAAGAAGCTAAAAACTTGATGGCAAACACGGCTGCCAATTCTCAACAATTTAGTTTTAGGTATGATCCACCACCACCATCACCTAAACAAGCACACGAGGTAAGTACTTCTTCCTTAGAAAAACAAATTACTGATTTAACCTCTCTTATGCATCAAATGGCTGTAGGTAATATGCAACAAGTGAAGGCTTCTGAAGTTCGCTCTAAGTTGGGACACACTACTGACATGTGTCCAACTCTTCAAGAAGATTCAATAGAGCAAGCTAATGCTATAGGAGGATTTCCCAAGCCTCCCAAAGGTAAGTATGATCCTTAATCAAGCTCTTACAACCCTAGTTGGAGGAATCACCCAAATTTGCAATATGGAAATAGGCCTGCAACTTATGTCTCACCACACAATAGGCCAAACAATTTCCAACCTCCTAAACCACAGCCTCAAGAAAGACCTCAAGCCCAAAATAGCACTCAGTCTCTTGAAGATATGGTAAAGAACCTAATTTCTACTACTTTACAAACTCAACAAGAAAATAATCAAAGATTTGAACATCTTGAGAATCAAATTGGGAAAATGGCAACTTCATTGAGCAAACTTGAATCCAGAAACTCTAACAAATTGCCATCTCAGCTTGAAATCAGTCCAAGAGAGAATGCTCATGCTATCACCTTAAGAAGTGGCAAGGAAATTGGTTCCAAGGAACCTTTAATAGTAGATGTCGACAATGACCCCTCAAGTTACAAAGAAACAAACAATTCAAAGGAACAAAGAGGGCATGTCGACAACTTTATAAAAGAGGACCCCAAAATAGATTTTGATAATGCAAAGAGAGATGTCGACAAGCACAATGCTGATAAGGAAGGACACGTCAGCAACCTTCCTCCACTTTATAAAGATATCAACAAAAAGGTAAGTGATAAAAAGTTCCATTTAATACAAGCACTTACCCTCCACCTTTTCCTAGCAGGTTAGCCAAGAACAAGAAAGTCAAAGAAGAAAAGAATTCTTGGAGACTTTTAGGAAAGTTGAAATCAATATTCCTCTAATTAATGCTATCAAGCAAGTGCAAGGTGTGCAAAGTTTATGAAAGAATTATGCACTAACAATAGGAAACTGCAAGTAATGAAAAGATAAGTGTAGGGGAGAATGTTTCTACGGTTATCCAAAGGAAACTTCCTCCCAAATGCAAGGATCCAATTACATTTATTATCCCTTGTACAATAGGTAATACTAGATTTGAAAGATGCATGATAGATCTAGGTGCTTCAATTAATGTTATGCCATTGTCAATCTTTAAAACTTTGAATCTTGGAACTTTATATGAGACTGGTGTAATAATTCAATTAGCTAAAAGATCTAATGCATATCCTGAAGGGGTAATAGAAGACATACTAGTAAACGTAAATGAACTTGTCTTCCCTGCTAATTTTTATATCCTGAATATGGAAGATGATCACTTTCCTAATGCTGCACCCATATTGATAGGTAGACCATTCTTAAAAACATCTAGGACTAAAATTGATGTGCACAATGGAACTTTAACCATCGAATTTGATAATGAGACTATTAAATTTAATATTTATGAGGCCAAGTGATATCCTAGTGATGTGCATGAAGTTTTTGGAATAGATGTAATTGATGATCTAACCCAACAGTTCTTTGAGCTAGAAAAAGAGGATAAACAAGAAGTGGCTATAAGCCACAACCTAAAAATGGAAACTTTAGAAGAAGAAGCTTGTAGCGATTTTAATAATTCCCTAAAAGGGTAAGTGATGGAACTTCAATCCTTACTAGCCACATGAAAGGTTACATAAAGATTTACTGATTCTCATACAAAGCTTCTTCCTTCTGTTGTGCAGGCTCCTGAGGTGGAATTGAAGCCATTGCTAGACCACCTCAAGTATGTGTTCTTGGGTGAAAAAGAAACTTTGCCTATAATCATTGCCAAGAACCTTACTCAATTAGAAGAAGAAAAACTCATCTGTATTCTCAAGGACCACAAAACTGCCATAGGATGGACCATTCCAAACATTAAGGGAATAAGCCCAACTATGTGCATGCATCGCATACTTCTTGAGGAAGGCTCAAAACCTACAAGAGAGGCACAAAGAAGATTAACCATCCAATGGTGGAAGTTATGAAAAAGGAGATACTAAAGCTCCTTGATGTTGGGATCATATACCCTATCTCTAATAATAAATGGGTAGCCCAATCCAAGTGGTTCCTAAGAAGTCTGTCATCACAGTGGTAAAGAATGAAGACAATAAGTTGATCTCCACAAGGATACAAAATGGGTGGAGTGTTTGTATAAATTATAGAAAATTGAATGCTTCTGCTTGCAAAGATCACTTTTCTTTACCTTTTATTGATTAAATGCTTAAAAGACTTGCAGGTAGGACTCACTATTGTTTTCTTGATGGCTATTCAGGGTATAATCAGGTTGTGATAGCTCCTGAGGGTCAAGAAAAGACCATTTTTACATGCCCCTTTGGCACGTTTGCCTATAGACGCATGCCTTTTGGTCTTTGCAATGCCTCTACCACTTTTTAACGGTGTATAGTAAGTATATTATTTGAATATGTAGAGAACATCATATAAGTTTTTATGAATGACTTTATCGTTTATGGAAACTCATTTGATGAATGCTTAGACAACCTTACACTAATTCTTAAGAGATGCATTGAAACTAACCTTGTTTTAAATTCTGAAAAATGTCACTTTATGGTAGAACAAGGAATAGTTTTAAGACATGTAATCTCATCTAAAGGCATAGAAGTAGATAAATCTAAGGTTAGAATTATTCAATCTTTACCTTACCCCACGAATGTGCGAGAAGTGCGTCCTTTCCTTGGACATGTAGGTTTTTATCGTAGGTTTATCAAAGACTATTCCAAGATTGCGTTACCTTTGTCCAAACTTCTACAAAGGATGTTGATTTTGTGTTTAATGAGAATTGCAAGGAAGCATTCGACAAGTTGAAAGAATGCTTAATCTCCGCCCCAATCATTCAACCACCTAATTGGACCCTTCCTTTTGAGCTGATCTGTGACGCCAGTGACTATGCTATGGGGGCTATTTTGGGGCAATGAGTTGGGAAAGCATCACACGTGATTTACTATGCTTTTAGGACCTTGAATAAAGCCCAAAGAAACTACTCAACCACCGAAAAAGAGCTTCTTGCCATTGTCTTTGCTTTAGATAAATTTAGATCTTATTTGCTTGGTACTAAAGTAATTGTTTATTCTGATCATGCAGCCTTGAGGTATTTACTATCTAAGAAAGAGGCAAAACCAAGACTCATAAGATGGATTCTTCTAATCCAAGAATTTGATCTAGAGATCAAAGATAAGAAAGGTGCTGAAAATTATTTGGCTGATCACTTGAGTAGATTGGAAAGAGAAAAGGATGCCTTACCATTACAAGAATTCTTTCCCGATGAACACTTGATGGCGTTAGGAGCAACTATACCATGGTATGCAGATATTGTTAATTATTTAGTTGCTAACACTTTGCCTGATGATTTGTCTAAATCTCAAAGGGATAAGATTAAGAGTGATTCCAAATATTATGTTTAGGATGACCCTTACTTGTGGAAGCATTGCTCTGATCAAGTAATAAGAAGATGTGTCACTCAAGATGACATTCCTTCCATCTTAACTTTCTACCATAGCTATGAGTGTGGAGAACACTTTGGACTTAAGAGGACGACAAGAAAGGTATTAGATTGTGGATTCTTTTGGCCTTCAATTTTTAAAAGATGCTTATCTATTTTGCAAGACATGTGAGAATTGTCAAAAGACAAGTAATATCTCTCAAAGAAATCAAATGCCACAAACTCCTATTTTAACTTGTGAAATTTTTTATATTTGGGGTATTAATTTCATGGGACCTTTTCCTTCATCTTATAGCAATCTTTACATAATTCTTGCTGTTGATTATGTCTCTAAATGGGTGGAAGCTAAAGCCACTAGGATTGATGATTCTAAAGTTGTTGTAGAATTTGTCAATTCTAATATATTTGCTAGGTATGGAACACCAAGAGCTTTGATAAGTGATAGAGGTGCTCATTTTGGCAATCGAATGGTTGAATCTTTATTGATACCATGTCACACACAAGGTGTCTACAACCTACCATCCGCAAACAAGTGGCCAAGCAAAAGTCTCTAATAGAGAGATAAAAAGCATTCTTGAGAAAATCGTGAACCCAAAAGGAAAGGATTGGAGCATGTGGCTTAATTATGCTTTATGGGCTTATAAGACAACTTACTATTGGGATGTTCCCTTATCGGTTGGTTTATGGTAAGCCATGTCATCTTCCTGTTGAATTACAGCATAAAGCTTATTGGGTAATCAAACAATGCAATATGAGTTATGATGAGGAAAGGAATCATAAGAAGTTGCAATTGCAAGAGCTAGAAGAGTTACGCAATGAGGCTTATGAGAATTCAAGAATTTACAAGGAAAAGACTAAAGCCTTCCATGACAAGATGATTTTGAGAAAGACTTTTGAAATTGGTCAAAAATTTCTTCTTTATCACTTAAGGCTGAAGTTATTTCCAAGTAAGTTACGTTCTAGATGGTTAGGGCCTTTTATTTTTACTAATGTTTACTCTTATGGTGCAATTGAAATCCAAAGCTTAAATACGTCTAAAGCTTTGAAGGTGAATGGACAAAGATTGAAACCATACTATGAAGGATTCCAAGTCTACACAGTGGATGAGATGCAATTGGAAGATCCAACCTATGAAGATTGATGATGGTGGAAATGTCGAGCTAACGACATTAAACAAAAGCGCTACTCGGGAGGCAACCTGAGGATGTAGAAAGAGGGAGTATTTCTTTCCTTTTCTTGTATTACTATTTTAATTTGTGATTTTATATTATTCTTCTTTACATGCTAGACTTACTTTGGGGACAAAGTAAGATTTAAGTGTGGGGGGAATAATGGTTTAGAGCAAGTTCATAAATTTAAAAAAAAAATGGGGGTCAAATTTGTAGAGTCCTAAAAAGATCATGATATGTTTTCTTTCTTTTAATAATTGATTTTAAACTAAAACATGGTTTTATAAGAGAGTTGAGAGTATTTTAATTGTTATTGTTGTTGAAGTGAATGCTTTCTAAAGAATTTGTGTGAGTTCATAATTAAATATGATTGTTCATATGATATTGATAATGTGATTAGTTCATCGAAGTTAGTATAAGTATAGGTTAAATAAATGAAAACCTAGAAAAAAAAAAGAGAAATATAAATGTTGGAAGATGGAAGATTCTGTTGAGATATTGCCAGAATCTTAGAGATTTGCTAGCTGATTTTTCTGTAAAAAGATTTAGTCAACTTATGTAAATTAGGAAAGTTTCCTTGTAGTTTAGCTGGAGTTATTATGCAGTTCCTAGAAGTGTGCTGGAAGGAAGCCTGTAAAGTATTTTATACTGTCAGTCAATACATAAAAATTATTCCTTCAGATATCTCTCTTTGTTTTCATGGTATCAAGAGCTAGATTTTGATCATTGACTTTTTCTAAAAAATCCTAGGACTTATTCTGCAAAAGCCTTAGCCAACCTATAGCTTTTACCATGTCTGATATTTCAATTCAATCCAGTCCTCCTACTAACTCAAGGAAAACCACAGAAACCCAAATCCAAGCCTCCAATTCTAGTTCTCACTCTGTCCAAATCACCACTATCCGTTTGAATGGTGATAATTTTTTGCGAAGAGAAGAGAGTCGTAGGAATGTTATGCTTGGAAAAAAGGGTGCTGGTGTATTTATCGAAAACTCAGCATTGGCTGCCTCTAATGCAAGACAGATGAATCAGCGAAAGATAGATGAAAGACCTCGAGTTTGGAAAAGCAGCAAACAAGGTGATAGACCCACTCGTGCGTATCCTTCAACAAATGAAGTTGAGACAAGTCCCTTCAGTAAAGAAAAGATGGATCATCTTCTTAAACTGCTAAAATCCAATTCATCATCTGGTATTCCTAGTGTTTCCTTTGCTCAAACAGGTAGTAACCCTAATGCTTTATCTTGTTGTTCAAATTCTGCTTCTTGGATCATTGATTCAGGTGCATCTGACCACATGACTAGTTTGTCTCATCTATTTAGTTCTTATGTACCTTGTTCTGGTAATGAAACAATTAGAATTGCCGATGGTAATTTCTCACCTATTGCAGGAAAAGGATCAATAAAAATTAGAGAATATAGATCTTAAATTTGTTCTTCATGTCCCTAAACTTGCCTGTAATCTTTTGTCTGTGAGTAAATTATCCAAAGATTCTAACTGTCGTGTTACCTTCTTTGATTCTCGTTGTGAATTCCAGGACTTGAACTCGGGGAGGATGATTGGCAGTGCTAGAATGATAGACGACCTTTACTGTTTTGATGACAACCTCTTCAGTAATAAAAAAGCTCAAGGTTTTGGTAGTATTAGTTCAATTTCTGTTCGTGAACAAATAATGCTTTGGCATCTTAGACTAGGACATCCTAGTTTTCCTTATCTTAAACATTTATTTCCTGCTTTATTTAAAAATTTGGATTGTTCATCTTTTCAATGTGAGAGTTGTCATTTATCAAAGAGCCACCGTGCTACTTATATCTCAAAACCATATCATGCTTCCAAACCATTTTATTTGATTCATACTGATGTTTGGGGTCCTTCAAAGATTACCACTTTATCTAGAAAAAAATGGTTTGTGACATTCATAGATGATCACACACGATTGTGTTGGGTATATTTGATAAGTGACA
This sequence comes from Heritiera littoralis, assembly GCA_031772115.1. Lineage (NCBI taxonomy): Eukaryota > Viridiplantae > Streptophyta > Magnoliopsida > Malvales > Malvaceae > Heritiera > Heritiera littoralis. Next base: position 2,815,506 of record JAPDPK010000060.1, on the reverse strand, counting down.
AATCTGTGGTGGAAAAGTTGTTCAAAGATTTTTATAATATGGTTGAAAATCAATTTCAAACAAAAATTAGTATATTACGCTCCGATAATGGAACAGAATATTTTAATGAATGTTTGGGAAATTTTTTTAAAGAAAAAGGTATCCAACATCAATCTACGTGTCGTAATACTCCTAAGCAAAATGGAATTGCTGAGAGAAAAAATAAACATTTACTTGAACTGGCTCGTGCCATCATGTTTTCTATGCATATTCCAAAATATTTATGGGGAGAAGCTGTTTTAACAGCATCCTATTTGATTAATAGGATGCCTACCCGAGTTTTAAACTACATCACACCTTTAGACTGCCTCAAAAAAACTTTTCCAGAATCTAGAATACAATCTGATTTGCCTTTAAAAGTTTTTGGCTGCACAGTATTTGTTCATATACCCAGCAAATTTAGATCTAAACTTGATCCTGGAGCTGAAAAATGTGTTTTCATAGGTTATGCTCAAATAAAAAAGGGTACAAGTATTATAATTCTCAAACCAGAAAAATCCATGTCAGTATGGATGTCTCTTTTTTGGAAAATCAACCTTACTTTAGCAAAAATTATCTTCAGGGGGAGAAAGAAAGAGAAGAAGACAATTTTTGGAACATTTCTCTACCTAATACAATCATTTGTGATACCACTTCTCCTATTTTTTTTGAAACAAAAATTCAGGAAAAATATGTTCAAGATATTGAGAACAAAGGAAATTCTAATCAACCATTGCAAAGCATGGATGTATCACAAACAGGGGGAGAAATACTACAAACGGATCAAAACAATCCAAATTCTGAGCTTCTGGTTTATACTAGAAGAACTCATAAAAATGGTAAAGATCCACCTATCACTCTAGCACAGAATCAACCAAAATCTCCGAGAGATGGTCCTTCAAATATTCAAGGTAATTCTATTCCTATTTCATCTTCAGCTCCAATTCCTTCTTTTATTATGCCTTCTAACAATGAGTCCTCAGATCTTAATGTTCCCATAGCTATTAGGAAAGGAGTTTAAACATGTACCAATCACCTTATTGCCAAATATTTATCTTACCATAGACTTTCTAATCACCATAGAGCATTTACCTCAAAAATTTCTCACTTGTTTGTTTCGAGAAACATTCAGGAAGCTCTAGATGATCCAAATTGGAAGTTAGCAGTTATAGAAGAGATGAATGCTCTTAAGAAAAGTGGTACTTGGGAGGTAGTGGACTTGCCAAGGGACAAGAAGATAGTAGGGTGCAAATGGGTATTTACTATAAAGTGCAAGGCTGATGGTAGTGTAGAAAGGTACAAGGCTAGGCTTGTGGCAAAAGGATTTACATAGACCTATGGGATTGATTACCAAGAAACGTTCGCTCCAGTAGCCAAAATAAACTCAATTCGGGTTTTATTATCTTTGGCCGTGAATCTCGATTGGTCCCTACATCAGTTAGATGTAAAAAATGCCTTCCTAAATGGAGATTTGGAAGAGGAAGTGTTTATGAACCTACCACCTGGCTTCGAGGAAAGGTTTGGTAAAGATAAAGTCTGTAGATTAAAGAAGTCGTTGTATGGCCTCAAATAATCCCCTAGAGCTTGGTTTGAACGCTTTGGGAAGGTAGTAAAAAGTCACGATTACTGTCAAAGTCAAGCAGATCATACTATGTTTTATAAACGTTCAAGAGATGGGAAAATTGCTATCTTGATCGTTTATGTGGATGATATAATCTTGACAGGTGATGATAATGTTGAACTAGAAAGATTGAAGAAGAGACTTGCTAATGACTTTGAAATCAAAGACTTGGGTACGTTGAAATATTTCCTCGGGATGGAGTTTGCTAGGTCTAAGGAAGGTATATTTTTCAATCAACACATGTACATACTCGATTTGCTTGGTGAGACGGGTTTGCTTGGTTGCAAAGCAGCTGAAACACCGATTAAACCCAACTTAAAGCTACAACCTGCCAAAACTAAAGATGTGGTGAACAGGGACCAATACCAAAGGCTTGTTGGAAGATTGATTTATTTGTCCCATACATGTCTAGATATAGCTTTTGCAGTAAGCATGGTGAGTCAATTTATGCATTCACCAGGTTTGGAACACTTTGATGCTGCGTACAGGATCTTGAGGTACTTGAAAGGGACTCCTGGAAGGGGTCTGTTGTTTAAGAAACGTGGACACCTACAGATCGAAGTCTACACTGATGCAGATTGGGCTGGAAGTATTAATGACAGAAGATCAACTTTAGGCTACTGTACATTTGTTGGAGGAAATCTTGTTACTTGGCGGAGCAAGAAACAAAACGTGGTGGCTAGAAGTAGTGCAGAAGCTGAGTTTAGATCTGTTGCTCATGGGATTTGTGAAGTAATGTGGATTAAAAGGTTGTTAGAAGATTTGAGGATCTCTAACCCTTCACCCATGAAAGTATATTGTGATAATAAAGCAGCAATCTGTATTGCTCATAATCCAGTCCTTCATGACAGAACAAAGCATGTGGAAGTAGATAAGCATTTTATTAAAGAAAAGCTCAATAATGGACTGATTTGCATGCCTTACATTCCAACTACTGATCAGATTGCTGATATACTTACAAAGGGGCTACATAAGAAGCAATTTGACAGTTTGATTAGCAAGCTGGCAATGGAAGATATCTTCAAGCCAGCTTGAGGGGGAGTGTTGGAAGATGGAAGATTCTGCTGAGATATTGCCAGAATCTTAGAGATTTGCTAGCTGATTTTTCTGTAAAAAGATTTAGTCAACTTATGTAAATTAGGAAAGTTTCCTTGTAGTTTAGCTGGAGTTATTATGCAGTTCCTAGAAGTGTGCTGTATATTTTCTATAAGAAGGAAGCCTGTAAAGTATTTTATACTATCAGTTAATACATAAAAATTATTCCTTCAGGTATCTCTCTTTGTTTTCAATAAATATATACATAGAGGTTGAAAGCTTTAAATTCTAATCCAATGTTTTGAGTTACTTAAATTATATTCTGAAAGTAACTTAAAATATGAATATGCAAAGCACTCTAAAAGAGCACTTTCTTGTTGAGTAACCGGGTGTTGGTATCACCAATATTAACATTCACGTAAAAAGGCAAGTAAGTACTTAGGGAAACCATTGTTGATACCTTAGGAAAAAAAAAAAAAAAAGAAAAAATAGAAAAGAGAGAGAGAGAGAGAGAGAGAGAGAGAGAGAGAGAGAGAGAGAGAGAGAGAGAGAGAGAGAGAGAGAGAGAGAGAGAGAGAGAAGGTTCTAAGATCTACTACCTAGGCTTGTATTGATGGAAGATGGATAATTACAAAGTTGATGTTTTATGATTTAATTGTGTTGATTATGAATCTTGCATGAATTTATTTATAAGTATACATGAATATGAGAAGTAATGATAAAAATATGATTGACTTGATTATTTAACTATTGTTGAAGTTATGAGTTAAGAATTGAAAGATTTGAAAATATGTCCATGATCTTAATCTTGTTTTGAGTCTTATTTTTAAATTTTTGAGTCTTATTTTCAATTTTAAATTTTTAGGATTGAATTTTAAGTAAAAGATTTTGTGAGCATATTTTTTGTCATGAGACACAACTCGTCCACGAGGGTGACCTAGGGGTTTAAATGCTTGTTGCATACCCTAAATACAATCGTGATTCCTACAAAAGTGATTTAGGATTTAGGATTTGGATTTTAGGATTTAGTTCTTTAGGAATTAGTTTAGCTTAAGTTTGCTAGAGGACTAGCAAAAGCTAAGTGTGGGGGAATTTGATAGGATGATATTTTGTGAATTATATATGTGCTAATATATTTTCTTTATTGATGTTTTATGCTTAAAAGAGCTTGCTAATATTTACTTTATAATTTAGGTATTAAATATCAAATTTGGAATTAATTGAGGCTAAAAAGAATAAAATGCAGTATTTTCTGTCTAGTTTGAAATAATGACATTTGTTATCATCTTAACGACTTGATCTCAAGAAGTGGCCTTCATGAAAGTTGTAGAGGACTTCTCAAGGTTTCTGGAATGTACAAGATCGTGAAAATCGTAGTTCGTTTGATGGTCAACTATTTGTGAAAAGTTATAACGAAAATCTACCAAGAATTTTTATTTCTAGAAAGAGTTCCAGCAAGGTCAAGACAAGATTTTGTTAAGACAAGATTTTGTGAAGACAAAATTTGGCTGAGACAAGACGTTTTAAAATTTTGTTATGTCTTAATGTTTTAATTATTTTTAAGACAATGTAATAAAGTAGGAAAATAGAGTTTGAGTAGGAAAAGAATTGTAAAGAGATAGAAGTTCTGAAAAGAGTTTCAAAACTCTTCTCAAACTTCTTTTCTACCTAACATTCTTAGGGCTATATAAAGAGCACATTGGCTCTCATAAAAAGGATATTCCTCTCTTCTCTCTTAGTTTTAGTGTACAGCAACATTAAAATAAAAAAATTATTTTCTTTCTTTTATATTTTCTTGGCAAATTTAGTTAAGTAATTTTATAAGAATTTTTAGTCTTTTTTTTCTTTACTTTCTTCTTTATTTTCTACAAACGGATTGCTCTTTGCTATTGATTAAAATCTGAAATTTCTATAAAGAAAGCTTGCAAAACCGATTTCTCTTTAAAAATTCTTTTCTTTACGATTTCTTTTATATTTTTAATTGTTTAAGTTTTCTTTGATCTTTAATCTTAAAAAAAAATCGATTTCTTGCAAGATTTTAGAGTAATTCTTAATTTTTGGTAGGTTTTATATATTGTTGCCAATTTCTTGATTTATTTGCCGGATTTTGTTTGTTCATATTTAAATAGTGTTTGTGTGTTCTTGCTTATTAGATTATAATCTTGAATTGTGATTTAATGTTTTATATTGTTAAAGATTGATATATTGATTGTCTTTTGCATGATCTTTGATATCTTTATAATATTTAATATGAATTGCATGTTCTTGATCGTGTCTAGTGAGTAGATTTCTTATTCAGTTATGAGGTAAATTGATTGTTCTTGGAAAAAACATGTGGTGAGATTATGAACTTATAAGATAATTATTGATTAAGTATTTAAGATTCTCTGAGCATATCAACATGATTAATTGTTTGATTAGATAGGGTGCATACTATTTAGTTAAGTTAAAAAATCTACAGCCATTTTAAAAACATAAGTCCGTAATTGCTTGTGGATTTAATCACTAGGGATATAGGAGAATTAAAGTTTAAGTTAAATAAACTGCGCTGAGTGAGTTTGTTACTGAACGTTGACTCGAATCTTTCTAAATGTTAATGCTGCTATTAGAACTTAATATATAGCGCTGAGCATAGGTAAATTTTGTTAGTTGGAGATTAATTAAGACGTTGAGCCTTTAATTAACGACTCTATAAAAAAAGATAGGTGTAATTGGACGCTGGGGAATTACACTACGGTTGACTACTTAATTGACAATGATCTTTAATAATCAATGATCAATATCATATTCCAAGAATAATTAATTACCTTGTAACTGAAGTTTTATGATATTTGATATTTTCTAATTTATTTAATTGTTATTATTTTTTTAGTTATTATAGTTTAATTGAAACCCTCCCCCCCCCCCCCCCCCCCCAAATCTTCTTTTTGTCTTTACATAATAATTAGGTATTTAGTTTTAATAATTAACTTGAATAAAACAATCTTTGTGGGATTGACCTTTGCTTGCCTTAGATATAGATTTAAGTAAGGTAATTTATTATTGGTACATGCGACACTACCATTGACACTTCATTAATAATCCTTTATGAGCAAATTAAAAAAAATTACTTATATTTACTTTTAAAGGCTTGACATATTTTTTTTTATTTTGCCAATTGATGATGTGTCAACCTCAGATGCATTGGTAGTATATAAAAACTATACACTGTCAGTATATCATATACAAATCCAATAATAATAATAAGAAGAAGAATAATAATAGGCAGAGAAAAGAAAGAATTGCCTGGAAATCTTTCCCTTCACTTCCATGCAAGCTTCCTATTGTTTCATGAATGGCCTTGCGCTGTTCCAATAGTCGATTCATTACTAACTTTGTCGTGCCTTCTGAATTGCTACTGTATTCAGCTCTTGCCTTTATCTAAAGATCGACTTGTAGAAGTAATATTTAAGAGTATTTCAATTTAATAACAAAGAAAGGAAATACTATTTCTTAAGTAAACGATAATCCTAAATCAAGATAATTATTTTAAATAATTAACCCAAAATAGTCCTTTCCTTATATTCTAATCCTAATCTACATGACGAATTCCGGGCCGACTTTGGGAAATTAGCAAAGCAATGAAAACCCTCCAAATTACTTTTATTACCATTAGGTTGAAAGATAACATCATCGAAATGAAAAGAAAAAAAAAACCGTAAATCCTTCCCAGGTCGGCTGATAATTTCATGTCATCATTCCAAGTGCAGGAGTTTGGTTGCTTTAAATTCACATTTGAAGTGTCCAAATCAACTAGACAAAACAAGTGAAGACGAAAAAATGAAATATATCACATTGAGTAATGCCCCAGTGACAGTCCAAGCATGTTGCAATGTCAATCAATGATCATAGTCAGTCCAATCAAATACATCTCTGGAGTTCAAAAATGATGTAATCTATAATATTAAAAAAAATCAGCCAAAACTTGACTAGAATAATTAGATCCACAGTTTTGACAGTTGACATGGGCACCGCCGTAGAACCTGACTGACATTGACATAGAGCAACTATGGTCCTATTTACACATACAATCGTCTCCGCTTCTAAGGACCAGGGCAGAATTCAACAAGATAAATGCTCAAATCATGACGTGGGCTTCCATAGAATGTTACCCACAAATGCTGCAAAAATAAGAATTCTCCACTGAAAGCTGTCAGCCACTAAAATTTGTAACCACCGGAAGTTGACTGTGGGGCTGCAGGTGGCAAACGAGTAGGGGTACGGCGACTGTTGGAACCTGATCGAGAATTCACATCACCATTTTGTGCAGGCCGGCTATGACCGTTTGATCCAGACCTCCAATACTCCGTAGGGCCATTAGCAGCCGCATCAAATGCAGATCTCCAGTCATCAACACCTGAAGCACTTGTTCTTGGACTGCTTTCTGCCAATGAGATAACCCAAAGATTTATAATGTCAAAAACAATATTGATCAACTTCAGAAATTTCAGTGTTTATGAACCTTTGCCACAAGCAAAAACAATGTACATGCATAATTCTGCCATCGGCAAAGTACAGAATGAGATATATAAAGACTGCCTCAGCCGCAATCTTCAAAGTGACACCGAAAAAAATTTCCTGTCATCTCAATCATAAGGTGAGTGCAGAAGACCGCCATGACATGTCCTTGTAGTCATCGACTTCTCTTTCCTTTTTGTTATACAACATACTATGGTCTTTTCCTACTCACTATGTGAAAGACTATGTCATACAAAAAGTTTCTTGATCATCACTTGTTATTCATCTGCATCCATCTTAAGTTCCTTTGTAGCAATCCATTAACAACTACACACTATCACATGTTCATGAGAAAATACAGATGTGTGGTCTGAAAAAGGAAGCAAGATTGATGCAGTGCAGATGTAAGCAATATGACCAGCAGGTAGCTTTAGCTAAAAGTAATGAACAAGTATTTGAAATAGCCAGCCACTCTCTAAAGTAACAATTTAGAGAAATATATAATGATCAAACTATGACTTTTCAAAATTATAAGTCATAAGTATATTTTTTATTGCAGGTTATGTGCGTGAAAAATTGAATTTGGAAATTTATACAAATTTTTATCTAACAAATCAGCAAAACCATTCATTGACTTCTTCAGGAAAAAAAAAAGGAACAAAAAACTGTGGTGGAATCACCTTTTTCATTAATACTCTCCATATATAGTTATTATTTGGTTTAGTAGTTATCTAAATATGTTTGGATAGAAATTAGTAAAGGAATAGAAATGAATGTAAACCAAAGGAAAGCAAAGGAAAGGAAAAGGTATATGTACCATTTGTTTGGATAGCTAAAATTAATAAAAGAAAGGAAAATAATTCTAACAACCCTTGCTTAGTTAAGCAAAGAAAAGTAAAGGAAATGATTTATTATAGTTTTTTTTCCAATTATAGCTTCTTTTCTTTTAAATTTTACAATACAGTAAGGTTAAATTTGAAATTTTATCTGCTAAATTTTTTCTAAGTTTCCTTTCCTTCCCGTTTACCCCAAATTGGGTATTAAAAAGCTAAGTCAAGGGAAAGTTAGAGGTGCTCACTCCCCCTTTCTTTCCTTTCCATAGCTAAAAATTTTTCTCAAACAAGGGAAAGGTTTTCAACTTTCCCTTGTTTTACCCAACTTTCCTTTCCTTTCCCTTCCCTTCCCTACCTACCTTTCTTTGCCTTAAATTTAAACCCTATTTTGATATTTACAAAAAATTGTAATTACTTGATTGTCAAATTTGAAACCCAACAATTTTGTTTAGTTGTACTCAATTTGTTTGTCTAGCATGGTATCTTCATAACCTATTAAAATTATAAATAGTACATGTTTACTGAAAGAGAATATAGATACTTCTTAAAATAGAATATAGCATAATTTTGAATAAAAGTAATTAGAAGTATATTCTCTTCATTTTATGTACTCCTGCATACAAATATATATACATTGTCCGCAAGGTATATTTTATAATATGAACTCTATACATTTTAAATTTAGTAACTTTCTCATAATAATACTATGCATTGCAAATTTTAATTTATGAAAAGAATTTAAAATCAATTTTGCATGTTGTTGCCTAGGCTTAAATTCCCCCAACCTGAAAATCCAAGTTCTATCACTGACCTAAACCAATAGTAAATATTTGCAATAACTATGGCAGTCTAGGTTAGCTTTTTCCCCTTGAACTGAATAGATCATGTGTCCTAATCCATTCAAGAAAGGAAGTAGAGAAGTATATATATTTCCAATCAATGAAAGAGGTTACTCAAAAAAAAAAATCAGTAATGGGGATTGACAAAAGGCAATACTGCTGAAAGTTTGTCATGCTGCTGGACAACAACTATGAATAGCAGGTGGCTTTTGTTGAAAGTTGAAACCAAAGTCAGAAATGATCTCTTAGCAGATATTAGAAAATGGTAAAGCGTTCTGATAGCTATCTCTCATGGATAACCATCAGAGTGGACGTTTCATAGCCATAAAGTATTAAAAAGATCAGATTTTGATCTCAATATTGCAGATCCCATATGAAGAAATAGCATTATATAACAATCTTAAATGCATAAATGACATTTAAGGGATTGCAATAAGGGTACCGAATCAAATGAAAACATAGCTAAGAGGAAACTGAGGGAAACTACCATTTAGCTTGTCATAAGATTTGAGAGAGCACCGTGAATGATCCAAATATGTGAAAGCTACTACTGGAAGTTATAAGCCTTGAAACGTTAACTACTCACCAGGCACTGCAACTGCATACTTTCAAAGGGCAACTTATGTATATCCATTTCTTATTGTTTAAAATTACAGTATGATGACTTTACCAGCCCAAAGCATGAAAGAAGTTGAACCCTACAATTAAGTTGATAACAATCAACCCAAAGGCAGTCTCTATATAAACAGGGTGACTAGAGGTGAAAACTGTAAAAGATTAGGTAGGATGGTAGGAATTACAGGGTTCAAAAGAAATTAAGCACCTCTTGATTATCCAAGGAGGCAGAAATATCAAGGATAAAACAACTGAAAACCAGTTTCAATAATAGTATATAAACGTTAAGTGTATATTCCCACAAGAATCCATCGAGAAATGGAGTTTTCCAGTTCTCTCAAAAGGCAAAGCACTACATATAGCATAGCCTTGCATCCTATGCACTTAAAAATATATATATATATATATATATATATTATATAAATTCAGCCTTTTAAAATGAGCATGTACACACCTGGCGCGTCGCCAGCATCAGACCAACCAGAAGCAGCAGCTGCCCGATTGTCATGTATGCTAAGTTGGCGTGTTAATTTTGAAAGAAGTGAGGACTGCTTTTGGTATCGCTCCCTTCTACGCTTTACATTTTGATCCTCTTGAAGTAGCTCCTCAATCTTTGCCGTGCTTTGAGCACTACACAGTCCAAAAGATGATATATTATAAGATTTCAGTATAAGAAACATGCAAGAACACACTATGTTTTAGTTCATGGCAGATTATGCAAATCCAGAGTCCATAGAACACAACGCTTTTCACTGCTACTTTTAAGGCCAGACCTGGAAGAGTTTCATGGACACAAAAAAACACATAGAGAAGGGTACTCAACCTGACAGAGCTATATAACTGATTTAGCATGTCTTCCTTAGCTTTCTCAACTTGGCAAAGAACAACAGCCTGCTCAACCATCAGAGAAACAAATTTATGCTTTCTTACACACCCAACATTAAGGATAGATAAGGCAGGGATTTAAAGAACTAAGCTTACTTTGGGGACATTGGCAGCTAAACTATTCAATACGGCTTCAACATAACCACGAACTTCTTGAGACATCCATCGAAGTTCTTCTTCAGGATCAACAGGTCTTCGAGCCATTGTATCCTGCAGAAGACCAGCGAGGAGAGTTCAAGGTAGAATTTTCAAAATGAAAAATGGAAAGGGGAAGAGGGAGTGTTGAGGATGAAGGAGTTAAGTTCAACTAAATTAAGAACCAACATTGACATGAAACTTCTCATGTGCAAGTGTAAGAGGACACAAGCACAGTCAAAATAGTTGACAAATATATGATCAAATGATATTAAAATGTAAACATTTGATATACTGATGAAATGCAGGAAAGAAGGTGATGATGTTCCAAAAGAATATTCTTGAAAAGAAAGCTTCCAAGTAAAAGAAACGAAGTGATTATTTGCACTGATGAAATAAAACACCCTTCCCAATTGATAATAATAAAAATAAAAAACAGAGTGGAAATACAATCATTTAACTTACAAGAGAACCATCTGAAAGACTCTGTCGCATTCCAGGACCACCATCAGCAGACACACCTTTCATTGGCCCTCTAGAAGGTTGGATGACTTTTGATAATTTGTTTATCCATTCAACTTTATCAGCCATGCTCTCAGCCTTTAAGACAACGGCACTGTGAGCTGCAAGAGAAACAGGAGTTGAAAACAATCTTCGGATTAATGATTTTATTAACAACAAAAATGCAAAAAGACAAAAAGGAGACAGCCAAACAACACCACGATTCATTACCAGAATGAAAAAGGAAAACATACCTTTCAAAACAGTTTTATAAGGAACCTTGCTAGCTATCTTGAACACGAGACTGGGTTCCTTATCTGGGCCATTAGCTTTTTTATCCTTCGAACTTTTGGGGGCAGGTTCTTCCTCATCCGAAATCTCTTCAATGTTGCATTCCTGCAATGAACAAATGAGATTGGAAATTACATGTCACTTGCATGCAGTATAACAAAAGTTGACATGTTAGCAATGCGTGCATGCAGGTTAAGTACTAACAAAGTCAAGAAAAGCAAACAACCACATTCTCATGACAAAATCAAGAACAGTAACAGGAAAATCCCTTAGGCAGAAAAGATGACAATTGGAAACAATTAATGGAAGGATAGAATATCCCAGCAAGATCATTGCTAATGTTGATCCTAATACACCAGTATCTCCCAAGACTATAAGTTAGAAACTATTCAGAATGCTTTTAAAGAACAACTGCATCTCTAAAAGAATATAGTTGGTAAACCTCTTTAAAGTATAACTCTTCCAAGAAGCCACAAATCCAGTTAATTTTCAAGGAATAAGATTTTTCCAGGTTTGGATTTTAAAATAGATATATGAGAAGTCCAAGACTGAATAGAATCTCAGCACCTCTCATTTACAATGGATCACCCCACCCCTTCTTTCTCCTCCCTTCTCCATTTTCTTTTTCTCAAGAGGGAGCTGTAAAGAATCTTGGCAGTTGCACTGATAAAAAAAAAACTAAAAAAAGCAATTTGTTATGACATTTTTCCTGGAAATATATAGGTCTCAATTTAGAAAAACTGAACACCATTACAGTGAACCTTAAACATGTGGAACTCAAATAAAGGATCAAGCTGGCTGTCTGACAGTGGTGCATTGTATTGTGACTGTATTAAATCAAAAAGACAATATGAGTCTAATTTGGTCTCCAACTTAGCTATAAAACTTGTCATTAACACATTTAACAATCTGTTACTGAAGAACTTGTAAAATTAAAAGACAATTCAGAAGGAGACCACAGCAAAAGGTAACTAGTGAAAATCCCTAATTTGTTCAAGGAAAGAGACAAAAAAAGGTGTAGCACTTCTTGAATAAAAAGAAAAAGTACATCATGACAAAAGATAACCATTGGAAGTCCTAATTTGTTTCAGTAAAGAGAAAACTTGGCAGTCACACAGAACACGCATCCACAAGCAAATGCATGTCTATGTGTGTGGAGAGAGGAAGACTTCCATCAAAGACCAGCACAACACAGTTAGTAGGGGTTGGATCAGGGTAAGATGAATGACAGACATTCAAAAGTTCTTTTGCTCAGTTAGTTAACAACTACCATCTTTCTACAAAAAGGATTTATTTATGCACAGACAAAGAAGGAAATAGAGTAATTCTCCTACTTCTAGATAGTTTTAGGAACAGAAAAAAAAAGGGAAGGGTGTTGCACTTATTAAAACAAAAAGAATAAAGGAATTCATAACCACATACAAGCAAATGCATGTAGAGAGAAAGGTTCATCAAAGGCCTCAGTAGACAGTAACATATTGGAAAATTCTCATGATCAAATTAACAACTACCCTTTTTTTAAGGGAAACAATTTATTCATACACATATGCCACCGGGAAATAGTTTAGTTACCTATCCTCCCCCTCCCCCAGCCCCTTCTCATTTTTTTCACATTTTTCACAAAAAGAGTAGCTAAGGATTTTAGAATGAGTAATTTGCTGGATCAAAACTCAGTGAAAGTTCTAACTGGCATTTACAAAGAAATGATATCATAAACTAAAGTCAATATTCTATCAATTTATAATTTCAATTCTTGCATTAGTTTGTAAGTGGTTTTCCAAACTCCTATCCCAACATATTTAGATTGCTTGCCAGATCAAGGATTAAAAAAAAAAAGTGCCTCACACTCCTCAACCAAAATTAACAAAAGGAAGCATTATAATCTTTGGTAATAAAATGGTCATCTCCTTGAACATTTAATCCATCTTATATGACTACAATATGTTAAAAATAACAAATCTATAATCAATAATATAGAAAAGTACAAAAGTGTATTACATTTTAGATGTATGAGGACAAAGTTTTATTCTCCTTAATTTTAAATTTTTATTTACATACAGCTTGTTATCAGTTTTATTTATTTAAAAATATATGTACACACATATATTCATATTATTCACACATTTATATATTTAAATCTTTAAAATTTTTTAGACAAACATATAATGTATAATTGTAAAAAATATATATTAGTTTGAAATATGAATAAAATTAAACTACTAAAAACACGTTGGGACTAATTAATTATTTGTTTATATCACACATCATGATTATATTTAATATTATTAATTTTTTATATAAATATTTATATATAATTGAAAACAATAAAATAACAAAACCTTAATAACATCACTATCTAACAAAAATTAATGAGTCAATTAATTGTGCAACAAATTATATAAAATAAAGAATATTTTATCCAAATAAAATAATAATATATTTTTACCACAAATACTTTTGGTTTTGATATTTCATATTATATTATATTAAATAATACACATTACGACAGTTACATAGATACAAAATAATTAAAAAAAATTGTTTTACAACAAAATATTCTTGCAATTGCAAATGGCACAAATGTCCATGTTGGTGTATACCTTTTAATCTTAGTGATAAATAATATATTAATATGGATATATTCTTAGGATAAATAAAGTAAATTATTACATTTACTTTATTTAAAAAATAGATATTTAAATGGATAAGTTTAAATGTTTCAAAATGTTAGTAAGTATCTGAATTAAAAAAAAAGAAAGAAATTATCTTTTTGTTGAAAACAAGAAATTAAAAATATTTGATTTTTTAAAAATTTTAATCAAAATGTGTAAATTTATATATGAGAATATGAATGATTTGAATATACAATGTCACAACAAACAGATTCCAATGAGAACGGTTATGAAGCACAATAGTAAAGGAACAATCCAAGAGAGCAATAAAATATAAATAAGCATTAATTATTTAACAACGATAAAAGATGCGTAAAGAAATTGATAAAAGATAATTTTTTTTTATTTTAATATATATAGATGCCTATCATTTAGAAAATTGAAAAAAATATAATTAGTAGTATATTGATTTAAATTAATACATTGAAAAAAATTAAAACAGATAATTGATTTAAAAAAATGATTTATTTTGTAGTTTTATTGTTTATAGATGTCTATCTTTTAGCAAATTCAAAAGAAAAAGAAAAAAAGACAATTGTTTTTTATTTTGAGATAATACACATGTCAAACATATTTTTTACTTTTAGCCAAAAGTTTTAACTTTTATATATTTATAAAAGATAAGATAAATAGAATTAATATCTAATTGGTTAGATTCTAACAAGAGTAAATTTCTATCTCGTGTTACTTTTAGTTTCACTTTATATCTAATTCCCAATTCTGTTATTATTGAATCATTGATAAATTAAAAAAAAAAACTTACTTATATTTCAGACAAAATCTAAAATATGTAAAAATAACACACTTATTTAGGCTCATAATTTGAAATGGTCAAAACATTTATTAGATACATCACAACAACAGTAGTGAACTGACAACTAAAAGGAGAAGAAACAATTTCTCATGTACCTCTAACACAATGACACCTCGAAAATGTTTTTCCTCTTGCTTTTTGGTATAACCAAGCTGTGAAATAAAAGGACAGGTCAGAATTCATTCTACCATTTACAAATTTTTATAGAAGCAAATGTATCTATGATATCAACATCACAGAATTCTTAGAAGCACAGATGACATACACATCAGGGTTGAATAATGAGTCATTTTCTCTCTCTCTCTCTCCCTTTTTTCAAAAGAAAGATTCATTTTCTAAATCATAGGGCAATGATACAGCTATAGGCATCTAGCCAGTTTTAATACCATGTGCAAGTAAGCTTCAGGTGAAAAGAGCAATCAAGTCGGGTATCACAAGTCTATGGCCTAAACCACTCCAACACACGTAGAATGGAAAAGCCATAAGTAACAAATGTTAAACATATCTAAGAGTAAGATACCACATGAAAATCAGAAATTTTTATAGCTCGAGGGATGGTACTGTGCAATCCTGATTTACGAAAAAACATGGGGCTTGTCATCAAATTGGGAAAATCTGTCAAACCTTTCCGGTCTTCTCATTCAAAACAAACCATCGCCTACTCCATCCATTAGTTTTTGCACTTTTCTTTAGTAAAAACCCTGTAGATGACAAAAACATCAAAGGCAGCATTATGAGAGAAATTAAAAAAAGACCTAAGAAACCTCCACATTTAAGAAACTAGAAAATGTGGGGAGGCTGGGGAAATTTAAGAAGGCGATTATCCATGAAAGATTAAGGAACACACTTTGTACCAAAAAGAATGCAATGTCTAAGGAATTTTTTAAATCTTGGTCAAGATGACAAATAACATAAAGAAATAAAATGCTTCAAACTGTAAGTAACGAAGGTAACTAAGAGCTATAAATGTTGTAAGGGCTCTATGGAAATAAATATTTATTCAAGAGCCCATACTCCAGATAGTAAAAATTTCCAGTAGCTTGCACATACAACAAAAGAGAAAGAACAGGACATAGGAAATGACATAGGCTGTCGGGAAGGGGAAGTATTCTGCATAAATAGAAATTAAAACACCATTCCACATAGTGCAACCTAAACAAAACCAAAACATACATCTAGCATGTAATATAAATAGGATCAACTTCAACTGCCTTAAGAACAAAATTTCCTAATGGCGAATGTATCAAAACAAATAAAAAATTCCAATCCTACAGAAACTAAAAATGTTTACTTTTCTAGAGGCAATAGGGGATTGCCTTCAAATTTTTCATAAATGACCACAATATTCAAGAGCACAGCATGAAAAAATGCTTAGAAACAGTGGAACCAAGAAGAGTTTTCAGTAATAATCAAGTAATATAATGTGCGTGAAGTGTATAAACAGACCTGCTGTTATTTCTCTATCAGCACCTGCAGTCTTCAGAGCAGATCCCTCCTGCATTTCTTTATCAGCCTGACTGGATTTCTCTTTCATTGTCTTCAGGCTTCCACCAGTTTGCTGACCACCTGGTTGAGGACTATTTGCCTAGGAAAAAATATAGGAACAATGTTAAGCAAAGAATGAAATCCAGTATGACATGAACAATTCAATGCCTGACAACGAAGTAAACTAACAACTATGCTGCTTGGACTGAGGAGTGAGTGTCAGATAAGGCATGTTTTAATTGTTTCTAAGTTTCTGCTTATATCTCGGAGGGTGTTGAAAACTCCATTCATATGTCCATCAGATATGTGCTGGACAAGGGTACTTTAAAAAATGAGAACCAAAGATAACATAGCTAGACAAGTACATCTGCTCCAATCTCCAAAAACAATTTCATCCAAGAAAAGAACCTACCCTATTCAGTATCGCCTGCTCTGCCTCATGTCCTTTCTTTGAGGATTTATTCTTCAGCTCCTCCTCTCGGCGCTGTCTTTCCATCCTAAAAATTAAAAAAAATAAAAAAGCCGACTTGACACCATAAAAATACTGGTGATAAATGATTGAAAGTATTTAAATCAGACAATTAGTGTCATATAGCGTGAAGTCATATATTGGTTCATATAACCTATCCTAATATTGGGATAAAGGCTTTGATGATGATGAATTAGTGTCCAAATCTGGTGCTTTAAGAATAGATGGATTATTGCAAAGAAAACTATTTGCCTCTACCACTTTTCTTCTTTTCTCAATTGAAATTGGAACAGGTGTCACATTTCCTATTGTCAGTCTTAAATATCACAAAATTCATTTTGCATTCTATTCTTGATAGATTTAATCAATTTGATACCAGACATAAGTGGAGAGTAGAAAGGAAGGATAAATAAAGGGAAGAAATAAATGCAAATTACTATGGCAATTATTATTTGTCTTTCTAGCCTTCGGCACAAGAAAAGTATATGGATGATACGGATGCGTGCTTGCATGTCCTGTGTCTGTGCGAGAAAGAGATGGCTTTCCTACATAGACTCTTTAATGTAATAAAGTCTCTAAAAGTCTGACAGTGAAACAGAATATAGACATGTTAAACATGTTGGGATACCTCCTTTGCACCAAGCGAATAAAGTGTTGAGGGGGTACAAAAGCTCGCTCCATATCAACAAGCGCAACCACCATTTTTTTGGCTTCATTTTTAAAAGCATCCAATGCAGCACTTGCAATGGCTACGACCTACAAAAAGAAGGGATAGTTATGCCTTTGCAAGGGGGAAGTGGGCAAAACGATTCCAAACAAAATACAGTTGAAATTATATAAAGTATGGTATGAGAAAAGATATAACAGAAGGCACACAATTTTAAGATATAATACCTCTCTCTTGAATGGAGGGTACCTTCCCAAACCAGATGTAGCATTTGCAGCAGAAGAAACTATATCTATCAGTACACGGTGTACCTGTTTGGTACAGAACAGAACCCACACGGTTATCAACATAGAAAAGACATGGCAAAGCATAAGTCTGCTAATAAATGAGTTATAAGGGCAATTCTTGCAATTATTAAAATTAAAATAATTTATAAAACTCACTCAGGTGGGCCAGAGTCAAATAACTATAACTAATAAAAAGAATTGAATCCACAAGAAAATGAAGAGCAATTCTAGAACTGAAGAGCACATAGTACAACTGCACACTAATGAACCAACATTGATCATTTTACTATTTAGAAAGAGTACAGAAAGAATCAGCCACCTCCAAGAGATTCTAAGCTTATTCCTAAAACTAAACCTCTTATGTTCCATTCTACATCATCCATGACAAAAGAAACTAGGAGGAAGCCTTTTATATAAAACTAAAGCATTGAAAACAGCCAACAATTTTGAATTCAAGGCAAAATGGACGTGCAAAAGGAAGAACATTATATTAGACTTACCTCATCAACACAGAGACGTGCCGGTTCTTTGGCCAGCTCCAAGACCCCTTTTATTAGAGATCTCAAACCCTTTTCAGGGGATATCAAATATGGCTGGTAGCCATCAGCTTCTAACACAATCTAACAAAATATACTTGGAAGTCAGAGAACATTAAAAAATCCTGAAAAGCAACAGAAGATACTGAATAACTAAAGAATTTCTAGAAAGACTAGGAGAAAACATACCCGTTTGACATTATTGATATCAAAATGTCTGTCTAATGGAAGCTGCTTGATCCTATTGGGAAAACTGCCTTCGAAACTTGCAACAATTTTCCAGCCAGTGCCCTTCAAGAAAGATCCTTATGGTAGTTGGTATTTTTTAAGCAAGAAACTTCACGGATTTGTTGGATGAAAAGACAGAAAAGACAAAATTGAGAAAAGCAAGCATATGGCTGACTAGCTCCAAAAATGCTGCTGTAAATGGACGTGTTAACCAATTACGCATTGGCACCCAGAAAAGGACAGAAAAGAACACATCTTTTCATTATATTGCTAAAATGTCGTTTAAATATTTCTTTTTTATTACTATTTTCAATAATAATAATAATAATAAATTGATAGTAATAAGATTTAGCTAATGTGTAGATAAGAATTCTAACTCTATTGAATCACTTCTATTAGAAAATTATTTATTTGGCTCAGAATCTATTAATTTTATTTCTAAATTTCAACCATATTAAAAATTTGTATTTATACAAAATTACTATTTAAAAATAAATTAAAAATACAAGTATTCACGTGCAAGGTATGTAAAAACAAATATATGTGAAATATAAATGTATTAACACCTATCCAACCATCCTTCACGCCCTTCAACTCACTACTCCCTAACGGAAAAAGTACAGCAGTTATGGAAGCTATCTTAAGCATAGCTGGCCAACCTCAAATACTCTTTTATCGATAGTCTTCAAACTTCTCAATTGACTTAAGGAGATTCTTTGCTCATAGAATAACGGAGGGGCTAATTCATCCATATTATGGAAAATAGAGGTAGCTAATTCATTCGTATTATGTAAAGGTCTACCATAATTAACAGGAATGAGAAGTACTCATTCAATATTGGGATCCTTAATATTCTTCAGAAAGAATTTTACAGAAGCTCTCCACACTCCCAAAAGAGATATGACAGAGCCCATACGATGCCATCTTTCTTAATTCAGTTATTTGTTTTTAAGCACTTAGTTTCAATAAGATAATCACTCACCTCACCAGTTGTAATGTGTTGCAGAAACTTATCCTCAAATTCACGACAAAGTTCCAAAGCAATAGCCCTTGTACCCTCAGCACTCTGGACCATCTGCTCACCAAGCCTTACCAACTCATCCTGAACAATTTGGGACTTCCCCTGTAACCTGTATTGAGAACGAGAGGTAAGAAAGTAGAGTAACTACGGATGAGAAACACCTCCAAACTTGGAAGAGAAAATACTGATGATATGCATCTGCTCTAAGCTGTCCTTTTTGAGGAATCATCATCATTGCACATAGATTCAGTTATGTTACTAGATAGGAGAATGGGTCATGCCCTATATCCGTGGATGGCCATATGGAATCCTTTCACATCTGTTTTGCATTTTATGAAAGATATTCCAACATATTGAAGAGTTTTACAAACATTAATGAAACCTAAATATCCTTTATATCACAGCAACTTTGAGAATATTGTGATATACATCGTCCATTGATAAAATATCCCAAAAATAACAGGGAAATGTAAAATATATCCTCAATATTCTAATACATGGCCAACCAATGATGCTAACCATTGTAAAATATTTAATACAAATCTTACTTCGTAATACAGAGCATCTTTTCTTGTGTATATCAAATAGTATGATTTATGTACCTAAAAGCTCTGGTATTGTAACTTTATATATTTTTTTAAATATTCTGATGGAGATATGACGAAAGGCTTAAAACTTTAATACATTCCATTTTAAAAATTGAATTCTATTTGTCTGCATTCATTCATATATCCATCAAAATATCTACAACATTAGGGTCTCAATATGTTTTTTGACACTAATATTTAGACCTTTGGTTAGAAGTAACACTCAAAATATACAATACATGTCAATCATAGAGGTAATTTGCAGGACCTAATAAACTAAAGAAAGGAAGAATTGATCAATACATTTTCATGAACACTTATTGATTAAGCTCGATATGTGCTTGTTTTAGATAATTGAAAACTAAATAATACAGGAAAAAAAAGGCATTTACAGCATATCTGCAGCAAAAAGGACCATAAAATCAAAAAGTAATGATAAAAAAGCAAGCACAGAATGTTTACCCAGAGAGCAGGTTTGGAAGCCGGACTTTCATGCGCTTGCGAATCTGCTGGGCAAGAGCATCAACCAAAGCTATTCTTCCTAGCTTGCTTTGAGGAGCTCCAGTCAGTATGGATTTGAGGCTTTCACTCTCTGCCTTCCATGCTGTTTCCAAAGAGTTTTCTGACCCAGACTGTGCAGAAGCTATTGAAACCGATTGACCAATTAAAGCAACCCACGGGATATCAGCTGTTTTTGGAGGTCCCTGATTTAACAGCAGAGCCTGAACAGCAGCAAGCACTTTTTGCTCAGATGCAGCTTGATCTATCTTACTTATCACGCCAATGGTTCTAGTACCTATCATT
Source organism: Heritiera littoralis (assembly GCA_031772115.1). NCBI lineage: Eukaryota > Viridiplantae > Streptophyta > Magnoliopsida > Malvales > Malvaceae > Heritiera > Heritiera littoralis. The sequence continues at coordinate 2,794,666 of JAPDPK010000060.1, read as the reverse complement.
CACGAGATAAAATTATAATCTGATCATTAAAGACAATTGCAGGCAAAAAAAAAAGGTAGAAGAATGCAAATGAAGGAGAAGAGAGGAAAATTTGTTCATTCAACAAACTAATTCTGCCTTTTCTCAAAAAAAAAAACTAATTCTGCCTTTATCCAAGATAAATAAATTAATTAATTAAAACTACAAGGACAATGCTCCTTTACCTTCTGCATCATACTCTTTGGCAAGGCGGAGTGCTCGCAATGATGAAATTTCAGGTGCTTGGGCAGCAGGAACAATAACTAATAAAATGGCATCATTGCGCTCAGCATATTCACTAACCTATGGAAAAGCCATCACAAAAAATAATTATTAAATACCATTTCATTTACCATAATACAACAACTTACACCAAATACCTATAAACTGAGAATAAAATAAAACTCATCACAAGAACAATTACCAGTATCCACCAAAACTAAAATACAATAGACCGAGCCATATACACCTTTAAGTGATATAGAGCTCTTAAATAATTAACCAACACTTACCATTGATTCATCCATAATCCGTTGATCCAGTCCAGGCAAGTCAATTAATTTCAGGGGAGGTGCTGAGATAATAAATCATGTCAGATCAAAAGTAAGGCACAGTAGCATAGAATAAAAGTAATCCGGTATACGCACAGGAAGCATGGAATCAAATGGACGAACCAAATGGAAATTCACAGAAGCATTCAACAGTCCTCTAATGGAAAAGAATTAAAGCTTCATGGAGTTAAACTCCATTACAGCTCACAATTCTACACCTCTAGAATAAAATCAGTTTTTGGGTAAAACATCTTCCACTCAAGAGAGCTAAACTCAAAATTTTGTGCTTGACTTTTAGCCATTTTGAAAGGCTTGAACTGGAAGTCAAAATAATTCACAGGATATCTTTCAACTTAAAAATAAATTACCTCAATTTGTGAAGAATGTTCACATTTATAAAGTATTTTTCATGCATGAAGAGCATTACTATACATTATAAATAATTTCATCCAATCAATTTATCACATATCTGTCCACTCATGATCCTGAAATTCCTATAAAAATTTCAATCCATTTAAAAGACAATTTCATTACAGCAGCATAAAACTTGTGAGCAATATTTGAAATCAAAATGTTCAAACCATAAACAAAGACCAACTTTTGAAACTCATCTTACTACATAAGAATGGGTATAGTTTAAAAACCATATCTAACATAAAAAAAAAAAACCTCCCAGCAAATACATTGTTTAAGAAGAGAGATTCTCATCTTATAACCTTTAGAAGTGGACCAAGAGCAAGTCAGATAGATTTCTTTTTAACTAGGAGTAGAGATAGACATAGATGTTTGGATTGTAAGGTTATCCCAGGTGAGAGTGCTACCGCGCAACATAGACTCTTAGTTCTAGATATGAAGATAGATAGACGACATCGAAGGAACCAACAAAAAGGAATTGAACAGATTCGATGGTGGAAGCTAAAAGAAGATTGTCATACAACATGTAGAGATAGTTGAATTCAAAAAGAGGCTTGGACAACAGAAGAGAACCCAAATGTAATGTGGAATAAGATGGCAAAATGCATTCGGGAGGTAGGCAAAGAGACATTAGGAGTATCAAACGGAAAAGTGCCGACTGGAAAGGACGCAACATGGTGGACTGCAGTAGTAAAAGATGCTATAAAGACTAAGCGAGAGCGTTACAAGGCTTTAAAGAAGAACAATACAGAAGAGAGTTTTTCGGAATATAAGGTAGCAAGAAAGGAGGCAAAGAAGGCTGTGGCAGAAGCTAAGACGAGGGTTGCGAAAGAAATTTATGAAAAGTTGAACACAAAGGAGGGAGAGAAAAGGATATACAGATTGGCGCGAGCAAGAGAAAGGAGGAGTCGCGACCTAGGAGTCGTGAAATGTATTAAGGATGAGCATCAAAGAACTCTCGTTAAAGATAATGACATTAAGGACAGGTGGCGAGATTATTTTAACAAATTATTTAATGATGGACAAAATAAAATTTTGGATAATATTTCGGTGCCTCTTAAGGATTTAAATCGTGCTTTATGCGTAGAATCCAAGAGATAGAGGTAAAAGATGCACTAAAGATGATGAAGAATGAAAAAGCTATTGGACCTGATGACATCCCAATTGAAGTTTGGAAATGCCTTGGAGATGTAGGAGTTAGGTGGTTGACAAATCTATTTAATAAGATTTGGCACACTAACAAAATGCCAGAGGAATGGAGGAAGAGTGTCTTAGTACCTTTATATAAGAACAAGGGAGATATTCAAAGTTGCGCCAACTACCGAGGCATAAAATTGATGAGTCACACGATGAAACTATGGGAGAGAGTGATAGAACGGAGATTAAGAAAGAATGTAGAGATATCGGAGAATCAATTTGGTTTTATGCCGGGTTGATCAACTATGGAGGCAATATATTTGCTTAGACAACTTATGGAGCGCTTTCGAGTAATGGGTAAAAATCTTCATATGGTCTTTATAGATTTGGAGAAAGCATATGATAAAGTGCCTAGGGAGGTACTCTGGTGGTCCTTAATGAAGAAAAGAGTTCCTTTGAAATATATTAAACTAATTAAGGACATGTATAGAGGCGCAAGAACACATGTGAGGACAGGTGGGGGGCAAACAAGTGAGTTTCCTATCACGGTGGGATTACACCAAGGGTCAGCGTTGAGTCCATTCTTGTTTGCGGTAGTTATGGACGAACTGACAAAATCCATCCAGGATAAGGTGCCCCAGTGTATGATGTTTGCAGATGATATTGTCCTATGTGCGGAAACTAGAGCGGAGATCAATACAAAGTTGGAAGTATGGAGACAAACGTTGGAATCAAAAGGATTTAAACTAAATAGAGTGAAGACTGAATACATGGAGTGTAAATTCAATTCTAACCGACTGGAAGAGCATGATATAGTGAAGTTAGATGGGGTGGCGATACCTAAGCGGGATCATTTTCGATACTTGGGATCAATAATACAGATGGATGGAGAGATTGATGGTGATGTGACCTATAAGATCCAGGCTGGATGGAGTAAGTGGAGAAGTGCTACAGGTGTGTTGTGCAATAAAAGAATTCCTACATGGTTGAAAGGCAAGTTTTATAGGACAGTTGTTAGACCAACATTGTTATATGGTAGTGAATGTTGGGCGACTAAGAGGCTACATACACAAAAGATGAGTGTAACAGAAATGAGAATGTTACGGTGGATATATGGATATACAAGAAAGGATAGAATGAGAAATGATGATATTCGTAAGATGATTGGAGTGGTACCTATTGAAGACAAAATGTGTGAAAATCGTTTACGTTGGTTTGGACATGTAAGACGTAGATCTGTAGATGCTCCAGTTAGGAGAATAGAGGCTATGGATGTCGAGAGAAGGGTTAAGACTAGAGGAAGACCGAAAAAGACTTGGAAGGAAGTAGCTTGGAAAGACATGGAGGTTTTAGAATTAGATGAGAAAATGGCCTTGAATAGGAATCTATGGAGGCAGAGGATACATATGGACGATCTAACGTGATTTTAGATATTGATTCATATAGCCTATCCCAATCTATTGGGATAAAGGCTCTGATGATGATGATGATGATGATGATGATGATCTAACATAAAAAAACCAACCTGTACTTGTCCGCAGCTTAAGATATATCTCATCTCGATTCTTGCCTGAGGAACCCTTGCTTAATCGATCTTGTAAAGAATGCCGCAATGCACCTGTAGAATAACAAAAAAAGTCAAGCAATATCACAAGTAATGGTTTGAAACAAGTTAACCATGTACATTTTATCCAGGTGAACTGTGAAACTGTTACATGGTGATCCTACATCAGCTAGGTTTGAGGTTTACTGTGGCTCTAGATTCATGTTCTGGCCTCTTTAACTATTGCAAAATGATTGTAGATAAGGATATTTACAATAAAAAAAAACTTCCGAACACATCTCACTTGTCAGCAAACCCTTTCAAGATTATTTTCCTTCAGAATTCAACCTCTTTAGCAGCAGCTCTAAAGCCCCAGAGCATGTTAGTGATGTCATGAGAGTCATCAGAGGATGTTTCCGCTATGACACACAATCATATTACCAAAACTCAAAAGAAAATACTTGTGATTATATGCATGTATGTAATAGTAAAATTATGAGCCTTAAATGTATATACTGACTTGCAGAAACTTGTTGAGATTTGTTGTCGATTTGCAGAATAATTGATTTGCTGCTTAAAGAATCGTCCTTCTGTAAATCAATGCTAATAGGAGCCCTGGTAGCACCATTTTCACCAGTTGGCTGGGTAAGAAAGAAAAGAAAGACTTAAGAAGAAAATAAGAGCTTTTTTTCAGTTCAATCAGTAACAAAACAGGCATCCTAAGAAAAGAAGAAACAAAAGCTTAAGCAAGCCAACTTACCAAGATAGGATGTCCAATTAAACTGTTTAAAACTGCAGATTTCCCAGATCCCTAACCAATATTTCAATGACAAAAAAAGAAGTTGGAAGAAAAATATCAGGGCCAACATATCAACATGAAAAACAAATTGAAAGAAAAGTGATGCCACAATCTTACATTAAAATTCCTAGTATGATGTGTATTACTAGTAAACATGTTGTATAGAATGAGAACACAGTAGTTCAATTTCCAAGGGAACTATGTGGCTCAGTTAGCAAAATCATTACTCCCAAATTTCAAATGAGACCCAAGAATGCCATTAGAAACCTTTTTGGACTTAAGAGAAAAGGATAAACCGGTCAAGGGTTTTGCTCTTCCATAGATTCCCCATCAAACTTAGTAATTAATAATCAGTCAACAATCCAATCCCATACAAATATGAACCCACAAAAACCCCAGATTGAAGGATCTTTTCTGCCAGTATGCCATGAACAAAAAAGCTAAAACATACAAGTAAAACTCAATCCAATCTACAAATAAACCAAATAGGGTCAACCAATTCACTGTAAACAGATTAATGAAGCTGGAAACAGATGAATCAAAAAGAAAATTCAAACTGTGGCAGCGGTGACACAAAAAAATTACTTAAAATTGAACTTACCACATTGCCGAGAGCAACAACGTTAAGGAAAGTAGTAGACCTCCTGGAACTTGAATTTTCGTCAACATCTTCGTCGGCAAGCAAAGCTGCCGCTTGCCTCATCGACTCTGAAAGCTGTGACAACTCCTCGATCGCCTCCATGTTTTCAATCTAAGATCTGGTCTTTTATCAGTCAAAATCAATCGGAGTAGAAAGTAGGCCAACCGATGACGACGGATCCGAGCAAAATCAAGATCTGTTAAGAATAGATCTCTGTAACAATCGGAGATTTGAAAAGAAGAGGAAAAGTACAACGTCTAAAGAAGCAGCTGTTTCTCGTCTCTCTTTCTCTCTATTTTCTTCCGCGTTTTGAAATGATTTTCCATTTCAACTCCTTTTCTCGCTGCCGTTTTTGGATCATCTTGTTTTAACTTTTGGGTAAAATTAAAATACCAAAAAAAAAAAGTTATTATACTATTCACCGTAGATAAAGTTTTTTAATTTTACAAATAGAATTAAGATAATGATATGTGTTCTATTTTATTTTTTTTTATTTTTTTAATATTTTGAAAGTAAACATGTCATCATCCTAACCCTGCTTGTGAAGTTAAAAAACTTCACTGACGGTGGATAGGATAATAATAAAAAAAATAAATGCTCAAAGTTTATTCGAAAACACATTTTATTTTTACCTCGTTACAATAAAATATAATTATAAATAAGATAATTATTTTATACATTACCGGTAGATTTTTTTTACTCCATAAGCAAGATTAGGATCATAACACATGTATTATTTTATCAATTTTTTATTTTTAATATATTTATAGGACATGTGTTATGATCCTAATACTATTTGTCGAATAAAAAAACTGTATCGATATTGTATGAAATAATTATATTTATAAATATTACCAAAAACTATTATCTAATATAAGTCTGTTTGGCTTAACTGAAGTTGTCTTAAGAAGGGCTCTTCGAATAAAAGTTTTATAAAAGTACTATTAAGAGAAATTAAATTAGCGATTGACAAACCTCATATAAAGTACCTATAGAATGTTGAAAACTATTGGCTAAAATATTAAAAAAAGCCCTTAAATATTGTTACTTTATTTAAATAAGTCCTTATATTTTTATTGCATTTAGATAAGTCATTAACTTTTTATTTAAGTTCAAATAAGCACTTAAACTTTAATTTGGACCAAGATAAACCCTTTAACCTTTAATTTATACATATATGAATCATTAACATAAATCAATCTTTTATAGGAGTAAGTAATCAATTTTTTTCGGTTGGGTTTGAAACCTAACCTTCTACGCTAGTTAGATAGAATATATTATATGGTATTTAACTATGATTATTATCATATTATATATTATATATTTTATATTTAAAAAAATGTTAATTAACTCGATTAGTTTAATTCGTGATTTTAGACAACGACTTAATCAAGTAAACTTACCTATAAAAATTAGGATTTATATATGATGCACTGACAGTGTATAGTTTCTATACACTGTCAATGCACCAAAGGTTAACACCTCATCAATAGGCCCTTATGAGCAAATCAAAAAAATTATTTATATTTGCTTTTAAGGGCCTATTGATGAGGTATCAACCTTTGATACATTCATAGTGTATAAAAACTATACACTGTCAGTGCATCATATACAAACCCTAAAAATTAACTTAAACCCGAAAAGTGACTTAATCAAATCGGATTAATTGAATTTTGATTGGTTAAATCAATTTGAAACAATTTTTATTTATATGTAATCTTTCATATGAAATAATGGCTTATTTGAGTACAAATCAAAGTACAATGGCTTATTTAGATACAATAATAGTATAATGGCTTATTTAAATAAAGTAACAAAGCTAGCCAAAAAGAAACTATTTTATAGAACTTTTTGTATATTTTTAATAAATGAAAAAAATAAAACAATAAACTTTATAAAATTAAATTACAAGTTTTTAAGTTAAACAAATAATAAAATAAAATAAAAATTTTGCTAATTAAAATAAAAAATTAAATAAAAATAAAATGGTACAAAATAAAAAAATAAATGTGAAATAATATGAATCATGTTTTATAATTTTGAAAATTATTGAAAAATCAAGTGAAAACGTAAAAAAAAAAAAAAGTTTCCTAAAAACTTGTTATTAAAATTAGCATTTTTTGGAAAGTTTCAATTTATAACTTTATCAAAAAGATTAAATTTACTTTCCGCATAAGTTAAAATTTTTAAAATTTTGAAGTCCAAACATTAGACTTCTGCTTCTGGAGTAAATAAGCTCTTCCATAAGTTAGGCCAAATATGCATTATAAGATTTCATTCAAGAAACATTATATTACAATATACACAACCAATTTGATAAGATGTATACATGGATGCTTTCATATATATTCTCTTTGAATAACACGTAAGTATCCATTAATTTCATATCCACCTAAGTCAAAAGGAATAATAAGTACTAATTTCTTCATTTTTTTTACTTTCCTAAAATTACTCAATCTTTATTCTAATACTTGAAAATTGTTAAAATATATTTAATTTCTATTTTAACATTTTGTTGATGTGCCTAATAATATTATTTACAATATTTTTTATTTTTTATTCTTTCTAATATTTGTTTATCTTATGTTTTAAATTTTATAATTTTTTAATTAAATATTTAATTCTTTTTATGATGGGATATCTTGATTGTATTATATGTATTTTATATATATTCTAAACAAATAAATTAAATAATATTATTTTATATATTTACAAATTTAAGTAGTAAAAAGTAATTCGTGCATCACACGAGTAAAAGCTAGTTATAATTATAATATTTATAATTATGTTGTAATATAGAATTACATAAGGATCCATTATTTATAAAAAAAATTATATTTCATAAGTTGGAATGTGATAAGTCCTTGAAATATCTATTTTTATGGGATATTATTACATGATTTTTGGATGAATTTTGGAATTTATATTTATTTTCTTTCTATTTTAATTAAATTGTCTTCATGTGTAGGAATTTCGAAAATAATGAGAAAATCAAGAAAATGGCAAGAAAATCAAGGAAAAATGGTTGCGTTTGGTGTTTAACACCTTAAAATCATAGACTTAGCCTTCTCTAAACTCTAAACCTTATTTCTATTATCTTAAAAAAAATTTATTTAAACCTTTAACCCATACTCTACCATATCCCACTTAAATCATATCCCATTATCACAACAAACCCAAATACACTTAGCCCACCTAAAACCCCAAAAATCCAACAACCCAAAACTAACCATTTTACTTGAGTTTTACCCAATGGAAAAGTCTAGCCCAAAGAAAGGTGCTGCCAAAGGAAGGAAAACCAATGGAGCCCTAAGGAAATAAAAAGAGGAAGTGCCGTCAGTTGAAGAGTATAGAGGAGGCTGGGTGACAACGGCTATTCTTCACTGTCTTTCTAAATTTTTCTTTGCTGTTTTCTTTTTAGATTAGGAGCAACATTTGATTATTAGGTTTAATAGCACAAGGGTGGAGTAGAAAGCTGAGTGACAGCAGCCCTCTCTTCATCGTTTCTGCTTCAAGTTATTTCGTTTTCTTCAATTTAGCTACTGTTTTAAGTTTAAACTTTCTTCTAAGTACTTTCTTTTAATGTTTTTAATTTAGAGATATTTACATTTGTTTATAAAGCTTTTGAAGATGGTTTTGTTTAAACAATTTGGTATCGAATGATAATACAAAGTAGTTTTCTTCATGTTCTGTTTTAAGGTTTAAGTTGTGGTTTCTTCTTAATTTGAAATCAGTTTCTATGTTAATCTTACAAGCTTTTATTGTGTGTCTTTATATTAGATTAGGTAGTAGTTAATTTAAGTAAAATTTTAATAAACTTTGTAGTTTTGTGAGTTTCATGAGCTGCTGTTTCTTCCTCTGTTTCTCAATTTCTTGTACCAGTTTGGTTTAAGAATGGCTGAAGCTTGCCGAGGGTTGTAGAAGGCAAGAACCTGCCAACGCGTGCTGGCGTGATGCTAGCTGGGTGCGCGGTGCAGTGGTAAGTGTTGGGCATGGCAAGGCTTAGTGCAACTGAATGGTAGTGCGTGAGGACTGAAGCGGTGCATTTCATGGATGCTACTGGAGACATTGGTTGTAGAAAGGAGGCTACTGTGTGACACACTGCTGTCGTTGGGGCTATAGCAGAAGAGCGAGATGACTGGAGAAGTATGTGCGTGTAAGGCTGTTGGACGTGGCTTGGCTGTAAGCTAGGCTGTTTGAAACGTGGCCTGAAGCTTGCAGTGTAGCTGTCCGCTGAAGATGCATGGACCATTTTCACTCTTTGGAGGACGCAGAGCAGAGTTGAAGGCGTGGCAGGCATGTGAGTGGCTGTATTGAAACACTTGAAGGCGTGGGAAGGGCTGGGAGCCTTAAAATTTGTTTTGTTAATTTTATTGTTAGTAGTAGATTAAACCTGTTTATTAATTTAGTTTATTATTTAGTTAATTAGTTTATTACCTTAAAATGGTTTTAGTTTAATTAGAGCATTTTTTTAATTTCCTTAGTTATAGTAATATTTAATTAATTAGGTACTCAATTTTCATGTGTTTTGAATTTTTTTTTATCTTTTTAAATTTCAAGTTCTGCAAAATTAGTTGCATTTTAATTTTGCTTTGCTTTAATTTAGTTTGTATTTTTATTTTGATTTTTTATTGCTCTTAAATTGCAATTTAGTTTTCATGTGCTTTAATTTAATTTCTAATATTAGTTTAGGTTTTATTTTAATGCTTTTAGTAGTTAATTGACTTCCAAAAAATGTTCATTTGCTTGAATAAACTTAGGATGATCAATTTTAGTACTTAGCTATAGCAATTCTAACTAATCCTCGTGGGAACGATATTCTACTCACTACTTTATTACTTGTCGCGATCCGTGCACTTGCATGTAGATACCTTTTAGGGTCAACAAATTTTTGGCATCGTTGTCGGGGATTTGTTTAGGTTGTTTTTAGCTAATATTAGAATCAATCATGCCTAGGTTTAGTTCAAGCCTTTTCTTTTTCTTATTTTTGTAAATATTTCTTCCTTTAATATTTTAATTCTGTTCTTGTGCGAGGCACTATGGCGGATCTGGCAGAGCCTAGAACCTTAGGAGACTATGCTATGCCTCGTGTGCCTACGATACATTCAAGCATTAGGAAGCCCGAAATCGAAGCTGAAAGCTTTGAGATTGAGCCGGACTTCATCCTAATGATCTTGAATTCAGTTCAATTTAGAGGTTTGCCTAGTGAAGACCCAAATGCTCGTCTTGTCAAATTCTTGGAGATGTGACTTGTGCAAGTACAAGGGCGTTTCTGATGACGCCATTCGATTGAGAATCTTCTCATTCTCACTCCGGGATAGGGTAAAGAATTGGCTGCGGTCACTTCCTCATCATTCTATTTGTACGTGGGATGATTTGGCTCATAAGTTCTTAACTAGATTCATTTCACTTGAGTATATGGCGAAGATGAGGAATCAAATTTTATCCTTCGAGCAATATGACTCTGAGCCTTTTTGTGGAGCATGGGAAAGGTTTAAGGACTTGATTAAGAGATGTCTTTCTCATGGATTACCCATGTGGCTACAAATTCAAAGTTTCTATAATGGTTTGGGTAGTTCATCAAGAGTAGTAGTTGATACAGCAGCAGGTGGAGCGCTTATGGGAAAGTCTGTTGAGGAAGCATATGAATTGATAGAGGTAATCGCTTCCAATGACTTCCAATGGCAGTATATAAGAGATCCACCGGGGAAAATCATTCACAAACAAAAGCTTGATCTTATTAAGACCATGTCTTCCCCAGAAACCACCTTACATAGGAAAGTCTACATAAGTCCTTTTATTTCCTATGAGATATGTGAAGGGAGTCATGCTACTGAGAATTGTCCTATTAATTTGAGTTGGATGAGTCATCCGAGCTATTCCTCAAGCAACTATGAGAAGCTTTCATCACCTTCTTCGGAGCATATAAAGTCATGTGACTTTTCTCATCAAGCTCCTTTACAAGTATTGCAGCAAGAGGTGTTGAGTGAAGAAGTAGAAAAGCCTACACCACTCGAGCTTATTGAAAGAAAGTGCGGTTGATGAAAAAGAAATGGAGAATAGTAAGGATGAGGAAGAAGTCCAAGAGGAAGGGTTTAAGGTTGAAGTCCAAGTTCCCGAGGTTGACAAGAAAAACCAAGAGGCATCCTTCATTGTTTCTTCATGGAACTTTCCACATGAGAATGAAGTGGGTTATATCGTAGAAGAATGTGGAATTAAGTTCTTTGAAGCTAAGTATCTGATGGAGTCACCTTCCATGGTGGTGCACTATGTGCATCCATCAATTTTCAGACCATTCAAACCACCTTGAAGGATAACAGAGATAGTCAAGCTAATGACTATAAACCAAGCGCTTCTGGGGAGGCAACCCCATCTTTTTATTAGTTTATTAGTTGTTTCTTTCTTTTACTAGTTCTAGTGTTAGTATTTTGTAGCTTTGATTTTCTTTTTCTTTTTATTTTGTAGGTTTGAGTCAAAGTTTGGTGGAGAAATGAAGAACTTTTTGGGCATGCATTAAGCTTCAACAGAAAATTCAGGGGAGTTTCCTTCTATCTTTTTTGAATTTTTTGAATCACTTAAACATTGAGGACAATGTGCACTTCAAGTTTGGGGGGAAGGAAATTTGAGCTAAATTTTTTTCAAAAATTCCAAAATTTTTCAAACTTTTTGGGCTTTAAATGTTTTGCCTTGAGATATATTGTGCTTGATTTGGTTATTTCCCCTGTCCCTATGATTCAGATTTTGATTGAGTCTGATTTTGATCTTTGGAAAAGCATGATTATTGAGAAACATGAGTTGAATTCTTGAACTTGCCTTGTTCTGATTATGATTTCTCCATCTTTATGCACTATGTCTTAATCATGGATTTGTATGCATGTTTAGAGAAGGATTATGTGAATATAGGATTGTATTTGTCTTTGAAGTTGTGAGCATATCCTAGAATTTATTTGATCTTCTCTCGAGGCGAAATTTTTAGCTCATGCTTAGTTAGGAAAATGATTTAGGCCATCCTTGGATCGTTTGAGCTTTTCAAGCTAACCTTGTATATATTTGTCCTTAGTCACCCCTCTGTGCCAAACTAGCTTATCTCTGTTTATACACCTACAAGTTAATTTCCTTTTGCCAAATAAATACACTTTCCTATCCCTTACCTTGAAAGCATGCAATTTACTAGGATATATCATGAGCTATGTACATATTTGGGTAGATAGATAGGATAAAAAAATTGAAAAAAAAAAGAAAAAAAATGAGAAAATGAATGAAAATGAGAAAAATACAAAAATAGAATAAAGTGTATAACAAAGTAAGAAGAAAACAGTTTGGGGGAGTTAATTGAAGCTCAAAACATAAAGATCCTAGAGTGTAATGCATGATTTGGGGTTGTTGAGCCCAAATTGTCTTTTACCATACCTTAACCCTAGCCTTACGTTACAAGCTTAATGAAGTCCTATTGATCCTTTATTGAGTATGGCTACATTAGTGGAGAGAGAAGTGAAAAGCAAACCCATGGGATTGTTCATGCTTTAGAGACTTTGCTTTTCATGCTTGCATAATCTCATCTGAATATGTATGCTTTGATATGTGATGGATGCTTCACACACACACGAAGAATCTAATTAGGACTTGGCATATGATTGATGGAAACTCTATGTTGATTAATAATTGTGATTTTTTTCCTTAGATTAGATCGGTACTCTGTCTATGAGGTGTTTGTGGGGAATAACTCTGTCAAGTATATGTTATCTTTTGGCATATTTTGAGATTGTTTTGCTTGAGGACAAGCAAAATATTAAGTTTGGAGGTGTGATAAGTCCTTGAAATATCTATTTTTATGGGATATTATTACATGATTTTTGGATGAATTTTGGAATTTTAATTTTTTTTCTTTCCATTTTAATTAAATTGTCTTCATGTGTAGGAATTTCGAAAATAATGAGAAAATGGCAAGAAAATGGCAAGAAAATCAAGGAAAAATGGTTGCGTTTGGTGTTTAACACCTTAAAATCATGGACTTAGCCTTCTCTAAACTCTAAACCTTATTTCTATTATCTTAAAAAAAAAATTTATTTAAACCTTTAACCCATACTCTACCATATCCCACTTAAATCATATCCCATTATCACAACAAACCCAAATACACTTAGCCCACCTAAAACCCCAAAAATCCAACAACCCAAAACTAACCATTTTACTTGAGTTTTACCCAATGGAAAAGTCTAGCCCAAAGAAAGGTGCTGCCAAAGGAAGGAAAACCAATGGAGCCCTAAGGAAATAAAAAGAGGAAGTGCCGTCAGTTGAAGAGTATAGAGGAGGCTGGGTGACAACGGCTATTCTTCACTGTCTTTCTAAATTTTTCTTTGCTGTTTTCTTTTTAGATTAGGAGCAACATTTGATTATTAGGTTTAATAGCACAAGGGTGGAGTAGAAAGCTGAGTGACAGCAGCCCTCTCTTCATCGTTTCTGCTTCAAGTTATTTCGTTTTCTTCAATTTAGCTACTGTTTTAAGTTTAAACTTTCTTCTAAGTACTTTCTTTTAATGTTTTTAATTTAGAGATATTTACATTTGTTTATAAAGCTTTTGAAGATGGTTTTGTTTAAACAATTTGGTATCGAATGATAATACAAAGTAGTTTTCTTCATGTTCTGTTTTAAGGTTTAAGTTGTGGTTTCTTCTTAATTTGAAATCAGTTTCTATGTTAATCTTACAAGCTTTTATTGTGTGTCTTTATATTAGATTAGGTAGTAGTTAATTTAAGTAAAATTTTAATAAACTTTGTAGTTTTGTGAGTTTCATGAGCTGCTGTTTCTTCCTCTGTTTCTCAATTTCTTGTACCAGTTTGGTTTAAGAATGGCTGAAGCTTGCCGAGGGTTGTAGAAGGCAAGAACCTGCCAACGCATGCTGGCATGACGCTAGCTGGGCGCGCGGTGCAGTGGTAAGTGTTGGGCATGGCAAGGCTTAGTGCAACTGACTGGTAGTGCGTGAGGACTGAAGCGATGCATTTCGTGGATGCTACTGGAGACATTGGTTGCAGAAAGGAGGCTACTGTGTGACACATTGTTGTCGTTGGGGCTATAGCAGAAGAGCGAGATGACTGGAGAAGCATGTGCGTGTAAGGCTGTTGGACGTGGCTTGGCTGTAAGCTAAGCTGTTTGAAACGTGGCCTGAAGCTTGCAATGTAGCTGTCCGTTGAAGATGCATGGATCATTTTCACTCTTTGGAGGACGCAGAGCAGAGTTGAAGGTGTGACAGGCATGTGAGTGGCTGTTGTAAACACCGAATTTTGTCCGAGCAAAAAAAAAATATATATATATATAATAATAATAATAATAATAATAATAACAAATAATAAACAAAATAAAAAAAAAACAAAACAAAACAAAAATACGTCAATGCTTTTTCATGCAAACCCTAAAACCCCATGCAAACCTTTAACCTCTTCCTATCTAAATCCCACACAAGAACAATGGAATCCCAAAATGAAAACCAAAGCCAAATCAATGCACTTGATGCCGGCAATCAATAAAAAATATTGAGGAGTAAATTGAGAATCAATATTAATGCTATGTACAAATGGAAACTTCAAATAATGAAAGGTCAACCCAAATCAAGATCCCTTAATCAAGGGTGTGCAAATAGACAGAAAGAAAGGAAAAAAATCAAGACTGAATCACCAAAAAAAAAATCAATCTTGCATAATGGTAGCCATATTTTAAGAACATGAATGGCGGAATATTGTCTCTTTCCGTTACTCAAGCTTAGGAATGGCTATAAAAGCATAAGGGAGACAAAAAAAAGGGGGAGGCGAGAAAGAAAGCCCTAGAAAGAAAAAAAACCTAAAAAAGAAGAACTTTGCTGCTTTTTTTTACGGGGATCAGCTCTTTCCCTTGCACCACCCGCTGTTCACACGCCAAGCCTTGCTAGGCTGCTGAACCAACCACCACGCCATCGCTCCACTATCCTCTCCACAACCCTCAGTCACCATCGCCCCTTTTCTACCTCGCCTTGCCGTAGACCGAACCCCCTCCCCTATCCTGCATGGTAGCCGCCAGTCTAGTTACTACGTGAAGAACCCTGCTCGCTTCCAACAAGTTGCTGTGTTCCCAGCTTCCTCGAGCCTTGCTTGGCCTTATCACAGTTTCACCGTTCGCTACATCAGAGCCACCACCCACATCTGCCACCGCCCCTCGTTCTGTTGTGTGCACCAGCTCCTGCTATTCCTGGTCCGTTGGCACTCCTCTCGCACTGCTGCACGTTGTTGGTGCACCACCCTACACAGCACCGCCACTTTTGCAACCCTCTTTGCAGCCCGCTACCGTCCATCGTTATTCTCCCTTGGCATCACACCACTGGCTGTGTCACGACCACAGTTGTAGCGCTCTTCAAGTGTTCAATACCCTATTACGTTGCTGCTGTTCTGAGTAGATATTTTCTAGAAGTCAAGGCAAAGATTCATTGATCCGACAGTAAGAAGACTTAGTGGACAGCACGTCCTTGCTCAGTTGCTTGAGTCCCTGTTGCTGCGTTGGCTTCTGTTGTCTTTGTTTACTGTCAAACATTGCCTGAGAAGAAGGTGTCTTCCACGTGAAAAAGAAAGGGAAGTTGAAAGTGGGTCATCTTGTCAAGGTATATCCTTTGCCTTATGCTTTGTAAATTCTGTTTTCATGCATGCAATAACAGTGATGAGTAAAAAGAAACGGAAATAACAAAAGTTGACAAGTTTATATATATTTTACTTACATGCATCATTGTTTATACGTATCCATGCACTTAGTTTTAGGTTGGATAAAAGAATCTAGATGAAAATATATTTCTTTAGAAAAGAGATTGAAAAAAAAAGAAGAGTTGTCTTGTATTTGAAGTAGGTTAAAAATTTCACATACGTAATTTTTTTTTTGTTAAGAGAGTTTTTTTTTTAAAAAGTAACAAATAAAGCAATATAAAAAATAATAAAACAAATAAATGGAAAGATAAATACAAATAATAAACTTGGATTTCCGATGATAAGATTTCGAAGAAATCACAAGTAGTGATTCTTCGATAATCTTTAGGATCGAGAAAATTTATTAGATGTTACCAGCGTATTGGAATATCTAATTTGTTTATCTCGATATCAAAGTTTCTTATAAATATAAAAAAATAATAATAAAATAAATAAAAAAGGGTAAAAAGTATATAAATATAAACTTAAAATAAATGAATTTAAATATAAATTTTAATAACAAATTTTAAATTTCCGATGATAGGATTCCTTAGAAATCGCAAGTAGCGATTCTTTGACAATCCTTAGGATCGAAATAAAATCTTTAATGTCACCAGCGTATTGGGACATTCAAATGATTTTATTCCGATATAAAGAAAATATTAATAAGATGTCTTAGTACAAAAAAATAAATAAATATAAAAATGGTAATAAAAATAATAATATACAAAATAGGTAAATACGAGAAAATAGCAAGTGAATAAAAAAAAAACTTTTAAATAGGTAAAAATTTAGGAATTAAAATAAATAAATAAATAAATAAATGTAAATACACATCTTAAATATAAAAGGATCCCCGATGATAGGATTCCTTAGAAATCACAAGTAGTGATTCTTTGATTATCCTTAGGGTCAAAATAAAATATTTGAGTATTACCAGCGTATTGGAGTATTCAAATAATTTTAGTTCGATATTAAGATCTCTAATATAATCAACTTATATGAAATAATAAACAAATAAATATTTTAAATAAACAAATGAACAAGACTTCAAAATAAAGAGTAAAACAAATTAAAAAATAAATAAGATATAAATAATGTTCCGATGATGAGATGTTACGGAATTCACAAGTAGTGATTCCTAATTGATCTCTAGGTGAGAGAAACATGCTAAATGTTACCAGCGTATTAGAATATTTAGTATGATTTTTCAATAAAAGTAAGATTTTATAAATATAAATAAATTACAAAATAATAATATAAGTATAAATGAATTAAAAGATAATAAAAATAAAATAATATTTCTTACGTGCATCACATCTATTTTGTTTGCATCATTTGCATTCATTGTAATTCCAAACTAAATGCGAATCTCCCGAGGATGGGATTCTATAGAAATCGCAAGTAACGATTCTTAAGAAATCCCTAGGTGAGGAAATTATCCGAAATGCTACCAAAAGTATTGGGGTACTTCGGAATAATTTTCAATATAAGGGATTTTCATTTATAAAAACTAAAATTTATGAATTAAAAAATAATAAAATGAAATAATGGATTTCTCATGTACATCATCCATATTTTGATTGCATCATTTGCATTCATGAAATTTCAAAAAAAATAAGTGCGAATCTCCCGAGGATGGGATTCTATAGAAATCGCAAGTAGCGATTCTTAAGAAATCTCTAGGTGAGGAAATTATCCGAAATGCTACCAAAAGTATTGGGATATTTTGGAATAATTTTTTATACAAAAGATTCTCATTTATTTCAAATAAAAATAAATTTAACATAAATAAAAATAAAATTTAATGTTTCAAATAATAAGCAAATAACAAATTGATTTCAAAATAAATGAATTTCTTTTTAAATGTTTAATTAAGACCATTTTATTAAGATCAAAAGATAATACATGATTAAGTGGTACCGTTTTCTAACGGGCGCTGTGGGGGTGCTAATCCTTCCCCACGCGTAACCGAACTCCCGAACCCAAACTTTGTTTTTGCAGACCAAAAATTATTTTTTTGATAAACCTTAATTAATTTTAAGATTTTATTGAAAAAATAAATGATTTTAGGTTGCCAATCACACCTAGCCAAAAAAGATTGGTGGCGACTCCATTTTGTGTTTTTTCAAAATCGTCTAGCGATCGAGTCCCCGGACAAAAATCGTTACGACAGCTTGGCGACTCCGCTGGGGACCTAGAGAGTCGAACCATGATTAATCATGTTTTATCCAAAATCTTAATTAATGGTCTTGATAAATATTTAATAAAACTTTTCATAAAAAATAATTAAAAAACAACAAAAATACAAAAAAAATATATGTGAATCATCTTTATCACTTGCATTTTGGGATGCTTTTTAAATTTTGTTCCTTTGCATGCATGACATATTCATTGCATACATAAACCCTACACCCGGGTTTGTCCCTTTTAGGAGAGAGTATAGTACCTTTGCTCTCGTGAGGTGATAACCTCCGCAATGGCAAGCGAAATACTCTCACTCAAGTTGAACCCTTTCCGTTTGTAGCCTGTCATGGGTGAGGATTGGGGTGCCTTACTAGTCTAGCGTAGACGTCAGTAAGGAACAATTTGGGAACCTTTTGTCCTTTAGAGACCCAAACCAAGCATATAGTGAACCATAGAAAAAGTTCACCTTAGATAGAACCTTACCCTTAGAAAGTAACCCTGTATAAGACATTTGCTGTTACTTTTGTTTTTGTACTAATAAATGTTCTGTTTTTCCTTTTTGCATGAATCATTTCTCATCATGAAGGTTGCATAAGAGAGGTATTTTCTCCATGGCCTATTACAACCAAGAATCCTTCATGAAATCCAAAGAATGTTGGGCTTGTTCATCAACTGTGACTGTCATGTGTGATCCATATAATGAAGTGCAGTTTTGGTCAGAGAAGACTCAGCAAGAGAAAGGGAATTGCTTGATAGAAGGCTTCATATCATCATTACCTAGAGAAGTGAGCTTGGACCTTAAGCAGAATGACCTAACAGGTTTGGTTAACATATGGAAGCAAATCAGTAAGGAAAGAAAGAAGACTTTTGTAGCAAGTATGGCCAAATAGCTTCGTTGATTTCAGTGGTGGTTGAAGAACCTTTGCTGAAAGCTGCTATCCAGTTTTGGGATCCATCCTACAGGTGTTTCACATTTAACGAAGTGGATTTAATGCCCACTATAGAAGAGTACTCTATTTTGATAGGGTCGGATTTAAAGAGTCCTGACAAGGTATATGTCAGAAAGCCGAAGTCTGGGTTTCGTAAGAAGTTGGCTGGGATTATGGGAGTGAAACCGGAAGAAATAGATCCTCATATGAAGCAAAAGGGAGAACACATTTGCCTACCTTGGGATTTTCTCCATGGATTTATTAAAGCATTTGAATGATGAGAAGGGGTTAGCTGTTTTTGCTCTGGCAATTTACGGGTTGGTTATTTTTCCTAAGGTTTTGGGCACATTGAGATAGCTGTGATAGACTTCTTTGAACAAGTTGTTAATAATGTAAATCCTTCACCAGCAATCTTGGCTGAAACCTTTCGATCATTGAGTTATTGCCGACGAAAAGGAGAAGGGCGTTTCATGGGATGCCGCAACTCTTATACATATGGATCAAGAGCCATTTCAACTGTGAGGTGAAAGAATTCTCAAAGCCTTTTTATCGTGGGAATACCTCGATCAAAGAATTTTGTAGAAGTAAATGGCCAAAACCAAAACCTAAAGATGAATGGGTGTTTGTCCTTCAACAGCTTAGAGATGATCAAGTGACTTGGATGGCCCCGTGGATGTATCATGTCCCAGTACTATATAGATGCGGAGAAGAATCTTGGATACCACTATTGGGATTATGGGGGATAACAAGTTGTGCCCCACTTATGGTGCAGAGACAGTTTTGGGCAAAACAGTTTACTCCGGCAACGCATGGGCTTAATTTGATGGAGTATTCCTATGGTGAACCGAAAGCAACGAAAAAGACAGAACAAGCCATTCGAGCATGGAAACAACCTCGAAGATTTGCGACAGGACCCTTATCTGATAAAGCTACCCCAAATTACCTGATGTGGAGAGCTAAACGGGTTAAAGATGTTGTATTCAGGGAGTCACTTGTGTATGTACAACCTGAGGCAGATATATCCGAAATCGAGATTGTTCGGCAGCAATTCAAAGAGGAAGAAAAGAAGATGGAGCAAAGGAATCTAAAGCTTCAAGAGGAGGTAGAGAATTTAAAGGTCAAGTTTGAAGTACAAGAAGCTGCGCTCAAGAGGATGAGAACAGAGCGAGATGTTGCCCACAATGACCTTCAAGAATTGAATCAGGAAAATAAAAGGTTGAGAAGAGAAATGAGGATCGGAGGAATTGTTATGACTTCTAATGAGAGGAAGAAGGAAATAGAAGATCTTCGTGGGAAAGTGGAGTATTGGAGAAACAAGGCAAAGAAAAATGAAGAGGGAACTGCCATTACTCTTCAAGAGCAGCGATATTGGAAACAAATGTATACAGTTAACACTGAAAAATTGATGCAATGTCGAAAGGAAAATGAAGCTCTGAAAGTTGGACTGAAGGACGAAGACTATGTCAAACTTCAAGATGAAAGGAATCTGTTACAACAAAAAGTCCAGATTTTGGAGGAACACTTGCAACATTACAAGAATCACATTGCTTTGATCATCCAAGAATGGAAACTTAGGGAGAATGATTGGAGGTATTCATACGACTTGGTCGTAGATGCAAGCATGAAATGGAGAGTAAGGAGTTTTGGAAGACAACAATATATAGAACATTTGGCTACACAAGTCTGCAAAGCTGTGCGCAAGGAGAGAGATGGTGGAAAAGGCGGAAGCTCTGAGGCAGGAAATTAACCCAACTGGAGAGATTGGACAGCGTTTGTTGGATTTTCTTGAGGAAGCTAAAGATCAATATCAGCAAGTTAGTCAGTTTTATGGGTATAATAGGAGAATGTTAGCTATGTAATTTTGAATTCGATAGTCATATAATAAAAGTTCCTTTGAATAAATGAAAGTCGAATTCAATAGCCATGTAATAAAAGTTCTTTTGAATAAATGAAGGTTCTTTGGTTGAAATCGTTATGGATTAAATACCTCTTACTCCCATGCATGTCATGCATCCATTTCATACACATGCCTACCAATGAAAAGATATTGGTGATCATAAGTAATGACATCATATATCGTTGAGGTGAAAAGGAAAAGTTTTAATATCTCACCAAAGTATTGGGATGATTTTATCTTTTCCTTTTTATGGCAAAAACTAAAAAATAACATGTGATCCTAATTTGCGGGCTCATTTAGGTGTCAGAATAGCGAAGCCACCGAATCCTGAACGTCCAGCACAACATCGGTACAAAACTCGCTCCCAATCTAAGGTCATGGAGTCCGAACAACAAGCAAGAATGGAAAGAATGGAAAGAGTTCAGCAAGAACTTATCAAGTCCCAAGAAGAATCTCGGGAGCAAATGGCAAAAATGATGGAGATGATGATGAGCTTAATGAAAGGGAAAGGAGTTGCTGATGATTCAAGGGAGGAACCTCAACTTTCAAGAGAAGATCCAATATACCCGCCTGGGTTTACACCGCCCCAAGCTCAAGCTACCCAAGAGCTTATCCCCAAGTTCCAATTTTCCTGAATAACCCACAAAATCAAGGAAAGTATCGGATCTAGCCCTGTGGATCCTATTTTTGTGCCTAACTTGGATGACCCAATAGAGCAAGAGAAGTTAAGGAAGGAGAATGAAGAAACAAGAGAAAAGTATGATTTGCTAGAAGAACGGTTAAGGGCAATTGAAGGAATGGATTTCTTTGGGAGCGTAGATGCCAACGAGCTTAGCCTTGTCCCAGACTTGGTTATACCACCAAAATTTAAAGCCCCTGAATTCGAGAAGTATGATGGGACCACCTGCCCAGCTGCTCATATTACTATGTTTTGTCGGAAGATGTCTGGCTACACGAACAACGATAAGTTGCTCATCCATTGCTTCCAGGATAGCTTGATTGGACCTACTGTTAAATGGTATAATCAGTTGGATCGGAGTCGTATCCATACATGGAAGGATTTAGGAAAAGCCTTTATGGCACAATATAGGCATATGACCGATATGGCACCTGATAGGTTATCCTTACAGAACCTAGAGATGAAATCTGGTGAAAGCTTTAAAGAGTATGCCCAAAGGTGGAGGAATTTGGCAGCTCAGGTGCAGCCTCCGTTGACTGAAAAAGAAACAACAACTTTGTTTGTTAGTACTTTGCGACCTCCTTATTATGATAAACTCGTGGGGAGTGCTACTAAAAATTTTGCTGATATGGTCATTTCGGGAGAGATGATTGAAAATGCCATTAAAAGTGGCAAGATTGAAGACACATCAGCCCCAAAAAGGAGTGGAATGAGTAGAAAGAAAGATGGGGAAGTGCAAGCTGTTACCACTGAAAGACGATCGAAGATGAATTCCGCACCCCATTTTTCTTACCCTTCATACCATCCCTATTATTCACCCGTGAACAATATCTCCCAAAACCCTTACTCATACCAGCCTCAACCAACCCACCCCATGAATTTACAAGCACCAATGAATATTGTACCCCTTCCTCTGCACAAGCACCAAGACCTACTTATCAACCTAACAACCAAGGAAATAACCAAAGAGCTCCCAAGATAATAAGGAGAGGCCCCAATTCGACCCAATACCAATATCCTATGCTGAACTATTCCCCCAATTATTGCAAAATCACTTTGTTGCCCCGGTTTTTCTACAACCCCTTAAACCCCCTTATCCAAAATGGTATGATGCAAATGCCATTGCGATTATCATGCCGGATCCAAGGCCACTCGATCGAAAATTGTACGGCATTTAAGTACAAAGTTCGAGATCTCATGAAAGCTGGAATCTTGGAATTTGGGAAGGATAATGAGCCAAGTGTAAATACGAATCCCCTTCCAAATCACACGGAGGCCAATGTAAACGCAATAATAGAGGATGATGGGTGTTGGATAAAAAGAAATGTCAATGATGTGAAAACACCGATGAGGGTGGTGCTGGAAACAATGAGGAAGGCAAAGATTATTCAATCTAAGAAGGCAAAATTTGGGCTTGAAATGCAAGAAGAAGAGTATTGTGAGTTTCATGGAGAATGATGGGGCATTCCGTCCAAAGTTGTGAGGAGTTTCGTCGTATAGTACAAAAGATGATGGACTTAGGAGAAATTGAGTTCTCTGAAGCTCTTGAAGGGAAAGTAGTGAATGTTATAGAGCCATCAATGTTTGGGAAGCCAATCAAACCATTGAAGGTCGTTTGTGGGGATAAGAGTAAAATGGAACCTAGCATAACTGCTGAAAATGCTAGGTCGAAACTAATTGTTAAAGTTCCAAGCCCATTCCCGTATAAGAGTGACCATGCAGTCCCGTGGAATTACAATTATAAGGTCACAGCTCAAGGTTCTCTCAATAATCCCTCTACTTATACTGCTGATACAATAGACATTGCGGGCCCGGGAGGAATGACGAGAAGTGGTAGGTGTTATACCCCAGATATGTTGAAGAAAACTCAGATGGGGAAGGCTAAAGAAGATGGAAAGGGTGAAAACAATAGAGATAGCCAAGCAAAAGAGGTCAGACCATAGTTCCAGTAGATTCTGAAAGAAAGAAACCTGTAACGGAGAAAGAAGCTTGTGAGTTTTTGAAGTTTATCAAGCACAGTGAATACAACGTGGTGGAACAATTAAATCGCTTACCAGCAAGGATTTCCTTACTTTCGCTACTCTTGAATTCAGAGCCTCATCGAAATGCTTTGTTGAGAGTGCTCAATGAAGCTTATGTGGCCCACAATGCGTCGGTAGAGAATATAGATCGGCTGGTGGGAAATATTGCGGCAGATAACTTCATTTCATTCAATGATGATGAGATCCCACTCGACGGTAGAGGGAGTACTAAAGCCCTTCACATAACCACCACTTGCAAAGATCATATCCTTCCGAAAGTCCTCATTGATAATGGGTCATCCTTGAATGTTATGCCCATGATTACACTGTCTAGGTTGCCTGTAGATAAGTCAAATTTGAGGAGAAGTCACATTGTTGTGAGAGCTTTTGACGGTACTCGTCGAGAAGTGGTTGGGAATATAGAGGTGCCACTCCAGATTGGTCCATGTGTCTATAACATTGAATTTCAAGTTATGGATATCACTCCTTCTTATAATTGTTTACTTGGAAGGCCTTGGATCCATTCAGCGGGTGCAGTTCCTTCAACTCTGCATCAAAAGGTCAAATTCGTGGTTGATGGACATTTGGTGAGTATAGAAGGAGAAGAAGACATGATTGCGACCATTACTACAAGTGCCCCATACATAGAAGTTGCTGAAGATGCGGTGGAATGCTCTTTTAGATCTTTAGAACTTGTTAATGCTACATTTGTGGGAGAAGGGATGAAAATACCCGTACCACATTTGTCAAAAGCCACCAAGCTCGGGATCCAACAAACGATGGGAAAGGGATGTCATGCTGGAGCAGGTTTAGGAAAGGAGTTACAAGGAATGAAGAGAGCAGTGTCTGTTACTCCTAAGATGGATAGGTTTGGGTTAGGATATAAACCCACTGGACTTGAAAAGAAAAAGTTCATAGAAAGGAAGAAGAAAAGCAAGTTGGCTAATTTTATGGGGCACGAAATAGAGTTTGAACCAATGGGTTTCCCTCCTCTATATGAGTCTTTCTATTCGGGGGGATACATCTACAATAGCTCTGCAAAAGTTGAAGAAGGCGGGTCTATCCCAGCAATGGCTAGAGCTTTCACAGATCTCTCTATCAATATGGTGGGAATAGAGGAATTTCTAGAAGAGATGGATAGTTCCGGAATTCGTCCTTGTCCTCCCGACTACAAATTGGAGAATTGGCGTGCTGTTGAGCTCCCCGTCGTTTTCAAATCATGTTCCATGTAATGCAATAAACTTATCCAAGTGCTTTTGCCCAAAGGCATTAGGGTCTTTTATGTACGGGCTTTTATTTAGTCTTTATCATTCAATAAATGACAAGCATGATGCATTTTATTCATTCATCCGTGTTGTTTCTCTTCATTCATTTTTATACCTTCTCCATATCAATCCCATTTTAATTATCTCCAGGTATCCCAATAATGAAAATGAGGACCTTCTCAACAATAATCCAGAACTTAATTTTGAAAGAACTGTTTGTGTTGGTGAACTTAATGATGAAGGAGATGTGGATGATTATGCTTTACCTCAAGATTTGTTAAGACTAGTACACAAGAAGAGAAACAAATTATGCCCAATCAAGAACCAATAGAAGTCATAAACTTGGGGAATGAAGAAATAAAGAAAGAAGTTAAAATTGGGACCTCTCTCTCCTTGCCAATTAAACAAAGATTAATGAGCTTGCTCCGCGAATATACAGATGTGTTTGCTTGGTCGTACCAGGACATGCCAGGTTTGAATACTGATATTGTAGTGCATAGATTACCTTTGAAGCCAGGTTGCAAACCGGTTCAGCAGAAATTGAGGAGGATGAAACCAGAAATGTTGTTGAAAATAAAAGAGGAGGTAAAAAAGCAATTCGACGCCGGATTCCTAGAAGTGGCAAAATACCCTGAATGGGTAGCAAATATAGTCCCAGTACCTAAGAAGGATGGAAAGGTGAGAATGTGTGTTGACTATCGGGATTTGAATAGAGCTAGCCCTAAAGACAATTTCCCGTTGCCACATATTGATACTCTAGTTGATAATACGGCCAGGCATTCATTATTCTCTTTCATGGATGGTTTTTCGGGATATAACCAGATCAAGATGGCACCAGAGGACATGGAAAAGACCACGTTTGTGACAATGTGGGGAACTTTTTGTTACAAAGTAATGCCATTTGGTTTAAAAAATGCTGGGGCAACCTATCAAAGGGCCATGGTAACTTATTCCATGATATGATGCATAAGGAGATTGAGGTTTATGTAGATGATATGATCGCTAAATCGAGGAGAGCGGAGGACCATGTCGACAATTTAAAAAAGCTCTTTGAAAGATTAAGAAAGTTTCAACTTAAACTCAACCCGGCTAAATGCACATTCGGGGCTACATCAGGAAAATTATTGGGTTTTGTTGTTAGTGAAAGAGGGATTGAGGTGGATCCGGATAAAATCAAGGCTATCCAAGACTTACCGCCACCGCGTACTCAGAAGGAAGTGAGGGGTTTCCTCGGACGATTGAATTATATCTCCCGTTTTATATCTCATCTCACTGCTAAGTGTGATCCAATTTTCAAGCTTCTACGAAAACATGACTCAGGAGAGTGGGATGAAAATTGTCAACTAGCATTTGATAGAGTCAAAGAATACCTTTCGAATCCACCAGTTTTAGTTCCTCCTATTCCAGGAAAGCCGCTTATTCTGTATCTTGTAGTTCATGAGCACTCGATGGGTTGTGTATTGGGGCAATACGACGAAGCAAGCAAGAAAGAGCGTGCAATCTACTACTTGAGCAAGAAATTCACGGATTGTGAATCCAAGTATTCCTCACTAGAAAAAATGTGTTGTGCACTAGCCTGGACTGCCCAGAGACTTCGGCATTATATGTTGTATCACACTACTTGGTTGATTGCGAAGTTGGATCCCATTAAGTACATTTTTGAAAAGCCTTCTTTGTCAGGGAGGTTAGCAAGATGGCAGGTATTACTCTCCGAATATGATATTGTCTATGTAAGTCAAAAAGCCATCAAGGGGAGTGCGATAGCTGAATTCTTGGCAGATCGAGTTGCAGAAGAATATGAGCCTATGAGGTTCGACTTCCCGGACGAGGATTTGATGACTATCCTCAAGATTGATGAAGAGTTAGTGGGAGATAAGGCATGGAAGTTGTACTTTGACGGAGCATCAAATATTCTGGGCATGGTATTGGTGCAATCTTAATATCTCCAAAAGGGGATCATTATCCGTTCACTGCAAGATTGGATTTCAATTGTACCAATAACATGGCTGAATATGAAGCATGTATCATGGGACTACAAGCAGCCGTCGAAAAGAAAATTAAGGCGTTGGAAGTATACGGGGATTCTGCATTGGTAATTTACCAATTGCGAGGGGAGTGGGAGACAAGAGACTCAAAAATGGTCTTGTATCGTGAATTCGTCATCGACTTGATCAAACAATTTGAAAAGGTTTCTTTTGACCATTTACCTCGAGAAGAAAATCAAATGGCAGATGCTTTGGCAACATTGGCAGCCATGTTCAAAGTAAATGCAAATACTGAAGTTCAGCTCATTAAGATGAGTGTACGTGGTTCCCCAGCTCATTGCTTAAATGTGGAGGAAGAAATTGATGATAAGCCTTGGTTTCATGATATTCTACAATATGTTAAGAACCAACAATATCCTAAGCAAGCCACGGGAAACGATAAGAGGACCATAAGAAGATTGGCGATGGGATTCTTTCTCGATGGTGATATCCTGTATAAGAAAGGGAGGGACCAGGTTTTGTTAAGGTGTGTGGATGCTATGCAAGCTAGAAAGATCCTTGAGGAGGTTCACGAAGGAAGTTGTGGGACTCATGCGAATGGGCATATGATGGCTAGAAAAATCATGAGAGCGGGCTATTATTGGATGACCATGGAGAGTGATTGCATTAAATATGCTCAAAGATGTCACAAGTGTCAAATATATGGGGATAAAATACACGTCCCTCCAACATCTTTGCACGTCATGACAGCTCCTTGGCCTTTCTCAATGTGGGGAATGGATGTAATTGGGCCAATCACTCCAAAAGCGTCGAATGGACATCGTTTTATCTTAGTAATGATTGATTACTTTACAAAATGGGTGGAAGCTGCATCATTTGCTAGTGTGACGAAGTCAGTGGTGTGCAAGTTCATTAAGAAAGAAGTCATATGCAGATTTGGATTCCCTGAGAGGATTATTTCAGACAATGCTATGAATTTTAATAACAAGGTGATAGAGGAGGCTTGTGAGCAATTCAAAATCAAACATCATAATTCAGTGCCATATCGCCCGAAAATGAATGGGGCCGTAGAAGCTGCAAATAAGAATATCAAGAAGATTATTCAAAAAATGACAGACACCTATAAGGACTGGCATGAGAAACTTCCTTTTGCTTTGCATGCTTATCGGACTTCAATGCGTACATCCACCGGAGCCACTCCGTTCTCGTTGGTATATGGAATGGAAGCCGTTCTGCCTATTGAGGTTGAGATTCCTTCCTTGCGGGTATTGCTGGAGGTAGAATTGGAAGAAGCAGAATGGATCCGTACTCGATATGAACAGTTGAATTTGATTGAGGAAAAGAGGCTTAAAGCACTTTGTCATGGCCAATTATATCAAAGGAGAATGATGAGAGCATATGACAAAAAGGTCCGCCCTAGACAATTTCGGGAGGGGGAATTAGTTTTGAAAAGGATTCCATCTAATCAGCATGATCCTCGAGGAAAATGGGCACCAAATTGGGAAGGCCCGTATGTGGTAAAGAAGGCCTTTTCAGGGGGAGCATTGATTTTGACGGAGATGGACGGGTATGAGTTACCAAACCCGGTCAATGGTGATGTGGTAAAAAAATATTATGCTTGAAATTGGGTATAAGTTGAAAACCTGAAAAAAAAAAAAAAAAAAAAAAAAAAAAAAAAAAAGTAAAAAAAAAAAAAAAGAGAAAAAAAAAAAAAAAAAAAAAAAAAAAAAAACCTGGAAAAGGCGGCTTAGATTCAAAAAAAAAGGGGTCTAAGTTGAAAACCTGAAAAGGCGGCTTAGATTCAAAAAAAAAAAAGGGGTCTAAGTTGAAAACCTGAAAAGGCGGCTTAGATTCAAAAAAAAAAAAGGTTGGGGTTTAAGTTGAAAACCTGAAAAGGCGGCTTAAACCCATAGGAGGTATCTAAGTCGAAAACCCGAGAGGGCGGCCTAGATAAAAAGGGGCATCAGTGTTGCAAGTCTAAAGGGGTTAAAGATGATAGGAAACATCTCCTACACATTGGGGTCATCAATCAATGGTTCATACAATAAGGATCCTGGATTATTCGATAGAGAAAGTCCGAATTTTTCTTATAAGGAAACTTCTGCCACCATACATTTTTTTTTCTTTTTCATAGTCCCTTCTTCATGAATTCTTAGATATTTTGAGACAAAGCCAAATTGTTCTTCATTGAAACTACCTTGTACATGGACTTGTTTGCCTTACATTCATAATAAATGCATCTTGCTTGGCAATTGTGAATGATTTTGATTCAGTAAATAGTCCCAAATATAAAAGTAGTTTGCATTGCTATGTGAATAATAAAATGGGAATATGAGGGTTTAAACCCAACTCTGCGGG
This sequence comes from Heritiera littoralis, assembly GCA_031772115.1. Taxonomy (NCBI): domain Eukaryota; kingdom Viridiplantae; phylum Streptophyta; class Magnoliopsida; order Malvales; family Malvaceae; genus Heritiera; species Heritiera littoralis. Next base: position 2,765,543 of record JAPDPK010000060.1, on the reverse strand, counting down.
CATATAGACCAGAAGTACAGAAATCATACAAGGCGTTGCTTTCAAAAAAAAAAAGAAGAGGGATTCCGATATCTTGCAAGCTCAAAGTTTGGTAGTTTGGTTCGAGCATCCAGGGTGATGATGAAATATGCGTTTACAGCCAAATGCGTACCCGCAAATTAGGTCACTTGTTATGATTTGCATTCACGTTCATGAATATTGCATCTGCAATTATGCCCTCTGCATTTATATCTTTGATGTGTAACCTATGATTCGGAAAATCTAAACCTTCCATCCTTGGTATGGAGTCAAGGTCTTGTGTTTCAAAATCGAATTCACTTTTTCACAGTGGATCGAGCCTTGGTAGGGAGTCAAGGTATTATATTTTAAAGTTGAATTCACTTTTTCACAGTGGATCGAGCCTTGGTATGGAGTCAAGGTATCATGTGTTTCAAAATCGAATGGATCGAGCCTTGGTATGGAGTCAAGGTATCATGTGTTTCAAAATCGAATTCACTTTTTCACAGTGGATCGAGCCTTGGTAGGGAGTCAAGGTATTATATTTTAAAATCGAATTCACTTTTTCACAGTGGATCGAGCCTTGGTATGGAGTCAAGGTATCATGTGTTTCAAAATCGAATTCATTTCTCTAAAATGGATCGAGCCTTGGTAGGGAGTCAAGGTATTAAAGTCGAATTCACTTTTTCACAGTGGATCGAGCCTTGGTATGGAGTCAAGGTATCATGTGTTTCAAAATCGAATTCATTTCTCTAAAATGGATCGAGCCTTGGTATGGAGTCAAGGTATCATGTGTTTCAAAATCGAATTCATTTCTCTAAAATGGATCGAGCCTTGGTATGGAGTCAATGTATTATTTTCGAGAATCAAAATTGAATTTTCCCAAAAAAAAAAAAGAGGTTCGGACAAAATTGTTGTCTATAGTCTTTGCCCTATTCCTGATTCTCAGCAAGGTGCAAAGAGGGGCAGCTGTAAACACCGAATTTTGTCCGAGCAAAAAATATATATATATATAATAATAATAATAATAATAACAAATAATAAACAAAATAAAAAAAAACAAACAAAACAAAAATACGTCAATGCTTTTTCATGCAAACCCTAAAACCCCATGCAAACCTTTAACCTCTTCCTATCTAAATCCCACACAAGAACAATGGAATCCCAAAATGAAAACCAAAGCCAAATCAATGCACTTGATGCCGGCAATCAATAAAAAATATTGAGGAGTAAATTGAGAATCAATATTAATGCTATGTACAAATGGAAACTTCAAATAATGAAAGGTCAACCCAAATCAAGATCCCTTAATCAAGGGTGTGCAAATAGACAGAAAGAAAGGAAAAAAATCAAGACTGAATCACCAAAAAAAAAATCAATCTTGCATAATGGTAGCCATATTTTAAGAACATGAATGGCGGAATATTGTCTCTTTCCGTTACTCATGCTTAGGAATGGCTATAAAAGCATAAGGGAGACAAAAAAAAGGGGGAGGCGAGAAAGAAAGCCCTAGAAGAAAAAAAACCTAAAAAAGAAGAACTTTGCTGCTTGTTTTTCACGGGGATCAGCTCTTTCCCTTGCACCACCCGCTGTTCACACGCCAAGCCTTGCTAGGCTGCTGAACCAACCACCACGCCATCGCTCCACTATCCTCTCCACAACCCTCAGTCACCATCGCCCCTTTTCTACCTCGCCTTGCCGTAGACCGAACCCCCTCCCCTATCCTGCATGGTAGCCGCCAGTCTAGTTACTACGTGAAGAACCCTGCTCGCTTCCAACAAGTTGCTGTGTTCCCAGCTTCCTCGAGCCTTGCTTGGCCTCATCACAGTTTCACCGTTCGCTACATCAGAGCCACCACCCACATCTGCCACCGCCCCTCGTTCTGTTGTGTGCACCAGCTCCTGCTATTCCTGGTCTGTTGGCACTCCTCTCGCACTACTGCACGTTGTTGGTGCACCACCCTACACAGCACCGCCACTTTTGCAACCCTCTTTGCAGCCCGCTACCGTCCATCGTTATTCTCCCTTGGCATCACACCACTGGCTGTGTCACGACCACAGTTGTAGCGCTCTTCAAGTGTTCAATACCCTATTACGTTGCTGCTGTTCTGAGTAGATATTTTCTAGAAGTCAAGGCAAAGATTCATTGATCCGACAGTAAGAAGACTTAGTGGACAGCACGTCCTTGCTCAGTTGCTTGAGTCCCTGTTGCTGCGTTGGCTTCTGTTGTCTTTGTTTACTGTCAAACATTGCCTGAGAAGAAGGTGTCTTCCACGTGAAAAAGAAAGGGAAGTTGAAAGTGGGTCATCTTGTCAAGGTATATCCTTTGCCTTATGCTTTGTAAATTCTGTTTTCATGCATGCAATAACAGTGATGAGTAAAAAGAAACGGAAATAACAAAAGTTGACAAGTTTATATATATTTTACTTACATGCATCATTGTTTATACGTATCCATGCACTTAGTTTTAGGTTGGATAAAAGAATCTATATGAAAATATATTTCTTTAGAAAAGAGATTGAAAAAAAAAGAAGAGTTGTCTTGTATTTGAAGTAGGTTAAAAATTTCACATACGTAATTTTTTTTTTGTTAAGAGAGTTTTTTTTTTTAAAAAAGTAACAAATAAAGCAATATAAAAAATAATAAAACAAATAAATGGAAAGATAAATACAAATAATAAATTTGGATTTCCGATGATAAGATTTCGAAGAAATCACAAGTAGTGATTCTTCGATAATCTTTAGGATCGAGAAAATTTATTAGATGTTACCAGCGTATTGGAATATCTAATTTGTTTATCTCGATATCAAAGTTTCTTATAAATATAAAAAATAATAATAAAATAAATAAAAAAGGGTAAAAAGTAGATAAATATAAACTTAAAATAAATGAATTTAAATATAAATTTTAATAACAAATTTTAAATTTCCGATGATAGGATTCCTTAGAAATCGCAAGTAGCGATTCTTTGACAATCCTTAGGATCGAAATAAAATCTTTAATGTCACCAGCGTATTGGGACATTCAAATGATTTTATTCCGATATAAAGAAAATATTAATAAGATGTCTTAGTACAAAAAAATAAATAAATATAAAAATGGTAATAAAAATAATAATATAAAAAATAGGTAAATACGAGAAAATAGCAAGTGAATAAAAAAAAAACTTTTAAATAGGTAAAAATTTAGGAATTAAAATAAATAAATAAATAAATGTAAATACACATCTTAAATATAAAAGGATCCCCGATGATAAGATTCCTTAGAAATCACAAGTAGTGATTCTTTGATTATCCTTAGGGTCGAAATAAAATATTTGAGTATTACCAGCGTATTGGAGTATTCAAATAATTTTAGTTCGATATTAAGATCTCTAATATAATCAACTTATATGAAATAATAAACAAATAAATATTTTAAATAAACAAATGAACAAGACTTCAAAATAAAGAGTAAAACAAATTAAAAAATAAATAAGATATAAATAATGTTCCGATGATGAGATGTTACGGAATTCACAAGTAGTGATTCCTAATTGATCTCTAGGTGAGAGAAACATGCTAAATGTTACCAGCGTATTGGAATATTTAGTATGATTTTTCAATAAAAGTAAGATTTTATAAATATAAATAAATTACAAAATAATAATATAAGTATAAATGAATTAAAAGATAATAAAAATAAAATAATATTTCTTACGTGCATCACATCTATTTTGTTTGCATCATTTGCATTCATTGTAATTCCAAACTAAATGCGAATCTCCCGAGGATGGGATTCTATAGAAATCGCAAGTAGCGATTCTTAAGAAATCCCTAGGTGAGGAAATTATCCGAAATGCTACCAAAAGTATTGGGGTACTTCGGAATAATTTTCAATATAAGGGATTTTCATTTATAAAAACTAAAATTTATGAATTAAAAAATAATAAAATGAAATAATGGATTTCTCATGTACATCATCCATATTTTGATTGCATCATTTGCATTCATGAAATTTCAAAAAAAATAAGTGCGAATCTCCTGAGGATGGGATTCTATAGAAATCGCAAGTAGCGATTCTTAAGAAATCTCTAGGTGAGGAAATTATCCGAAATGCTACCAAAAGTATTGGGGTATTTTGGAATAATTTTTTATACAAAAGATTCTCATTTATTTCAAATAAAAATAAATTTAACATAAATAAAAATAAAATTTAATGTTTCAAATAATAAGCAAATAACAAATTGATTTCAAAATAAATGAATTTCTTTTTAAATGTTTAATTAAGACCATTTTATTAAGATCAAAAGATAATACATGATTAAGTGGTACCGTTTTCTAACGGGCGCTGTGGGGGTGCTAATCCTTCCCCACGCGTAACCGAACTCCCGAACCCAAACTTTGTTTTCGCAGACCAAAAATTATTTTTTTGATAAACCTTAATTAATTTTAAGATTTTATTGAAAAAATAAATGATTTTAGGTTGCCAATCACACCTAGCCAAAAAAGATTGGTGGCGACTCCATTTTGTGTTTTTTCAAAATCGTCTAGCGATCGAGTCCCCGGACGAAAATCGTTACGACAGCTGTACTGAAACACTTGAAGGTGTGGCAGGCGTGGGAATGGCTGGCAGCCTTAAAATTTGTTTTGTTAATTTTATTGTTAGTAGTATATTAAACCTGTTTATTAATTTAGTTTATTATTTAGTTAATTAGTTTATTACCTTAAAATGGTTTTAGTTTAATTAGAGCATTTTTTTTATTTCTTTAGTTATAGTAATATTTAATTAATTAGGTACTCGATTTTCATGTGTTTTGAATATTTTTTTTATATTTTTAAATTTCAAGTTCTGTAAAATTAGTTGCATTTTAATTTTGCTTTGCTTTAATTTAGTTTGCATTTTTATGTTTATTTTTTTATTGCTCTTAACTTGCAATTTAGTTTTCATGTGCTTTAATTTAATTTCTAATATTAGTTTAGGTTTTATTTTAATGCTTTTAGTAGTTAATTGACTTCCAAAAAATGTTCATTTGCTTGAATAAACTTAGGATGATCAATTTTTGTACTTAGGTATAGCAATTCTAACTAATCCTCGTGGGAACGATATTCTACTCATTATTTTATTACTTGTCGCGATCCGTGCACTTACGTGTAGATACCTTTTAGGGTCGACAAGTTTTTGTTTTCTCTATACTCTTCAACTGACGGCAACTTCCTCTTTTTATTTCCTTAGGGCTACATTGGTTCTCCTTCCTTTGATGGCAGCCTCTTGAAAATATTACGATGAGATGAGAAAATTAAGGTCAAATTATATAGATAATCCCCGTGCTCTATTAAATTTTGGAATTTATTCCCTGTAGTATTATTCAAAGAAATTTAGCTTTCTTACTAATTTAATTTTATACATTCAGTCCTACCATTTGTTGATTCTGTTAGCCTCCATTAAATGTGTGTAGACACCTAATTTTGTCCGAACAATTTCTCTAAATTAAAAAAATCAAAAAAATAAAAAATGATAAAAAAAAAAACAAATCAATTTTGGTCAAATCTTAAGTTGGAACTCCATGCATCCCATGCAAACTCTAAAATTAAAAAATTTCAAATTTGAAAATCTCATGTGAAGCACATGCAAAATTCACACCTTCAAGAGTTGACTAAAGTTGATATTGTTGCCAGAAATAAAAGAAATTTATTGCTTAAAAAGAAAAAGAATAATCGGCCATTAAATCAATGAATAAATCAATAAAAGGAAGGAAATTGGTTGAAATTAAATCTGAAAATTCATTGCCCAAAATAAAAATAATAATAAAAAGGAAATAAGTTAAAAGGGATCAAACAAAAAATAAATGATAAAATAAAGATCCCATAATTTTGGGGTCAATACATTAAAATTATGATTTTTCTTTCTAAAAAAATAGAAAAAGACAAAAATAAATATAAAAAGGAGAACGACACAAAAAAAAACCTAGAGAGAAAAAGCCCTAGAAAAAAAAAACCCTAGAAGGAAAAAAAGAGAGCTAGAAAAAAAAAACCTAGAAAGAAAAGGCTGGCTGTTGCACGTCGTCTCGGGTTCTTGGTTGCTGCACCATCGTCTTCTTCTATTGTATCATCATCCCCATCTGCTACTGCCACTATACCAAAGCCAAGTTTCCCTTCACCTTGCCCACGGTTCATGCGGCTGCTGCATCACCATCACTGCCCAGCTTGTTGCAAAACCACCATCGTTCCTTGCCGCTGCCTGCTGCCTCAAACCAGAAAACCATCATCCATAGCAGCTCGTCATCACCACAACGACAAACACCTTGCTACACCGATCCCAGCCACCTTGCACACACTTGCACCTCTGACCACGTCCCCTGTTTGCATGGTCCACTGCTGCACCAAGACTTCTACCGCAGTTGCTGTTGTTGCACCATCATCACCATCTCTTCTCCTCTGCTCCTGCACTTGCTCACACTGCACCTTGCCAGACCAGAGCCATCTTTATCACTCCCATAGCTTGCTGCACTTCGCCCCTACTGTCGATAGTCCTACTGTTGCGGCATTACTGCAGTGTTGTAGTTTTTCTTGGAGTCGTGAAAGCAGGGATGTAAACTTGCTGCCAAGCCTAAGTATGGTACTATCGTGAAGGAAGGGATACACGGGCAAGAATCTTCTCCTAGTCAGCCTCCATTGTCCTGCGCTCCCTGCATCATCACGCTTCGCCATTTACTGCTCCACCATTAACACATTTACTGCACGATTATTTGCACCCACAGGTTGGTTATTCTTGCTCATTTACCTTCCTTACGTTTTGGCATTTTTTTTCTTGTTAATTTGACTTAGTCATTAGTTTTTTTTGGCACGCTAGCATATGCAAGTTTTGATTCTCTGGACATGTTTCTTTTGCTAGTTAATTGGTTGCTTATTTCATTTTTATTTTTATTTTTATTTTTTATTTTATTTTATTTTATTTTTGTTCAGAATTGGTTGCTTACTACAATTAAAACGTGGTGTGTCATTCATTTATTTACAACAAGCTAATGGATTTGTTAGTATGTTAGTTGTTTACGTCTGCCTTGGATTGATTTGGTTACTCATCTTAGTTATTCAATTGTTGGTTTTGATTATACTATATGTAGTATACTTCATTAATTTATTTATTTGTAGTCTTAAAAACGGGTCTTAATCATTAGAAATATAAAAATAATAATAATAATAATAATAATAATAATAATAATAATAAGATGTATTGAATAAAAGTTATAATTATTAAGTCTATAAAAATGAATTTATAACATTAAAAGTATCAAATCAATTCATAAAATTAAAACTTGTGTCATGAATTAAATTATAATAACAAAGCTTTAGTTTAAGTAAAAATTATACCGATGATGACATTTTGAGAAGTCAATTGAGACATCTTAAAATGTCTAGGTGAGATGATTCTTTCTTAAGTTGAGCCAAATTGATGGGATACTTTTGAAAGAATTTTCAATAAATTATAATTCATGTTTATTCTTAGTAAATTAAATATGAATAAAATATAAATAAATATAGATAAATACAAGAACATAAATTAGATGAGAAATTAAATAAATAGAATGAAATAGTTTAGATTGAAAATAATTAGTAATTATTAAGATTAGATAGTAAATAAATATGAGTTATACCGAGGATGAAATTCCAAGAAAGTCAATCGAGACTCCTTGGATATTTCTAGGTGAGATGATTCTTTCTAAAGTTGAGCCAAATTGATGGAATACTTTTGAAAGAGTTTTCGATAAAATTTAATTCATGTTTATTAAATAAATATAAATAAATGAAATAAATAAAATCAAGATTAAAGTTAAAGAAATTTAAATAAAATTAGATAAGTGAATAAATAAACGAACTAAATAGCTTGGAATAAAATTATAGGAAATAAAAAATATGAATTATACCGAGGATGAAATCCCAAGAAAGTCAATTGAGACTCCTTGGGTATTTCTAGGTGAAATGATTCTTTCTTAAGTTGAGCCAAATTGATGGGATACTTTTGAAAGAGTTTTCGATAAAATTTAATTCATGTTTATTAAATAAATATAAATAAATGAAATAAATAAAATCAAGATTAAAGTTAAAGAAATTTAAATAAAATTAGATAAGTGAATAAATAAACGAACTAAATAGCTTGGAATAAAATTATAGGAAATAAAAAATATGAATTATACCGAGGATGAAATTCCAAGAAAGTCAATTGAGACTCCTTGGATATTTCTAGGTGAGATGATTCTTTCTTAAGTTAAGCCAAATCGATGGGATACTTTTGAAAGAATTTTCGATAAAATATAATTCATGTTTATTAAATAAATAATGAAATAAATAAAATAAAAATAAATTAGATCAAGAATAAAATTAAATAAATTCAGATAAGCAAATAAATAAATGAACTAAATAACTTAGAATAAAAATTATAAGAAATAAAATTAGTTAGATAAAAGAGTAAATGCGGATTATGCCAATGATGAAAGTTCAAGAAAGTCAATTGGGACTCCTTGAAATTTTCTAGGTGAGAAGATTTCTTCTAAGCCGAGCCAAATTGATGGGACGCTTTTAAGAAAACCTTCAATAAACCATGATTCATATTTATTCTCTAAATAAATTAAATAAATAAATAAAATATATAGATAAATATAATATGAAATAAGATTAAAAAATATAGAAATTAATATGGAGTCGAAATTAGAGCCAAAGTTAGAAAGAATAAGATTTTCATAAATTATTTAATTAATCCGACGATGGAATTCAAGAAAGTCAATTGAGACTCCTTGAACATCTTGAGGTGAGGGAGATTTTTAAGATTGGAGCCAAATTGATGGAAAAATCTTAGAAATATTCCAAATATATAAGCATATCGAAATTAATATAAACACAAGGCAAATTGTAAAGATAACCTAAAACTAGTTGGTACCATTTTAGGATGGGCGTTGTGGGGGTGCTAATCCTTCCCTACACGTAACCGTACTCCCGAACCCTAGTATCTTTGAACGTAAACCAAGCCTTATCTTTAGTTTGAATAGGTGACCAATCACACCTAGGTTAGAATGGTTGGTGGTGACTCCATAGTTTTGTGTCTAGCTATTAGGTTTACTCCAAAATCTAATACGTTATGACAATGTGTACAAGTGGCCATTGACTTTGTCCATGTAACGTTAACCATGCTGACGTGGCATTGATCATACTGACGTAGCATTTTGGTTCAACTACGAAAAGGGTTTAGGGTATGGATAGCCCCTATCCTATATTAAATTTTGAGCATGTTACCTGTGCTCAATCTTTAATCCCTATGATCCCTTCTCTATTATAGTCATTAACAATACCTCTCAAATACCATTAGAACTCACATCCACAAACTATCCTTCATGGAAATTTAAATTTCATACACTTTCAGTTATCTTTGATCTTCTAGAATTTATTGATGGAACCTACCCTTGTCCTCCTACTAATCTCAATCACCATTTTTGGATTAGGCAAAACAACCTCATTCTCAATGCAATACTTGAATCTCTCTCTCCAACTTTAGTACCATTTATTTCCTCTACAAAAACCTCTCGTAAAGCTTGGACTACATTAGCCAACACCTATGCCAAACCTTTCCATGGATGAGTCACCTGATTAAAATAAACAACTTTGATTACTTGTCAAAGGCATCTAATCCATTATCGAATATATGCAATTATTCAAATCAGTTACTAATGATCTTACAATGATCTATACTCCAATCGATAATGATAATCTTGTTCGTAAAGTAATTGGTGGGCTTGATGATGAGTACATGTCACGACCTGAAGGTTGTGACGTTCACTTAATACTTACATTTATTCCACTTAGTAAAATTATGAACTAAATTTTACCTTTTTATTTTACATTTTGTATTCGGTGTCAATGTAGTCACTAAACCATTTCCATTCATTCTTTAATTCAATTATGAGTTAAATTACTCTTTAAGATAGAGAAAGATCAGTTATAGCCCATAACTTACTATTTCTTAGGAACAGATTGAAAATATCCCCCCTTATATTTTGAGATTTTCCTAGTTAACTACCTAAAATTCATCACAAGGCAACAGAACAACATTTCCCACAGTTCACAATATTCACCAAATATGTATCATCTCAATGGTCCTAGTATTCACAATTAATCACCACATACACATAATATAATATCATAATATTACATCAACTACTCATTATCTTAGTTTACATCTCATCCTACAGTACTGTAAAACATTGCCTGAAAATAAAACATATAGAGAGGAAATATTACTATACCAAAATATTCAACAACATAGACTTCAAGAGTCGAGATACTATCAAATCACCAGAACTATCCAACGTGCCCCTTGAATAAATTTGAAAAATAGTTCTCGTTTAATGAGTGAAGGCTTAGTAAGTCATTTATGTAAGTACAGAATTAGACTTATACTGTTCTACTGTAGATGCATGAACCCTTTAATTAAAGATTCTCATATCATATTCCATTTGTAATTGTTTATCAGAACATCTCAGATCATGCCCTAAAGACTATAAGTGGGTAAGAGTTTTAAGGTATTGATGTAAGAGCACTCGAAAATACCTCATCATTTCCATCTCTGTGCAAGTCTATTACCTAAACCTTTGATCGTATCAATTCAATTATTTTTCAACCCTCTTGTCCTTACACCATGGTATAATGCATCATAAGTAGTTCCGACATCATATGATATTAAGCTATACTCATATCAATCTCATGTCATATCACAGCTCATATGGAAACCATAACTATGCACAATATCAAACCATGTCATTTATCATCTAGAAATTTAGCCTCTATACTGTATTAAATCATGTCACTTTTCTCGTGGAAACATGTAGTATGTAGTTATGTCACTCTTCATGTAATATCAAGTTCATGTACAGTATAGGGTCATGACCTCTTTCATGCAGAAAACATATCATTTTGTCATGATTCATTATGAAACTTATGCAAGCTTTACTGTATAAAAACGATTATCATTTCAAACCATATTACATATACGTTTAGAGCATGTTCAAAACATGTAAAATCCCATTTCATTTCATGTTCACTTTTAAGACATGTTAAAGTATGAACAATTCACAAATCATATCACTTGCACTTTTAAGACATGTTTAAAAGCATGTAATGTCTCAAAACATTTCATATTCACTTTTATAGCATGTCAAAACATGTATAGTCTCAAACATTTTTCATATACTGTAGAAGTGGTGTCAAGTCTAGAGTTCATATCAAATAAAATCACACTCTAGACAGCATATCATATCAGATTTGAGACAAGGCTGAAACCATAATACTCTATCAATAAAGACTTTAATCACTGTAGCTAGTAGTGAAAATCATGTCATCATTCCCTGGAAACCAACTAGGGCGCTATCTATGGCTATAGACCTCATGTCTCTCAGCCCCACTGATTAAGTGTGACTGAGCCATGTCCATGACTATTGTCGGACAAGCATCTTTGCCTAATGAGTAATCTCCAATTAGGCGGTTTCCATTATACTTTATTGAGTTTAACTCTCTTAAGGTGTCTATAGTCTCATAAAACATTTAAACATTTCACTTTTCTTATAAAAATAGTGTAAAGTATGTAACACGTTTCTTTAAGATCATTTACATATTTCAATACATATACTTACACTATATATTCAATCTTTTCGAAACAATTTAAACATATGAAGTATTCATATAAGTATCGCATGAATAAATCATTTCAAAATCTCAAATTATAAACAAAGTATACTTGAAAGGCAATGCAAATTAAAACCTGAGTTTAAAATGATTTACTATCATGCTCATGAATTGTATCGATGCAATATCATTTGAATAGTGCTAACTATAATGCCACTTCCTCCTTTAATCCTCACCCTCAAAACACATCAATATATCACCTATATCCAGCTTAACATCATTACACATTTCTCTTTAATTCCTTAATTTCATTCCTTCGATTTCAGCAAGATTGTATCTAACAAATCAATTCAATATCTCCTATCATTCCACGACATTCAATTTCATGTCACAACATTTACTAATTAACTTAATCACCTTTACTTTTCAATATCGATACTAAGACTCCTACAACCAAATGTGAGTCTTCTTAGTATTTCATGTATATTTAAATATTATCTTATCAACTTTTACAATAACGGTAAAATCATTCAAATATCAACAAACTCATTCAAGTCCTATTTCGCAAATCATTCAATCACAATACCAACATCACTCATTCATTTCATCAATTTGTCATCATATCATAGACATATTATTCCTTATATATCACTAAGCCTCGACCTTTAATCATCATCATTATCACAAAGTCTAACTATATCTATACAATATAATTCTAAATCAGAATTATATAAACGTCTTACCTACTCCTGTGCACAGGCGTCGAACCTAGCCGAACTCGTGTTTCACACCTTACCGTCACACAACTTAAAGCTTAAAGTGCATAAAATCCGAGCTTCGTATGCATGTACCGAATTTCACGCGCATAAAATCCGAGCTTCGTATGCATGTACCGAATTTCACGCATACTCCAAGCTTGACGCATGTACCCTTTTAAACATCGTTAATTAATTTAGTATAAATTTAGTAAAATTCAATATATATAATTAAATTTAAACGATATTGGTTTACCTATAAACCTAGCCAATATAAATATTTCTTTTCTTTTTCTTTCTTCCTTTTCTTTCCTTTCTTTTTCTTTCTTCCTTTTTTTTCCTTGCTTATCAGCCAGCACCATAGTTGGCCACCTAAACCGCCTCTAATAGCCTTACACTACCACAAACAGCTCACTGTCGACATCTAAACCAGCCCTTCAATAATGCCCTAAGTAGCCACCAAGAGCCTTGTTTTAAAGCTTTGTTTTCAACCTCTTGTGAAACAGCCCAGTTCAGCCCTTTATATGCCTATCTCACAGCAGCCTAAATGCTTCCCCCTTCAGTCATGTTTTCTTTTTTGCAACCAACAATGTAGTCAAGCACTAGCCCTTGAGCAACCTTAGTCCAACTCAGCTCGGCACCATAAAAACTACCTTGATCCACCCTTGTTCAAGCCACTCGAACATCCTTGTTGCAGCTTTGTCTTCGCACTATTTTTAGCCTCGAAAGTCAGCTTCTTGCCCCTGTTTTTAGCTGCAAACCAGCCACTAAAAATGCTGTCTATACTATCTCCGTTCTAGCCGTTCTGTCTAGTACCTAAAAGCCTAGTTACAACCCTGTTTCAGTCACATTCAGTATCATAAATTCCACTCAATGTCAGCCCCAAATCAGTTTTCATATGCCACTTCAAGCTACTTCAATTCTTCACACCTCAACTTGCTTTCTTTCCAACCCAAGGCCACACTTTCCTTCCCCCTTTTCAACGTTGTAAACTCCATCGTTACTCAGCTTACCGAGGTTGCAGACTCATCTCTCTTTCTCAGCTCCAAAGTAGCTCCATTCAATAACCTAAAATCCCTCACTGATCTGTCTGATTCTTGAGCCCCTTTCCATCCCCAAATGTTCCCTTGTGCATCACCTAAACTCCCCTAGTTCATACCTCTACTTCAGACATTCTTTGTGTGCTGTCCACTTTGCGGAGCACTTCCATTTCCTCCTCTAATTCATGCTGAATTGATCCCACATAGCAAGGTAGTATGGACGAAAGCAAGAAGAAGATATGATGGAATGTTGCAAGGAAGAAAGAGTGCCAAGAAAGGAACGAAAATTAGAAACGAGAGAGAGACTTAAAGAGGTAGTACAGTAGAGAGTGATGAGTTAAAAAAATTAGAAAGGGAAGATGTGATGGGGAGGCAGTACTCTGCCTCTCTGGTTTGATTTGTGATGGGCCCACCAACCCATGAATATATTATTTATATTTTTTTTCATTTCTTTTTTTTTTCAGTTATATATATTTATATATAATCCTTTGTTTTAAAGATATTATACACACACACACATATATATATGTATATCCTCTTTTAAGATATGTACAAGATACTTACACATTCATCTTAAGATATAATATATATCTATTTTATATATTTATTTTAAATTCCTAAGATACATATATTTTAATTTATAAACATATACCTACACATATCTACACACCATATACTTGTGTGTATATTTGTTTATCTATTATCTACATATTTAAATTTCTTATTCTTTCAAATATATTTATATTTATTTATATATCTATTTCCAATTATATACATACATATGCTTTCACATGTAATTTATATAACTATACATATATATATATATATATCGTATATTATATATATTTTCTTCGTTTGATCATATTTATATATATTTTATATTTAATTACATGTATGTATTGGTGTGCGTACATGCATGCATGCATGTTGCATGCATTTAGTTTACGTACGCATGCACGCAGTTTACCTGCTGTGTATGTACATACATATCTATTTATATATAATTGTACTCTTCCTCAATTTAAGCCAATACACACTTGTATGTATATATCTTGTGCGTATTTTAAATTCATTCCTAATTTCTATTATCAAACTGGGTAATATTAATTTGTTAAGATTTGGAAAGCTACATCTTCACCGTTAATACATTTACAATCATACGTCTCTTTACAAATCCAGGATTAAGAATTGGTGGTCTTCACTGTACAAGACTCTATGTGATGCTATCGGTGTTAGTGAGAATTCCATCTCCTTTGAAGAGTTACATGAAAAAGTCATCAACCATGAAGCTTTTCTCAAATATAAAGTTGTCAAAATTCAACCTAGGATTTTTACTAGTGCCAATCCAACCTACAAATCTTCTATCAACCAATTCAAAAATATCAACTTCTATCCCCGGCACCACTATCCTAGCTTTTCTCCTAACCAAAGACCCGCTTTTACCCAACCATGCCTCATAGCCAACCCTGTTTCCTAAAAATCCCAAAAAAAAATCCAAACACAAAATTGTATCTTGGCAAATGCCAACTATGTAACCAACAAGGCCATTTCGCCTGTCGTTGCACCACCTATTACTACACTCTTTGAAATCCCAACAACTAAACCCCACCAATCCAAAACAATATCCCCTAAGCCAACTATTGCCACACCCTCAAAACCCATCCACCTCTCTATGGTTATTTAACACTTGTGTGTATCCCTTCATTCTACCTATGTTGAACAAATTTGTGAGTAGAAACCCTATCTATCAGATTTTGAATAGAGCCACCTATGGTTCCTTGTACTCTCAGTGCCTTAAGTGAGTGTTAACCTGCCAATGCATGGCAACTTATTTCTGGAGTAACTCTATCTTCGTTTACAAGACTTGGCATTGAATAATCTATACTCAACAACAACTTGTGATCATCATTCCCACACCCTTCCTTTACACACATGATTGCAATGGGATTTCTCATCGTAATTGTAATACAATCCTTTTTCATGTCTCTCCATCATCTGAGCTTTTATTAGTCGCTTAATAGGTAATGATGTTTGAGCTACATCATTTGGGATTAAGGGAGCTATAGGGGGGTTGGCAACAAACCAAGTAAGGTTTGTAAGTAGTTCCAAAATGGTTAATTATTGTCATTCAACTTATCCTCCATTAACTTGGCTAAACTAGCAGCTTGTATTAAAGAATTAGGTTGAAATGCTCGAACCTCCTTACGAATATTTAATCATAATCCGGACTAAAAACATCTTTGCAAAAATGACTCGATACTCCAGATATTTGATTAGAAAGTATTTCAAACTCGTTGAGGTATTCATCCACAATTGTTGTTTTAGAAAGCTTTGAGAGTTCCCCTTGTAATCACGATACTGAAATGGTTCAAATCGTCGCAATAGTTCCTCTGCAAATTCTTGCTAGGAAGATAAAGGTCGATTATTTTCGAGCCATCGAAACCACACCAATCCAAGGTTGTGCATATAGAAAGAAGAAATAGAAAAATGTTGTGAATCAGTTGCTTCATGAAAGTTGAAATACTGATTAGCCTTATACACCCAGTCTTGAGGTTCAAATCCATTGAATCTAGGTAATGCCAGTTTAATTGCCTTAAGCAAGTTTGTATTGGATTGGTTGGAGCGATCTTCTCTAGAAGCTATACTTTCAGATGTTGTTGGAGGTCTATTGCGATTAGTCTGATCAAAGCATCCTCATCGATTCGTCAATTTCAAGCTAATTTCCTTCATGAAAGCAGCAAAAGTCATCATGTTCCCCAAGTTCCTTCATTCTAGCCATGCAATCTTCTGCCATTTCAGTTGAAGCTCGAGTTCCTTCTACCATGGATGGTTCAGGGATGAAAGCACCAATTTATGATAGGATATGGTTTAGGCAGATTCAAAAATGCCTACAACTCCTAAAAAAACACATAAGAGAAGGAAGAAACAGAGATATTCGTGAAAAGGAATGGTTCATACCATTCAAATGCTTTATTTCTAGTATTTATACAATTCATAGTTTGTTATGGAGCTAACTTCCCTAACAAATCAATATTATCCAGCTGTACATTCTTAATAGATTGTAACTACTAAAACTAACTATCCCAATTGTAATAACAACTAATGAAGTGCTCCAATTGTATTCAAATTGATCTAGAAGCCTTGGTATAGAGTCAAGATAAATTTCTAAGTACTCTGGGCACAAGCTTCAAGTCCTTCGAGCATAATGGTTTCAATATCGAATTTATTTTTAAAATGAATCAAGCCTTGGTATAAAGTTAAGGTAAATTTCCAAGTCCTCTGGGCATAGTTTTCAAAGGTCCTCCGAGCATAACTTTCAAGACCTCCAGGCACGAACTTTCAAAGTTAAATGCATTTCTTTAAAAAAAAAAGACTCGAGCCTTGATATGGAGTCAATGTATAAGCTTCAAATCAAATTCGTTTTATAAAATAAGTCGAGCCTTGGTATGGAGTCAAGGTATTTGTTTCAAATCAAACTTATTTTCTAAAATGGATCGAACATTGGTCAAAAATCAAAAAAGAAAAAAGAAAAAATTGAAAAATTGGACAAAATTGTTATCTAGAGTCTTTGCCCTATTGTTGAGCCCTATTGTTGATCCTCAACAATGAGCAAAGAGGAGTAGTTGTAGCCACAGAATTTTATCTGAGAAATTTTAAATAAAATAAAGAATAAAAAAATAAAATAAAGTCAACTCATGCATCATACAATTCCCATGCAAACATTATACATTTAAAATGAGAGCCTATGCTATTACCTAAATCACATTAAAGTTGACCAAAATTGCTGCAAAAGGGGAAAGAAATAAATTTGAAAAAAGAAAACAAATAAAAATAAAAGAAAGTGAAAGGAAACAAATAAAAAAGGAAATAAATCAAGATTTAAATCAAATAATTTCGAGATAGCAGTCAAATTTTAAGAACTTAAACGGGGAAATTTGTCTCTTTCCCTTTGTCCTTGCTTAGGAATGGAAATGGCTATAAAAGCATAAAAGAGACACACAGAGAGGGGCATGATTTTTACACAGTAGAGAAAGAGAAACGAATCTGGGGAAGAAAGGGGACTTTTGGTTCGGCCTCAGGGATCATTATTCATTATTTCAACTTCTCCTTGCTGCATCCTTCTACACCGCCATTGACGCCCCTGTATCGCTCCACCGCTGCCGTTCCAAGCCTGCCATCGCCCCACTGCTGCTGTCGTGCGCCTCCGCTGCTGCATATTCCTGTCCCCTACTTCGCCTTTGCTTGCACCGAGCGTTTGTGGAGTTTCCAAACCTGTGCTTGTTGCGTTCTTGGCTGTGTAAAAAGACCTTGTGGCTGCGTTGGTGCTGCCCTTTCATGGCTATTTGTTTTGTTTTGCTCCTGGTCCAGTCCGCCCCTACTACTGTGATCCTGTTTGTGAAGCTTGTGCACAGCCCTGTTGCATCATCCAACATCCGCGTCGCTCCTGCACCATTTACGCCACCTGCGCTGTTGCTGCTTTTCCTCGCCTCCTACCAGCCTCATCGCTCCAAGGTTGCTGGCCATCCTTCAACACCCCCTGCCCCGAGTTGCCAGTTGCCACTGCCCGTTTCGCCTGCTATGTTTCTGTTTAGATGAAAAGCCAAGCCACGTGAAGCTCGTACCTTGCACTGCCCTAAGCTGTTGCTTTGCTTGCCTGCTACAATGAAAAGTCCAAGTGTAGGCTGCGTTGAAATGCAAAGTTATAAAAAAAAATAATAATAACACGGAAGAAGGGAAAGCTTTTATGGAAGTGGCAAAAGAATCAAGATTTCAATTCCTTGTGAAGCACCGTTTAAGCCAACAAGGAAGCATTGAGGTATGTATTGTATATTAAATTTCATTCCTCCATGAAATTGTTTCTTATGAATCCATTAGTCATTTTTATTTTTTTTATTTTTTAAATGATCTTTAGCATGTTTTATTTGATGTGTTTATATATATTAGATGTCGTAGAAAGATGATTAAAATAATGAATTACTAGCAGTTGTTTTAAATATATATATAATAAAATATAAATAAAAAATGGTTACAAAATAAAAGGAATTAAAAACAAAGTTTAATTAAGTGGTTTCAAGACAAACGAAAAATAATAAATAAATAAATAAATTTGGATGATAGGATTTTTTAGAAATCACAATGATTTTTTGATAATCTTTAGGATCGAATAAAAATCCTTAAATATTACCGGCTTATTGAAATATTTAAATAATTTTAGTTAGATATTAAAATTTCTAATATAATTAATTCTACGAAATAAAATAATTCTTGCAAACAATAAAAAATTAAATAAATAAAGTAAAAGTTTTAAATAAATACAAATAATAAATAAATAATAAACTTCCAATGATAGAATTTCTTAAAAATCACAAGTAGTGATTCTTTGATTATCCTTAGGGTCGAAATAAAATATTTGAAGTTTACCCGCATATTGGGATATTCAAGTAATTTTCGTTCGATTTAAGATTTCTAATATAATTAAGTTTTATGAAATAAACTAATAATAATAAATAAATTTATAAAATATTTAAACAAAAAAAAAAAATTTCTACAATGAATCTTTTGAAATAAATTTGAAATAATAACAATAATAATACCACCAAAGATAAGACAAAACAATTAAAAAAAAACAAACAAGATATAAAACTTTAAAGAATTTTCGATGATGAGATGTTACAAAATTCATAAGTAGTGATTTCTACTGATCTCTAGGTAAGAGAAATCTACTAAATATTACTGGAATATTTAGTATGATTTTTCAAAAAAAAAAGATTTTATAAACAAACAAATTTCAAAATAATAATAAAAATATAAATAAATAAAAAATGAAAATAAAATAAGTTATTAGATTTCTCACATGCATTATCCATATTTTGTTTGCATCATTTGAGATAAATGTGGATCTTTCGAGGATGAGATTCTATAAAAATCGCAAGTAGCGATTCTTAAGAAATCCCTAAGTGAGAAATTATCTAAAATACTACTAAAAGTATTAGGGTATTTCGGAATAATTTTCAATACAAAATATTCTCATTTATTTCAAATAAAAATAAAATTTAACATAAATAAAAAAATAAAATTTAATATTTCAAATAAATAAATAAATGGATTCAAAATAAATGAAAGTTTTTTAAAGTATTTAATTAAGTAGTTTCAAAATAAAACAAATAAAAAATGATTTTAAATGGAATTCTTTTTAAATGTTTAATTAAGATCATTTTATTAAAATCAAAAGATAATACATGATTAAGCGATACTTTTTTTAACGGGTGCTATGAGGTGCTAATCTTTTTCCACGCGTAATCAAACTCTCAAACCCTAACTTTGTTTTCATGGACCAAAAACTATCTTTTTAATAAAATTTAATTATTTTTAAGATTTTATTAAAAAGATAAATATTTTTAAGTGGCTTATCACATCTAGTCAAAAAAATTAGTGAGAAATCAATATTTTTAAAATCATGAAATGATTGAGTCCACAAACAAAATCGTTACGAAAGTAGTTTTGCTGCCATGCAGGACGTTGACATGGACGAGCTGACCATCCACGAGGTTCTCTACCTTCGTCTGGTTCCCTATCAGTTGCAGAGTAGAACAAAGGCAATATCAATATAAAAAATTGTTGTAAAAGAAGATGGGTAAAATAGAAATAGACGAGGGAGATGAGAAAGAAGCAAAGGGGACATTAAGAAAAGATGTCAAGGACCACTCGCAGCTTTAGGCTCGATAGGTGATCACCGACAGCATTGATTCTATGCCTATCTTTCACAGACTTTGGTGTTTATACATAATTCAAAAAAGTATATTATATTGCCAAGTGTCGATAATTTTTTATCAAATAATTAAAGAAAAATTATATTATACCGTAAAATTAAAATTCAAATTAAAACTCATAATGTGTTAGACATTTGACAGCTGACTATTCATATTGAATTAGTTTTTTTTTTTTTATATGAACAAAATTGACATACTACAAAATTGAAGTACTGACAATTCTATTAGTCTTAAAAAATTAAGATTATAAATCGGTAACAAAGGGCAGGCACGTAAATGCACAATAAAGCATATTTATTTAAATCGATAATATAAAGATGATTATGCTACAGCTGCCTAACAAAAAGAGCCAGGAAGAGCTAAAGGAACAAAATTTCCATGGCTTCTGCGTCCTTTCAACACTCAATGTCATGTAAACGGTCAACAACATATCTACCAACAGCCTCACAAACGCTATCAATCCAAATACTAAGCTTATAACAACTACTGCAATGCCCTTATTCTCCATTGATATCTGCTTCTCCCCAACTTTTTCAACTTTCAACCTGGAACAAAACCCACAAAAGAAATTTTATGACGAACAAAATTTCAAAATTTTGTACCTTAATTTGCATTTAAAACATATTTCTGCCTTTATCAGTGTCTTCTATCATGAGACATCTCTAGAAAGAGCAAAGGCTGATAGCTCTTGTACTAGTGCAACTAGCTTGTTAAATTGTGCATTGAGACTTTGTTCGGTAAGAAGGATAGAATAAGATGAAGACGAAAAACTTTTAATCTAATGAATAAGTTTCATAAGTATTTTCATACTTTATAACTTAAATATTAGATTAAATAATTTTCCATTCTTATCATCGTTCTACCTACTTACCAAGTAAAAACCAAAATGTTAATTGTTAAGTGATAAAAAAAAAAAAAGAACGAGCAAAAACAATCAAATCGGTGCATCACACGTGGTTAACATATATGATATTTTACAATACTAGCCAAAAAATATATGATACTACAAGTTTGGTTTGATATTGGTTTTCTATACCTAAAATACTGAAAAGTACAAACCAACAATTTCTGTATATAATGAAAATATTCTTTTACTAGTTCAAATATATATTCATAGAAAACATAAAATTTAGAGCATAGTAACTGTATACAACTTCAAAGTTTGTGAAATAAGATGAAAATAACCAATTTGTTGAATTCATCTTTTAAAGGTTTAGTTCAGTTTTAAGCTTTTGGTCATCTTTAATTCAGCTCAATTGTGTGTTTTTCACAGAAAAAAAAAAAAAAGAATTAAGTCAACTTCATGTTATCCCAGAACTTGTACTGAAGCAAACTAAGTGCACCTTAAACACCAGTAGTACGCTTATCAATTGGAATTAATTTTAAAATAGTAAACTTATACCACAGGCTCATCACACAAATTAAAATGTAAAGAATTTGAGCAAATTAAACATTAACAGATAGAACCAACCTGAGATCAGCATTGTCTCTGAGTAAAGTATCCAGCTGTACAGAAACCAGAGATTTCCAGGAAGCAAGATCACCAACATCTTTAGCCTGATAAGAGGAAAAAACAAAATGATCACAATGAAATCCACCTCACACAAAGAAAATATTCAATCAGCTAAGAGTTTTACATACAATGATCTTCTGGCTCTCAAGCAGATCTTTTATATTTGATCTAATCTTCTCTAGAAGTTTATCTTTTTCTCCTATATCTCTGTCAAATTCTTTAAAAATATTGCCATATTTGGAATTCAATTCTTCTAAATACCGCTCCAAAACAGACAGATTTAAGTCTAGGGCTCGAACTTTCTGCATCAAAATTTTTAGAACACTGTCTCCAGGCACTCGGCCAACTTGTTGATGACGAATTTCTTCAACTGGATTGGGAACAACATTATTAGTAACATCAAGTTGCACATTTGAGTTTTCTACAGAAGACTTAGGTCCCATTTCCTTGATTAAATTTTGATGAACATCATCACGATGAGTGGACTCCAGATGTGAAGGCATTTGTTTCTGATCATGCAATCCATCTTCAGGTGCAAACAGATTATCCTGAGCAGAGATCAAATCCTCCAGCATTCTCTCCACTGCATCCACTCCATACACTTCAATAACACTCAGTGTGCAATAAAATTCGGAACCATAATGGCTTAGAAGGTTTAACTTCAAATACCTTACCCATTTTGGTTCCTGAAGAACAAATCTCTGAGCAAGCTTCACATTGGCAGCAGTAAAGTTCCCAAGCTTAATCCAAACATCTGTTGGATACACCAAACTGCCAAGCAACTCAAATTCTTTCAGATTAGAGGAGTAATGCTCAAAATTTGCTATTTCAATGGTGTCCACTAAAGTTTCTTCTGAAAGTTCGATGATAACAAATTTCTCTTCTGCAGAACAGGGATTCCGTAGGTACTTGTCCTTGTCTCTGCCTAAGATATTAGAGGCACCCTTTGCTTCCTTGTTATATACCAGGACCTTTGCTCCTTTTGATGCTGAAGCATAATTGTATTCTTTGCCCCCTGGCTCCAATCTATGTATTACTCCTGCCTGACCAGTACCAGATTTACTTCTAGAAATTAATGCTCGGCTCTTGAATTCATCAAGACCACGAGGCACAGCATGGGACAGTCTATCAGACTTTGGGGATATGTTTTCAGATTTTACACCTGCAACAGAATTTTCAGCATCAAGTTGCTCAAGAGTAGAGACATGATTTTCGTTAGCTTCACTTGCAGGTAATTCAGTATGAAGAGCTGTGGTCTCCGCACCATTTGTACAACAAACATCATGAGAAAAAAAAGAGCCAGATTCATCTGCCAAACATTGACCGGGAGAATCAGAATGTTCATCGTGTCTAATCTTAGCTTCCTCCCAAGTTGATAAGCCGACTACAGATTCACCTATATTTAATAAAATAACAGAATTGCTAGTAAGAAGACATGCAAAATGCTTTCCAGCAATTAAAGATTATACAAAAAATACATGCACAAAAAGACCCACATTTTCTAATTTTTACGGCAAGAATAATTTGGAGTCTCAGGCAGAAATCCAAAAAAAAAAAATGAACAGTAAAAACCTGTACCATCACGAGGAAAATGCCATTAAAGACGAATGCTCTGAGGGAGGATAAATGCTAGAGATTCAACCCTTCTTATCAAAGATACCCAAAAATGTCGATACTACAAATTTTATTTTCCAATTTTCAACTATGCAAACAAAACAATGAGACATTTAATTAATCAGAGAAATGAAACCTTGATAACATAGCAAAGTTCCATTATTGACAATTACAATAAGCATTTCAGCTCCAAAGCAACAGTTAATACTGATTCAGGATACCAAAAAAGGATACAATTAAGAAAATCAAAGGAAATGTAATCACTGGAAACTTCTTTCCCCTTTTAGAGAAGTCATGAAATAAGAACAACCTTCAAGATTTGTCCATCAATTTGTTCAAAAAGAAGTCAACAAGCTCACTAAAGACCGATTAAAAAACAGATAGAAGAGACACACAAACAAAAACAGAAGAACTAACATAAATATATCCACTTAATGGTCTGGAGTTTCACTAAATTTATAAACAAATGAAGTCCAGAAGAGGAAAGAACCAGAAATGACAACATTCACTATAAACGGGAAAAACAGCATTGCTGCTAAAATGCTCTGCAGTTGCAAACAAGGGACAACTGAAAAATAGAAAGGAGTACCATTCCAATTTTTCCTTCCATCTTATTCTTCCACCTTTTAAGAATTGTGTTACTTTATGCCTTATATCAAACTAGTTTGAGCTCTATCCTCTTTATTCATATTCATTAGATGCTTCACATATTTGGTGCAACATTACATAGCTGAACTACTATCACTGTGATCGTATCACAATATATCATCACTTCCTTGCACTTTTGGAATTCAGCTGCTCAATTGCAATTCTTGGTGACAACATTTTCAAACTCACTACTTGATTCTCTCAAATCTGATCCTTTAATAAATAAACCCAATGATACATTAGCCTTCTAGAAGACTCACAGCTAACTACTCAAGGCAGATTTTTGCCAGAATTACAAAGCCACAAGGAAACAAACATAGAATAGCATAGGATCCAAATGACCACTGACCCTGCTGATCCAAAGAATAATTACTAATGTAAAATAATATAGGGAATAGCCACATGAAGAATTGGACTTTTCAATCAAACAAAGATTAATCTAAGAGTAATCGCTGCAAATCTATTTGATCCACCACGATGAACCAAAAACATTTAAGAACGACTCCATGGATACACAATAATTTAGTATGTGGAAGAGGTTGAGGTATGGAATCCAACAGAACAAGAAATCTAATACAAGACCGAGCACAGAGAGAGAGAACAATAACAATTTCAAACAAGATGACAATTAACTTAGCTCTGAATGGAAAAACGTTACCTCTATAACCATCACCGTGACAAAGCCATAAGCTGAAAAGGAAGAGAAGCCCCCACAAAACAAAAGCCAAAGACAGAGAAACCTTGTAAAAGCGGCTCTTTCCGGTCATGATCACATCCAAAGCTCTTCTTTGGAGAAGAGCTGTACGTGATCTCTGCATAGCACATCAATCCAGTCTGCCGCAGACTGCAATACAAATGTAGATGAGAAACAACCAGAAGATAATAGTAAAAAGAGTATAACTTGTAGATTCGGCAAAAAGACTTGGAAAAGCTTCAATCCAAATAAGTCTGATTGCTTCAAATTTAAAACTCAATCACCAATCCAATACCAACAAATACCAATATGCAATCTGCGATTTATACCATTGAAAAAGGTAAAAGTCAAAACCAGGATTACCAACTTGATTTGAATTTGGATTTCCATATATAAAGAAAAAATTACCAATTTTGTTTATTCTCTTTTCCGCAACCTTCTAAGCGGCGACCAAACAACATAAATCCTTCAAAATAAAACAACTAAATAAAAAAGACAAAAAACGTTAATGAATAAATAATTAAACTAGTTTCAGTAGAAAATTCTTCGGAATTCAAATTGCAAAGCGTAGATCTAATCTTCGAATCATTCAGCAAATATTAAATAAAATAAAATCATAACGAATATAAAAATCTAATCACCTGAAATTTATTCAGCAGAAAAAGAAGAAGAAGATTAGTCTTTGTTTGATAGGAAAAAAAAATACAGAAAAATCATTGGTTCAAAGAAGAAATACAAAGTAGGAAAGTGTCGCTGGGAAGGAAAGAAAAGAAAAGAGAGCAAACGGCGTAGTTTAAGGCGACACTCCGCGTTGTCTTGTCCCGTCCCGTCCCCTTTTTATGTCCATTTTGGTAACGGCATGAATTGTTTTCAAAATTCAAATAAAAAAAAAAAAAAACCCTTTCCATTTCTGATCTCTTCTGGTATTATTATTAATTATTATTATTTACTATTATCATTATGAGTAGTGGAGAGTAAAGCGGAGGTGAAATTATTATTATTATTGTTCCCCAAATCCGAAATTATTATTATTATTATTATTATTTTGAGTAGTGGAGGGCAGAGTGGAGGTGAAATTATTATTTTGGAAATGATTTTTTTTTGACAATTTCTTATTGGTTTTTACTACCAAAAAGTCTTAAAAAATTTGAAAATGGGTGGGTTTGGTTCATAACAATAAAAGAAGGGAATTTTTGTCGCTAAGTAGAAGAGCAATCGTCTTGGGTTCAGCATTTCTCTCCGTTGTCTAGAAGCTTTCATGAGTTGGAATGCATTACAAATTGGGGTGATGGAACGAAATTAATAAACGCCCACTTTCGAGTCATTAATCTACTAAACAGGAAAGAAGTACTCAAATTACCTTGATCCCAACAATTGTAAGTGCAAGTTGATTCCCTCACCTCACTACGGGTGGGTGTTGATGGAGAAGCTTAACAATGTTTCAATTAGCCATAGGTTTCGTGAAGACAACTCAGTTGCGTTGCGGACCAGCTTGCTAGGTTGGGAGCTGAAGATTCCTCAAGACTTAGGATACTTGATGCGATAGGAACTGTGGTTGGTTCCTAGACTTATTAATTTTGCTCTGTTACTTTGGATACTTTGTAACCCGTTTGGGAACCTTTTATTTAATGCACCGTTTTCTCACCAAAAAAAAGAAAAAGTTCCTTGGGTTCTGAAAGATGCATGTCCCCTCTATAATATGTAGAGCTAACACAACCCAAAACATATGTATAGAGCTTAATTAGCATACATGTTCATTTAAAAGAGGATGCTTCAAATTTACTATTAACTTGATAACTACCCTCGCTTTTATATATACATATATCAAATATTAGCATACAGCTAGATGCTTGCACATCAAATTTTTGTGATGTGCACTCCCCCACGTATAATTTATTTTTTAGGATAGTTTATTTTTTAGCATATAAACAAATATATCTTAAATCGTATTTTCTTACGGTTAATTCAATTTATTAGTATAAAATCTGCACCTTCATTATAATAGAGTTTAGCTAAGAAATTGAAAATAAATTGACAATAATTAAACTACCAATTGAAAATTGCTCAAAAAATAGAGCACCAAAAAAATTGCTTAAAAATATGTATTAATTACTATAAAATTTTACTACATTTATTTATTTATATAAATATTATACACATATCCGATTCATTACAGGCAAATTATAATAGAGTTAAGCTAGGATATTAACTATTATAAAGTTTACTGCATTTATTTATATTATATATAGACCCGATCCATTATTGGCAAAATTATAGTAGAGTTAAGCTATGAAATCGGAAATTAAGATTATAACAATTAATCGTCTATTTATTTTGGCTAAAAATACAAGATAAATCCTAAAACTAGGGATAAAAATGAGATTTACGACAAATTAATCATTTATTTTGGCTACAATACAATACAAGACAAATTAAGATTACAACAATTAATCATTTATTTAAAGTCTATACCCTTTTATTGATATCAACTAAGCCCCAACTCAATTATTTGGGATCAATTAAGTCCTTTTTAAACTGTCAATATATGTATGAAATTGCAGGCCTACCAAAATATGTAACAACTATGCAAATGCAATCGTTAATAACATCAAAAGTAATGAACCAAAAAAAATCAAAGAGTAGTTTGACACTCCAAGTCAAATCTGATTTTAAACCAAAAATCACATGAAACCTACCCAATTCCGAGGTGAACCAAACTTAAAAAAATCAAAACCAACGTCTGACCAAACCCGAAGTAACCCAAACCCTAAATGAGTCGAAACCCGCCTAACATACTAATTGCCACCTTCATTTTTAGGCATCTAAACATATTTTGTTTAAAAAAGAAAAGAAATGAAGCATCATAATTTTTATACATTTTTTTCATTTTTATATTTTCTTAATCATGGACAGAACACAGGCCTCTTTACAGTCCAGAAAAACCCTTTAATACTTCCTAAATCCTACGACTTTTAAAGGAAAAGCAAACTGAATAGTGTTACAAACAAGTGATCATCAATTCTAATAACCAATCTATTAGAATGCAACCAATCAAATATAAGCATGTTCTCTCTCTCAACCAACATATGCGTGCACACTCCAGTAAACATTTCGTGTTTAAATTATAAATAAAAGCAGTGCCTTGAAATACCCAATTCTGAAGTTTTCACACAAAAATAGCACAAGAATAGATTTCTGAGTATCAAATATAAGCCCGTCCCTTCCTATCACTATTTCAAGTTTAAACAAACTATAGTCCATGCAATATCCAACTAGTCAGTGTTAAGGAAGGGAAGACTTGAGACAACAGTAAGTTAACAAGGAGACTAAAATAAAGAATGGCTAAAAAAACAACACCTCACTCAAACATGGACCTTACATTGGTTACTTGGCACTTAAAAGAAAATTAAGTAACTAATGCACACAATTCTATTAGCTTCAGTTGTTGCTCACAACATATTATAAATTTATAACCAAAAAAAATAAAATAAAATAAAGTAACCAGCACAGACTCTAAGCAATAACAGATTAACATATGAATTATGATACTCCAATTCCTTTTACTCAAAAGGAAAGATATATATCCAAACTACATAGCACTTTTATATCCTTTCAACCAAGGAGAAAATAATATGCTATTTTCAGTTTCAGTTTCAGCATACTAGGAGAGAAGCAATCATAACTATTGAAAATGAAACAATTACAACATTTGAAAGTCAGTGAAAAATGAATTAGCAACACGCAATGAAGCTCTATTATGCACAACACTGCAGACAACTCTAGGCACTAAGAAATAACTTACAACTGACACTTAATTTAACCCTTCATCTTACCACAACAGTACCACATATCTTTGTCTGAATTACTACAAAGGTCCACCAATTTACAATGCAACAGGTAAGAATTTTACCATTGTGTACTAGTCATAATAAGTATCAGTAAGAGGGGTATGAACTTGGGTCACTTGTTTCATAGCGGCGTGACCTAGGGCGACTATTGCTTTCTAAAGTTGCCCCAAAAACCCTTCGACTGTATTCATAATTGGTATCATTGAAATGAGATCCATACCCATTAGAGTTGTGAGATACGCCAGGGGGAGGCAGCACTGGATGAAAACAAGCTTTTTAGCATTTATGAAACTAAATGGGCCAATCAATTAACACTGCTTGAAAAATAGGGAGCAGATTATAGAGGATACAAAGAATAGAAGAGACAATCACCTTGGGAGTAGCGTGCAGGATAATCTGGAATCCTAGAAGGAGCTGATAACCTCATTGAGGGCTGAGAGAATTCCATGTGGTTAACTGCTCCAGGGTAATGCCTCGATTTTTGGGATGAATTTGTTGCGGGCACGGCTGCATTGGGAGGGTTCTGCGAAGACTTATCTTGCCCAGAAATCTGTCAAGGATTGCAGTCAGAACGCCCGGGAGTAAGTTGACAGGAACTTAACTTACAAATAGGCAAACAGAATCAAAATTTTACAGAGAAGATAAAATCCCAATTGCCATTGATAAAAGAGGCAGCAGAATCTTAACATAAAAAGAAAGAAAAGAAAGAAAACTGACCGCAAATTTCAAGGTTCGATTGTAGAGAGTAACAAGGCCAGAAAAAAGCCTGACAGCATAATCAGCAATATTCTCAGATTCGTATTCAGCAAAGGCAAAGCCTTTGGGCTTATCGGTTTCTTTATCTCGAGGGATGTATATGTCTACTACTCTCCCTGCTTGGATAAGAATATCGTACAGAACTCTGTCGCTTACCCTCTCATCCAAATTACCTTTAATAAAAATCACCCATTAAAAAAAAAAACTCAGATAACTATTTAACCTAAACAACAAATCAAAACAAAACCCATTCTCTTAATAGCGAAATACGCATACATATTTTGATTCTTAAAGAAGCACTCACCTATGTAGACGCTGCAACAAGAATTCCCTGGCATTGTTGTTCGAAACCCTAGCTGCCAAAATTAGGCTGTATCTGTATGAGGAGATCTTTCTTGTTCTTTATCTTTATCACCTATGTAGAGGGAACGGTGCAAGCAAGGGTCGGCAGATTTGGTGCAAGGGCTGTGTTTTAAGGTGGCTCAAGGTTGCAAAGATGGTGGTTATGTTGCCCGGTTTGTTGGTGTCGGAGAATGCTGAGGAGGAGCCAACAGTTCCCTCTTATATAGATACATATTGATATTAGAGTTATAGTAAAACTAGGTTATTTTAGGGGTTGTTTGCCATCGATTTGTTTTTTGTTTTTATTTTCAGTTTTTTTGAAAGTAACAGTAAAAAACATGTTTGTAGTATGTTTCTATTTTCAGAAAATAAAAATGAAAACAAAAATTTTCAAAATTGTTGGAAACAAGAATTTCATGTTTTCATTGTTTTCAGAAATATATTTTTACTAGCTTGTGACCTGTGCGATGCACGGAAATTTTATATACTTAAAAGTGATTGTTAATAAAAATAAATTTTATTTACAATTTACTTATTTAGATGATAAAACTAAATATATAATTAATTAACGTAATTTAATCGAAGTAAGTAATTAGAAATCAATTTATTGACATAAAATCTTTTAAGCAAAAATTAAATAAGAAATGATGATGAATAGAAAATATAAATATTGCATTCAAATATAAGAAACACTAACATCCAAAAAAAAAAATGCGTCCAACAGTTAAATTAAAAACTAAAAGTTCGATCATTGAAAAAAAAAAAGTCTTCAGTTCTGAGAATCTTCAAATGATGCTGCCGGAGCTATACTCCTGCAATTATGTTTACATCATACGTAATGTTATATATTTATAGAACACAAAGAATTCAAGTAAGTAATGAATAAACGTAAAACCTTACTCGCGTGTACAAATTTTTTTTGCAGGTGTTTGGGGGTAATTATCATCTTCTTCATATGTACACGAATTAGCCGGCATCTCTATTGACATCTTCCTTGTATTCGATGAAGAACGATTTTCCAGTAAAAGCTGAAATAAAATAGTTTTAGATGTTTTGTATGTAATAGTAAATTTTTTTCAAAATTGTTTATCAAGAATTTTGATAATGTTTTATATTAAATATAAAACATACCTTTTGTATTTGGTCAAGCAAGTAGTGACTTTCTTCTACGTAACTGATATCATGGACACGGGTAACTGTCAGTTTAGAACTGCCATAATAAAAGTTATAATCATTCAGCTCCACTTCAAATATATACGAACGGCCTATTAATTCTTCCAATTTTTTCTCCACTTTGGCATCCCCATCTTCCTGTAAGTGTTTCATTTAAAGTTTAGAATAATAATTAATACTTAAAAAGAATTTAGAAAGTTGTGGTAAATAATTAAATGACCTCATTTCTCATTTCAAATAATTGTTGAGCTGAGTTACTGAGAATTCGATTAGCTTTTCCATCAAGAAGTACAAATAAGGCACTACCGCTCTCATCTGATGCTTTTACAATCAACTTATATCTGTAATGAAATATAGTTAATTAAAATTAGAGTTAAATTCTCTTGAATTTTTGAAATAGATAAACAAATATTTTTAAAGAAAAAGTTCTAGGATTGATCAAAAATATTTGTGTAAAATTAAAGTATAGTAATATGTTTTGATAAAATAATTTAATGACATGCCTTACAGTTGGAAGTTGAATTTGCCGACTGCAATCCTTGCAAGAATATCCTCCATCAACTTCTATCACTTTTTTACGGTGCACAGCGCATGACAAATAATACCATCCATAATTTGTGTCAATCTGGATTATAGTTCCTCGACATGAGTATTTTTTTCACCTGTTTATATGTAACATTCAAAAATTTGATTTTATAATTTTTTAAGTTATCACGTACAATGAAATATTTTTAAAAAATTATTTTAATATATTACCTGAGATAATTTGTCATGAATGATTTGAGAATTGTTATCACGTACAACTGAAACAAAAACAAACATATATTTGATAATAATGTTCATCTAAACCCAAACTTTAAAAACTATTTTTTGAAGATGCTAAAATTATCTTCCACAATTTCATCATTGATCATGATTTCCAAGGGATCCTCATCATTGTCAACAACATTAATTTCATTGGCATATGATTTAATTAAATCTCGCATTGATTTCAAATCTTCTTTGGCAATTATTGGCGCATTCCGACCGCAGAAAGGTGGAAAGTCTCGAATTACAGAAATTTTTCTTCGCTTAAAATTATTATTTGACTTTGACCCCTTCACAATTTCATGATGCGTAGTAGTGGAGAGGTCAATCTTTGATGACTCCGGTTCATGTTTGCTTCCAAGTGACTTTTTTTTAGTTGACTCCTTACTATCCATCTAATTTAAGCAATTTAAACACAAAAATGGTTAAAAAATTTATTTAATCTTTAATTTGTAAACTCTTCTTAACCAATAATTTGACTCCTTACTATCCATCTATTTAAGCAATTTAAAATTAAAGTATGGTTAATAAATTTATTTAATCTTTAATTTGTAAACTCTTCTTAACCAATAATTTAAGTGTACAAACAAAGTAGCAGTAACCTATCTTATGTGAAAGTTCACATCCAATTATATATAATATTTGATTTTGTTAAACAATCAAATGACCTAAAATGCTAGGAAAATTTAAAGCGCATGATAATTCAGTTCAAGAAAAGAAAATAAATTATTCATTTTATTAAAATAACTAAACAAACTGAGTAGTCGAAGAGTTTACCAAGATTTCTTGTCGGATGATAAAATAGAACTACTGTGAACAAAGCTGAAAAATAATATAAGTTAAAAAAAATTAAATGTGCATTCCTATAAAAGGTAAAGTTGTAAATAAAGCATTTAATTAAATATAAATTATGTGTCTAAAAATTTTTTAAATGTGAAGTTATTATACTTATGGTTTATTCCTCTGCAGAATATAATAACAGTAAAACATTAATATAATAATAATAGTTAATAGAATATTAATTTAAAAAATTATTTTTTTCATTAATTAGATACAAAATATATTTTACTTGTTATTAAAACTTTCTGTGTTAGTATATAATAACAGTAAATATAAAAACAGTAAAATAAAATTTTTTGTTAGGGTAAAAAATTTAATAACAGTACTAAACATGAGATTAATAAGGTAAAACAGATCATTTTTCTAATTAATAAGGTAAAAAGATAATTTACTAATAGCTTTGGTTTGGACCACATTTATTTGAGTTGCAAGAAAATGATCCCTTCGGTTTTTGTTGTTAAGGCAACCTTGATTGGGTAAAATTTTTTTTGTATATACTTGGTTGAACAGCACAGCAAAGTATACTTATAATTAAAGGAATCAGTTTTCTTTTCAGATTTTTATTCTCACCCCCAAATCATAATTTCAAAATGAAAATTAAAAAATGATTATCTAAATATATTACTTTTTTTAATCTAATCAGATAATATTCAAAAATTCAATTTCTTTACTCCAATTATTTAGCAATATTTTCTTTCCAGATTTTTCTCTCATCATGACGCCACAATTTCAAGATGAAAATTACATTTCATATCAATTATCAAGTCTTCTTTGAGATTGAACAAACCTATCATGAACAAATCTATTTGTTAAAAATAAATTAACAATATTATTTGGAATAAGGAAAAAAAACTAAATGAATGCAAAATGGAAAAGTTCATGTGTTATTAAAACAAAGAATATACCCTAAACACAACCACTAACATGCACTGATCGGTATAAAAGTGTTTAAAGAAAGCGCTCGGGACGAAATCATAATAACACAAATTCATGACTTGAAAAAAAAAAAAGAAAACTTACATTGAACTCAAGCTAATTGCTTAGGGAGTCATGTGTTCAAGGTGGCATATCGAACCTGTAGCAAGAGCCATTAAGATGCAAACATAGATTTGGTAAAAAATATAATAATAGTAGTTAACAAAAATAGCACGATATCAGAACAAATTGTAAAGAAAAAAATAAAAATAGGAAAATGAAAGGAACATTTGGAGGGTAAGATGACAGGCAAATTTACCTTTTTGATGTTTCTGCTATGACAATGTGCAAACTTGTGACAGGAGAAACAAAAGTGGAGCAGATGGTTGAATTGTTTTGGAGTAAATATTGCAAAGGGTGTTTAGATTGTGGATGATAGAGGGTTATTAGAATGTGGTTTCAGAATGAGGATGACAGAGGGATATTAAAACGTGGAAGGTTTTAATAATTAGTTTTGATAATAAATTTAAAATAGATAATAAATAATTTAAAATAGATTTGATAATAAATTTAAAAGATTTGATTAGATATATAAAATATTTAATTAGATATTAATTTTTAAAATTAATATCTACTTAATATTGATGATATCATGAAAATTTTGATAAATATGTGAAAATTAAATAATTAATAAATTATTTATTTATTTTATTTTTTAAAAAGAGATATTAGTAGATAATTTGATAGGATAAATAAATAATGTTTAAAATTTGAATAATAAATATTTAAAAGGGATAAATAGATAATTCTAAAAATATTAATTATTTTTAAAATATAGGTTGAAAGAAAACAAAAAGAAATTAAAATTAAAATTAAAATTGTTACCTCTTTTACTCCACTATCTCTACCATCAACGCCTATTGTGCCCTCTTTTACTCCACTAATTTTCAGTTTCTTACTCCACTAATTTTCAGTTTTTAGTCCACTAATTTTCAGTTAACTTATCAATCCAATCTTAAACTGTAAAAAATTAATTTGTAAAAGATAATTTAAAATAGCCTGAGTACTATGATTACAAATGAATTGAGACCTATACTTATTTAAACGTATACTTAAAATTTTACATATGAATTGAGGTGAAGATAGAGATCATCTGAGTGATCAAGTTTGTTTTTCTTCTGTGATCTTGGAAGGTGAATTCTAGTTTATTTATTGTAAATAAAATTTATTTTTATGCATCACACGGTTCATAAGGAAAAATCAAATAAACTTGGACGTATCGTGATAGCTTTTCTTTCCTTATGATTACAAACTTGTACATTGAAAAAAGAACTTGATTTGTTTTCCACAGATACAAACGTAGAACACCATGTTCTCTATTATAATATATATATATATATATATATATATATTATATATATTAAAAGTGAACTATTTTTAGTTATTTAAATAAATCTTATTAATTGTCAGTTATCTTATCAATCAAATCTTAAACTGTAAAAAATTAAACTGTAAAAGATAATTGAGAAGAAAATAAAAATTTGAGATAAAAAAATAAAAAATAAAATTAATGAGGTTGTGACACGTGTCAGTCTTGTTTTCTGAAATCATATATATAATATAATATATATTATACTGTAAAAGATAATTGAGAAGAAAATAAAAATTTGAGAAAATAAAATAAAATTAATGAGGTTGTGACACGTGTCAGTCTTGTTTTCTGAAATATAATATATATATATATGATTTCTGATACTGTTCAGAAGTAAGTGAACAGAGTTTATATATTAATATAATATTAATATTTTTCATAATAAAAATATAAAATAAAATAAGTTAATTTTCAAAAATAAAATAATAATAAATTTTAATATAAAATATTATTTAATTATAAAATAAATATTTTAAATTTAATATATTTATTTTAGGGTTAATGTATCATTTAGCCCCTGAATTATACCACTTTTATCACTTTGATACTTAATGAATTTTTGTTATCACTTTAATACCTAAATTTCACTTTCGTCAGACGCTTTAGTACCTAAGACTAACGCCGTTATTGTCGTGCTGACGTGGTATAAATTAACCAATTAAGTAGTGACATGTGGCAAACATGCCACATTATTAGTGGGTTCGTACCACATAATCTGATAAAAAAAGGTATTATTTGGCTATAAAATATAAAATATTCTTTTTTTAATAAGAAAATAATAAAAAGATAAATAAGAAAAGAGAAATAAAAAATTAAGAGGATACAAAAGGGAAGAGAGAATGGTTAGGAGAAAAAAAAAGGGGAAGAGGTTGCCAACGGTCAGCTCGGAGCTGATCGACTCAAGCAAATTGGCGTCGATCTACTCAAGGCTACCGCCCATCTGACCAACGACTGATTTCTCTTTGTCTCTCTCCTCTCTCCCTCCCCTTTTCCCCTTCTCTAGCCACAATCTTTTCATCCATGTTCATTGGTTGTTTAGAATCAATATCATTTTCTTCAACTTCCATTTCTTTCGCTTGATCCAAACCATCCTATTCGTCACTAGTAACTTGTTCTTCAACATTTATATTTTGCCCTACATTTAAGTCATCCTCAGAACCTTCATTTTTAGCTAGTTGGTCCTCGTTTCTTGAGGAATGTAACATCTTATCAGAAGCACAACAGAGGAAGATATTTGGTCTAAAAAATCATTACCAACTTTTGAGGCTTCACCTCCATCGCTACCGACAATTGGTTACCCAACAAATCCATCGCTGTGTACATTATGTTTTATTTTGCTTCGGTATTTATGCATTGTGTATTCTCTAATTTGTGTATTGTTGATTGTTGATCTATTTTGTTTGTAGTTAGATTGATATTTTGTGTATGGCTATTTCTGGGTTTATTTTGCTTGGGTAAATGGGTATTGAGTTTTGGGTATTGAATGTTCGGGAATAAGGGTGAAGCTGCTGGCTATTGCAAGGTTACTTTTTGTTTAATTGAAGCTGGGTTATCAGTTCTCAATTAGTGTTTTGGTTAATTTCAACTTTTTTCTGTATTTATCATCTCTTTAATTTTCGATTTTATCCTAAATATTATTGTAAATATTTAGCTATTTTTAATTTTTTTAAAAAATATTTTTAATATTTTTTTAATATTTTTAAATATTTTCAATCTTTTAGAAATAATTTTTACATATTTTTGAATTTTTTTTAAATATTTTTAAAATATTTTTACATATTTTTAAATGTTTTTAAATATTTTTTTAAGAAAAAAGAACTAAGTTTGCCATTATGCCACGTGTCAAAATATTATTGGGCATTTGAAACCACGTCAGCACAACACTAACGGCGTTGTCTTAGGTACTAAAGTATATGACGGAAGTGAAATTTAGGTATCAAAGTGATAACAAAAATTCATTAAGTACCAAAGTGATAAAAGTGGTATAGTTCAAGGGCTAAATGATACATTAACCCTTTATTTTAATATAGAAAAGTTGAAAATATAAAAAGCAATTAAATATAAATTATATTGAAATATAATATTGTAATATTATTTAATTTAAATTTATATAATTATTTATTTAATATATTATATATTTTAAACAATATCATTTGTCATAACGTCTAGGTCCGTGAACCTACCCGCTAGACTTAAATTCTTAGGAGTCGCCACCAACCATTCAAACCTAAGGTGTGATTGGTCACCTGTTCTTGTCTAAAGATAAGGCTTGGTCTACGTTCAAAGATTCTTATACTCGGGAGTACGGTTACGTGTGGGGAAGGATTAACACCCCCACGACGCCCATCCTAGAATGGTACCACTTAGTCTTAGGTTATCTTTTAAATTTGCTTAGGTTAATCTTTAATTTCGATATCCTTAATATTGAAAGATATTTCTAAGTATCCTCCATTAAGCTGGTGGGATAACTTAAAAATCCTTCTCACCTCAAGAGTATTCAAGTAGTTCTATGCGACTTGCTTGAAGAGGCTCCGTCGTCGGATGAATTTTAGTATTTTATGGAAATTTCCTAATTTTGACTCCTCTACCCAAATTATCTTATTTTATTTTTTATTATTTATTATTTTCTATTATGTTCTTGACTAATATTTTTTTATCTATTATTTATTGTCATATTTATTTGTGAATATAAATTATTTATGTTTTTAGAAAATGAATATAAATCATTTTATCAAAAGTTCCTTTAAAATCCTCCATTAAGCTGGTAGAATTCAAAAGAAATTCTCTTACCTAAAGATTTCTAAAGTATTACTTAAGCGTAACACTCTTTGGAATCTTATCATCGGAATGATCGATATTCACTTTCATGAATTATTATTATCTGACTCGTGTTATTTTTATTTTTCATATTTTTTATTATTATTTACTATATTTATTATATTTTTTAGAAAATGCACATGAATTATTTTTTTCATTTGAAAATTTCCTTCAGCTCCTTCCATTAAGCTGGTCAGACCATGAAGGAAATCCTCTTGCCTAGAGATTCCAAAGTATTACTTAAGCGTAACCCTCTTTAGGATCTCATCATCGGAATAATCTCCATATTTTATGATTTTATTATTTTTTCTAATTTTTATTCTATCTATTTTATTTTATAATCTATTAATCACACATGCAAAACAAATCAAATTATCATGCAAGCAAATCTTATGACATAAATCATGCAAAAAAAACATAATTTAACATCTTACAAATATTATATGCCAATCAAATCAATACAAATATTTTTTTTAGTTATACAATTATTGTTAGTATCATCATGCACTTAGCACGTTATTTATATGCTAAACTGTTAACTGTTAGTGTAATTATTATAGAAGCGGTTAACACCCAATTACACATGTTAACTTAGTAATCATCTACCACTATTAATTAATTAAACATTTATACTAACCTGTAGAGGACGGAAACCAAGCTCTTCCTTTGTATCTTTTAGCTGCAACTCACGTGTACACTGGGGATGATGAGGGACAAGGGTGCAGCTGGAAGTATGCAGTATCAGTGGAGTGCACACGAGGCAGAACAAGGAAAACAGTAGTTAACAAAAGCCAGGCGTCTTCGGCGATGCAAGCGGCAAGCAACAGAGTCAACAGCTGGAACGTGACAAGCAGTGACAGTGCAGAGCGATGAAGATAATGGTTCAATAACAGGGCTATAACGAGGCAATGAGACAGAGTAAATAACTTGGCACGCGACTTTGTGGTGATGACAGAACAAGCGACACGGTGAAGAGAATCCGATGATGAAAATGGCCACGGGTTGGCCTATGCAGCAAGATGGGAGAAGATGATGGTGGTAGAAAGTTTCGGTTAAGGTTGAGTATTTGATTGTGTATTTGTTGTCTGTCCCTTAAACCCTGAGCTTTAATCCTTTTTATAGCCACAAATTAGTTAGAGTCCTAATACAACTATACTTATTCTAATAATTATCTCCCTTTTTTAACATTTTATCTATTTCTTATATTAATCATAATCTAACTCTATCAAATTTAATATTAATCCATATAATTATCCTAAAAAAATCTAATTATCCTAATTATCTAATCCTAAAACTAATTTTATTTTTATTTCTTTTTTTTTTATCTTTTCTCCCTCTTTTTTTTTATTCCTAAGTCCTATTTTAATTTCCTAATTAATGTTAATTCTAAATCTAAAAAAATCTTAATTTAACTCTAGCCTAATTACTTAAAATACAATGTCACTTAACTCCATTAATTATTTATACAAATTAAGACCCCGGACAAAATAGGGTGTCTACAGCTGCCCCTCTTTGTGCATTTGCTGTGAAACAGTAATTGCACAAAGACATAGACACCTATTTTGTCTGACTTCTCCCTTTTTTTTTTAAAAAAAAAAGCTCCCTCTAAACAGAAAGGCAGTCAAACTTTAAAATCTTGTTTAAAAGCTCCTCCTAAACAGGCAGGCAGTCAAACTTTAAATCTTGTCCAAAAGGCTCCTCCTAAACAGGCAGGCAGTCAAACTTTAAAATCTTGTCTAAAAAAGCTCTGATTTTTTTTTTTGAAAATTTTAGGAAACTCCTCTAAATTTTTCTTGTCAAAATTTGGAATCTTAGGAAACCCCTCTAAAATTCCTTTTCTTATTCAATTTTGAAATTTTGGGGAACCCCTCCAAAACTTCTTTTCTTTTCTAATTTTGAAATTTAGGAAACCCCCTCTAAAATTCTTATCTTATCAAAATTTGGAATTTTAGGAAACCCCTCTAAAACTCCTTTTCTTGTCCAAAATTTGAAATTTTGGGAAACTCCTCCAAAACTTCTCTTATCTAATTTTTGAAATTTTAGGAAACCCCTCTAAAATTCCTTTTCTTGTCAAATTTTGAAATTTATGGGAAATTTATCTTATCCATGCAATTGCAACCTGTTCTATCCATGCAATGTCATTCATGTAAGCTATCTTATTCAAGCAACACCATTCATCCAATCTAGTCTATCCATGCAATGTTATTGATGCAATCAATTCTATCCATGTAATGCAGTCTATTTTATCCATGCAATGTCATTCAAGCAATCTATTTTATCTCTATGATGCAATTCACTCTATCCATGCAATGTTTTTTCGAAAAACATTTCAAGCTCAATTGTGGCAACAACAAGGTTATTCTTTATCAATCCATCTCATGCATTCTTCTCTTTCATCTGTCCTCTTGTCCTTCTATTTCTTATTTCTTTCCTCATTTTCCTTCTTCTGTTTTTCTTGCCCAATGAAACTCTTGCCTTCATGCCCTCTTTATCTTATCTTCTCCCTTGATTCTTCTTTTTACTTTCCTCTCTATCTGGTCACTCATTTGCCCATTAAAATCTTTACTGAGACCTCATCATTCATTCTTTCTTATTCATTGGTTTTTCTTGATTTCCAATTTCCATTCATTCACAAGTTTCCTTTTCTTTCATTTTCCTAAATAATATAGGAGCCTTTCACATATTTTGCCAAGCAAACATTCATTACCATTCTAATTTCAAGATCAATGCAACACAATTTATCAATCCCTCAAGGTAAGGATATAGAAAAGGAATGATAGGTGAAAACAATAGTAGTATTCAATATCTGAAAGTATTATAAGGGGTAGCCAAGCTTGAAGGAAAAAGGCTGGAAAGGAAAAGCTAGAATTATCATGTTAAGTTTTAGGTAACAGTATCCAAATAACAAAAATTCAAATGATTTTGGTCAACGAATATAAAATTCCCTTCCAAATGTCTACTTTATCTGATCATGTTGAGTTTATCAAAACATCTTCTTACCCCAGTATCTTTGACATCTAGCTTTTCTAGTATCCAAGTCGCCTTTTCAGGTTTTCAACTTAGATGCAGTCCATTGATCCAAACCGCCCTTTTTGGGTTTTCGATTTGAATCCTCCTTTCATTTTTTCTCTTTTTTTTTCTTTTCTTCTTTTTCATTTTCTTTTCTTTCTTTTTTTTTATTTTTATTCATTTCTCTTCATTTTCAACTTCATTGTCCTTGATGAAACTCCTCTTGTCTGTTCTTCATTCTGATTCATGCTCCAACATCAGATATTTCTTCACCCAATTTAATGCTCACATGGATCCAAGAGAGTCTTTGGAATCCCACTTCTTCCATCTAGACGAAATCTTTTTGCTTATCTTGATTTGCTTGTCCTAATTCCATCCAAAGGATCATCATCTCATAGTGTAAGTATGCCTTTATTCAACACATGATTCTTCAATAGGAGTACTCATATTTGATCAAAATGGACTTTTAAGGCACGTAATGTAGGCTCAGGTGAGGGTTCATGAAAGAAAGGATAATATAGGCCCAAAATAAGTGTTTCAGGGTTTATCAAACCAAGAATCGTTTTTCATGAATCATTTAGGCATTTTGACTTTTGCCCCATTCTAATTTGCTTTTTCTCTCCTTTTTTATTCAAATGTGACTAGAGTTTTCGCTTTCTTGATTCAAACTCTCTTTCCTTCTTCATTCTCTTTTTCTTTTTTTTTTGTTTTCTTTTTTTTTTTTGATCTTTCATCTTCTATTCTCGTTGCCCCCCAGTGTGGAGGGTGATTCTTGGTAGGTTATATCAAAAAGAATATAATAGGCTCAAAAGGGGTAATCAATGGATAATTTCACTCATGCTTGAAAGGTAATGAAAGAAGGCCATTTCTCATATCAATACAAGTACTCTCATTAAAGGTCATCTATCGAACAAAGACAAACTCATTAGAATTTCATGTAGAGACTCACCTTTACTTGTAAATATCTTCTTATTCTCTTCTTGCTTGAACAATCTTAGTAAACTGGAAATCCATCCAACCAAACAAAGTAGTTCTTTCAAAATTGAGTTTTACATTCATTGCCATCATCATTATCATGTTCATTATTTGGATACTTTTAAGCTTGGTAACAAAGTAGAGAATATGGGTATTGGTGTTTTGCATTAAAGAACAAGATTGAAATGAGGAATTAAGAAATATGCATCACACTAATCCTTTATTGAAAATGAAAATGAATGAAAGTTGGCCCAATACATAAAAGAAACTCTTAGTGCTTTTGGGCACAAGCACTCCTACATTATCTAAAAATTGAAAGATTCTAAGATGAATGAAATTAGAAACAACCATTATCTTCGAATTAAATGAATCAATCAATATCATCCACTTTCTTCCACAACATTAACCGCTACCCTTTGTGTGATCTGGCAGAGGATTATCATTCACATTTAGGTCATTATTTGCCCCAAAACTCAAAATTCCAGCTTTGACAAGTGCTTGGACTTTCCTCTTCAATCCCATACAATTCTCAATAGAGTGACCAACATTGTCATTATGATAAGCACACTTTGCATTAGGATCATACCACTTTGGGTAGGGAGGCTTTAAGGGCTCTACATAAACAGGAGCAATAAGGTGACCCCTTACCAACTGTGGGAACAGCTCTGTGTATGTCATTGGTATAGGGTCTATGGTGACATTTCGGCTAGCTCGAGTATTCTTTTGGTCATTAGGTGAAAAAGTAGGGTCTTGTGAATGGGAAATGAGTTGGTAAGCATTTTGATGATGAGTTTGTGGGTAGGGTTGAGAATAAGCGTAATTCACTGAAGGTGAATAAAGGGTATAGGAGCGACGTGAGTTATTAAAGACAGCTTGTGCATTTTCTTCCTTCTTCTTTGAAAACCCATTCCTCTTGTTATCAGATATAGGTGCTTCAATCTTACCACTCTTGAAGGCATTTTCAATAGCTTCGCCTGTTAGCACCATGTCTGCAAAATTCTTGGTCACACTGCTAAGCATACGCTCATAGTAGGGAGCCTTGAGAGTGTTCAAAAAGAACATGGTAACCTCTTTCTCAGTCAAAGGAGGTTGAACTTGTGATGCCACGTCTCTCCACCGTTGGGCATATTCTTTGAAGCTCTCATCTTTCTTCTTTTCCATACCTTGGAGAGATAAGCGATCAGGAGCTACGTCGGAGACATGTCTATATTTAGTTATAAAAGCTTTGGCCAACTCAGACCAAGAGGTAACTCGGCTCCTTTCCAGTTGGTTATACCATTTAGCGGCTGACCCAGTCAAGCTATCTTGAAAAACATGAATTAATAACTTGTCATCCCATGCATATGCCGCCATCTTTCTACAGTACATGGTGAGATGATCTTTTGGGCATGCTGTTCCATTGAACTTTTCAAATTCGGGCACCTTGAATTTTGGTGGAAGCACGACACCAGGTACCAAACACAACCTTTCAGCATCAACGGGTCCAAAATAGTCAACTCCTTCTACAGCACTTAGTCTTTCCTCTATCAAGCTCAGCTGGGCTTTAGTACCACTATATTCTTCCTTATGCTTCAACTTTTCTAGCTCTGTGGGATCATCTAAATTTGGCACCTCCACTGGGTTTTGAACTTGTATCTGTGGAGGTGTTGGAGCTTTGACAGTACTTCCTTCAGGAACAAAAATGGGGTTGTCTCGCATGCTTTGTTGAGCCCCTTGGATAGACTCCTCTTGATTACCCATCTTCTCCTTTCCTTTAATCATGGCTTTTAGCAACTGAGTAATTTCGCTTAATTGCCCCTTTATCTCTGTATTTTCTCTTTCCAACTTCTCTATCCTACTATTTTGATCCTCTTCCATCATGCGTGCTTGATACCTTGTATGATATTGGTGGAGAGCTAATCGTCTAGTGGATGCAATTTTGATACATCTAGTGCCACA
Source organism: Heritiera littoralis (assembly GCA_031772115.1). Classification (NCBI taxonomy): domain Eukaryota; kingdom Viridiplantae; phylum Streptophyta; class Magnoliopsida; order Malvales; family Malvaceae; genus Heritiera; species Heritiera littoralis. The sequence goes on along the minus strand of JAPDPK010000060.1, from coordinate 2,722,013 downwards.
ATTAAGCCGAAATTATTTTTCATGTGATGATATGTTTATGCACATACAAATGAATGAACTACATGGGATGCACTAAAGTCTTGTAATCTCTCCTAACAATTAAAAGAATGTTCCATGATAAGACCAATGTAAAGAACATGTTATGCAATGCAAAATCAAATGTAAAGATGCATGACTTAATGATATAAACAAACTCTTTCTTCTTTTTTTTGAAAACTGTAAAGGAGAAAAAAAAACTATATTTTTTTTTGAATTTTTTTTTTAAAAAAATAATGTACAAAAGAGGAAGTAAAACTTATTCCTTCATGTGTCCTATCTTGGGTCTGAGTCTATCTAGTATGGTTCCACCCTAAGGCTGAGTCTTATGTTTTATTACATGCTAGGCTTGGGTAGTTTAAAGTTCTAAAGGTCCCCAAATTGCTCCTTACTGTCGTCCACACAAGACTAGTAAGGCACCCAATCCTCACCCATGACAGGCTACAAACGGAAAGGTTCAATTTGAGCGAGAGTATTTCATAGCCATTGCGGAGGTATTTACCTCACGATGGCGTAGGTACTTTACTCTCTCCTAAGAAGGACGGAGCCCGGGTCGGGGGCTTATGCATGCAAGTGATGTGTGTGTTGAAGGAACAATGTTTCATTAAAATTTTCCAAATTATGATTTCCCAAGCAAATTCCAAGATAACCTAAACCAAGTATTTGCCTGACTCTCTATAGTCCCCAGCGGAGTCGCCAATCTGTCATAACGTCTAGGTCCGTGAACCTACCCGCTAGACTTAAATTCTTAGGAGTCGCCACCAACCATTCAAACCTAAGGTGTGATTGGTCACCTGTTCTTGTCTAAAGATAAGGCTTGGTCTACGTTCAAAGATTCTTATACTCGGGAGTACGGTTACGTGTGGGGAAGGATTAACACCCCCACGACGCCCATCCTAGAATGGTACCACTTAGTCTTAGGTTATCTTTTAAATTTGCTTAGGTTAATCTTTAATTTCGATATCCTTAATATTGAAAGATATTTCTAAGTATCCTCCATTAAGCTGGTGGGATAACTTAAAAATCCTTCTCACCTCAAGAGTATTCAAGTAGTTCTATGCGACTTGCTTGAAGAGGCTCCGTCGTCGGATGAATTTTAGTATTTTATGGAAATTTCCTAATTTTGACTCCTCTACCCAAATTATCTTATTTTATTTTTTATTATTTATTATTTTCTATTATGTTCTTGACTAATATTTTTTTATCTATTATTTATTGTCATATTTATTTGTGAATATAAATTATTTATGTTTTTAGAAAATGAATATAAATCATTTTATCAAAAGTTCCTTTAAAATCCTCCATTAAGCTGGTAGAATTCAAAAGAAATTCTCTTACCTAAAGATTTCTAAAGTATTACTTAAGCGTAACACTCTTTGGAATCTTATCATCGGAATGATCGATATTCACTTTCATGAATTATTATTATCTGACTCGTGTTATTTTTATTTTTCATATTTTTTATTATTATTTACTATATTTATTATATTTTTTAGAAAATGCACATGAATTATTTTTTTCATTTGAAAATTTCCTTCAGCTCCTTCCATTAAGCTGGTCAGACCATGAAGGAAATCCTCTTGCCTAGAGATTCCAAAGTATTACTTAAGCGTAACCCTCTTTAGGATCTCATCATCGGAATAATCTCCATATTTTATGATTTTATTATTTTTTCTAATTTTTATTCTATCTATTTTATTTTATAATCTATTAATCACACATGCAAAACAAATCAAATTATCATGCAAGCAAATCTTATGACATAAATCATGCAAAAAAAACATAATTTAACATCTTACAAATATTATATGCCAATCAAATCAATACAAATATTTTTTTTAGTTATACAATTATTGTTAGTATCATCATGCACTTAGCACGTTATTTATATGCTAAACTGTTAACTGTTAGTGTAATTATTATAGAAGCGGTTAACACCCAATTACACATGTTAACTTAGTAATCATCTACCACTATTAATTAATTAAACATTTATACTAACCTGTAGAGGACGGAAACCAAGCTCTTCCTTTGTATCTTTTAGCTGCAACTCACGTGTACACTGGGGATGATGAGGGACAAGGGTGCAGCTGGAAGTATGCAGTATCAGTGGAGTGCACACGAGGCAGAACAAGGAAAACAGTAGTTAACAAAAGCCAGGCGTCTTCGGCGATGCAAGCGGCAAGCAACAGAGTCAACAGCTGGAACGTGACAAGCAGTGACAGTGCAGAGCGATGAAGATAATGGTTCAATAACAGGGCTATAACGAGGCAATGAGACAGAGTAAATAACTTGGCACGCGACTTTGTGGTGATGACAGAACAAGCGACACGGTGAAGAGAATCCGATGATGAAAATGGCCACGGGTTGGCCTATGCAGCAAGATGGGAGAAGATGATGGTGGTAGAAAGTTTCGGTTAAGGTTGAGTATTTGATTGTGTATTTGTTGTCTGTCCCTTAAACCCTGAGCTTTAATCCTTTTTATAGCCACAAATTAGTTAGAGTCCTAATACAACTATACTTATTCTAATAATTATCTCCCTTTTTTAACATTTTATCTATTTCTTATATTAATCCTAATCTAACTCTATCAAATTTAATATTAATCCATATAATTATCCTAAAAAAATCTAATTATCCTAATTATCTAATCCTAAAACTAATTTTATTTTTATTTCTTTTTTTTTTTTATCTTTTCTCCCTCTTTTTTTTTATTCCTAAGTCCTATTTTAATTTCCTAATTAATGTTAATTCTAAATCTAAAAAAATCTTAATTTAACTCTAGCCTAATTACTTAAAATACAATGTCACTTAACTCCATTAATTATTTATACAAATTAAGACCCCGGACAAAATAGGGTGTCTACATCATTTATTATAATTTTGATATGTTAATAAATAATATTATTGCTAAGTACTATTATCTAATATAATTAATTATTATTTTACTAAACAATATTATTATTGAATGTTATATTCTTTCAATTAAACTTAAAATATATCACTACTACTATTAAATAATTTAATATTATTAAATAAGTGAATACCTAAAATTAAATAATATTATTTATATTAAAAATAATATATTTCAATAATAATTACATAATTTATTATAAATAAATAATTAAATATTTTATTTAATAATTTAATTTTATTACAATTAAATCAAATGATATTATTAATATAATTTATAATTATTAATTTATATTGTTATTTAATATATAAATTTAAAATTTTACTAATCTCGATTATTATCTAATAAAAAGTAATATTAAAAAATTATTTAATATTATTTTTAATTGAATTATTTTATTTAATATTATATTTATTTATAATATTATTTAAATTATATTAAATTATAATATGATTAAATGAAAATATTTAATATTAGTATTAAATAGTGTAAAATAATATTATTTAATATTATGTACATATTATTATGTAATAAATATATTATTTTTGTTTAATTTTTAAAATTTTATTTTGTGAATTGAATTATTATAGTTGAATCAGATTAAATATTTGTTTTTGAAACATAACAGTATTAACCAAACATGTTTTCTGTTTTCAGAATTTGAAAACAAAACAACACAAAACAAAAATAAAATAAAATAAAATAAAATAAAATATTCAAAAATAGAAAACAAAAAACAATCCCAAACGACCCCTTAATTGTTATCCTTTTCTTTTTAATTAATAACTCCTATCCTACTATCATTTTTATCCTAATGCTAAATTTAAAAAAGAAATCTTAAAATTTATTTTAATAAACCAACAATATCCTAATCTAAATTGTTTTTATTTTTTCCTATTTTATTGTTATTATTTATTTTTCTTTCTTTTTATTCTTTTTAAATTTTAATTAATCCTATTAATATTCTAATATTTAATAATTCTAACTTCTATGTTAATTCTAGATCATAATTTTAATGTTAAATCTAATCTTAAAAAATCCTAATTTTAATTCTAACTTAATTCTAATTCTTATAAAGGTTTATATATGATGCACTGATAGTGTATAGTTTTTATACAATGTCAATGTACTAAAGGTTGACATATAATTAATATGCAAACTAAAAAAATGCCAAGTCTTTAAAAATAAATACAAATAAATTTTTTTCAATTTGCTCAAAAAGGATTTATGGATGAGGTGTCAACTTCTTGTGCATTGACAGTATATAAAGATTATACGCTCTCAGTGCATCATATATAAATCCTTCTTATAATTATCCTAATTTAATTCTAATTAAATAATTCTCTTAATCTATGTGACAACCGAGAACTCTCCTACCCTTGGTAGTAATTTATTATATTTTTGGAAACATTTGGATTATTGAGATTTATTAAGGATTACGAGCATTGGAGAATTAAAGAATTTATTTATGAGAAATATGAGAATTAATGAATTATGAGAAAAAATTAATTAAGTGTGATGATTATGAGAATTAATCTTGGAAAATAATCCATTGGATTAATTGGAGTTATGGGAATTAAATGACTCTTATATTTTGATAATGGAAGTAAAATAATTTGAAGGAATTAATTTAATTAGAGTCATGGAAAATTTAATTATGGTTGTTAATGAACATGTTGAAACATATTAAAGGATTAATAAAGTGGACTATGGTATTTTAATACTCATATGGAATTAATTTAAAAGTTTATATATTGTTAGCTTTAAATTGACATATATATTTTGAAATGACAAAAACTTAAGTGATCTTTTATGTTTTGATTCATATTGTAAATTTGCTTTTATCACACATGATTTTCTCAAACCATTTTAAGTCTAAGATCATGATTTAATGAGATATTCTTATTGGTCTTAATACTTTATAAAATGGTTTTGAAAGTAATGTTTTCAAGAATATATTTGAACAAAATCTTAGAAAACTTTTTAATGAATTTTAGGACTATGTTTTCATTTGAGAAAGTAAAGAAAAACTCCCATAAAATTTTAAAATGTTTTGGGTTGAATCAAAATCAAAGTCTACATGATTTCTAACCCAAAATGGTCTAGAAAAGTGCAGGAAATGCTCTCTGGAAGCATGAGATCGATCCCCTATGGCAAAGGATCGATCCCTTTTCACGAAAATAGTGCCCAACGACTAGTTTCTGTAAGATATAACGGCTACATTCAGTTTTGGCTCCTACCAACATTTAGAAACCATCCAAGGGACTATAAATAAAGGCTTAGAAGCTCAAGGAAGCAAGAGGAACAGCTGAGCAACATTTTTCATCATCATCTTCATCTTCCTCAAGCCTCAACAATAATTCAAATGCTACAAAGTTTTCATCTTCCATCACTCTCATATTCCTTGTATAACATAGCACAAATATTGTATAGGCTTTTCCTTGTGCTTAATCTTTGTAATCATTTGCCTACCTAAAGGCCTTCTTTGGTTACACCCATTGTAAACACAAGCACACCTTATAAAGGGGAGGTTTCTCTTTAGCCTTAGAAAAAGAAGGAGGTTTCTCTTTAGCCTTAAAAAAAGAGGAAGGTTTCTCTTTAGCCTAGAAAAAGAGAGAGTTTTCTCTTGAGCCTTGAAAAAGAGGGATTGTAACACTGAGTGGATTTGGGAAAATCCTTGGGAGTGTCTCAAGGTAGAGGACGTAGGCAAGGTTGCCGAACTTCTATAAATCGATTGTGTACATTTCTCTTTCCCTACTTTCTTTACTTATTTGCATTTATATTGTGATTGTTAAATTGAATTTATATTGCATACTTGAGTAGCCTAGAGAACTTAGAAAACTTCAATATAGGCCAGAGAATTTAGAAGAATCGAAAAACGAACATAAGGTTAGCTAAGAATCGATTCACCCCCCTCTCGGTTTAGCTTATAGAGCCAACATATATGATGTATTGACAGTGTATAACTTTCATACACTGTCAATTAACCATAAGATGATATCTCACATGCAAGTCCTTAAAAACAAATATTAACAAAATTTTTAAATTTATTTTTAAGGATCTATACACTTTTAGGCTTTATTCATTAATAAGGTGTTATTTTATGATTAACTGACAGTGTATAAAAGCTATACACTGTCAGTACATCATATATAATCTCTTAATTTAATTCATTGATTCCTAAATGATAAGAATTAAATTAAGCTATGGACTTAAGGGCTAAATTATAAGACAACTTAAAATGATTCAATTAAATCTATAAGGTTGTCTGGCCAAAAAAAAAAACTATAAGGTTGTACACTTTTAGGCTTTATTCATTAATAAGGTGTTATTTTATGATTAACTGACAGTGTATAAAAGCTATACACTGTCAGTACATCATATATAATCTCTTAATTTAATTCATTGATTCCTAAATGATAAGAATTAAATTAAGCTATGGACTTAAGGGCTAAATTATAAGACAACTTAAAATGATTCAATTAAATCTATAAGGTTGTCTGGCCAAAAAAAAAACTATAAGGTTGTACTTAAAATTAAACAAAATCTCTATGGCCAAATGAGGAATGTAGAAGAGATGGGAGGAAGATTACATTAGAGGGCAAGGTAATTTTTGAAAGAACTTGGGGCCAAAGTGGTAAGGCTTTTAAGGGAAGCTTGGCAGGTGAGGTTTGGCTAAATTTTCAAACCCGATGTATCCTTGGAACGTGATGGTACCTTGAAACCAAGAGAAGAGAAGATGGGAAAGAAGAAAAAGGGAAGGAGAAGAGGAAGGCATTGGCCAAAGGGGAAATGAGGGGACTAGTGGTGAGGAGGAAAAAAAAAGGGAAAAAAGACAGAAAAGAGGAAACTGTTCAATTGAACTAGGCCCAACGGGGAAGGAAAGGAAGAAGAGGGAAGGATGAGCCGCTCCTTGTCGCAGTTGTCACGCCACCTCTGCTTCGGTCATCGCCGATGAAAGTGGATCTGGAGACAAGAGAGGACAATGCACTGTGGGGACCTCGTTGGAGTTGCTGATGAGAGAGAAAGGAGAGGAGGAGCTCGCTACCGCAGCACCTGTCAGTGGTGGTGAGGTGAGCGATGCTGTAACTCTAGGTTGAATCAATCTTGATTGATTCAATAGAAAAAAATAAAAAATAATAATATATAATATATAATAAAATAAATATATAAAATATATATTTAAAAATGAGTAGAGGATTAAATTTTTATTTAATCAAATGATTATTTAAATTTGATGTAAATTTTCTAAATGTTTATGTATGTGTGTCTAAATTGTAGAGTACACAAAGCAGTGTTTATAAGTTGAAACGTAGAGGTGTAGGGGCTAAGGAGTTTGGTTGTGGATCAAGAGGCTGTAAACCAGTAGGCTAGCCATTGTTTGGCTAGAAACTTGTAGGAGAAGAATTGCCACCATGCTTGGAATCAGTAAGTTACTTCTATAATATGGTGTTAGCATTGTGTTGTATAGACTAAATCGACTTGATGATTTTGTGAAATTGTTGGATAAGAAATGAAATGCGTTGTGTAGGTTGAGATTAACTATGGGCTAGTATATTTTGAGTAATGTGGCCTATCATACTTGATTAGGGATGAATGTTTGGTTTTGGCAATGTGATTTAACATTTAGTACTGTTAGAGTATCTCGATTTAATGTTTCTTGAAAGTTCTGAAATATGTATAGGATACCATTGGAAATGGTGTTGGTAGTGGTTTGAAGATTGATGAATATATGTAACTAATTGATTGTGTGAAAATGATAAAAATGAGACGATTAGGTGAAATTGGGATTAACTATAGGTAAATTTTGTTTGAAGACTCGGTGAATGTGAGAGAAGTTATGGAGAGTTAATTACCTATGTGAATTTAAAATTTTCGTACATCGTAGAAAGCGAAAGGGGAACTATTGGGAATGTCTTTGTAGATACGAGTTGTGTAGATGATTTAATTATGAATAATGTGGCCTTGATGTATGGAAAAAAACTTCCTAGTATGTATGAAATGTGTTAGGTGGCTAAAGAATATAATTTGATTGCTACATGGTGATTTTAATAACTAATGAGGTAAAGTCAGCATATTCTAATTTATAGAATAATGCTTAAAATGCAAAATACGTTGATCACAGGTGAAGTGGATCTTTAGATATTTGAGGAGTATTTTAAAGATGTGTTTGAGTTTTGAGATCACTGAACCGGTTCTTAAAGGGTTTATTGATGTAGACATGGTGGGTGATCTTAATGGTAGGAAATCTACTTCATGGTATACATTTACTTTCGAAGAGAGAGCTATATCGTAGCAGTCTAAGCTACAAAAGTGTGTTTCCTTGTTGACCACAGAAGCTGAGTACATTACAGCAACCGATGAAGGCAAAGAAATGCTTTGGATAAAATGATTTTTTCTTGAATTGGATTTAAGTCAAGAGTGTGGTATTATGTGACAGTTAAAGTGCGTTGAATTTGAGTAAGAATACCATATACCATGTTAGGACAAAGCACATTAATATTCGGTACCATTGGTTGTGCTCAATGATTGACAAACAGCAAGTGCAGTTGAAGAAGATTCATATCGATAAGAATACTCCTGGCTTGTGTTTCCGGTTTCTTAAAGGAAACCCACTCATTTTGTCCTAACTTAAAACGCAAACTGTCTTTGCTGCTAATATTTCTTTCTTTGGTTATGCAGCTAGCTAATATTTCTTTCTTTCTTTCCCACCCTACTGCTCAGATAAAGCCTCCAATCTTAATGCTATTTATTCAACTCAACTCTCCCTGCTCTATATTTTTCAAACCATAGACTATTGCCTAATTTTATTTTCTGGTATCGCTGGTCTTTAACTTTTCAGCTCAATTTTATTTTCTCCATAAAACTCTAGAAAGGTAGAAATTAGGTGAATAATTGTTATCTTATTTCGGATTAAAAGAAATTCAAATTGTTTCGTATTCAGATTTCAACTTCATTTACATAATGCCAAGGCTTTGTATAAAAAGTCTTAACTGGGCTTACTAATCAAAGAGAAGTATAACCATGTACATGCATGAGATTACCGGTCAATTTTTTCTGGAAAGACATCGACAAACAATGAATGCGTCCTTTGATACTTCAAAATCTCAAATATTTCCTTTGCTTTGACCTCCTCTTCAGGTCTCCGTTGGACAAATTCAACACCGAACCTGGTTGAAGGAAATAATAATCATAATGACTTCGTCAAACTTTGCCAATCATACACTTTTTGACTCAGTTCAATTAACAAATCGGAAAAAGAAAAAACAAAAATTAAATGTATGGGGGAAAAGCTAATTGCTATACAATTCTCTCTGCTATGTGGAGGAGTCTGAACTGGATCGAGAGAAAGCAGGGGGAAGCAAGCAGGCAGCTAATGCCTTTTCTAATCTATTTACAATCTCGGTCATTGAAGGCCTGTCTTGGCCTTCTGGTTGTACACAGTCGGCTGCTAAGTATCCTACATATGCCACCGCCTCTATTTCGAAAGGCGTCGGCGGCGGGACTCTGCGGTCCAAAACTCTGTGAATTTCGTCCCGAATAATGTATGGAAACACAAATTCCACCACATTCCTTGGCATCCCATTTTCATTTGGATGGATTGCTCTGTATCCTGATAACAATTCCAGCAACACTACTCCAAAGCTGTACACGTCACTCTTGGTAGTCAGTTGTTGAAGCCTGTAGTACTCAGGATCCATGTATCCGACTGTGCCTGCTGCACTCAGCGAAACGTGTGACTCATCATCGCCAGGGCCCATCAACGATAATCCGAAATCAGATACTTTTGCAGTCCAAGTTGAATCTAGGAGAATGTTTGAGGACTTGATGTCACGGTGTATGATTGGTGGTACGGCGTATTCGTGCAAGTACTCGATTCCCCTTGCTGCATCTAATGCAATCTTAATCCGTACAGCCCATGACATGAAGGGTGGATTGTGGAACTTGTGGAGATGGTCATGGAGTGTGCCATTGTTCATGTACTCGTACACCAATACACGCTCATTGGAATCCTCGCAAAATCCCAATAGGCGGACAAGATTTTTGTGGTGGAGGCGTGACAAATATTCAAGCTCATTCACGAAGGCGTTGTCTTTGTCTTCTTGACGCCTGGTGCCAATTGCATACGATGAAGTGCTTGTTATTTCAGCTCGTTTGATGGCCACTTCACGCCCATCATCCAATGTAGCACGGTAGACAGAACCAAAACTTCCAGTCCCAATCTTATGATCTTCACAGAAATTTTCGGTGGCTTGGACCAGGGCTTGTAAAGAAAATTCTTCCAAGTGACCTGTAGTTCCGATGCTGGCCAATTGGCTCAGTCGCTTTTCCAGAACTGCTGGCACCGATGGGGCTTGGAGCTGATTGGAAACACCATTAGCAGAGGCACCAGTCTCATCCAGGCGACCTGAATCATGGACACGGCACCCTCTACATTTGAAATATCTGAAGCCAAAGAAAGCAACGACTAACAAGAAAGAGAAGCATCCTACACAACCAACAACTAGGAAAGCTACCATTCTGCCATTCAAATCATTGCGTGTGGATCTGCTCTGAGGTTGTGGTGAGGGAGCTACTGGCATGGTACAAGCTTGGCAAATAGATCCACCATTTCTGCAAAATAAGCCTGATCCTAGCACTGAACCACATGGACATGTATTCCTACATGGCCCTGGTAATACTTGTGAGAATACCATGGAGGTAGCATTTGCGTCGCGCCAACAAAAGAGAGAATAATTCGATGCTATAACGCCACAGAAAACATTTCTCTTTGCTTTGATTGTAGTAAAACTAAGCCTTTCGAATTCCTGTGGCAGAGTGAAATTATCCTGTCCCCAGCAAACGACTGTTCCGTTAGTCCCCAAGGCACAGCTTCGATTCAGTCCCAGAGCCAGTGCACTGAATTTTCCCTGAGGCGTATCACCCACCGTATTTTTCGAACACTCTAAATCATTTTCTGAATTGATGGCACAAACATGGCTAAACCCAGCAGCAATCACGCTATAATTCCCTGTGAAATCCTGATCAGAGATACCTGTACTGTTTCGTGGGCAGCTAAGCTTTCCGGCTGATAATCCACATACAAATTCTTCACCGACAGCGATGGAAGAAAAGTTTTGAACCCCGGTTTGGTTGAATTCACGCCACTGCCAACATGAAAGAGCGTTGGTCTCATTAAGACCGCAAATGTGATAGTTGCCTGCTTCAAGTTGGTCAAGAGCCGGACCCCTGTAAATTCGCTTGAACTCTCTAGTTGTACCGTTGCTAAAGAATCTCCAACAATGGATAACTGACTCATTGGCCGAGAAAAAAGGTCTCAGGCCACATAAGAAACCATCTCCAGAGACAATCCCAGAAAACGAAACATCGGAATTAAAAGGAGTTCGAATACCAGGAGTTCGAAAGCCGGAACAATTCAGAGAAGATCCTTGAGGGCCAAGGGATGGTACTAAAGCACATATTAATGTGAAGTTAGATGTTTCAGATATAGAGACTGTGGAGAGTGAAAAACAGAAGGAAATTAAAGAAACAAACGAAAAAACCAGGAGAGAGAAGTGGCAGGATTTACAAAGCAAAAAACCCATGAAAATTGTTTTGATAAGAATTTCATGGTGGGATAGGAAATAAGATTATGCGTTAAAAGGGTGGGTTTAAATGTTGGAGAATGATAATGAAAAAGGGAACAACAGAGAAGGAAACGCGGTTTGATGGAGTTCTTTGTGTGGACCGGAGACCTGGTCGGCCAAAAATTATAAGAAGGGACAGTTTTAGAAGAAGCACGCAGCGTGTGCGTATGCGTGGTCAACATTTGAAACCCATAGACATCACCGTCACTAATACTTTGTCCACCCTTGTAATATTCACTGACTTTAAACCCAAACTCGGCTTCAGCAACGTCTCTCAGCTTTCTAAACTTTGTGTGCGAGTGTGTGTTTTTTTTTTTAATTTGTTGTTCTCTTTCTCTATTTAAATGATTCTTCCAAACCAAAGTTCCAATTATTTTGGGACTCCAGAAGATTTAACAGCTTCTACACCAGCTACCTCCTCCATTGATCATGTAGTCCATATCAGATTGTCAGGTTATGTTCGATAATTATTTTCATTATTTATAAATTTTATTTTAAATTTTTTTAAGGCATTTGAATATTTAATCTAATAGTAAATTCATTTGAATACTTATATTTTTTATTTTCGATTTTTTTGAGCCAATAAAATTATTTGTTTTTTTTTTTAAACAGACAAACTTCCTGGATTAATGATTCTGGTTTGTGTCAAGTGAGTGTTCGTAATTGTATGTCAATCGGAATGACAAGTGGAAATCAGATTTGACAGAAATGTTGTTTCAACCTTTTTGTGTAGCTGGAATTAATTTCAGAAAAAAAAAAAGAGGTTAATATTTAATAAGAAAGATACATGTTTGTGCAATTAGTGGAAATGATAGGTATATCTGATCAAAAGAGAAGAATGATAGGCACAATGCCGAATCCAGATCAAAAACCGAAATCACCCAAAGCAGAGAATCAACACACAATATAAAAATAGATTATTTTTAATGTATTGTTAGTGAAATTTTTAAATTTAATAAATAAGATTAAAATGAAAACATATGTTTTTAATGAGATATAAAAAAATAAAATATATAAAATGAAAATGTATCATTGTTTTAATTTTGTTTATAAAATTTAAAAACATTATGGGCAACATATTGAATAAAAATCTATATAAAAAAAAAACAAATTGGAGCGGAATATGTTTTACAAAATTTGGATTTAAAAAAGCAAAGAACTAACATTTCTAAGGCTCCGTGCTAGTGAATAGTGACAGGTGACGATGTACGAAATTGCTCGGCATCAATAAGAAAACTATAGACAAATAGCAAAATCTAAAATGTAAAGAAATATATATATATATATATATTTATCTATTAATCACAATCTTGAAATCTGTCATAGTGAATTTTATCGTTGTATTTTAATTTTACTATTAAATTTTAAATTTCATTAAGTTTTAAACAAAAATACTAAGGCATTGAAATATTATAAAAAAAATTTATTGTGGTTTACACCAAATTTTTTTTTTTAACATTTTAATTTTAAAAATAATAAAAAATAGAATCATAAAATTAAATCAAATTAAAGTATAATAATAAATTTAAAGATTGACCTATGCTATAATTGACCTATGCTATAATAACTTTCAATTTCAATAATTAAATAATATACTGTCGTCCTTGTTAAAAAAATGATTTTGATCTCGTTTCTTTATAAGGATCTCAACGATTTTTTATGTTGATTTTGGCATGTTCTACTTCTACATGCTGTTAAAAAATATTAACTTTTGCATGTTTTCACATTTCACGTGGTCAGATATGGCAAATTAAACAAACCTTGTTTTTTATTTAATAAAAATATTATATTTTTAGCTCAAGAAATTCTTCCACATCAAGATCGTTACCTATTTTTGTCTTGTTATCTCAAAAACTGTGCACATAACGCGTGTAGGAATTAAGCATTTTTGTAAAGTTTTCGATGGCTGCAGCTTTTTCCCTGTTTTCAGACCATTTCAACTGCATTATTTTAGCCCCACACCTTTTAACTTTTCCGTGTAATTTGCTGTCTGAATATGTTCTTATTTAGAAAAAGGAGATTCCAACAAAATGATTTCACCCAATAGCATATAGATTAGTTGATAAAGAATTATTTTAGCTTAATTAAAAGTTTCGAGTTCGAATCTTGGATGCGCAATTGTGTTAAAACTCTTGAAAAAGAATTTTGTCGTTTTTTGAGTTCTGTTCGACTCGAATTCGGATTAGTTCTATACTAGAATGGTGTGAAAATATCGACTGGTTCGATAAAAAAAAAAAAAAATGATTTCCAGAAATCTAAAGCTTTAACTGGTTCAACACCTATGGAATACTTTTATGCATCTTTTTTTGATCGTCGTTTTGTAAAAAGTTGGAGTGTGCTGGAAAGTGAAGTAATGCAAACAAATTGAATCGAAGAAATTTTGATAGAGAATTTTAGGCCGGTAAGATAATTCCAAAAGGCTATCTTAAAAACAATACATACTTCTTAAGAAATTTTACAAGAATGTATTTCTTCGTTCGAAACTCAAATACATACTTCCAAAACTTCATTTTCTTAACACGTATGCCTTTTAAATGATTTAAAAACTCTTTTTTTTTTGTTGAAATAATATATTCTTTGGTAACATATACAACACGTCTTACATAGATATGTTGTGCAAGCAGAGAAACTGACTAACTAGAGAAAATTCTTTCCACTTTCACAGATTGGTTATCCGGAGACATGGCAGTGCGAGGTTCAGCATCAATAAGCATCTTCACCACTTCTCTCATCGTAGGCCTCAAATTTGGAAGCTTGGCTGTGCACTGGATGCCAACCTTCAACACCTTAATCATGTCGTCTTGGACAGCTTCAGAGGCTACTTCTTTGTCAAGAACCTTAACCACATTTTCACGGTCATTGAAATGAGTTAAAACCCAGTAAACAATATCTTTCCCTTCTCCATACTCCTCTTCGATGGGTCCTTTACCGGTAACTAACTCTAGCAGCACCACGCCAAAACTATAGACATCACTCTTCTCAGTTACCTTCAGAGTATATGCCAACTCTGCCAAACAAATAGTGTAAAAAGTGAGATACATGAGTGAATTTCCTCCGAATTAAAAGTAACAGAAACATTCTTAAAAACAAAACTTGACCATTGCTTGTCTGTCAAACCATGTAACGAAACACCTTTTACCTGCTTTGTCACTATTCTAATGGAGAAATAAGGGAAACTTTCAGGTTAAACTTACCCTCCATTAATCTGTCTAGAGGACTATCAAAATTTGATGTGCTTTGCAAGGAGTAAAGATATATTACAAGGTGAAGTAGCCTATCCTTTTAGTCTAAGCTTTTGAAACATGGATCTTTCCTACAAAGCAACCTCTAATTGCCATCTAAGAAATATTTCAAATCTAAGAAAACAAATACCAGCTTCCTGAGTCTAATAAGTAATAATCACAAGGAAAATATCCCAGTCAGTTTGAAAATTCAAAATATAGCTGCTTGAAAGATTGGTTTTATAAACAACCAACCTATAGCTTGATCCAGTAGTTAGAAACTATATAAATTATGGGAGAGTATAAATGACAGGACATGTATTTGCATAGAAGTTCAAGACAATGTTAAGTTGCTATGAATGGTCCGTGACCGGAATTAGGAATGACTAGAGAAAAGTTTGTAACTGTGAGAGTGATGCAGGAAAACAAATGACATCGCATTGAAATCTAAAATCTGATTTGAGCCAAATACAACTCATAGATAACCCCAGTCAACAATATCACAGATAACTTGGTATCAGTCCGTGTTCACAAATAAAATCCGTACAGAAGAGCCAGATATATGGTTGTTGCAAAGTGAAACTTGCAAATGTTAAGAAATCAGTAAGGAAAAATTATGTTTAGAAGTTTCTTTAACTGCTTGGCCGATCAAATGAATTCAATTCAAAGAATTTAAAGTGTATGGTTTGGTAACATTTCATGTAATATGCACGTATTACTGAAAGGGCTCTCAGAAATTAGGCAACCATTCCTAATTTGCATGGTTGAAACAAGAAATAAAAAAGAGCTAGACTAGTTTTCTGCAAAGTTCGAGTAATTTATTCGAATTGAGCATTATCTATGAGATTTTTATCTATGTATACTTCGAAATATTTGCTTAAAAGAAAAGTCTTTTGAAACTCACCAGGAGCAATATAACCATGGGTGCCAGCAAAACAGCTGTACACAGATCCCTTCAGAGATTTGTCTGCAACCTTTGCAACCCCAAAATCAGCAATTTTTGGCTCACAATCCCCATCAAGTAAAATGTTGCCTGATTTTATATCCCTATGAATAATAGGAGGGGAGCAATCATGATGCAGATAAGAAATTCCCTTTGCAGCTCCTAAGGCAATTTTATATCTCTGGAACCAGTCCAATTGTGGCTGCCCACCTTTCTTCGCTCTGCGAAGTGCTTGATACACATTACCATTTGGCATGTACTCAAACACCAAATAGCTCGATCCTCCTTTCAATAGACAAGCATAGAGCTTCAGTATATTTCTGTGCCTTATTTTCCCCAAAATTTCCATCTCTGCTGCCAAAACCTTGACAGCATCTCCTCTCCATAGTTGCTTTACAGCAACCACAATGCCTTTTTTCTTCAAATCCAGGCGATAAACTCTTCCTGTACTGCCACTTCCAATCAGATTCTCTTCCTCTAGATTACATATTTCATCTGCATCGATATCGACGTGGTGAAAAGAAGCAAGTTTCCATTTTGGATCTACTCCTTTCCCACCATCCAAACTGTTTTCCCTGTCACCTTCACTAAGCTGGAAGTTCTTGTAACTCACAAGCAGTAGCCCAGCTAGAACAATAAGCAAAGCAACTGCTAAGATGATGAAGAAAACCAATTTACCTCCAAGCACCCTTTTCTGACCCCGGTCTTCCTTGCAGACCTTCAGCTCAGTATCATTCATACGGGTTTTAGAATTTTGGTCAATACAGAGTCCCCTATTCCCAAGAAATGCTTTGTCTCCACCCATGGTCAAAAGATCAGAAGGAACATTTCCAGACAATTGGTTCTCAGAAAAATCAATGGAACTTAGCTTCAATTTTTCAAGATTTTTTGGAATTGAACCAGTAAGTTTGTTTCCTGAAAGATTCAAAGAGTTCAAGGAGGTCATGAGTGAAACTGTTGGTGGGATATTACCACTCAAATCATTATGAGCAAGATTCAAGTCCACCAACTTAACACAATCACCTAGTTCCACTGGTATCACTCCAGTGAGTGAGTTTTGCTCAAGATGCAAGGAGGATAACTGCTTCAGAGCACCAATCTCAGCAGGTAGATTGCCAACAAAGTTATTGTTATCTAAAAGAAGCCTCTCCAAGTTTATCAACTTACCAAGTTCTGATGGAAGGTTACTTGAAAATCTATTGTTTTGCAAAACCAGTTGATTTAAGCTGCTGGAAAATCCAACGCTGGGGGATATCCCTCCAGTAAAGTCATTATAACCAAAGTCAATAATTGTCACATTTGGAAGTGCCCAGAGTCCATCTGGAATATTCCCAGAAAGATGGTTATTACTGATCCTGAACCTTATCAGTGATTTGCAGTCAACATACGAATCAGGAAAGTCTCCTGAAAAGTTGTTCTGAAGAGCTAGAAACAACGTTAGCTTTTTCCTTTCACACAAGAACCTGGGAAAGTCACCTGAAAATTGATTCTCCGATATGTCAAAACTGTCCAATGGTGAGAATCGGCCAAAATTTGGAGGAAATTCCCCAGAAAATTTGTTTTTATAGATTGAGAACCCTATAAGATGACGCATATCTGCAAATCCTGCAGGGATCTCTCCAGAGAAGTTGTTACTGTAACATTGAAAGACCACCAAATTCTTCAGGTTCCCAATCCCTTCCGGCAATGTTCCATGCATCTGATTTGAGGAAATATCAATTTCCTGCAAGTGAGAAAGACCTGCGATCCCTGGTGGCAACTCACCAGTCAAATAGTTATGATACAGCTCAATCTTGGTAATATTTTGCAATTTTGAAATGGACCGCGGGAAATCCCCCGAAATCTTGTTCCGAGATATATCCAATGTCTGCAAGGCCTTCAGCTCAAAAATTAACTCTGGAATCTGTCCTTTCAAATTGGACCCCGCTATATACAGCGTAGTCAAGTTCTTCAAATTCCCAATACTCTCTGGAATTTCACCTTCATCGTAACTGTTGAAGGCTAAGCCAAGATTACCCAGCCTGGTGAGGTTTCCTACCCAACTCGGGAACCTGCCTGAAAAGAAGTTAGATGACAAGTCAAGAAACTCCAAGTTTTTAAGTCCAGAAAGATCCGGCATGATTCCAGACATTCGATTCCGGGTCAAGTTCAAAACTCTGAGGCTGGTACATTGGTTTAGTTGGGCAGGAATTGTCCCAGAAATGGCATTTTCAGGCAAAGAAAGGATGGTAAGACTGTCAAGCACTGAAATGGAAGGGGAAATTTCACCGGACAGGGATTTGTGAGGAAGTGAAATCCCTGTGACGTTGCCTGAAACTGGATCGCAAGTAACTCCAAAGAATTTGCATGGAGACTCTGATTCTTTCCAGGAATCTAAAACATTGAAAGGGTCTTTGAGGCTGCGTTTGAAGTCAAGAAGAGCTTGGGTTTCAACGATGGTGAGGGAGAAAGAAGGCGGGAAAAGAGTCGAAAGCAAGACAGAGAAGGAGGACAGGAAGAAGAGTGCGTGCTTGGGCATTGTGGAGTTGTGTAGGGGCATAATGATAATTTCAACGCAAGCGAGGACCCGGAGTGTACTGGAAGTTAAAATTTGGATGCTGAATGATCGACATCCGTTCCGTTACCAATAGATCCAATGGTTATAGCAATGACATCCCTCCTGCCAACAGCTAAAACAAAGAATGACGTATAAATTACATGCACAAATGACAAAGCATAAATACGATTAAAATACGCGACGTCGAAAGAAAAGAAAAGAGAATTATGCTATATTGCTATTGCCAGGCTTTGAAGTTACCCATTTACATACTCTTGCTTTGTTTTATTCAGCAAGAAAAGAAAAGAAAAGAAAAGAAAAAAAAGCGCTCATTCACTCACTCACTATCAAGGATTGGTTGTGATTAGGAAGATAAAATCCTTGAAGTAATCAGGGAACAGTTCAACTAAAAGTAGGTTTTTTTAGATTGGAATGTCCGAAATGCCGTCACCCACATCCAACTTTTAGGTTGCTTACGCTATTATACAATGGATTATAGTAGTAGTCATTAACAAAAGGAAAAGAAATCTGGATCAACCCAAATGAATAAACTAAAGTAACAAACAAATAGGCAGGCAGGCAGGCAGGGTATGAACAGAGAGAGAAAGAAACAAAACATCATTAATGGACAAAGAATTTCATGGCATGGGCTTATCTTTCCAACTCAAAATGCAGAGATTTGGAAATCCAAAGCTGATTTCCATCCTTTTACAGTTGTGAATTCCATAAACGATTGGAATAGAGTCATAGACATGTATAAAGCAAACAACAACTGGAAGCAAAAAATGGATTCAAGTTACGTACCGATAGGAAGTAAACTCTCCGGCTACACCAAATTGTCTCCTTTCGTCTGGCCACTGAGAAAGATTATAACTAGTGCTTCTCTGTTTCACGAAGTGAAAGCCTATCTTTTGAGTTTGACTATCTAAAGATAATTTAATTTCTCGAAAGAGGGTATAGTTTTCTTTTTTGGGTTGTTGTTCGGCAGACTGTCACTGGAACTGACTAATACTATCTGACTAACAATCAAAAAGAAGAATATAAGAAAAAGAGATTTTAAGCTTCTGAAAGAAAAGCAGAAATCAGAGAGGGTTGGCTTCGTGATCTCTGAATTCTGATGTTGGGCTGAGTTGTTTACGAAGAAACTGCAAAACCAGGTAGAAGACTATTAATTTCAGGATGACATGAGAAGAAGAAAGAAAAAGAAGAGAGAAGAGAAGTTATTCCATGATATCTGAGGGAGAAAAAAGAGAAAAAAATGCCTTGAGAAGAAGATTGGTTCAGTGGAGAAACGCCAACATCATTCGATGCACTTGCATTGCATCGATGCGTATATGATTTGAGAAAATGGTACAGGTGGCAAAAACTGCTAAATTATTGAAGGTGAAAACTTTTATTTGGCATTTGTTAACCCCACACTGCCTTGTCCACTGTTAAGTGGACCTATCTGAAATGATATTTTAACCAATTTTCACGAGACAGACAATTAACGACAATTAATGCCATAAGAAAATGAGATAAAAGACTTTAATTTATATTAAAACAATTTAACAAAATTTGAAAAAAAAATTTCACAATTTATATTTTTTTAAACGTACAATTAAAAGCATAAACCTAGAAATACTAAACACATCCTAATTATATGTTTTGTCAAGGACATAGACACTTATGAAATTAAATTAGTTTTACATTATTTCATATTTTTTATACTATTTGTATTTTTTTTAATCTAATTGTGAAGTATTATACTTTCTTCAAGTAGATTATGCATAAAAAATTTCAAGTTAATCGAAAAATTTAATTATAATAAAATTTCAACCGTTAATGTATATTGAAAAATATATTATTCTTGATGAAAATGTTAAGATATCATATCGATATGAAGCTTTATTTACATGATAAATATGAGTAGATTGTTCAATCTAAATGGTTAGTTTGTAAAGTATTAATCATACATGAAGTTATTAAAATCATGTAAAACAAATTTGTTTTATATTCGTATAACTTGATCCTTCTTTTCTTTTTTCTTTTTTTCAATTTTTACATTGATTAGATTTTTTACTAAAAAAATAAAGTTATGAAAATTTAATATCTAAATACTAATTTCAATAAATTTATTTCATATATATATTTTTGCATGTAAAATGTCAATTTAAAATAAAAAAGAATTGCAAAATCATGTTAAGTTGCTAATACATATTTTTTATCTTGTGAACTAATAATATATTTTTTTTCTTTTTCCCTTTTATTTTTTTTCTTCAACCCGGAGGAAAATGAAAACTTTTGTTTAGGCCTCATGGAATGATTAATGAGTTGATTTGTTAAGAAACTAATTACCGAGCACATGCATTTCTATTTCTTTCAAATGCTGCAAAAGAAAGCAATTATTTCAAAGGTTGATGGCAGGTTTTTATCGTAGATCAGGTAGCCAAACACAATCCGGAGAGGCTGCAAAGTTTCATCGTGTCCCGTCCGGAGTAGAGAAAGAAAAGAATTAACTTTCCATCAAACCAAACGACTAGTTAAGGACTCGGGAAATGTGAGTAGAAGTAGAACTGAATTTGGTAGTAATTTAATAAGACTCGAAAATAAATAGTTGAAAATAGTAAAAGTAAAATTTTTTCATATATTTAAATATAATTTAAATTTTAAAATTATTATTATTAAAAAATTTTTATCGTTTATTATTTTTAATTTTAAAAAAAATTAATTTAAATCGTAAAATAAATAAAAATATTTACAATTACACCAAAAGAAAGATCATATTATCTAAAGTCTTCTTCAAAAGAAAACAGTAAGATATATAAAAAAAAAGAAAAAGAGATCCTTTATGTCGAAAATTGAAAATATTTGTTCAAAATAAAAACTAATTAAGTAAATTAGGTTTTTGACTTTTTTTTATGTCCAAAATTGCAAATATAACTAGCTGTCATATCACAAATTAAAAAATGTCAAGTCATTTGTAATTTTGATGAATAACGCATTTCAACCATGAATGTTATCACGTAATTCATTCTGTCGAGTGTCGAATATTATTCCTATATGTTAAATTTCGAAAAAGTTAAAATTTTGATTTGAAATAAACAAAATATTTGATTCTGAATTGAAAATTATTCCAAAAATTAAATCTAAATTGAATATTTAATCCGCTCAAAATTGCATAAATCTGGACAAGATTTTTTTACATTGAAATATTATTATATTAACCAATAAATAATACTTATTTTTAATGTTAAAATTTGTTTAAAAGTATAAAAATAATAATTATCCAAATATAAATTAAATGAGAAATTATTTATCGTTTTCAATTTCTTAATCAATCGCTTGGTAGAATGATAAACACCCAAACACATTGCGAAGTTGGATAAGTCTGTTTTTGTTTTCTTTTCGTTTTCGTTTTCACATACAAGTCCACGTGCAGCATGCGCTGGAGGCTGGACCACAGCACGAGCAATAACTTTAGCCCTTGAAGTTGAAGGTGGATTCTTCTCTATCCATTCCACACAACTCAGCTCCTTCATACTTCGAATTCTCTTCTGTCTGTACTAAGAATTTGATCCTGCTGTTGTTATCATTATATATTTGTAATTTTTCTATTTAAATTCTTCAAATTGAGAAAGATAAAAGTGAAGCCTTCATTCCCATCTTTGTTGGCATTATATTTTTTAGGTGCAAATACGTTGGTTGTGTTGTGTAGTCCTCAGCTCTGGAGCTCTAATTTTAAAGCTCTAAAGTCCGACAACCCTTACCCACAAAGTGTCCAATTGCACCCAAATGGGCTCCACAAACCCATCGCCAACACCGGAGCCTTTCGGGCCAATGCCCCACAACTAGCCCATAAAGGAACACAACTTGTTCGTTTACAACAAAATTCTAAATTAACAAGGAACCATGTCTTGTTCACTCCGAACACTACCATGTTGTTATTCTATATGTGTCATGATCGATATATATATATATATATATATATATATATATATATATATATATATATATATATATGAGAGTTTGTATATGATGCATTGACAGTGTATAATTTTTATACACTGTCAATGCATCAGAGATTGACACCTCATTAATAGGCCCTTATGGGCAAATTAAAAAAATTTATTTATATTTGCATATAAGGGTCTATTGATGAGGTGTCAACCTCTTATGCATTGATAGTGTATAGAAATTATACACTGTCAGTACATAATATATAAATCCTATATATATATATTTGACTACAAGGAAGATATTTAATACCAGGGGATGGGATGAAGTTATTTGGATTCGAATTCAAGTCTTATCATATGTCATAACTCATCATTCACTTGATCAATAGATTATTGGCAATAATAGGTTTTTATCATGAATACACAAGTAAATCAATGTATATCATACGATATATTTGATACATTTTAATAATAGAGCAAACCAAATTAATTACAAATATAATTTTAATATCTTTTACCAAAAAAATTATAAACACATTTTCTAGATATTTTTAACTTAAAAACGAGAAAATTTTAGACTTTTAGCTAGCCAATTGACATGAAAAATATAATAACTTTTATTTAAAAATATGTACGGTTAATGAGCATTTTAAAAGTTTAAAAATAATTATATTTTCTATTTGTTCCACATACTCATTCAATTTTTATTAATATATATTATTTTATAGGTACATGCTATTTATAATTAATTTTCAAATTGTTTGTCACGTCTTATGATATGAAACTCAAATTTTTTTAAAAAAATTCAGATTAAGTATCTTAATTTAACTTTAACAATTATGAATACGACGACAACGACACGAACATTTTTTTTTTATAACATGTCGGTGTTGGAAAGCGTCAATCCCTTTATAACACCAAATCTTATGCGGCATTTGACAAGGGTGAAATGGAATGGTTATTCCTTTTCGAATAACAGTAGGAGAGTTCATTTCATTTTGAATTAGCCATTTTGAGGTGGGATTCATTTTCCTTCGAGATAGGCTTATTGTTCATATACCCATTTTACCCTCATATATATATATTAAAAATTCTGAAATTGTCCAAATTTGAGGAGGGAGAAAAAGTGAAAAACCACTGCCCCAATACTATGATCAGGGGAAAATATTTTTTTTTAACTTTAATTAAAAAGTTGTTGTTAAAAGTATTTTAATATTTTCGATTTATGCAATTAGAAATAACTTGGACAAAATTAAACACATTGAACTCAAATTAACTTACTACTACAAAATTCGGACAAAATAGTGCGTTTATGATTAGCTCAGGCATTACATCTAGGATTTATTGTTTTTTTTTTTGAAAAACTAATTAGATAAGAAGGAAGATAAAGTAAAAAAAGCCGTTTTTATGTTTTCTGTTGGCAAATTGCCGTTGTTAAGCGATGGTTAACAACTGCAGAAGGCGTGCAGCTGGTGGGATGGTCGGTCGTCGGATTGTATGTGTGGTTGTTTAAGATTATGATTGTTGGAAGGTGTGAAGAAGGATTAAATAAGTATTGAATTGGGTTGTAATTGTTCTAGCGGAAAATTTTAATTTTTGATTGAACTGTGTTTAGAAATTAGCTGTAAAGAGAAAAATATAGATTGTTTTTAATAAGGATAATTATTCGATCTATACATCGTTGAAGAAATTTTTTTATTCTACAAATATAATTAAGATTTTGACATATGTTTTTTTAAAAATATTTTTATAATATATGTGTCATCATCTTAATATAATTTGTAGAATATAAAAAAACTTCACCGATGATATATGAAATAATTTTCTTTTTAATAATTGGTTGTAAAGAGAAAAATAT
Source organism: Heritiera littoralis (assembly GCA_031772115.1). Taxonomy (NCBI): domain Eukaryota; kingdom Viridiplantae; phylum Streptophyta; class Magnoliopsida; order Malvales; family Malvaceae; genus Heritiera; species Heritiera littoralis. The sequence goes on along the minus strand of JAPDPK010000060.1, from coordinate 2,697,940 downwards.
GAATTGTGTATAAAATCTCTTAAAACGTATAAAATAAAAAGAATATAATTAAGATTTTTTGGTACCCTGGATTAACAATTAGCAAAGCAAGCAAGCTGTACGGTAGTTTACTAACAAGATCTAAAAAGCCTAGACGGCTGGTTATCACTTATCACGATCCCAAGGCAAAGCACTTGGTCATGTACTATGTGTCCATACTTTTTCCTAGTTCTATTTTTTTTCCACCAAGAACAATTTTTTTTTGCTCTGAATTAATCTTTGAATTGCTAAGAGTCAATTACATCAGATTCAACAATTCATTAGGTTGGTAGGAAAACCAGTTAAAGGGACAACATCTTAATCTGGTTTTCTTGGCAACCCAATCAGCTAAGGTATTAATACCTCTGTTTACAAAAGAAAATGAAAGCTCCAAAAACAGATGGCTACACCGCAAAACATCTTCTTCTACAGCCAACGTAGACCAACTTCGGGCTCTGGACGAATCATGGAGTCTAAAAATAACCTCCGCACAATCCGATTCCAAAATCACTTTCTTCCAATTTCTGTCAATTGCCAAGAAACATCCCAACCTAATTGCCATTGCCTCAGCAACAGGAGCTGAGCATACTCGAACAACCATATTTGCTCCACCCACAATCATTCCTGAGTAATCTCTAGCTACCGTAGCAATCCCTGCTTCCTTCTTCGCCTCATCAAATGAAGCATCATAGCAAATTTTGATTACAGAGGCTGGTGGAGGAACCCAACTTGGTGCTGTTCTAGTTTGAGAGAAAACAACATCAGAATCTTCTTGGCTATCCAGATAGCTTTGGAACTCCTTTGTGGCTACCCTCCAGACATCAATAGGGTTTCCCACTTTTCCTTCAAAAAGCAATGCATTTCGACTTTACCACATATTCCAGCAAATATAAGTAATCAAGCCTTTTGGATTAAAGGATCCAAACTCAGGCATTTGCATCACAACATCATTCCACCATTTCCAGAAACATCTAAATCCAACCTTGTCTGGGCAGTAATTAAACTGTGAAGATCCCCAGACTGCCTTTGCAAAAAGGCAGAAAAATAAGATATGTTCCAATGATTCCTTCTCTCCATCGCACCTGCAACAAGAAGCATTTTGATGCTTCAATCTCTTTGCAAGATTTTCTTTGGTAGCTAAAGCATTGTGGCAAGCTCTCCAGACAAAATTTTTAACTTTTGGTTCTACTGGTAAGGTCCATATGCTCTGCCAAACTTTACCATTTAGCATATGTAAATTTTCTGAAGCAGAAGGACATGATAAGGGCCTGTCAATTTCTTTACTCATCAAAACTTTGACTGCTGACTTAACAGTGTACCTGCCATCTCTTGTATAATGCCAGACAATGGAATCACGACCCTCAAGATTACCCACAGGGATGTACAAGATGGCTTTAACTTCTTCCTCCTGAAACAAATCTTTCAATAAATTTATCTTCCATGATCTCCGATTGAAATCAATGAAAGATGACACCAGTGTTGGCTCTGATCGTGGAGGTTGTTGGGTAGTTACTTTGTAAGAGTCAAGCATTGGAACCCATCTATCTTCCCAAATTAGAATATCCTTTCCGTTGCAGACATTCCATCTAGTTCCCATCTTCAAAACTTCAATTCCTTCATATAAACTTTTCCAGCCCCAAGAAAAAGTTCTGCCTTTCTTAGCGTTAAGCACATCTGAAAAAGGGAAATAGATTGCTTTTAGTACCTTTGCCCATAACGCATCTGGATTCGTCAACAATCTCCATGCTTGCTTTGCCAAAAGTGCCTGGTTAAAGATTTTGAAATCTCGAAAACCCATTCCTCCTGCTGCTTTCGGATCACAAAGCTTCCTCCAGCTGAGCCAATTAATATTAGATTCACCTTCACTTGATTTTCCCCACCAAAATCTACTCGTAATAGAATTTAGCTCTTTACAAAATGATACCGGGAATTTAAAACATTGCATTGCGTATACTAGTACTGCTTCCGCAACTACTTTAAGAAGAACCTCTCTACCCGTAGGTGACAAAAGATTTCTTTTCCAAGCTTGAGTTTTAGTTTGAAGTTTTTCCAAAATAAATCGAAGTGTTTCTCTTTTGCTCATTCCCCAAAACATTGGCAGCCCCAGATAGGAATTGTTTGAACCCGTCATTTGGAACCCAAAACTATCTCTGATAGCAGCTTTAAGTGAAGAAGAAGAATTTGGAAAAAAGAAAACCGCTGATTTGGAGAAGTTTGCATTTTGGCCTGTAGCTTTCTTGAATTTATCCAGAATATCTAAAATAGTCTCGCAGCATTGCATGTTTGATGAAGCAAAAATGAAGCAGTCATCAGCGAATAGGAGGTGACTAAGTACCGGACATATATAACAATTGCTCATTGCTTTATTTTCAATGCATATATTAGTTGGCACATGTACTTGCTTTTCCCATGCTAAAAAGCATCATCTTGGCTACCATCGGAATCACCTTTCAATCACGAAAATCAAGGTTGAATATTAGCTGGTTGGTTGCTTCCAGCTTCAACCGGCTTTTTATGCTCCATTAATTTGCCTAATTATCCCTTTCCACCATCTTATGTTTTCGAGGTTCATCATCCATCATCATTATTATTATTAAATTTTGCAGGGAACTACAATTGGTCAAGTAAAAAACTAGAAAGGGATAATTATGTCTCGTCTTATGAGTTGTGAAATCATGTCATGCATGCTTTTACGACAAATTCTTGTATTAGTTTTTTGATTACTTATTTCATATATTGTTGATAATTTTTTTTTTATTTTACAAGCATAGTTAAGATCATGATACATATTCTATTTTATTTATTTTTTATTTTTTAAAATATTTTTATAGAACATGTGTCATTATTTTAATATCATTTGTGGAATAAAAAAACTTTGTCGGTAATATATGAAATAATTATGCCTTTTTTATATATATTTAGTTTGACTTTGTATATAATGCATTGGTTGTGTATGGTTTTTGTATATTGTCAATACATTAGAAGTTGATACATCATTAATAAACAAACTAAAAAAAATCAAACTCTTAAAAATAAATACAAATAAATTAATTCAATGATCAAATTAAAAAATATAAATTCTATAAAAAATATGAAATATTGTCACAATCTGAATACACAGTATTTTACACTTTTTCACACATTTACATACACGTTAATTGGTTGGGCTGTCTATGATGCCTTTATTTTCCACTTCCAATTCAACAGTAAACAATAATTTCTGTAAATTACTTTAATTTACATAAGTAAAATATTTACAAAACAGTATTTATATCAATCATATACATCCCCTGTTTAATACAATACTGTAGTACTGTAAAAGTAAGTCTGAATATATAAAAGAAAATAAATATACCTCCAGGAGCTAAACAAGCTGCCTCAAGGTAATCAATACGTAGTCGATAATCCTCGGATGATACGTTTCTCAGTCACTGAAAATACTCTGAAGAGATGAAAATAAAGGGGTGAGCAAACCACGACTCAGTAAGAGAGTTGTATGTAATTTTAATATCACGAAAACTATATGCAGTAAAATCTTTTAGTTTCCTATTGGTATGCTAGGCACACTAAAATGAAAGATACTATAGTCGGCCAGGTAATACAGATGGAGCATGTAAGGTATTTTGAAATACCTATCTTGTCCCGAAAACCCAGAGCGACTATAGGGAGTAGAAGTTTAATTTAATGTAAAATTTATTTAAATATTCACTGCATATATTTCACACACTTGAGTAAAATAATTCATTAAATCATATAAGTCAACACTTGAAAAACAATTTGATTTCCACCATTGAAATCATCACCTTTACACGTGCAACAGTAAAATAACAGTTCAAATCATTACCAATTTAGTGATAAAACACTTCGGTAAAGAGTACATTTCAGTAAATATCATAAAAATCAGTAATAACACGTGAAATAATAGTGGAGATTAGGCAACACCCTAATGATATCATGCTATAATCCCTGTAGGGAGTAATAATAATAAACACGTGAGATATATGGCCATAGTCTGTAAATGTCCTCGATCGTACACTGAGTAGGTGTCAACCGGGACGCTGAAGACAGGCTCAATGTCAACAGCTTCACACATGATACAGTAACACACGAAACACATGACACGTGAGCATGATATAGGGCCTATCAATCTCAAAACAGTATATGTGAAATCTCATTACCTTTATGAAATTAAGTAAAATCAATAATATCTTTCAGAAGTCCATAAAGGTATAAATTACAGTATCTCATATGGTGAAAACAGTGTTGTAAAATAATTACACTGTAGTAATAAATCTCATAAATATTCTATTTCACCGTAAACACATATACTCGTATTTTCACACTTTCCTTTCAAAATTCAAATATCAAGATTACTGGAAATCATTTTCTGGTAATTTCATAATTTATAGAAAGTAATAATATTTATTTTCCAAAATTCATAGTGATTTCATAAATACATTTTTCACTATGGAACACATGTAGAAACATTTTGTCCCAAAACAATATTCACACAATAATATCACCTTTATGAAAATCATTACACGTGGTAAAAATCTTCAGTCAATCCATAAAGGATATTTAATAAAATAATGAATATTATATTGAAAATAATTTATAAAATATTCACTATTCAACATTTCACTTTACAAATCACATATTCCACTATGAAACACTTGGGGTGAATTTTCAATAATTTAACTTTTATCGAAATCAGTAGCATGAATATTTAATAAATGTTTTTAGGTAAATTCACGATTTATGAAAAATAATAAATATTTTGCTCTCGAGGCTAGGAAAATATTTCACAATGCATTAAAATATTTCATGGCATTTTTAAAAATATTTCTAATAAATTTCGGCAGCATAACAGCTGTTAACACCCTAGCCCTACAATTGCAAACACAGTTCAAACCAGTCAAACAGCCACAATTTCCCAATATTCAAGGCAATTCACCTCCAAAATAATTTCATAAAATTATTAGCATGAAAACCATGCATTCGAGATATCCCTACAAATTACACACGCGTCTCTTACCTGTCTAAGGTATTCGCGTTTCTCGATAGCACCATGCGAAAACTGTAACTCCCAGGCTGCAGAGAATTCCATCAAAATTATTAGCTTATTTAATGCTTATTTTTAAGCTATCATTCATATCATAATGTAGCCATAATAATTTCTACCGGTAGTATAACATAACTTCTTCGTTTTGCGTCTAATTTTAAATCCGAGCACACTGACAGACTCATTGTAATTCCTACAGTCTAAATTTACCCTCAATTCATCAAAGTCAGCCATGATTCAAGGTCCCCTTTGCCTTGGCCGAAAATCTCCTTAGCCATTTTTGTTGATTTTCCAACAATCCACTCTTACCATGTTATTCTACTATGCTCAACCATCATTTTGGCACCATTTTTAGACATGAAACCACATGAATTCCTTATGCTCCCATGTTGGCCGAAACCTCCTCTCATGGCCAATTTTTATTTTTCAATATTTAAATGAAACTAAGACTAAAAACATGTTTATCATGCCTAAAGGAATAAATCTTTACCATTAGATTTAAAGAAAGCATAAGGAATGGTGAAGAGCTCACCTTGGCCGAGAAGTACTCCCCCTTTTTTCTCATTGTTTTGTGGTTTAGTCAATGAGATATAGGTATAGGTAGGTAGAAGAGAGAAAATAGAATGTTTTTGTAGTCAAAAGTTTGGTGGAATTTTGACTAAATTGGTAGTTATGGAAGCTTGAATTTTCTTTCTCCTCTTTTCCTTGTACATGGTGTAGACACCATTTTTGTCCGGTTCTTTTTCAAACATTTTTTAATTAATTAATTAGTTTATATTTGATTTTTAATTTTTAATTTTTTTTATTAGATTTAGAAATAAAATTTGGATTTTGATTTTGATTTTTTATAGAATAATAAAAAAAAAAAGAGGGAAGGAAATCTAAATTAATTTTGATAGGAAAGTAGAATTAAATGAAACCATTAAAAGATTGAAAATTAATTTGGATTTGGAATTGATATCAAATTTAAGATTCGATTTTTAGAATATAAAATTTCCTAAAAAAATTGATTCTTGATTTCTAATTATTACCAAAAATAAAAAATAAAAAAAATAAAAAAAGGAAAAAACCCTAGGTCTATAAAAGGAGAGAGCACAATACACAAAAAAGAGGAGAAAACCCTAGAAAAAAAAAGAACAACACAGAAAAAAAAACCTGGAGAGAAAAAAAAAACCCTAGAGACCCTAGAAAGAAAAAACCTAGTTGGAGAAGAAAAAGAAAAAAACCCTAGCTATGGCCACCTTCACCATCGTTCCCTGCCACCGGTGCTGCCTCTCCATTGCTGCTGCGTTTCGATCCCTGTCCATTATCTTCTGCTGTGTCCATCATCACCTCATCTCGCTCCCCGCTGACTTCCCTGCACTGCCAAGCCATCCTGCACAGCGCCACCATCACTGTACCTCCGTTCCTCTGTCGCCCGCTCAGTCCTACACCAAACCACTGCTGCACTGTCACGACTCCATCGCCACATCTCCTCGTCATCTTCATTGAGCACCGTAGCCATTACAACCATCTTGTTTCCTGAACTGCATCGCTGCTCCGACACCATCTTCATCGCCTGCGGCCTGCTAGCTGCTGTTGCAGCACCACCTACTGCTGTCCGTTGCCTCAAGCCCCGTTGTTCTCTTATTATTATCATTATTTTTTTGTGTTTTGCCCACTACAACGTGAAGAGGCAAGAGATTCGAGCTGTACGTGAAAGAGCAAGGAAGTTCCCGAAGATAAAAAGCCATCTATAAAACAGTGCAGCTGCAACTTTTTCCTTGAAAACCTTTAGCATCGCCGGTCTTCTTTGCTGCCTGTGCTTGCCGCTGCTTCATCGCTGTTCCAGCCCTGCTTGCGCCACCATCGTCGACTGCTCCAACAACCCGCTACTCATTTGCTTGGTATTGATTAACGTTGCAGCTATAGTAGAAGCAGAGGGAGATATCTTTAAAAGATTAAAGAGAAGTAAAAAAGAGCAGGACGTTAGCTTCATCAGGTTTGTCTTTTATTTTGTTCATTAATTAATTAATAGATCAATAGTTACTAAATAACGTAATAATATAACTTGGTGATTAATTATTAACTTGATACATAGATTTTATAATTCCTTGCACGATAATGAGCAGGATAATATGATATGACTTGACTCTTTTTAATTTTGTATGATCAATAATTTGGTCATTTGCATGTATGTACATAATGTAATACGTTTGCATGACGATAATATGATATTTTTATTTTTGCATGTGCTAGATAATATAGTTGTAAAAATTATGGGATAAGATCTTGGAGTTTTAATTGTAGGAAATATAAGTCTTAAGGAAAACAAAGAAAAATCTTTTCGGTTATAGAAAATTAATATAAAATAAGTAAATTAAACAAATACACTAAAATAAGTATAAGACAAAATGAAAAATTAGAAGAAACAAATAAATCATAAAATATGTCCGACGATGGAATTTTAAAGGTACTGCGCTTGAGTAGTACTTTTAAATATCTTGAGGTGAGGAGGTTCCTTTTAAATCTTACTAGCTTGATGGAAGATTTAAAAAGATATTTCCGATATTTAAAATTCAAATTTATTATTAAAATTAAAATAAGAATCGATTAAAATTAATTGCAATTAAAAGAATAAAAAATCAAATTAGAAATAAAGAATTATAAAAATTAATATATTTAGAAACAAGATAGAATAAAATAATAAAAATACAAATTAATCCGACGACGGAATTCTAAAGGGACTGCGATTGAGTAGTACTTTTAGATATCTTGAGGTGAGGAGGTTTCTTTTAAGTCTTGCCAGCTTGATGGAAGATTTATAGGACATTTCCAAGATTTAATAAATTAAATTATAAAAATAAAAATTAAATTAGATTAAAAAATAGTATATTAAAATTAAGTTTATTATAATAAAGAATAAAGATCAAATTAATAAATTAGAATTAAAATTAGAAAATAATTAAAATATATAGAAATTAAATTAATTTAAATATTTTAATAAATGTGAATTATTCCGAGGATGGAATTTAAATGGAATTGTGCTTGAGTAATTTCTTTAAAAATTCCTAAGGTGATAAAGTTTCTTTAAGGTCTTACCAGCTTGATGGAAGGTCTTTAAGAAAATCTTCAATATCAAATAATTCATGTTTATTTAAAGATATAAAAAATATATGAAATAATAATTTATATAAGGAAATAATAATAATAGAATAAAATAAGATAAAATAAATAGTATAAAATCAATAGAAATTGGATAGGAGTCTAAATAGGGATTGGATAATTTATTTAAATATCCGACGACGGAGCCTCTTCAAGAAAGGCGATTGGTCCTACTTGAATACTCTTGAGGTGAGAATAACTTTTAAGTTGTCCAACCAGCTTGATGGAGGAGACTTAAAAGATTTTTCAATATTTAATTATATCGAAATTAAAGTAAAAGGCAAAATTAAGATAACCTTAGATCACTTGTTACCATTTTAGGATGGGTGTTGTGAGGGTGCTAATCCTTCCTCACACGTAACCGTACTCTCGAACCCTAGGATTCTTAACGTAGACCAAGCCTTATCCTTAGTTTGAATAGGTGACCAATCACACCTAGGTTAGAATGGTTGGTGGCGACTCCGTAGTTTTGTGTCTAGCTATTAGGTTTCCCGAAACTTAATACATTACGACACATGGTGTGGAAGACAAAGGTAGAAGACCATGAATAGTGCCGTGTGGCTATTGAAGGAAATATGTAGAGAATTCTGAAAATGACCAAAATTACCAAAATGCCCCTATTTATGAAAATTTCAGACAATTTTGCCTTTATGTTTCCGCAATAGTAAAACGATGTAATTGTATTCCAAATTTTCAAATTTTAGTACCAAATGATCATATTAAATGTACCTTAATGATTGAAAGTGGTTTCGTTGGTGTGCGGTGCATGGATAGTGAGAAATTACGATTTTACTCTAGCGACCTGCCAGCGAAATTTTCTATTTTGGCGACTGATTCAAGAAATCTATTGACACTGTGTTAAAGTACTTTTCATGTAGAATAACATGATATTTTTAACTTCATCCCAATTCATTTCGGTTTGAGTGAAATCTACTAAAATACCCTTAGGACGTATTCGTCATTTTCTAATTTATTTGTCATACTTTCAAGAATGGTGCAAACAAGGTATTTTAAGTCTCATATCTCCATAATGTCACTTTTACACCATCACTACACTGTTTCATCAATTGTATACACATTTGGGCTCGAATTTTCAAGTAGGGCCCACATCACTATTTACTTAAATTTTATAAAATATTCAAAAATTAAATTAATAATTGATTAATTCCACATGTACAGTACCATATAATCGGTTCTCTCATAAATAATATAAAAATTAAATTAATTTTATTATGTGTAAATAAATACTTATATATATTAAAAAAACAAGAGGAGAGTTTATTTCATTTTGAATTAGTCATTTTGAGATGAGATTCATTTTCCTTTGAGATAGGATTATTGTTCATATACCCATTTTACCCTTATATATATTTTTTCAAAATTTTGAAATTGTCGAAATTTGAGGTGGGAGAAAAACCACTACCTTAATACTCTGATCACGGGAAAATAATTTTATTTAACTATAATTAAAATGTTATTATTAAAAGTATTCTAGTATTTTCGATTTATGCAATTAGAAATAACTTGGACAAAATTAAGCACGTTGAACTCAAATTAACTTACTACTAAAAACTTCGGGCAAAGTGATGCATCTACAATTGGCTTAGGCATCAGATCTAAGAATTTTTGTGACTTTTTATTTGAAAAACTAATTAGATAAGAAGGAAAATAAAGTAAAAAAGAAGAAGATGTTTTTGTGTTTTTTGTTGACAAACCATCATCGTTAAGCAACAGTTGATGATTGGAGAGGGCAGTTTTTTGTGACGCTCGGATGCTAAGTGTGGTTGTTTAGGATTGTGATGGTTGCAATGTGTGAAGAAAGATTAAATAAGTATTGATTTGGGTTGTAATTGTTCTAGCGAAAAATTTTAATTTTTGATTGAATTGTGTTTAGAAATTAGTTGCAAAGAGAAAATTATAGGTTGTTTTTAATAATTGGTTGTAAAGAGAAAAATATGAGTTGGGTATAAAATTTTTCTTAAAATACATAAAACAAAAATATAATTAAGGTATTTTTGGAACCCTGTATTAACAATTAGCAAGGCAAGTTTGTAAAAAAAAAAAAATGCAAGGCAAGTTGCAACGGCGGTGCGTAAGTCATGGTTGGAGGGGCCTGGCCCCCCCAACATTTTTACTAATCTTTTTATATATGATATATATAATGTAATTATATTGCATAAATTTAAATTGGCCCTCTCAAATTAAAAAAAATTAAAATTACATTTATATTAATTTATTTACTTTACTCATCCATCACTATTCACAAATACATAAAACAATTTGATTGTCACAAATATTAAGTTGCAATTATATAAACTTAAAAAATCCAATTTAACTTTTCTCATCTAAACTCTCAATCAACTAAATAGAAAACAAATCTATAATATTTTTCTAACCTAATAGCCATCCGATATCATTTTTATTATATATATATATATTTTTAATATTCTTTGCACTTTTATTTGCTATTTGGATTGCCTTGAGACCTGTCAACTATCCCCAAAAACAAGAATAGCAAAATTATTAATGTTTCTATGTTACTCTATTTTTTAAATATATGTTTATATATCTTGTTATCATATACATGAGTAATGTTAAAGAATTTATATTTAGTCAAAATTTTGGGATAATTCTTTTTTAATTTCTATTACATAATTTTGAGATAACTTTATTGTCATGTCAACATTGAATGAAAAATTGCTGAGACATTTAATTAGATTTAATTTTTGAAGATTTTGTTTCTTCAAAAGAATATCACTCATAATTTTAGATGAGATTATATATTTGATATAACTTATTTCTTTATACTTTTTCTTTATGAATTATTAAAATTTATAATTTTATAAGTTTATTTTTATTTTTATATTACTTGTATATATGTCTTATGTTATTAAAACATAATGATCGAACTCAAATGAAAAAAAAGTTTTAAAATTTTAATTAGTCCTAAAAACAAAAACTTAATCCAACGATTGTTATTTCCACTCAAAAAGATTAAATTTAAGATTTGAATTTTTATTCCCCTCGTACCACATATAAGCAAAAAAATAATAATACTAATTGGTTCCTATAAAATCAAATATCAAAATTCACTACCGGCAAGTTGTACGATAATTTGCTAACAAGATCTATTTTTATGTTTTTAATAAAAAAGCCTAGATTTTCACCAAAAAAAAATAAAAAAGCCTAGACGGCTGGTTATCCCTTGTCACGATCCCATGACAAAGCACTTAATCACGTACTCTATGTTCATACTTTTTTCCACCAAGAGCAATTGCTCATTGCTTTATATTCAATGCGTATATTAGTTGGCACATGGACTTGCTTTTCCCCTGCTAAAAAGCATCATTTTGACGACCTTTCGATCACGGAATTCAAGGTTGCATAGTAGCTGGCTGGTTGCTTCCAGCTTTAACCGGCTTTTTGCGTTCCATTAATTGCCTAATTATCCTTTTCCATGTCTCATGTTTTCGAGATTTGTTCTCCATCAGTATTATTATTATTATTAAATTATTATTATTAAATTTTATCGAGGTTATTACTAAACTTCGAACTGCATACGTCTCGTCTTATGAGTTTGAAACCATGACATGCATGTTTTTACGACAAATCCTTGTATTATTCTTTTATATATATATATATATATATATATATATATATAAAAGATTATTTTATTTACTATCAATAAATTTTTTTAATTTTACAAATAAAATTAAAATGATGATATATATTTTTTAAAAATATTAAAAAAATAAAAAAAAACACGTGTCTTCATCTTAATTTTACTTGTGGAATTAAAAAACTACACTGATGGTAAATATGATAATAATCAATATATATGCTTCTACTTATATGTGTAAAATTAATTTAGTTTTGCATTATTTTAAGTTATACTAGTATAAAATAAAACAAATTACTTTACATGATTTTTATAACTTTAGGTGGTATTAATATTTTTACAAATCAATCGTTAAATTTAACAATCTATTCGTAGCTTTTGTCTACATAAAGTTTCGGATAGATCTAATATTTTTATCATTTCAACTAAAAATAATTTTTTTAACTTATATTAATAGTGAAAATTTTATTATTTATTGAAGAAACGGTTAGATAATTTTAATTAACTTGAAATTTAATATGCATAATTTACGTAAATAGAACATAAAATTTAATGATCGAATTTGATAAAAATCATATAAAAAGATATGAAAGTATGTAAAACTAAATTTGTTTTACACATATATCAATATATTTTTTCCTCATATATATAGAGAGAGGAAGAATCCACTTTTGCTAGTGTAAAACAAAATATTTTACAACTTTTTTAGAATTTCATGTATGATTAATATTTTTACAAACTCACCATTAGATTTAATAATTTACTCATATTTATAATGCATGTAAGTTTTTGAGTCCCATATCAATTGAGAATAACATTTTTTTCAATATATATTAATAGTTGAAATTTCTTTATTATCAAATAAATAGTTAAATATTTTCAATTAATTTGAAATTTAATATATTTGATTTACGTGAATAGAATATAAAATTCAATGATCAAATTTAAAAAATATATAAATTGTATAAAACATATGAAATAATATAAAAATTAAATTAACTTTACTATGTGTAAATAAATACTTATATATGTGTATATTAAAAAGGGAAAATTTCATCCACCTCCTTAACATTTGGTCATAATTCAATTTCAATACACTAGTTTCAAAAATAGACACTCTGCCCCAAATTTTTTAATTTTACAGGACAACTAAGTCCTTTCGTTAGTCAACCGTTAGGTCCATTATTAAAAGCTTAATTTTATGACTATTTTGCTTTTGAGATTACTTGAAAAGCTTTGAATACTACTACAACCAGAAATGAAGTCAGATTAACAAAGCAGTACTATTAGAAATGTATTTATTTTTACTTTTAATTTATTTATTGTTTTATTATTTATTATTTTTGTGTTTTATGTTATGCTCTAAGTTTGTGGATTTATTTGCTTATTATTTATTATTTTTGTGTTTAATGTTCTGCATTAAGTTTGTGAAGTTATTTGTTTATTTTTTATTGTTTGTTATTTATTATCTAGTATAAACTAGATATGGCAATGGGTACCCTATAAACGGGTACCCGACACTACCCGACCCGATTAAGTAGAATTAAAGTAGTATATAATCGGGTTCGGGTAGGGTTTAGGTAGTAAAATTACTACCCGTCACGGGTTCGGATAGTTACCTTAGGGTATCCGTTACCAGAACCCGATTATAAATAATAATTAATTAATATGATGTTTATATTTTTTATATATAAATAATGTATTATTAATATTGTATTTAATTAAATTAATTCATCAAAAATCATAAATTATGATTTTTAACTTTAATTTATATTTATTAGTTAAATTAAATTTATTAACTTAATTTTTTAAATAAATTATTTCAAAATTGATTTTAAATTTAAATTTGAAAGTCAAACTTTGACTTAATAAATGAGTATTTAATAGGTTCGGGTAGTTAAACGGGTATTTTTTATTTTATAAGGTCAGGGTTCGGGTAACACAAATCAAAATAATCGGGTAGTTAATCGAGTTTGATTTTTATATATTTTAATCGGGTTCGGGTTTGAGTATTCCAAAATTAGCGGGTACCCGACCCGTTTACATCCCTAGTATAAACTCCATAACTAACCATTGTTATAATTTATTATCCAGGAGTTTAGGGTAAAATTCAAAGATTACTATCATGTTTTTTTCAAGCAATAGTTATGCACCAGTATACGATATTAAATTTCAAAATAAATATGTTATGCAAAGTTTCAATTTTTACTTTTTTCAATCGACTCAAAGATCCTTTCAATTATTACTTTTACTACTTGCTTTATCCTAATTGTTTTTACTTTATAAAAATCCAGATTTTAAAATAATTGTTCTATAATAAAAAAAATATTTTGTTCTTAAAAAAATAGAATTTTATTGTTCTTAAAAAATAGTATTTTTTAAGAACAAATACTTTTTTTTTTGTTATGGAACAATTATTTTAAAATTTAGATTTTTATGAAGCAAAAACAATTAGCAAAAAGCTAATAGTAAAAGTAACAACCGAAAGAAGTTTTGGGTCAATTGGAAAAGGTAAAAATTGAAACTTTGCAGAAATATATTTGTTTTGAAATTGAATATCATATTCTGCTACATGATTATTGCTTGAAGAAGGCATGATAATAATCTTTGAATTTTACCCTAAACTTATGGATAATAAAATGTGCCAATGATTAGTTATGGGGTCTATACTAAATAATAAACAATAAATAATAAGTAAATAATAAATAATAAACAACTAAATTTACAAATTTAGTGTAGAACATAAAATACAAAAATAATAAATAATAAATTAATAAATAATAAATAATAAGCAAATAAATCCATAAACTTAGTGCATAACATAAAATACAAAAATAATAAACAATAAACAAAAAACAAATAAATAAACAAAAAATAAATAAAAAGTAAAAAATAATACATTTCTAGTAGTACCGCTTAGTTAATCCGACTTCACTTCTAGTTGTGATAGTATTTAAAGTTTTTTAAGTAGTCTCAAGAGTAAAACAGTCATAAAATTAAACTTTTAACAGTTGACATAACGGTTGACTAACAGAAAGATTTAGTTGTCTTGTAACATAAAAAAGTTTGAGACGAAATGTCTATTTTTGAAATTAATAGATTAAAATTGAATTATGATCAAAAATTAAAAAGATAGATATAATTTACTTTATTAAAAAAGGTTCTCCAATACACCATATAAACAATTACAACTCTAAAAACACACTTTTGACAAACATCGGTTGAAGTTTAATCAGTTAATTAGTATTCATTCATATTCTTTTTTTTTCCTGGACTTGAAAAAGTTGCAATGGAATTGGAATCTCAACTTTATATCACAATGAGAAAGCAACACATCCACGTGGCAGCTTAGAGAGAATATACATGTGTCAGATGATTAAGCCAATCCTCGGCAACGTGTGAACTTGAGATGTTAAAAGCTACGTTTTTATTGAATGCAAGTGATTTGACAAGGTTCTTTATTCTTGGCTTTAAAATTAACAAATAGGATTGGATGGTGATTTCAGTTTATAAATAATATTCTGCGCAAAAAGCAGCCAATGCTGGCTTTAAACGCCTGATGAGTGGTGAGGTGATGGGCAAAAAGCCATGGAATCTGTCATGTGATGGCCCATTGGCTGGTGACTGGCGAGGGACTTGGGTTGCGCAAGGAAAACCTATTTGCCTGCTGACTCAACTTTCCTATACGATAAAATCGTGTATGGCATTCTTACTTTTTATGTGGTAAACGAATAATGAATTAGCAGGAGAGCTTTTAACTTGAATCTATTGCCCTCTTAATAGGGTCTTCTCATTAGTTCCAATAGTTTGTCTTTTTCTTTTTTGTTTTCTTAGTTGGAAGTAAAGTCCCAAATTATGTAATACAACCAATGAAATTGGAACTTTCAACTAAAAATATCTTACGTTTGAATCTTAAAATGAAAGGAATGGAACTTATTATAGGATGGCAAAATCGATACCTCTTAGTCTATAACCAATATCCAATGTGTGTTCTCAAGATGATAGTCCAAAACAATTAAAATATAATTGTGTCTAGTGGTGATGGAGCCAGAAATTATATTTAGTGGGAATTTATTCAAATACTTTTTTTTTTGGAGTGTAATAATAAGTATTTTCATCCGTTTTACGATATGAGATTGATCTTGTTCAAGTTGAAAGTAGTAAATGGTAAAGCTCTTCCAACAGTGACGACTTCAGGATTTGAACCATATCCAAATACTTGAAGAAAAAGTCTACTTCCACTTGTGCCAATAATTTGTTCGTAACTTATTCAAATACATTAAATAATAATAAATTTTAAAACTTTCATATCCTCATAATTGTTAAAAAATTTACAATTGTCATTGATATGATTTTTTATTTTAAAAACATTTACAATAATTTTGTTATTAACGCTTTTGAACTTATCTTTTTCAATGCACGCAAATAAGTTTTCAAGATGTACAATTTTGAAAATATTTGTGTATATTGTAATAGTGACAATGGATAGAATCAATGCTATTGTCAACATCAAATAAATTAATGGATACATTTTTTTTTGAGTCTCAACCATTTTATAGCAAAATCATTTTCTTTTAATTTTAAAAACTCAATGCTAAAGCACATATCTATAATATAGTTTTAAAGTTAACCTTTAAGTGCCAAAAATTCCACCGAAAAGAAATCTTTTGAATGTAGTTTAGCATGACACAAAAAAATTTATTTATATAAGATGTACATAATTTTAGAATTTTTTTGGGTCAACGGGGGCTTGAGCCCCGAGTAGCCCCTTAAGGGCTCTGCATCTGATGCCTAGTAAGAGAGAAAGAGAAAGAAATGAAAAGTGGAAGAAAAAAATACTTTCTTTTTATTTTTTCCTTAAAGTTTCTATGAAAGAATAATTTTTGTATTCCTTGATAAAAATTACTTATGTACAAGGAATTATATAGGACCAGCACAACATCTCTATACTATGATTTAGGGAATTACATCTTGCATTAAGAGAGAATTATTCTACATTATAATAAAAAACAAATTTTAACAATAAGAGATTAAGTGATTACCTAAATCACTCCTTACTCTAAGGGGAAAAAAACTTAACTAAAAGTGATAACAGTGACGGTTAATGCTAGAGATATGAACCAGATTTCTACACTTCCCTTCAAGTTGGATTGTGAATGTTGATCATGCCCAACTTGGACTTCAAATATTTGAAATTGTTATGAAGAAGAGTCTTTCTGTAAGAATGTCTGTAGTTTGTAAGCTTGTATACTAGTCTAACAAAAAAACTTAACTAAAAGTGATAACAGTGACGGTTAATGCTAGAGATATGAACCAGATTTCTACACTTCCCTTCAAGTTGGATTGTGAATGTTGATCATGCCCAACTTGGACTTCAAATATTTGAAATTGTTATGAAGAAGAGTCTTTCTGTAAGAATGTATGTAGTTTGTAAGTTTGTATACTAGTCTAACAATTCCTTCCTCTATTCGTCTTTATTAAAGTGTCAGTCAATCTCCACGTGCTCCATCTTATCATGAAGAAGAGGATTCTTTGCAATGCTCATGGCAACTTTCAACTTTGTTATAAAAAAAAAAAAACTAGCTTCATGGACTTCTCTGTTGATATTCAACCCTTAAGCAACCATTTTAGCCAAATTCCCTCACAAATGCGATGTGACATAGCTCTAAACTCAACTTCTGTACTACTTTTAGCCATAATTGATTGTTTCTTACTTCACCATGTAACTAGATTTCTCTTACACATAGGTACAATACCTAGTAGTTGATCTTCAAATGGTGACTGATGATCCGACCCACCAACATAAAAAACTACATCTCTATTTTGATGTATTCTTGAAATGTCACTAGAAGAAAACATAGCAATAATATCAAATTTTCAGTGACAAAATTTTTTTGCTACAAATAACATTTACTTGCAACAGATTTACAATGGAAAATTAGAATTTTTTCCTTTAAGTTTAGTGATGAAATTTGCAATAGAAAAAGATTCGTAGTCGACGGTTTCACACCAAACCACATGTGTAGCAAGAAATGTGGTGACGAAACTAGAAATGAAAAATTTGTCGCTAAAATTCATCATTGGAATTGACAAAAATATCCTTTGTTGATTCCCCTTAAAAAGAAAATAAAAAACCTTATTTTTTTCCCAATTATTTAATGTGGTTTAATGATGGAAGATTTGTCATCAGAATTAATGACGAAATCAGCAACAAATTTTCTATCACTAATTCCCCTTAAAAAGGCAAAAAAAAAACCACTTAGGTTTTTTTTTGAATTATGTAATGGGTTTCAATGACAAAAATTTATCCTCAGTTCCCCATAAAAAGATAAAAGAAGAAGCTTAGTTTTTTTTTTTAATTATTTAATAGGTTTTAGCCACAAGAGATATTTGTCACAAGATTCAGTGATGGATTTTTCTTTGCTGAATTCCATCGTTTTTATCAGTGGATAAAAAAACCCTCATTTTATTTTTTTCAATTCTTTAATGAGGTTTAAGGTAACAGTAAAAAGGATTTGGCGACGATTTTTTCATTGCGGAATTTGATTCTCTTTATCAACGACAAAAAACTCATCACTAAATCAAAAAATAAAAAAGAAAAAAAATATGTTTTAGCAACAGAAATTCGTCATGAATTCCCATTGATAACTATCAGACCCATTAAACCCTCAGCTAGTCTTTTCTTTCTTTCACTTCTCTTTTTTCTTTTTCTTTTCTCTCCCCCTCCGCCTTTCTTCCCCCTCTTCTCTTTCTGCCTAGCCACCTTCAGCCGTTCCACCTATAGCCCCTCGACCATTGGTCCATGCTCCCCTATCTAGCCTCTGACCTTCATTAGCCTTGCCCTCCTGTTGGTGCCTCATTTTCACTCTCTCTCATGCAAGCCACCACAAGCTTGTCGACTACCTTTGGCTAAACCTAGTAATCTTAGACACAATACAGTGACACAACACAAAAACAACACAAATAAAAGATACGAATGTGACATAGCTAAAAGTTGATAAAAATTGTATATAAATATAGAAAAAGCTAAAATATAATTTTTATGTTTGGGGCGTCGATACAAATTTTGACATAAAATTTTCATGTTTGCATGACATGAACAAAATTTTACATGACACGGACACAAATTTTATACATGAATTCTCAGGTCTACCTGCGGCAGCTAACCTAGTTGTCGGCACCTCTCCTAGCCATCGACACCTCCCCAAACTACCAATATGTCCTTTTTTTTTTCGTTTATCATTTTCTTTTTATTATTATAGACCATATTTGTTTTGTTTAATGAGTATTTTTTAGAATAGTCTGATCTTGAGTTTATTAAACTCCATTGTTCTTGTTTAGGATATAGAATTTTTTTAAGCCCTAAAGCATTTGTGGACAGATAATATGGGTTTGGACTAAACCTGATCATGGGTCGAGCCAGGCCTAAAGCATATAATAGTGGTTTATGTGTATGCCTAAGCCCGGCCTGGCTGCAAATTTGAGCTTGACTTTTAGTTCAGACTTGTTTTCATTTTTATAATGCAAGCTCGAGCTGCAAATTTATTTTTTTATATTTTAATGTTCATTTATTTGTTTTTTACTCTTTTATTCCTAGAATTTAATTTAATTTGTCAAATTTTGTATGTAAATTTCCATATAAAAATATATAATCATGTTTATTAATCAATAATGTTTTATATACATATAATTATATTATACTTAGTAAATATATTAAAAAAAACTTATAAATATTTATATGGCCTAAGGCTTTAAAAGGTCAAGCCAGGACTCAACTCGATTTTTGAACGGGCCTAAAAATTTTATACAAGCCTGATAATTGCATCAGATATTTTTGTTAAAATCCAACTAAATATCGAGTAGGCCTTCAAACTTGGGCGGATAGCCTTACTCTTGAGCAAGTCTAGTTTGGACATGTCTAATTGGACTCTAAGTTGAGATTGAGCCTAAAACCAAAATTTATCTCATTAATCTTCTTTTCTTTAAAAAAAAATAAATAGCTTTTAAAAAATCTAAAAAAAGATTAAAAATTATCGGATAAAAATCAATTGAAAACAGATTTCAAGTGTATATAGAATGAAGCTTGAGAATAAGAGGGAAGGGAGACATTATCATAATAACTAATATTTCAAGTGTTTTCAAAGTGTATATAGAATGAACCTTGATATCTTTATTTTTAGATATCCTTTCCAAGAGTTGTGACCTTACAACTAACTGGTGTGATCTTTCAAAAGTATTGTTTGTTCTAACAAACTTATCTTTTTAACAAAATTACAACTTTTGAAAATCTATGGTTATGTTTGAAAAACATAATTTCATACGTGAAAGAACATCATTTCAAATAGTATGTAACTCTTGAGGAAGAAACTATTCATTGAAATGTATCTCAAACTTTGTTCTAATTTTTTTATTGCATTGATTAAACATGATGTTTAATCAATCATTCTTTCACTATTTTGAAAATATTCCAATTAAACTATTGTATTATATTATTTTATAGTTAACATAATTTTTCTTGATAATATGAAGGTTATTCTTTTTGGACATAGTCAAACTTAAATGTTCACTTTTATGATGTATTCATCTGCATCCAACCATAAACAAAATTTTGGAAGCATTAACCTAGAATTATTGTAACGACCAACCTATCACTAAGCTGAGAAGCCACATTTAATTACGGTTAGTGCCTCAAATTATTCTATGAACAAGGTAAGAGGAATTAAAGAAATTTATAATAGTCTATTATTATAGTATTTAGTATTATAGGTGATGCAAGAAAAAGAATCTAATTCATTATCAGCCATGTGATTATTAGAAATATGATTTTAATTTATTTTCATACAAGACAAATCACACTAAAGACGGTAAAAATTAACCTAATTTGAAAAATTCGTTTGATCGACCCGAACTCAAATCCAATCGATCCAATTTGACTAAAAAAGTCAACAATTTAAACCCAATTTAATCCAAATCTAAAATGATTCGAATTCAAATGGACCCAAATCTAACCTAATTCAAACCAAATTGACCTTAATTGAAATTGATTGAAACTCGACCTGATCTAAATCTGAAATGATTTGAATCCAAAATGGCTAAATTTTTCCTTGACTCCAACTTTACTCAAATTTGAAATAATCTGAATTTGAAATAATTCGATTTTTCTTTAACCTAAAATGATCTAAACAAAAATAATCCAATCTAAACCTGATCCAACCTGTCCATTTGCAGCTCTACGAGAGATGAAAAATGCGAGGAAAGATATTGCTACCTATTATATATATATATATATATATATATATATATATGTATATATAAAATCTAAGAGTAGATTACAATATATATATATGGCATGTATTGAAGCGATACATAAAAACTAACTTTAAAAGATTAATCTATAACATGATTTAAATTCATCTTTAAAGTTACATAGACAAAAAAATGAAGAAGATTTTAAAAGTTTGGGGGAAAAATCACTGTGGTTCTTTTTGTCAGCTTGCAGCACAGGGCGATTCGATCACTACAAGAATGAAAGTGGTGGAAGACTAAACAAAAAGCTAAGTGCTATGAGAGATATTAAATAATAAAGAAAAGAATAGTGAAAGTGTGGAAAGGAAGGCTGTCGGTAGACTAATTATTTTTATTTTGGCCAAGTGATTGAGGAGAATCAGAGGGATAATATAACGGGCTGAAGCTCTGACACAAGAGAAGCAACTGTTAGTCAAGTTCTTGGGTAGCAAAGAAACATTGCAACAGCCTCGAAGCTAGTTCAAACTAGTGGGAGGTTGTGTGCATAGGAGATCTAGCACAACACACACTCTTTGGGGAAAAAAAACAAACAGAAAGAAAAAGATTGATATATCAATCAGATGGCCCGTGGTAGAGTTCAGATGAAGCGCATTGAAAACCCGGTGCACAGGCAGGTTACCTTCTGCAAGCGCCGAGCTGGCCTCCTTAAGAAGGCTAAGGAGCTTTCTGTGCTTTGCGATGCTGAAATTGCAGTACTTATTTTCTCCTCCCCTGGAAAGCTTTATGAGCTTGCCACCAATGGGTCTCTACTCTCTACATCTCTCTGTGTTAATTTACATTTACATTCTCAGGATAAATAAAGCTTATGATTAACATCCAATATGGGAAAGTTTATTCATATGCTTGGGAGCTCAAACAATGTTTGTTTTGTATTTGGCAAGGAGCATGCAAGAGGTTATTGAGAGGTATAACAAATACACCGGAGGAACTCAGCCTGATGAAGCCAAAGCGGAACCCATGGTAAGTGTGATACGTTCACGTTTCATACACTCATTCTGCTTTGCTGTTTCTATTGCTTAAACTACTATACGAATATTATCACTACATTTGGTATCTGCAAAGTGGCTTTGGAATCAGATTCTTCTGATTCAACACATCAATACAAAATATGTATGATTATGATTCGGTATGTAGTCTAGTACTTAAACACTTTTAAAAGACATAATTATTATTATACACTTTCAAATATTAAATAAATCATTTTTATCCCAAATTTAATCAAAGACTTTCTATTTTATCAATTTTTTGGATAAATTCTTTTAGCAAATTTTTTATCTCTTTCATTTTTTTTTTGGTTATGGTCACTTGGAAAATTTTGATTTTAATTGGAAAGTAACTTTAAAAGTTAGTGTCAAACCCTTCAGATTGAAAATAATTTTTTTATCAAAATTGTTTTTTTTTAGTTCCACATTTTCATTTAAAGTTATAATTATAATCAATATATTACATTCCATGAAATGGTAACATGATAAGTTTGTTAAATATAAATAATAATAACAAATTAAACAAATAATATTAACAAACTAAATTCAATCTCATATTTGGTGAGACTCAAACATAAGACCTTGAAGTCCTAGGGCCCTCAAAATTGTTTGTTTGTCGTCACTTAATCACTTTTAAAAGACATATAATTATTATTATACACTTTCAAATATTAAATAAATCATTTTTATCCTAAATTTAGTCAAAGACATTCTATTTTATCAATTTTTTGGATAAATTCCTTTACCTAATTTTTTATCTCTTTGATTTTATTTTTATGGTCACTTTGAAAATTTTGATTTTAATTGAAAAGTAACTTTAAAAGTTAGTTTCAGACCCTTTAGATTGAAAATAAATTTTTTATCAAAATTGTTTTTTTTAGCATTACATTCTCATTCAAAGTTACAATCACAATCAGCATACTATATTCCATGAACTGGTAACATAATAAACTTGTTAAATACAAATAATAATAACCAATTAAACAAATAATATTAACAAACTAAATTCAATCTCATACTTGTGAGACTCGAACATGGGATCTCGAAATCCTAGACCCCTCAAAATTTTTTGTTTGTCGTCACTTTTTGTATTATTTCAAGATAATATTTAATTTTTACTTTTTTTACAATAAATCAATTGTTGATTTTGATCATAATAATTAATGTGAGTTAATTGAGTTAATGATATATGATTTGATGAGAATGGATTTCTGATACTAATTACATAACTCTAAAATAATATGAGGTGGCATTATTTTAGTGGTGTTTAAAAACTAAACTTTTAAAAAAATCTTAATATTTTTTTATCAATATTATAAAAATTAATTAAAAACACTAAATCAAAATGTTTTCTCAATTTTTGAGCAAAAAAAGCCAACATTTAGTTTGAGATAGAGGTGTCAAATCAGCCGTGCTGGGTTGGCATAACACATTTAAATATTAGTCTATGTGTTAATGGATCATGCTAGTATGACACTATTTTTTAAAGAGCTGTGCTGGCACAACCCATGAAAATTAATAATATGACCTAGCACAACACATGGCTTATAATACTAATAGATCGTGCTGGACCAAGCAAGGCACTATTTTTCTTGTCGTGTTGTGCCAAGCATGGTCCATTAATAAAATTTTCATTTTTTTATTATTTTAAAAGTTTTTTATTTATTAATTTAAATAACATATAAGATAAATAAAAATAAAATAAAAGACACATAATTTAAGTTAGCAAAATGCCTATATGCACAGAAACATAATAAAATCTGCTAAATAAAAATATCAAAATTTACTATCTTAATATTTAAAAAAACACACACACACAAAAATAGAAAAAAAAACTATAAGACACAAAAGATTATTATTTTATTTTTCATTCTCTTCGAATGATGACTCATGTATATATTATTAAGGGGTCACATCACCATCAACCTCTTCATCCATCTATGCATTGACAGTGTATAGAGATTATACACTGCTAGTGCATCATATATAAATTCATTGTTTATTTGGGTATAATACAAGTATATAGGTTTAACGGCTTGTACCTAGTCCACTTCCTTAGGAGGATAGTCTGAATCCTTCCCTAGAAACTTTTAGAGCATGATGCTTTAAAACAACAGTTCCAAAATTGGCTTATAATAATAAATCAAAAAATATAACTGTGCAATTTATAGAAAAGAAAAATTATAAAATCCTCACAAGTACAACTATGCAATTTTTAGAAAAAAAATTCCAAACTTCTTACAAGCTCAAAGCCCAACTACACCCATCATAATAGTCCAACTATCTATTCTATTGATATTTTCAACTCTTTGAGATACTTTACAAATCAAGCCTAATATATCATTAATAAGCGAAAACCTTTATAACTTCTTTAACACTTTCAATATGAGATTCAAGACAAACCCTAACGTTAAACCAAACCTTATTGTTTCTTTCAAAAGTGACTATCCCTTGCTTTTTTTTTTTCAAGATATATAATTATGGGAAATTAAAACCGCAAACATTTAACTTAGTGATTGATGCATTATTTTTATTCAAAGTGTTAAATTCAAATTCTCTATCTAAAAACCACTAAAAGTCATGTTTAGTGTTTTTTTTTAGTTAAGAAATTTTATGTGGAGCCGGAAAAATGTTCTTTATGTCTCGCGTCCTCATCATGAGATATCAAAATATTCTTGTTGAAAGTGGACATAAAAATCACTTCTCGAGCTCTATACAGAAATTTTATTTTAATTGCTTTTCCTTTTTGTCCTTTCAATTCATTTATTTGCCTTCGTTAATTACGAGAAATATAGGGTTAATTATCCACATGCTATTATGTAAAACTATAGAAAAATTTTCCTTTTTATCTTTTATTTATGAAAATTTTATGATGCAAGCAGGATGCACAAATGGAGATTAACATGCTGAAACGAGAGATCGAAATTCTTCAAAAAGGTCTCAGGTAGAAATTCATTTTTTTATCTTATTTATTTATTAATTGTTTTCTAGAGGGCTTACCACAAAAAGTATATTAATGGTTGAGTATTGTCATACTAAAGTCATTTTTATACTGTCTAAGAAAGGAAAATAAAAGTCTGTTTTCACTAAAAATTATCTTTTTCATAGAGCTATATATCTACACCATACAAAAATGACATTAATTAAATAATTCTTAACTAGTCGTTTTTTGACCTTCATCCAACCAAATAATATACATATAAACTTTTTGCAATATGTGATGGATATTATCATTAAAAACAATATGAAAGGAGATGCTCAACGAGTCCATCGGTTTTTATTCAAGAGAATACTGAATCCATTTTCCTCTCAAGACAAATTAAGAAAGGTTTTTTAAATTAATTATTGGGACAATAAGATCCAAATTTATCACTCTATTTGTGGTGGTAGATTAAACTTATTACTCATTTTTTGAGAAGCTGCAATTTTATCATCATATTCTCTAGTTTGATTAAAAAATACCAAAAATTAAAATAGTTTATTGAAAACTCTTTTTATTTCCTCACTAATTGTTTTCCTGATCAGTTTTAATTTTTAATTATTAACAACTTTTTGATCGAATGGTTAAAAGAACTTGTGGCATTGTAAAGTTCGGATTCAAATCTAAGTTACCCCATTCTTATCTCTAATTATCAAATATTTCTCTTATAGCAAAATAATAATAATAATAATAATAATAATAATAACTTTTAATTAGAGGTGTTTACAAGCAGCCCAAATCAACTCAACCTTGATCGACACTACTGAAACTCAGGCTATTTGTTAATATGAAACATTTTTGGATCGACCTCTACCCTAAAACATCATAAAAAGACCCAAGCAAAGCAGAGAGGCATGTGGGCCTGGCGTGTAAGGTTGTAACCTAACTTGTGAACACCTTTTCCTTTAACCATTTTTCAAATAAAATAAAAAAAAATATAGTTGTCGAATTGCACTCATTCAAAAATTAATTTGTAAGTTTATGAACCGAAAACAGTTATAAATTTAATCATTTACCCTAAAAAATAATAATTTTGAATATTAACATAAATTATTAAGGGGTTACTTGGGATCATTTCCTATTTATGAAAATTTTGTTGTTGTTTTATTTTGTTTTCAAAATTTAGAAAATATAAAATATGTTTTTATATATTGAATATAAATAATTAAATATTTTTAGATATAATAATTCAATCACAAAATAAAATTTTAATTGTTTTATTATTATGTAATTTTATACTAATATATAGACATTTTTCACTTACTTATGCATAGTACTAGAATTAAAAACATGGTTTCCAAAAGATGTAAACAAAAAGTTCTTGCTTTTAACACTTTTGGAAATTTTTGTTTTTGCTTTCATTTTTTTTTTTGAAAACTGAAAATCGCTACAAAACATGTTTTGTATTGATGTTTTAAAAAGAACAAAAAAAGCTAAAAACAAAATAGAAAACATAAAATAAAACCAATGCCAAATGACCTAAGTTTTTACACGATAAATTTCCTAAAATCACTTTTTTTTTTTGCTAAACCATGAATTTATTACCAGTGATATTGATCAATATTACAGCAAGAATAAATCAACAGCTTCGTATTCTAATTTTACCGTAACATCTGCAAATAAGCAACAAATTACTACTAGGCCATGAACATTTCATTCCTCTCAACGTTGCTTTAGTTAAAGCATTAGCTATTCCATTGGTCTCCTTGTAAATCTTATGCCAACTGACATAATAAATTATTGCAGTTCCCATAGTGGTTGTAAAAGGGATTGGGTGTGTGTTTATAAGTATGAGAGAAAGTCTCATCTTTTGAATTAGCTTTTGGGATGAGAATGCCCAATAGCACAAAACAATGATATCAAAATCTAAATTGCCAACATCTCTTCTTCTGTTCCAAACAGAAAAAGGGCTCCCTCTAGGTCGATGCGTGAGGGGGAGATATTAGGGTTCCTACATCAGTTGTGGAAAAGGTTAGTATGTATTTATAAGTATGAGGAAAAGCTTCACCTCTTGAGGTAACTTGTGGAGTGAAAAAGCCTAATAACACTTAACATAAATGATACCAAAGTGATCTATATACATAAAGATATTCTAGAGTTTCACGGTCTAGCTTTTTTAGCCTAATTAGAAAATTTGACACTATAATCAATCCAACCCCGTTAGGCCTCCCAAAATTAAAGACTTCTAATGTTATTTTTATCACTAATAATTCAACAATATTTGAATCAATCCCAAGAAGAGCACAGAATAGAGCAATTATTATATCATTTAAATTTCTCAATACCCCGCTAAAACAGGCCTTGCCAAGCTTACGCAAAGCTTAGCCATCAACATTGAATTTCAAAAACACAACCAGAAGAGTACCCAAAAGGTGATAGGAAGACATAATCTTTAGCCATAGAGTGCACGCAAGCAACTGGATTAGTCCACCATGGAGAGTCAGAGACAATGACCTTATCTTTCAAAGCTTTAATTTCTTATTCTCGAATATTACCTCATTCTTCATTAGCCAAACAAACCAACTTATAGTTGCACGTGAAGTAATCCACTGACATCTTAAACTACCAATAAAAGGGTACTCCAAGTATTGTAGATAAAACCACTACGCAGACAACTGATGACACCACTTGACATTTCACCAAACCAGAAAACGACTCCAGAATTGCCTAGATACCCCGACATGAGTATAATAAATGGTTCACATCTTCATCTTCCAACGAACACCAAGGACAACGACATTAATTTGGAGTAATAGGAATTCCTCATTGTCATAAAATGCATTTTGTAAGGATTCTTCCAAGGATTACTAACCATAGAAAACATCCTTATCTTAGGAGAAGACATCAATTAAGGAGCATATATTCTTCAGCCAGAGCGATTTCTTCAAAACATGGATCTTTTAAAGAAACTACTTTAGAGATTACAAGAAAAGTGAATTCCCGACGAATAGTCAACAACCTTGGCGTGTCTATCCACAGCAAGACAGAAGATTTTGTGAAAAACCTCTTTGAATGGTTTTTTCCCCACACCATTTGTCAAACCAAAATAGGACATTCTTTCAGTTTCCTACACACCATCTACAATTTTCAAGTCCTATAAACCTATTGAATGATTCATCATTTGCCAAACTTGTCACATCCCTCCAAATCATAAACATTTTCCTTTTATTCCTAACATTGGATACCCACCTTTTCAAATATAAGCCAAACTTGGTAGCCACAACTTTTCCCCATAATGAATTACCCTTAATAGCATACCTCCACCACCATTTTGCCAATAAAGCAGTGTTTTTGTTCCTAAAATCATAGTTTCCCATCCTTGTTTATGGCTTACACACAACTCTACATTTGACTTGAGCAACCTTTTTCTGGTTTTCACACCCACCCTATAAGAAATATCTTTTAATCTGATCAATGTTCTTAATTATGCCTTTTAGAGCTTTAAAAATTGACATATAAAAAAAATTGCAAATTAGACAAAATCGAATTATTTAGAGTTATCCTACAAGAAAAATACAAGTACCTTTTATTCTATAATGCAAACATGTCCTGTATTCTCTTGATAAGAGGGTTCCACATTGCCAATCTCTTAGAATTTAACCCAATGGGTAAACCAAAGTATGTAAAAGGTAATTAACATGTTTTGCATCCACAAATACTCGTAAGGTTATATACAACCTTTGTTTTAACGCCAAATACATAAATACAGTATTTTCAAAAGTGATTTTTATTCCAAAATCTAGTTTAAAACAAAAATGAATAATCTTCATATTACGAATCCGCTCATCCTCAACTTCCTAAAAGGGAATCATATCATCGACGAATTGGACATGTGAAATGACAATATCTAAGAAGAGTCATAAAATATCTTCTATGATATTGAGACCCTATGTTTTTACTAGCCTACTGTGGAGAACTTCAATAATCAAGATAAAAAGGAAAAGGGATAATGGATCCCCTTGCGTCGACACTTTTTCCATGTTAAATTCTACCATTTGTGAGCCATTAACATGAACTGACATTCGCGCACTAAAGATGCATTACATTATCCACCTTCTCCATCAGCTACCAAATTCTATAATGTTCATAACATAGTTCAAAAATCCCACTTTACGCAATCATAAACATAATTCGTAAATACCTTGCACCTTACCTTTCTCCTTCTTTAATGAATTAATTACCTTACTAGCCAAGAATATCACATGAAGAAGCTTTCTTCCAACAATAAAAGTAGATGGTGTCACTTACACGATTCCTAGTTACTTCCTTCAGTCTTCTGTAATATTTTTGCCAATATCTTATATAGTAATTTAATCAAGTTTATAGGTGTGTACTCACTCAATCTTGAAGGGTTATCAATTTCAAGAATGAGCATGATAAAGGCATTGTTCATCCCTTTATCCAACTTTCTTATTCTATGAAATTTCAGCAAGAATTCCATCAATTCATCCTTCAAAAACCCCCATGTTTTCCTCAAGAAATTAAAATTGAACCCGTTTAGGCCAGTGCTTCAGAGGTCTCACAGTTCCAAATTGTCTCCTTTAGTTTTTCCTTCGAGAATAGCTCATTGAGAAACAAAACATCTTGGGCAATTTGGACAATGACCTAAAACCGATCGTTTAAGGCCTTTTTGACACAATTATGTAAACCCATTCATTTATTCTATCATATTATGAATCCATTCTATCTACTTTTCTTATTCTCATTACTGAACCAAGTAAATTTCTTCACAATT
Source organism: Heritiera littoralis (assembly GCA_031772115.1). Taxonomy (NCBI): domain Eukaryota; kingdom Viridiplantae; phylum Streptophyta; class Magnoliopsida; order Malvales; family Malvaceae; genus Heritiera; species Heritiera littoralis. Next base: position 2,668,093 of record JAPDPK010000060.1, on the reverse strand, counting down.
AGTGCAAGATCCAAAAGTTCTCCTATCATAATGAAGTTATTAAAACCATCAATTCCAGCCTCCTCATGTAAGCACTCTTTTCTTTTTTATCGACTTTGTTCTCACCGTGTTAAAGTCACCAGCCATACACCAAATCCCTTTATTTTTTAAATCCAGAATTTCCTCCCACAAGGCTTTCTTTGCCTCAGCCTCACATGGGACATAGACATGGCATATCATGCTTTTAAATCAACCTGTCTCCATTTTCATTTAACCATTAGATACCTTTGTCCAATCGCACTTCTTTCCAATTGGAAGCAATTTTTATCACATACTAATAGTAAACCACCATAATGCTTTAATGAACTTGAAAACATACAATCAAAATATCGACTTCCCCAAATATTCAATACTTGGGATTCCCTCAGCTTCTATATCTTTTTTTCTTCTATTAACAACATTTGTATTCAAAAGGACAGCAACAATTTCTTCAAAATTCCAATCTTGATCATATTGCCTTTTCCCTTTACATTCCAATACAGAATTCTCATTTTTAACCAAACCCAAGTAGCTAAACCCACGCCTAAATCACACTTACAAATATTGATTTTCCAAACTCACCTTAAGAAAAAAAACATACCTTTCAATTTCTTGCTTTTAGTTCCTTCGGTCTTCCGTCATCCATCTCCTCTTTGTAATGCAAAAGTTTGCGCATGTTCCACATCGCTTTTGCCTCTTTGGCATTTATCATACACCTGTTTTTAAAGTTCACATTTGACAATGATTTGTTTGTAAGATCTCCTTTTCTTAATTTGATTCATCTTTTCTTTTCTACTCTTTTTGTTACCTTTATATGAAATCTTACTTAATATATCTTCCCCTACATCCTCCAAAGTCTTCATTTCTTCTTGGTTTTCTTTCGTAACATAAATCTTTTGACTGGAGTTTCTCTTTTTGTCCTAGGCTCGGTATAGGCCTCGAGTTCTCTTATTCTTTCTCTATCCCATTTTCTAAGGCCTAAACAAAGTAATTTTCAGTACAATTATCACCTTTCCTATCACTTGGCCTAATATTACTAGCAAAAGCTATATTTTTTTTGCCTCCATTGGGTATTGTATTAATATCCATTATCACTGCCTTTTCTTAGACAAGCTGTCAAAGTCCAAACTCTCATTACCATATATTAATCCAAAATTCTCTTCCACATTAATCACATATCCCATGTCCATATGACCCTTGCTTTATAGAAGAAAATAGCTTTCTGTTCAATCATAACATCCTTTGCCAAACTATCATTACCACCTTTATCATAATTTGCACTCTTACTTAGACACGTTAGTAGCACTCCCATGTCATCGTCCTCATCCATTAGCTTATAACCACTGGACTTGACTTCTGAGCATACCTTTGTCACTTGCTTCCTAACCTTGAATATGTTACAACAACAATGGAACAATGATATAACATCTGACCCAACTTCTAGTGCTTTGACTGGAAATGTCTTCCTCCACACTCAATATTAATAACTTCATCAATCTTTTTAATTTGATTACTCATAATTAGCATAACACGCTTTCTGAAATCATTAAAGTTAAGGGTTTTACCATCCATGCAGACAAACTTCCTCCATAACAATGTTGTTGATAGTGTTGTAACTCACGATAAGAAGTGGTACTCCAAAGCATGTTAACCATGTTTTTATAAATTTATAGTCTAGTGAGTCATACCACACCTAAATATTTACAAACTACTTTAACCATGTCCATGATTCTTATATTACTTCCATTGTCTATTACTCATCTAATTCTAACAAAAATTACCCCCCAAATATTTTTTTAACATGAATATCAGATAGACCTTGTATCTTGAAGTTCTTCTGGAGCTTGTTTGCTTCATAGTAACACTTGACAATCCTAATCACACATTTCTCTAATTTTCGCATCACCTCCACATCAATCTCTGCACTAAAATATTTGGGCTACAATTGATCTTGTTTTCTTTTTTTTTTCCAAATCTACTTCATCTGTTCCTTTTCTATAACGACCCGTTACCATATTTTTCTCTTATTTTACACAACTTATCCGGTTGGGCTGTCTGTGATACTTCACTTGTACTTAATGTTAAACAATTTTACATAACATTGTTTATATTATACACATCCCCTATCTTAATTAATTAGACAAGTAGTACTGTAGACATGTCTAAATACAGAAAATAAATGATTGTACCTCATATAAATCAGTCGATCTGTCAAATTGTCCATTATGTGCAGCTGTGATCCAAAATCAACTGATCTCATAATCATCAAAACCTAAAATGTTAAAATTGGGGAGTGAGCAAACCACGGCTCAGTAAGAGAGTTATATGTCACACTTGATATTCAGCTATCTATTTGCTGAAAATACTTTTTTAATTTCTTCTAAATCTTCCTAGCTGGCTCTAGGCTCACATGAAGGAAGGATACTACAGTCGGCTAGGGATCCAGATAGAGTAAGGCAGGTATTTTAAAATACCTGACTTGTTCCGGAACTTAGAAGCAACTGTAGAGAGTACTAATTCCGTTGTTTTCAAAACGATATAATTTTCTCACTTATTTCTTTTCTTTTCTTTTCTTAGAAATAATTCTTATGTTATTCTTTTAGAATAAACATTTATTTCTCTTTTCAAATAAGTAATCGTATCGTACAGTTCAGTAAAACAGCATATTCAGTAAAACAGTAATTCGATACAGTTCAATCAGTAGACAGTAAACAGTAGCTACCGGTTCAGAAAACAGTATACAATAGCTTTCAGTTCAGCAAACAGTAAATGGTAGCTTTCAGTTCAGTAAAACAGTAATCAGTGGCTACCATTTCAGTATACAGTACAGTTCTGTAAGCACAGTGTTTTGGTATGGTTTTGCTCAGTAAACATGTAACATCCCAAATCCTCAGTATAACATAATATTCACTTATAAATCACACTTACTTACCGGTTGGGCTGTCTGTGATGCTTAACAACTCCTAACACTTAATAAGAATGAGTACTCTTATTCCTTGCTACTAATATGGAAATAGAAATTATTAAATTTTTTTCCTTAATATGTATATACATTCCCTTCTATTTAAAGTAGTACTGTACCATTTTACTGAATATATAAAAGAATACAACATACCTTCGATATTAAATCTCTGGAAGGTAATTCTCTTAGTCCAAAATCAATAATCTGTGGAGTGGAAAATAAGGAGTGAGCGACAACGTGCTCAATAAGGAAGGTGTATGCTGCTTTATAAAGATAAAAACTATATCCCCGAAACAACTTAATTGTCCTAACGATCAAACCCATTAGGAAAACAATGAATATAGTTAACATTAAACAGGATTCAATAGATCCTTTCAGTAAACAGAAATCAATAAGTTGAGACTAGGCAACAAATAAATCATGCTCTCATTGTTCCCCCAAGAACACAAGTCGTTCGCTTTTGGGGTGCACCCGTAGGCCATCGCCCCTCACGGCTATCTCAGCTAGATCTATGGCCATAATCTATAGGTGGTCCTCGGGTCCACTGGCCAAGTGACCTCGAGACCGCTGAAGACTTGGCAGGTCCATCAGCCTTGTGACACCCTGAGGTGCACTCGTTGGTCCATCGGCCCGAGCCACCGCACCAGGTAGGTCACGCAATTACATGAATAATAATGCATGAACTCAGGGCCCAAAGTCTCAAAAATCACTTTTATATCTCATGAAAAACCTTTATGGAAGTATTTCATCCATATTATCATTTTCTCAAAATGATTTGATTTCCAAAAGGTTTTATAAAATAGTAATAACAGCTAGCAATCTCACCATTTTCCGTGTGAGAAAGGCACGGTTAAGCTGGTTCACCCATGGCTAGTTCGCCCATGGTCAACTTGCCAATAGTCAACTCGCCCAAATTCAACTCGCCCCTAAAAAGGTTTCATATTTCTACTTTCAAAGATATTAAAAATAGTTCATTTTCCGTTGAGAAAATTTGGAAAAGTGAAACCTGTTCACCATGGTCAGCTCACCCATTCGGCTCGCCCATGGTCAAGTCATCAGTGCGGTGAACTAGTATTCGCCCGCCACCTTAGCTTTTCAAAACAAAGTAACCTGGCTCACCCATAGTGGCTCGCCCAAAAGAACATAAAAGGGTTCGCCCAACTTGGCTTGCCCGCCTTTTATTAAAACAGGGGTCGCCAGCCCCAAAGCAACATAAAGGGGTCGCCTTCCATTGGCTCGCCCGCCTTTAACTAGTTTGCTCAGAAAACAAAATAGGTTTTGGCTATCTTTGTAGCTCGCCCAAATCAAAACAATTATCAACAAAATGCATGTCATAAACCAAAGCATTTTCGCAATGTTTTCATAAAATTTAACTCCACAGGACATGCATTCACTTCACACACATCTCCCTTACCTCGTCTGATGAAGCCTTGCTTCCCGCTCGTCTTATCAATTCTCACTTCCCGGCTGCAAAATAAAATATTAATACCATTAATATTTTCTTTTCGAATATTTTCTAAAACTATTAATTTTTCTAACACTTTGGCGAGATTCTGTGATTACTCTACAGCTCGCCATTTGCTTATGAACTTACGCGTGGGAGCTAGCCCAACATGGCAGCTCGCTCGACAATTCAACTCGCCATTCGTGGCTTTTTATTCAGAGGTGGGCTCGCCCATGAATTGAACTAACACTTGGCGACTTCTTTATTTCCTACTCGCCTCTTTGGTGATCACAAACATTCCTCATGGGCGATCACTATAGTCGCCATTCTCGCCGTTTGGTGATCATTGGTCCTCGCCCATCCGAACTATCATTCTGATTATCCAAAGAGTTGGCGAACATGTATGTCGCCGACTCATGCATTTCATTGAGCTCGCCTCATCCTTTGGGCGAGTACTCACCTATTTGGCAAGCAGTTAAGTAATTCTGTTCACCGTTCGCCGTTCGCCCTTCGCCCATCGTGTTTCCTTATTCATTCTTGATTATTTTCCATCCAGTTTCTTATATATTCCAACAATATTTAACTAAAACCAGGCTATATCTATGTTTATTACGTTGTAAAACATAGAAATCTAGCATTGAACATCTAGAAAACCATAAAAATATAGAACTCACCTTAACTGAGTTGCACTTTGAGAAACAGAGTGTTTTTCTGCCTCACTTAGCTTTATTTTGTTTGTTCCTTAGCTCTTCAACAATGCAGGAAAGGTTTGGCTGACTAAGAATGAAGTTTTCATGGCTCATGTACGTGAGGAATGGAAGAACCAAGATTTTGAGTTTGCAGTACACATGCTGGACGAGAAGCATCAGAGGGTTTTTCTTGAAGAAGAATGTTGCATAAGTCTATTTTCCCATGAATGCCTTCTTATATAACCCCTCAAATCCACTTAGAACCTACCACCTATTCTTATCCTGTTTTCTGTCATCATTTCAAGTCTTTCATGCATTAAAAACCAGAGAAATTGGTGACAAAAGGAACGGTGGTGAGGCTTCCTGTTGCAGTCCGTTTCTTCCTTTTTGACTAAATTTTCTCTTCTCCTTTTTCTCTTCCTTTCCACGCCACGCCACTTCCAGCCAACGTTTATTGGTTTTCATCCCATTCTTTTCTTCGTTTGTCTTATAGTCATTAATTCCTTTCACACCCTCATTTAATGCTTTCATACCATAGATATTATCTTAACCTTTTTATCAAAATTAAATCCCATCTATTCTTTTTATACACCATACTATAAATCATAACTTAAAATGAAAAGTGGAAATTCACATTCAATGTTTTCTTTAATTTTACTAAAAGAATTTATTTCCACTATCAATCATGTACAAATATGGTATATAGTATAATAAAATTCGGGTCTTACAAAATAGTAAACAGAAATCAGTACCGTATTTTAGTATAGTACAGTAAACAAGATTCAATAAATCCTTTAAGTAAACAGTAATCAGTATGTGAGACTAGGCATCACCCTACACGTAACTCATGCTCTCATCGTTCCCCCAGGAACACAAGTCGTCCGCTTTTGGGGTGCACTCGTAGGCCATCGCCCCTCACGGCTATCTCGGAGTATGCCCTTAGGCCAAAACTCCCATTCGTATCTCCATTGGGATACAACTAGATCTATGACCATGGTCTATATTGTGACGCCCTGGGGTGCACCCACTGGTCCACCAACCTGAGCCATTGCCCAAGGCGAGTCACTCAACTACGTGAATAGTAATGCATGAAACTCGGGGCCTAAGTCTCAAAACAGTATAAACCATACCATAGCCTTTATGGATTTTAAACATAGTAGTGTAAAAAAAACATTTCATAATTATCCATAAGGCTCACATGTATAAATCATCACCTTTATGAAATTTATAATTTAAATCACATTTCTCAAAATATTTCATAAAGGTATAAATCATATTTCTCATACGGTGAAAACAGTTATAAAATAGTCACAGTGTAAAATAAATCTCATGACAATGTCTTTTTCACCGTAACACATGTCTGCACGCCTTTTCGTGCTATCCATCGAAAACATGATTTTTTAAAATCATCGGAATTCAACAATTTTTGTAATTTATGGAAAAATAAATTATTTATTTTCCAATTTTCAATAATTCCGGCACCATGTTTTCCTCTAAAACACGTATAGAGACCTCTAGTCTCGAAATCATAGTTTTTCATCATTTCTTAACCTTTATGGAATTTATATAATTAATTATTTCCATAATTAAAACCATAAAGATTTTATATCAAATCAAGTGCATATTTAAGAATATTTATAAAAATATTTACTTCAGTCTCTTTTTCATTTTCATCTCATTTCATGTGAAATATCACCTACCGGGTGAATTTTTGGTGATTTCCTTTTTACCATTCTCGAAAACATGAATATTTTAAAATTAAATATCACTATATTTATGTTTTATGAAATTTACTTGATTTCTCGATTTTCGTACCTGAAAATCGTTTCACGTAAAATCAAATCATTTATTATAGTTTTCGGTGATTTTCGGTAAATTTCAGTAATTTTTTGATAATTTTTCGGCAGTATAACGGCTGCTGATTTGGCTAGCCTCCTGCACAAAAAATACAGTTTATATTTCTCAACCGATATTTCATCACAATTTCAAACCGATAAATCACCACAAATTTCAACCAATCAATGTCAATTGCATTTATAAAATTTAAATGCATAATTTAAAATATGTGGTCGAATATCCTTACAGGCGGCACATGTCTCCCTTATTTGTTTCGGGTCGACGACTGCTTCTCGAAGGTCGCGCCTGTGTTCACCTCGCCCGATTCCATCTGCTCGGTCATCGAGGGAATTTTCTGGAATTTAAATTCTAAATTTTAGAATTTTTCCATAATTATTTAAATAAATAAATTATTTAAATAATTTAACATTTTTCAGGATTTCTTACCGATTCCCGTAATTCCCGAGTTTTTCGGGATTTCTCCAAATTCTCGAAATTTTCGAAGTCCGAAAATTTCCTTTTTTTTTCCTCTCCTTTTTCTTCCTTTTCTTTTCTTTTCTTTTTCTTTTTCGTTTTTCTTTTCTTTTTCTTTTTCCTTTCCTTTCCAACCGGACCGGTCACCCCCTTCACCGCCGGTTCTTCTCCGGTGGCCTGTTCTCCGGCGGTTCGATGGCTCAGCAGCTGGCCGGTGTTGAGACGAACTTGCCGGTGGCCTCAGCTCGGCCTGGATCGGCGGCACGACGGCGGATCTACTCGGTTTACCTTCGGTTTCTTCTCCTCCTCCGTCGTCCTTCCTTCGCCGTTCCCTGCCCTCCAGTGGCCTCCCACGTCTTTCTCTTCCTCCGGCGAAGCTTCGGTTGCAGTGGCGGCGACCAATTTGGCCGACGCCACCCGTTCCTCTTTTCCTTTTCTTCCTCGGCTTCCGCCGGTTTCCCTCTCGATCCTCCTCCGTTTCTTCCTTCTGTTCACTTCTTTCCCTCTTCTGGTCATCGGTGTTTTCTCCTCTCCTCGCCGGCACCGTCTCTTCCTCTCTCTCCCTGGCTAGGAAGGATCGGGTTTGCTTCCCTGATTTTCCTTCTGTTTTGTTTCTTTCCTCTTTTTGTTTATTTCCTTTCCCTTTTTAGTATATAATATACTATATATTATACACTATAAATTATATTTTATACATATAATATATACTATATATTATACATATATTATTTCATATATAATGTAATACAATATATATTACATATAAATTATATATATTGTATATTACAAAATATATATCTAGTATATATATGTATATTAATATATTTCCAATTTAAATAACTTTCATATATATTTTCAAACTTTAATGTAAATTAATATTTACATTTCTCAATTATATGGATATATATTTATATATACATAAGAGATTATACTGAAATACATATGTATTATTTAATTTCTTCAAATAGTATATATATACACATGTATACCAATGAATAAATATATATACCAAATAGTATTTTAAATACATATGTATTTGTATAAAAATACATTTATATAATATATAATTATATAAACATATTTTCTATTTTCCTTCACTCGGATTTCCACCATCCGTTCCTTTCTCAATTCTCGGGATTTTCACCAATATCCCGTTCTCAAAATTTTATTTATTTGTTTATTTCAAATATTTATTTTCTCCAATATTTATTTCCAATAAATTGAAAATTTACGATCATCACATTCTCCCCACCTTAAGAAATTCGGTCCTCCGAATTTAACTTAAGTCCAAAGGTGATACATTTCGTATACTTACGACTTCTGACTTCTAGGTCATCCTCCAAGTAATACTGTCAGTACACTTTCAACATTAAGAGTACTTACATGTTGTCTTTCATCATATATGTCTATACTCCCATAAGTTCATTTCTCAAATCGAGAGTTATTCATTCCATTCCTCTTTTCACATAAGAGCCCATGCACAGTATTTTTCATATCACAGCTGATCTATGCTGTTCATCATCCATTTTTCTCACTTAGTGCCAAGTCAATATAATTTAAAACTATCAATTACACATGTCAGTCAGTTATATGTAATTGTCCTAGTAGCTTATACATCTCATGCACACGCTTTCTCAACATCATGGAGCGTTTACATCTCACGCTCATAAATGTATACATCAGTATGGAGCGGTGTCATCAGTACACTTGGGATCTCAAAGCCTTTTGCTATCTTTCATTAGCATATGGCAACTCAGAGACTCCCATCACATGTAATGCTCTCTGGAACTGTACATATACGTTTCCACTATCTCACACTCATACTTCGACTAAGGCACTAGAGAATATAAGAGTCTGATAATGGAAAGTGATTCTATTCAAATCATCAGTCTTTAATCACTTCCATATCATCATTTCTCTTTTGGACTCTTTATTGTCCACAATATTCATTTTCTCTTTTATTTCAATAAGGCTGCATCTCACTTGCAGGCTTTACTATGGATCATCTCTTACATTAATAAATCATGAGACAATCATGTTCTTTTCATGTAGTATGGTCTTTCGATGATTGAATCCTCAATTTATATATTTAATTACCACATCATCTATACAGTTCCACCATTTCTATCATGTTAATGTGGTTATATGTACAAACATTTTTCTACTTAGATACTGGCAGTAAACATATTGTTCCTCTTACTCCTTTGAGTACCATTACTTTCACTTGTCAAATTTGGCTTGATTTTATATCTAGCCACTGTCATGTGATAACCAACATTAGATTATTTGCAGTTTTACCTTCGGGAACTGTTTCATATTGATGTTCCCTTCTCATTATGCAACTTATTTCCTTATTCCACTTTCATTTTCGTTTTCATGTTTCCACTTTTATCTTTTCTTATTTTTACTCTCATCCTTTTAGTCGGTTTTCTCAATTGGTATGGTACTATACTGCTAAGATTTTTTAACATCTTGCATACCATCTTTTCTTTACACTTATCCATTTACCGACTTGAGTTTTTTTTTTAATTATGTCTCATTAGTAGAGCAGCTAGTCCCATAACTCTTTTATATATTGGTATTAGTATCTAGCTAAACTCATTATTTCTGTATCTCGATCATTATCTCACTATCATTGACAGATTCACTGTAATTCTGTCAATCCGAGATTATACATCCCTCATAAGGAGACACTGTCTAACCAAACATCTTATTTGCCAATCTTAGCATAAGTTTGCAGTCTTTGAGACTTTCAAGGGTCATATCATCATGCTGCTCATGTTCCATTTGTACTTTAGACTCTATTAATATATCCTCAATTTATTCATGTACGGATGCCTCATTTCTTAGGTTTATATACCTCACAAGGCAATTCATTAACCTTATAATCTCAATAGGAACTCGTAAAAATTCACTCCGAGTTCTAATCATCATCTTATGGACATCAATCTCCAATCTTTTATCTAATGATTCTTTATACCGAGGCAAGTCTTATTAACTCCTCATGTATTTCTGATTAGATCGATAAAGCGTCCATTTCCATGTAGATGAATACTTGTTCTTCATAAGAACTTTATTAAATAGTAATCATTTACTATATCACTTTCATTCATTTACATATCAAGGTCATCTGCATTTCTCTCATTTACACTTATACAGACAACTTTATTATTCTCAAATTTATGTTATCTGTATTATCATTAATCACACCTTTACACGTGAATTCCATTATCCACACATTTTCCAGAGTTATTTTCTTAAGCCTTTCGGATTCTTTCTATATTCTCCGATATAAGCTTGGAATTAGATTTCATATCATCAACCGAGTCAATGTTAGCTCGATTTTTCCAATCTATATAACTCTGAAAAATTTATCGGGAATCATCTCCGATACTTTCTTTAATCACACATCTCTTATCATTTTGGACATCTCATCCTTATATCCTGTCATTTTCACTGTGTATTCTCAAGGCAGAGATATTTACTATTCAAATCATTTTGACACACACTCTACCTTGATTTCATTATTCACTCATTTACAGTACTCCATGCAGTACATCAAGTTGCAGTGCATATCTCAAATGGTCCGGTTCTATAATTAAATATTCATTTAATACCTTAGAAACAATATAAATGTATAAAACCTCAATCAACCGTACTGTTATGGATTTCATCAATTTTGTTTTCTGATCACTTTCTCAGTCATTTTCTGTAATTATTTCACTTTTCATAATATTCAACGATCTTGTAATAAACATCCAATTCAATACACTCTTAATTCAGGCCCTTACCATTAATAACCGGGCCAATCATTTTGCAACATTCCACTACACTCTTTGGATCGCATCGGGTAAGGCCCCGGCCCGTCAGCCGTCCGCCTATACATATCTATACCGTCCTCTTTTGGCGAGCACACTGGCCCCCTCAAGGATCTATCATGAGGCCCAGCCCGTTCACTAGGTCACTCACTGTCGCGTCCGAAATCTAAGTGTCAGTGGAATCAGTAATAGGGATCGCTATATTCATATGACATCCTCTGTGTCATTAATAACTCCATTTCTATCAATGGATTCAAGATCACTTGGTTTTATCACTATTCAGAACTTCACCCAACATAGGGGCATTTTCGTCATTTCAACATTTATTTCTTTCTCCTCAGTATACATTTAAATCAATAAACTGATCATCTATGTGCTGATAGTATCCTTCTCATACTAATATCAGCCGTTAAGATCTTGTTCAATTTTGACAGAGAAGTTCACTTAAATCCAACTTGGATTATTCTGCCTGTAATTCAGCTTTATTTCATCAATTTCTCTGTCAAATCAATCAAATCCAACCTCTGTTGGTCTATTCTGACTCCCAGTAAAATTTTGGAGGCAGGTGTATTTTGGTCATTTTTGGCCAAATTTTTTTTCTTTTCAAATTACCCTCAATCGGTGATCTTAAAGTCTATTTAATGATTATATTTCATTCCCCTCCTTTATACCATCACTTTTAGGTCTCAGCTCGGTTCGAACAGAAAGTACTGGTAGGGCCCTCACCGAGTCCTTTCGATTCCGTATCGAACAGACCTTCATTTAGATCATAAGAATCAACAATTTTTCGATAATTTCTGAGCCTATTTTTTCTCTTTAACATTTTAAATTTTCAATTCTCACTCCCTTTAAATCAATTTACTGAATTGACAATCATTTATTTTATCTATATATTCAGACGACACAGTACTACCGGGGAGGTTTAACACTTTTCCTTTCAAAAGTATTCACAGACATCAGGTCAACCATGCTCTGATACCATTAAATCTGTAACGACCCGTTACCACATTTTTTCCTTATTTTATACAACTTATCCGGTTGGGCTGTTTGTGATACTTCACTTGTACTTAATGTTAAACAATTTTACATAACATTGTTTATATTATACACATCCCCTATCTTAATTAATTAAACAAGTAGTACTGTAGACATGTCTAAATACAGAAAATAAATGATCGTACCTCGAATAAATCAGTCGGTTTGTCACATCGTCCATTATGTGCAGCCATGATCCAAAATCAACTGATCTCATAATCATCAAAACCTGAAATGTTAAAATTATTGAGTGAGCAAACCACGGCTTAGTAAGAGAGTTATATGTCACACTTGATATTCAGCTATCTATATGCTGAAAATACTTTTTCACTTTCTTCTAAATCTTCCTAGCTGGCTCTAGGCTCACATGTAGGAAGGATACTACAGTCGGCTAGGGATCCTGATAGAGTAAGGCAGGTATTTTAAAATACCTTACTTGTTCCAGAACCTAGAAGCAACTGTAGAGAGTACTAATTCCGTTGTTTTCAAAATGATATAATTTTCGTTTTTCCACGGAGTAAACCACTTATTTCTTTTCTTAGAAATAATTCTTATGTTATTCTTTTAGAATAAACATTTATTTCTCTTTTCAAATCAGTAACCGTATCGTACAGTTTAGTAAAACAGTATATTCAGTAAAACAATAATTCGATACGGTTCAATCAGTAGACAGTAAACAGTAGCTACTAGTTCAGAAAACAGTATACGGTAGCTTTCAGTTCAGCAAACAGTAAATGATAGCTTTCAGTTCAGTAAAACAGTAATAAGTGGCTACCGTTTCAGTATACAGTATAGTTCTGTAAGCATAGTGTTTTGGTACGGTTTTGCTCAGTAAACAGTAAACAGAAATCAGTACCATATTTCAGTATAGTACAGTAAACAGGATACAGTAAATCCTTTCAGTAAACAGTAATCAGTATGTGAGACTAGGCATCACCCTACACGTAAATCATGCTCTCATCGTTCTCCCAGGAACACAAGTCGTCCGCTTTAGGGGTGCACCCGCAGGCCATCGCCCCTCACGGCTATCTCGGAGTATGCCCTTAGGCCAAGACTCCCATTCGTATCCCCATTGGGATACAGCTAGATCTATGACCATAGTCTATATTGTGACGCCTTGGGGTGCACACGCTGGTCCACCGACCTGGGCCATCGCCCTAGGAGGGTCACTCAACTACATGAATAGTAATGCATGAAACTCGGGGCCTAAGTCTCAAAACAGTATAAACCATACCATAGCCTTTATGGATTTTAAACACAGTAGTGTAAAAAAAAAACATTTCATAATTATCCATAAGGCTCACATGTATAAATCATCACCTTTATGAAATTTATAATTTAAATCACATTTCTCAAAATATTTCATAAAGGTATAAATCATTTTTCTCATACAGTGAAAACAGTTATAAAATAGTCACAGTGTAAAACAAATCTCATGACAGTGTCTTTTTCACCGTAACACATGTATGCACGCCTTTTCGTGCTATCCATCGAAAACATGGTTTTTAAAATCATCGGAATTCAATTATTTTTGTAATTTATGGAAAAATAAATTATTTATTTTCCAATTTTCAATAATTCTGGCACCATGTTTTCCTCTAAAACACGTATAGAGACCTCTAGTCTCGAAATCATAGTTTTCATCATTTCTTAACCTTTATGGAATTTATATAATTAATTATTTCCGTAATTAAAACCATAAAGATTTTATATGAAATCAAGTGAATATTTAAGAATATTTTTAAAATTTTCACTTCAATCTCTTTTTCATTTTCATCTCATTTCACGTGAAATATCACCTACCGGGTGAATTTTCGGTGATTTCCTTTTCACCATTCTCGAAAACATGAATATTTTAAAATTAAATATCACTATATTCATGTTTTATGAAATTTACTTGATTTCTCGATTTTCGTATCTGAAAATCGTTTCACGTAAAATCAAATAATTTATTATGGTTTTCGGTGATTTTCGGTAAATTTCAGTAATTTTTCGATAATTGTTTAGCAGTATAACGGCTGCCGATTTGGCTAGCCTTCTGCACGAAAAATACAGTTTATATTTCTCAACCGGTATTTCACCACAAAACCGATAAATCATCACAAATTTCAACCAATCAATGTCAATTGCATTTATAAAATTTAAATGCATAATTTAAAACATGTGGCCGAATATCCTTACAGGCGGCACATGTCTCCCTTACCTGTTTCGGGTCGGCGACTGCTTCTCAAAGGTTGCGCCCGTGTTCACCTCGCCCGATTCCATCTGCTCGGTCATCGAGGGAATTTTCTGGAATTTAAATTCTAAATTTTAGAATTTTTCCATAATTATTTAAATAAATAATTTATTTAAAGAATTTAACATTTTCCGGGATTTCTTACCGATTCCCGTAATTCCCGAGTTTTTCGAGATTTCTCGAAATTCTTGAAATTTTCGAAGTCCGAAAATTTCCTTTTTTTTCCTCTCCTTTTTCTTCCTTTTCTCCTTTTTCTCTTTTCTTTTCTTTTTCTTTTTCCTTTTTCTTTTCTTTTTCCTTTCCTTTCCAGTCGGACCGGTCACCCCCTTCACCGTCGGTTCTTCTCCGGTGGCCGGTTCTCCGGCGGTTCGATGGCTCAACAGCTGGCCGGCGTTGAGACGAACTTGCGGGTGGCCTCAGCTCGGCCTGGATCGGCGGCACGATGGCGGATCTACTCTATTTACCTTCGGTTTCTTCTCCTCCTCCGTCGACCTTCCTCCACCGTTCCCTGCCCTCCAGTGGCCTCCCACGTCTTCCTCTTCCTCCGGCGAAGCTTCGGTTGCAGTGGCGGTGACCAATTTGGCCAGCGCCGCCTGTTCCTCTTTTCCTTTTCTTCCTCGGCTTCCGCCGGCTTCCCTCTCGATTCTCCTCCGTTTCTTCCTTCCGTTCACTTCTTTCCCTCTTCCGATCACCGGTGTCTTCTCCTCTCCTCGCCGGCGCCGTCTCTTCCTCTCTCTCCCTCGCCGACGGTGGTCGGCTTCACCGCTGGGAAGGATCGGGTTTGCTTCCCCGATTTTCCTTCTGTTTTGTTTCTTTCCTCTTTTGGTTTATTTCCTTTCCCTTTTTAGTATATAATATACTATATATTATACACTATAAATTATATTTTATACATATAATATATACTATATATTATACATATATTATTTCATATATAATGTAATACAATATATATTACTTATAAATTATATATATTGTATATTGCAAAATATATATCTAGTATATATATATGTATATTAATATATTTCCAATTTAAATAACTTTCATATATATTTTCAAACTTTAATGTAAATTAATATTTACATTTCTCAATTATATGTATATATATTTATATATACATAAGAGATTATACTGAAATACATTTGTATTATTTAATTTCTTCAAATGGTGTATATATATATATATATATATATATATACACACACACACACACACATGTATACCAATGTATAAATATATATACCATATAGTATTTTAAATACATATGTATTTGTATAAAAAAACATTTATATAGTATATAATTATATAAACATATTTTCTATTTTCTTTCACTCGGATTTCCATCATCCGTTCCTTTCTCAATTCTCGAGATTTTAACCAATATCTCGTTCTCAAAATTTTATTTATTTTTTTATTTCAAATATTTATTTTCTCCAATATTTATTTCCAATAAATGGAAAATTTATGATTATCACATTTTCTCTCCGAGCTATCACTTCAACTTCATTAAACAAAGCTTGCCTATGTGTTTTATGAATGCCAACCGTTTATGGAGTGTCATTTTCTTTTGTAGAACACTCTTCTTGCGCACCGTTCCTTAAGGCTTCTTTTTCCATTACCCGAATATTTGCGTTCTCTCTTCTTAAGACTTACTTCAAATTTAACCTCACTTTCATCCAATAAGAAGATTTATCTCTGAATCTAGCAAAGTTGACCTTAATCTTGTAATCCAACAACTATAGCTAGTTCAGCGTACCCATTACTCTCTTCACAATTCTATACTCTTTAAATTAGACAAAGCCATATTTCCTTCCTCTCGAGCTTTTTTGTTTTTTGGTATAAAGACACCACTACCTATCTTTGTCTTTGGAAAATCCCTTGAAGCCATCTCCAATGAGCCTTCAATAGAATGTTGTTGAGAAACAAAAAAGAAAAAAAAAAGAGAAAAAATTCACCTCCTTCAAGGTTATTTTTTTCTTCTTGATGATCCCTGAATTTAAGTGAATTAAAATCACTTTCTTTTGATTGGTGCTTTTGCTATTTAAAATAATCTGAGGCTTCATATGCGGTACAAATAGTTGAAAAATAATCAAAACAATCGTTACTAAGAATAGTAAGTGACTGCTAACTAGTATACTACTTGTTTGGTAGGGAATCTGAAATTAAACTAATGATTTTGTACAGGTATATGTTTGAAGGGGGATCTGAAATTATGACACTAGATGAATTGGTTGTACTTGAAAAGCATTTAGAAATTTTGATCTATCATACTCGATCAGCAAAGGTATAATTCATTTTTTTTTTCATTTAATTTACTTGAATTTCATTTAGTTAATACGATATATAATTCTTATTTATAATTTTTTTGCAGATGGACATTATGTTTCAAGAAATTCAAATGTTGAGAAACAAGGTTAGTATGAATAATAATATTAATACATTTATAACATGACTACAAAAAGGTTAAAAGACTACGGTTAAAACACGTAGTCTATGATAAGAGATTATGTTTTTATAACCGTAGTCTATTCTAGCATTGTCTTTTATCAGGACAATAAAAAAACAACTATAGCATTGTATTAATTCGAATACAATTAAGAAAAAATAATAATCATTCTTCTATAAATTAGAGTACCTTTTTACATTTAAACATAGTCTTTACTAGTAGAATAAACTACACTTTTATGATAAAACTGTAGTTTTTTTTTTAATCAATAATCTACGTTTTGGAAAAAACTGGTCTATTTTCAAGTAAAGGATTTGAATCTAAAAAAATTTGATTTTTTTTATAAGATAGATTACGTTTTAAATATATAACCATGGTTTTTAAAATTAATTATATTTTTATTTTGGAAAGGCCTATTTTTTTCTGATACATAATTAAATATGAAAAATCGTGATATATTTTTATATGAATAGACTACATTTTATTCTTTAAAGTCATTTTATGGTATAAACTACGTTTTCAAATAAAATTGTTTAGCTTTGAATTTTGGTTATATATCAATAATTAACAAATAGTTCCATAAAAATTAGTAACATATTATTATTTGTTTAATGCCATTACACAAATTATAACATTTAAAACTAAAAAAAATATATTTATAACAATCAGCAAAACAGAAATTTTATCAACTATATCATTACACAAATGAATTATAACAATAACATAGATCAAATATCACATTTTTATAAAAATCAACTCTTTTGAACACAAAAATAAAATTTACAAAAGTAATAGCCATGCACAATTTGGTGTTCTCCCTTAAATCGCATCACCACCAACCAAAAAAACTAGCTTTAATCTAGACATCAACATAATCAGTCTACAGATAAAAGAACAAAATTATTTCAACAACAATATTTAAGAAAAAAAATTCAAATTGCATCATTTTCATTCTTTTGCTAATGAAATTTTTATTTAGCCATCACTTATCACTTAAACTATTATTATAACAAAGAAGGCCTTCTTCTATGCTATATTGTTGCCAATCACAATCTTTTGCCCACAACATTATTCTCTCTTTTATTTTCCTTTGTTTCCTTATTAATTTCCAACCTCTCAACCTAGCTTGATATTACTCTTTGTTATTTCAGCCAATGTTGTTTCTTGGTTCTTACAAGTTCCTTTATTGTTCGATTGTTGAAGAACTTTATGGATAACCTTTTCTAAATAGGACTTAAATGAGATTCCTTAAATCAAGTTGATAATGTTTTGTTAAGAAAACGAATGCAATAGGAAACAAGCGTTAAAAAATAAAGTAAAACAACACAAACAATTTTATATCGAAAAACCCAAAGATGGGAAAAACCTTGGGCAGAGGAGGAGAATATTTCTTTATGAACAAAAAAACTGAGTACAGAGAGATATTCGTGTGTGTGTGTGTATATATATATATATATATATATATATATATATATATTTAAATAAGACTTAAATGAGATTCCTTAAATCAAGTTGATAAGGTTTTGTTAAGAAAACGAATGCAATAGGAAACAAGCATTAAAAAATAAAGTAAAACAACACGAACAATTTTATATCGAAAAACCCAAAGATGGGAAAAACCTTGGGCAGAGGAGGAGAATATTTCTTTATGAACAAAAAAACTGAGTACAGAGAGATATTCGTGTGTGTGTGTGTATATATATATATATATATATATATATATAAATAAGACTTAAATGAGATTCCTTAAATCAAGTTGATAAGGTTTTGTTAAGAAAACGAATGCAATAGGAAACAAGCATTAAAAAATAAAGTAAAACAACACGAACAATTTTATATCGAAAAACCCAAAGATGGGAAAAACCTTGGGCAGAGGAGGAGAATATTTCTTTATGAACAAAAAAACTGAGTACAGAGAGATATTCGTGTGTGTGTGTGTGTATATATATAATATATATATTTAAATAAGACTTAAATGAGATTCCTTAAATCAAGTTGATAAGGTTTTGTTAAGAAAACGAATGCAATAGGAAACAAGCATTAAAAAATAAAGTAAAACAACACGAACAATTTTATATCGAAAAACCCAAAGATGGGAAAAACCTTGGGCAGAGGAGGAGAATATTTCTTTATGAACAAAAAAATTGAGTATAGAGAGATATTCGTGTGTGTGTGTGTGTGTGTGTGTATATATATATATATATATATATATATATATATATATATATATATATATATGCACTCTAAATCTACACAAACTAGAAAAAGGACTCCAAACCTAAACAAACTAGAAGTTGGGTCACAAACAACAATCTCTACCTTGACATGAATTCTAAAATAAGGAATGAATCTCCAATCTTCAACACAAAAGGAAAAATAAGAAACTCTCCACTTCTTCCAACAAAAGTCCTTAAGGGCACAATACACCAAGCAAGTTCAAACAATGCTCAAACTTGGCTGCAAGAAGTGACTTGGTCAACATATCAGCAGGATTATCTTTAGTATCAACCTTTCTTAGAACAATGTCAGCACGAGCAATAATAAGACAAGCAAAATGATATTGTTTATAAATGTATTTCCTCCTCTCATGAAACATCTTATATTGTGTGGAAAAAATCACTCCGGATACCACAATAAGTTGTAGTAGCTTGCAGGTCTTTACTAAGCTCACCAAATAGTTCTTTCAACGAAATAGTTTTCGTAATAGCCATGTACTTAACCTCAATAGTGGGCAATATAATTGTAGTCTGCATAGTATCTTTCCATCAAATAGCATAATCACCAATGGTGAAGGCATGTACTCTAACTGATCTCCTCTTATCAAGGTCAGAATCAACATAAGCAATTACAATATTCCTATTCTCCCAAACTGCAAATAAGCATTAATAGAGCCATCCAAATAATTGAAAATCCATTGAACTATTGTCTAATGCTTTTTACCAGGATTAGCTATGTATCTACTTACTACACTAACTACATATGCTAGATCTTGATATGTAAAAACCATAGCATACATAATGGATCCCACTACACTAGAGTACAAAACTCATGGCATATAAGCAACCACATCATTTGATTGGGGAGATAGAGTGGTGAAAGTCTGAAATGTACAGTTAATGGAATACTAATAAGTTTCACAGTCTTCATATTAAGTGTTCTAAAAACTTCTCAATGTACCCTTTCTAAGTTAGATACACTTTATGTTCTATTTCTCATGATTTCCATGCCTAGTATTCTCTTTGCTACTTCAACTTTTTTATCTCAAACTTCTTGCTATGATGGGCTTTAACCTTTGTTATTTTACATTTATCATTTGTTGCTATTAGCATATCACGAATATATAAGCATAGAGAAACAAAAAACCCCATTATCCACATTTTTCAAATAAACATACTTATTATAATTGCATTTTCTGAAATTACGAATGATCATGAAAGAGTTAAATTTCTTATATCTTTATCTGGGTGATTGTTTCAAGCCACTGAGAAATTTTTTCAACAAGCACCCATAGTCCTATAATCCAGAAAATATAAAACCGTCTAGTTGTTCCATGTAGAACTTCTCCTCAAGTTTTCCATGTAAGATGCAATCTTCACATCCAACTGCTTGAGCTTTAAATCATGTATAGCGACTATACCAAGTAATATTCGAATCAAACTATGCAAGATGACAGGAAAAAGTACAAATGTGAAGTCTACATTTGGAATATGATTGTACCTCTTTGCAACCAGCCTTACCTTATACCCAAATTCATCAAATGGAAAATAGACAACCCACTCAAACACAGCTTACACAGTCCATTTCCAATCCCAAACAAACAAACACAAAACAATCTTAACTCAACAAATCTATGAGCACTGACATCTGATCTCAATAATCTTTAACCAAACACAAATTTATTAGCACTCTTGTTCACCCTCAACAATCTCAAATTAAACACAAATTTACAAGTACTCTCCTTGGTCTCATCAATCTCAAACTATACTTTCAACCTACAATCCCATCGGCACTTTAGCCCTATGAGGTATACCACACATAACCCTATAATAATCTATCACTTAAACCTTTCTCTCATATCTCGTCCTATTAAGACTCTCCTTTATTTCAAACCCACTAAGTTAACCATGGAGAATCTCTTTCCTCTTATAAATATTGTAAACAAAGATAAATTCTTTCGATAAAAAATGTTTTACCAACATTTTACTTTTAGATGTATTAGTACCTTGAACATGACTATTTTTATTTATTTTTAATAATAATTATATGTTGAATATATAGTTTTATATATTGTGCATAAATAACTGAAATTTACATATTAATGAAAACTTCTATGAACATGTAAGTAAAGTTTATATTAAATTAGAATTCTTACTTATCATTTCGGCAAATCTTATTATCAATCAAATAAGTTCATTTAATAAAAGTCTTATAACAAATTATAATTCTTATTTGTAAATTTGATATGATTTTATTAATATTTATTTAACAGAAAATATTTAAAATTGAGATTTAAAATAAAATAAACAGAATGTCTATCTTCTTTATTCACAAAAATTTAAATATATATAACTATATTATTATAGATTATGAATATTTGAACGCTATATTTATGTGTAATAGTTTCTTTGATTTTTTTTTTGTTTAAGGAGGAGATACTGAACGCTGCAAATAAACATCTTCAAGATAAGGTAATAAGAAAAACACCATTACAGTATTATTATTATTATTATTATTATTATTATTATTATTATTATTATTATTAGTAGTAGTAGTAGTAGTAGTAGTCAATGCAGATGACTTATATAAACTAATTGTCTATGCAGATGCAGATAGAGGGGATAATCAACAACACTGACTTTGCTACAATCACCACTAATATGCCGCATCCACTAACCATAGAAAATAATATATTTTGAATCCATATTTATACTATTAATAGTAAGACAGTTACTTGTATTGTATAAATGTGATACACTAAATAAATGTTCAAATGTTGTTGTTCCTGCGATGGATAAAATAAGTGTGTAAGATAATTGAAGTAATTACTAGATGTACTTCGAAACTACTTGTGTTACTTTTTTTTTGGGTTCAAAATACTTGTGTTACTTTTAGTTTTAAATTACAATAAAAATATCATTTATAGATGTTAAATCAATTTGGAACTCTTTTTTTGAAATAAACACCTTCAGTTCATTAAATTAGAAATTGACATCCTTATTTATTAAACACCACTGCTTTGAAATTGATCTTATATATCCCACTACTTGGTGCTTGCCACCTCTGCTCAATCCGCTCCATTGTTTGTTGTCTTACCACTTGTGCACCATTAAAATCATCTATGTACTGCTTAACATAAGGAACCAAAACATTCATCGCACATCCTTCCTCTTCATATGATTATTTGTTCCTACTATTCCATATTGCCCATTGCAGTATAATAAAGCGCTGCAGCTATTCCTTACCCAGTCTAGCCATCTCCTCTAGGAAACCCTCTGTTCTATCGTTTAGTCCTTAAGCCTCATTCCTTGAATTCATAGTGTCCCATATTTCTGCAATCTTGCTTCATTGAATAATAGCATGCATGGACCTGTTTCCTCCTCTTTTCTACCTCGAACACACCTAACCTCCGTAGGGATGATTCTTCTTACAAAGTTCGTCATTACTAGAAGAATCCCACGCAAAGATCTTCTTTTTACTTGGGACCTTGGCTTTCCATATTTTCCTCCAACAAGGATGAGGAGCCCCACATTCCATCCCTCTAGTTATACCATATAACAGTCTGTAGCCACTCTTCACACTGTACAAACCATTTTTACTATGGCCCTAATGTTGGAATTAAAACATCCACCAAAGCCCATTAGCACAATATCAATAGAAGAAAACTAACATTGGGTGGGTTGAGCTAAAACCCACCATTTCCACCACCATTGCCGCCATTACCGAAGCTGCTATAGGGAGGAGGTGCCACCAGTGCTTCGCCAGAGGTCTGCCGGTGCTGGTGGTGCTGCCAAGGTGAAGAGGATGATGGTGAGGAGAGGAAGAGGAATGAGAGAAAGGGAGAGAGCTGCCCTTGTTCAACTCAACCAAAAATGCTACAGTGATTAATGAGTCATCCTGTAGCTTAGATATATGTGCCAAGAGCAGGGACCCCCTATATTCTGAATCATGTATTAATCCGTCCCATTAAGGAATAATACATGTATAATATGAATATATTACGTATATATATGGTCACACTACACACAAAATATACTACCAAATTAATTTATATGATATTAATTATACTTAATTAGTCCACATTATTGAGATAATTCAACATTCTCACACTTGGACAATTAAGTTAATTAACGAAAATATCATATAATATCAATATGTATTCATAAGACCTTCTGGATACATTGTACCGAAATGACACAAATGTGTAGGTTTACAAATACTTTAACAACAATAAGCCTTTAGAAGCTTCAGAATGCATCATACCGACAGGGTATAAATGCGTAAATTCATAAAGACTTCAACAAAACAGTAGTATGAAGTGTGAAATGGAAATGATATGAAAAACAAAATCAATATCCATTTCCATTTCCATTAGGTCCATGCATCTAAACCGAATGATGCATTACTTCAATGGAAGCATATGAGACTAATACAAAATGTCTCATCCAACAGAATGCCATATTCACCAAATGCGCACAAACATAATATGCATATATGGCAAATAGGAATCCATCCACACAACTGTAGTTGATTTCATTACAGTGCTCCCACTAACTTAATACAACAATGGCTCCATATGCCTCATACAAGTGCTATGTCGTCAAAGCACTTAAGCAACCAAACTCTTAGTTAACAAGAATGAGCTATTTAATTATGTGCTCTACAACCCAATCAAGCAATGGATTTCATTATTTTCTCTCTAACAAATCGAATGATGATATCTGAATATTTGGAGTGTAAGGAACTCCTAGCATTTAAAGAGAAAAATACTTGCTGCAACATTACCACAGTACATCTCCAGGACTTCAAAATGGCAACCACAGAAACCAGTCATGAGACAAAATTCTGCAACCTAAATGGCCCATCAAGTAGCTTTATAACATGCTACATATTTAGCCTCCACAATTAAGGATGCTGTAAGTGTTTGCTTCACACTTTCCGAAATACAGCTCCTTTATGTCCCCAAATATATAACTAAAATGATTTTCAATAATTGGATAGCATGCAAAATCAACATTAGAATATCTAACCAAAACCAGAATGTCAGATTTGTTGATATCCAAATACTCTTTTTTCAGCTTCCAGTTCTCTATTGCAGGATCGCTCAAGTATCTCCGAATTACACCTATAACATACACAACATCAAAATGTGTATTAACTTGAGCATACAGTAATTACCCACAATAAGGCATACATAATACTTAACATGAGCTCTTTCATTTTCACTTTGAGGACTTTGAGATTTTCAGTATGTCACTTTTCATGGAAGGGCCCCTCAAATAGGAGAACAATATACAGTAAATATACTTAACACCCAAATGAAGATTTCTTGATACCAACAGAGTATGCCTATTGATATGTCACGAATAATCTCAATCCTTAAAACAAAATAAAGCCTCACTTAGATTCTTCATCCTAAAGTGACATGACGACATGAAATGTCTCATACAATATGTCAGTGCCATAGGCTGCTATTTGATATCATCGATTTAGAGCACAAGTAACACATAACTGCTCCCTCTGACCTTGCAATGGATCCAATTATCAAATGTGTTCTCCTTACAGTAACTATCTCATCAAACTTTGCATATATTACAATCTGGATGCCTTTTAATGTTCGCATATGAACTTCTTGAGTTTGCATACTGTATGTTCCATCTTAGGAATTACAAACTTTTAGGTTGCTTTATTCAGACATTTTACTGCCCAAGATGTAGCTCCTAATCAAAATGAGCCACTAATCGCCATCATGATTTTAAAATAATCTTAGGTAGAAACAGGAGAGAAGGATTTTCATAAAACTAATTCCTTCTATTTATTTAAAGCCTTAGCCAAATTTGGCTTTAAATCATCTACCTAATCTTTAGAGTCTCTTTTGGTCTACAATGGTGTGACAACTAAAATAAATCCTATGCATCCTTATGCAGCATAAATGCTTACTTATCCTCCGTGACTAATATCCAACTCTAATAGTTCGAATCAGTATAGTCTCCTGACAAATATCAGAAACAGAAGACACATGAAACTCACATTCATGTTCATATTCTTCTGTAAGGTCAAGTGCAGGTTTAAAATATGGTATTAGGATCAACAGTTGGTTCCTTTTGTTTATGGCTTTTCATAATCAAGGATAACGTATATATGAGACTGACGCAACAAAATGTATTTCAATAATGACTTTGTGGAGTTCACAACTCCCACTCTTTAAGTCATCCTCTAAATAGACTGCATTGTCAGACTTAATGATTCTAGTGTCAGATAATGAGAAAACTAAAATTTAAAATCTTTTTAGCCAATATAATAACCAACAGAATTGCCGCTAATAATTTTCTCGTCAGGTTTCTTGACTATGGGTTATGTGACGTCCCCGTCACTTCATCTTATCACTTATCTTTTTCCTTCTTTATTTAGATTTAGTTCATGCAGTGTCATTCTCTTCTTATCCTTAAGCTAATTATTTAATAGCTTATAATATTTTTACTCAATTACCATAAACTTAAAAATGATATATATACATATCATTCCATTTTCCACAGGATCTCATACATCATCTTATCTTACATCCCCGATATCCTATATACACAATTTCCTATTTGTACTGTACTGTAGCTGAATTACAATTTACTATACACATGAACATATGAGTATACCTTCTATGCTAACCGGGAAGCGTATCAAGAAGGTACACCTTGATTCTTCGAAAACAAGCTCCTCTAGTCGGAGCGGATTTCACTTCAAGTAATCTGTATGAAAAATGGTCGTAAAAGGGTGAGTTTACGCTCAGTAAGAAAAGTATGTAAAAGAGCGTGCTATGCCTCTATATGCGTTTTTCCTACTTGGCTCTATAATGTCATGTAGAGCATTAGAAAGCATGTATCATAAACATTTTTCATGCATTGTTTGCAATCATGCATATTTATTTCAAATGCCATGGCAAACATATTTTGTATGCTTTCTTTAAAACATAGCATACATATTAAACATGCATCATACTTCTTCTTTAAAACATCATACTTCATACATACTTTAAAACATACATCATATACTTCTTCATATGTACATCTTGTACTTTGAAATAGATGGAGACTATGTACAATGTTCAAGCGATTGAGTCGTCATATGAACCGTTCATTCCCATTCATATGACTCATATGACTCTAATCATGCATTAGTACATTGGTATACCATGTAGATGTCAGGGATTCTCTCCTGCCTTAATAATACCATAGTGAGCACTAGTCAGGTGTCACTTATGGTCTTGAGGACCGGACTAGGGTTCCTCACTTAACATACATATTACTGAGGACTTGATCAGAGTCTCTCAGCCATCAGAAATGCATAATCATTACGCAGTCCATAGCCTCAAAACATTTATAATATACTTTTCAGAAAACACCTTTGTGTTTACATTGAATAAGCTTTGAAACATCTTTTCATACATGGCAGTCGACTGGTCTTATATGGCAGTCGACTGCTGCTTCATAATTCCTTTTATCGAAATTAATTTTATTTAAAATTTCGATAATTTCATCTTTGAAAATACATGGGGGCAGTCGACTGGTCCATATAGCAGTCGACTGGTTTTCAAACAGAATGCTTCTTAAGAAATAGCAGTCGACTGGTCCATATAGCAGTCGACTGTTTTTGAAACAGAATGCAATTTGGTAAATAGCAGTCGACTGGTCCATATAGCAGTCGACTGGTTAGAAACAGAATGCTTCTGGGAAAATAGCAGTCGACTGGCTTACATAGCAGTCGACTGGTTTGCATCGGTTCTCGGAAAACGGCGTTTTGGTTGTCTCTAGGCAGTCGGCTGCTACTTAAGGCAGTCGGCTGCTCCTAACCTAATTGGTACTAGGAGACAAGTCCGAAAATGCATCTTTTCCTGCACAAAATCAACCGGTGCTTCTCTCCAAATCATACACAAGTATCATAAAACATACGGACATAGCCGCCTTACGTCCGTTACATAATTTCCTTACCTCGATTCCTTCGAGAACGCGAAATCACTTGGTGCTTTAACCCTAGCTTTTCACTTCTTCAACCTGAAATCATCATACCATTTCAAACCTCAAATTAAACAACATACACATGTCCTACTAACTCAGTACAACTCCTTATCATGAACCAAATTGTAAGAATCATCCTCTTCTCTTACCTTCACTAGAGACCAAAATTTCTGATGTTAAGATCTCCTTCAATACTTGGATTCACTCTATCAAACTTTGGATATCTCCTAGTCTAACGACAAGGATTATTTTTCGTTACATGAACTTAGTGAATTGGTGAGGGAGTAAGGTGGTTTAGCAAGGAGCTTGGAATGGAAACTTGGAAACTTGGAGATGGCACGAGAGGGAGAGCTAAGAAGAGGGGCTGACGTTGGTGATAGCTGATGGAGATGGTGAGTCATGCAAGATGCATTTAATGCATGCTCATCTCATTAATCATCTCAGCCCTTTCTTTCCTCTTTGACTCATCCATTTGACCATTTAATTCCTCTTTTTCTCCTTCTCATCTCAGCCATTCATTAAATCACCAATCCAAAAATTCTGATTTTAATTCTTTTCTCATGCTTTATTCATTTTCTGATATCTACATGCTTCATTTGACTTATTGACATTCAACTTTATTATTTCTTCTATATTCCATTCATCATGCATACATTATCCATACATCAATTACACATCAATCTTCATATTCATTTAATCATATTAACTTAGAAATACTTTACAAACATGGAGGAATTACATGAAAATTAGGGATCTCACAGGTTATAGGCCTTTTGCCTTAGTTTATAACCCTGAACACTAAAAGCGACACAAACTCGACTTAGTGTCTGACTACAACTTAAGATGAATTTGGAAACTAATTTTGCTTGGAGATCAACTTTGAATGTGAGTATTCCAAGCATCGTACACTAGGCGTCAATACATAATCCTACAGTGCACTTAATCGAAAATCGATATATGATTTCTCCTAGCTTCATTATACCGAGCATAACATTCATCACTACTGTCTAATCATTACTTTAAGCAGTGCAGTGAATTAATCAGAATACCTAAGGCTTCTACAAGATCAAATCTTTTACTCTATATGACCTACATCAAAATGGTCTTTAGTGAAAATGATGAAACACTTATATCCACTGAATACAGTCCGTAAAAATAATCTACAAATGTCGGTATATATCAGCTCTTAATCATTTCCATATCTGCTAATCATATCCTTAATATTAATAGTAAGATTTCCCTTAATGCAATCCTACATGTGCCTCAAAATGTCCCTAACTCTTACGCCACTACTTGATAGATTTCTTATTTATTCTATCATAATCAAAATCAACAGTTACATCATTTACAATTGAAGAAAATTTACCTAATATTGGGGTATAAGTCTACTATATATCCATCACGTAGAATGCTAGAATCAGTACACATGTTGTTACTAATTAGAAATACTTTTCTATTATCAGAATGGAAAGTATCAACCAACAGTAGTTTCAAAACTGTCTACGAAGTGTAACAACAAACTAGCTATGTTTTCAGTATAGATTCTAACTCCATAGCCCCAATTCACAAAATTTTCCCTTATTCGATCTCCGGTTGCTTATAACTTTATCAATATTAGCACCGGTATCCAAAACACCAACAATTAGAGGGCATAAATTCTAAATTGGATTCAAAATAAAAGCTAACGGAATGCCTTTTACACATCCCAATCTAGAGGACTCTTGCAATCTACCTCTTGTGCCTAAGATTATAACAAAATGGCACACATTGATATTTAGAGGTGTTGGTGGAACTAGAATGGGAAATAGACTTGGCAAATTTCTTCTTCTAAAATGACCTTTTATTGAGATCTCTTAACAATATTTCTTCTGGCAGTAATATTGGCATATGTCATCATTACGGCTGAATGAGATCTGTTAACCGGAAAGATCTCTAAGTCTTGGCTGACAATATCAATTTTGATATTAAAATGCCACACTTCCTTCTGTCCATTAAATTAGATCTGCGAACTTAAAAGATCTCACACTCTCCACCCCAGAAGGAAGTGGCACTGAATCTGCCATATATGGAATCAAACTCCTATTGCAACCTTTATCCATCTTATGCGAACCTTTTCTTAATGGCATCCATAAATACTTCTTGGTTATCACTAACTGGAACACTTTCTCTAATGTATTCTTTTATGGTATACCCTATATAATCAGAGAATTCTCACTTGAGTGTTCCTAAATTCCATATTACTTTGTCCTTAAAGAGCTCATACTATTGGGTATAGTAGATAGATCGACTTTCGGGACTACTTCCTAGTTCAATATGTCCCTAACTATAGAGAATAATTCATACTATCTATCTAATTTGATCTTATTAGAGATTTTATATGTGATAGTTGCACAATATGGAGACTAGTGGAATAACTCAATAAATTCCACAATACACTACTGAGGATAAGACAAAACTAGTTGAATATAACCTAAATGATCGACCACCGACAGGGTAGGAAGATCGTGTCATATCCCAACCAGAATCCTCTCAGTCTCAAGCATCTTTAAAAGTAACTAATAATCTGATAGGGAGAAACTAGCCACTTATAGAGATCTTAATAAATTATGCAACTGCAACTATCACTATGCATTGCCTTATTATTATATCCTTAAAATTATCAGAATAAATCGTCAAAAATCTTCATGATTATTCCTACGACAGGTAAGTACTAGTCAATCCAATAAATGATTTATAATTTTAAGAATATTCACATAATTAATTGACCAAAATTGACTACATCCAAAATAGGCAATTCCTAAAGCATATGTAGTAATTTCAGACCCAACATTAATTAATTAAAATAATTTCACATAAATGTGAATATTCAAATAATAAGGCAATATCATTTTTAGAGAGTTTATTTGTTTAAATAAATTATTAACGAAATGGATAAACCATAATCCAAAATAGCTTAACAAATACCCAAATAATTTATTTAAACTTATTTAATTAGGCAAAATATTAGTAATTTATGGGCATGAGTATATATTTCAAAATTAAGTGAATTATGAATTAAATGAGTAATTAAATTTCCAGAAATTATTCCAAAATTAATTCCTCCAAAATTCACTTACATCACATTAATTTTGGGTTTAACAACTAATTATAGCTATTAAATAAAATTTGGCTTATGGCCAAAATTGTCCAAAAATAATTAACCAAATGGCCCATAATTAATTAATCAAAATGACCCTTAAAATCATAATCTAAAATGGCCTTTTAAATTAATTATACAAAATAGCCACTAATTAATTCAAATTTAATAGCCAAATAAAATTAATTAATCAACATAGCCCCTAAATTAATTAGGCAAAATGGCCCAAAAAAATAATTAATTTTAATTGCCCAAAATTAATTTAATACTAAATAGCCACTTAAAATAATTAAATAAATAATGCCCATAAAATATTACAAAATTTATTTAGGCCTAAAATTAATTAAATGTTAAGGCCCTAATTAAAATAAAATAAAATGGCCCATTTATTTACACAATTGCTGGCCCAAAATTAAACAAATAATGGCCCAATTAAAAAATAGCCCAGCTAAATATTTTCTCAAAATAAAACAAAACAGCCCAAAATCCAAAGAAAAGGCTCGTTGAATGGCCCAAGAAACGCCAAAGGGGGCCCAAAAAAAGGGCCAAAAAAACATAAAAGAAATGAGCCCAAAATACTAAAAAACGGAAGCCCAAACAGTTGGCCAAAAAAAAAGGCTGAATTTTTTTTTAACTTTTAGATGCGGGCGCGTGTGCCACCTCATCATTCACTGGTGCCTAGGGCTTCTTTTTTTAGCTAACCCATGCGCCCGTCATCTTCCTCGCCTAACGGGGCGAAAAATGCAGAAAAACAGATCTTTCTGACTCGACCCCGCATTTTCTCTCTCAATACAGCCCCATTTTACTTCGTTTTTATGGCATTTTCAATAAAACATCATCCTCAATCAATATCTTGCATTATTTTGGCTAAAAAATGCATAAATTATTTGTGTATCAAATAAATCCAAAAAATAAAAAATGCACAAATATCATTTTTATTCAAAAAATGGCTAATGGCTTTAAGGTGCAAATGCTCTGATACCAATTGTTGGAATTAAAACATCCCCTAAAACCCATTAGCACAATATCAATAGGAAAAAACTAACTTTGGGTGGGTTGAGCTAAAACCCACCATTTCCACCACCATTGCCGCCATTACCGAAGCTGCCATAAGGAGGAGGTGCCGCTAGTGCTCCGCCGGAGGTCTGCTGGTGCTAGTAGTGCTGCCAAGGTGAAAAGGATGATGGTGAGGAGAGGAAAAGGAATGAGAGAAAGGGAGAGAGCTACCCTTGTTCAGCTCAACCAAAAATGCTACAATGATTAATGGGTCATCCTATAGCTTATATATATATATGTGCCAAGGGCAGGGACCCCCTATATTCTGAATCATGTATTAATCTGTCTCATTAAGGAATAATACATGTATAATATGAATATGTTGCGTATATATATGGTCACAGTACACACAAAATATACTACCAAATTAATTTATATGATATTAATTATACTTAATTAGTCCACATTATTGAGATAATTCAACACCTAAATCATTTCATCTTGTGCATCTCGATTACCTATTGGTATTGACACTATATGCTCAGCTTATTCCCTTAAAAACTGTCATTGAACCTCAGACCACACCCACTGCCTAGTATCTTCATCTATTTAGACAAACCACTCTCTCATTAGAATCATTTCCTCTTCAGTGCAATTGTATCGCGAAAGTGGGATTGCATGTGACCCACTTATCCCTCCAAATTCGAATATTTTTGCCATTTCCCACTCTCCAATGTAGACCTTGTGTTTATAAAGATCTAGCTTCCAAAATACTACGCCAAGTAAGAGACGGTTTCCAGCTAATTTTTGCTTGTAAAAGTCACCATCAGGAAAGTATCTACTTTTCAGAACAAAGTAGGCTAACATTGTTATGTGTTTCAAGAACCTCTATCCTTGCTTTGTCAGGAGATGTATGTTAAATCACTCCATATTTCTAAACCCCAAGCCTCATTCTATCTTATTTTTGCACATGTGCGCCCAGTTGACACAATGTATTCCTCTTTTTTCACTACTACGACTCCACCATAAATTACTGATCATATTGTTGAATTCGACACAGATTGACTTTGGTAACTTGAAACAACCCATGACATAGGTCGGAATTGCTTAGACCATAGATTTCAGAAAGACTTCTTTTTCTCCCGTAGATAAAAATATAGTATTCCATATTCTCATCTTGGATACGATTTTATTTTAAAGTAGCAAAGGCCCTTCTCTTCCCTTTCCCCACCATTATTGGTATCCCTAAATACTTCTCCGGACTAGAAGTGTCACTACAAAATATATGCTTTTTATTGCTTTGATTTGGTGGAATTTTTAACACATGTGAAGGGTGCAAGCAATAAGTGAGGAAACTTAGGAAATTTGAATTCAAATTTTATTACACATTTTTGCTAGGGATGAGGTAATTAATGTGATTCCCACTTTCCTAAAACTCTTCCCAATGCCTTCTGATCACATTCTTAACTACTTGCAAACCATAACTTGTTTTTTGCAGATATTGGCATACGTCTTTGTTCAGTTCCCAAAGCTAAAAAATTAAGAAGAATTTTTTTTTGGTGTGTTAAATGAAACATGTTCTATCATCTTTCAGTTTAGAAATTCTTCTACGTTAAATTGCATTTATCATTAAATCTTTAACAAACAAATTGTTTAATTTTTGTTGTAGCTATTTAGGTAGGATCCCCAAGTTTTAATGATAAAGGCTGTAGGCCTTCACCAGCTAAATGGAAGGATAAATGTGATAAAGGAGCCAATTTCACTAGTTGCAACAAGTATTTTCTCTAACTTGAAATAGACAATTTATGAATGAGAATTATCATTAGGAATTGAAATTGGTTTTCCCGAAACTTTTATGAGCTATCCTGGACATCTTTTTGCACTAGATTTTGATGTTGAATCTTATCTAGCTTGGGTAGCAAAGTCATTGGTGAGAGATACTATCAACTAGGCAACTCTGCTTCTATAATGGATGATCCATCGCTGGTTGACACTCACAACCATGGTACCCACACTGCCTCTGCTACTGGTTATTGTTGTCTTATTTTTCATAGTTTAAGACTTTCCATCAAATACACTCTTTTATTTTTTAGACCTCTTGGTTTTTCAAGTCTGAAGTTGATTGACTGATTGTGATGACAAGGTGATTTATCCATGAGTACAAGATGGACCTTGGATTGAATTAATATATTCTTTGCATTTTGGTCATGCCACAAAGAGAACTTTATAGAGTTTAGACCAATATGTTTGGTGTTTTCTTTTTATAGATTGTTGGATTTATTGTCAGGATAGTCTGTCTAATTTGAAAGGCACTAGTTGGTGATAACACTCCCTTCCATGTCATCTACAATTCTATAGAATTGATTGTGTACGTATAAACCCTGATGCATACTTTGATTTACCCATGATCTAGAGATTGACTTCTTTATACTCTTGAGAAGCTAAAGCTATATAATACATGTGTAATGTATATGATTAAGTAGTAATTATTGTGCAAAATCCATATTAGCAAGTTTTATCATCTAAATTAACATTCATGCTTTTGTTTTTGATATTAGCAGGGTTATCTTTGTCTTCTACCCAACAACTGCATGTGCAAGCTTGTAAGTAGTGGACCTCCAGTGATAATCATTATTCACGTGTATTAATCGACATTCGATCTTAATTTGGTCTCTTACTTTCATCATTAGGATAGTGTTTGATAAGAAACTTTTATTAATGACAGCTAAGAAACTAACATGGCAATGGTTTTCTGGGCTGTTTTTCTTTTTCTACAGTTAATGCTGATGAGTGCTTGATAACAAGAATGCAAGAAATGTCTTTAGATTATCATTTCACTATGGAACAAGAAGTGGGGTCTTCTACCTATGCCTTCTTTGGCTTTATCTGTTTTCAACTCACCAACTTTTATTTCATTTCATATGTTTATGTTTAATTTGCTGCATTTATTTTACAATAAAGTGCATTAGTATCATATATTTACAATAGCAAATGGCAAGAAAGTTGGTGGACATACTGCAACCTCTCACCCTTCAAAGAAAGCTGGAAAAGCATCAACTGCAACTAGTCAAGTAAAGCAGACTTCAAAGTCAGGTCATACATCATTCCCTTCAAGTCTTACAGCAGGTAAGTTTCTTCTTCTTATTAAATATTTAAACAAGTTACTATTATTTTTGTTTACATTTGTAATAATATTGTTTTATCTTCAAAACTTTTGTAGGGCATTTGGCTCCAAAAATGCTTTACAATCTCATTGTCAGGCAAGGCATGGTGCTGCAATGTAAAAATGAGTTTGTCTAGTATCTGTTTGAATTCACTTTGCTTGTATAATGTCATTCACTTTGATTTGCTATTTGTTTGATGTACCTTACTAGCTTATTATAAACAAATACAAGAGAAAATTTCTCGAATGTGTGTATGCATGTGTATTTATATATATTACTTTGTGTTAATTTACTCATGATTTTCAAGTTTACCATGAGAATATAAGTTACCTTTTATTAATATGCATGTGTAAGTAAGGCACTCCAACAAAAAAATTATTAATTTAAAAATTAAGTCGTATTGACAAAAGCTTTTAAATTTAAAATAACTCAATAAATATAAAAATTTAAAATTTAAAATAAAATCTTTAAAGCTTTTAAATTTAAAATAAAATTCAATAAATATAAAATTTTCAATTTCCAAATAAGACTTTTATCGGCATTTAAAAGTGTCGGTAAAAGCTTTTAAATTTAAAATAAAGCTCAGCAAATGTAAAAGTTTCAAATTTTAAATAGGATTTTTGTCGGCACTTTAAACCTTTTACTTTTAAAGGCATTTAAAAGTGTCGGAAAAAGTCATTTTGCAATTTGTCAAACCTTTGTCGGCATTGGAGTACATCACCGCCGACAGACCTTCACTGGCATTCACCTAGCCAATAGTTTTTACTGGCGGTTAGTTTGTCTTAGTGTCGGTAAAAGTTAGTGTTTCTGTAGTGTGTCCTACACATACCCTTTAGTTCATCTGCCATGCTTTCTCTTAAAAAAAATGTAACTTTATTCTACTAAGAAATAATAACCATTGAAACTTTGAAGAACCAACCTAAAATATGATCTCAAAATATACACTCCCGCATGAGGTAAGACTTCAAACTCTTCCTATCAAACCCTAGGCTCTGAGAATACTTCTTTTTTTAATAAAAAATTTTAATTAAATGAAAATTATGTAACTAATAAAAATTAAATATTAACATGTAAAATAACATCTAATGTAAACACAATAAAAAGTAATTAATAAAGCCTACTTCTAATAAGTGACATCTTATAAATATGGACTAAATTTATAAAATTGTGGAGTTTTGATCTTATGAACTTGTTTATGCAAAAATATCACAATAATTTTACGAGATTGAATTAAAATCACCAATATTTTAATTCATAATAAATATATAAAAATTATTTTAAATATTTTAAATAAAAATTAAAATTAATTTATAAATTTAATTTAATTTTAAATTTTATATAATGATTAAATTAAGTCAAAAATTTATTCCACAAATTGTGTTCATCTAATTAGAAGATTCCTTCAAACTTGGTGTTGAGCCAATATTTTTTTTATTATTTATATTTGTATTGATAATGTAATGTATTTATACACTATCAATTAATCATAAAATGATATTTTTTAAGAAATAAAATTTAAAAATATGCAAATCTTAAGATATATGTATGAATAAAACTATATTTAAAACCGTATGATGCATGGTGATGATTTTAATTTATAATAATTTTTTAAAAAACAAAATAGATTATAAAAATTATTTTGAAATACATGTTGAATAATGTATTAAAAAACTTAATGTAGATATATGTTAGCTTTAAATTGCCATATATATATTTTGAAATGACAAAAACTTAAGTAAGTTTTAATGTTTTAATTCATATTGTAAATTTGCCTTATCACACATGATTTTCTCAATCCATTTTTAAGTGTTCATATCAAACATTAAGACCATGATTTAATGATATATTCTTATGGGTCTTAATACTTTATAAAATGGTTTTCAATATTAAGTAATTTTCTCAAGAATTATTGAACATAAGTTTAGAAAATTACGTATAAGTTTTTGGACAATATTTTCATTTGAGAAAGTTAAGAAAAACTCCCTTAAAGCTTATAAATGTTTTTGGTTGATTTAAAATCAAAGGCTATATCATTTCTAACCCAAAAGTGCAGGAAAAATGCCCTCTGAAAGAAAAGGATCGATCCCATAAGGAAAGGGATCGATCCCTTTTTGACAGAATGCCCCGGAAGGCTAGATTGAAGAAAAGGATCGATCCCTTTGATAAAAGGATCGATCCCTTTAAGTCAGAAAGTCCCCAACGGCTAGTTTCTGTGAGATATAACGGTTAGTTTCTGTTTTGGCTCCAACCAACGTCCACAAACCATCCAAGGGACTATAAATAGAGGCTTAGAAGCTAAAGGAAGTAAGAGGAACAACCAAGCAACATCTTTCATCATCTTATTCATCTTCCTCAAGCCTCAACAACAAATCAAGAGCTCCAAAGTCTTCATTTTCTATCATTCACACATCTCTTGTATTGTTTAGCACAAACATTGTATAGGCTTTTCTTTGTGCCTAATTTCTGTAATCACTTACCTATCTAGAGGCCTTTCTTTGATTACACAATTTGTAAACTCACTCATTCCTTGTAAAAAGGGAGGTTTCTCTTTAGCCTAAGAAAAAGAGGGAGTTTTCTCTTGAGCCTAGAAAAAGAGGGAGGTTTCTCTTGAGCCTAGAAAAAGAGGGAGGTTTCTCGTGAGCCTAGAAAAAGAGAGAGGTTTCTCTTGAGACTAGAAAAAGAGGGAGGTTTCTCTTGAGCCTAGAAAAAGAGAGAGGTTTCTCTTGAGCCTAGAAAAAGAGAGAGGTTTCTCTTAAGCCTGCAAAAAGATGGAGTGTAACACAAATTCAAGTATAGTGAATTTGGGGAAAATCCTTGGGAGCGTCTCAAGGTAGAGGACGTAGGCAAGTTGCCGAACCTCTATAAATCGCTTATGTAAATCTCTCTTTCCCTACTCTCTTTACTTGCAATTATATTGTGCTTATTGAATTGAATTCATATTGCATGCTTGAGTAGTCTAGAGAACTTAGAAAATATCAATCTAAGCTAGAGAATTTAGAGGAACCAAAAAACGAACCTAAGGTTAGTAAAAACCGATTCACCCCCCTCTCCGTATAGCCTATAGAGCTAACAATTGGTATCAGTGCTTGGGCTCGAGATTGATTTAGACTAACCTCTATCGAGCAAAACGATCATAAATGGCTCTAGGTGATGATTTTGAGACTAGCTCACAAACTTTAGAAGAATATTCATTTGATGAGCTTCAAGATGCATTTAATGAGCTAAGTGATGAATATAAATCGATGCATGCAAAATATAACACAAAGTTAAATAAATTTAGAAAAGAGAATGAAATTTTGATAAATACTAAGTTTGAGTTGGAAGAGAAAATAAAAGATCTAGGCTCAAAGAATGATGAACTCACCAAGGTGAAATTAGAGCTAGAAAAGAAATTAGAAGACATTAAAGATAAATTAGCAAATACTAACTCCTTGACTATCGAGGATGAAAAGGAGAAACCTAGCTCTAGTGAATGTAACGACCATTCTTATGACGATTTACAAAATGTCTTTGATGAGTTAGCTAGTGAATTTGAATGCATGAACTCAAAATACAAGAAAATGATTACAAAATTAAAAATGGAAAATGATGAGCTATTGAATGCTAAGTTAGAATTTCAAAAGAAATTAGAAGATGCTAACTTAGAAATAAATGAGTTGAATGAAAAGAATACAAATTTGCACAACTCATTTACTAGGTTTTATATGGGTCAACAAAAGCTAGACCATATGTTAGAGACCCAAGGAGCTTTCTTTGATAAAGATGGGTTAGGTTATAATGCAATACAAAAAGAAACTCATCTAAAGAATTTCCTAGTGAGCAAAAATACTATGCATGATTTATCTCTTACATGCTCACTATGTAATAGAATAGGACACTCTTCACAAGCATGCATATATAGGAAAACCACATTTAGAGGAAGAGTAGTTAGGAAAATATGGGTGCCAAAGCATGCTGTAAATAATGTTGAATTGTGCTTGAAATGGATCCCTAAAGGATCAAAAATTGTTAGCACTAACTCTCATGGACCTAAGAAAATTTGGGTACCAAAGCATGCTTGAATTTGTTTGTTGTAGGAGTGTTAGAGCATGGGAATACAATGAAACAATGGAGTTCAATTGCTCTACACACCTCTACGGAGTTTGCTTGTGCCAATGAGAGAGAGAAAGAGCTTGAGGATCCACCCTTGGCAAGGTCACAAAAATTCTTCAAAGGATAGCTCAAAGTGGACTCAACACATCAAGGCAAAGCACTCTCAAGCAAAGGAGTTTTGTAAGCTTATATTCTATCTTCTCAAAACTCATATATATTAAAATTATTTGTTTGATTTAATGAGGCACTTAGTTGATGATTATTGGTGCATTGTGAGTTGAATGAATAAAGAAAAGGCATGTTGAATGATTGTTGATTGGTTAATGGTTAGTTCTTGATGCATCGGATGATTGAATGAAAGGCTTGATTTGTGATTTTGAAATGATTATTGAATTTCTGTAGTTTGAGCAAGTTTGATATGTTTAGATAATATATTTAGTTGCTCAAAAGCTGATAAATGTGTCATACATGCAAAATACCATGTCATGAGCTTTAATGAAGAATATGTATGTTGGAAATCATGGCATGTTGTTCACAAGATGTATGATTTGATGATATATGTGCTTAAAACCTATGTGAACAAGTTTGTTTTGACATATTTGTGGTTTCCAATGCATTGGTTTTGCCAAAACAAGCATAACTCTCAGAATGACCTCCTTTGAGGCCAAAAATGCATTTATTGGTAAAAATCCTTCCAAAATTGCAAAATCTATTGTTAAATGGTTTTTCATTCATGCTTTTCATTCATACAAGTCCAAAATCATGTTTTACAAATGTTTAAACCCTTACTTGGACTTAAAATACTCAAAAACGAAGTTTTGGCACCTCACAAGTTGGATTTTCTGTCAAAAATCTGCAGAACCAGGATGAGGGATCGATCCCTCTACATACAGGATCGATCCCTTTGGAAAAACTTGCAGGAAACTTGATTCTATAGTTTAGGGATCGATCCCTTTGCTCATGGGATCGATCCCTCTAGGCAATTTATGCCATTTTCTGCATTTTTAAGCCTTAGTTGAGAAGTTTTCTTAATTCTCTTGATATCTTCTTTCTTCTCAACTTAAAATTCAATATTTTAACTTCCTTTTGATGATCTTTAATATATGAAAACTCACTTTTCATTGATATAATGCTTCAACTCCATCAACTTGTGTTATTTCCAACAAATGGTATCACTTTCAACAATTAATATCATTTTTCTTGAGCTCATAAGTGCAAAATCATTTTATTGTTGAAAACATTCATGAATCTTGAAATAATCTTGAAATATATTTTCAATGAATGCTTAAACATAAATTTGAGATTTATTTCAATGATTTGAGAATTTGTAAACTTGTGCATAATGAATATTCTTCATTCCTTTTATTCATCTTAGTCAAGCATGCTTATAGGATTATGTATCTTAGCTTGACTTATCATTCCACACTAGGTTTCATGATAATTATACATCTAGTGGATTGATTCCAAATGTAAATTCAACAATTGGTAATGGTCATTGGCCTATAATTTATGATGGTAAATGGATCCTAAATGTTCAAATGCATGAAACTTTATCATCCATGTACTTAAATTTTTCTTAGGGCCAAATTAGTAAAGAACTTGGGCTTTAATGACAACACCAACTATTGATATACATGCATTGTATCTTGATTGTTTTGAAGTTGAACATGCATGTTTACTTAAGTTGAATCAATAATCATGCCTATGAGATGAGAATAGTTGTTTTCATGATATTATGTGCTTAACCTCACTCATAGATTATGGACTTTATACTTAAGCATGATATTGATTTATTTAGACAAATCTATATTAGTTAAAATAGCATATACCCTCTAGAATGTTAAATGATGATAACAACTAGGGATATGGCTATTAATTGATTAAAATGGTAATTTTGAATCTTTCCTTGCTCATAATTGGTTAAGGACTTGAATTGGAAAATGAGCATAGGAGTTTTGTGCTTAAAACCATGGAAGAAAATGTGTTTGCTTGAATTCCTTGATTTTTTTGAATCTTCCATATAGTATAATTTTGTGAATATGAATATGGATTAATACTTTATGATAGTGTGCTAATGTGCAATTAATCCATATGCATATTTGATGATGTGTGATTGTGTTCTTGCATATTTAGAATGATTATTTTCTTGACATGAACACACTACACCTAGATATTGGATTCATGCAAAATGCCTAAGTCAACCATTAGTAACAATTGGTATTTAGATTGAAATAACAATTAGTATCATTAGCAACCATATTTTCAACAATTGGTAAGCCAAATCTAAATTGCCAATTTGTATGAGCTTTAAATTGACAATTCTTCTCATGCTCCTTAGATTGAAATGATAAATAGGGAAGAATCCATATAAGACACTTTTGCATGAAACACTTTTGTGCTAGAATTTGTGATTAATTGATGTATGATTTAATTCTAGACACAATATTTCTTGAAAATGATTTATGAGCACATGCATATGATATGTTATATAATTTTAGCTCATAATCATGATGTATTGCCATGCACCTTAGTTAGACTTTAGAGAACAATTGTTATACTTAGGTGCTTGCTTAATTTCTTACCAATTGAGACCTTATTGCAAAATTATTTATAAACAATTGGTTTATGATCATAAGTCATATTCTTTGCTGAATATTTCATACTCTTTGTGAATATTGACTTATCTATTTGTGCTATGAGTCCCATGTACTAACATGTTTCTTGTTGGATGGAGCATATTCTTTTATCTCCTCACATAGCCATGATTTTAGGGGGAGCACATTTTTTATTATTTTTCATTCTTTTTGCTATGACAAAAAGGGGGAGAGATAGATATTAAAAGGGAAAGATATTAAAGGGGAGAGATAATGTGGGAGAAATAGTTTGAAAATTCATTTTCAAAACCCATGCTTATATTAAGGGGGAGCTTTATAAAATCTTGCTTTATTTGAGGGGGAGTATTTTATCAAAGAATTTTCAAAGCAAATTTACATTAAGTTTTGTCATATCAAAAAGGGGGAGATTGTTAGCTTTAAATTGCCATATATATTTTGAAATGACAAAAACTTAAGTAAGTTTTAATGTTTTAATTCATATTATAAATTTGCCTTATCACACATGATTTTCTCAATCCATTTTTAAGTGTTCATATCAAACATTAAGACCATGATTTAATGATATATTCTTATGGGTCTTAATACTTTATAAAATGGTTTTCAATATTAATTAATTTTCTCAAGAATTATTTAACATAAGTTTAGAAAATTACGTATAAGTTTTTGGACAATATTTTCATTTGAGAAAGTTAAGAAAAACTCCCTTAAAGCTTATAAATGTTTTGGGTTGATTTAGAATCAAAGGCTATATCATTT
Organism: Heritiera littoralis; assembly: GCA_031772115.1. Taxonomy (NCBI): domain Eukaryota; kingdom Viridiplantae; phylum Streptophyta; class Magnoliopsida; order Malvales; family Malvaceae; genus Heritiera; species Heritiera littoralis. The sequence goes on along the minus strand of JAPDPK010000060.1, from coordinate 2,626,150 downwards.
CTAACCCAAAAGTGCAGGAAAAATGCCCTCTGAAAGAAAAGGATCGATCCCCTAAGGAAAGGGATCGATCCCTTTTTGACAGAATGCCCCGGAAGGCTAGATTGAAGAAAAGGATCGATCCCTTTGATAAAAGGATCGATCCCTTTAAGTCAGAAAGTCCCCAACGGCTAGTTTCTGTGAGATATAACGGCTAGTTTCTGTTTTGGCTCCAACCAACGTTCACAAACCATCCAAGGGACTATAAATAGAGGCTTAGAAGCTAAAGGAAGTAAGAGGAACAACCAAGCAACATTTTTCATCATCTTATTCATCTTCCTCAAGCCTTAACAACAAATCAAGAGCTTCAAAGTCTTCATTTTCTATCATTCACACATCTCTTGTATTGTTTAGCACAAATATTGTATAGGCTTTTCTTTGTGCCTAATTTCTGTAATCACTTGCCTATCTAGAGGCCCTTCTTTGATTACACAATTTGTAAACTCACTCATTCCTTGTAAAAGGGGAGGTTTCTCTTTAGCTTAAGAAAAAGAGGGAGGTTTCTCTTGAGCCTAGAAAAAGAGGGAGGTTTCTCTTGAGCCTAGAAAAAGAGAGAGGTTTCTCTTGAGCCTGCAAAAAGAGGGAGTGTAACACAAATTCAAGTATAGTGAATTTGGGGAAAATCCTTGGGAGCGTCTCAAGGTAGAGGATGTAGGCAAGTTGCCGAACCTCTATAAATCGCTTGTGTAAATCTCTCTTTCCGTACTCTCTTTACTTGCAATTATATTGTGCTTATTGAATTGAATTTATATTACATGCTTGAGTAGTCTAGAGAACTTAGAAAATATCAATCTAAGCTAGAGAATTTAGAGGAACCGAAAAACGAACCTAAGGTTAGTAAAAACCGATTCACCCCCCTCTCGGTATAGCTTATAGAGCCAACAATATAGAATACAGAAATTGAAAAATAATTCGAAATCAAATACTAATTAAAAATTATAGAAAATTAAGTATCATAAATTTTAAATCTTAAATAAATAAATTAAATAGCTACAATTTTAGTGAAAATAATTCTTACTACATTAATCATTAATAGATTGTTGATTAATGTTGCATATTTGAAACTAATTTCTTTTTAAAATTTTAATTTAAATGACTCCAAATTAATCTTATAAAATAAATTAGTGTTGAAAACTATATTTTTTAGGGTTTTTAAAAAATTATTTATAATAGTCTTGTACATAAGAGATAAGTAAAGTAAAAATGTAAATAGTATAAAAATGATTTATTATTTAGGTTTTTTAAAATTTAAATAAGTTCAAAATAATTAAATATAACATTTAAGATAATATACGTTTCAAAAGAATAGATAATTCATTTGTATATATTTTTTTAATCAAAGAAAATGAGTGAACAAATAAATAAATAAAATGATTAAACAAATAAATCTAAAAAATGAAATGAAAATTATAAAGAAAAAGCATGAAAGTTTAATTCAATTCAAAAATATATAGACTTAAATATCTAATTTTAATTTTTTGATAAAATATTCAAAACTTAATATAATTCCGATCAAAATACATGGATTTTTTAATTTAAAAATAACATAATAAGTGATAAAAGAAATTTTAATTTCTGAGATAAATATTATTTGATTTAAATGAGAATAATACAGTTTAAATCTATTTTTTTAATTTCAAATATTTTAAAATTGAATAATTAATTGAATAGGATTATTTTATTAAAAACTAAAATTAATTTATTATTCAAAGTATAAAAAAGTTAAGCTATCTATGTAAAAATTTTATTTTTAAAAAGTGCTTTGGCTTTTATATATGGATTGTTATATAAGATATAATATTATTATCAAAAAATGAATTTTATTGAAATGAAAATTGTAACTTTGGATAAATGATTAGGTGATTCTTAGTGCACATTTTATACTTTAACGATAAAAAAAATTCATTTTACCACACATGTCAAATGTTCATATAAAATATATATGTTATTTTTTTTAAATGCATCCAAGTAAAAAATTTATACCAAAATTAATTATTTCTATAAATATGCTTTTAATGTGTATAGCAATAATACATATATATTGATAAAAGATGAGTAAAGAAATTAATAATTGATTTAAGATTTTTTTAATTTTAATATATATATATGTTTATCTTTTAAAAATTGAAATAAATAATTGATTTTAAAAATAATTATTTTTTTATCATAAGATATTACACATGTTAAATTTTTTGATCATCCACATAAGATGTTTTACTTGTACTCAAATGCTTTGGCTTTTATATATGGATTAGTTTTAAACTCGTGCGATGCACAAAAATACATTAATTAAATAATAAATCAATTGATAAAATATATTTTAATTTGAATTTTTATAACATAAATTATTATGTTTATGAAAAAGACAAGATATGAATATTTAATATTTTTATTTGTAATTTGTAAATTACAATACAATAATATAAAAAAATTATATATTGGATATAATTATGCAAATTTTATAAAAGTTAAATCAAATTTATATTGTAATTTATTAAATGAAAATAGTATATGAAAAAAATTCAAATTTATAATTGTTAACATATTGTTGTTGCACAAAACAACAATAGTTATTGTTGACGTCGATGTTTCTCCCTTTCTCTCTGCGTGTCTCCAAAAAGCCTTTGTAAAACAGAAAAAGTCAGAGGAACGCAGGGAGTGGTTCCCTATGTAGGCATTCCGATGCTTAAGTCAGCCGAAAGTTCTTGAGTATTGAGAAGCGTAAAAGTCAGAAGTAAAAAATTAGAGACTCAAAACAATACATGTGGCCTATTTATAGACGAATAAATTACCATTATTGCAAAGTAATCACGTAGAGGATGATTACGTCATTTTAAAAGAGTTCGTGTTCCAGTATGACTCTAACTCGTCAAATTTGGGTAGCAAAGGTCTGTCGTTGAGCGTGAGACCACAAGCGGATGCGACGATGGGAAACGTCTATCGCCAGCACGGGAGGTCATGAGCGGTGCCGCATGCGTCCGGATACAGACTATGACGCGGTAGACCATTGGTCTTTGTCGCTGGCGACAGAGTCCCTCCGCAGGCGAGAGGGTTCTCTTCCCTATTCTGTCTCTAGCTTTCGCGCTATCTCTCATCGGATGCCACGTGGTGACCTCTCTGGTATTTGGGCCTCAGCCCAGTGCAAGTGGGCTTTGCCATATCAATTGCTCCTCACTCTCTTGTTGGATTTTCTCCAATAAAAAGAGTATATAAATACTTAAATGCGGGATTTTTTGGTCTTTTCCTGAATTTTTGTTGTTTTTCAGTATTTTTTGCAGGTAGAAAGGCACAACTTTGTTGGAGGTGTTCCAGGCGCGTGACGTTTCGTATTCTCTGTCGTCACTATATAAACAGTAGAAATCCTACGAGTCGCGCAAGAATTTCTCTGGACCAAGACTCTGCCGCGCACAATATCTCTCCCGCAATATCAATCTGTCGCACACTTGGCCTCTCGCAGCTTTTTTTTAGTCACTCGCATATACCTCTCGCTCATCATCTATTCTCGAAAAGTAAGTTTGTCACCGTTTTACATCTGTCGCTTCATTTGGTCTTCCGTAGATCTAGGTCTCCCGCAGGTCTAGGTCTACCGCTTTTGTCATTTGTCCCTTTGCTTAGTCAATCCTTAGTCATGTCTTCTCAACGCGATGTTAAAACACTGAGGAGGGGAGGTATTGAGTGCAAGTTGTCAAACACGGACTTAGAAGAAATCAACACTCGCTTCCCCCTTCCTCCCGATTACCAATATATACTTCCAACCGATAGGGAACCTTCGCCTGATTTGGTTAGGAGTGGCGTAGCTGTACATAAAGCGTCCTTAGTCTTCGGTTTTCGCTTTCCTCTTCCCAAATTTGCTCTAGCTTTCCTTAGGTATAAGGATATAGTCCCATGTCAACTCCATCCTCATGCATGGGCTCAATTAGTAGGATTTTCAATAGTATGCCATAGTTTAGGTATCGTTCCCACTATCCCCCTTCTAAGTGCCTTTTTTAGAGTTCGTGGGTTGAAAGGGTTGATTACATTTTCTCTCCAAAGGTTGAAGGTCGATGGGTTTCCCAATAAAATCTTTTCGAACCTTCCTAATAAATTGCACAATTTCGAAAGCGAGTGGGTCGTTGTTGAGATTCCAAGTGATTTGAGAATTCGCACTAGATGGAACCATAATACTAGCGACCATTCAAATTGTTCTGAAAAGTTTAGTATAGGCCCCTTAAGGATCCACTTTGGTGAGCCTATACAACTCATTTGCTTTATCGGGGAGCAGAACCTTTTTTTCTCTTTTAACCCCTGAGAACATTACAGCGGCCGGTTGGGGAGTAAGCAAAGTTACCCCTGAGGCTCCTACTGTTCCATCAAGCCTTCCCACAACCTCGCATAGACCCAGTTCTAGTTCTAGCCATTTGCCTGTGGTTCCTACAGTCGAACCAACTAACCCGTAGGTCGTCTTGTAGATGAATCTTCTTCTGACTTGGGAGACGAAACACCTGGGGCAGCGGATGCCGGTGATTCATCCAAGGAAGATCTTGAATAAAACCAAGGCGACGCCTTTGGGAGTCCCTTCTACAACTTCCCATCGGATGTAAATTTGGCTAACTTAGATGATTTTGGTGACTTTATAGGTTTTCAATAATAATTCTCTTTACCTTCGCATACGTGTTTATAGTCTTTTCAACTTGGTTCACTAACTCTTTCTTCTCGTGTTATGCAAATATGAGCTTCCAAGCTGCTATGCGTAGGAGGCAGACCACTGTGTCTTCTAGAGTTCCCCCAGAAGCTTCTCCACCTCGGAAGCAGCCTCGGGTTGAGGCATCTATGTCAGAACATCCTCGCGCTCCTACTCCCCCTCCTTCGGCCATTGGCGAGCCCAGTCGCCTCACACAAGAGGCCGAAAGAAGTAAGCGGAAGAGGCACCTCATCAGTGACCGTGGCTCAGATGATCACGAGGTCTCGAGGTCTCAACGAAGTGAGTTCGTGTGAGACCCGATTTTATAATACTGTACACCATAAATTCTGTAAATCCTTGATAGTGAAAATAAATTATTGAGTGAAATTAAATAAATATTTAATTTGGATTTCCACTTTAGATTTTGGATTTATTGAAATTATGAAATATAATATGGTATATATGAAGTGGAATAAATATTAAATGATAAATTGAAGGTATAGAATAAATAAAGGAAGTGAATCTGAGAATTTTATATAGAAGTGATAATTTCATATTATAATATGTAAATAAATTATGTATAAAAGAAGAGGTGAAACAAGATGAAACCGAACAGCAAAAGGAGGTACCAGAAAAGGAGCATTTGTACGCCACTCCTTGCTGTTGGTGTGCTGTCCGATTGATTCATCAAAAGAAGAATTAAAGGCAGAGTTTTATGATAAAGAAATACAATATATATAGTACACAAAGGAAGAGAATTTTAATACTTAGTATATATGATTAATTTTAATAGCACAAAAGAGACAAAAGAAGCCAAGAACCTTGCAGCCAAAGTGGACATTCACGCCACTTTTTCTGCTGCTGATGGTGCCGCACGGTTTCATTCGGTTAAAGGCAAGGGGAAATGCAATTTTTATGGATTTAAAATACAATAAAAATGATACTTCACTGAAGAGGGCTTTAAAGTCTAGCATGGAATCAACTAAATTGGCTGAAGATTACAAAAAGAAGGTGAAAATAAGTCAAAGAACGGGTAGAAGAATGAGTTCAACGCCATTTCTTTTGCTGCAACTTTTCTTCACATTTTAATTGCTCAAATAGACATGAAATAATGATTAATGGAGGGAAAATGTTATATTGTAAACATAAATTAATTTTTATTGGAGGGAGTCTTCAAAAAGAAAGAAAAACAAGTCAAAATGTGTAGAAAAAATTTATGTTTCACCGCCACTCTTCTTGGCCGTTAAGTGCTGTACGTGGAAAGCAATTTTATAAGAAATGAAATGAAGCAAGAAAAGTGTTAGTGGGCTCAGTGGCATTTTGCCATTGGATAACATAAAAATAAAGAAGACAACAAGAGTCTTCAACCACTTCAAGTCAGCAAGAAAGAGTATAGCACCGACTCTGTTTCTTTTTCTGCTGCAGTTCATCCCTTCCATCTCAGTTCACGTGTTCTTCATGTTATCCAACAAATCCACCATAAGTTAGCACCAAAACAATCACCATCCTTCCCTAAACCAATTCTTTGTATCAAGAATCATCTTAAACCTGAAACTGGAAGGGAAAAACGTGAAGCATAAACACTGGTTTGGGACTGTTTTGGTTCGGCTAAGTAAAGGTAAGGTGTTTGGTGATGTGTTGTTTGATTCTTATGATGGCCTTTACTTGTTCCATGCATGAGTAACATGATTCAAGCTATGAATTGAATCAAATCTGAGTGTAGATGAACAAAACATGTTCAGCCATGAAAGAAACGAAAAAAAAAATTATGAACGAAGAAATTGTGATGTTTTAATGTTTGGTGACTGAGAACAAATTAGGAAATTGTTGTAGATTGAGAAAGAAAGTTGATTTAAGCTTAGATTGGGTGATGAATTTGCTAAACTCGAAATGGAGTCAACAGGGGAGGATCGGTTTGGGGTTTTGGCTGAACGAAAATAATAATATTTGGTGACTTTTAATTGTTGGATGAAAAGCCTAGGTAAAATAGAAGGTGTGTAATTTAGATTAAGAAAGATTAAGTGAAAAATGATGAAAAGGAAGCAAGATGAAGCAAAGTGGCCTGAGGAAATGGAGCTGCCAGCCGTGGGAAAGAAAAACAGAAAATGAAAAATTAAGAAAACATGACCAGTAAAGGTCACGGGTTTGGCTACTGAAAAAAATAGTTGAGGAAATTTAAATAAAAGAGAAGTATAAAGTAGAAAGGTCAGGACATTAAAGAGTAATTAAAAAGACTAAATTGAGAAATATATATATATATATATATTATATAAATGGAGATGAGAAATCTTAAAGTGCTCTTGGTCAAAGCAAACCATATGGGTTAAAGTGAAAATTTTATGGTTGATACTTGATAGTTAAGAATTAAATTAAGAAGGAAAATTTCATTGTTTTGAAAATGAAATTGGAATTGAGAAAAGAAATGAAAATTGAATAAATGAATGAACTAATCAAGCATTGTTCATGAGAGATTCTTATATCAATTTTATGCTTAATGATTAAAGAAAAATATTTGAGGATGAGTAGAAATATTTTTCAAATTAATTGAAAAAGGAAATAAAGGAAATAATAGACATGCATAAATGGGATTAAGGATGAATAGATGAATCACCATAAGAAGGGGTTCAGGAAGGCATTCGGCCATGAGCATTTTTAGAGTATTATTATGCTGCAATTCTATGGTTTGAACACGAGAATAATTAACGACGATTTTTGATAAAATTATTTTACAGCATAAATAATCGGATCTCATGTGGTGATATCGAGAAGTTCGACACCACGAGACAGGTAAGGGGGTGTTTAAGTTGTAATGATATAATGAAACGTATGTTTTCTTGAGCTAATTTTATGAGAATATTGGATGCATGATTTGGTTTGAAAACATGCAAAATCTGTGGTTGAAAAGCTGGTTTATATACTTTGACTGTGTGCAGGAGGTTAGGAATTCGCAGCTGTTATGCTATCGAAAATTTTCCAAAAATATTTCAAAATATTTTAGAAGCGTGAAATGATTTAAATGGAAAATTTTGAATATAATTTTCACCAATTTTTCATAAATTGGAAATTTTGAGAAAGTTATGAGAAATTAAATATTCATGTTTTATATTTTTATTAAAGTGAGAAATTGATTTGTTTTATATATTAAACATTCAAATTGAATATTTATTTACTTTCTTACTTGATACATGAATATTTACTGTATGTGAAAATGAGGAATAAAATACCTTTTTGGAAAATAATTCTTTAAATAAATGATTTGAGGTATTTTTCTGGAAAAAGAAATAATTTTATACCTTTATGGAACCAAATACTGATCTTATTTATTTTATAAATTCAATAAAGGTGATGATATGTGAAAATGTGAGAGCCTTATGGATAAATATGAAATATTTCAAATTATTTTGAATAAGATTCATAAGGTTGTGGTACGGTTTTTATACTGTTTTGAGACTTAGGCCCCGAGTTTCATATATCATACTATTACTGTTACTGTCATGTGGCTGATTGACTCACCAGTCATCAGCGTCCCGGATGTCACCCGGCAAGTGTACACCGAGGACATCCTATAAATCATGGCCATAGATCTCACTGTATACTGTTACTATGTCCCTTCGGGGATGATTACTGTGTCCTTTAGTGGACGATGATAGCATGATTTAATTCTGGGTGATGCTTAGTCTCAACTTACTGATTACTGTTTACTGAAGGGATTTATTGAATCCTGTTTTACTGCATTGCACTGTGAATTACTGTTTACTGAACTGAACCGTATCGAAATACTGTTTTATTGAACTTTACTGAACTGAAAGCTACTTGTCATAACGTATTAAGTTTTGGAGAAAACCTAATAGCTAGACACAAAAATACGGAGTCGCCACCAACCGTTCTAACCTAGGTGTGATTGGTCACCTATTCAAACTAAGGATAAGGCTTGGTCTACGTTAAGAGTTCTAAGTTCGGGAGTACGGTTACGTGTGAGGAAGGATTAGCACCCTCACAACGCCCATCCTAAAATGGTACCAAAGAATCTAAGGTTATCTTAATTTTGCCTTTTACTTTAATTTCGATATAATTAAGTATTGAAGAATCTTTTAAGTCTCCTCCATCAAGCTGGTTGGACAACTTAAAAATATTTTCTCACCTCAAGAGTATTCAAGTAGGACCAATCGCCTTTCTTGAAGAGGCTCCATCGTCGGATTGTTTAAATATTTTATGTAATCCTTATTTAGTCTCCTACCCGAATTTCTATTTGTTATTTTATCTTGTTTTATTCTATTATTATTATTTTCTTATATAAATTATTATTTCATATATTTTTATATTTTTGAATAAACATGAATTATTTTGTATTGAAAATTCCCTTAAAGACCTTCCATCAAGCTGGTAAGACCTTAAAGAAAATCTTCTCACCTTAGGAATTTTTAAAGAAACTACTCAAGCGTAATCTCCTTTAAATCCCATCCTCGGAATAATCCACATTTATTAAAATATTTAGTTTAATTCCTAATTCTTTTCTAATTCTAATTAATTTGATTTTATTCTTCCTTATAATGGATTTAATTTTAAATTACTATTTTTGACCTAATTTTAATTTTAATTTTTATAATTAAATTGATTTAAATCTTGGAAATGTCCTTTAAATCTTCCATCAAGCTGGCAAGACTTAAAAGAACTCTCCTCACCTCAAGATATCTAAAAGTACTACTCAAGCGCAGTACCTTTAAAAATCCATCGTCGGAATAATTCACATTTATTAAAATATTTAACTTAATTTAATTTCTATTTATTTTAATTCTTTTCTAATTTTAATTCTAATTTATTAATTTTAAACTTAATTTTAATTTACTATTTTTTTTACCTAATTTAATTTTTATTTTTATAAGTTAATTTATTAAATCTCGGAAATGTCCTTTAAATCTTCCATCAAGCTGGCAAGACTTAAAAGAATCCTCCTCACCTCAAGACATCTAAAAGTACTACTCAAGCACAGTCCCTTTAGAATTCCGTCATCGGAATATTTGTATTTTTATGATTTTATTCTATTTTTTTCTAAATATATTAATTTTTTTATAATTCCTTATTTCTAATTTGATTATTTATTCTTTTAATTGCAATTAATTTTAATTAATTCTTATTTTAATTTTTAATAAATTTGAGTTTTAAATATCGGAGATAACCTTTTAAATCTTCCATCAAGCTGGTAAGATTTAAAAAGAGACTCCTCACCTCAAGATCTCTGAGAGTATTGCTCAATCGCAATCCCTTCGGAGTTCCATCGTCGGAACGTTTATATTTATTTTCATAATTACTAGTTCATTTCTTATTTTAATAAAAAATAAAAAAAATCTTATAAATTTCATAATTTAATTTTCTACCAATAATTTAATTTCTAAATCTAAATCTAAAGTAAATGAATAAAACATAAATTAATAAAATAGACTAATTACATTACATGATCTCCTACATTAAACAAAATTCTTAGATTGAAATAACATTAAGTATAAAGGCTTTTGTAAATACCCTAAAACATAATTCATACTTTAACTAACATAGACTTTAACAATATCATATCATGCTTAGAAAAATAAAATAAAATAAAATAAAGTGAAGTGTTTACCGTGGTAGCTCTTCAATACCTTCACTGTTTGCTTCATGTTTCCTTTTTATTCTTTGCTTTCTTTCTCTTACACGCAGCTACACTTAATGCAGTAGTAAACCAGCAGACCATGCAGCTAAACACAACTTGTGGGAGAGAACCACAACAGTAGGCTTCGCACGAGGCAGGGACGCAGGTAGACGTTTAGCTGATGATGTCGGTGCAGGCAATGGGAAACGATAGAGCAGAGACGACAGCGGCAAGCGATGAAAAGAAACAGCAAGTGCGGAGAACGGTTTGCGAGCATGCTGACAGCCTCCTGTCCACTGATGTTTCCAATTTCAGTTTCCAGTTTCAAAAGCTCATGAAACCCTTCAAGAGTTCGGCTTTTCCTTATCTGCATACGTAAAAAATTTAATTGCCATGCCAGATCATCAGGGTACCAAGGCAACGGTTTGATAGGCTCCAAATCACCCCTTTCCATTGCTTCAGGTCGAAGAGATTCCATAAAGTCGTTCTCCAACTGCGAACGAATATCATCACAAAATTGGCTATTAGAATTAATTCTGAAAGCAGCAAGCAATGGTTTTCTACGCATTTCGATGAAAGCATCCCATTCTTCAGGAGCAACAATCCCTTGCTCTTTGTAATATTCGTCAAAGGAAGGGTTTTGGGTGGCAAAGGGCTGCCACCTTGGGTTATTAGAGTTAGGTTTATTGCAGTCAGCTGAAGAATCTGTTTCTGTTCGTTTCCAAACATTTTCTCTGCTTTGTTTAAAATGTTTTCTTTGAGTACGAGACCCTCTTCGACCTCCCATTGCTTCTGCCCTGCATACAGCCTTTTTTTTTTCTAAAATTTCTGCAAGCTTTAGTCCCTTCCTTTGCCGAGGAAATGAACACCAACAGCTTTCACGTCTCTCCTTTGTTCTCTCAACCTTCACCAACCACTTCAACTTTCAGATCAGATTTTTGGTTCTTTACTGCTCACGTTTTCTGCCTTGTTGTTCTCTCTTGATTTCAGCCTAAGATGAGAGCCATTAAACAGAAACTGCACCACCGAAAAACAGGAAGGATATTGTCAATTAAAAGCCCTTTCCTTCTTCCTTGTTCTACGTTTCCTTTCTTCTCCCCCTATCTATCGGTCTTCACCTTCTTTGTAGCTCACTCTTGGCCGTCCCCCCTCTAAGGTTTTCTCCTCTAAGCTTTTTTCTAGGTTTTTTTTTTTAGGGTTTTTCTCCACCTCTAGGTTTTTCTTTCTGCCTCCTTTTATATTATTTTTTTTCAAACCCTAGTTCCCTCTCCTCTTCTTTTTTAAAACCTAATTTTCTCCTCTTTTTTTTTTTCTTCCTAAAACCCTAGTTCTCTCTCCTCTTATAGACCTAGTTTTTTTCTTTTTTATTTTTTTTATTTTTGGTAATAATTGGAAATCTAGAATCAATTTTTTTTAGGAAATTTTATATTTCAAAAATCGAATCTTAAATTTAATATCAATTCCAAATTCAAATTAATTTCCAATCTTTTAATGGTTTCATTTAATTCTACTTTCCTATCAAAATTAATTTAGATTTCCTTCTTTTTTTTTTATTCTATAAAAATCAAAATCAAAATCCAAAATTTATTTCTAAATCTAAATAAAAAATAAAATTTAAAAATCAATAATAAAATATATACAAACTAATTAATTAAAAATGTTTTGAAAAAAAGAACCGGACAAAAATGGTGTCTACACTACTGATTACTGTTTACTGAACCGAAAGCTACTGACTACTAATTACTGTTTACTGAACTAGTAGCTACTAATTATTGTTTACTGAACTAGTAGCTATTGATTTCGGTTTACTGAACTGAAATCTACTGATTACTGATTACTGTTTACTGAACTAAATTATATGAAATACTGTTTATTGAACTGAAAGGAAATTTACTGTTATCGAGAAAGAATACTTTGAAAATTATTTCTAAAATAGAAATAATTACTGAACTGTTATCCAGTGATTTGGATATTTATAAGCTACTGTACTGAAAAGACTGTTTACCGTAATTATTGTTTTACCATTGTATTGTCACGTGTTTTGAACTGTTACTGAAGTGGTGGAAATTAAAGGATTTATTCCATTTAGATTTATGGAAAAATAAATATTTTTCAGCATATAGATTTCATTATATCAAGCAGCATATGACTCCTTTATTGAGCATGTGGTTCGCTCACCCTTTACTTTCAAACTTTTCAGATTAATCACGAGGATTATTTGATGGCTTCCTCGGTTAAATATAGCTGTGAGGAGCCTACTGGGATAAAGAGCATGGAAATTTAAAGGTACAGTCACTTCTCTTATATATTCAGACACTTGTATATAGTACTACATTATTGTAAAATAAAAACAAGGGATGTAAAGTGTATGGAATATTGAAAAAAAAATTATATTTCAAATTTATTGAATAAATGTTCACCATTTATTACTGTTAAGGATAAAGTGTTAAAGACATCACAGACAGCCCAACCGGTAAAAATATGAAAAATACTAGTAAATATGTTGTAAAAATGTACACTCATACTGTTACAGTCCGCTTCCCAAGAAGGTGATCCTGACGTTGCAGGGGATAGGCCGGCTCCTCGCAAGCCTCATCGTAAGTATCGAAAAAGGCTGATCATCGAAGATGCGATGGTTGCAAGGCCGATTTTGCCCAAGATGGTGCCACTTACGCTTAGGCGCTATAAAGTGGATGGTGGCATGGTTGTCAATGGGGACGACTTTCAGACTTTCCCCGATGTTAATGATAATGATAGCATCGAGGAGCCTGGGGTAGCTTCTCGCTTGGCTTGGAACACTATCCTTACTCGCGATGAGAAGGGAATTTTCAAAAGTCTTCCCGAGGCTGAGGACAATGCTGATTACCTTATAATGTAGGTGTGAGCGTCGGCCTTCTTTGAAAATGATACACACCTTTTAACTTCTTTTGTCAGGTTTTTAAATTATTTTCCTTTTGTTTTGCCAGGCTGCTTAGCAAATAGTGGCTGTTAATGCACAACATCGAACTCTTAGGGAACGGGCTGAGAAAGAGTTGCATGACCTTTGGGAGAAGTACATGGCGCTTCAGAACGAGGTTAACCAACTCCGTCCACTTCCCAGCAGAGTAGATGAGTTGAGGAAGGAAAATACAGACCTCGAACTGTAGCTGAAAGAAGAACAAGCGAAGGTTGAATCTCTTCATGGGTATCGGGGGGCTTACAACAAAGCAACACACGATTTTGACAATGGGACGAAACCATTGATGAACTGCAAAATGTGCTAGATCGGCAAAGGGAGGTTCGAGTCAAGGCTATCCATGAATACCACCTGTCTCAACACTGCTTTGAAAAGAAGCACGATTATTCGACGAGATTTGTCAAGCATGGCTTCTATCTGGCTTGCGCTTGGCTGGACAAGTAGAGGCCTAATGAGACCTTCCCTGAACTGCTCTTTACTGAAGAGGTCGAGTACTATAATGCTTCTTCCTGGACTAAGTATGAGCTCAACTCGAAAGATCCAGAGGATTACTTAGAGGAAGGGGCCATGGATGACTTAGACAACCTCGAAGGTCCCAAGCCCCCTCGACAGCCACGTAGTCAGCCCGAATCCACTGAGGCGTGTGATTAGCCCGGGTTTGTCGAGGCATGCAATCAGCCCGAGCTTGTTGAGGCACGTGACCAACTTGAGCCTAACGAGGCATTGCAAGGATTAGACAACGAAGATCTCCAACTCTCCGATTCTACTGTTGTCGATCCTGCCCTAGACTCCGTAGCTGTTAAGATTGTCGGGCCTTCAACTGTCGATCCTCATTCTGAGTCTACTCCTTCTGAAGATCCAAATGCAGCTCCAGCTCCCCAGAATCTTAATGTTGACATAGCGCCTTCTCTGCCTGCTGACTCAACTCTCACTATAGAGTAATTAGGATGTTTTTCCTTTTTCATTTCGTTTTTTATTTCCGTTGTAATTCATACAAACGATGTAAAGGTTCACAGTTAATGAAATTTGTAGTTTCTTTTGCAATTTTTCTTTTCTTTATATTGCTTGCCTTATTACCACAAAGCACAATTCGTTAAAACGCATGATGTGCTAAAAATGATACAACACAAAGACATTTTATTGGTAAAACGACATAACATGCTTTTTGGCTGAGCACACCTTTTTGTCATGCCTCAAGTTTTTCTTTGAGACCGCGTTACTTCTTGTTCAAAGAAGAACTTTTACTCGAGCATTGTGCCTGTCTTGCACATTATCCACTTAAGGACTTGTGTGCTTTGTGTGCCCGTCTCGCCCCACTTTTGTGCTTAGGGACTTTTGCATTTGGTTTGCCTGTCTCGTGCATTTTTCGCTTAAGGACTTTTATTTTTGCTCGTCTCGTGCATTTTTTGCTTAAGGACTTTTTGTTTTTGCCTGTCTCGTGCATTTTTTCCTTGGAGACTTTTTGTTTGCTCGTCTCGCACCATTTTGTGCTTAGGGACTTTAAGAATTTGGCCAGCTTCTGCTTCTATTACTGTTATTCCTGTAACACATTTATTAGTTAAATCGCCACTGTATAAGACATAAAATATGAATAAGTGGCCTCTTATTCATAATTTAATCAATAACATCATATAATATTTGCAATTTGCGCAAAGTAATGTATGAAATAACGACAAGAAAACAAAGCAATAAAGTAAAGAACACAATTATCTTATTGCCAATACAACTTTAGGTGATTAAAATTCCAACTCTTCGAGATCTTTTTTCCTTGTAAAGTCTCCAGAGCGCATGTGCTGGGTCCGATCACCCTTCTGATTTTGTAAGGTCCTTCCCAATTGGCTCGGAGCTTACCATCTTCCCTATAAGCATTTGTGATGGCTGACTTTCTCAGTACCAAGTTTCCTTCTTGCAGTTCCCTGCTCTTAACTTGAGAATTGTTGTAAGCGGCTATCTGCTGTTGATAGGTTGCCAACTTCATCTTCGCTGTGTCCCTTAGTTCATCTATCAGATCAAGATTCTCTTTAAGCCCTGGGAGTTAATTTCTTAAACGTAAGGGGTCAGCCTAGGCGATCTAGCTCCAATTTCGGCTGGGATAGGGCTTCAGTTCCATACACCAAGTTAAATGGTGTTTCTTTTGTTGATACTCTGCTTGTCGTCCTGTAGGCCCATAGGACACTTGAGCTCATTTACCCATGCTCCATTTGCTTTGTCTATTATTTTTCAATCCATGCAGTATGGTTCGATTGCCAACTTCGGCTTGCCCATTGGCTTGTGGGTAAGACACAGATGATATCCTTAGCTGGATATTCAGACCTTTGCAAAACTCTTGAAACACGTCACAATCAAACTGTTTTCCGTGATCGGTGTTCAACACCCGAGGGATTCCAAAGCGGCAGATAACATCTTTCCATCCCATCCCCTATACTTTCTTTTTAGAGATTGTTGCCAAGGGCTCTGCCTTTATCCATTTGGTGAAGTAATCAGTGGCTACTAGCGGAAACTTTCTTTAGCTTGTGCCTAAAGGAAAAGGTCCCAAGATGTCTAGCCCCCATTGCGCGAATGGTGTTGGTTGAAGGGTGCTCTGTAGGGCCAAGACTGGTGCGGATGCTATAGGAGCAAACTTCTGGCATTCATCGTACTGTCGCACCTTCTAAATGACATCTCTTTTTAGTGTAGGCCAATAGAACCCCGTATGAAGTTTTTTTTACGGCTAATGCTCGAGCCCCTAAGTGTTCACCACATATGCACTCGTGAACTTCAACCAATACATATTCAGCTTGTTCAGGCCCTAAACATTTTAGCAAAGGTGAAGTGAACCCACGCTTGTAGAGCTCCCCATTTATCACTGTAAATCTGGCACTTTGCAATTTCAGTCTTCGAGCTTCATCTCTGTCATCGAGGAGTTTTCCCTCTAGAATGTAATCTCTGTTCGGGTTTCTCAAATCACTTTCGATCTCGACATCGCAAACTTCCTCCTGTTCAATACTTGGTTTGGCTAGGGATTCCACCTTCACTATGCCACCTTTTATTCCCCTGGAGGAGGCCAACTTCGAAAGATCATCTGCATGATTCTTCTCTGACCGGTTTATTTGGGTCAACTGAAAGTTCTTGAATGATTGTGCCAATAACTGAACCTTCTGTAAGTAAGGGACTAGAGTCGATTCATGTGCTTCATACTCACTAGAGAACTGATTACCACCAACTGTGAATCACTATGAGCCATTAAATTGCTGACTTCCAATTTTTCGGCCAGCTTCATTCCGGCTATCAAAGCTTCGTACTCAACCACATTATTCGAGCTTGGAAAGTCAAAACGCAGAGAATATTCATAAATTTGCCCTTCGAGTGAAACCATCACGACTTCGACTCCATTACCATCTGCATTACAAGCTCCATCTACAAACAACTTCCACAAAACTAATTCTGGCACCTGTTAGTCCTCTCGACCAGTGCATTCTACAATAAAATCTGTCAATGTCTGTTCTTTTATCGCCTGACAAGGCTGGAAGTGTATGTCATATTCACTAAGCTTAATCGCCCATTTATTTAACAGTCTGGAGTGTTTTGGCTTTTGCAATATTTACCTTAAAGGCTGGTTAGTGAGGACTATAACTAAGTGAGCCTGAAAGTATGGCCTTAGTTTTCGAGTTGCCATTACCAATGATAAGGCTACTTTTTCTACTTGGGGATATCTTGTCTCAGCATTCAGCAAAACTTTGCTCACATAGTAGATCAGGCAGTCCTTGTCTCCATCCTTCCTTAATAGGACTGCGCCCACAGCCTTTTCACCTACACCGAGATACATAAAGAGTTGGTCTCTAGGTTGGGGTTGAGACATTAGTGGCAACTCTTTCTAGTAATCCTTCAGTCTTTCAGAACTGTCGTGGCACTCTTCGGTCTATTTAAAATTCTTTCCCACCTTTATCGCCTTAAAGAACGACAGACTCCTTTCAGCTGATTTGGACAAAAAGCGATTTAAAGCTGCTATCCTCCCTGTTAGCCTTTGAACTTCTCTAACCGTATTGGGTGGCTTCATGTCCAAGATGGCTTGAACTTTTTTGGGGTTCGCTTCTATTCCTCGATTACTGATCATGAACCCCAAGAACTTTCTCACCTTTACTCCAAACGAGCATTTGTTGGGGTTTAACTTCATCTTATATTGCTGTAACACCTCGAACACCTTCGACATTTTCTCAACATGTGATTCCTCTCTACGGCTTTTGATAATCATGTCATCCACATATGCTTCCATGATGTTTCCCAACAAGTTCTTGAAAACCTTATTTACCATGTGTTGAGATGTTGCCCCTACATTCTTTAGACTAAAAGGCATCACCTGGGAACCATATGTTCCGCTATCAGTAATGAAAGAAGTCTTTTCCTCATCATCCGGATGCATCATGATTTGGTGGTACCCGAAAAAAGAGTCCAAAAAAAATAAGTTGCTCATATCCACAAGTCTCATCCACTAGTTTATCAATTCGAGGTAACAGATATGAATCCTTAGGGCAAGCTTTGCTCAAGTCTGTAAAATCCACACATATCCTATACTTTTCGTTGGCCTTCTTCACCATCACCACGTTAGCCAACCACTCAGAGTAATCAACTTCTATGATAAACCCTGCTTGCAATAGCTTTTGGATCTCCTCGTCTATAACCTGCTGCCTTTTCGGAGCAAAATTTCTCTTCTTTTGCTTAACTGGTTTGGCTCCTAGGACTACATTTAACTAGTGGCAAGCAACCTCAGGGCCAATTCCAAGCATATCATTGGGATTCCAAGCAAAGACATCAACATTCTCCTTCAAGCATTAGATTTTTTCCTCTTTTGTTTTTTCTGGCAACTGACTTCCCACGTGTACCACCTTTTCTTCATCTTCATCATCTAATCGAACTACCTCCATCTCCTCATTAGGCTTCGGCTTAGGCAGTTCTTCGATTGTGAAGGTCTCTTTTTTCTAAATTCCCTTGCATGTAGTTGATGCGATATTACACGTCTTGGCCTTCCTTTGGTCTCCTTTGACTTGGCTTACACCATGAGAAGTTGGAAACTTCATTAATAAGTAACAGGGATGTACCATGGCCCTCATTTCGTTCAATAATGGTCACCTGAATATCATATTGTACGCCACTAAAGTTGATTTCATCATCATAAATAGTACTTGGCGGACAACACTCCTCGGGCTCTACCCCAATGTGATAGGTAGCTGAACTGCCCCTACTACCTTCACCTTCTCTCCAGAGAAACCATACAAGGGTATGGGCACCGGTTTTAGCCTATCCTCAGAGATGTTCATTTTCTCAAAGTAGTTCTAGTAAATCAAGTTCACAAAACTTCCGTTATCAATAAGGATCCGACTAACTGGATGCTTTGACACAACTGCCGACAGTTGACTTCCCACGTGTACCACTTTTTCTTCATCTTCATCATCTAATCAAACTACCTCTATCTCCTCATTAGGCTTCACTTATGCAGTTCTTCAATTGTAAGGGTCTCTTTTCTCTGAATTCCCTTGCATGTAGTTGACGCGATATTACACGTCCTGGCCTTCGTTGGTCTCCTCTGACTTGGCCTATACCATGAGGAGTTGGACACTTCATTAATAAGTAACAGGGATGTACCACGGCCCTCATTTCATTCAATAATAGTCGCCCGAATATCATATTGTATGCCACTGAAGTTGACTTCACCACCATAAATAGTACTTGGCGGATAACACTCCTCGGGCTCTCCCCTAATATGACAGGTAGCTGAACTGCCCCTACTACCTTCACCTTTTATCCAGAGAAAGCATACAAGGGTGCGGGCACGTGTTTTAGCCTATCCTCAGGGATGTTCATTTTCTCAAAGCAATTCTAGTAAATCAAGTTCACAGAACTTCCGTTATCAACAAGGATCCGACTAATTGGATGTTTTGACATGACTGTCGATATTACCATCGGGTCATCATAGGGAATAGTGATATCCCCCTGTCAGCTGGTGTGAAGGTGATTGGTTCCTCATCCTGCCTCTTTTCCATTACCGAGTTGATTTGGTAAGCTTGCCTAGCGTAGGACTTTCTAGAAGAGGAGGAAGTGCCAGCCAATGATTCTCCTCCAAACATAACGTTGATCATTGGCCCCCTAGGCTCATTAC
Organism: Heritiera littoralis; assembly: GCA_031772115.1. NCBI lineage: Eukaryota > Viridiplantae > Streptophyta > Magnoliopsida > Malvales > Malvaceae > Heritiera > Heritiera littoralis. Next base: position 2,606,739 of record JAPDPK010000060.1, on the reverse strand, counting down.
CTTCCTCTTGATTTCTCCTATCCACCCTTCTATTATCATTTCTCATCACATTTCTCCTGTTCTCATCTCTTCTGTCCCTAAGGTAATTCCTCCTATTGCGCGTAAGATAGTTGTTATTGTTATTTTTCCACACAAATCGATCTATCTTACCTTCTCGCGCTAACTTTTCTAGCTGATTCATCAACTCCATACACTTTTCAGTGGAGTGTCCATACCCAAAATGATAGTTACAGTATGAATCTAAGTTGTGACCTAGATTCCTAGGGGTCTTCTTCAGAAGCTGTATAAGTCCTGCCCCCTCAGTGGCTACCAGCACCGAAGCACGAGATTCATTGAGCGGGGTATAAGTGGTACATTTCAACCTTGGGACCTTCTCAAGTTTGTTCGATTGGCTAGAGGATGCCTTAGAAGTTTCTCTCCCTCGCTTCCTTCCTTCCTTCTACTCCCCAATCGACACCATTTTCGGTACTTCCTCCTGTGTGATGTACTTATTTGCGCGAGAAAATAGACCAGAGATCGTAATCGGTTGGTCTAGCGATAGGGACTCCTGCAACTTCTCAGACCTGGTCCCTTGTAACATGGCTGCCATAGCGACTCCTACTTGTAAATCACGTACCTCTAAGGTAGCATCCCTAAACCAATCTACATAACTCTTCAATGACTCACTACCTCCTTGTTTCAGGGTAAGCAAATAAGTTGACTACTTCTTCCTGTGGCTATTCACCACGAATGCCTTAAGGAACTCATTTCTCAACTGATCAAAAGAAGCTATTGACCCTTCGGGCAAACTGTTGAACCACTTCATGTCATTCCTTGTTAAAGTGAGCGAAAATGCCCTACACATTAATCTCATCCTCCCATTCGTGTAGTAGCATTAGGGCCTCGTAGTTCTGCATATGATCATAGGGATCCGTCTTTCCCGTAGATGCTGTCATCTATGGCATCTTGAACTTTGGGGGTAGTGGTCTCTGCATTATGGCCGTGCTAAATGGTATCCTTCTCCTCTGGTTCTCTTTTGTGGACACAAACTTCTTCTCTTCCAGCACTTGTTCTATCATTTTTCATGTCCAAAGGGAGAGTGAGTTGGTTTCTATCCCTTTTAGCATGGGACGAATCAGGTAGGTCTCTAACCACTATTTCCTTTCCTTTACTCCGAGATGCACCTCCTTATGTCATCTGTGTATTCCAGGTCGGGTCAAACTCCGACCTGGCCCTCCAAGTGCTCTCGTCATCGACACCATTCTTTCCAGCACCTCCAACACTATGTCCCACATCGGTCCCGATGAAATTTGATAGACTATAGTAGTGGGCAGAAGATCTTGCTGTAGCTTCAGCACCCTGTCGTCCAGTACTCTGTCGCACAACATTTGGACCCTGTCGCCTGACACCTGTCGCGGGTCCTATGTTTGTCGTAGCCTCATGCTCCCGCGGAGACCGTGCGAAAGGATTTCTACTCCCAACGTCTATCGAATCCTGCTGGTTATAATCTTCTCCCGCATAAGGTACTTCTTGTGGCAGCGAGGGGTCTGTCGCCACATGATTAGTCTTTTGCCCTATTGCCTGAGGCAGTATCCCTTCACTCGTCTCTCCCACGAGATTCTGTACGACCTGTGGCAGATTAATTTGAGGAAGAACTCACTTGAATAGGTCCACCATGGCTTTTAGCGCCTGAGTCGTCTTTTCACTCTGTCGCCTTAGAGCCTCGAATTTCGCTACGGGTACTGTTGTTCTCCTTTCTTCCTTGTTCTCCTGTTTTGTGGCGAATTGGCTGTTTGGGAGAACTGACAGAGTTCTCGTCGCTTCCATCTCTGACAATAGTTGATCTTGTTCTCACCATCTTCACAGTTTTCAACTGGCTTTTATTTCATTCCCACAGATGGCGCCAATTGTTGTTGCACAAAACAACAATGAATGATTACTGACGTCGATGTTTCTCCTTTTCTCTCCGCGTGTCTCCAAAAATTCTCTGTAAAATAGAAAAAGTCAGAGGAACACAGGGGGTGGTTCCCTTCGTAGGCACTTCAATGCTTAAGTCAGCCGAAAGTTCTCAAGCATTGAGAAGCGTAAAAGCCATAACTCAAAAATTAGAGACTAAAAACAATACCTATGGCCTATTTATAGGCGAATAAATTACCATTATTGCAGAGTATTCACGTAGAGGGTGATTGCGTCATTTTAGAAGAGTTCGTGTTCCAGTACGACTCTAACTCGTCAAATTCGGGTAGCAAAGGTCTGTCGCCGAGTGGGAGACCACAAGCAAATGCGACACACTTCGACGGGAGACGTCTATCGCCAGCATGGGAGGTCATGAGCTGTGCCTCATGCATTCGGCGACAGACTACGATGCTGTAGACCATTGGTCTCTGTCGTTGGCGATAGAGTCCCTCCGCAGGCGAGAGGGGTCTCTTCCCTATTCTGTCTCTAGCTTCCGCGCTATCTCTCCTTGGATGCCACATGGCCCAATAAGTTCATGCCATGTAGCGGCCTCTCTGGTATTTGGGCCTCAGCCCAGTGCAAGTGGGCTTTGTCATATCACATACCTCAGGAGAAATTTTATAAAAATTGTCAACATCTATATTAAATAATTTATTTGAAAAGTGCAAAACATCATTTTTCTAGAAGTATCAAATCCCTCAATATTCAACTTATACCTATAAGTTATACAAAATGTTATAATTAAGTTATATATCAAAATTATAAAATACTTATATTATTATCATGAAATAATTTTTGTTTAATATTTTAAATATAGTAAATAAAATTATTATTTATCTTGGAGTTGGATTACGGATATCAACATTACATGAAGAACAATGAAATTTTCCATAAACTTAAAATAGCTTTTTGTTGCACCAACATGATATATGTTCCGAACGAAAAGTTGGATCATTTTTCATGATATTACTCCATTGGTGTAAGATTTTCTCTATATGCGTGTGTGTGTGTAAAACATAGATTCAAACGTAGTCAATAACAATATACATGCAAAATTAGTTATATTTTAAAATTATGTTGCTATATATTTTATCATTGAAAAATATATGTTAATCTAATACCTTAAACAGTGACTTTGAGATAAATACTTTAATTTCTAGCTTAGATATCTTACTTATAAACATTGAAACCTCATTTGATACTAGTTTTTTATGTGGTGTGTGATGAATTTCTATGCCAGAATCTCTTTTAGATAAACTAAATACAAAAAGTAATAGAAAATTTTGTGTTTGACTCTTAAGATCTATGAGTACCAAGCATTGATTAAAAAAATGAATGATTACATCTAATTTATATAATAAAAATAGAGGACATTAAAAATTATATATATATATATATATATATATATATATGTTACTTTTTAGATAATTAAAAAATTTCATTGATAAAAGTGATAGATATAAATGCTATTTTTTGTAATATTAATGTGAAAAAGAAATGATGAGATGTTACATTTTAATTTAAAAAATTAAAATTTAAAAATGATGTTCTAGCTTAAAAAATAAAAACAAATTAATTGGTAATCATTAAACGTAAGATGTTGTTATATTATTGCATTTCATATATTATTTTTATCAATACTGATTTTAATATATACAGATATAGATATTATCTTATTAATTAATAAAGTTATACACATAGAAGTTATATTTTTTAATTTTAATGTAAGTAGAGATAAATAATATGTGACTTTTACTTAATTTTAATGTATATATATATATAAAAGTTTATCTTTTAAAAAAGGCTTAATAGCCAAATATATCCTCAACGTTTGCTACAAAATGAAATTAAGTCCTCAACGTTTAAATGCATGGAAATCGGTTCTCAACGTTACAAAATAATTGAATTAAGGACATTTCCATTAAATCCTTTAATTTCCGTTACCTTTATCAGTAATAAAACTTAACGGAAATTAAATGATTTAATGGAAATGTCCTTAATTTAATTATTTTGTAACGTTGAGGAATGATTTCCATACATTTAAACATTGAAGACTTAATTTTATTTTGTGGCAAACGTTTAGGACACATTTGACTATTAAGCCTTTAAAAAATTGAAACAGATTACTAATTTAAAAATAATTTATATATTTTGTATTTTTAATATATTTATATAGAGAGATTTCTATCTTTTTGAAATTTGAAAATAGATAATTATTTTATTATTTTAATATATTACACATGGCAAAGCTATCTACATAGAAAGTTCTATTTGTACTCAAATGCTTTAACTTATATATACATAAGATTATTATAAGCAGGTTAGGATGATGACATATGTCTTTTAAAAATATTAAAAAAATAAAAAATAAATAAAATAAGACACATGTCTTTATCTTAATCTTTTTTGTGGAATTAAAAAATTTTACCGACAGTAGACAGGATAATAATCTTTTATATATAGATATATATAAAAGATAATTTAATTTATTTTCAAAAATTTGTAATTTATTTTCAAAAATTTGTAATTGTTTAATTTTATTTATTAATGTTGTTATATTGTATGATTCAACAGTAACACCATTATAAATTATTACACCAAAAAAAAATACCATTATAAATTATCACAAATTATCTGTTGAATGTTGATCGAACAAAATTCTTTTTTGGTGAACGTTAAACTGGACGGAAACTGTCTAGTAACATAAACCCAAAATCCCTGAACTGTTGAACCCTAGCTCTCCAAGCACCCGGTCGAAATCACAAGTAACTTCTCAGTGCTTCTAAATTCTTAATAGACGTTGAACACACTGGTTTCTCCCTTTTCCTTCGGCGGCCAACATGACTCTTGAAATCGAAGCTCGAGAGTACGTTTCCCTTGTCTAATTATGCTCTTTACCCGCTTTCTGGTTTTGGGTAATGCCTTATAAATTGAGAGAAATCTAACTTTTCTTTCGGTCATTTCAATTTCTTTTTCAGTGTTATTAAAATTGTGCTCCAATTTTGCAAAGAAAATTCGTTGCACCAAACGTTTCAAACGCTACAAAACGAGTGTCAGGTTTCTCTGAATACTGTAGACAGCATCGAAACGTTTGTTGCAGATATTAACAGTGGCAGGTGGGATGCCATATTGCCTCAAGTGGCTCAACTTAAGCTCCCAAGGAATAAATTGGAGGATTTGTACGAGCAGGTTTGGACTTTTATCAGCTGCTACTTATAATTTAGTTTTTGATATCCTTTGCTGTGTAGTTCTTTATAAGAATGAAGTGCATGTTTGAATTTGATGTTTCAAGGAGTTTATAGATATGCTTTCGTTGAATCTCTGATTTGAAAGTTATTGGTCAATGGCATTTCACTTTTTCCATTCTTTTTAGTGTGTTTTCATAGTTTAATTAGTTATGGAGTTCTTTAAATTTTGTGCTGTCATGTCTTATTAGTCCTTAACATGGTTATGTGGTTACCCTATTCATAAATTTATTGTTGTATTGGTTCTTTTGCTTCTTTCTCTCTTTGCAAATGAATTTCCTTACTTTTACTGGTGTTCTTGCAATAGTACACATCTATATTTGATCAATAAGTAGGTTGGGCCTTTTAGATTACTGAATGCAAGATTTACCCAAGGTTAACATGCACTCATATGTATGTATATACATATAGATAAACATATGTGTGTGTGTGTGACTTCTGATGTCTTAAACAATAACACGGCCTCTGAGTTTTACCTCCAAAAATCAAATGGACTCCTCCTTTATTCTACCACCATTACTTTATGTTAAACAGCCCACCTTTTCTCATAGATTTGTTCCTTTCATGCAGTGGATTCCATGGCTGTCATCTAATGTCAAAATAAGAATAGGTCCTTGATATCTTATCCACACTTTTAAAACCATTGTCACCTCTTCCATACCCTTCTTAGTTCTCATGTAGCTTGAACTTGAGATCAGCATGATGAATCTATATTTGTCACTATCGAGGTGCCCATCCTTTATATTGATAGGCCATCTATGCTATCTTTATGCAGTGGTCATCCTTTTTCCATTGCTTTCTATTTACTACCCACATTACATTTCTTCATTTTGTATTGACTTTTGCAGATTGTATTAGAAATGATTGAACTAAGAGAGTTGGACACTGCACGTGCTATTTTGAGGCAAACCCAAGCAATGGGGGTTATGAAGCAAGAGCAACCTGAAAGATACTTGAGGCTTGAACATCTCCTTGTCAGAACTTATTTTGACCCAAATGAGGTAAGAAACCTAGTTTTGATGTCCTTATTTACTGTTTTGCTGTTAGTTTTTGTAGAAACTGATATTGTAGAGAATGTAGAAATTGATACGAACATGTTTTTCTGATTTTCTACTCAAAAAACTACAGCTTACAGAGAATATAAATAGTTGTAGGCTAAACTAGGAAAGCTACGTAAATCCCTATATATCCTAGATACCATTTTCAGAAAAGGAAAAGGAATCCTAAATAAAGGAAAGTTTTAAATGAAACCAATCAGGGAGATATTTGGTCAAGATACCAAATCCCTTTATCTTAGGAAATAAATAAAAAATCAATCATATCCAATCCCATAGAATATGGATTGGACCACACTCCCCCTCAAGTTGGGTAGTAGATGTCAATCATACCCAACTTGGACTTCAAGCTTTCAAAATTGTTTCTAGGAAGGGCCTTGGTGAGAATATCTGCGGTTTGAAGACTAGTTGGCGTGTAGACAAGTCTGACTTGGTCTTCTTCGATTTTCTCTTTGATAAAATGGCGATCAATCTCAATAAGCTTGGTCCGATCATGGTGAACTGGGTTTTTGGCAATACTTATGGTTGCTTGGTTGTCACAAAACACCTTCATAGAACTTCCTTTTGAAATCCTCAATTCCTTCAACACCCTTTCAAGCCAAATTCCTTCACAAATCCCATGAGACATAGCTCTGAATTTTGCTTCAGCACTACTCCGAGCTACTACTGTCTGCTTCTGCTTCGCCACGTTACCAAATTGCCCCATACGAATGTGCAATATCTGGTGGTTGACCTCCGGTCCGTAACAGATCCTGCCCAATCTGCATCTGAGAAAACTTCAACATCTCTATTTGAGGTTTTCTTGAAATGTAGTCCTCTGCCTGGGCTTTTCTTTAAGTATAGAAGAATCCGGTAAATTGCTTCCATGTGTGCTTCGGTAGGGTTATTCATAAATCTGCTTACTAGGCTAACAGCAAAACAAATGTCTGGTCTAGTATGTGTCAAATAAATTAGTTTCCCCACAAGCCTTTGGTATCTACCTTTGTCAACTAGAGGACTTTCTTCTTCAACTCCTAACTTGCCATTTGAATCCATAGGAGTATCTGCAGGTTTGCATCCAAGCATCCCTGTTTCCTTAAGAAGATCTAGAACATATTTTCGTTGTGAAATAGAAATCCCATTTCTTGATCGAGCAACTTCCATGCCAAGGAAATACTTGAGCTTTCCTAAGTCTTTTATCTCAAATTCTCTTGCCAAAAGGGTCTTTACCCCAACAATCTCCTCCATGTAGCCCCCTGTAAGAATGACGTCAGCCACATAAACGATAAGGATAGCAATCTTGTGATCAGATGAGTGCTTAACAAACATAGTGTGATCGGTTTGGCACTGTGAAAACCCATACTTCTTAACAACCTTTGTTAAGCGTTCAAACCAAGCCCGTGGTGATTGTTTGAGGCCATATAGTGACTTACGAAGCTTGCACACTTTACCATTGTTCTTCTGAGAATAAAATCCTGGTGGAATCTCCATGAAGACTTCTTCCTCTAAGTCACCGTTCAAAAATGCATTTTTAACGTCTAGTTGATGAAGAGGCCAATCTAGGTTAGCTGCCAAAGATAGCACACGGACTGAGTTTAGCTTGGCCATGGGAGCAAATGTCTCCTCATAGTTAACACCATAAGATTGAGTGAAGCCCTTGACAACAAGACGAGCTTTGAATCGGTTCACGCTTCCGTCCACATTGTGTTTAACTGAAAATATCCACTTGCAACCAACCGGACTCTTTCCTTCGGGAAGTTCTGTAATCACCCACGTGCCATTCTTTTCTAGTGCTTTCATTTCTTCCAAAACAGCAGCCTTCCATTTTGGTTGTTGGAGAGCTTCTTGAATATTGCTTGGAACTTGAACATCTGTTAAAGTGGACACAAACACACAAAAAGCTGGAGATAGGCTCTCATAGGATACAAAGTTGCTAATAGGATGCTGAGTGCATGTCCTTACTTCTTTTCTTATTGCAATAGGTTGGTCAAGATCACTAGGAAAATCACTAGAGATAGATTCAGTAATTATGTTACCTGTATGCATCTCAGAAATTTGGTTCTGAATCTTGGTTTTGCTTTGGAGATGTGCGACTCTCTACCTCTTGATATTTCGGTCTCCTTGAGTAAACAATCATTTCTTTTGTTGCTGTTTCTTTCACAGACTCAGGGTTTTGAGGACTAAGTTGAGTGTTAGTTATCTCAGGATCAAGAGGTTGGTGGTGGATTTCTGTGAGGATTATAGGTGGACTAGATATTTGGGCTGGTGGTAAAGGTACTGGTTTTGCAGCAGGTACGGTTTCCCAAAGTTGATATTCTCTCGCACTCTCCCCCTGAATGTTAGCTTTGGTGTAATATGGCTGATTCTCAAAAAAGGTTACATCCATAGAATTATAAAATCTTTTGGTTACTGGTGAATAACATTTGTACCCCTTTTGGTTTGGAGAGTAGCCAAGAAATATGCACTTGACTGATTTGGGATCCAATTTACTTCGATGCTGCTAATGTATATGGACAAATGCGGTGCACCTGAACACTTTAGTTGGGATGAATGAGATAATTCGAAGATGAGGGTAGGTTGTAAGGAGCTTTTGGCATGGTGTTTGGAATTGAAGGACACGAGAAGGCATTCTATTTATGAGATAAGTAGTTGTTAAAACTGCTTCTCCCCAAAAATGTTTTGGAACATGAGTGGCAAGCATGAGTGATCGGGCAACCTCCATTAGGTGTCGGTTTTTCCTCTCTGCTATTCTGTTTTGTTGGGGAGTATCCACACATGAGCTTTGATGGACAATTCCCTGATCAAGTAGATAAGCTCCGAGGATAGAGTGGTAATATTCCCTTCCATTGTCGGTTCTAAGCACCTGAATTTTGGTTTGGAATTGAGTCTAGACCATTTTATTGAAATTCTGAAATATTTGCCCAACCTCAGATTTGTCTTTTATGAGGAACAACCAAGTCACTCGAGTGTGGTCATCTATGAAGCTAACAAACCATCTAGAACCAGTAATATTTGTTATCCTAGATGGTCCCCAAACATCACTGTGTATTATGGAGAATGGATGGGATGATTTATAATAATGATGTGGGTAAGTATTACGAGGATGCTTGGACAATTGACAAATTTCACGTTGGTAATATGAGGGATTTTTTTTGGAATAATCTGGGAAATAACCTTTTGAGGTACAAGAAGTTGGGATGACCTAATCTGTAGTGCCACAACATGACTGCACTATCTTTATGACTGCTAGAGGTTGAGACTGTGCAAGCATTATTCTGAATTTTCCTCTCAGATTTTTCATCTCTAAGAAGATAGAGTTCCGCACATATCCTAGCGTTGCCAATCTTCTTCCTTGAATCCAAGTCCTGAAATTCACACATATGTGGGAGAAATTTAGTAACACAATTAAGATCTCTCGTAATCTTACTAATAGATAAGAGATTACAATCCAAATTAGGAACATGAAGAACAGAATTAAGCATTATGTCCTTGGAGATAGCAACTGAACCGATACCAGCCACTTTAGATAGTGAGCCATCTGCAATACGAACTGTAAATCTTCCCATAACTCTCCCTAGCGTGTACAGCCTTCCAAGCGATGTTGCTGATCATACTCCCTGAGTTTGAAGTCACCTTTGATGTTGTGCTACCGCTCAGCATGGTGGGAGAAGAATCAAACTAAGAATTTTAATGGGTCGTATGCTCTTGATACCATGTAGAAACTGATATTGTAGAGAATGTAGAAATTGATACGAACATGTTTTTCTAACTTTCTACTCAAAAAACTACAACTTACAAAGAATATAAATAGTTTTAGGCTAAACTAGGAAAGCTACGTAAATCCCTATATATCCTAGATACCATTTTCAGAAAAGGAAAAGGAATCCTAAATAAAGGAAAGTTTTAAATGAAACCAATCAGGGAAACATTTGGTCAAGATACCAAATCCCTTTATCTTAGGAAATAAATAAAAAATCAATCATATCCAATCCCATAGAATATGGACTGGATTTCCACAGTTTTATAATGTAGGACAACCACTCTTGTATATGGTGGTTGAGACACAAGCTCTAGGCGTATGTGCCTTTGAGCCATAGAATGCACCCTTCAGTGGCTCAAGGTCAGTTCCATTCATTGTAGTTCCCTTTTCTAGTGACTTACATTGGTGCCTTACCCTTGTTAGAGTTGCACACACCCGACAGAGCTAGTGAGAGAAAGTAGAGAGAAGCTTAAGACTAGAGTATGATTCTTATTCAAGGTTGTTGGTTACAAATGAGGGGTGGGCTGACTTTGTTATATAGACAAGGCCACTACAATGAATGGACAAGATGAAACATGTTTCAATCTCATTGAGTAGGCTCATAAATGTAGCAGTTGGAATACCATGCCACTAGATATATTAATGAGGTGATGATGACATGGTACAACATTAGCATCCAATACGTGCTTATGTCAATAGATGATGTATACTTGTAAAGTGTTCTGGAGTATCCAATCCATATATCTTCTAGATAGGTTCTAGCATTCTTTGCAGGGCTATAGAGCATGAAGGTTCTGGAGACTGAAACATGGCACCATCTGATCACTCATTGTAAAATGTCTTGTCTATATAAAGAAGTTTGCCCCTCTCCTTATTTGTACCCAATATACTCTTGTCTTAAGCTTCTTTCTCCACTTCTTTTTCTAGTTTTCTTGTGTGTGAGTGTCCAATACTAGCTAGCAAGAGAGAGGCATCAATCTGAGGCACTTCAATTGAATAATATAGTGAGTGAAGATGATCTTAAGCCATCAAAAGACTCATTCAGGTGCTTGATAGCTGCACAAGGTTGGAGCTCGATTCTCAAGTCATGACACGTGAACCTTAATCAAAATATCTTGTTTATTTGTGGGTCATGGTCATGCTCACTTGAGTAAATTATGCAATCTCTAATATTGTCACTATGTGCATTTAAATATTCTAAGTCAAGACAAGTAGGAATTTCACTACTGTAGCTCCCGAGCTCATCAAACCTTAAGCCCCAATTCAGCTAAGAGTGCTAATGATTTGTCTTACATTTTTGACATGGTGTCTGTGTAGATACATTGACATAGCTTGTTAATAAATTAAATTGCGAGGGCAATTATTTTGTGTATTTGGACATCATGTTGGACAACGAATGTTGTACACTTTTATCATTTTCATACGTTGAAAATGAACATTTTTTTTTATATTTTCACTATATGAAAGACCTTTTTTTAGTAATACATAGTGTAGGGAACTGTAGGAAAAATATGTTTAATTGACAAGGGATGTTGACATGCCAATCAAATGGGTTTCGACTTTTTACCAAGATGCTAAACCATGGATATTTCAAACCATACATGACAAATATCCACCTTGGCTTGAGATTTCAATAAAAAGACAAACAAAATAGTCGAAATACCTTCAGGTCGCTGATTGGCTTCTTTCCCTTCTACGCTATCGATAGAGTTGGGGTAGGCAAAAGCCCAACCCATAATAAAGACCAGTGTCGGCTTATCTGCGCCTACTATTGATTTTCAAATTAAAACTATTGACGAATTAAAGAAGGAACAACGCCGTCCAAGCTTACTTTACTAGAAGCCTCATCTTCTAGTACTAACTCTTTGTTCTTAATATTACTATTACTCAAGAACAGACTGGCCAAGACTTTAGCATAAAAGCTTTAACCTGATGGAAAAGAAAGACAAAACCCTTCTTTCTACTTCTTGGCTTCCTTCCTCGCCTATCCTTTGCCACTGGGCATAACATAGGAGTTTTGCTTCAATTAGAATATCCGAGACTTAGTGAGGCAAATTGAACATTTGAATAAGGGTTGTCGAACCAATAATTACATCAGGTTTTGGACAAAAAAGACTGAGAACATCTATTCAGATGTCTCCTCCACTCAAGCATCTAAGCATAGATCAGGCACAAGGTATGATTACAAAATTGAATCCAATAAAGGCTTGAACTTGGGCCAGTGAAACACCAGTACTTGAGTTTAATTTGGAACCACTATAAAAGTATCTATTTCTTTTATGTTCCATAACAAGAATCCATTGTGAAATTGAATTGAACATAATGATTAAAGCTAACGTCATAATCTCTCCAAGGTTTTTCATGACCAATGCTAAGCTCTCGAAATAACATCTAACAAAGCCTATCGCATTTATGTAGAAAAAACATAAGAGTATTTATTGCGCATATTGAGGCTTAGGGATTGGTTAATAAGAGATTTCTCCTCTTCTCTGCTGTGGATTCAGACATTTTAGCTGAAGCATTTAAAATCCATTTGTTGTTGTTGTTGTTGTTTTTTTTTTTTGTTTGTTATGCTGTTTTCTTCTGTTTTAGTTTGCTTTCATAGAAGCACACTTGGGCTTGTGTAACAACAAATATTATTATTATTTTCTTTGTTTGAAGTTCCCTAGCCAATTGCGTAAAAAAATTGAACTGTCTATTTCTTGATAAGGCTGTTTCATCTCATTAACTGAAATATGCTTGAATATTGGAGCTTCTATATATCAAGGTAGAAGCAGTTGGATTTTGCGAATCATACACACAGTCTTCGCTTGTTCTGTATTGTGTATTTCAGTAAGTCAAAACTCTGGATTTCCTTTATTTTAACTGTCATGCCCCATTGAGAGATGCTAACTTTAGAAGTGAGAAGAACCTTGACTAGTGTTATTTTCAGGGTTTTATCAGCTTGTTACAACAGTCTTATGATTCAAGTCAATGTATGCTTCCATTATTGTTTATGACCTATGTATTATATTACAAGGTTTATGTCTTCTGTGTTATGCAACAGGCTTACCAGGAATCAACAAAAGAGAAACGTCGTGCACAGATTGCCCAAGGTTTTTTTCTATTTGTCATTTAACTTCTAGTGGTCATTACTTTTGGCTTCAAAGATTGCTTTTTTAGACTCCGTTTGGTTGTTACTGTAACTGATTCCTTTTTACTTCTTGTAGTTTGGAAAATAGAAAGGAGTCTAATCATCATCATCATTGTCAGAGCCTTTATCCCAATAAATTGGGGTAGGCTACATAAATCAATATTTGCAACTAGGTTAAATCGTCCAAAAGGAGTCTAATCATGTGTGTAAAAATAAGCAAATGACTGAAAAAAATATGGCACATTTAATTATAATAGTTCCATATTGAAGCAATATAATCCTTTTTATTATCCACGAAAGTCAACTCCTCAAAATTTGTAATTCTTCATAAATATTTTTTTGCTTTTGCATCAAAGTGCATTATTTGCTTTTCTGCTTGCAAGTATCAAAGGTTACCACATAAAGCCCCCCTTTTTTTTTTCTTTCCGCTTCGGAAGGCAAAAGTCAAAAAGTGCATATGGAAATAAAAGCCAACAGTTTTTCTTATTGGAAGAATTAAATAATATAGCACTTTTGTGTTTCGATTTGTGTTCCATTGTTATCATCTTATCATTTTAATTAAATACAATCCTACTTGTTCTTATTCTTTTATAATTTCATTTACTTAATTACAAAGTGTAAGGCAGCAGAAATTAAGGGTCCATTTGGTTTGCGTGTTTCATTTTCTGGAAAATGTTTTCCACATTTTCCTGTGTTTGGTACATGTAAAACATTTTCGGTCGATGGAAAATGAAATTTAGTAAGATTTTGGGAAATTGTCTTCTCCTTTTCAAAAGGGGAAGACAATTTCCAAACCTATGCCATTCTTAAGAAAAAACTCCCACTGAAACTAAACCTAATTTATATTGGGTTAAAACAACAAACAACAAAAAATATTTTTCAGCATATCAACCAAACAACAAAAAATATTAGTTTTTCTAGAAAATCAAATTTTCAGAAATTATTTTACAGAAATCATTTTTTGAAAGTCATTTTACGTGAACCAAACGGAGCCTATGTAGGAGAAGCAACAGCTTTATGGATACTTTAACTTTTGAGGTGCATATTTGTAATTTTCTCACAAAGCCTGATGACTAAGATTGATGGAATTATCAGTTCGATAAAATGTCCCAGGTATTTAACTAGAAAGGATGGGGTTGTAACCAGAGCAAGTAGTAACTAGGTGTTGGGCTGACCTGAAGTACATTTTACAGGGAAATTTCGCTTATGAACCTCAACGGATTTAGTTTAAATTTCGAAAAAAGTTCTTATGTTCTTAAACTAAGAATAATATCTCAATATTTTTTGAAATTTATTATTTTCTAATAAATGCTGGCAGTAATTTGAAATAATATGCAAATATATGTCAGAATTTAGAGTTATTTAGGCGATTGATGGCAATTTGGAAAACTTATTTCTTGTCAAGGAAAAGGAGTTAAAATCATTGTAAATTGCGACAGTAGTTGGATATATCTATGATTAATGTTTATTGAGGCATACCCTTTTCATTGCAACTTTAAATCTTTGAAATTCTCAACATTCTAAATACAAGGCCTGGGTACTCTTGTAGGCATAATTTTTAGGAATCTGTCCAATTCCATTTTATTACTTTTCTGGAGATATATAAGAACAAGAAAGGGAAAAAAGAAGAAAAAGTTCCATGGTATTTAAATTACATTGCATTGTTTTTTCAAAAATTTCTCTATTTCTTCTTTACATTAGGGGTCTAACTTTGTTTTCAGTCCAGGTGATGTTTGAATTAAGTCAGTTTTACTGTTAATATTGATTATAGGAAGTGGATCATTGTCAATGCAGAGGACTATAACATATCATTGGACTTGCATTCTATAAATGTTAATGGATTTGGAGATTTACATTTTAAATTAATATATTTTCAGTAAGCAAATTTCATGCTTGAATGAATTTTATGAGTTGGATAGATGATTTATCCTTTTTCATTGCAGCCATTGCTGCTGAAGTGAGTGTTGTTCCACCTTCACGCTTAATGGCTTTGATTGGTCAGGCTTTAAAGTGGCAGCAGCATCAAGGTACATTTACATTAAAGTTAGAAGGAGTTTTATTTGTTGGTTTCTTATTGATTTAATGGATAATAATTCTCTTTACCATCTATTTAGTTCTTTATTAGGATATCCATGGGGTCTGAGTTTTGAAATTGTAAATTTCATGAAGGAAAAATGGGCTAGTAAATGGAAAATCAAACAAGCACAAAATAATGGTTGTACTTTGATCAAATGCCCCCCAAAAGTCAAATTTGTAGATATTCAAAACTTACGTTAAGAGTTGCAATGCTAGTAAATACATTTATATGGTGCTTTTGATCAGATTTTAATAAGTGTTTACATAATGCACATTTAGCAATGATGAGCTAAAAGATTGCTATGAAGGCTGATAAAAGGATGCTACATCTTAGAGGCATGTGCGTTTTTAACTGGGGTGTGAATGCTTTTCTCGCACTGAAAGGTAAAGTTTACAAAGTATGCAAACATCAGAAAAATTCAGAAAGCAACCATGACCATTGAACACTTTATCCAAAATTATTCTGGTATGAAATTGAAAAGAAAGAACACTTTTAGTGGAAGGGAAAACAAAAGGAAAAAGAAAACAAATAAGAGAAGATGCCAAGAGGTATGAAGATCCGAAAGGAAATGGAGCTTAAGGCTCCGTTTGGTCACTGAAATTGACTTTCGGAAAATGATTTTTGGAAAATGTTTACATTTTCTGGAAAAATAAAAATTTTCCTTTGTTTAGCTGAGTCAATGAAAAATATTTTCTGGTGTTTGATTTTTTTAAAAAATTTTGTTTGATTTTTTCAAATAATATTAACATAACTAGTAAAATATTAAAAATTATTTATTACTTAATTTATTAATATTAAAAATAATTATATTTTGAAAATAATATTTAATATTAAAATATGATATTATTAAACATTTAAAAGAAGACTATTTATTATTACTTATATTAATATTTTTAAAAATTTTGAAGTGATATTACTATTTTAGTATATATAATATTAATAATTTGTTAATATTTATTTTTGAAATATTAAAAATATTTATACTATTAAAATAATTATAATCTATATTGAAAATATTTCTTATTAAAATCGTAAACAGTATTATTTATTTATATTTATTATTAAAATTTTAATAAAAATAATTAATATATTAATAAGTTATTAAAAATATTAAATTAGTATTTATTATTTATTATTAAAATAATATTATAATATTGTTTATTCTTGAAATATTAAAAATATTTAAGATTAATAATATACGAAACAAAATATTTAAACATAGAATATTGAAAGATTTTTATTGTTAATATTTTAATATATAAATTTTTAAAACTAATTAAATAAAAATATTTTTATTAATATAATAATATTTTATGTAGGGTTAAATTAAATCAATGTTTAAAAAATCATATTCGAGTTCTAGCTTGAGTAGAATTATAATCATGAGCTTGATAAAAAACATTATACATAGCTATTTTTTGAAAAATATCCATTTTCAAAAGCGTGAGACAATTTTTAGAAAAGTGGCTTAATTTTCTGTTGACCATAAAGTAATTTTCCGTTAACCAACTAATTTTCTTCCAACTTAATGCTAGAAAGTGCCAAAATCCTTTTTTCGGAAATCATTTTTTTAGTGACCAAACGGAGCCCAAAATCGGAGGGAGTAGTGAGAGAAAAGAGAAATAGATAATTAGATGCATGGAGTGCTAGAAAACAAACGTGAAGTTAAAATGGATGTGAAAAGGAAAGTTGAAGAAGGTTGCGTAGTGTCATCATCATCATCAGAACCTTTATCTCAATAGATTGGGGTAGGCTATATGAACCAATATCTGAAATCACGTTAAATCGTCCATATGAATTCTCTTCCTCCACACATTCTTATCCAAGGCAATGCCTTCATCCAATTCTAATACCTTCATATCTTTCTGAATTATTTCCTTCAAGTCTTTTTTGGTCTTCTTCTAGTCTTGACCCTTCTTTCCTCATTCATAGCCTCTACTTTCCTAACTAGAGCATTTACATATCTACGTCATACATGTCCAAACCAACATAAACGATTTTCAGACATCTTCTCTTCAATAGGTACCACTCTAATCACGTTGTGGATGTCTTCATTTCTCATTCTATCCTTCCTTGTATATCTACACATCCACCCTAACATTCGTATTTCTGCTACACATCTTTTGTGTATACAGTCTCTTAATCGCCCAACATTCATTTTCAAATAGCAATGCTGATCTAACAATTGTCTTGTTAAACTTGCATTTCAACCATATAGGAATTTTTTTATCACACAGCACACTTGTGGCAGTTATCCACTTACTCCATCCAGCCTGAAGCGTGGAGAAAATAAATAAAAGAGAAAAGAGAAAAATAAAATTGAAGAGAATTGTAAAACAGAGAAAAAGGGTAGGTCCTTTGGGCTTACTCAACAAGTTTAATTGGGTAGTTTTAGCATCTTGGATTTGGCTTTAGATTTTACTTTGATTGTTGAAGTCATCATTCTATGTGTCCTTTTCAGGTTTGCTTCCTCCAGGAACACAATTTGACTTATTCAGAGGAACAGCTGCTATGAAACAAGACATAGATGACATGCATCCAACAACCCTATCACATACAATCAAAGTAAGTTTTATGGCCTCGTGTTTCGACATTGTGCTACTAGCTTTTCTTAGTTTTTTCTTGATGTCAGTTTATTGTTTTGCTTATGAGTTTTCTGTAGATCTGACATCTTGTTCTTGTTCTCCTTCTGGTTTGTTTTAATTTTTTATTTTATTATTTCTTATTTCTCGCATACTTTTTTTTTGATCGAAAATTTTTGCTATTTATTTGTTTGGGTAATTATTGATAATTTTGATGGTATGGGTGTTTGATTCTTTACAGTGTATCTCTTAAGTTTTTCCTTTTAAACTATTTTGAAAGCATAGAACTGTGGTAAGATCACAATAGTTCTTTTTAATGTCTTTTCCTTCAAAGTTTATTATTCTTGGGCTTAAAAACAAACTTACGGGTGTAAAACGGGTGGGGTGGGTCGCATGGATACGGGCTAAATTTTATATGCCCTGTCTGTTTTTAATACGGACTGGGCCAGCCGGCGGGTCAAATATTTTTTTAAATAAAATAATAAAAATAAAATAAAATTTACAAAAATCATTAAAATTCACAAATAAATACAATTTAAATACAATTACAATTCACTTACAATATTTTAAAATAAATAATTACAATCTTGAAAAAACATAAATTTTTATTAAACATTAAACTCTTCCAACATCTTTTTTTTCACTATCATTCATTTAATGTCATGGTTTGAATTCAAAGTAAAATTACATGAATTCATTTTTTGTGCTAGAATACAATAAAATCATATTATGTATTATTTTGTAAGAAATAAAAAATACATTAATAATATAATTAAAAAACTAATTATATATAAAATTAAAAGGGCCTAAACGGGCCGGCCTGTGGGTTGTGTGAACCGGCCCGCACAAATTGTCTGCCCGCGTGGGCCAATCCGTTTAGGCCCATTTTAAATGGGCTTAAAAAAAGTAACCGGCCCTTAAAAAGCCTGCGGGTTTAACGGATCGACCTGTGGGCTTTGGCAAGTTTTACACCCCTAAACAAACTACTATTGCAAAGCACTTGTTTGCCTGTCCAACATTTTTCTACTCTTATAATATATTAAAAGGAAAAGGTCACCTGAGAGATATTTCAAAGTCTAAAAATGATAGTCATTTCAATTTTGCTTAGTCTTAGTGCAGTTATCCAAGCAGCAACTAGAGGACTAGAATCAGTGACAGCAGCAAATGTTCATACCGCGTAGCTACTGTTCGTGTAGGTGAAGAACAGTTTAGAAAGGTGGCAAAAGCATACTTAACATGGATGACCCAAATTCCCTTGCTTGAAACCTGACCTTAGTCAACTGCATATATTTAATAAGTCAAAGATTGAAAACACAGAATGAGCTAACCTGTACTAATCTGAATCATTAGGCAGTCTTCATTTAGTAAAGATATTAGTATTCTCTTGGTTTTCTGCTGTGCCATATCTTTTTGGCAGGCTACATGAACCAATTGACACGATTTTTGCTTTTATTGGGATAAATGCTCTGATAATGATGATGAAACATGAGTTTTGTTTCAATTCAAGATTAAGAAGGTGAATGCTTTTGTTGTAGATCACTTAGAATGTGAAAGTTGTAGCTTTTTTGGTTTTATAACTAGGTTTTCCTTGCATGTTTTTGGCCATTATTTTCTTTGAAGACATTCAATCTCCTCATCCATTTTTTCTTGGCCCTGGTGTTTTTCCTGCTGCAGTTTGGGAAGAAATGTCATGCAGAATGTGCTCGGTTCTCACCAGATGGGCAGTTTCTTGTCTCTTCTTCTGTTGATGGATTTATTGAGGTTTGATATCTTGGAGAAGGGAAAACATCTCCAGTGGTGTAAATTATATCAATGAAATTTTATTGTGTTGTTTTTTGTTGTTAACAGGTCTGGGATTACATAAGCGGGAAGCTCAAGAAGGACCTTCAGTACCAGGCTGATGTGAGTACTTTGTTTCTTTTAAATTATTTTATTTCATTATTGTTTCCTTTGATTACTGTTTCCAATACCAAATGGAAGAAGTGACGGGTGGAAAACAACCAATTCCCGTTTTTAGCTGTGATAGTTATACTTAAATTGTTAAAATTGTTTGATTTTTGTCTTTATCTTTTTATTTTCTTGGTCTTTAAAAAAAATTCATTTGTGGGTCTGTGTTTGTTGCTAGTGCTGTAGTGTGTTATGTAAGCATTACTTTTTCGAAGTTGCTTCCGCTTGTTTTGATGGTTATACTATAATTGTTTTTATCTATATCATTTTCTTTTTCTGGTCAATAAAAAAAAATATTCATCTGTATGTCAATGTGAATTACTTTTTCCAAGTTGCTTCCACTTTTTTTTATCATGTATTGCAGCATCTTTAAATATTCTGATTAATAAGTTAAATTATGCATATATGTTTTGTTCATTTAGCATGTAAACTAAAAAGTATACGAAGATTAAATTTATTCATTAATATTACCAAGAAAACATCTTATATATGATTATGGAGAGTGCTTATTTGGTTTATCCTTGGTTGAAGTTTTGTTTTGTGTTGAGTGTAAAATGAAGACATGAAGTTAGCTTGTTCAACGGGGATTATGTTTGTGCTTAATCTGAGCTTTATCTGGCTTTAATGCAAGTCACATGATTGATCATAAACTCAATGCAGTTTCTTCTGTATATAATGTGTACATAGTTGGATTCATCTATCTTTTCTCATCTTTTGGCATCTGATTTTTATCAAAGCTGTAGCCTCATGTGGTGTTTGTTGTTACTCATGCATCCTTATGTGAATCATATCTTGCTTGCAAATCAAACAATATTTATGTCTTCTCTTCTGTGGAATTTATTTCAACATGAGGTTTTTCCTTAGAATTTTATAACGAACATCCTACAATTTTCACATTCCTGGTTATAGCCAACATCAATATCCTTTCCTCTTATCCTATTGATATAAAAGATGCAAAATGATAAATCATTTGAAAAATTCCTTGTGTGGGTTGTGATGGGATGTCTGAAATTATTTTGAACAAAAATAAATCTGGCACCTTTAAACTTTTTTGTGTAGAGACTAGCAAAGAAATTGGAACGATAGATATTCCCAAGTGACCTTGTATTATCGTGATGTGGCATGGACGTAAAAAATAGTAAAAGAAAACAAAACGTGGGATAAAATCAATTCAAAATTGAAGTTCAAAAAAGAGCAGGAATCATGATTGTAGAATCACTAGCAATGATTTTAAAATATGCTGTGGCTGCTGTGAAGTTCAGAAGTCTATTTGCACTAGGGTTACGAAGCAGCTATTAGTCCCTTAAATTTTATGACTGAAACTTCTTTTTGCTTAAAAATTTATGGCTATTAAATGAGATCAGAGACTTTCTACAGTAGGGTTTCATAGCTGTTTTTTCTTACTAAATATACTAGCACGTGTTGACTTGAATAAATGGCAAGCTCTTGTAAGCTAAATTATGCAGTTAATGATGTGTGGGCTTCACCACTGTTTAGAACTCCAAACATTGGTAGAATAGCAATGAAGTCTGTTTGATAACTTGTCATTTAAAAATTCCACCAGTGTCCCATCTTGACTAATAGCAGTTTCATCCCAATATTTGGTGCCTGCAAAATAAGTCGTCATCATCATCATCAAAGCTTTTATCCCAAGAGATTGGGGTGCCTGCAAAATAAGTGACTTC
Source organism: Heritiera littoralis (assembly GCA_031772115.1). NCBI lineage: Eukaryota > Viridiplantae > Streptophyta > Magnoliopsida > Malvales > Malvaceae > Heritiera > Heritiera littoralis. Next base: position 2,585,341 of record JAPDPK010000060.1, on the reverse strand, counting down.
CTAAAATTTGATCGTACAAAAGCTAATGCTTCTATAATCATCATCATAATCTGTTTAAAAAAGGTCTATACAGAATTTGATCACTTAGGTTTCCTTTCTCAAGCATTTACAGATGGGACTTCTAAAACAAGTAATATTCCTTAGCACTTATGATAGAATGGGACTAACCCACACAAACTTCGAATTTCTTTGATTATTTTGGTGATCTTTAACCTTTAATGTTTAACACTTTCTCTAGCTTTGGTTTCAGTCCTTTTCTTGACACAGTAAATGCTAGAAATTTGACCTCGTTGCATGTGAAAAAAGCATTCTTCCAGTTTATAATGAATTTCTCTCTAATTATTACTATTAAAACTTGATGTTTATCTAGTGTCTGTCTTTAGATTTTTACTAAATTAAGATGTCATCAAAAGAAAGGGCCAAATATTATTTCAAGAAAGGCTTTAGTGCTTCAATCAAAATTTGTATGAATGTGCTTGGTGCATTTAACCAAACACCACTAACAATTTATAGAGCCTGTATGTTGTCTTTGGGGTTGTGTTTCTTTCATGAGACTCACTTTGATATGGTGATAACTACTTACCTCAACTTCAGAGAACACATTAGATCTGGTTGATTGATCAAGCATAACTTCTTAAAGCACGATGGTGTCTGATAATAGTAACTTTGTTGATGGCTTGACTTAAAATCACGTGTCAGGAACCATCCTTCTATGGACAACTTGGGCTGGAAAAACACAAAAAGGCTTTTAATCATAGTCATTGGAAACAAAATGATCCCTATCTAAAATTTTAGGCCTTCAAATAAACTAAAAGTTCACATTCTAATCACATGATAATATATATGAACATAACCAACCATAGGCAAATAAAATGACAAACATAAGAGAAAATGACAGTAAGCAATTTAGTTAAGTTACAGGATACTTGTTCATCAACTTGTTTGATCTGGAATTTTTTTGCCGCACATTATTTTGGGTTGAATAGCTTGGTGCGCTGCTAATTAAGCTAAACAAGCTCATGAACTCATGAGTGCTTAGTACACTTGAACATAGTGGAAAACTGTGTATATGGTAATTAGATTTTATTGAACAGCTTATGAAGGTGAATTTCCCTTGTGATCAAATTATAGATGTGGATAGTTCTTGTGAAAATCCCTAATCTAGATTGGTCTTGCGAGAGACAATTAACAGATGTAGTCCTACTGTTCCTATTGCCCTATGTTTCTGTTAGCCAGTGAACAGTTAGTGAATCATGATAAGGTTTCCTTGTACAAAGTCATGTTCTGTAAACTGATTATTTCTGTAACCTGATGTTTGTTGATGCTAACTATGAGTCTGTTTGAGAGAATCTTGCTTTGAATCTGAGTTGAATGTGAAAATACAAAGAGCAACCATTACTGTTGTCCTGTATGTAAGTCACCAATGTTCAGCAGAGGATGGATGATTATATTCTTTTTCTTGTCCTTTTGTTACTTTTATATTTATACTTTTGTTAACATTTGTGCTATTACTGACTTATCATCACAGGAAACTTTCATGATGCATGATGATCCTGTCCTTTGTGTTGATTTTAGCAGAGATTCAGAGATGATTGCGTCTGGGTCGCAAGATGGAAAAATTAAGGTAAGTTTAGTTGCATATGTTTGAATTTATATTATAGTTGTCTGTGCTCTGGAGAATGAAGAGTCTATCCTAGTCTGTGCAATTTCTTTATTTACCATCTGCCATTTGTATTAGGAGTGCATGTTGTCTAATGAAAACATGTTGTGAGAAGCCTGAAAGAACTAGTAGTTTCTCAGATGATATAATGTCAGTTTTAGTTGGTATTTTATTGGTTGTTTGACTTTTCAGTAAACATTGGGTCCTAGGAATCTGATAAAATACTTTCTGATCTTCAGTTGATGCTTTCTTTGCTTTTTATGTTCCCTTGTTTTAAAAACACTTGTATGCAGTGCCAAGAATGATTTATTTTTGTTGTAATATGCTTCTGGCTCTTGCAATTATTCAAAATGTAAAAATGCAACTCCTTTTCAATGGTAAGCAATGAGCTAGCTACAATGCCCCAGCTAAAATGTGATTGGTAACTACTACATGAAAAACATAAAACAATGAGAACATGGCTACTATTCTTGTTGTCTATAGTTTTTATTTTGGGTCCTGCTAGTGGGAGCCTATAGGCACTGATTGATGATAGTCAAAATACTATTTTAAGAAAGATTTTTACATGCTTTTTCTTTTCACCTAAATTAGGAGGGAACAATGCATTATTTACAAATTTATTTCATTAAATATCATTTTAACCAGTTCCACTAGGCACTGTTTAACATTTCCCTTTAATTTTACTTGTTAAATTTTGGTTTTGGGAACCTTTTGAATTTTACATTTCCCTTTTTCATGGTAGGAGTAGGATTTCATCTTGTGAGTTTGTCACATGTACAATACTTGATGCTAGACCTTTTGTTGCAGCAAGTTAAATTTCTTGTCGTATTTCAGTTTTTGCCAATGTTTGTGGAGTCAAATATCGTTGGTTTGCAATTGGAACTTAATAGAAGTCATGCAAGAAAGATCTGATATGTGACGTATTTTCAGGTTTGGCGCATAAGGACAGGTCAATGCTTGCGCCGTCTTGAACGTGCACACTCTCAAGGTGTGACAAGTCTTGTCTTCTCTCGTGATGGAAGCCAGTTACTAAGTACATCTTTCGATAGCACTGCAAGGTTTTAGTGTTTGGCCATCTCTTTCGCATATGAAGCACGTAGTTAATATAAAACTATTCATTTTTGCTATCCCTTAGGACCAAATTTTCCTTTATTATTATTATTATTTTTTTTTTTTTCATTCTGAAATTCCCGTAAATCGGTGACTGTTTTGGTTGCTGAATTTTTGCATATCAATGGTTGTGTTATATTTGTCAGCTGCAAATCTGACAAGTTCTCTGGTTGCTTCTTTCCACCCACCTTTTCTTTTGGGTGCAGAATCCATGGATTAAAATCTGGAAAGTTGCTGAAAGAATTTCGCGGCCATGCATCTTATGTGAACGATGCCATTTTCACAGCTGATGGAAGTCGTATTATTACTGCCTCCAGTGACGGCACTGTTAAGGTAAATTATTTATACATGTATTTAAATTTCTGGCATTCTTTTAATCATTTCTTTGGATCATGCTGCCTTTGTAGGTCTGGGATGTAAAAACGACAGACTGTCTACAAACATTTAAGCCACCACCTACTTTAAGGGTATTTCATTTCTCAATAAAGTAAGCTCATATTTTAATATCATTATGTTGGTCTTTGCCTTTATACCTTTGCTTTATATCTTTTGATTGGTAGGGTGGTGATGCTTCAGTAAATTCGGTTCACCTTTTCCCAAAAAACACAGATCATATTATCGTATGCAATAAGACATCATCAATATACATTATGACTCTTCAAGGACAGGTAAGTTCCCTAAAGAATTTTAGTCCTGTTAATATGATTTTACATTGTTATGACTTAACTAAAAAGGAAGCATGTTGTCCAAGTTGCTGCAATGACTATTGCCCCATCTTTCTTATCATTAAAGCATATTCAATCATTGGCTTTTAACAGTGGGCCCGTTGTCAAAACTTAAATTCAATATGGTTTCTATTTTGTTGAAATTACTTAATCATGATTTCCTTGACCACTGCTGCCGTTGCTAGTTTTGTCCACTCCACCTTTCTGTCATGGTTTTTTTTTCTAAATTGGGTTCTAGGTATCTCTTTACCTTAATAAGCATTATTATTTTAAGTTGTAAGCTCTACTGTAGAAATTTTGAACACTAACAGGAAAAACCGAATTTGAAGTTCTGAATCTTTTAATGTAGACTTCTAAGCCTAAATCTTTAAAATCTTGGATAACATTAGGGAAGGTGAAGAGGATAAAGTATTGATGTTTTCCCTTGATTAGCTATGGTTATGTTGGGCTTACTTGTAGTTAAGCTAATATTCTGTAAACTCATCATCCTTTTGTCCTATGCTGGTGGAATGGAAATGAACTTTTATGATCATGTGTCCAAAATGGCTGCGGTGCAGGTTGTAAAGAGCTTCTCATCTGGTAAAAAGGAGGGTGGGGATTTTGTTGCTGCCTGTGTGTCACCAAAAGGTGAATGGATATACTGTGTAGGCGAGGACAGGTAATGCTTGAAAGTATTCTTTTAAGAAATCTAAAGTTTAGATTGTGAAGGTGATAGAGGGCTTAACCAACCTATAAAGCCTTCAATGGAAGGAAATCTCTTCAACCATCTCTTTGTTGGCATGACGAGGTGTTTAAGTTTTATCTTGGGAACTTGATGTGTTTATTGTTATTGTTATTTTGTGGCAGCTTAATTTTGGCAAAATGACTAATTAAAAAAGCCCTGGAAGTTCTTTCTACTGTTTCTTTATTGGTTGATAATGTTGCCCTGCTGAGAAATCTCATTGCATGGAATATAGAGATTAATGATTACAAATTGTTTGTTAATATGGTAATAACTCACAATGATTAAATTTAAAGTTTAGCATCGCCCTATATTCAAGTTGGGCATCTTCCCCTTAATCATTATGTTTTATGTGGTATCTTAACATGGTATCAGAAAACAAGTTGTTTGTTGCTCCTTATTTGTTATCCATGTGTTAGGTCCTTCTGTTTTAGTTGTTAGTATTTGGCTGTACACGTGAGATAGAGTATTGAGTGTTGTTATCCCACGGCGGTTAAAGTTTAGAGTTTATTGTTACCTTGTATTTTAAGGTTGGAATGCTCTACCTATTACGGACTGGTTTAGTTGTATTATTGTTCCTTATCTTATTCTCACAACTCCCAAGATTTTCTTAACTCTTTATGGTAGTGCTTCCTAGAATCTTGGACTGAAACTTTTCAAGCGCATTCTTATGTACTAGGTGATTTTTGTCTAGCTATTTTCCCTCTTCCTCCTACGTCTCCCTGTCCACTAGAAATATTTTTCCCCCTCAAAGCCCTAAACGCATGTTTCATACACCTTCTTCAAAGTGTACAATCGTTATTCACCAAAAGAAAAAAGTGTACAATCATTTACATAGGGGCAAATTTGAGAGCTAACCCTGATGCTATGTTTGAGGTTTTATTTTTCCCTCCTTTTTTCATTGTGTCTTACAGGCGATAAGGGCCTGACTATGCTATGGTAAATGTGGTCAAAAGGCCTCTAGTGTAGGATTTGTCGCAGCTGCAAATAACCATCCATTAATCCATTTACCATTTTTCTCATTCGTGGTGTCTTCTATAGGAAACTTATAATTGCTGCTATTTGATTAGCAATATCTGTCCTTTTTTTATTTTTGGTGTAAGCAAAGGTATCTTCATCCGTTTTACGGTCAATATCTGTCCTTTCTGCTACTGAACATTATGCTAATTTTACTTGGTTAAGGATGGGCCTAAGTCCCTTGTATTTTTATCTTTTCCTTTATCTCTTTGAACTTGCTTTTGATTTTATTGGTATTAATATCTACAGGAATATGTACTGCTTCAGCCACCAAACTGGAAAACTAGAGCATCTAATGACGGTAGGCACTCAATTCGAGGCTAAGTTTTTGTGTATTCAACACTCTCAAGTTTTCTCTTACTGGCTCTTTTAAAATTCTAGAACACTAGTGTTTCTTCATTATGTGAATGGCAGGTCCATGAAAAGGATGTCATCGGCATCGCTCATCATCCTCACAGGAATCTTGTTGCCACATATGCTGAAGATTGCACCATGAAATTATGGAAGTCTTAAATTCAATTATCAGTTTTTTTTTTTTTCGAGTAATGTTGATGGTAAGCTGTCGTAATGTAATGCAATGTTGGCTCGGATATCAACCTTTGTAGAACGTGCATTAGATCAGAGCATTAAATGTTGAAGACAGTCAAACTTCAATGGATAAAACTGGTCTTTCTCGACTTCCCCTTGAATTTCTTCAACGCTTTTGAATTGGAAAGTGGAAGCAGAGAACTACCAGCTTCTCTTCCTTTACATAAAGTAAATCGCCAAGAAAAAAGAATATTTAACAATATATACTCAAAATCAATATAAACCTCAATTTGTTGATATAGCTGTGGATTGAGAAATTCGTTGAGCCCTTAACAATTATAACACCGAATTTTATACGGCCTTTAATCCACTTTCTTATGCTGCCTTGCATACATACAAATAGTTCTGATAATGTAGGACATTAAAAAAAAAAACCGTAGGTGACATGGGTTAAAAATTAGGATTTATATATGATATAATGATAGTGTATAATTTTTATATACTATCAATACATTAGAGATTGACACTTCATTAATAAGCATTTATCAGCAAATTGAAAAAAAATGTAATATTTTTAAGGGTTTAACATTTTTTTAGTTTGCATATTTATGAAATGTCAACATCTGTTATATTGATAGTGTAAATAAATTATACAATGTTAGTGTATCATATATATAAATCCTAAAAATTAATAAAAAATTGTATATTGATATGACAAAAGTTAAAAACTAAGTTTTATGTTGGACATGTCTATATGAATTTTAATATGAAATTTTTGTGTTTTAAAAGACTCGAACACAATTTTATATGATATGAGCATAGATTTTATACATGAATTATCAGATCTAGACTAAGGATTTTGTTGTTGCATAAAACAACAATGATTAGATGCTAACGTAGATTGCTTACTTCTTTTCCACACGTGTTACCAAGATTTCTGCAAAAAAAAGAAGTCAAAAAGATGCAGAAGGTTGTTCTTTGCATAAGCACTCTGATGCTTAAGTCACTAAGAGAATTTGGCAGAGTTTTAGTAAGCAAAAAACAAAACTTAGAAAGTAAAGATAATACCCGAGATCTATTTATAATCGAATACTTACCTTTGTTATTATGGTAACTATTGAAGGGCAATTTTGTCTTTTCGCATATTAGAGGGACCGATTTCCCACACATGATAGAAGGGTTGTTGCACCTTGACAGGTGGCAACAGACTCCGCTTGGCCAGTGACACTCCGCCAGCGGGAGAGTGTCTCCTACCAAGTGGCAAGGAGCTTCGCACCATGATGAAGGGTGCCTTCGCATGTGGGAGGTGCCCCATGCCACATGGCCCAATAATTGGGTGCCACGTGGTGTGTCTTCATTGTCGTTTGGTTATATTAAGCTCGCTTCATTCGTATTGGGCTCGTCCCATATCAGATTCAATACCAGAGTTTGGAGTATTATTCTTAAAATGTGATTTTGAATGTGTTTGAAGTTAAAATTTTAATATTTTAATATTTGTAGCTTTATATACTAATTTTGTGTCAAATTATATAAATCTTTTAACATAAAAATTCCACAATTCCACTAACAAAGTAACTGTAACTGCTAGATAACAAAGGAAATTTTGTTGCATTACACAAACATCTTTCTTTAGTTAAAATATGAGTAAAGTTTATTTATAATCTCCAACCTTTCACTTGAGTTTCAGTTTACTCTCTAATCTTTATATTTTTTCATAAATGTCCCAAATATTTTAAAAAGGGTGTCATTAAGGTCCTGTCACATAAAAATAAGAAAAATTATAAAATAGGACAATTGATATATAATTTTTTTTATTACCATGATAAAATTTATTTATTAAAACATGAATAAAATTTTTAAAATTTTAAGAATGAATTCAATAGACTTGTCCAAGAGTCAGGTTACTTGTCCAAGTCCGAAGATCAGTCTAATTTTTTGGCAAGTTTAGACAAAAATATTAAGTCTGTTAAACGAGCTTAGCTTAAAAATCAAGGCCCAATGAAATATCAGGTCGGGCTTGAGTTCACCATTTCAAATCCAAGCTTAGCTCAATCTAATAATTATAATTTTTAAAATATTTTTATACTAGTTAATCTTTTAATTATTTTTGTGTAATTTAATTTGAACTTGTATTATTTTTTAGGCTTTAATTTTAAATTTTCATGTTTTTGTAATCTTTTTGTAAGAATTTATTTTCAAGGTAATTATCCTTTATTTTAACATATTGTGTTATACTTATTAACTATTATTTACTTTAATAGACCACAAGTTTGTGCTTCAAATATAGTCTTTTGTGATTCAATGCTCAATATTTTATTTTCCAAGATTCAAGTACATTAAAAGTATATAAATATACTACGATTTTTTTTTTGTTTCAAATATAGTCTTTTGTTGCTCAAGGCTTAATGTTTCATTTTTCAATATTCAAATACAATAATAGCATATAAATAGGCTACAATTTTTTGTTTCAAAGGTAGTCTTTTGTGGCTCAAAGCTTAATGTTTTGTCTTCCAATATTTAAGTGCATGGAAAAATCACTTCAACTTCAGGCAAGGTTGTTGCAATGTCAAATGAATAGATATTTTGTTATTTGAATAAATTTAACTACAATTTTTATTTATTAATAGATGATAGTTTAGGTTTTTAAACGAAGTCTTGTGTAACTCAATGTTTCTTCGTTCAATATTCAAGTGCATAAGCAATGATTTTAGTTTCAGACAAAGTTGATGCTATGTTTATAAAAGATAGTTGTTTACTGTTTCAATAAATTTAACTACAGTTTAGAGTTTCAAACATAGTTTTTTTGTGTTTGATATTTCATTATCCAAGATTCTTGTATAATAATCAAAGACTACGAGTTTTAATCCTAAGCACAGTCTAATTTTAAAATAGACTACGATCTTTATATCAAACATATAGGTTTTATTTATTTTCAAATTAAATTACCAACATGAAAGACTATGGTTTTAAATGATAATTGTTGTCTTTCTCTATTTTTTTTAGTTTATAAGTAGATTTAGGGTTTATTGTTCAATTTCAAATCCTTCTCTGTCTTGCTTCACCTAATAAAAAACCATTTTCATCAAACGATAACTACTCCCAGGCATTGTTTACTCTACAAACCATTTTCAATGTTACCTCATTTTAAACAAAAAACTCATAGAAAATCACTTTCATTTCTAGATCGACTCTCGCGATAGATGAAACACTACAATATAGCTATAATTATGATGATTAATCATTTTTATTTATGAATCACATAATGTAATCCCTTTTCCAATGTCTAGGGTTTATTTTCTATTATTTTTTACTTTATTATTTTGATTATTTATAATTTTTTTCTCTATCACTTGTTTTTATAGATTTAAAAGACATTTTTGGCTCATCTCATTTGTTCTTACACAATGTATGCTCTTTATCCAAAAACATACTCAATTTCTAGGTTTGATTTATGCTAATTTTTAATTTTAAAGTTTTGTTATTCTTTTAATTTAGTTTAAGGTGTCATTTTCGTAGATTTAAAGGAGATTTTTAGCTGCAAGTTATCCAGTTGTAGAATCATTGGTTCCTTTGTTGTTGCACATGAGTTTTCTTACCAGAAAATTAGTTTTTGAACTATTGTTGAAGGATTTTGAGAAACACTATTGGAGGTAAATATTTCATCCTAAGTTTTGTGAAGTTAGAGTTTTTTTTTTCTCATTATTTCCTTTGATTTTAGTTGTTTATGTGAGTGACCTCTTTAACTGAGCAAACTTTACTATAGTGTGCTTTTAATTAACATGATTCTCTGAATTTATCAAGTTTCTATACAAAGAGTTAGACTTTATCTTGGTTAAGTTATGGACACTCGGGAAAGCTTATATATAGTAGGTGTTCTGCCATTTTACTCGAAGAAGTAGGTTGTATCAAGTTTTCAATGGAATACATGCCTTATACTAGGCAAAGTATTTATCATATTTTATATTATGACATTGTTTATATGCATCTAATTCACTTTAGAAATGCAACTTTGTTGTCTAATGGTATTTTGTTTGGTCAGTTAAAAATTATGATTTAAGGTGATGCAAGCTAGACTAGGGCTTTAAACGATTCAAGCTACTCGAGCTCGACTCAATGATTACTTGAGTTTGACTTGTTTATTTTTGAGTCGAGCTTGAGCTTGAATTACTCAAGTAACAAGTTGAGCCGAGTTTGAATTTTCTTAATACTCGATTCGAGTTGCTTGTGAGCTTTATCGAGCTTTTCTTAATATATTTTTTTAATATTTTATTATTAATTTATCATTTTACTCTCATAATATATAGTTGAAAATTGATAGATCTAATCTATTGTCGAGTTCGAGCTTATCGACCCGAGCTTGAGCTTCAAAAACTAAGCTCGATTGAGCTCAAGCTAAGCTTCAAGCCTTGAGTTTTCGAGTCAAGCCGAACTTGAGTATGGTACTGGATCATCTCGATTCACCTCGATTACACCCTTAAGCCAGAATGTTAAAAGATCCTGAGTTTCATTATTTGTGGAGGTTCTTGTGCAGAAGAAATTTCAAATACTTTCACAAAAGTATTGAATTTCATCATAAGCAAATTACGATGAACTTCAATACATTTTTGAAGTCATTCCAAATTTCCTCTACGCATGCAAGATCATCTCCTACAAATAATAAAGGTCAATATCTATTTATATCCTAGTTTAAAAGTACTTTAACTCACTAGTTATTAATTTTTACAAACTGACCAGACAAAAAAATCATTAAACAATAATGCTGCATTCATAGAGTGAATCAAATGGACATAGACAATGCCATAATATAAATTATGATGAATAGCTTACCTAGTATAATACATGCATTACTATTGAGAAGTTGGTCTATTAATTTGACAACTTACCTCTTTGAGTAAAATGGTAGATGAAAACTAGTATGTTAATAGATGTTGATCTTAATTATTTGTGGGAAGAGAAGGTATAATACGGAACTAGCAAAGGAGAGAGCTGCATCACTGTATTCATTATGGGAAAAAAATCTTCATCAGTTGAATCATATTGTACATTTTGAAATATTTTCTTATTTGTTATTGACGTATCTTTTTATCTATAGTTTTGCATATTTATATATATTTTGTGTTGAAGGTGATGCAAGCTAGGATATTAATAGATATTGACCTTAATTATTTGCGAGAATTATTGAGTACCACGGTTCAAGCTAAGATGTTCAAAGATGTTGTCCTTAGTTGGTGGAGATGAAGTTTAAGAAGAATAACAAAGAGTTGTGTTGAAGTCTTCAAGAAAATTCACTGTTATGAAAATATGGCATGGAATTTTGTTTTTTGTAGTTACTTTGGTATGATTTGTGTAATGACATTAAACAATTGAATAATTGGTTATGTATTTTCAACTGTAATTTAATTTTACAATAAAACACTGTGTTTTATCCAATATGCGTAGTCTTTTAGTTGAAATTAGTCTATGGTTAAACGGAAATGTAGTTAATTGATATAAAATACCAATTTATTTTCAAAAAAATCAAAATTTAAAAATAATTTAAATGCGTAGTTTATTTTACAAATTATACTACGTTTAAATAAAAAATGTAGTCTATTTTTTATAAGTGCGACTATGGTTTCTTCCTAAAACATGGCATACATTTGTACATTAGATAGTGCTCAAGAACCATAATCTATGCTATCCGAGAAAATACTACACTAGAATAGACTAGGTTTAGAAAAACATAATATTTTATCTTAAACAACGCTTTTTAAATTGGAGAATGCAAGAATCATTTTCAAGTGTAAAGTCATTTGGTAAGTGAACTTTTCCTGTATGTGATATTGCTAAATAGGATCCTTGAGGAATTTTAACTGGTGATTGTAAGTGTGCGCTTCACTAAGTTTAGAGAAATATGGTGTCATGTGGTCTGAGTCTCCAATATTAATAATCCAAGGTGATGGGTTAATATATATATTTTTTTCACCATCAAGGTTGGCTGAATGAATAGAAACGGAATTACCACCAAGAAGTGAAAGAAGTTGATCATACTACACTTTTGTCAATTTGGCAATAAGAGATTTGCTTGATGAGTTGCCTTCGTCTTGTGTTTGTGGCCCTTGAGAGGGGTTTGCAGTAAATACCAAATCCTTATCTCGGCTTTGGTTTCTTTGCCAATCATTCTTCATCTTCGGCTTATTTTTTTCCATGTTTCCAGCTTGGTGGATAGCCCACAATTTCAAAATACTTGCCCTTTATCCAATCTTCTTGCAATGGTCACACCGTTGCTTTCCAGGAGGATTTGCTCGTGGATTGTAGTTTGCTTTCGTTGCCAAAGTTGTTGCTTTAATCATAGGAGATCTAGAGCACGCTACAACTTCTTGTCTTTATTCTTTTGATGCCATTACATAGACTTTTTTCAAGGACAGTACTGGTTCCTTATTCAAAGAATTGTGATCGTATGGTGGAACAATTTTCATTTAGGCCCATTAAGTATTGATGAACCTTTTTTGCTTCTCTAGACTTTAGTGAACTTCATGGCAGTGCTACAAGTGCATCATAAGCCTGCAATTCATCCCAAATAGATTTGAGTTTAGTAAAATATGCAACCACTGACCTCGTTTGTTGTGTGATGCTTGCTAGTTACATTTTTAACTCATGCACCCTAGTTGCATTTCCATTGGAAAGTCGTTCTTCTAGGTCGTCCCAAATCTCTTTGGCATTATTTGCATACGCCACATTGTCATGAAGTTCTTTGGAAAGAGCATTTAGAATCCATGAGACCAATATTGAGTTGCATTTGGTCCAGGCTAATGATTTCGAAGAATTTGTTGCTGGTCTTCTAAGTGTTCCATCCGTGAATCCTATTTTGTTCTTGGCATACAAGGTGTTCTGCATTGCCCTTTTCCAAGTATGGTAGTTGTCTCCATTCAAGGGGTTAGCTGCCAAGATCATTGCTTGGATGTAAATGGTAGGGTGAATCTGGATCAATCGTTGCTTTGACTCTACTTGTCGTATAAGATTTTGTCTGAGAGGATGCATTGTTCTCAACCTTTTGTTGAAGGTTGTTTGCAGCAAAAACTTGCTGTTAAAGAGATTGGTTGCAGCAAAGTCTTGCTATCAAGAAAAGAAAAAAGGATAGGTATGCAAATTCTATTGCTTTAATACCATGAAAAATTTAGTGGAATGGAAAAGCACTTTATTTTCATTATAGACAGAACAGAGTACATATATATACAGCTCTTACATTAAGAAAACAAAACTAGAGTACATATATATACGGTTCTTATATGCAATTAAATTCAAATCTGTTAAATGATACTAATTTTTATTAGTGTTGCAAATGTGGCATGCCACGTGACAACCAACTAATTAAACTATTTAAGTCGGTTTTCATGTAAGATGTCCTAACAGCAGTTAGTATTATTTAATATATTTGAACTTAATTACTTGATTTTGAAAGATTGATGGTTTATTTGTAGTAAAGTAAAAGTTTATGGATTAATTTTCATATGATAAAATATTGAGAGTTTAATTCTATTTTATGCAAAATGTTAATGATTTATTTGGCTATTAAACCTATTTTATATTCAAATCATTGAGCAGAAGAGTTGTTTTCTTTTAATAATTATAATGTCAAAATTGGAATTACATTACATTTAAAGGAACGGAGGAAACGGATGTCTCGTGTAACTATAAGTGATCTACTTAATTTGCTAGGGAGTAATTAGGAGAGACAAGGTTGAACTTGAAGCCTTGAAGCTGAGCGAGGCCGATGATAATATCGGTTACTGTGAACTAGGCAGTCGTCTCATAAAGTTGGTGATGGCAAAGGATAGGTAAGATGATATTATAGTAAAAATGTCAAAAGAGTAAGGAATGGCTGAAGAAAGAGTCAAAGGCTGCATGCATGTTGGGCTTTGGGTTTAGCAGAGAGCAATTACTGCCATGGCGAAAACAGATGAATTCATTTACTGCTTTCCAACTACCCACGCCTTACCTCAGTTATTTAATCCCATTGCAGGAGCCAACTTCTCGTCCCCTAAACTCACTGCTCACTTCACTCTTTCTTTATCTTTCTGATCTCTCTAGACTCTTCAGAAAAGTATGGCAAACTTGAGGATGTATTGCCTGCTTGTTGTCTTCGGTTTATCGCTCAACATTGTTTCAGGCCAAGGAGAAGACCCTTTTGGGCCAGAAGGTGGGAGGAGAAGAGAAATGGTGCCTGCCATGTTTATATTCGGAGATTCTCTCATTGACAATGGCAACAACAATGACCTTACTTCTTTTGCCAAGGCCAACTATTTCCCTTATGGCATCGACTTCAATGGCGGTCCTACTGGTCGTTTCTCCAATGGTTATACCATGGTTGACGAAATAGGTCAGTTTCTCTCTCTCTATTTTTCTGTTCTTCTTCTCTCCCATCAATTAGCTTACCTCTCACTAACTGAGCAGAAATTAACGAATGAATGTGTATGCACTATGCGCATGCAGCTGTACTGCTAGGACTTCCTCTGATTCCTGCATACTCTGAAGCGTCCGGCGGTCAAGTGCTTCATGGTGTCAACTATGCCTCTGCAGCTGCCGGAATCCTCGACATCACCGGAAGAAACTTCGTAAACATTTCTCCATGCTTAATTATCCCCATTCTTTCTTTTACTGATGCATGCATGATTATCCACATCCCAATCTTGCTTATTTTAATCCGGTGTGAAAAATTTAAAAAAAAAAGAGAGCATTCAAGTTTTCTCGTGATATCGGATGTTCAGCATTTAATAGTCTGCCAACTTTCTGGAGACACCCCCATACTTCACAATGCATGAAAATAAATCTACCAACACCTCCATGCAGTCCTGCTGCTGCATCTTAAATGCATTAATTGATCTATGAATAAATAATTCCAACTGTTGGATGACATCAAACACTACATTCAAAACTTTTAATTTTAATTCAAAATCTAGAAAAAAGTTAACCCTTTTAAATTAAACAACATATTCAGTGTGGTCTCTAGTACATTAATTAATTACTAAATTCATAAGTTTATATGTTGTGTTGTATTAATATAAATGAGTACTTCAAATTTTAAATTCTACCATCTTTTGCTTGTATATATTAAGTATCTTCTGTAGTAAGGCAAGGTACAAATTTATTAAGCATGCAGTTGCAATAAATAACGGCATGAATATATTTACACTGAAGTCATGCAGAGTTGCTTGGAGTAAAGTTATACTTGCAGTAATTCTCAAGTGGGTAACTTAGTTTTGTTTATTTGGTTTGATCAGGTGGGCCGAATACCATTTGATCAACAGATACGGAACTTCCAGAACACCCTTGATCAGATCACAGACAATCTTGGGGCAGTCGATGCAGCACAAGCAATTGCTCGCTGCATTTTCTTTGTTGGCATGGGCAGCAACGACTACCTTAACAACTACCTTATGCCCAATTACCCAACTCGGAATCAGTACAATGGCCAACAATTCGCTGATCTATTGGTTCAACAATACACTCGGCAACTCCAGGTAAGATTTCATCCTGACGCATTAGAATTGGCCAGTTAACAGTGTTTCAGCCTTCTCTACCACACAATTCATTTGGTTTATTTGAGCTGTGCAGACACTTTACAATCTCGGCGCACGTAAGTTTGTATTAGCAGGGTTGGGACGAATGGGATGTATCCCAAGCATCCTAGCTCAGAGCACAGTCGGAAGCTGCTCGGAAGAAGTGAACCAGCTCGTTCTACCATTCAATGCAAATGTGAAGACAATGATGAATAGCTTGAATGCTAATTTACAGAGCGCGAGGTTTATCTATATCGACGTAGCTCACCTTTTTGAAGATATTGTTGCTAATTCTAATACATATGGTAACTTTTGTAACTTGACGTTGAATATTTAGGTTATGAAAATGGATTGCAAAGGTTGTAAACTGCTAATATTTCCTTATTCTTATGCAGGATTTAGTGTTGTTAACAGAGGGTGCTGTGGCATCGGACGGAACAGAGGGCAGATTACATGTCTTCCCTTCCAAACGCCATGTCCAAATAGAGATGAGTACGTGTTCTGGGATGCATTCCATCCAACCGAAAAAGTGAACATCATATTGGCCAGGAAGGCTTTCAGTGGGGATACAAGCATTGTTTATCCCATGAATATACAGCAGCTTGCCAATATTTGATATTCAGCCAAATCAGTACGATGAGCCATTGGCATATTTCTCTATGTTTACTTGATTTTAATTGATTGGAAGCTGCTACTTTTGCAATTAAAAAACAAATAATTTTGATTGTGTTGCTATTTCAGTATCTCCTCTATATATAATGATAGTCTATCATATAATTAACAAAAAATCTACGATCTAAAGAAATTACCAATAATATAATTTTGAAGGATTAATATAGGGGCTACACATGCATGGTTACACTTACATTGCACTTATATTTTACGTTTGTTTGTGAAGTATAAGTTTTTTTCACAACACTGTCAATATAATTACATTTTACGTTTGTCTGAGCCTTGCCTAGTTGAAAGTTGCATTTTGTTGGCAAAACCGTTGTCCAGGCTACATATTTCCATTATAATCAAGTTGAAGTAGGTCTCGCAGTGATGTGGGTATACGGTTCTATTTTTTCCTGAATTACATAATAAAAGGATTAATATCCCGTACATCGGCATTAAAATTTTTTTATTCCACAAGCTGGTTAGGATGATGTCTTAAAAATATTAAAAAAATAAAAAATAAATAAAATAAGATATGCCTTAATCTTGTTTGTTAAGTGAAAAAAAGATCACTGACGGTGTATGAAACAATTATTCAAAATAAAATTTATTTTTTATTTTTTTATTTATATGAATTTAAATAGAGACCAATAATGTGGTTAATTGATTGTAATTATACTTTTTAGAAATAAAATAAGCATCATAAATTTACTACATATTAACAAAGAATTCTTGTATTTCATTATATTTTGATTAATATTTTAAGAAAATCAAATTAAGGATAGTTTTTTATCCTTGGAAACTAGAAATTTTTAAATTCACAAACACCGTAATAAAACTGACACACATTTCACTTTCTTTTTTAATTAGTTTTTATTTTTTTAATTTTTTAATATTCTTTAAGGACATGTATTATCCGATTAACTCCACTTGTAAAATTTAAAACTTAAATTGGCAGTATATTTGTAATTTATAATTTATCAATCAAATTAATCTGAACATTTGTACATTGTTAAAAGTCAGAATCGTAGATAACGAGTTGACTTGTTCTAAAAACATAACTTTCATAAGCAGTACTTTTTCCTATTAAAAACAATAGAAACTTCCATAGCCGTTTACTTTTTTTTTTAAAATCAAATAGCTTTTTATTTATGGGTTTATATATGATGCATTGATAGTGTATAGTTTTTATAAATTGTCAATACATCAGAAGTTGACACCTCATCAATAAACAAACTAATAAAAGGTCAAGCTCTTAAAAAGTAAATACAAATAAAAATTTTTCAATTTACTCATAAGAGCTTATTAATTGATGAGGTGTCAAATTGATAGTTTATATACTATCGGTACATTTTATATATATATATATATATATATAAATAAATCATTTATTCATTCATTCGTAAAAGATACATCATCTTCAATCACATTATCTAACATATTAGGAATATCTTCAATCCAATACATTTCTTCTTGACATTTTAGTCCATATATATCTCACAAGAATATCAACTGCTTTATTTCCTGTACGTCTTATATGCACAACCTTACATGATAGAATGGTTTCAATCTTGCCTTGGCTTCGTCAATCAAAGTACCTATGTATGACAAGTCAATCTCCTTTGATTGAAGTTTCTGCATGACGGTCAGAGCATCATCCTCTAAAACAATTTTTTGTAACCCTATACATCTTGCAAACTCTAGAGCTCCGATAGCAGCCAATGTCTCCACATTGTTGGGACCATTCCTCTAAAGAACATTAACTGCGAAAGCCCCCATAAATTGGCCATCACAATTTCTGATCACAACACTGATACCTCCACTATAATTTTCAGAATCTGTCGAAGCATCAAAGTTGACTTTATAATAACCAGTTGTGCTAGTTCCCATCGCTACAGCTGAGTTTGCTGCAGATTAGGAGAGTGATGAATATTCAACTCCTCAATATGTTTCTTGCTAAAACAAATTGAATTATTAGGGTTCCTCTGTTCTCCACTGTTTGTGCCAAGAATGGCTTTGAGGACAGAACGAAGATGGTAGACAGAATGATAGGTGCGAAAGAGGTTTGGGAGTTAAAGTGAGAGCTAGGGTTTTTACCGTATGGTCAATAATAATCGTCACCTTGAATAGTGACATAAGACTTGATATAGGCGAGTTAAGCGTCGGGACACGTCAAGTCTACATGGATTCCCCTTGATTCGTGAATCTTACGTGGTCGAATAGCATTAGAAAGACCTTTTAACTTTGAACCTCAAGTTCCTACTTATTTAGGCCGGAAAATGAGGTGAGAAATTGAGATGACGTGGAAGCTAAGTCTCAAGGTGATCTCATGCCTCGAGGTGGTTACTCCCATGCGCAGCAAGTCAGCGCTTGACGTGCCAATACCTTCCAGGCATAAAGTCAGGTGACGCAAGCATCTCCTCTGTTGGGTCATTGTAAAAATGGAAAGACTATATTGCCCTCAAGTGCATATACTCCCTCATCATTCACCATACAATTCATAATTCTTGTCATTCCAGATTGCCCAAGCAGTTATAGAAAACATTTGCAGCCCCTTGGAATCAGCATTCTCAATTGCCTTTATGAGCCAGTCCTCATTCTCCTCATTAGCATCTAAAAACATTATGTATAGGTTCTACCAGATTATTATTGCTTTTGGATAATCTTTCAATGCACGATGAATTGTTTCCTCTTTGTCACCACACCTAGAACAAAAGATATTAACTGGAATTCTTTTATTTGCCAAAATTTTCATTACAGGCAGGGTGCCTTGTTAGTTCCCTCCATAAGAAGATTCGGATTTGTGAGGATTGTTGTTGGGTTTATGATTTTTTTTTTCTTCATAAGAAGTTTCTGCTTCCTCACTATTTATATACGAGGATTATTGTTGGGTTTATGATTTTTTTGCAGGAAGCACCACCAGTCAACGCTACTGGACCTAACTGCAAGGGGCGTCAGTTGGCACTCCAATCAATCAAATCCAACCTGCCAATTTTATGCTCCAAGTGGCTAGATCTAGTGGCAAGATCATTGTTCTGGTGTTGATCTGGCACTCTCAATGGTAAGGCAGTGATGTAGTGGCGTCGGAGATATTGTTGTTGGATAAGGGTAAAACTATTCGAAATATAAACACGAAATTCTTTATAGTCTCGAAATAGCCATTCCTAGAATTAGCTAAAGATTGCCAATTCTATTTTTCAAGGAATTGGTGATTCTAATTGTCATAACGTTTCATAGGGTAAGGACGCTAGACATTAAACAAGTGGAGTCGCCACCAATCTTTTTTAACTTAGGTGTGATTGGCCACCTAAATGACTCTAAGGACTGGTCTATATTTTAAGTTTTGGGTTTGGGAGTTCATTTACGTGTAGGGAAGGTTATAGCACCCCTACAACGCCCAATATTGGTACCATTTTAATCTTGTATTATTTTAACTTAGTCTTAATTATGTGATCTTTTAATTTTTTGTTTAAATATTGAAAAATCTCTTAAGAATCCTCCATCATTCTGGATGAACTCTTAAAAAATCTTCTCACCTCAAGAGTATTCAAGGGGTACCATTCGACTCCCATGAAGAGGCTTCATCGTCGGAAGTATTTTAGAATTTTATTATTCCTTAATTTATTTTTTATTTAATTATTTTTTATTTTTATTTATTTATTCAACTTAAATATTATTTTTTTTATATATTATTTATTAATATTTTTAGAATTTTGGTATTTTAATATTGAGAATATCTCCTAAATTTTCCATCATTCTAGATAAACTTAGAAAAATCTTCTCACCTAGGAATTCCTCAAGTGTTACTCATTCGCAATCGCCTCGAGGATTCCATTATCAGATTTATTATTTTATTATTTTTTATTTTATCTTTATTAGAATATAAATTTTATTATTTATTATGTTTTTATCTTTATTTATTATTCGTTTATTTTGAAAATGCCTTCTAAGTCTTCCATCGTTCTGGATAAACTTATAAGGATCTTCTCACCTAAGAATTCTTCGAGTGTTACTCATTCGCAATCCTCTCAAAGATTCCATCATCGGAATTAATTATTTATTATTATCCTAAAAATTTTTACTATTATGTTTGTTATTTTATTTTATTTGTTATTCTATTTTAATTATTTGGAGAATAAAGTTTAACCTTCATTTTTTGAAAATACCTTTTAAATCTTCCATCATTCTGGATAGACTTAAAAGAATTCTCTTGCCTAGGAATTCCTCGAGTGTTACTCATTCGTAATCACCTCGAAGATTCCATCATTGGAAAGGTCTACCTCATCCTTAATGTTTATTACACCATTATTTATCAATTAATCATCTATCCTAATAAATTTATTCTCTTATATTTATTCACTTTATTTTCTATTTTTAATTCACTACTCTTACGTATCTTATATATATTTTATACTTTAATCATCTTTCTCTTTTTTTATATTATATTTCTACATCACCTAAAGAAAAGGAATCTGACAATCATTAAAAAACACTTCCATATATTAAGAACTATCCCACGAAAACAAAAAATTAAGATATGTAAGAATTCCTACCTTGATGACTGACGTACTAGCTTACAGAGATCGATTCCTTTGGCTTTGAAGACAATAGGCGTGGATCTAAGATTGGGCAGAACGAATTGATGTGGCAGTGGACTTTTCAAAACAATGGCTGAATCGGAACTAACGAAGACACGCCTGGAGGATACCGCCCGTAGTCTAGTTTCCGTCATGTTCGTCAAATGGGTACTGTGTTTCTAGCCAAATCCGTAACTACTCAGCGAGAATACAAAAGAGAGCTTCTGTGTTGTTTTTCCTCCTTGGTTGATCCGAATCTTCCCTCTAATTTTTTCCGAGAATTGTTGTACTGCTCCCCCTCCCTCAAGTTATAGGGTTAACCCCTTTTTATAGTCATAAACTTGTTAGAGTCCTAATACAACTCAATCTATTCTATTAATTATCCCTTATTTTTAATATTTTATCTATTTAATTCTTATGTTAATCCTAATCTAACTTTATCAAATATAATATTAATCTAAATAATTATCCTAAAAAAAATCTAATTATCCTATCCTAAAATTAATTTTATTTTCTTTTCTTTTCTTATCTCTTCTTTTTTCTTCTTCTTTTTTTTTTATCATCATTCCTAAATCCTATTTAAACTTTTAATTTACTGATTAATGTTAATTCTAAACTTAAAAATTCTAATTTAATTCTAGCCTAACTCTAAATTGTCAAATTAAAATACAATGTCACCCAATCCAATTAATTATTTTTATAAATTAAGACTCCGGACAAAATAAGGTGTCTACACTAATAAATTGATATTCATTGTGCAAAAATCGAACCAAACTTTGCAATTGATGGGACTAGTGGAATAGACCCCAAAAAAGAAAGGATGTTCTTGTTAACGTAATATTACAATTAATGTTACAATCAATTATAATGTTACAATCAATTATAATATTACAGTTGACTTAGATTAATTGATTACAGTTGACTAATTGATTATGATAATGTAAACGTAATATTACAATTAATGTTACAATCAATTGTAATATTATAGTTACCTTAGACTAATTGATTATAGTTGACTAATTGATTATGATTGATTTTAGGACTTAATTACGATTTTATTTCCTGATTGTATTTCCTTTATTGTCATGTTTTATTGCCTATATAAAGGCCTTCAACCTTCTTGTAATATATCATCAGAAATACAATTACTTCTTTCATTCTTTCTTTTCTTTATTTCTTTCTTTTATAATCTCTTTCTTTACATGGTATCAGAGCAAATTTTTTGTTCATCCCGAAGGTGAATCATCTTAGGATAATTCGTTTCTTTCCATTTTTTTTAAAACCCAATCATCTAGAAAAGATTATAAGTACTCAAAGAGAAATCGCGCAACCAATCTCAGTCATTCTTGATGGGCATAACTACAATCGATGGGCTTCAGCTATGCGCAGTTATTTAAAGGGGATGAAACTATGGCTTGTTATCACTGGAGAACGTAGGGCACCGGTCAAACAAATAGAAGAATCTGATGAGAAGTACGCAGATCGACTTGAAGAATGGGAAAGTAAGAACCATCGGATCCTTACATGGTTCACCAACACTACTGTTCCCTCTATCAATGTACATTTTGGACGCTTTGATCTTGCTAAGGAAGCTTGGGATTTCATTGCAACACGGTACAGTTCTACTACTCTTTCTCATCAATACCATCTTATGATCACTTTGTCTCATCTTCGCCAAGAATCAGGTCAGTTAATTGATGAATTTCATTCCAAAATGCAACATTTATGGGATATGCTTGAGAATTCTGAGCCAGAATTCAAAAATGATCGAGATATTTTTATTGATTATCGGAATCAACTTCGACTTATTCAATTTCTCATGGCTCTTCGAGATGATTTTGAGAATACCAGGTCTTCACTTTTGCGTCGACACCCTCTACCGACCATGGATAATGCACTTACAGAGTTGATTTCTGAAGAAACTCGGTTAGCTATGACTCGAACTCATCAAACAGACACTGTTGTTGCTGCAACTCCTAAACAACGCACTCCGCCTTGTTTTCGATGCGGACGAAGCAATCATCTTGTTGCCAATTGTAAAGCAATATTTCATTCTAATGGAGCACGGATTTCTAACTCCAAATCTTCTTCGCCAATGCCTTGTTCGCGATGTGGTAGGACTAATCATCCTGTTGAAAAATGCAAGGCTACATTTCATGCCAATGGAGCACATCTTGATGGTTCTCCAAGCACCAAGGCTGCTGCAGCAACCAACACTGAGTCTATTACCTCTGAATCTTCTTCTAACAAATTTACAATCTTGACTGATGACCTTCAGGCTCTGATCAATCAAGTAATGTCTCAAAATCACACTATTGCCATGTCTGCTGCTACATCAGGTAACACTTGGTTGTTAGATATTGCTTGTGGAAACCATATGACTGCTGATCCTTCTTTATTTAAGAATACAATGCCTATTTCTAATAATTCCATCATTACAATTGCTAATGGTTCCACCTTGAAAGCCACCCACATTGGTAATGTTGAAACTTCCACTCTTTGTATATCTAATACTTATCTTGTTCCTAACATTGCCTTTAACTTGCTTTCTGTTGGCCAACTTTGTGATCTCGGTCTTGACTTTCATTTTTCAAAACAATATGGTTGTATTGTGTAGGATCCTCGAACAGGTCAGAAAGTTGGGACAGGGCGTAAGGTTGGAACACTGTTTGAACTTGAAAGCCTGAAAGTTCCACAAAACTTGATCACCGCTGCTACATCTCAAACAACTATTCCAGCTTCTTTAGAGTTATGGCACTCTAGGTTAGGTCATGCATCTATTTCTCGAATAAAATCACTATCTTCTACTGGTGTTTTAGGAAAAGTTTCTCAAGACATTTTTGATTGTTTATCTTGTCAACTTGGAAAACAAAGTGCATTACCATTCAATAAAAGTGAATCTTCTTCTTCTTCACCATTTGATTTAGTCCATTCTGACATTTGGGGTCCAGCTCCAACATCAACTATGGGAGGTTCATGTTATTTTGTTATTTTTATTGATGACTTTTCACGATATACTTGGATTTATTTATTCAAACAACGATCTGAACTCTTGTCAATTTTCAATGAATTCAATAATATGATACAAACTCAGTTTTCTCGCAAGACAAAAAGTTTTTAGGTCTGACAATGCTGGTGAATATACATCAATTGAGTTCAGTAAATTGTTAAAAAATGATGGAACTCTTTCTCATCGATCTTGTGCACACACTTCACAACAAAATGGTAGAGCTGAAAGGAAACACCGTCATATACTAGACACTGTTCGTGCCCTTCTTGTTTCATCCTCTCTTCCTGAACAATTCTGGGGTGAAGCTGCTCTTACTGCTGTTTGTACTATCAACAGAGTTCCTACACCAAAGCTAGGCATGCGAACTCCTTTTGAGTGTCTATACAATAAGACCCCTGACTATCATTCTCTTAAAGTTTTTCGATGTGCTTGTTTTGTTCTACTTCCTGATCATGAAAGAACTAAACTTGAACCTCGAGCTCGTTTATGTTGTTTTCTAGGATACGGTATAGAACATAAAGGCTATAGGTGTTATGATCCAATTTCTAAGCGTCTTCGTGTCTCGCGTCTCGTGTCATGTGGTCTTTTGGGAGCATAAGCCATTTACTAGTGTTTCTACATTGCCATCCCAATCTTCTTCTCCACAGGTTTTCACAGACCTATCTTTTGATATTTCACCAGCTGACGAGAATCTTGCAGGTATTTTTAGCTCAAACAGTGACCAATCTTCCTTGTCTCCCTCAACTTTTGATTTGATCGAGACTCCTGCTGATACATCCGTGCCTTCCTCATATGTACCTCCTCCTCTTCGTCGCTCCACTAGAGTAAGGGAACCAAATACTCAACTTCGTGATTTTCATTGTTATTATGCCTTAGCCACATTACATGAACCTCGTAATTTTCGTGAGGCAGTTTCTAATCCTATGTGGCAGCAAGCAATGGCAGAAGAGTTACAAGCTCTTGAGAAAACACATACTTGGGTTGTTGATCGACAACCTGATAAGTCAGTCATTGATTGTAAGTGGGTTTATAAGATCAAGACTCGGTCTGATGGCTGAGTGGAACGTTACAAAGCACGCCTTGTTGCTCGGGGATTTACTCAAGAATATGGCATTTATTATGAAGAGACTTTTGCTCCAGTCGCTCGTCTCACATCCGTTCGCTCCCTCTTAGCTGTTGCTACATCTAGAAAATGGCCAACATATCAAATGGATGTTAAGAATGCATTTCTAAATGGTGATCTTATTGAGGAAGTTTACATGAAGCCACCTCCTGGTTCTTTTGTACCGTCTAACAAGGTTTGTCGTCTTCGACGAGCATTGTATGGTCTTAAGCAAGCCCCTAGAGCTTGGTTTTCAAAATTTAGTACCACTATTGTTCAGTTGGGTTTTACATCCAGTGCCTATGATTCTGCTCTTTTTACTCGGAAAACTAGCCAAGGTACCACCCTTCTTTTACTTTATGTGGATGACATGATTATTACAGGTGATGATAGTGATGGTATTCGAGATCTCAAAACTTTTCTCCATTCCCAGTTTGAGATTAAGGATCTTGGTTCTTTGAATTACTTTTTGGGTATTGAGGTTACTTCTGATTCTACTGGCTTACACTTATCACAAACAAAGTATGCTTCTGATCTTATTGCCAAAGCAGGATTGACAGATAGTAAGATTTCCTCTTCACCACTAGAACAGAACATCAAGCTTTCTCCTTTTGATGGTAGTCTTCTCCCAGACCCGACTTTGTATCGTACTTTGGTGGGTAGTCTTATTTATCTGACGGTTACTCGCCCAGATATTGCTTATGCTGTTCACTTGGTCAGTCAGTTTCTTTCAGCTCCACGTTCTACTCATTTTGCTGCTGTTCTTCGTATCCTGAGATATGTAAAGGGTACTATGTTTCATGGACTGCATTTTTCTTCTAGCTCATCATTGGATTTGCAATGTTATTGTGATGCTGATTGGGCAGGGGATCCTACTGATCGTCATTCTACCACTGGTTATTGTTTCTTTCTTGGTTTGTCACTTATCTCTTGGCGTAGTAAGAAACAAACTGTTGTCTCTCGCTCCAGTACTGAGGCTGAGTATCGAGCTCTTGCAGATGCAACATCTGAACTCCTATGGTTACGATGGCTTTTTCAAGACATGGGTGTTTCTCATCGTTTTGGTACTCCAATCCATTGTGATAATCAAAGTGCTATTCAAATAGCTCATAATGATGTCTTTCATGAGCGTACTAAACATATCGAGATTGATTGTCACTTTGTTCGTCATCATTTGCTCAGCCAAACTCTACGGCTTGTTCCTGTCACTACCGCAGATCAGAAAGCAGATATCTTCACCAAAGCACATCCACCTGGACAATTTCTTGCACAAGTTTCCAAACTCAAGTTGGCTTCCACATTACTACCTTGAGTTTGCGGGGGGATGTTAACGTAATATTACAATTAATGTTACAATCAATTGTAATATTACAGTTGACTTAGATTAATTGATTACAGTTGACTAATTGATTACGATAATGTAAACGTAATATTACAATTAATGTTACAATCAATTGTAATATTATAGTTACCTTAGACTAATTGATTATAGTTGACTAATTGATTATGATTGATTTTAGGACTTAATTACAATTTTATTTCCTGATTGTATTTTCTTTATTGTCATGTTCTATTGCCTATATAAAGGCCTTCAACCTTCTTGTAATATATCATCAGAAATACAATTCCTTCTTTCATTCTTTCATTCTTTCTTTTCTTTATCTCTTTCTTTTATAATCTCTTTCTTTACAGTTCTGACCAACTAAACACCATGTTAGTAAAAATCTTGCTTTTGAACGTAATCTTAATTGGATATGTAAACAGGTAGTGGGTTTGGGTACTTGCTACTACTTGTTTAACATTAAATGGATTTGGAGAACGTGTTCGAGTACTTTACACTAGTCAGCTAAAAAATAATCGGATTCGAATTAAGGATACTTAAGAGATGCTAATTGAACCCTATCTGCATCCGTTATGGATAATAGGATTATTATCCTAACCTGTTAATTATCCGATTATAAGATATTTAAAATAAATATAATCAGATCGGATATATCTAAGTACTTAATTATAGGATACTCATTATCATTCCTTCAGGTTTTATATTTATAGGCTGAGTTTTATTTTCAAAACTCATATCGTTAGTTGATTAATTAATTATTTAAACCAGTTTTCTCTTAATTACATGTATTGGGTTGAATCTTCCCTGCATTTAAATGGCTAAACTTCCTTATTCCAATTTGTTGATTGTATCTTGTCTCAACACACTTGCAATTTCTTTTTATCATGGAACAATATATTCTATAATGATCAACCATTATATGTATGGGTTCTATATAAAATTTTAAAGGACCTAAACATATTTTAAATTATGATTAATTGATTGTGATGTAATAATTGTAAGTGATATTTGCTTTAAAAAGAGTAATCAATTGTTGATAGAGTCTTGTTTTAGTGGCTAGGAGAAAATCTTGAGATTTTTAGGTTTTAGGTTCAATTTTTACCATGTGTAAGCTTGAGTCTAGTTTAATTAATTTTAATTATTTACTAATTTACTTAATTTGAATGAAGAGATTTCATAATATCCTATTTACAGAATGTATTATGCTTATTAATCTATACTAATAGAATATAGGTTCCTTAAATTTGAATTTCTAAAAAGTATGAGCCCAAAATAAAAAAAAAAAAACTTAATAGTCAAATATACCTTCAAATTTTCTCACAAAATGAATACAAACCCTTAACGTTTTATTGCATGAAATTCAGTCTATAAACTTTTATTTTACTGTAAATAAGCTATCAATCTTTTAAAATCATGCAATTAAGTCCAACTTTGTTAAATGACACTAACTTTCATTAATATTGCACACGTGGCAATCAATTAAGCTATTCATTCCAACTTTCACGCAGGATATCTAAATGGATGTTAGTGTTTTTTAACAAATTTGGACTTAATTACATTATTTTGAAAAGGTTGAAGGTTTATTTATAGTTAAATAAAAGTTTATGAACTAATTTTTATGCGAGAAAATGTTGAGGGCTTTTATCTATTTTATGCAAAAAGTTAAGCGTACATTTGGCTACTAAGCCAAAAAAAAAAGTTTTGTCCTTCCTATATATAATATCCTAAGTGTAAATCTCATTTAAGTTCTTGAGATTTGAACTTAATTCAATTTTAGTCCATTAGTATTAAAAATGGACACTCTACCCAAAATAACTTAATATCGTTTTAAAAAAAGTTAATGGAATGTGAGCAATTACAAAATTACTCAATTTTAAACTTTTCAATATTAATTCTTCATTCTTCTATTTTATATTTATCTTCTACAATTCTTTACTTTTTCCATAATTTTTCATTATTTTTCACGAGCATTATTCATCGATGATTTTTTTCTCAAATATATTAGATTTAATCTTATTAAATATTAAAAATAAAATTACACTTAATTTAAAATTTAATAATTTCAATCAATGTTTCAAAATTTTCAAATTCTAAATTATTTTGATTTTGAATAATTTTAAATATAAATAATTTTATATTATGTTATTTTAAATTAAGTTATTTACATTTCTATTAGAAGCATATAAATAAAAAATAAAATAGAAGTAAAAATAAATAAACAAAAATAATTTTAAATAAATAAATAAAAAATAAATTAGAAGTAAAAAAGAAAACAAACTTTTCAAAGCCTAATAGCTCTTCAACATTTCTTTTTCATTTTTTGCTTGATTTTCAGTATTTAAAGTATTCTAAATAATTTTAGGGGCAAAACGGTCTCAAATTTACATATTTAATTGTTCACTTAACTGTTGACTAACGGAAATACTTACTTGTTCTGTGAAATAGAAAAATTTGGAGCAGACTATTCATTTTTTATATTAATGGATTAAAGTGAATTAAGTGTAAACCTTGAGGACTTAGATGGAATTTACCTATATTTTAAATTTGTAAAATTTTGACAAACACAAGTCACTAAATAAAGATGGGTTGGGTTGAGTCTGAGCAAGATATTAATAGGCTTTATGTATGCCTAAGCCGAGCCAACCCAACCCAATGTTCAAGCTTGAGTTTTCTGTCTAGATCCTCCTAAATAATAATAATAACAATAACAATAACAATAACAATAACAATAACAATAAAAACTGAGTCCACTCAAATAAATCAATTTTTTTCAACAAAAAAACATAATTTTGTTTGTATTATTAGATTGATTTCTTTAATTGGACTGCTCAATATGAGTTTCTCTAATTAATAATGAGTTGACATATTTAATGGATTTATCAATTTTATTGGGTTTAACCGATTTAAGATATATATATATATATATATATATATATTATATATATATATATATATATATATATATATATATATATATATATATATATATATATCTCTAAGTCGAATCTGAGCTTTTAAAAGTGAGATCGAAATTTGGTCTGAATTTTTATCGTATCAATTTTATTTATCCAAAACCATTTTAATGAATTTAATATTTTATCCAAATCTTATTAAATATCATGTGGGATTTCGAGATTGGTCGGATAGCTCGGCATTTGAGCTGGTCTAGGCCCGAGCCAATGTGAAGAAAGTGAATCTCGCTTTCCTACAGAGGAGCAGTCGTTTCGCGGCCATTCTTCACTTCAACGGACCATAAAATGAAGGGTTGGAATTGATCGCTTTCCCTCTCCAATCTCTCTTTTTTATTTCTGTGATGGAAGTGAAGCTTAGCCATAGCAAACACTTCTCCCTCCCAAAATCTCTTCTCTCAAACCGTACAAAAACAAGCTTCCCGCACAACTTCTGTTTAAAATCTTGGGCAGCTACTGAGCGCCACCGGTTTAAAGGCCTCGTAAAGGTTTTTCTTTTTCTTCCCTCCCACCATTTCCATGACAATTACTTTCTAACAGAATGTCTTTGTTGGCGTTGCTATTAAGTATTATTTGGCTTCTCTGTGACAGAAATGGAGATTACAGAACAACACCAAGAACTGTTCTTGCTCTCATGTGGTGAAAGAGTTAAACCAAACTCCTTTTATCTGTTTATTAAATTCTGGGTTTTGGTTATTTCTGAATATTTCGAACTTATTTGGGGTGAAAGTTTCAAGTTTTAACTGCAGGGGTGAAACATTGTCTTCCATTTCAAAGATGTATGGGGTGTCAGTTTATTCAATTGCAGCGGCAAATGAGGACATAGTTGATATTGATCTTGTTTTCGAAGGCCAGCTCCTTAACATACCTGCTTCTTCCCTGCTAGAAACTCAACTTGTAAGTAAGATTGTTCAAGTTATTTACGAACATATAAAAATCTTGGCTATCAACATTTGCTGTTATGTGGGTTATTAACATTCTAACTTCTTAGCATTAGCTTAGTACTCTCTGCTTAAACTACATTGGAATTAACTGGCAATATGAAGCCCAAAGAGATTTTCCAAATCCAACTTTCACTTCTTTTTTTTCGATTTTTGGGTTATTTGTCATTTTTAAAATCTACATGCCTTCACATATGACAGTCAAATGTTGATAGATGGGGAACTAATTTAACAGGTATCGTATAAGGTTCTGGATTACTGTATTTGATGCATTTTAATGTTCTATGCAAAGCATGTCACTTTATAGTTTGACTTTAGTCTAAAACTTGCGCCCAATTGCGTTGAACTACACTTGGATTTCTGTCGGTTTTATATTGTAATTTACCTTGCTACTGTGTGTTTCTTTTCTTTTAATCAGGATCAGGCCAAGAAGAGTAAGTTATGGCATTCCATCCGTGCACTGAGAACTCCTTCACAGCAAAAATTTTTCACAATGCTATCTTCACAGGGTTTATCATATGTAAGCTTGTTTGTAAAACCATCGTAATGTTATCTGATGATTTACTACTGTTAGCAAGCTCAATAGGCTTTCCCAATCTATTAGCAGGCTAAAACCAGTGGCTATTTTCTAGTTCTGGTTCCTCTTATAGCATTTTGCATCAAATGTATAACCAGAACGTTTGGCATTAGAGTTGCCAGAGCCATTAGACACCAAGCTGTAGAAAAGTCACAAGGACACCATTCTGGGGCAAAAGGCATGCGATGGAAGTCTGTGCTCAGTGACACAGTGGAAGGAGATGTTTTTGACACTGAATCAGGACTTGATTCTAAAGTAAGTACTTAGTTCCACATGGTTGTGCTAGTTTATAATATGTCAACCTTATAGTAACCCAAAAAAAAAATCAGAAATCTTTAATGTCTTCTTCTTGGCTTGAGCTATCTTCCTTGATCTTGTATGCCATCATTATAAAGCAGCACACATCTGATACACTCATACGCAAGAAATGTAGCATTCAGTTCCAGTACTCAGCAGATTCTTTCTTTGAATAAAACAGCAAGAGATTTTTTTTTTTAAATACTTTTTTGACATACAGTTCATTAAGTCCGTATTACATCGGTTCTACAACTGGTTTTAACTGTTTTGTGGTTTTTGCTAACTGATAGGAACATCCATAACATAACCATAATTTCTTATTTCGACAGGGTAGCCATAGAAAAGGGTAGGATTCATGTAAAGTGGCTTAGAGCCCTCAAAACTAAACATTTCAACAATCATCTTTTATGAGTTTTGATTGGGCTGGGCATTGTGAACTACAGGCATAGAGGATAAGTAACCTGTAGGAGTTCAAAAGATTGTTCCTTATCTTCCTTATGCCATCACATTGGAGTAATTATTTCCTTGATCTTAGTAATTCTGAATGTCACCACATAAAAATATTGGAAATGTTTTTCTCTGGTTAACATTTAGCTGACTGGATGATTATAGGCTGGTTTGCCTTAGTCTCATGGCCACCAGTCAGAAGACCCTTTGTGCAAGGCACAACCTGCCTTGGGTGTAGCATTGCTGCTAGTTTAGTCAGTTTTAAAGTGGTATTCCTAAGAATATTATTCTCATGTTTTTGACCCTACTGAAGAACAAAAAACTTTGTTGTTGGATAATAGAAGTTGCATTGTGATACTTGTTAGTAGGTTGTTTCAATGACAGTTTTGGTGGCACAGAGCAGAATTGCATATTTCATTCATTGCAGGTGGGAGATATAACTGCAATATAAAGTATACTATCTGTTTGAGGGACTTTATGATGCCACAATGTCCAGAGAACGGCTCACTACAGGGTACATAAAGCTTGGCATTGCTCTTGTGATTGAAGGTGCAATTATGAGTTTTGCTGTGGAAGGATGTTAAGCGGCATGCTAGATACTACATATTGGAATGGCTCATAATAAATGGTTTCAGACATGGTTGTTCACGTATGCAATGTCTTGCAGCATTGATGGTCCTTGTATATTGTCTGATTGTTTGAGTAGCAATGATGGGATGTCAAGCTTTACATTGATGCTGCACACATAATGAGGATGCCAACGATGAAATGTCCACCGAGTGACTGGTTCTTGCCTTTTAGGACAAAGAGGACATGGGGGCTACATGATTTTTATGGTACACATGGGAGTTGGACTCTCATTGTAATTAGTTGGAATAATTCTTGCCTTGATTCTGCAGATTGGTGAGAATGCATTGACCTTTTTTTTTGTCCACAGCAATGTCCCTTGTTTGTTGCCTCAAAATCCTGTAGCTTACAGCTTATTCCATTTTGGTTCCTATTCTTCTTGTTTGTCAAATTCATTAAGTACAGAGAAGCCTGAACTTGCCAATTACCAATGACAAGCTATTCCGAATTTGTTATTTGACAGGGAGTCCTCTTTGCTTGACAAGCACACAAGATTAAAGAAAATGGAACAATAGACACAATAGCTGTTGTCATACAGTGTTAGCAGTCATGATTTTCTTTTTTTTCTAATAGCCAAATGGCACAAGTTTATTTGCAAATGATAAATGTTACATCAATTTCTGTTATGACAAAATTTTAGAATATTGAGCTTGGGTGCTAAGTTGATTTTGAACTGTTGTGCAGAGTCCTTCAGAAGATGAAGCATACACTTCCTATGAGGAGGCCTCTCAAGCTTATGGTAGACTTCAACATGATTATCAGAAATTTCTTTCAGAATGTGGCATAAGTAAATGGGGATACTGGAGGGGTGGTTCTCCTGGTGCCTGACTGGAGCACAAATATGCGTTTTATTCTCACTATTATAACAGAATGCAGATACTGAGGTCAAAATCGAGCTATCTTCAGAGTAGAGAATTAAATACTTCAGAGCTGCAGAGACTTTTACCCTGCACTTGAGAGCTGTTATAAGCAGAACCGTGGTAACAACAATAATCATGGAAGTGCAATAGCTTCATGCAGTAATTTCTCTCATCATCCTCCCATCTCCGACCTTATTTTTGTGCTTTTAGTAGGAGAAACAATCTGCTAGTTTCAACCTTTTTAGGTTATCTGCCATTTAAATGCTGGGGTGGACAGCAAGTTTACATGGTTTTTGTACAAATTCAGTTTTCTCAATCAGATATTTTTGTAGGATAATTTTATACAGTGATTTGTTAATAAGTGTTAAATTAGAGGGTATTTTAGTTATTTGATTACTTGATGATCTAATATAAAGACACAAGAGACTATCACATTTTGTAGACCTTTCTATAGTATCACAGCCTCACATTTTGTGACAAATTTCATATTCTCATACTCCATAACTTTTTTCCTTTTAAAATAAAAAGATAAGAGTTAGAAGATGAAACTAGCAGATAAGAAATAAGCATGGTTAAATACTGGACACACACACACCCCTCGCTTGGACTAGGGTTAAGTGGTTGGTGTGCAATCCCATCTTCGGCCGCTGATGCTCTTCTTGTAACTGGTTCCCACCCCAACCCCCTGCCACCAACCAACAACCAGAGCTGTTGTTCCCAGGACCCAGGTCTAGAAGTGTTATTATCATGTCTCAAACACGGTAGAAAACAAACTGCGTAATTTTTTCAAGGCATTCAATTATTCTTCACTTGTTATAATCTTATCATAAGGTCTGTATTCGTGAACCTAATCATTATATATAAATTTTAAGGAATTGTCACCAATATCTATATATATATATATATATATATATATATATATATATATATATATATGTTTGAGCACATATTCAAATTTAAAAATAAGTATTGGTTTATATTCTAAAGTTCGGTTTTGGGGATACAATTAGATATAAAGAATGTTTTAAGCACTCTTACAACACCAATTTAATTATATACCATATTACAAAGTACATAACAAACTTGCTAAGAATGCTTACATGGCACTTACATGGACATTCTCTTTGAATGACATGTGAGCATTCATTAAATTCATATCCACCTAAGTTAAAATGAACAATAAATACTAATTTCAACGATCAAAGTTTAGCCCAGCGGTTGTTACTCCTCTTTAAGAGGGATTAGATCCGAGATTCAATTCCTTCATTCCCCCCTCATACCTCTCTATGAACAGAAAAATAAATAAATAAATACTAATTTCTCCAATTCTCCACTTTCCTAAAATTTCTCTAATCCCTAAAATTTTTCAATCTTTTTAAAAATTATCTTAAAATAATTTTTTAGGTTTGTATATGATGCACTGACAATGTATAGTTTTTATACACTATCAATGCATCAGAGATTAACACCTCATTAACTGGTAAATTAAAAAATATGTCAAGCCTTAAAAGTAAATATAAATAAAATTTTTTAATTTGCTCATAAGGGCCTATTGATGAGGTGTCAACCTCTGATACATTGACAGTGTATAGAAACTATACACTGTCAGTGCATCATATATAAATTCTAATTTTAAATACTATCTAAACCAAAAATATTAAAAAAAACATAATTTTTATCTATTTGGAAAACTAAATAAAATATTAATTTATATCTTTTTATATTATAAAATAAATGATTTAAGTTATTTAAAAAGTAGTTTATTAACTGAATTAAAAAGTATAAAAATAATTTATCAATATCATGTATATTATTTAAATATTTAAAATTATTATTTTTTAAATAATAAAGTTCATGTATAAAATATATAAATTTACAAATATATATTTATATATATAAGAATGCATATTTATATTATATGTATATAAAATACATATCTATAATAATAATTATTTAGGTCAATAACAAAAATATAATTCAAAAGTTACTATAACGCTTGAAAATTGTTAAAATATATTTTTAATTTCTATTATAACATTTTGTTGATGTGCTTAACATTATTATTTATAATATGTTTTTATTTTTTATTATTCTTAATATTTGTTTATCTTATGTTTTGAATTTTATAATTTTTAATTATATATTTGATTCTTTTATGAATAAATTTCTTTATTATATTATATGTATTCAGTATATATTTTAAACATATAAATTAACTAATATTATACTATATATTTATAAATTTAAATAATCAAAACTAATTTATACATCACACGAGTAAAAGCTAGTTCTAAAATAATACAAACTAATTTTGTGATTTCCTAAAATATCTTAAATAAATGGTCATTATTCTTTTATTAGGATTTAATATTTAAATATTGGACAAGCTCTTTCCATTATTTTGATGAAATTTCTAAAATCATTAAATCTACCTCTAGAGTATTTAGATAGTCTCATTTGCCTTCTCGAAAAAACTTGGATCAATTCAATGTTTTATGGAAAGTTTTAACATTGTTCTAAATCTTTTCTAAAACCTATTCAATTTTTTCAATTTTTGTCTTATTTTTTTATTCTAATTGTTTTCTTTGATTGTTTTCAATATTTTATTTCCTTAATTTTATTATTTATTTTTATTATATATTATTTTTGAAAATAAATGAAAATAAATGTCAACTATTGGTTAAAATTTTCTTTAAATCTTATACTATTTTGGTGAAATTTAAAAAATATAATATCACTTTGAAAATTTTCAAAATGTCAATCAATTCGTGATATTTAGGGCTGAGAAAAAAAAATTGTAAAAACCGAAAAACCAATTCGTACTGAAGTATTCGGATCGGATCAATTTTTAAAGAATTCGGATCGAATTCGGATAGTCATTGAAACCGTATAAATTGGGATCAGATTAGGTTATTCTGAATGAGTTTTCGAAAATCTGAATCAATCCGAATTTTTAAAAAATCCCAAAAAAAAATTTGAAACCCAACTTAAAATTAAAACCCAATTAAAATAGAAACCCATTTGAAACAGAAAAGCCAAAACCTAACCACAAAGTTTAACATACATTTGCTTGCTAGGCTCCCATCTCGTTAACAAGACAATATTTTGTTAAGTATAAAATGTAAATACTTCGAAAAATCAAACACTAGAGATTAAAGGGTAAATGTGTAATTAGTAAAGTGATATATCTCTCTCAACAGCTCTCATCTCATCTTATCTCAGAATTCTAAAGCTTAAATGGTAAACACTTAACATTCATCCTACACCCATACTATTGTAGTTTAACATAGTTTTATTTGACATATTCATGCATTTAGGCATTTCTTTATTCATATTTCATACCCAATGATTCTCTCTGTTCAAACATGATTTTTGTCAATGACAAAACGGAAAAGTAAAGAATAAATGGGGCTGCAAGAAATTGAGAATGTTGTTGCCAAAAACAACAATAAATGTTTGCTGACGTCGGATCCTCGCTCTTCACGTTAGTCTGTCTCCAAGGATCTGCGAAATAGGAAACCATCAGGGGGCGCAGGGGTTTTCCCCTGCGCGTGCACTCCGATGCTTAAGTCAGACAGGGTTTCAGTAAGCAAATAGAGCTTAGGGTTTAAGAATGATACCTGTGACCTATTTATAGGAGTTATTTTGCGCGTAATTACCTTTAAGCCCCACAACTTAAATAATAACCCAGTGGATCATTTATGGGCCTTCTGAGTCCTCTTGCCTCTTGGGCTTAGATTATCATTTGGCTCAATGGTCTTCAACTTGACTTATAGAAACGCCCAGTAATCTTTAACCTGACCCACATCAATTGCTCCCCACTCTTTTTGCAGGGTTTACCCTGTGAAAGAGTATATAAAGAATGAGCTTTTCAAATTCTTTTGCTATACTCTTTCTGGGATTATCATAAGAGTCTTTTCATCTTCACTTGAGGGCTCAACTAGTGAACTTCATTATTATTTGTGACAGAAACGACGTCGTGTCATCATTTCTTTTGTTAAGTGTCTTTTTAGAACACTACCGGGATGCGTCTTTCTCCTCTGAGCTAAATGCTTCTCCAGTGGAATATACCACCCTTCTTTTCAAATTCAAGGTCTTAACTGACTGAAACCAAGCGCTATAAGGAGAAATTACAAGATTGTAGAGCCACTAAAGCCTTCTATTAACCAAGAGGAAGAAAACCAAATCTGGGTTAAGGCCATGGGGGCGCATCGTCAAGAAATGCCACAAGAGGGTGCATATGTTCTTAATTGGTTTCATCAGATGCGATTTGTGCTTGGCATGCTCCTGATTGGTTGAAACTTGATCCAGATGCTGAGGATTTGAAACCTTTTCTGAGAATAGGCATTTATAAAGATCTATCTGATCTTACCAGCCCTTAAGAGCCTTTTCGTTGACCCGAGATGGTCAAGGTTCTCCCAGGCTTGGACGAAAATTTAGATAATCCAGAGACTAGTTTTTTTAAGGATTTAAGCTCTTGACATTATAGCACCTCGGGACGCATATGCATGGGTGCCTATTAGTTTCGATATTCCTTTTAATGCAGAAGTTAATCTATAGAGCTTCCAGCTCTTCTTATGAAGCACTTACATCTAAAGAAGAATTCGTACTTGGGTATCGCATTTATCCGTACACTTTATTGCTTGAGGATTTCTTTTCTATATGTGGCTTATGCCACTCAATTACTGCTTCAAGCACAAGCACTTCATGCATGACTTACATCACGCACTTTTCGCTTTAAGTGCATGCGTAGCCTACATCGCGCATCTCTGAGTACGTGGCTTACTTTGCGCATTTTTCGCTTCAAGCCCTTACACTTTATGCATGACTAACATCGCGCACTTTTTCGCTTCAGGCTTTTGGTTTGCCCGTCTTGCACCTTTTTGTGCTTAAGGACTTTTCATTTGCTTATCTCGCTCATTTTTCGCTTAGGGACTTTCGAATATGCCCGTCTCGCACTGTTTTGTGCTTATGGACTTTATAGAATTGATAAGAATATAACATCGCTTATATCCGAAATGTCAACATAAAATATGATAAAATTGTAGCGTACCTTGTAACATACCTCACAGCCTGTATCCTATGTGCTCCCCAAGTTTTTCTTTGCCACTTTTTGTGTCCAAAGAAGAACTTTTACTAGAGTATTGATCCTGTCTTGCGTACTATCCGCTTAAGGACTTGTTAGAATATAATACGTTAAATGTAATCTGATAAAATTGTAACGTACCTCATTTAGAGACTTATTTGTGCCTGTCTTGTACCCTTTTGTGCTCAGGGACTTTTTGTTTTGCCCGTCTCGCACCTCCTGTGCTTAGGGACTTTTGATTTGCTCGCTTAGGGACTTATTTTTGCCCGTCTCGCACATTTTTCGCTTAGGGACTTATTTGTGCCTGTCTTGTATTTTTTTTGCTTAGGGTCTTATTTTTGCCCATCTCGCGTTTTTTTCGCTTAGGGACTTATTTTTGCCCGTCTCGAGCATTTTTCGCTTAGGGACTTATTTTTACCCGTCTCGCGTATTCTTCTCGCTTAGGGTCTTATTTTTGCCCGTCTCGCGCATTTTTTGCTTAGGGACTTATTTGTGCCCGTCTCGCGTCTTCTTCTTGCTTAGGGTCTTATTTTTGCCCGTCCCGCGCATTTTTCGCTTAGGGACTTATTTGTGCCCGTCTCGCGTCTTCTTCTTGCTTAGGGTCTTATTTTTGCCCGTCTCGCGCATTTTTCGCTTAGGGACTTATTTGTGCCCGTCTCGCATCTTCTTCTCGCTTATGGACTTATTTTTGCCCGTCTCGCGCATTTTTCGCTTAGAGACTTATTTGTGCCCGTCTCGCGTCTTCTTCTTGCTTAGGGACTTATTTTTGCCCGTCTCGCGCATTTTTCGCTTAGGGACTTATTTGTGCCCGTCTCGCGTCTTCTTCACGCTTAAGGTCTTATTTTTGCCCGTCTCGCGCATTTTTCGCTTAGGGACTTATTTGTGCCCGTCTCGCGTCTTCTTCACGCTTAAGGTCTTATTTTTGCCCGTCTCGTGCATTTTTCGCTTAGGGACTTATTTTTGCCCGTCTCGTGTCTTCTTCTTGCTTAGGGACTTATTTTTTCCCGTCTCGCGCATTTTTCGCTTAGGGACTTATTTGTGCCCGTCTCGCATCTTCTTCATGCTTAAGGTCTTATTTTTGCCCGTCTCGCGCATTTTTCGCTTAGGGACTTATTTGTGCCCGTCTCGCGTCTTCTTCTCGCTTAGGGACTTATTTTTGCCCGTCTCGCGCATTTTTCGCTTAGGGACTTATTTGTGCCCGTCTCGCGTCTTCTTCACGCTTAAGATCTTATTTGTGCCCGTCTCGCGCATTTTTCGCTTAGGGACTTATTTTTGCCCGTCTCGTGTCTTCTTCTATTCCTGCAACATGTCTATCAAACATGGAGGATTATCATAGTACAGATAAAAGTAACTGGCCTTTCGTTTCATAATGTAGTATTTCCAATCAAATGGAACAAGTAAGAACATAATTACAGCAAATGTTAAAATAATAACAAGTTTTTATCGCTAGTACAGTTCCAAGTCTTTGTCTTTGTAGAGTCTATAAAGTGCAATTGCTTGGACATTCGGCTGTTAATCATGGATTGGCGTTAAGTCGCATCTTGGTTCTTTGCTCATAAGAACCAGCAATCTACCTTCGCAAGCTTACCATAAGTTGTTTCTGATCCGACTATGTCGAACTAAGCTCTCCCTGGCTTGCTGCCTTACAAGACAGTGGCTAGTGCCTCCTTTGGACACCTGCCTAATACGATCACAACTGTTAGAATAGACAAGAAAATCGCAAGCATAATATATGAGGGTACCTCAAATCTGCTACCGCCCATACGTCCTTGCTTGGTCGGTGAACACTATAACAATGTGCAAGGGACTTCGCTGACCTTGCATCCAAGCAATTGGCTGCGCTCATATGTCTCCCACGTGCTTTTTCTAACTCATCAGTAACTAGTTCTCATTTCTTATTATCAATATCAATACTAATGAGGCATCCTCCTGGGACCAAGGATGAGTCCGACTCACAAGGTCTGAACGATTATCTAGAGGATGGAGCCATGGATGACCTGGATAATCTCGAAGGTCTATGGCTTCCTCAACAGCCGCGCAATCAGCTTAGAGTTACTGAGGTTTGTGACCAGCCTAGGCCTATCGAAGTGCGTAATGAGCCTGAACATGTCGAGGCAGGCGATCAGCCCGAGCCTATCGAGTCATTGCAAAGGTTAGATGGTGACGAGCTCCAGTTTTTCAATCCACTGCCATTGATCCCTAGCCAGACTCTACAGCTGTGGTCGGGCCCTCGAGCGATGCTCCTACTTCTAAAATTGCTCCTCCGGCTCCCCAAGATCCTAGTGTTGATGCAACATCTTCTCATCCGGCAGGTTTGGTTCTCACAGCTTTGATCTCGATGCCCTAAGTTGTTGAAGGACTCACGAAGCTAACACACCCTTTATATAGATAAACCTTCTTTCACATGTGTGGTTGTCAATAGGCCAAGTGTGTGGCTCTTAAGCCACTTCTAGATGGTTGCTAGAGTAGTTCTTGAAAGCTTATGTGTCAGACGATCGACAGATGGGCCGAAGGAAGCTTTTGGACATTCAGTAGGATTAGTGCGTGCACCAGATCTAGAAGATTCTAGATCATTCCGCTCAGATCCCGCACTTGGGCGTGCGTTTGGATCGTCAAGTTTAAATGTGCTCGCCAAAGTTTTTTTTTTTTAAGGGTGAACCAGTAGTTTCGATTCTGTGCTCGCCAGCATTGCTAGCCATTGCCGAAAGGCATGACTCGGGTGTTCTTCACTCACTTGCATTGTGCTAACGGGGTAATCTTGTGTATGGGTGCTGTGTTCACCTAATTTTCTTCGCTGTCATTTTATCAAAGTGGGAAACTTGTCGCGTGCGAGAGCCCCTATCTCATCCAAGGCCTGTCGCGCGTGGGAGCTCCCCTGTCGCCCAAGGCCTGTCGCGTGCGGGAGCCCTTTCGCCAATTAGGGCTACCGCATAGATCTGCGCTCGAATCTTTACACTAGCTAGTGACCGTTGCATATAGCAGACTTGGCTCTCAAGTGCTCGAGCCACCTCTCGCCAAAGGAGACTTCGGCGTGGATCTTAGCTCTCTCAAATCGCTCAACATAGGGAATTTTTCGCAACTTACATGCCAAATCTCATAAGATATTGCATGCAACTAGACTTCAGCTTTGGCAGTTGGTATAAAGCTACATT
Source organism: Heritiera littoralis (assembly GCA_031772115.1). Lineage (NCBI taxonomy): Eukaryota > Viridiplantae > Streptophyta > Magnoliopsida > Malvales > Malvaceae > Heritiera > Heritiera littoralis. The sequence goes on along the minus strand of JAPDPK010000060.1, from coordinate 2,544,397 downwards.
TTGAAGCCTTTCAAGCACATTCTTGTTGTCAATGTCTTCCAGAAGACTCTCATGGCAAGCCTTTTTCAGGTCCAATACATTGTACTTATCAGCTGCCTGGAGAAGTGCCAGTCGTTGGGTCAGAAATTCTTCGTGTTTGATGTTTCCATAAATATAACTTAGGAAAGCTTGACAAGCTTCGATTGACATGTCTGAGATGTTTATGGTTGAGAGTTCCATCTTCTCGCAAGTTGTGAGAAAACATGCTGTGGATAACAGGTGATCTTGCAGTAAGAACAGCACGATGGGCTGCAATGCTTCCATTAGATGCATTGATAATGATGTCTGTGTGGATCCCTTCTGTTAACATTTGACCAAGGCATGCAAGAGCACTTGCATCTGATTGCCTATGGGTGAATCCTTCAGCCCAAATGGAGCAAGGTTCTTGCCTATGGGTGAATCCTTCAGCCCAAATGGAGCAAGGTTCTTCACCGTCTGGAGATGCAGTCTTCAGATCAAGAAATTCGACATCAATAATGAATTTCCCTATGAAAGGAACCTTAACCGGCCAGACAAAATCTTGGATGTTCTTAAGCTGTTTGTATGTTATTTCTGGATGACTGAAAACCTTTCGATCTCTTTCAGAGCAGACAGCGCGGATGATGAAGGATGTAATTGCATGTTCTTCTCCACTGAAAAATGCCAATCTTGAAAGGATCGGATTTGCGGTAACCGAAGGAAACAAGACTGTCTATCCGCCATTGAGCAGGACGAGCAGTGCTTTCGACTCTGGAAGCAGACTCGCTCATCCTGGACAAAAGCAAGAGCCGCAGTGATCTCATGGATGTAATAAAAAATCCCCTGGAAGAGACACTTCCCTGACTTTCCCAGGTTTACTGTTACAATATTTGTCTCTCCACATAAATACTTGAATCCAGCAAAAACTAGACAAAACAACAAATAAAAGACAACCCAGTTGTCTTCTCCCCCCCTGTCTGTAAAACACTGCTATTGTTGTTCGTCTATGGATTTCCCCCTGCTACTCTTGTTCACAGGTGTGAACACGTCGTTTTCCGATAACGTAGGGATGACCTTCATTCTCACAAGTTACCGTCGCACGGCAACCTAATTTCACACCAATAACTTCGAGATAATCATAATCCGGATAAGGAAGCTTCCAACGTCATTGACTCTGACACAAAGTCAGTTAACTGCATGGAACTTTCGTCTCAAATGCACATAGAAAAGACACGTTCACACTTGTTATTCCATGTGCCACACTTTCGACAAAATTCCTGATGTTTTTCCTTGTTTTCTGTTATCCTTTGATGTTGGCATGGCCGGTCTTGATTTAGGCACTACTTCTTGCTACGTTCATCAGCTTCACAGACCGGACCTTCACCTGCAACACCAACCTGAAGCTGAAGACGAAGAAGTTTCAAACAAGCGTGTTGGTGGAGGAGGAGGTGGCACTATCAATCAAAGTTTAACCACTAATAGTGCCCAGCAAAGTCTTCTACTGTTGCTCGAATTTTGCAAGCCTGAAGAAACAAAACGCAGGATACGGACATAGTGACTTCAGGAAGATCACGCCGTCGCTGGACGCGCGGAAGGTTGCTGAAGATCAGACCACCACTGGTTGATGGAGACAAATGACAGTCGTCGGTATTGCTGCTACTTCGACCGTCCAACGGTGCCGCCTCGTGCAGATTGATACTGCTATTATGATCTGAAATTTCTTTCCTATGCCAGTTTTTTATTTGTGAAAGTTCTTCTTTGTGAGGGTGTACAGCTAAAGAGCAGAGAAAGACAAACAGAGAAAAAGAGGGCATGAAGATTTTGCTTGCAGGGGCTTTCTTTAATAAATCCTTCGTTTTAGATATCAAAGAATAATAAATGCCTTGTTTTAGATATCCTGCTGACTGCTTTTAATTGTAGAATATTTGAATTACTGATGGTGGGTGCCACACACTTACTCGCCAATTGGCGTGTGATCTAGAATTTATTAGGCGTAAATGAACCGATGCATGTCGTCCACTCATTTGTATTCTGTTGCCATAAATCTTCAAGCGACAAGCAAAGCTGTCGCCAGTAGTATGTACTCTATCTTTAAAGAGATCTTTCGGGCGGCAGGCATATCTGTCGCTATTTGCACACACTCTAACGTTGTAGTTAATTTTTTTTTTATTAAGTGGAAGATGAGAAACTTGTGTGATAGGCTGCTCACGACAGGCTATGAGCGACAGGCTATAAGCGATAGGCTACGCGCGACAGACTAGTGCGACAGGTTATTCCGCGACATACTAGCCACTCTCTCGCCAATGCTATCTCATGCAGAAGCCACTCTCGTTCAAGCTTGTTACGTGCGACAGACTCTGTCGCATGTCTGTGACGTGAAACCTTATGCGTGAAAACTTGTGTGCGACAGGCTGTTCTATCGCATGCAATTGCGCCCGACAGACTATTTTGTCGCGTAACCTGTGCACCCTACCGCAGCCTACATACTCTGTCTTTTGCAGGTCGTCTTTTCACCATCTTTTTAGCTTTTTTTGTTTAGTTTCCCACAGACGGCGCCAATTGTTGTTGCCAAAAACAACAATAAATGTTTGCTGACGTCAGATCCTCACTCTTCGCGTTAGTCTGTCTCCAAGGATCTACGAAATAGGAAACCATCAGAGGGCGCAGGGGTTTTCCCCTGCGCGCACACTCCGATGCTTAAGTCAGACAGGGTTTCAGTAGGCAAATAGAGCTTAGGGTTTAAGAATGATACCTGTGACCTATTTATAGGAGTTATTTTGCGCGTAATTACCTTTAAGCCCCACAGCTTAAATAATAACCCAGTGGATCATTTATGGGCCTTCTGAGTCCTCTTACCTCTTGGGCTTAGATTATCATTTGGCTCAATGGTCTTCAACTTGACTTATAGAAAAGCCCAGTAATCTTTAACCTGACCCACATCAAAGAATAAATTAAAATTTCATTTTTTCTAAAGGAAAAAAAAAACCCAAATATCTGATCCGATCCAATCCGATTTTACGCAGATTGGATATATCCAGATATTTTATAAAGGGCGGATCGAATATGGATCAAATTTTCATTATCCAAATAGGTTCGAATTGGATCAAAAATCTGAAAATCTGATCAGATCCGTTATCACCCTTAGTGATATTTCAAAATTTCATCAGAAGAATAATTTCCATTGACTTTCATTGTTTATAATTTATTTAATTTAGGAGAAATTTATTTTTCAAGAGAATCTTAATTTATCTAAGACATATTAAGTATTTTATGCATTTTTCCTAACTTAATTTTCTTACTAATATGCATATTTATGCTTTATGATTGATACTAACTTAATAAATAAATAAGAAAAAATAAACAAATAGAGAAATAAACAAACAAATAAACATGACAAATAGTGTATAAATTAAACAAATTAACTAAATAAAATTAATTATTTAATTAAATTAAATAACCTTTTAATAAATCAGTCCTAACTAATTAATTTATTAATTTAGCAACAAATTATTTAAACTAATTAATAAATTATTCAAATTAAAGTTAATTAAATTAATTAAACTAACTTTTGTAGCGTTTTCGAGTACTAAGTAAAGATCTTTTTATGGTTTTTGTTGACTTAGAGAAAACATAGAATAAAGTGTTAACAAAAGTGCTATGGTGGTTCTTAATGAAGAAAAGAGTTCCTATGAAATATATTGAACTAATTAATGACATATATGGAGATGCAAGGCACATGTGAAGATATGTGGAGGTCAAACAAGCGAATTTCCTATCACAGTGGGATTACATCAAGGGTCAACGCTAACTCTATTCTTGTTCGCTATAGTAATGGATGAACTAACAAAATCCATCTAGGATAAGGTGTCTTAGTGTATGATGTTTGCAGATATTATTGTCTTGTGTGTAGAGACTAGAACGAAAGTCAATGCAAAGTTTGTGATATGACAAAGTCTACCCATGTTGGGCCAGGCCCAATAGCGTCAAAGAGCACCACGTGGCAAAGGTTCACTGGTCCACGTGGCCTTCGGCGACAGGGGCAAAGTGCGTCATCACACCTGTCGCTGGGCGACAGACTCACAGTCTATCGCCTTAGTCTAATTTTTGACTACTGGCTTTTACGCTTCCAAATACTGAAGAACTTTCTGCTGACTTAAGCATCGAAGTGTCTACGCAGGGAACCACCCCTGCGTCTCTCTCACTTTTTTTGTTTTACAGAAGCTTCTTGGAGACACGTGGAGACTAAGTACGAACATCGACGTCAGCATACCTTTATTGTTGTTTTGCGCAACAACAATTGGCGCCGTCTGTGGGAAACATATAAAAAGCCAATCAAGATTTTCTAAGATGGTGAGAACAAGATCGACAAACGTAAGGACCGGAAGTGAGGAAAACTCTGTGAGCTCCCCTGAACAGCAGATTCGCCAGACGAACCAAGTGAACAGGGAGGAAGAAAGAATTACTGTGTCGGTGGCAGAATTCGAAGCTCTGAGGAGACAGAGTGAAGAAACTACCTAGGCGCTGCGAGCCATGGTGGATCTATTCCAAGGAGTTCTCCTGACATTGGATTTGCCGCCTGCCGTGCAGAACTTGGTAGGAGGAACAAATAGAGGTGTCCCGCCGCAGGTGTTTGGGCGACAGGAGGACATGACAGCGGGAGGCCCCTCTCGTCGGTGAGAGGTCCCCCCTGTGGAAGAGCATGATATTCATCAGGGTGATGTAGGATAGGGGAGTGGAAGGCCTGTCGCAGGCACCCAGCAAGAGACTGAGGAAGCAGCAGGCTTAGAAACTACGACAGGTTCCACATGTAGGGCGGCAGATGTCTGGGCGACAGGATGTTGACCGGGCGACAGGGTCTACCGCCCACCACCATGACTTGTCAAATTTTGATGGTACTAACTTAGACCATGGTATTGGAGGTGCTGCAAAGAACAGTGTTGAAGATCAAAGCACTTGGGGAACTGGGTCGGAGTTTGACCCCACTTAGTGCACACAAATGGTACGGACAAATGCACCTCAAGCTAAGGGCAAGGAAGTAGTTGGAGATCTACTTGATTCGTCTCATGCCCGAAATCAGCTCGCTCCTCCCATGGACATGAAGAAGATGATAGAACAGGTACTGGAAGAGAAAAAGTTAGTGTCTACAGAAGAGAGCCAGAGGAGAAGAGTACTGTTCTGCACGACCATCATGCAAAAACCTCTGCCCCCAAAGTTCAAAATGCCGCAGGTGGCCGCATACACCGGAAAGATGGACCCCTACGACCATATGCAAAACTATGAGGCCCTAATGTTGCTACATGGATGGGAAGACGAGATAATGTGCAGGGCCTTTTCCTTAACTCTGTCCAGACATGCGATGAAATGGTTTAATAACCTGCCTGAAGGGTCTATTGTCTCTTTTGACCAACTGCGAAGCGAGTTTCTCAAGGAGTTTGCGGTGAATAGTCAGAGAAGGAAGGAACCGACCTATTTGCTCACTATTAAGTAGGGAGCTAAGGAGTCATTGAAGAGTTATGTGGATCGGTTCAGAGATGCTACTTTAGAGGTGCGAGATCTGCAAGTCGGTATAGCCGTGGCAGCCATGTTACATAGGACAAGGTCTAAGAAATTGCAAGAATCCCTGTCGCTAGAACAGCCAACTACCATCTCAGACCTGCTTTCCCGCGCACATAAGTACGTAACCCAGGAGGAAGTAATGAAAATGGTGGTGATAGGAGAATCCAAGGATGGAAGGAAACGAGGAAGAGAGGTCACTGAAGCATCTTCTACCCAACCGAGAAAGTTTGAGAAAGCTCCCGCACTGAAATACAATTCTTATACCCCACTCACCGAATCTCGGGCTTCAGTGTTGGCAACTATTGAAGGATCGGGGCTTATACAGACTCCAAAGAAAGCATCAGGGAATCTGGGCCGTGATTTAAGGTCGTATTGCGATTATCACTTAGCGCATGGGCACACGATCGAAAAGTGTAGGGAGTTGATGAATCAGCTAGAAAAGCTAGCGCGAGAGGGAAAAATAAACCGTTTCGTGTGGAGAGGTGACAGAAACAACTATCCTACGCGGAACAGAGGAAACCAATTTAGAGACAGAAGAGGTGAAAACAGGGGACCTGTGAGACGAAATGAAGGTGACAGGAGAGATAATGACAGAAGAACAGAAGGAAGGAATCGAGAGGAAGATAATGAACCCACAGGGCCAGCTATTAACATAATATCCGGAGGTGAATCATTAGCTGGTACTTCTTCCTCATCTTGAAAATCTTACGCTCGACAGGCCCACCAAATCAACTCAGTAATGGAGGAAAAGCAGGATGAGGAACCCATTACTTTTACACCAGCCGATAGAGGAGAGTAGTGGTTCCTCATGATGACCCAATGGTAATTACAGCCGTGGTAGCAAAGCACCCAGTTAGTCGAATCTTGGTCGATAATGGGAGTTCGGTGAACTTAATCTACTGGAACTGCTTCGAAAGGATGAATATCATGGAGGACAGGTTGAAGCCAGTACCTACACCCTTATACGGTTTCTCTAGAGAGAAGGTAAAGGTAGCAAGCGCCATTCAGCTACCTGTTACATTGGGGGAGAGCCCAAAAGATGTCATCCGGCAAGCGTTGTTTATGGTGGTGAGATCAGCATCTGTGGCTTACAATATAATCTTCAGGCAGCCATTGTTAAATGACATAAGAGCGGTGGTGCATCCCTGCTATTTGTTAATGAAGTTTCCAACTCCCCATAATGTTAGACAAGTGAGGGGAGATCAAAGGAAAGCCAGGACGTATAATGTTGCATCCACCACATGTAAGGGGATTCAGAGGAAGGAAACCCTTACAATTGAAGAAAAGCCTAAGCCAAAACCTGATGAGGAGATGGAGGCAATCCGGTTGGATGAGAAAGATGGAGAAAGAATAGTGTATGTGGGGAGCCAGTTGCCTGAAGAAGTGAAAGGGGAAATAATCTGATGCCTAAAAGAGAAAAGTGATGTGTTCGCATGGACCCCAGCCGATATGCCCGAAATTAACCCTGAAGTTGTTTGTCATCGGTTGAACATAGTCTCGGGGGCAAGGCCGATAAAGCAAAAGAAGAGGAATTTTACTCCAGAGAGGCAACAGGCAATAAACGAAGAAATTTCGAAGTTGTTGCAAGCGAAATTCATTGGAGAAGTTAACTACCCAGAGTGGTTGGCTAACGTTGTGATGGTGAAGAAAGCCAATGGGAAATGGAGAATGTGTGTGGACTTCACGGATCTAAACAAAGCTTGCCCTAAGGATTCGTATCCACTACCCTGAATTGACAAGTTGGTAGATGAAACCTGTGGGTATGAATTGCTTAGTTTCTTGGATGCCTTTTCGGGGTACCACCAAATCATGATGCATCCAGATGATGACGAGAAGACCTCGTTCATTACCGATAGTGGGACATATTGCTATCGAGTAATGCCATTCGGTTTGAAAAACGAGGGGGCAACCTACCAGCGCATGGTAAATAAGGTGTTCCAAGACTTGTTGGGCAACACCATGGAAGCTTATGTAGATGATATGATCATCAAAAGCTGACAGGGAGAATCACATGCTGAGAAAATGACTAGGGTATTCAATGTGCTGCGACAGTACGAGATGAAGTTGAATCCCAATGCTCATTCGGGGTAAGATCTGGAAAGTTCTTGGGGTTCATGATTACTAATCGAGGGATAGAGGCTAATCCCAAGAAAGTTCAAGCTATTTTGGACATGAGACCACCCAATACTGTAAGAGAAGTTCAAAGGCTGACAGGGAGGATAGCAGCCTTGAGTCGTTTCTTGTCCAAATCAGCTGAAAGAAGTCTACCATTTTTCAAGGCGATAAAGGCAGGAAAGAACTTCCAGTGGACGGAAGAGTGCAACGATGCCTTTGAAAGGTTGAAAGACTACCTAAAAGAGTTGCCTCTATTATCTCGATCACAGCCCGAAGACCACCTCCTCATGTACCTCGGTGTAGGAGAGAAAGCTATAAGTGCAGTCCTACTAAGGAAAGAAGGGGACAGGGATTGCCCGATCTATTATGTAAGCAAAGTCCTGCTAGATGCCGAGACAAGGTACCCCTTAGTTGAAAGGATAGCTTTATCCCTGGTGATGGCAACTCGGAAGTTGCGACCGTACTTCCAAGCTCACTTGGTGACTGTCTTAACAGATCAACCTCTGAGGCAAATACTGCAGAAACCAAAACACTTCGGGCGTCTAATTAAATGGGCTATTGAATTAAGTGAATATGACATACACTTCCAGCCTCGCCTAGCAATAAAAGGGCAGGAGTTCGCAGATTTCATTATAGAATGCACTGGCCGAGAAGTCCGAGAGGAAACAGAGTTAGTCTGGTCGAAATTATTTGTAGATGGAGCTCGTAACATGGACGGCGGTGGAGCTAGAAGAGTGCTAACTTCACCTGAAGGGGAAACCTATGAGTATTCCATACATTTTGATTTTCCAAGTTCGAATAATACAGCCGAGTACGAGGCCTTGATAGCTGGGATGAAACTTGCTGAGAAACTAGGAGTCAGCAACTTAATGGCCCATAGCGATTCACAATTGGTGGTCAACCAGTTCTCGGGTGAGTATGAAGCACGAGAACCCACTTTAATCCCTTATCTGCAGAAGGTACAATTGTTGGCACAGTCGTTTAAGTACTTCCAGCTGACTCAGATAAATCGGTCAGAGAACAACCATGCATATGCTCTTTCAAAGTTGGCTTCTTCTAGAGGGGTCAAAGGGGGTATGGTCAAAGTGGAATCCCTCGCTAAGCCAAGTATAGAAGAAGAAGGTGTCTACGATATCGAGATCGGATATGATTGGAGAGTCCCGATCAAAGATTATATATTGGGAAACACACTCCCAACTAATAGAGATGAAGCTCGAAGGTTGAAATTGAAAAGCGCCAGGTTTACCGTGGTAAATGGAGAACTCTACAAGCGGGAATTCACAATGCCCTTGCTGAAGTGTCTAGGGCCCCAACAAGCTAAATACACCTTAGCCGAAGTTCATGAGGGAATATGCAGTGAGCACTTGGGGGCTCGTGCCTTGGCCTCGAAAATACTGCGAGCGAGGTTTTATTGGCCTACACTGAGGAAGGATGCCACAAAAAAAGTAAAAAGATGCGAAAAGTATCAGAAATTTGCTCCTATACTACCGCGCCTGTCTCGGCCCTTCAGAACACTCTCCAACCAACTCCATTCGCACAATGGGGATTAGATATCTTGGGACCTTTTCCCCTAGGCTCAAGACAAAGGAAGTACTTAATTGTGGCCACGGATTACTTCACGAAGTGGATAGAGGCCGAGCCTTTGGCTACAATTTCTGAGAAGAAGGTGGAAGCAATGATGTGGAAGGATATAATTTACCGATTTGGGATTCCCCATGTGATAAATGCAGATCATGGGAAGCAGTTCGACTGTGATGCTTTTCGAGATTTTTGTAAAGGCCTGAATATTATCCTAAGAATATCTTCTGTGTCTTACCCACAGGCCAATGGGCAGGCAGAGGTGAGTAATCGAACTATACTGCACGGGTTGAAGACCAGACTAGACAAGGCAAAAGGAGCATGGGTAGATGAGCTCCCGAGTGTCCTATGGGCCTACAGAACGACAAGCAAAGTGTCAACAGGTGAAACACCATTCAATTTGGTGTATGGGACTAAAGCCCTCATCCCAGTAGAAGTTGGAGCTGAGTCACCTAGATTGGTCCCTTACATTGAGAAACTTAATTCTCAGGGACTAAGGGAGAATCTAGACCTGATAGATGAGCTGAGAGACAAGGCAAAAATGAGACTAGCTGCTTACCAACAAAGGGTAGCTACTAATTACAATGCATGGGTTAAGAACAGAGAGTTGCAAGAAGGAGACTTGGTATTGAGAAAGTCGGCAATTACAAACGCCCGTAAGGAAGATGGAAAGCTCCGGGCTAATTGGGAAGGACCATACAGAATCAGAAGGATGGTCAGACCTAGCACATGTACCTTAGAAACCTTGCAAGAAAAGAAGATATCAAAGACTTGGAATGCCAACCATCTTAAGCTGTACTGGCAGTAAATGTTGTACTTCTTTTCTGATTATGGTTATTCTTGTCTTAACTTTTCCATCTATTGCTCCGTTACTTTAAAGATATTATTGTTTTGCAATTATCTGATTCATGAATAAATGCCAACCCATCATTTCTTATAATTCTCTAATGCAATGTGTGAGACAGATTATGTGTTATAGGAATTGAAATCAGTAACAGCTGGCAAACAAAAAAGTCCCTAAGCGAAAAATGCGTGAGACGGGCAAACAAAAAAGTCCCTAAGTGAAAAATGCACGAGACGAGCAAACAAAAAGTCCCTAAGTGAAAAATGCGCGAGACGGGCAAACACAAAAGTCCCTAAGCGAAAAATGCTTTGTCCCTAAGCGAAAAATGCGCATGACGGGCAAACACAAAAGTCCCTAAGCGAAAAATGCGCGAGACGGGCACATCTAAAAGTCCCTAAGCATGAAAAAGTGCGAGACGGGCAAAGACCAGTCCTTAAACACAAAAAGTGCGTGAGAAATTCAAAACCGCGAAACCATCTAGCAACAAACAAACGCGATATCCAGGTAACACAAAAGGTACAAAATATATAGCATGTTACAAGGTACGTTGAAATTTTCAGACTAATATGTTGAAATAAGTTAGCAAATTATGGTTAACACTTTGACATTTTAGTCGTTATTCAATAAAGTCCTTAAGCGAAAAAAGCACAAGATAGGCACAATGCTCGAGAAAAGTTCATCTTTGCACAGGAATAAAAACGCTGTCTCAAAGTAGAACTTGGGGAGCAACATGTTATAAAGGTAAAGGTAAAGGTAAAAATAGAATTATTTGATATCGCTTCAGAACTTTGTTATGTAACTGGTAGATAAAGTATTATACTGAATTCACATAAGCAGAAGAAAGAGCTACAGAATGAAACGGTACTTTTCATTAAAAATGAATATGTACATTGGAGTTAACAAACAAAAAAAATACAAAATTCTAATCTACGACAATGACCGAGTTAGCCGGTTGAGAAGGCGCTGCATTAGCACTAGCGTCTTGAGAAGCTTGAGGCTCAGGAACTGGAGGAGTCGAAGAAGCCATCCTGGAAGAAGGAACATCGCTTGAAGGCCCAACCACAACCGCAAAGTCTGGCACGGGATCAACGACCGCAGAATCAAAAATTTGGAAATCATCACCGTCTAACCCTAGCAGTGCCTCGATAGACTCAGGCTGCTCGCCTGCCTCGATAGATTCAAAAGCGTTACGCACTGCTAGAGGCTCAGATCGATCAAGTGCCTCAGAAGACTCAAGCTGACGTTGTGGCTGTCGAGGAGGCCACGGACCCTCAAGATTGTCCAATTCATCCGCAGCTCCATCAACTAAATAGGCCTCCGGACCTTGCGAGTCGGGCTCATACTTGGTCCAAGAAGGAGCTTCGTAGTACTTGGCCTCCTCAGTAAAGAGCAGTTCAGGGAAAGCCTCACTAGGTCGATGCTTCTCTAGTCAAGCACGAGCCAAGTAGAAGCCGTAATTAATGAATCCCATCGCGAACTCTGTTTTCTTATCAAAACAATGCTGGGACAAGCGGTATTCACGAACGGCCTCGATTCGAGCTTCTCTCTGACGATCCAGTATGTTGTGCAGCTCCTCAATGGCCTCATCTCGCTGCCTCTCCATAGCTCCCCGATCATCGACGGCCTTATTGTAAGCTTCTTGGTACCCTTGAAGGGAAGCCACCTTTGCCTGCTCTTCTCAGAGCATTTGCTCGAGATCAGCATTCTTTTTACCCAACTCCTCCACCCTTTTGACGTAAGGACGAAGCTGGCTAACCTCGTTTGAAAGCTCCATTTTTTTCTCTCAAAGCTCGCGAATGTCTTTGTCGGCTTGCTCCCTGAGAGCCCTGTGTCGGACATTGACAGCTGCAATTTGTTGAGCCGATTGATAAGACGAAAAACAGAAGTAACTCAAAAAACTTGACGAAAAAAGTTAAAACGGGGAAATTAATTACCAAACGAGCACAAAACTCTTACCTTCATAGCGAGATAATCGGAATTATCCTCCGCTTCTGGGATGTTTGTGAAAAGCACCGCCTCGTCACGAGGGAGAATGGTACTCCAGGCTAGACGAGACGCTATCCCGGCATCCTCGATAATGTCATTATCGTTCACTCCGGGATAGGTCTGGAAATCTTCCCCACCGACGATGACCCCGTTATCAACCGTATAGCGCCTCAAAGTAGGGTCGACCACCTTGGGTAAGACTGGTCTTGTGGGCATTGAGGCTTCAATAATCAGCCTCTTTCTGTATTTGCGCCTAGGCTGGCGAGGAGCTGACCTACCCTTAGCAACACGAGAGCCACCTTCTTGAAGGGCTGAATCACTCCTTTGAGACTCGGAGCTCTCGCGATCGCCTAAACCTCGATCATGGACAAGAGGCCTCTTCCGCTTATTTCTCCCGGCCTCTTGTGTAGGACGGCTGGATTCACCAGTAGAAGGTGGAGGAGGAGTAGGAGCACGAGCCGGTCCAGACGGGGCTCTAACTTGCGACTGAGGAGGAGGAGCCGCTCGAGCAGCAACACTGGCATCCCTCCTACGCATCAAATCTTGGAAGTTCATGCTTGCACAATATAAAAAGAAAGTATTAGCTGACCAAGTCAAAAACACCACGCATACGCATACGAGGAGTGAAAAGGGATAAGAAACCTAAAAAACCACTAAAGTCCTTTAAACTATTCAAGTTCGAATCCAAGGGAAGATCGACGAAAGGACTCCTAAAGGCATCAATCTGAGCCCACTCAAGGTTCTCCTCTGAATGATCACTAGTACCCGTAGCCTTAGGGGTCTCGTCCTCCGAATTTGAAGAGGACTCATCTACAAGGCGGCCTACGGGGGTGGATGCTTCGGCTACTAATACCGGGGATGGTTGACTAGGACCAGCATCAGATACACGAGGAGTTGTAGGTAGGTTAGATGGGACAGCAGAAGCTTCGAGAACGGTCCTGCTTACCCCCCAGCCAGCAGCGGCAATGTTCTCCGAGGTTAGAAGGGAAAATAAATTACGCTCCCCAGTAGAACAGATTCGCCAAATAGGCTCACCAAATTGGTCTCTTAAAATTTCTGTTTTGAATCTTCCCGAGCACTGTGAGTGGTCGAAAGTATCACGATTCCATCTAGAGCGAATCCGCAGGTCGCTTGGAATCTCAACAACGACCTACTCGCTCTCAAAGCCACGCAGTTTATTGGGGAGATCCGAGAAGATTTTATTATTAGGAAACTCGTCGCCCGTTAACCGTTGAAGAGAGAACGTTATTAACCCTTTCAGCCTGCGATCTTTGAAAAAGGCGCTTAAGAGAGGAATTGTTGGAATAATACCCAGGTTATGACACACTATGGAAAAAGCTACCAGCTGAGCCCACGCATAGGGATGGAGTTGACACGGGACGATGTCCTTATATCTAAGAAATGCTTCGCCAAACTCCGGAAGAGGGAAGCGAAAACCGAAAGACAAAGAAGCCTTATGAACGGCTACACCGTTTCTAACCAAGTCTGGCGTAACCTCCCCTTGCACTGGAAGTCTATAGCTATAACCCGAGGGATGAGGGAAATGAGTCCTGATATCCTCTAAGTCAGCATTTGTCAAAGAACACACGAGACCACCCGTTTTAAGTGTTTTACCCAGGCGTTGCGAAGACATGGCAAAGAAGCAAGGAGAAACCTATCAGGTGACAGACCCGACAGACGATAGACCCGTTGGGCGACAGACATGTTGGGCGACAGACCAATTAGGCCATAGACCTACTGCGTGAGACACTTGCGAGAGACCTAAAACTCTACGCGGTAGACCACGACACTTGCGGGAGACCTAAATCTAGTTGCGAGAGTTAATAAATATGCAACAGATGTATACTTACTGTCACAGAGGTAAGCGAGAGACTTCTGGTGGGAGAGCGACAGACTCTTTTTGGCGACAGACTCTTTTGGCGACAGAGCTGAAAATGGGCGACAGACGGCTGCTCAGAGGTTTTCGTGTGGTCTCTCGTCGGGTCCCAGCAGTTTATATAGCCATTACAGGGAATGCCAAACGTCTCGCCTGATCACGTCTCTCACAGAATAGACCTTTTTCACTTGCAAAAAATACCAGAAGAAATCACAAAAAAACAAAGAAGACTATTCACAGTGGGCTAAGGCCCAAAAACACATTTTTATACTCTCTTGGTTGGAGAAATCCAACAAGAGAGTGGGGAGCAATTGATATGACAAAGTCTACCCATGTTGGGCTAGGCCCAATAGCGTCAGAGATCACCACGTGGCAAAGGTTCACTAGTCCACGTGGCCTTCGGCGACAGAGGCAAAGTGCGTCATCACACCTGTCGCTGGGCAACAGACTCACAGTCTATCGCCTTAGTCATGATGCGACACGTGGTGCACATCCCAGCTCTTGCTAGCGACAGACCCCTGATGCCATAATTCACCACACGGCATGGGTTTCTCGCCGACGATAGGCTCCAAATGCTCCCGATTTTCGAGGAACTTGTGTTATATCTGGTCACAAACTCTTGGCTATTTGACGTACTTACCCTCAAGTAATTAACCTAGAGTATTCACCTATAAATAGGCCCCAAGTACAATCTTACTCTCTAATTTTTGACTACTGGCTTTTACGCTTCCCAATACTGAAGAACTTTCTACTGACTTAAGCATCGGAGTGTCTACGCAGGGAACCACCCCTGCGTCTCTCTCACTTTTCTTGTTTTACAGAAGCTTCTTGGAGACACGTGGAGACTAAGTACGAACATCGACGTCAGCATACCTTTATTGTTGTTTTGTGCAACAACAGTTGGAAATGTGGAGACAGATGCTAGAATCAAAAGGGTTCAAACTAAGCAAAGTGAAGACTAAATACGTGAAATGTAAATTCAATTTAAACAAAGAGGAAGATCAAAACATAGTGATGTTAGATGGGGTGATGATACCTAAACGAGATAATTTTTGATATCTAGGGTCAATCATACAAATAGATGGAAAGATTGATGGCGATGTGATCCATAAGATCCAAAATGGCTAGAGCAAGTGGAGAAGTGCTACAAGTGTATTGTGCAATAAAAGATTCCTATATGGTTGAAAGATAAATTTTACAAGACAATTGTTATACCAACATTGTCATATGATAGTGAATGTTGGTTGACTAAGAGACTGCAAAAACAAAAGATGACTTAGTAGAAATATGAATATTGCAATAGACGTACATATATACAATGAATGATGAAAAGTAAGAAATAAAGACATCCGTAAAAAGGTTGGAGTGGTACCTATCAAAAACAAGATGAGTGAAAGTTGTTTGTGTTGGTTTAGACACATACATCTAGACTTGTTGATGCTCTAGTTAGGAGAGTGGAGGCTATGAATGATGAAAAAAGGCCAAGGCTAGAGGAAAACCCAAAAAAACTTGAAAAGAAATCATTCGGAAAGATATAATGGCACAAGAATAGGAAAAATACATTGCCTTGAATAGGAATGAGTGGAGGGGAAGAATTTATGTTGACGACTTAACGCGAGTTCATTTATTAATTCATGTAACCTCTTTCAATTTATTGGGATAAAAGTTTTGATGATGATGATGATGATGAAAATTAATTAAACTAAAATTTCTAAAACAAAATAAAACAAAAACAAGAAAAAAAGAAGGAGGTGACATATGATTCAAATAAGTCGCGGATAAATGTGTAGGTCGTCAGTTAAGTTGACGCGTGATTGGCTGCTATGGTATAGTATTGGCTTTAATGTTGCTTACTCAAACAGTGTTGTTTTAAAGGAACATATAAGGTCTTCCAATCATTTTTCCTTCATATTCAATAGCCTTTTTTTCTCTTTCTATAAAACTTCTCTCCGACCTCTCTCTAGTTCAACAAAAAACTAGAAAATCCAACATTCACTAACCACCAAGCCTCCATAGCAAGCCACCATACTCCGATCACCAAAAACACCATAAAAACTCCCAAATTTTTTTTACCCCTCAACCCAAATCCACTATTAGATTTCCCAAAAACCTAGCTCTTTTTTATATATCTAAAAGATTTTTTAACAAAAAACACCCCTCTATCAAAACCACCCCTATTTTGAAACCTAAACCCGAAATTCATTCAAAAACCTAAACCTTCTCTTAACAATTCCAAATTCCTACTCAAAAAAATAAAAGAAACAAAACCCTAAAATAATTCATAGTTTATATATTTTTTCTGTTTATGTATATGCTTTAATAGTGTTCTTTGTTTGTTTACTGATGATCATTGTTATCTCATGTGGTTAAATTTATAGGCATTGAGTCCCAAAATCAAATAGAGTTAGATTTCAAGTTTAATTCTATCTAAGATTTTAGATTATGATTTATTTGTTATTTTTCTGACTGAGATCAAATTAAACACTAGTTCTTGGCCAAAAAAAATAAACGCTAGTTCTCTTTTTCTTTTTCTTTTTGATTTATGTTTTCCTTTAATATTATTCCAATTTTTCTTTTTTCTTTAATTTTTCATTCCCCCCCTTTTTTTTCATTTTTTGGATTTTATGGTTTTATGTTTCGATCCTATCTCAATTCTATCTTTATCTTGATTTTACTTTATTTTTCTTATTTTCCTCCTTTGATTTATCCTAATATTTCTATCTAGATACTAAAAATGCAAAATGATAATAAAAGGACAAAAATAAAAGATAAAATAATGGGTAAACACTTGATCATTAGGCCTTAGGCTCAAACTTCATTTTCAACTTAAAACTCACCTGCTAAACGTCCAACAGATTAACTTGAATCCCCATTGTAATTAAAGACTAAACAACTAATTACTAGTCTTTAAGTTCAATTTGCAACTAAATTTAAACCCAATTAAATAGTTTTAGGCACAATTAATCAAATTGTAAGCCTAAACATTCGAAAGCAAATTTTGGGTCTCACTTATCAAAGGTGTCAAACTCTTAACACAATTTTAGGTTCATAAAAAAATAATGGGCCTAAGCCGCGCTAAAAAGCCTCAAACGTAATGAAGTATCTACAATTGTTCTTCTTTGTCTGAGACCCAAACATCTTTAGGTTTGTAAAAAAAAAAATAATGGGCCTAATCAACACTAAAAAGCATTGGACAAAATAATGTGTCTACAGTTACCCCACTTTGCATATTTATTATAAATAACAGTTTTGCAAAGGCATAGACAACCATTTTGTCTATGTCCCACACATCCTTATGTTTATTTAATTTTTTTTGTTATTTTTTGTGAAAATTGCTATTCCTGAAAGGGTGGCTCTGAAACTATAAATTCTAAAAAACTTTTCTTGGAAAGGTCCTAAAACTTAAAAAAAAAAAAACTAAGAGATATTTCTCTTTTTAGAGGCTATAGATCAAAACTCCTTCATTTTGAGGTTGTGGAAATTGAAAAAAAAAAACTCTTCAATCAATAGACTAAAACTTTTTGAAAAGTCCCCTTTCTAGAGGTTATGTGATATGAACTTCAACGAAAAAGATGAGATTAATGAAGAACACAAAGAACAAATTAAAAAAAAAAAGCAAAGAAAAACAAAAAATGAAATATAAAAACCAAGACCCGTTGTGTAGAAACACAAGAACCGATGGTATTGGACCTAGGCCTATTGCTTAGCAGAGCAAGAACCTAAGATATAATTTGACGGAAGGTAGAAGAATACTATAAAGAAAACCTTGATAAGTTTAAAAGTTTTCAAGAAAACCAAAGAGAAAAGTCTCTCAATAAAATATGAAATCTATATTGTTCTTCATTATTTTTTGCAAAGGGTTACATACCTATTTATAACTTAATAGAATCCCAAAACAACTAAAATTCTAAAATAATAATAAAAATCTAAAACATTATAATATTAAATTATTTCTCCAAGATAAAATCTTAAAACAAATTAAACATTAAATCAAATAGAACGGTAAGGTATGCAATCCTAGCAGACATTAGCCTAATAAAATAATAAATCTAAAAAAATCTTAATAAAATAATAAGTATAAAGAAATACTGATAAATTAAGAAGCCCAATAATTATAAATCTTCAAGAAGGTTGAACTTGGGCTTGGATCAAGTTGTAGAAGACTTTATCATTCACTATGCTCGAGCTTTGTTGGGCTTTCTTTCTAGCAATATCATTGAAACTGACCAAGGTTATTGCATCCTCTTAGTTTTAGCTATTGTCATTAGAGCTCCATGGATGCTCATAAGATGACGATTATCAAGAATATGACTTGGGCTTGGTGAGCTTGAAGGGCCTTTATCATTCCCCCTTTCATCGAAAGGATTTGTCCTCAAATGGAATTAGCTTAAGATGGTCTATCTCTTTGAAGTTGCAACTTGGAAAGATGTTGATCAGAAAATCTCTTTTTATGCATATGAATACAAACACAACCACCAACATCAAAAACAACTTTATTAAAATCCTGACAAATAGAGTTAACAACACTAGGAAGAGAATGATTATTCTCGTTAGTGTTAAAGTAATAATCTTTATGCAAGAGCATAAATATAGGCTATCTTGTTAGAAACACAACCTTGAAATCACTTTCCTTTGCATAAACACTCACGAGTTTTCTCTCTTTTCTTCCAAGATTATCGGCCTTTTCCTTTATTCTAGATTCTTTTTCGATTGTTTTCTCTTTTTGCTTGGCCTACCTCACTTTTTTTTCTCACTCTTTTTTAATCTCAATTGATCTTCGTCTTTCACTTGCACATTTAAAACTCGGTGTGCTATGAGTAACTCTCCATCATTACCATCATCGACATCCTCCAATGGTGGCATAGAATCATCATCAAATTCTTCTCCATAGTTGCTATCCAACTCATCATTAACAACATTACCACACGCATTAAGAGTTTTGTTGATACCAAAAAGATGCTGGACTTCTTCCTTTAATGGATTAGCTTCCTCCATCTTGGACCAACCTACAAAAAAAAAAGGACCAATAGGAACTTCGATGCTTAAGTTAGTAAGAGCGCTTGAAGATGTTTGGACGCGAAAAAGGGGTATCAAAGTGTAGAAGGTAAGGGAAGTATTTGAACCTGTCTGTGGCACATGATTTTTCCTTTTATAGGCTTCTTGGGCATGTTCACCCACTATTCCTTGAATTAGTGGAGATGAGCAATCGTGGTAGTTATGCCCAGTCATGCGGGATAGCGGGCCGTTGCATCCGATTATGTAGGAGATTAGGTAGTTGTCGCACACATGCTCCTATTTTCTAGCAAAGTGGAGTTTGGGCTCCTAGTTCATTGAGTTAATGGGTGGCCCATTGTTTATCAGCCGCTTGTGGGCTAGGTAGATTTGGGCATGTTGATGTAGTAGTAACAAGTTTCATGTTGCTGCTTTTAATACAAAGTGGTTGTAATTGCCTTTTGCTTCTCCATTTTTTCAAGAGTTTATATATGATGCACTGACAGTGTATAGTTTCTATACACTGTCAATGCATCAGAGGTTGACACCTCATCAATAGGCCCTTATGGGAAAATAAAAAAAATTTATTTATATTTGCATATAAGGGCCTAATGATGAGGTGTCAACCTCTGATGCATTGACAGTGTATAGAAACTATACACTGTCAGTGTATCATATATAAATCCTTTTTTCAATAAGCTTTTTAAACATAATTATCGTCCTTTCAAATTCTAGTAACATGGCTTTGAACATGAACGATATGCTTAAACCTTCCTCTTTGGCTACTCATTTATCTTTGCTTGCAGACATGATTGAATTTTGGAAATAATATTAGAAAGAAAAACAAAGAATAACTTGAAAAAAATTAAGATCTAGGGTTTAGAAATAAAAAAAATTGAGTACAACTTGAACAGATTTAGGGTTTAGGATTTACTAGTTTGGCAAGAAGACTTGAACATGAAACAAGACTTGATTATGAAGCAAAAAACACAAGGGAATTAGCCAAGAAGAAGAAGACAAAGAAAAACACATGAAAACACAACGAAAAACGAGACTCCCACAAATCAAACTTAAGCTTTGATTCCAAATGATATGAACCTCACCGAAAAAGATAAGATTCAATGAAGAACACAAAGAACATGAAGAACAAATAAAAAACAATAGCAAAGAAAAACAAAGAATAAAATATAAAAACCAAGACCCGTTGTATATAAACATAAGAACCTATGATATTGGACCTAGACTCGTTGATTAGCAAAGTCACAACCTAAGGTTTAATTTGATAGAAGGTAGAAGAATGCTACAAGGAAAATCTTTGATAAGCTCAAAAGTTCTCAAGAGATCTAAAAAGAAAGGTCTCTCAATAAAATTTGAAATCTATATTGTTCTTCATTATTTTCCCCAAAATATTACATGCCTATTTATAACTAAATAGAATCCCAAAACAACTAAAACTCTAAAATAATAAAAAAAATATAAAACATTATAATATTAAGTTATTTCCCCATGATAAAATCCTAAAACAAATTAAACTTTGGATTAAAAAATACTGTCAAGGTATACAATCCCAGCAGACATAAGCCTAATAAAATAATAAATCTAAAGAAATCTTAATAAAATAATAAATATAAAGAAATCCTAATAAATTAATAAGCCCAATGCTTATAAATCTTCAATAAGGTTGGACTTGGGCTTAAATCAAGTTGTAGAAGACTTTATCATCCATTATGCTTGAGCTTTGTTGGGCTTTCTCTCTAGCAATATCATTGAAACCGATTAAGGTTTGTTGCATCCTCTTAGTTTTAGCTCTTGTCATTATAGCTCTATGAATGCTCATTGGATCACGATCATCATGAACATGACTTAGACCTAGTGAGCTTGATGGGCCTTCATCACTATGGCTCTTTTGAGACTCCTTTGTTTGGAGGCCACAAAACTTTTAAGACTTTTCCTTTTAGCGATTATGAGATTTTGAAATCTTCTCAATCTAGAAGTCATGGTCCTTGAAAACTCCTCATTCTAAAGTTCATAATATATTGAAATTTATTCCTTTCAGAGCGTATCCTACTTTGAAAACTCATCATTTTGGAGGCAATGAGACTTTTAAAATTCCTTTTTCTAAAGATCATGATATTTTGAAAACTATTCTTTTTAGAGGTTATGATACTTTGAAAACTCCTTCTAGAGAAAATGGGACTTTGAAATTCCTCCTTTTGGAGCTCTTGATACTTTGAAATTCTCATGCTCATGGATCTTACAGGTTGTGCTCCAAAGTTTTAAGAGTGTACCAGGAATCTTTAAAGATTAGTTTATCTATAGGCTTTTGAAAGAAGGTCTTATAGGAAGGCTTGAAAAATCAATTAAAATTTTCCCTTCTAAAGGATTAAATCATTCCAAAAAAACTTATTCAAACTTAATATCTCATTCAAGTGTTTTCAATCAAAACAGAGGAATGATATATTTTATCTAGATTCTTTTTCAAATAAAAGTCCTTATATATAAACCATATCTATCTTTCTTGTTAGATGTGTGCAATGTAATGCATGCAAAGCGAATATTATTATTCTATTTGGAAATATTTAAATGAGCTCTTGTTAATTGCATAAATTGTTCTACATTTGCAAACAAAATAATTATTGGTATTTTATTTATAACAACCAAAATAATCATTCTTTTCCTTTTATACTTAATACTTTTAGGATCTCTTTGTTAATTTAAGTCCTACAAACCAATCGGAACTTATTATGGATGTAGACACTTGATGATTATTTTCTATGTCATTTATATTCATTTGAATTATCATTTTGAGTTTTGATAATTATAATGAAGTATTTTTTTATCCATAAGTCTTGAGAATGATTATGATTATTATATTTATATACGTAAAGCCCATAAAACATAATAACCTTTCAAGTGAATTGTAATGTGTTACAATTATTTCGCCTCAAACTATAATGTGCTTTTGTTTTAGTTTAACCATAATAATTTTTTATTCAAAATAAACTCAAAATAGAATAATGAATCACAAACATGTTAATTCATTCAAAAGAAATTGTATAAGAAACATATGAAGAAACATGGGTCCTTAAATTTGTTGTTTTATAGATATTAGCATAAAAAATAAGGATAAACAATAATAAACTTGAACCAAATGATTTAACTTTATAAACATAGATCCTAAAACATAAGGCACTAAAAATGAAAATTTCTCGATTAAATCTGATTATTGAAAATTGAAAAAAAAAAAAAAAAAGAAGAAGCATCATTTCCAATTCCTAGAGGCTCGAAATCGAATTAAGGACAGAATGGTCTACCAGAGCGAGCCCTGTGACTGGGAATGGCGAAGTGCCTCAGTCTTCCTTGTTGCTCCCTCAAGTATCCTTCACAAAGAAAAGCCTTCGAAAACTTATCTTCCACAACTCTGTCCACATCATGCACAAAAACATCTGTTTCCCCTTGTTCTCTATTCCTAGCCATCAATCCTGCAGTGTAGATAGCATTCATTCTCCCAGGGGCCTCATCGTGGAATCCAGTGGGGGCATCAACCATGATCAGATCCCACTCTATATCATAAATGTCACTTGGAAATCCCTTGAGAGAAAGATCACACTTAGAGAATCTAGGGTCACTCACAACCTTGCAATCCTCTTTCGTTCCTGTCTCTAGCAGATCGTCTGCTTGGTGAACTTTGGTGTCATACTGAACATGGTAAGATTCTAAACTTGGAAGCTTTTGCTTGATCTGCTCAATCCATGCCTTGTCTTCTTCCAGGAAGACCGTACGCCCACCGTGGTTAAGAGCTGTCCACATCAGACTGTCATGGCCTAAGCCGAAGACCAAGAAGTTGCAGGGTGATTTCCTCTCTAACACTCTTGCCGAGACTGAGATTTCCTTGAGGGTTTGTTGAGGGGTGATGTTTGTGGTTGCGTAGTGGATGAGGGCGTTGGCTAGAGACGGTGGGGCTTTCGTGCATGTCGGCGTCAGGGGAAGTGATGGGCAGGCTACTGGCGTTGGTTCACTCCGTTGAGGCTCCTCAACGGGATCCGTCGAGTTTTCTATGTGGGATTCTGAAATGGGTGATGGTTGTTGCTTGGAAAAACTAGAGCCTGTGCTAATTACCAGGATGAGGAAAAGGAGAAAGAAAGCACAGATCAGGATGAGCTTGGTGTTGAAGGGAGACTGAGGTTTGGAATTCAACCTCATTGTTCTTGCTTCAATTTCCCTTCCAGGGGTTACAAAAAAGGAAATTCTTTTCCAAGGAAAGAGAGAGACGGAGAAGAAGGGAGAGATTGGGGAAAGTAACGTTTCTTTCGAGTTATTATATGGGCGTATGATGTCTGATGCTGTACTCGGCTGATATTTTAGTATACGGTGGAGGGAGGTAAGGCGACAAGGAAATATGAAGTTTGTTTATTTACTGAAAATCATAAACCAAATTAAGTTATTGATTTTGGATGCCCTAATGCTTGATTCTATTAGTTGGTAAATGATTTTGGTTCAAAAACCACTGTTAGAATATCTTTTTCAAACAAGTTTTTAAATAATCAAAACCACTAACTTTCTTTGATTATTATTTTACCTCTTCAACAAATATAAAAGTTGAGTTTAGATGAAAATCAAAACCACTTTCTTTGATTATTATTTTACCTCTTCAACAAATATAAAAGTTGAGTTTAGATGTGATTATTCATGTATAAAATCTGTATTTATGTCATGTAAAATCGTATTCGTGTCATATAAAATATATAAATTTAATATCAAAATTTTTGTCGACACACCAAACATAAAATTTAAATTTCAACTTTTACCTTATTTGTCTACATTTTTTTTACCAATTTTTAGTCTATGTTACATTTGTATATATATATATTTTACTTTTATATCTTTTATTTCTATCATTCTTGTATTGTATAAATGTATAGTATTTAAGATTGCTAAATCTAGTTGGATCCAAAGTCTTCGATGGAAGTCATCATCAAATTAAACCGTTGAAAGAGAGATGCTAATTTCAATTGTTGTTGGTGTTGCTTTGAGTTTTGACTTGATCTTAGAGTTGAAGCAAAGGAGACCCTTGATTGTGGGGCTTTGATGAAGACAGGAAATCTACCAATTAAGGTTGGGTTTCTGTTGGTACAAATAAAAATTGCATGGCTGGTAGGTCTGCCAATGTGGGTTGAATAATTGGCTTAATTTCCTTATTTCTAATAGGGAAGTTGTGTGAAGTGGTTGCAGATGTTGATGATTCCATCGTCGTTTTACAGCATAATTAATGCCTTAGAAGGCATATATGTGCTGGCTTCCAGGTGCACTAGTGGTTGAATCGAAAGGGAGTTCCTGGTAGTTACAACTTTTTGTTTTTTGTTTCTCAAGTTTGAATAAAGCCTCATTATTATTTTTCTTTTGTTAAAAAAATAAAGCCTCATTATCGTGGGTTTTATTCTGTCTTTATGTTATCTTCATGTACCCCACCTAAAGGATACCATATGCCTGTTTTCATTTATTTATTCTTCAAACCCACCCAAGCAAACTCATAATCTTTCATTATTTTATTTTTTTGCTCAAATTAAACTTTTCTGCAAAACTAAAAGGTAAATGGCTTATTATTCCAGGGAGATTCTAAAAATATTTATTATGAGTCCACCTTGCATAACAATTGAAATTACTGTTTTCAATGAGATTAAAAAAAGGATAATAAAGATATTGACGAGTATATATTGACATTAAATTGTCATGGTGAAATTGAATGATAATATTTATTTGCTAAAAATAAAAGTCATTGTGAGGTGAAGTGTTACACGAAGAGATCATTAATGATATTAAATTAATGCTGGTCTGTGATGTAATCTTACAATATGAAATTTATAAAGTTCATGTATATCAAATAAAATTTGTTGTTAAAAGGGTTAACTTATTATTTTGTCCTTGAATTATATCATTTTTGTCACTTTAGTACCCAAAAATAAAGTTGTCATGCTGGTATTTGAAATTTAATTCTGTTATACACTTGGGTACCTAAGTCTAACATTGTCAGAAAAATATTGACGTGGCATAGAGCACCCAATGAAATCGTGACTTGCGGCAAAAAGGCCACTTGTGGGTCCATGCCACATCATCAAATAAAAAATAAAAAAATGATTATTTTAAATTAATATAGACATCCCATTTTGTTCGGAATCATTAGTATTAACTAGTTATAAACATGTGTGATGCACGAAAACACATTAATTAAAATAAACTCATTAATAATATGTATTTTTTGGAAACTTAATAATATAAATTATTATGTTTATGAAAAAACAACATATGTAAATTCAATATTTTTTATTTGAAATTTGTATATTACAATACAATAATATAAAAAAATCATATATAGGATATAATTATGTAAATTTTGTAAAAGTTAAATCAAACTTATATTGTAATTTATTGAATGAAAATAGTATATAAAAAAAATTCAACATGTTTTTTATTTGAAGAAATTGAAATTTTCTTAGTCTTAAAATCAATATTGTATATACATTTTTTTAAATAAAGATTCTTCAATGAAATTTTGTTGAGCTGAAGTGGTAGTAAATGATTTTTAAGTATTCATTGCTATCTTTAAATGATGTGTCACTTTACTTTATGATCTAATAGATTTTACAAATGAAATAAAAGACATGAATAAAATACTAATCTACAATTTAATATTCAATTGTAACGTATGTTATATGAAAATATGACAAAGATCATCATATTACATAAATTTATACATATTTGTTCCAATGATTTTCGACATTCAAGTTTATGATCAAATTTTAGATATGGTAAGTTTAGTATTTCTTGTCTCAATATTATAGTTTGTCACTCTTGTTTCGAACACAAAAAATTAACCTATGAGATCTTCTAATGTCTCTCGAATTCTATAATCTCCATTTTCCTAAATCATGGTCATAAACATATCATTAAATTAAATTAAATATTGGACTATACTAAAATAATTGTTCACTAATCAATACTTTAAGGGAAATTTCATAAATATTTTTAACATTTTTATTAATTAAATTCTTAGCTTCTTGAAAAGTACAAACATCACTTTTCTAGAACCATTAAGGGTCTGTTTGGGATTGTTTTTGTTTTGTGTTTTTGTTTTTGTTTTTACTTTTTTTGAAAACTACAACAAAAATCATATTTGGTAGTTATGTTTTTGTTTTAAAAAATAGAAAACAAAAACATAAATTTGGAAATTGATGAAAACAAGATTTTGGTGTTTTCAATATTTTGGAAGTGTTTTCTGCACTGTTACTACACGGGTGAACAATACCCATACGGCTACAGTAAAAATTTTGGCTAAAAAAATCATCAAAAACTCAGCAAACTGTCTAAAAATTGTAAGTAATGGGAATCGAGCCCTTGTCCATTTTTTAACTTAAACTCTACCTGCTTTAGCTTACCCTTCACTGTTTGCAAATTTTTGCAACAAAAAATATACAAGCAAACGTGTTTTCAATTTCAATAAATTGAAAATAAAACAAAACAAAACAAAATTTCTAAAAACATAAAACTCACAACAATCCCAAACGATCCCTAAATGTTTCAGCATTCAACTTGTACTTATATGATAACAAAATGCTATAATTAAGTTATATATATTAAAATTATAAAATGTTTTTATTATCATTATGGAATAATTTATGTTTAATGTTTTTGTCACTACCCGAAGGCTGTGACGTATACTTAACATTCAAACTTTATTTACTATTTACCAAATTTACGAACTAAATTTTTCTTTTCGATTTAAGGTTTGTATTCGGTGTTAGTGTCGCCTTTACACTAAATTTGCATTCTTAATTTGATTTACATTTACCGTTTAATTTGCTATCTCTTAAGACCACCCGACTTACTTAATACTCTAATTCAATATTAAACTGATAAAAGAAAAAAGTCTAAAACTCCTCCTTATATAAAATCGATTTTCCCCAGCTTAATAATCTGTAAAATAATCCACTATTTCCAGCAGCATAATTCCAATCCACAATTCTCAGTCTATTTCACTATATATTACCCATACTTCCAAAGTCATCAATTACATATATATGGCATTTCACAACTCATAGTTGTCACAATTCACTTCTTGGATCGCACTCGATAATCATATGAGTCTATAATAATCTAGAACGATCCTAAGTTACATCCCAAAAATTCTATAAGCATGTACTGTGCATTTAAAATGTCATACATGAATAACAAGATAATTGTTTTTATACATCAAGTGCAACAAAAGCAGCACTCGGAGGACTCAGGCTAGTATCGCTACTTAAAGATCGTCTTCGAGGCCTTGCTCCAAAACTCCGAGTGTGGAGTCTAGCCCGTATGATCTGTGATGTTGTTAGAAAGGGTTGAGCAAAACCATGGCTCAGTAAGTAGCTTAAGTAAATGCATGTTAGACTCATGTCGATCTACATGCACGTGTAGAAAACAATGCTGGAGTAATAAGTAAGCTTGGTATTTAATCATGGTATAGTCAAACACTTCTTCGTGCACTTCAATTATAAAACGCTTTCAATATGCACTTAATTAAAACAAACTTACCATGCAGTTCAGCTAAATCAATTCGTTATGCATTCGGTTAAACTCAATACGCTATGCATTTCAAATAACGATTAATATATTTCGATAAATCAATCAATGGCTACTTTGATAAAGCAATCAATAAACACTTGATAAAACGATCAATATGCACTACAATCATTTCGATCAATATGGATTTCAATAATCTATGAGTCATAAATTAAGAAATCAATAACGGTTAGGCATATTGCCTCGATTCACTGAAAGCAGTACTGATAATGAAACAGTAGTGAGTAGAGTTTAGGCAATGATCCTCAATCAATCAATCAATATCCATCCTAGCTAGCGATGGAGTGGTGTCGCAAGCAACACTAAATCTATGGCCATAGAGCGATACTCCAGTCTCACTGATCAGTCGAGAGCTAGAACTTGTCTGCTGGTTTTCCAAACAAGCCTAACAATTTACCTAGAGCGCTAAGCTTGATAGGTACAATACAATAGTCTAGAGCACAAAGCTCGATAGACGGGCAATAAGGCCTACAGCTAAGCTCGATAGGCTAGAAACGACCCAAAGGTCATAGGACATGCCTATACTCAAAAATAGTTCAAAAACAATTTCCTTGTGTAACACTTGGCTTCCACGAATTTCAAATCACTTATTAAATCAATTTTGAGTTCCAAATATGCGAAGGTTTCGATTTATTTCAAAGGGGTAGCTCAAACCAAAACTTTACAATTGAAAACATGATGCAATTCGTCAAAATATAGACATTAAATAGCTCATCTCAAAATATGCAATATGAGAATGCACATATGCATCAATTCGGTTAATCCAACGTGCACGTTTGGCTAGTCACAACACGCAAGGCAGGAAATGAGTTTTTTTCCAATCCAAACATAAACCAAATTTGTAAACCAAGTATACCTTATTGTACAGTCATAACTTTTGTATTTTCTTCATGTAAGAATAAACTGAAATACTAGTCAAATTTAAAATCATTCTACGAAATGATGCTAACATATGTTGCTTAACCCACTTACCTTACACCCTTAGTCAATGTTTTCTTCGAGTCCCCGATCAAAATCTACTCTTCAACTCCAGTCAAAGTCACTACAAGCATTTCAATATCATCTCAATAATTTGACTTCACCATGCTTAGTCATATGCTAAGGCATATATCTTAAAATCACAATCATCTAAATTCGTTTCTATGCCCGCACTTAACTCTTTACTATCTCGTAACTTCAATATACATGTAATATATATATATATATATGCACATGAATGTATCTAGGCATGTGTATACATTTGATATATATATATATATATTTATACATGTACCCTTTTTTTTTAACCAAGGTACCCATTTGCTTCCACAATCGCACCTTTAACTTGTTCTTTCTACAAAAATCCAATTATGCGGAAAATAGCAACTATTTGCATCATGTGTTTTTTTTTATAAGCTCCGACAACATAAAGTTTCAAATATTCAAACTTCCTACAAGCGATATCTATAAATCTCAACAATTCCAAAATAGTTTAAATCCACCACATTTGAAGCAATTCATTTTACAAGATCACAAATAGTTTGATTACTTTAAATTCAAATTAATTCATTTCTAAATCCAAAAGTGATTCACTACGTTAAACCACAATAAATCATAACTACAATGTTTCTAATAAAACATTTGTACGTAAATATAACCTTCCTTCTTAGGACCAAGACCTAGATGGTATGATCACGATATCATCCTACATTCTTTTTATATAATCCCTTACCTTTAAGATATCTTCAAACCAAGCTTTTGCCAACCTCAAAATTTCCAAGACTCTCTTTAAAATTTTCGAGATTCCTACATCAGAAATTTATTCATTCTTCATCATGAAATCTTACTCAATAATATATTTTTATATATATATGCATACATATATATATATATATTTATATATTTGTCTATGCATACATATTCTTTTCATATATAGATTTATATTTATATAAATGACTTTTAAATCAAATACTAGAAGGGCTTTTACCCTCTTGGTTCCAGCCTCCTTAGAACCCCAGTTTTACTGCTTCTAGGCGTCACACACAATGCTCAACAACGCCACTGCTAGCCACCAGAATTAGTCTTGCAGCAACATTCGAAACACCCCAACTCAGCCCTTTGAAACCGCGTGTTACCCCCTTGCTCATCAACAACATCCTCACGCCTTATCATCACCAAAACAGCAACAAATCCCTTATTCCAACTCTGTTTTTGGCCACCAAATACAACTTATAAACAGCCTCATTTCAATTCTCAAAACTACCTCACTTTGTTGATCTATTCTACCTTATTCACGCACCCAAATTTCCACCAACACAGCCCCAATTCTGTCTTCATTACAGCCAAGTCCAACCTCCTTAATAGCCCTCGCGTTTTGCTCTTGAAAGAACCCAAGAGTGAAACTCCCCTGTCTTCACGTTTTGCTGCTGCTCGAAAGGACCCAAATGAAGCTTCCTTTCACGTCTCAACCTCATACCTTCAGTCTTTTATAGCTCTTTCTCTTGCCTAAAATATCAATTTTCTTAACCCAAACAAAGAAAGCTTCCTCTACATGTGCCTTCTGCTTCATCACTTACCATTGCTCTAAATGATTTTTTTTTTATAAAGAGTCACGTCTGCTGCTAGTAGCAGCAGACGTGATGCTGCAGGTGAGTGGGTAAAATACCACTCACCGACAATTCCAACTGACAAGCTTCCCAAGGAAGCTTGTCACTTAGTTTATTTTAGGCTTAATAGCCAAATACATCCCCAACGTTTATTAAAATATGCAATTAAGCCCTCGACGTATAATTGCGTGGAAATAAGGATATTAGGTTTTATTTTTAGCATATTAAACTTAAACGTTATAAAATAACGGAATTAAGGATATAACCGTTAAAAACTAACAGTATCTGTTAACTTTGCCCAGCTTAC
Source organism: Heritiera littoralis (assembly GCA_031772115.1). Lineage (NCBI taxonomy): Eukaryota > Viridiplantae > Streptophyta > Magnoliopsida > Malvales > Malvaceae > Heritiera > Heritiera littoralis. The sequence goes on along the minus strand of JAPDPK010000060.1, from coordinate 2,513,942 downwards.
ATGCCACGTCGACACTGACCTGGATGATAATGCCACATGGACATGTGACGTGGCAAAATATTGCCACGTGTAAAATATAACTAAAAAAAAACCCTGCGAATTAAGGTAAAAATCCACGTTAATAATTAAGGTTATTTTTTGTTTTGCTTTTGAAAAATCAATTTCGTGAAAAAAAAAAAGAATTTGGGTGTGATTTCTGCTAGAGGTTTCGAAGAATTAGAGGATTTGAAGAAATTTGCTTAGGTTTTTGAACAATTTGGTTAAGGGGTTTCGATTTTTGTTAGGGATTTGATTTCCTATCAGAATCTAAGGTTTCTACTAGGAGAAATCTAGGGTTTTTCGAACTATTCTTGATCTGTGGCATGAAATGCTAATGTGGGTAGGCTTGCTTGGGTTCAGTTTAGACTTTCCTGGGTTTGATTTAGGGTTATTGAAAGGGTTCGAACAGGAGAAAGGGACATTTTGAAGAAATTTGCTAGAGGTTTCGAAGAAATCTACTAAGGGTTTCGATTGTCGATTGTTAGGTCTCTTTTTTTTTTGAACTGTTCTTGATCTGTGACATGAAAAAGAGAATGGGTAGGCTTACCTGGGTTCGGTTTAGGCTTTCCTGGGTTTGATTTAGGGTTATCGAAAGCGTTCAAACAAGAGAAAGGGCCAGATTCGAGTTTGATTAGGGTTATCAACAGAAGAAAGGGAAAGGGATTTAGGGTTTTTTAGGTTCAATTGAGGGTTATGAACCAAGGTTTCTCTCGATTTGGGGTTTTTTGAAGTAGAAAATTGCAAAAGAGGGTTTTTGAAGCTCGAGATTTCTAGAATTCGGGTGTGTGAGGGGAGGGATTTAGGATTCAGTTGATTTAGGGTATGTGAAGAAAGGGTTTTTGGTTTGTAAAGAAAGGGCTGGTTTAAAGTAGGGGTTTCTAAAGAAAACAACAAGACAAAGGTTTGCTGAACACCTGAACAAGGTAAAAGTCGACCTCTATATTGTGTAACTAATTAATTTGTTAAATTTTTGTTGTTGGTTGTTGTGTAACTGGTCCCATATGCAGCTAGATTCTTGAATTCTTTTCAGATTACAAGTACTGGTCCCATATGGTCCCGTATGGTTCCATATTGCTGTTAGATTCGTTTACTATTTTCAGCATGTTGACTAGTCGCACATGCATTTTTTGTACTAATTTATTCTATCTAGTGTAATCCATATTGTAGGCCACTTAGGATGCATTTTTATTTGCTTCATCACTATTAATGGCAACTGTATCAACAAGCATGTAACCTGATGCTGACAGCTTCCTAGTTACTTGAAAATTTTGATTTTGATCTTTTTTAAGTCATATATGGTATATCTATGGAATACCAACTATCTGGAAAAATATTTAATTTATATAATTTTGTTTATATTTTATATATACTGATGTTTATTTATTTTTTTGGCAGCATGTGGGAGATTGTGACCTTAAGAATCCACCATGGAGGGATTTTTGTGCATAACCCTGAGTTGAAGTACATCAACTATGAAGTAAATGAGGTAGAGTATGATCTAGATTTAATTAGCTATCCTCACATGGTCAAATTGATCAAGACTGGAAACTATGCTAATGTGGGTAGGATTTTGTTTAAGGCCCCTAATGAAAATTTGAATGGCTTAAGGTTGTTATGTGATGATACTTCAGCAATTGATTTAATTGCTGTATGTATTCATTGGGGTAAGTGTGATATCTATGTGGAGCATGGGGTGGATGAACCTGTGGTAGTTGAGACACATTTATTAGAAGGACTTGAACCAAGTAAAGCAGAGGCAGGGGTAAGTGGTGGTGAGCCTAGCAGTGGGGTAGGGGTAGGGACTGGTGAGCCAGCAGTGGGGTAGGGGCAGAGGGAACAGTTGAAGATGATGATGGAGATGATGCTGATGGTGATAGTGACATGTGGTATGATGCGACTTTTTTATCAGATGATGAGGACGAGGTTAGAGAGGCAAGGGAGAATATCAGGCAATGGGGTGGTAAGGAGAACCAAAGAAGGGAAGAAAATGATAATGAAGCAGGGCCAAGTACTGAGCAGCAAACAGATGAGGTGGCCCCTACTAATGAAAGGGTAGTTGAAAAAGATAAGGGTAGAAAGATTAGAAGAAGGCCACTTCCACCTTCTACAAGTGAAAGTGATCATAACAGTGGTGGGTCTTTGAAGGAGTGTGTTGATTCTATTGAGCCTCGTAGTTATAAATCCAAGAATGATGAAGATGGGGAGGAGGTTGAAACAGTGAGAAGGGAGAGTAATTTTCCATCTTATGACCCGAGGTCCCTTATCCCTGACCTTGAGTTAGGCATTTTGTTTGAGGATGGGACTCAATTTAAGAATGCTATGGTGGATTATGCTGTGTACACCAAGAGGGATGTTTGGTTCATGAAGAATGACCCTAGAAGAGTAAGGGTTGTGTGTACTAGTACATGCCCTTTTCAGTGCACTGCTTGCTATGATGAGGAGTTGAAGTGCTTTCAAGTGAAGACATTGTGCACTGTGCACAAATGTAATTGTAAGTACAAGTTACAATTACTTAGTACGAAATGGTTGGCTAAAAAATTTGAAGAGAAGATCCGAAAAGAACCATACTTAAAGCAAAGTGACTTACGGGCTCATATTGAGTCCGAGCTGAAGGTGTTTGCCTCTGTTGACAAAGTTAGAAGGGCAAAGTTGATGATATTGGCCGGCATGCAAGATGCCTTCAGCATGGAGTTCTCTAAACTAAGAGATTATGCTGATGAGTGCCTCACCCAAAATCCTGGTAGCACGGTTGTGATTAAGACAAAGAGGACAACTCCTACTGCTCCACCATATTTTCAGAGAATTTACTTCTGTTTTGCTGCCCTTAAGGAAGGATTCAAAGCAGGGTGTAGGAAAATTATAGGTTTAGATGGGTGTTTCCTTAAAGGCTCGATTAAGGGAGAAGTTTTAAGTGCTGTTGCAAGGGATGCAAACAATCAAATGTATCCCGTTGCTTGGGCTGTTGTAGAAAGTGAGAATACTGATTCATGGATGTGGTTTTTGAATATTCTCAAAACCGATCTTGATATGACCAATAGTGCAGCTTGGACTCTTATTAGTGACCATCAGAAGGTATGGTTCTTTTCTTTATTTAATTTATTGGATATAGGGTTTGCTAAATATGATTGATTTGTAATATTTTTTATGGTTTTTTTGTAGGGATTAATCAATGTTATAGAGGAATTGTTCCCCAATGCTGAGCACAGAAGGTGTGCTAGACACATACATGCAAACTGGAGCAAAAATCATCGTGGCAAGATAATGAAGAAACATTTCTGGATGTGTGCTAATGCAACGACCGAAAGGCAGCTTGAAGATATGTTAGACTTGTTGCATAAGAAAGACACCCTTGGATCAGCAAAGGAGGACCTATTGAAATATCCCCCACGCCACTGGAGTAAGGCTTTCTTTAGAACAGACATCAAGTGTGACGTCTACCACAATAACTTGTGTGAGACATTCAACGACACTCTAGTCAAAGCCAGACATCAGCCTATTATAACCATGCTTGAGGAGATTAGAGTGGCTGTGATGACTAGGATAGCTGAGAAAAGAAAGAATGTGGAAAAATGGGTGGGGAATTATGGTCCACTTGTGATGGAAAAGTTGAACAAGAATATGAGTGAAGCAACTCAGTGGCGAGTTGTTTTCAATGGCAATGATAGCTATGAGGTTAAGTGTGGTAAGAGGCAGTTCAAAGTCAATCTTCTTAGGAGAACATGTGCTTGCCGATTATGGAATCTAACTGGTATCCCATGCTGCCATGCAATATGTGCTATTTTTTATCATGGTGGTCAGCCAGAAGAGTACATTCATGAGTGCTATTCAAAGGAGACATACTTACGGACTTATAAGCACACTTTACAGCCTATCAATGGTGAAAATGAATGACCAAAAAGTGGGTTAGAAGCAATGCTGCCTCCTTTGATAAGAAGAATGCCTGGTAGGCCCAAAAGAAATAGAGCTCGAGAGCATGATGAGCCTAGGAATAAATATAAGTTGTCTTGAAAGGGACAGAAGCAACATTGTGCTCTTTGTAAACAATCTGGACACAATAAAGTTTGCTGCCCTGAAAAAAGCAACTTTATGTGTACATCTAGCTCTGTAAGTTGCTATTGTTTTATAGTTTCGCATTTTTCATTTGCCTATTTTAAATTGTTTTATAATTTTTGCTTAATCTTTTGTTTCTTTGCTGCTTGCAGTGTTTTAAATAGCGGCCGCAAAACAGAATAGCGGCCGCTATCTAGCGGTAGCGGCGGTGGCCGCCACCGCTATTAAGGGAAAAACGGATGTGAATATAAATCACATCCGTAACACCGCTATTGGCCGATAGCGGCAATAACAGCCGTTATTGGCCGCTATTGGCCGCTATAGCGGCCGTTATTGCTGCTATGTCCATTTTCAGTTGAAATGGGTATTAAAAAAATTTTCAGAATCAGCAAAAAATTTCCAGCTATCGTCCATTTTCAATTGAAATTGGGTATTAAAAAAAATTTCAAAATCAGCAAAAAATTTCCAACAGAAGACTGATCAACAAAATCCAAAACAAATCCCTAGTTTCACACAATTATAATTTCAGTTTCAATCAACAGAAATTCTCAAGAAACAACACCACAACACAACAAGAAAATAATTAAGAAATTTATTTAAAACTTAAAATCATTTACCTTTTCAAGTAGAATTAGATCAAGGAAGGGGATTTGTCGAATTAGGGAAGGGGATTTTGTCATGGTTGTAGATTTTTTGACTGCTGGTTAGTGAGGGGCTAAGCAACTATTGAGAGCTCTGTTTTGTTCTCATACTCTGTAGAAGCAAGGTAGAGAAAGACTAAGAAGAAAGGAAGGCACTAGGTGATGATGCAGTGGAGTGGTGGAGGCATGGCGGGGCGTGGCCGACGTGGGGCTGTGGGCATCTTGGTTGCTGTTTGTCGACGGAAGCTGGGTTCCTGTCTGGAGACAGTAGAATCGACGAGGGAGAAAAAGAAAGCAAGAGTGAGGTATGTGAGTGAGGGTGAACGGTTGAGATAAGGGTGGGGAGAAAGTGTTGTGATGAACGGTTGAGATAAGGGTGGTCTTTGGGATGTTTGGGAATCTAGATTTTTGGGTTTTGTTTTTATTAAATGTATATTAGATAATATTAAATTAAATCTGAAATTAAATTATAAATGTAATCTTTAGTTGAATTTCTATTGTAATTAAACACATAGCATTAAATATAATTATAACTCAAAAGATAAAGATAATATTGATATTTGATAATATAAATGATATAATTAATTTAGATGAAAAAAGATTTGATAAAATTTGGATGAAAAATTCTTTAATAATTTAAATGAGAAATAATTAATACATTGATTTTTATTAATACATAATTATTTATCTTTAGTCTCATAATTTTTTATTTTTCAATTACCATAAATGATTTTCTATACATGAATGCTTTACTATAATTCAAAAAAAAATTATAAGTAACATTTTTTTACATAAATATTAACTTAAAATAACATAAATTATTTTAAAAATTATAAAATAAAACTTTTTATAATTATAATTATAATTATTACATATTGTATAAAAGTTGTGTAAAATTTAAAAAAATTCACGACCGCGATGGCCGCAATGGCCGCGATGGTCTCCGTTATTTCCGCAACCGCGATAAATGCAACGCGACCGAAAACGCGGCCGCAACCGCAATTTAAAACAATGGCTGCTTGTTCTTAGGTTCCACAAGAGGTAGTTGATTCATCTGCATCAACAAGAGGGAGAGGAAGAGGAACTGACATTGGTTCTCCTGGTACAGAATCCGGTTCTGTTGGAAAAGGAAGAGAAGCTGAAATTGGTTCACCTGGTACAGAATCTGGTACTGCTGAAAGGGGAAGAGGAGCTGAAATTGGTACTCCTAGATCAGAAAATGCTACTGTTTGGAGAGGAAGAGGAAGAGAAAGAGGAAAGGGAAGAGGAATAGAAACTACTCCTCCTGGTGCAGGAGAGGTAAGAATGAATTTTTTCATATCTATGATATGTTCTACTGTGTTATGATACGTTCTAATATGTTTATGACCAATTAGCATTGTTGTTGAACTTGTTTAGTTAATGAACTTGTTGAACTTGGAATTATTGAATTTGGACTTTAACTTCATGGTGTTTCTGTTGGACTTATGCTTTTGAGGTTTTCTTTCGTTTTGAAGAAATGGGTTTTGCTAAATTTTGATGCTGTGATTTGCGTATGGATCAATTGTTGGTCTGTGGCCTAGAAAACTTGATATCAAAAGCTTTCAAACTTGATCTGAATCTGACGTAGGGAATGATTATGTAATCTAATCCTTGGGCTTGAATTTTGCATAACTTTAAATGTGCTATGGTGCTGGATGTGTTATTTATGTTCCATGTGTGTTCTTAAACTTTTTTTCCTATTTTTGTTATGAAGATTACCCAAGAACAAAATGTTGCTCCAACACAACATTTACGAGGCAAAGATAAGGGGAAGGAAAAACTAACCTGACATGTAAGTAAGTTAGTTTAAGATTATAGGTACTTACTTCTTGCAAATGAGCTTGTATACATTTTCACCTTTTTTTTTTGTCAGAACTGGGATGCTTTTGGTTGAAGTTATGATTGCCACCATGATGCATTTTGTTGAAGTAGCTACTACCACCATCAATTTGAGCTTTATGTTTTATTCAATTTCTTATCAAGCAATGGTGGATTGCTAATTATATTTTGATTTGATTTGATTTGATTTGTGTTGAATTTGTAATTGTCATGAACCTTAGTTTTAGGCTTAATTATCGTTAGTTCTAGTTTAATTTAGCTGTGATGGCTTAATGGATTAATTGTAGTTAATTTCTTGCTAATGAATCTGTTTATGGCTGGTAAAAAAAAATTCTCTTTTGGCTTCTTTATTTTCGTATATTAGTAATGGGGTTTATGGGTTAGGATGTTTTGGGGTTGGGGTCGAAACATTTGTTTTTGTGTCGAGGCAATGACATCCTCCATACCAGAAACATATATCTCAACTTTGTTTTAGGATATTTGTTTTTGTCGTGAGCCAATAACATCTTCAGTGAACTCCTCCTTATAAGGGAGATTGAAGAAGAAAAAGAAGAAAAAATGTAATTTTTTTAAAAATAAAATGATGAAAAAAATGAAATTTTTTAAAAAATGAAATTATGAAAAAAAAAGTAATTTTTTAAAAAAGAAGTTATGAAAACACATGTAATTTTAAAAAAGAAATGAGGTTATGAAAAAAAATGTAAATTTTAAAAAATATGTAATAAAAAAATGAAATTATGAAAAATATAGATTAAAAAATTGTTTATTTTGAAAAAAAATGAAATTTTGAAAAAAATTAATATATTGCCACGTCATCATGACACGTGACAATATTTTGCCACGTCACATGTCCATGTGGCATTATCACCCAGGTCAGTGTCGACGTGGCAGGCCAGCTGGGCAAAGTTAACGGATACTGTTGGTTTTTAACGGTTATATCCTTAATTTCGTTATTTTATAACGTTTAGATTTAATATGCTGAAAATAAAACCTAATATCCTTATTTCGACGCAATTATACGTCGAGGGCTTAATTGCATATTTTAATAAACGTTGGGGATGTATTTGGCTGTTAAGCCTTTATTTTATAATATTCTTTTTATTATTTTTATTTTATTTTTAAAATATAATATGTGTGAGTGGGTGGATTTTCACCCACTCACATTTTAGCCAACGTGATTGGCTTCCTCGTCATTTAATTAAGTTTTTTTTTTAATATATGCTTATTATAATTTTTTTATATTATAATATATATATAGACACACTATGTTATATATATTATATATTATTTCTTTTATACATTTCTTTAAAAATCCTTGTATATTTAATACAATTAAGTTTTTAGAGTTTTAATCCACCAATTAAATAAATTAATCTCATCCAATTTATTAAGATGTTTTAATCCACTGTTTTAAATCCTTAGTTTCCTTTATTCTCCATATTTCTCATAAACTTGAAAATTGAAAATTTTTTCTATTGTTCGTACATAATTCATCACTTGATAATGATTAAATTCCAATTACTTCTTTAACATTTAATTTACTTCAATCGTACATCAATATACAAGTCTGATATCAAGAATAGACGGTCTTCACAGTTTTAAATATAGTAAATATAATTATTATTTACCTTAGCGTTGGATTAGGGATATCAACATTACATGAGGAACAATGAAATTTTTTTTCAATTTCAAACAATTTTTGTTGCACTCACATGACATGTAATACCAACCAAAAGTTGTTTCAACTTAATTTTATGGTAGTTACTGTATTGGTGAAAAATTTTCTAAATATATATATATAACACAAATAAAAAAATAATCAATAACAATATATATGTTAGATCAGTTATATTTTAAAATTATGTTGCTATATATTTTATCATTGAAAAAAATATGTTAATCTACCAATTCTTCTTAGAGTCCCCATTATTAGGAGGGTTTTACCATTTATCGCTTTCGACTTGAACATAATTAATTTCAGATCGTAAAATGGATGAGTATACCTATGCTTACACAAAAAAAATATCTCATTCGATACTAATCTTTTATGTAGTGTTCGATGAAATTTGATGCCGGAATCTCCTTTCATAATCTAAATACAAAAAGTAGAAATTTCAATTTTTGACTCTTAAGATCCATGAGTACTAAGCATTGATGAAAATGAATACTTACATGCAATTTATATAATAAAAAAAGAGAAAATTAAAAATTTTAATATAGATAGATATAGATGTTATATTTTTGACAATTAAAAAAAATTTAATTGATAAAATTTGTAGATATATATTTTATATTTTTTAATATTAATGTGAAAAAAATAAATGATTACATATTATGTATTAATTAAAAATATTAAAATATTTTAAAAAATTAAAAAATGATGTTCTCATTTAGAAAATTATAAAAAACTAATGGTAATCATTAAGTGTAAGATATTGTTATATTATTGCATGTTATATGTTACATTATCCACATTGATTTTAATATATACATGTTATCTTTTAGAAAATAAAAAAGAAATTAATTGATAAAAACTATAGATATAGATATTATATTTTGTAATTTGAATGTACGGAGAGATAAATGATATGTTATTTTTATTTAATTTTAATCTATATATAAATATAAATGTTTATCATTTAAACATTGAAGTAGATAATTAATTTAAAAAGATAATTGATTTATTTTGTATTTAATATATATATATATTTATATATAAGGAGAGATTTTTATCATTTTGAAATTTTAAAAAAGATAATTATTATTTTAGTAGAATAAATGCCATGTGTCAAATTTATAGCAATCCACATAGGAATTTTACTTTGAGTCAACTGCTTTGGTTTTTACATATACATAAGATTAGTTTTTTTATTTGATTTTGGATTTAAATTTAGATTTTGTTTAGATTCTTTATTTTTATAATAATAAGTAAAAAAAAGGCAAGAATTTGCAAATTGAAAGAAGAAATCTTTACAAATTAAAATCTTTGGGACTCAAGAAAATTGTAAAAAGAAATCTTTAAATTTGGTTTGAAAAAAAAATATGAAGAAGTCAAATAAATTTCAAAAGATTCAGTAATTAAATATGAAACTTTTGAATTTAACACTTGTATATCTAATTTCCTAACTTAATAGATCTTATTGCCTATTTAAAAGAATGCACTCAGAAACAAAAGGAGGGGGGAAGTTATTGTTATAGGAGTAAATGAGTCATGCTACCCGTGAGTTATTTGAGCTCAACTCAATAATTACTTGAGTTTGACTCGTTTATTTTCGAGTCGAGCTCGAGCTCAAGTTAACCTAGTAATGAGTCCAACCGAGTTCGAGCATCTTAATACTCTGCTCGAGTAGCTTACGAGCCTTATCAAATTTTTTTTTAAAATATATTTTTTAATATTTTATTATTAATTTACTATTTTCCATCATAATATATAGATAAAAATTAATAAATCGAGCTTATTGAGTCAAGTTCAAGTCTATTCGAGTTAAGCTCGAGCGGCTTGAGTATTTGTCACGACCCGAAGGCCGCGACGGTACCTCTTACTTGTACGGACGCGTAGAAATTAGGGCTAAATTTTTTGATTTCCTATACTTATTTTGTCTAAGTGCAATGTAGTGAATTTCGTTTCGGGACGTTAACTCCCTCACCTATTTTTATCACTTTACCCAGGTTAATTTCCTGCATAAAAATTTACAAATAATTCCAGCTCATGCTTCCCACAAAAACAGTTGATTAATTTCTAGCATTCCTATGACCAAGTTCATTTCCATATCATGACATTTCATCTTATGATTTACATTCTTTTCCTACTTGGTCACTTATTCATGCTATTCAATCTACATATCCATACTCATGCAAAATCAACAATTTTATACTTCCACCATTACTGTAGTCTAGATGCCATTCTCTATATTAGATACATCCCATCTAAGTACTGAATCAAAAACAGCCTGAATCGATATTAAATGCAAAAGAAGAGTATGTATACCCAAAATATTCACAAAAGTCTCCTTGGAGAGTTGGGACTATATTTCAAGTTTGGGACTAATTCGGAAAGCTCCGAAATACTCTCCCAACTCCGTGCTCAATCTGAAAAATTTAAATAGTGTTTAATGAGCAAGGCTTAGTAAGTCATTTATATAAGTGCAGAGTTAGAATTATACTGTTCTATATGCCATGCATGATGTCATGTGAGGAAAATTTACTATCAGTCATTCTCTTATTCATCATGCGATCATATACCTGTCATGTTCTCAAATTCAGTTCATCTATGCTTCAACATGTCATGAAATGTCTAAGTTATGAAACCATGATATAACCATTGACATGTAATTATGATCGAAGTAGTTACAGTCATAAAACATGTAATACATATTCTTTTAAACAATTTCAAGACATGTAAAATATCAATACATTTCATGTATTCTTTTAAGATATGCTTGAAATATGCAAGCTTTTTCATTTCATGTCAAGTATGCTTTTTGAAACATATTTCATATCACATATACTTTTTGAAATACATTTCATCTCACATATGCTTTTTGAAGCACATTTCATATCACATATGCTTTTGAAGTATATTTCATATCACAAATAGCATCAAAATGCGTTTCATATACTGTAAACCAATATCGAGTTTAGAGTTCATTTTCATTTTAAAGGCATACTCTACGTATCATTTGAGACTAGGCTAAATCCCTATCTCTCTATCAATAAAGACTTAGTTCACTGTAGCTAGCAGTGAAGAATCATATCATCGTCCCCTAGAAACCACTAGGGCGCTATCTATGGCCATAGACCTCATGTCTCTCAATCCCACTGATCAGGCGAGACAGAGACCTGTCCACGACTATTGTCGGACAAGCATCTATGCCCAATGAGTAATCTCCAATTAGACGGCTTCCATTATGCTTTATTGAATTTAATTCTCTTAGGGTGCCTATAGTCTTATAAAGCATTCAATCTTTCTTATAAAGATAGTTCAATGTACGTAATACTTTCTTAAGATCATTTAAATATATATACGTACATATGTGAAAACTATAATTTCATTCTTTTCAAAGCCATTCGAGCATCCAATGTATTCTTATAAACATGATAAGAATAAATCATTTCGATTTTCATGTATAGTGATAAGTCATGCTTGATGGCAATAAAAATTCAAGGAAGTGAAATAAAAACCGTAAAATGACATGCTCATAAATTGCATGAATGTTTATCATTTCATCTCATAATATCTATGAACCTATACCATGTCGATTCACTTCCGGTCAATATCTCCCACTTTGGTACTTTATCAAGTCGAATATCATACCTACATTTCATTTCGTTATATTCAATCTCTAGGTATTCAATTCATTCTATTGTAAGATTCAATCCTATGCAGGATAATCCTACTTCTACTTTATATAAATGTCTTACCTAAGGCGAGGTTTGTTCGAGCATGTCCCGTGTCCAGCTAGAGCATTTTCCATCATCCTCGCGTCATGCTACACCTTCACAATAAAAATCCGACTTAAGAACATCTAGCTCATTTCTATATACTTGAAGATTTAACTTCCAACTTAATACATATATATATATATACACGCACTTAACATTAATTTAATTAAAATCTCGAATTGGATTTATCTCATCTTCGTACCTCTCTCTATATACATATATGTATATGCGTCATATTCCCCCCCCCCCCCCCACACACACACACACACACATATATATATATATATATATTATTTCCTTTCTTTCTAATCCTTTTTCTTTTCTTTTTATTTCTTTTCTTCTCTTTTCTTTGTCTCTTACTTTGTTTTCAAGTAAGTAGTGTGTGTGTGTGTGTGTGTGTGTGTGTGTGTGTGTGTGTGTGTGTGTATTTATTTAGCACTAGCATAGTATAATTTCTAAAAATCTACTATATATCTTTATATATGTACTACACATACATATATTTATCTATTTCCTTGTTTTCAAGTAAGTAATATATATATATATATATATATGCACACTTACACATATGCATTATATATTTAACATTAAATATAATATAGTTCCTATTCTTCTGATTTCCATATATATACAAATTATATATTCATATATATAATTTTCTTTCTTGTAATTTCTTCTCTTTCCTTTTTAATTATTTTTCCTTTCTTTTCTATTTTATTTCTTTTTCTTCTTTCTATTCTTTTACCTTAGGAGATCTTAGCAGTTTTGGTGTAGATTAACCTCCTATGGCAGCCTCGGACAGCCCTTGAGCAGCCCCCCTCTTTGGCGTTCCAGTTCTGCACCCAAGCCAGCCACAAAATCTTGCTTCCAGTCTTACAATGCCCACGTTTTAGCCCTTTCTTTCTTCCTTAATCTCCTTCTTAACTTAGCTTCAACAATCACAGCACATACCTCTGTTTTTTACCCTTCTAATCAGTCTCCATTTCACCTCTATTTCTTTCACATCGAAACCAACAAGTGCTGCACACTCACGACTTGTCTTCTCCACGCCTAAACTAACCTCCAATATCTTCTCCTTTTTCCTCCATTTCTTGATCTGTTGATCTTTCATGTAAGTGGTTCCAGCCCTTCACGTTTCTACTTCAGTTTCTTTGCCTCGATCCATCCTCAAGAACACCATATTCCCAGCTACAAATGGCCATCAAGAACAACACCTGTATATATGAGATCAGCCTCACATTGTCAGCTAGAACCTATGTTTTCCAACAGCCTTACCACAACCTAAATCTGCCCTAAATTTGGCCTCCTTTGTGCAGCCAAATCTTGACCAAGCCCCTTGCATTTTCAGTATATTGAGAGCCTCAAACAGTTGCAAGAAATTTCCTTGTCCAGGCCTCCCTCACGCATCACCCAGCTTGCTTCAGATTCTTCATCCCGCGTCACCCTCTGCCTTGTCTCTCCCTCACAAGTCGCTATTCTTCGTCTCAGCTCTGCCTTTAGGTTTCTGTCTCGTCTTCTTCTTCTTGTTTGAACATATGTATCTATTTATTTATTTGTCTAAGTATCCGGTAATAACAAAGTGATGAGGACGAGAGAGAGACAAGGGAAGAGGATGGGATGAAAGATGGAGAAAGCGTAGAGAGGACTGCAAGGAGGCGTGTAATGGAAAGAAAGGTGTGGGTAGGTTCTAGCTATTAGTTTTAGGAGTATGGGTGCTCTGCCAAGAGGCAGATGGCAGAGCATTAACTCAATTTTTTTTTTGTTTATATAATATACTTATATTTATTCTATATCCTAAAATATACATATACATTTTATTTTTATATAAAAATATATATTATTATATCTATATATTATGTTTACCTTTATAATTTTATAAAATAAATATCATATATATAGCTATATTTCTTCATTCTTTCTATTACTTTTATATTTATACATGTAAAAGTAGAATATATATATTCATATTTGTGTGTATATATATATATATATATATATTTATGCCCAGTATACATATATATACACACTTATATATATATTTTTATATACATACCTTTTATTCATGTATTCCTTTATATATTTATATACGCATGTACGTATGTTGCATGCATGCATGTTTACGTATGCATGTATGCACGTTGTGTGCTTTTTGTTTGGCTTACACGTGTACGTAATCATGATCTTATATTTAAGACCCCAAAATTGCATTACTTCATCATATTTGCTTAAATTTATGCGGTCAATATATATTTGGTTTAAGAAAATCTATGGTTCTCACAGTATTCTATCAAATTGAATTCGAGTTTTGAAAACCAAACTCAATCGAACTCAAATCAAACTTCGAGTCTTAAGTTTTCGAGTCTAGCCGAGCTCGAACCTGGAACTGAATCGTCTTTACTTGGATTGATTATACCCTTACTGGCCAAGTCCGAAGCTGCACTTTCCAACAGCCCCTTTTGCATCACCCTAAAAACCCTTTTGCTTTATACTGTGCCTAGCCTCAAACCAAAACGATACCACTCTCTACTTAAATCCCTAAACAACTTACTTTTCTTGTAAAAAACAAAAATAACCCAAATCTCAATTCCCATCTTTATCTAAGTTTTGAGGTTTGAAATTTAAACTTTTAAAAAGATAATAGTACAAAGATAGAGGAATTGATTCATGTTCAAGAAACCAAATATTTACAATCTTCTTTCCATTCAAACTTCGGTAATATTGTATGTTTGTTAAACCATTATGTACAAATTAAACTTAAATCAAACCTTCTATCCTCAAAAGTGACTCTCCCAAGTTATATATCCAATTAACCTACTTGAAAGGGAGATTTTAAGGGGAAATTAAAACTACCGTTTCTTTGGATTTACATCCAAATCAATCATAAACTGATAAACACTAAAAAAGTCTCATATTGCATTGATTCTCCTTAATCATGAAGAAAGGCCATGATCATCATCAACTTCATCAAAAACGGATCCTTAAATTGCTCAGTTACGGAAGGTCTTGTTTCGATTGGGTGGGGGCATCTCTCGATGAATGCTTTCCCGATCTCTAACCTTACTCAATGCTTGAGGCCTCACTTCACTTGACACTTTCTTATAGTTACCCATTTTGACTTGAAATTGGATCAAATGGGTATGAAAACAACGTTCCTCAATAGAGACCTAGAGGAGGAGGTTTATATGAAACAACCAGAAGGATTATCCTCTTATGATGGTGAGCATTTGGTGTGCAAGCTCAAGAAATCCACATATGATTAAAACAATCTTCTTATCAATGGTATTTAAGATTCCATGATGTCATCTCTTTATTCAATTTTATGGAAAACATCATGGATCAATGTATATATCAAAAAGTTAATGAAGGCAAAATTTGTTTCCTTGTCCTGTATGTGGATGATAGTTTACTTGCAACCAATGATTAAGGGTTACTGTATGAGATGAAGCAATTTCTCTTTAAGAAATTTGATATAAAGGATATGGGTGAGGTATCTTATATCATTTGCATTAAAATCAATAGGGACAGATATTAAGGTATCTTGGGATTGTCTCAAAGAGACCTATAACACTAAGGTCTTTGAGAGATTTCAGATAAAAGATTGCTCACCAAGTGTAGCAACAATAGTAAAGGGTGACAAGTTCAATTTGAATTAGTGTCCGAAAATGAACTTGAAAGGGAACGAAGGTTTGCACTAGACCTGACATCACATTTGCTATCAAAATGTTGGGAAGATATTAAAGTAATCCACGTATGGATAATTGAAGAGCTGCAGAGAAAGTAATGAGGTACCTTCAAAGGATTAAATATTACATGCTTATGTATAACAAACTAACAACTTAGATATAGTTAGTTTTTCGGATTTGGACTTCGCTGGATGTATTGATTCACGAAAATCAACATTTGGATATGTTTTCATGTTTGCTGGCAAAGCTGTATCTTGGACGAGTGCAAAGCAGTCTTTATGTGCTACTTCTACCTTGGAGGCTAAGTTCGTTTCTTGTTTTGAGGCTACCTCACATGGTGTATGGTTGAAAAGTTTCATACCTAGAGTTAGAACTATGGATTTCATTTCAAAGTCATTAAGAATGTACCGTGACAATTCGGTTGCGGTTTTCGTGGCTAAAAACAACAAAAGTGGTAGTCGAAGTAAATATAGCAACATTAAATATTGAGCCATAAGGGAATGTGTTAAAGGGAAAAAAGTGGTCATTGAGCATGCTAACACTAAATTGATGATTGCATATCCTTTAACAAAAGCCATGTCACCGAACAGTTTTAAAGGTCATGTAGTGTGAATGAGACTTGGTTTCATCATGTGAACTTTTGTTGTATGGACAACTTTTATTTGTAATGAAACTCTTATAGTCTTATTCATTTATTTTGTTTTCTTATTTTTGTTACACATATTGATTATTGAGAATAACAATAATTTTAGACCTAGAATAAATGTAAGGTTTATTCATTAAATTATGTTATCATATATGGGCTAACAATAAAGAGATGGAATACTTTGTACTACATAGAAGATATTCTTAGAGGACTTATCACCCTAATTCATGTATTTTGTTTTTATAATTTAAGCATAAGAATTCATGGATTATGGATGGAATAGCAAGTATATCAAAATATATCGACTAAGTGGGAGAATATAAGTTACTCACATAATTAGTAGTTTCTCATGAGAAATAAATGTTCTTATATTTTTATCATTATCTAATAATATTTTTTAAAATACTCATCCTTCACAAAGTGATAACTACCCACCAATAACAATTATATTTTTAATGGGAAAACATATATAAAGCAAATACAAGGTATTGGATCCCTAATTTGAGCATTACGAGAAAAAGCACCATTTGTGAGATTGCTTAATATTAGAAAATCAAATATGCAAAGAATGAAATATCGTCTTTGCTTAAAATTATTGGCCTCAATGGTTGGATGTTAGTATTTTATTCTGTATTTTTTGTCTATGATATGTTGTTTATAATGTTAACGTATGAGATAAATCAATTACGAATCTAACAATGTTTTCATTTTTTTTTCTTGGTTTTTAAAGTTTACAGATGATAAGAATTAAGCAAGAAATAAAGTTTATGTTGAAAGAAGAAGAAACAAGTAAAAAAAGGTAAGAAGAAAAAGGTGATTTTTTTTATTAATTTAATAATTTCATTAAGGCTAAAATTATTTCTTATTTAAGAATATTTTTATCTTATAATTATTAAAGTTATTAAAGTGTATAAATTAATTTTTTGGGCTCTGAAACTCTCTCCGGCTAATCCAAAGGCCTTGGTGACAAATGACATTTCACACTTGATTAACAATGTTATAGCATGTCACAGATTCGTTCTCTCCTAGAACCATTCCCGGTGATGGCCTAAGTTTCCCACAACTTAGTACAGCCAAACTCCTCACACCTAGCCCAAACAAAAGCTAATACGCAGCGATCCTTTACACTTGAGCAACTAAGAAAGCCAACCAAAGGAAAACACAAGCAACGACAAAGTAGAGAGTAGGAAGAGAGTAAGAACACTCAAGCATACAAGGGAAACTCCCTCAACCTTCTTATTAATTCGCAATAGAAGGAATACAACTGGCAGAGAACACTCACACTATTTCTCCTCTGTGTTTTTTTGCTCTCCCCTAAAGGGGTTTATATAGGCAAGTGAGGACATCCCCCTCACATAGGTACAAGAGTTCAATTGAAATACAAACTCTCTAAGATTACATCCCACTAGACTTAGGACTCTACGGATGATCGCCACCTCAATGTCCATGAGTTATCTCCAAGTAATCCCAAGTGATAAGGTCAGCTCGTGGCCCGCAATCCTCACAACTATCACACATCATGGGGTCCACACTATGTAGGTCCCGCGCAAGTCTCCATGAACTATGCACGAATCCAGCCACTATGCTTCAACGGTGCCTTATGTCACGCACTGACCAACCTCCCACTCACATGGTTCATGCTCATGGTGCCACACGAGTTAACCGCAACCCGCAGCTCATGATCATGGTCCATCATTGTCTAAGTGTCCAGCCGGGTAAGCCGCCTAAGCCCAGTACCTGTCTTGCTTGTCCCATGCACAAGCCCGTAGCGTAAGTGTGCCAAAATCATTGCACGATGCAAGGCTTCTCCCCCGCCAAGCACAAGTCACATCATGCCCAAAATCAACCTTAGGGATATGGGCATAGTGTCTGGTATCTTCGGTTCTAACAAACCATCGGAGGAAGCCAATGCCCTTATTGGAATGAGCTCTAAGTATGCCTTTATCTCATCCTCGAATTGCCACAAAGAAGTGTCTTTCTCCTATGTAGCGTCTGCCTCACTTTCACCTTCCCACTGAACCAAGTAGTAAGTTCTCCGATTCTTCCTACTGGCACTAGGGATGGCAATAGGTACCCTATAAACGGGTACCCGGTGCTACCCGATCCGTTTTCGGGTTAGGGTAGTGTATAATCGGGTTCGGGTAGGGTTCAGGTAGGGTTCGGGTAGTGAAATTACTACCCGTCACGGGTTCGGGTAGGGTTCAGGTAGTTACCTTAGGGTACCCGCTACCCGAACCCGATTATCAATAATAATTAATTAATACAATAATTATATTTTTTATATATAAATTATTTATTATTAATGTTTTATTTAATTAAATTAAATCATTATATATTATAATTATGATTTTTAACTTTAATTTATATTTATGAGTTAAATTAAATTTATTAATATAATGTTTTAATTAAGTTATTCCAAATTGATTTTAAATTTAAATTTAAAAGTCAAACTTTGACTTAATAAACGGGTAGTTTAACGGGTTCGGGTAGTTAAACGGGTATTTTATATTTTATAGGGTTAGGGTTCAGGTAACATAAATCAAAATAATCGGGTAGTTAATCGGGTTCGAGTATTATTAAAGTTAATCGGGTTCGGGTATCCCAAATTTAGCAGGTACCCGACCCGTTTACATCCCTAACTGGCACCTTCAACCTTATGGTCAAGTATCTTAGCCACCTTCTTCTCGAAATGGCTTCGAACAGCGGGTGGAGCCTTCCTTACTTGTTGCCTCTCTAGATCAACGTCATCATGATAAGGCTTCAGAAAGCTCACATGGAAAGTAGGATGCAGCTTCATCCTTTTAGGCAGTTTCAACTGATAAGCCACCATGCCTATCTGCTTCACGACTTCAAAAGGGCCATCGTATTTCTACACTAGACCTTTGTGAAACCGTTTGTCAGTGACTTTCTTCCATATCTAAGGTGTCAATTTGAGCAACACTTTGTTACCCACCTCGAACTCTAATGGCCACCTATGCTGATCTACATACTTTACCAACCTCCTTTGTGCCTTAGCCAAGCTCTCCTTAGCCTACTCCATCAAATCCTGCCTATCTTGCACAAATCTGTAGGCTGTTGGGCACTCCCTTTGGGACTTGGTCTTTGCTATCTCCAAAGGTGTAGTTGGTTGATGTCCAAGTACCAATTCTGCCGGACTCAAACCTGTGGAAGATGATTTATGCATATTGTAGCAAAACTGTGCTTGATCAAGCAAACTCACCCAATTCTTCTAGCTAGCGGTCACATAGTGCCTCAAATACTCCTTTAGCAATGCATTAATCCGCTCTGTCTGGCCATCTGTCTGCGGATGATTAGCTGTAGAAAACTTCAACTCTGAACCCATTAACTTGAAAAGATAAGTCCAGAACTTCCTCATAGACTGAGCATCACGATCACTCACTCTATCCTTGGGCAAGCCAAAGATCTTCACCACATGTTTCAAGAACAACTCTACAACTTCATGGGCGGTACATGCATGTGGGGCTGCTATGAAGATAGCATACTTTGATAAGCGAGTGTCCACCACCATCACAGACCTCATCTTGTTCACCTCCGAAAACCCAGTGATAAAGTCCATCGAAATCGACTCCTAACCTCTCTCAAGGATAGGTATTGGTTAAAGCAATCCAGCTTGCTTCTTCCTCTCGTTCTTGTCTATCTGACAAATATGGCATGTGCAAACATATAACTTGATGTCCTCCTCCATCTTGGGCCAGAAATATGTTCTTGACAACAATGCCAACATCCTCTCCACTCCAAGATGTCCTACCTACTGAGGGTCATGGGTCTTTCTCAGCAACTCTTTTCTAAGTCCCTCACCTGCTGGAACATAGATTCTGTTGCCTTTGGCATACAACAACTCTCCCTCGAGCCAATATCTATGACCCTTGCCCAGTTTCACGTCCTCCCTGAGCTATTCGTAAGTTTTATCTGCTGATGCCAACTGCCTTATCCTGTCAATCAGGTTAGTCTCAACAGTGGATAATGAAGCAGCATACGACTGGACTACTTTGCGACTCAGCGCATCAGCCACCTGGTTCTCCCTTCTTGGTTTATGTACCCAAGTAAAGTCGAACTTAACCAGAAATTCTTACCAACGTGCCTGTTTTGGGCTCAGCTTCTTCTGCATCTTGAAATAAGTGTTGGCCACGTTGTCAGTCACCACTGCAAATTTCATTCCCAACAGATAATGCTTCCACGCCTTTAGACAGTGCACCACAACAGTCTTCTCCTTTTCATGGGCCGAATATCGTTGTTTCGCGTCCTTAAGCTTGCGACTCTTGTAAGCAATAAGGTGTCCTTCTTGGACTAGCACACCTCCAATGGCTCTATCTGATGCAACCGTGTGAACTTCGAAAGGCAAACTAAAGTCTGGCAGTCTCAACACTAGCTCGGATGTCACTACCTTCTTGATGTCTTGAAATGCCCGTTCACAATTATCAAACCACACCCACTTCTTGTCCTTCTTTAGGAGATCTGTCAAAGGACTCACCATCTTCCTGTAGCCCTTGATGAAGCGTCTGTAGTAGTTGGCCAGTCCTAAGAATGACCACAACTTCGGGACCCTAGTAAGGGCCTGCCGCTCAAGAATGGCCTAGGTCTTCCTCTCGTCCATGCGAATTTGCCCATACTAACTTTATGGCCTAGAAACATGATTTCCCACTGGCAAAACTCACACTTCTCCTTTTTTCACAAACAAGGAGTGCTTTCTCAAGCCTCGAACACCAACTTAAGGTGCTGTACATGTTCTGCTAACGTCTGGCTATACACCACGATGTCATCCAAGTGTACTACCACGAAATGGTCCAAGTACTCATAAAGCATGTCATTCATCAAGTTGCAAAATGTAGCAGGTGCGTTAGTTAAACCAAACGGCATAACCAAAAATTCAAATGAGCAATACCTCGTCACGCAAGTTGTCTTCGGTTCATCACCCTCAGCAATCCTTACTTGCCAATAACCCGATCACAGGTCTAGTTTTGTAAAATATGCCGCTATAGACAACAGGTCAAATAAATCAGTGACATTTGGAACAGGATACTTGTTCTTGATCGTGACTTTGTTTAGGGCTCGATAGTCAACACACATCCGTAGTGTGCCATCTTGCTTCCTTTAGAACAATACTGGGGCTCCATATAGCACCTTAGATGGTTGGATATATCCCGCTTCCAACAATTCACCAAGCTGCTTTCTCAACTTAACTAACTCCAAAAGACCCATCTTGTAGGGTGCTTGTGCAGGTGGTCTAGCTCCTGGTTCTAACTCGATCTTATGATCAACAGCGCGCCTAGGTGGTAGCACCTTGGGTAATTCAAGTGGCATCATGTCACTATACTCGTATAGTACCTCCGCTATCTCATCAGGTACCTCGACAACCTTATTTGGTTTCACCTCAACCAGGGTAGCTAACATGGTTGTCTCCCCCTTCTTTAAACCACTATTTACCTGTGAAGCCGACTGCATCAATGGCTTAGCAGCACTTTGTCCCCTTTCCACAAGATCAAAACTTGGACATGCTTTGTCAGAGATCATCAATCCACTAAGATGAGGAATAGCAAATGCCTTTGCTTGCACAAAGAATTCAATGCCGATTATTACATCAAAATCATCAATAGGTAAAGTCAGGAACTTACAGTCTTGTTGCCATGTCCCAATCTTCACCAATGCGGTAGCCGTCCCTTGGATACCCTGAGCCTTTGATTTGACTACCTTAACCTGATTATTGCTCCTTGTGACCTTCAGGCCAAGATGATCAACCATGCTCAATGAGACAAAGTTGTTGGTCGCACCCGTATCAAGCATGACTCAAATTGGTTTCCTATTCACCTTAGCTTTCACATATATCAGTCCCTTCTGAGGAGCTTGTGGCTCCGCCCTGATTGCGTTGAACAACTGTATAGGGGCAACTCATGGACAATCTTCCTCGCTATCGTCCTTACATATGAGGGCCGTTAGCTTGGATCTCTTAGGGCAGTCTTGGGCCTTGTGATTCCCATTGCACAAGAAACAATTCCAATCTCCCTTACTTTGGGGTGGATCCGGTCCCTTCTGCTTAGAAGATTCGGCCTTGTCCTTGTTCTTACGATGCTTCTTCCGGTCCTTCCTGCCCTTTCCCTTGTTGCCATTAGGATCGTTCTTCTTTTCATCAGTATTCATTGAAAAAGAACCCAGTTTGTAGTCCACCAAACCGTCAACAACCACAATTGCCTGAAGCATATCCTTGACATTTTGCCTACGTAACTCAGCCTGAGCCCATGGCTGAAGTCCTGAAAAAAAGTTGAATAACTTGTCCTCCTTTGACATATTCTTCATGTCCAACATCAAAGAGCTAAACTCCTTGACATAGTTTCACACAGAACCCGTGTGCTTCAGCTTCTTGAATGCCTCTCTCGCGACCCATGCCGCATTTAATGGAAGAAATTAGTCATGCAATTCCTTCTTTAGTGCTTCCCACGTCTCGATCCTCAATCGACCAGCACTATCATCATCGGCTAGTTTGCCTCGCCACCATAGCTTAGCATCACTAGTGAGGTACATGCTAGTGATAGTAACTTGGTCTTACTCCGGTATCCTAGCAACCTTGAAGTACTGCTCCATGTCCCACAAGAAATTCCAAGCTCCTTGGCATTACGAACTCCAGTGAACTCTTTTTGTTCAGGCACCTTAATCCTCTTCTTAGGATCGCCACTATCATCTCTTCTGCTATTACTAGAAGCCTCCATATGCTCTGTAGTAGTCATAGCACGTTTCAGTAATAATATATCAGCTTTTAGGGTATTGAGTTGTACCTCAAACTTATCTGAGAGATCATGAATTTGCTGCAAAAAGCTAGTGTAGCGGTCAGCCTGCTCTTTCTGGATACCCATGACTAGATAAGTCAGCTCTTGCATACCACTCGCCATGGTTTGTATCTACTCCGCCACAGTACCCGCTTCTTCCAATGGTGTACCCACCATTGCTTTAAGGACAACAACTCGGTTGGCTAGCTCGTGTGCCATGATTCGAAACCGTGCTCTGATACCAGATTATCACAAGGTCGTTCTCTCCTAGAACCGTTCCCGGTGATGGCTTAAGTTTCCCAGAACTTAGTACAGCTAAATTCGTCACACCTAGCCCAGACAAAAGCTAGTATGCAGCAATCCTTCACACTTGAGTAACTAAGAAAGCCAACCAAAGGAAAACACAAGCAATGGCAAAGTAGAGAGTAGGAAGAGAGTAAGAACACTTAAGCATACAAGGAAAACTCTCTCAACCTTTTTATTAATCCGCAATAGAAGAAATACAACTGGCAAAGAACACTCACACTGTTTCTCCTCTGTGTTCTTCTGCTCTCCCCTAAAGGGGTTTATATAGGCAAGTGAGGATATCCCCCTCACATAGGTATAAGAGTTCAACTGAAATACAAACTCTCTAAGATTACATCTCACTAGACTTAGGACTCTACGGATGATTGCCACTTCAGTGTCCATGAGTTATCTCCAAGTACTCCCAAGTGATACGGTCAGCCCGTGGCCCACAATCGTCGCAACTATCCCGCATAGTGGGGTCCACGTTGCGTAGGTCCCGCACATGTCTCCATCAACTATGCACGAATCCAGCCACTATGCTTCAACGCTGCCTTATGTCACGCACCGACCAACCTCCCGCTCACATGGTTCAGCCTCATGGTGCCACACAAGTTAACCGCAACCCGCAGCTCACGATCATGGTCCATCAACGTCTAAGTGTCAATCTTGGTAAGCCGTCCAAGCCCAGTACTTGTCTTGCCTGTCTCATGTGCAAGCCCGTAGCGCAAGTGTGCCAAAATCTTTGCATGGCACAGTGCAAAGCTTCTCCCCCGGCAAGCACAAGCCATATCGTGCTCAAAATCAACCTTTGGAAGATGGGCATAGGGTCCGATATCTTCGGTTCTAACATAGCACTAGCACCTATACATGGATTTATATTTCGGATGCCAAAACAGGAAAGGAACGGATTGAAAACACTCTTACTGGAACCCGAACCCGAACCCGCTCCCGCTCAACTGCATCACTTAAAAACTCAACAGAACCCTGTCCTGCTCAAAGCCCCCCAATGTCCAGCTCCGGTTCCATCCGCAGCAGTACGATGAAGTTCGCGGTAAAGACATTGAACCACGGAGGAGCACGGGTTGGTGTTCTCCAGCTGGGCTGCTGTCCCTTCCCCATTGAGACTCCTTCTCTTCTCCTCTCCACCCGCAAAGGCCTGCCGCTTTTTATCTCTCCTGACCTTCTCCCTTCCCTCCCTTCCCCTGACTCCAATCTCCTCCATGTCAGCCCCCTTCACTTGTAGGTTCTTCTTTGCCTCTCATCTCTGTGTTCGATTTATCCGTTTCTTCTCTGCTTTGCTCAACCTTTCGTATATTGCAGCTTGGAGGGCCTTTCGATCAAAACGATCTCAAAGATTGGAGGCCTTCACCAGTTGCTTGGTTTGCATGAATATGGGTTTGCGGCTGTTCCAAGGGATTCCATTCAATGCCTCCCAGAAGCTAATGGCACTAACAAAGTTGGGGCGTCTTTCGAGACCCCTTGTGGTCGTCTTCTGGTATTTCATTTTATCACTTGTAATCTGTTAATTTCTTTAAGCCTTTCTGATTTTTGTGTAAATTTTAATATGCTTACCAGATTAAACCCGTAGAATATATGGAAATGATATCTGCCATGAGGCCCCAGCTGTGGGCTACTTTGGCCGATGAAGTGCCTGCATGGGTGTCTGCTAAAAGGAACAAGACCTCAGTGGATCGGACTATCAAATGGCTTGATGAATGCATTGCATTAAGCCCGGTAATTTTCTTCCTCGCCTTTTCTTTTCGTTCTTCAGCTTACTGAAATTAGAATGACATGTTTTTGGATTTTTGAAATTAATACTTGTTATCATTTAAAACCAGTATTGGTGTCATTAGTAGACACTGTTTATGACGTTCTCCTGTTGTTAATAGTAACTTATCTCGCATTTAGAGCCTATGCTGGATTTTAATCTGTAAATACGATTGCTCTGTACACTGTAGAGGTTTACAAATGTGACATGTATCATGTTTCTTTGACAGAACAGTTATTCCAGAACATACTAGCATGCATATTAAACCAGTAAAAAAAATGAATCTTCCTTCTTTCTATTTAGTTTAGTTTTAGCAAGTTAGTTTCTAGATGAAGTTTCCTGGTGCATTCTGTTTGAAAGATGTTAAAGTTTTAGAAGATGAAACTAAGCATACAGTTTATCTTCTGTTATAATAATAAGGAGCAATTGAGAGTCTAATGGATTTGAGGTCAAACTGGTAGAAGAATTTTAGTAAAAGGAATAGACAGTGACAATGATGAAGTTGAAATTGATGAAAAGGAAGTTCTTCAGTATCGCTGGTGAAGGAAGGAGAAGTAGAAACGGATGTTATTCATGGGAGGACCAGAATAAATTAGATGTTTTGTTGAGTGTTACAAGGGTTTTGTGTGATCATAAGATGGCAATCAGGTTGAAAGGAAATTTTTATAAGATAACTATAGATCCAGCATTGCTGTATAACTGTTGGGTAGTTAGAATGTGCATGGTGACAAGATCAATATAGTTTATATGAGGATGCTAAAATGGGCATGTCATCATGCAGATCATACAAAATGAAGTCGTTTTGTGAGAACATAAAAGTAAATTTGATTCTATGAAAAATAATAAAGACAGATAGAGGTAGACCGATTGTTTGAGCTATTAAAAAACAAGGATTAGGCATCTTCAGATGTTTTAGAGGACATAGTTTTTAAGTGCATTGGAGAACATTGAGTCACATAGCTACCACCATATGTCCCAAGTTATGCCTCAATTGGGTTGAGTTTTATCTTTCAGTTTGTGGAGTCCTCAAGAATGTCCATTGAAGATTCGGGTACCGTGCTTAGATGAAGGGTGGGAGCAGACAGGACTATGATTAAAGGGTTTAAGCATTATGCACAGCAGAGGGTTTGCCAGTAAAAGGGTTTAGATTTATCAAGTTCTGCATCTGATTCAAATCTGCTTGAACCTGCAAAAGCCTCCTTTTACCTTCAAACCTGAAGGATTTGAGAGTTAAGCATTCCCATTGACAGTCATTGCTTGTGAAGTTGTAATCTATTTATTGCCCTTGTAAATTTTCACTTTCTAATGGTTCCAAATTGATGTAGAATGTAATAATTCAAAAACCTGTTGCCTCATTGTAATCTCCTCTCCTTTTCTGATCAAGGCAAAGGATTATTGTATCCTCTGCTCCACTCTTTTTTTCCCTCTCTGTTTGCTCTGTTTTTCCTTTTTAAAATGTAAAGGTCAAGTCTTAGTAAATTTAGGTCAAATCATATTTTTATTAGAATGTTAATATTACTAGCTTTGCATGATTTTTTTAGTTGAAAATGATACATGTTTGTTAGGTAGATCTTGTATCCTTTGCTCCACTATTTTTCCCTCTACTTTTGCTCTATCCTTTATATAATGTGTAGGTCAAGTCTTGGTAAATTTAGCTCAAATCGTATTTTTT
This sequence comes from Heritiera littoralis, assembly GCA_031772115.1. Lineage (NCBI taxonomy): Eukaryota > Viridiplantae > Streptophyta > Magnoliopsida > Malvales > Malvaceae > Heritiera > Heritiera littoralis. The sequence goes on along the minus strand of JAPDPK010000060.1, from coordinate 2,487,074 downwards.
TTAGAATGTTAAGATTACGAGATTTGGGATCTTTTCTTAATTGAAAATGGTACTTGTTTTTTAGGTACATAATTACTATGTGAAATTCTTGCTTCTTTAAAGATATGAACAATCTAAGGGTTCCCCTAGTAAGTGCTTACCAGAACCACGGTGGGGCTTTAATTAATGAAATTATAAACTGTGTTTTCCTTCGGAATATATGGCTAGCATTTTCTCTGTGTGGAATTATGAAGAAAGCTTAAGCAAATATTAGGTTGAATGTTAAGGATTTGTCACCATTTACCATGGAGTGCATTTGGTTTTAGATTTGTTCAATAATTATTATGCCAAAATGCACTCTGACATTAAGGCTGATTGATATGAATTTGTATTAACTCACGAAATTTAGAATGGTGGAGCTGTTTTTGGAGCTATTGTTGGAGGTTCTAGTTTGGAAGAAAGGAAACGATGTGCCCAAGAGGTAGCTGGGAGAAATGTGTCAGGTATATCAGTTAATGCGACTCTCCTTTATGTTGTAAAATTTTAAAACTTAGGCTTGCATTACCATGTTGGTTTGAAAAATTTTAAATGAGAATCTTTGAGTGTTTCTTTCATACTTGTAAAGTTTATCAGGCTGTACATCCTCAAGTTGTAGGTTACATAATATATTCAAGTTGGATTTAAAATAGGAGTAAATTTTCACTCTTTTATAGGTTTTATTGAAAATGTTTGGATTATTTAACGAATATTTTGTAGGCCCATTGAATCATCGAGGATTAACTATTGCTTTCTAACCAGCCAATAACTATTTCTTGGGGAACAACTATGTCTATACTGAATTTTCGTGTTTAATTTGACAACATATGTGTGTTTTTGTGTGAGTGTTTTTTGCTAAGTTATTCCCATGTCCAATAATTCTCACATGCCCGTCTTATATGCGTCCATATAAAGTACAAGCAGGCTTTACCCATAGCATATCAGTTCAATATAGATACACATTTGACATCACCAAATACATGTGCAATGCTTCCAGATTTTGAAAAAAGAAAATAGAAAACCAAAAGAAATTTGCTATTTGAGGCATGAAGAAATATGGCTTTTGTAGATATAGAAATAGCACTGCCATTTACTGAAAAAATAGATAAAATGCAAGTGAAAAGGGAGAAAATATTTATTATTGTTGATGGCTGCACAATCACTACTTGTTTTGGATTTGAAGTAAAAAGGAAGAGATGAGACAGATTGAAGACAATGCGATGATGCTGAGGTGCTATTATGATGTTGTAAAATAAGTACAGGTCTCTTGCTGCATTAATGAAGAAGAAGTTGAAAATAAATTTAAATAGTAAGGCTACTAGGCTGTGGATACAAATTGTAAATTTATGCCGTTTCAATTACGTTTTTTTTTTTTTGGAACCTATAGGGCTGGGTAAAAATCTAGCTTTAGTTTTTGAAGGCCAAATTTGAGCCGTATTTGACCCATTGTAGAAATAGGGGGTGGAACATAATAGAACTTTCTTATTATAATACAAGTTATTCTTAATTGATTGTATATGCTTTCAAAGTCAATTCAGAGGACCATTCCTTTCCTCTATTCTAGCATCCTTTGATGTAGATAGCTTATTGTTTGTTACATCATAACTGGGAGTACAAAAGACTATGAAAATTTGGTTTGGGCAATGACAATATAACTTAGCAATCTTCCTTTGATGAAGGCTAAAGATCTTTGTTTTCATGATCTTTTCCAGATTTTTTCTTTTGGTATGGCCTTTTTAGGAGATTGGATCCAATTGTTTGGTTTCTGTGGTGAAAGTGCAAAAATATTTCCTTTCTAATTCATTAAGGCATACTCTTTAAACTATTGGTCTTAAGACAAAGATGTTTGGATGTCCATTATAAAGGTCTTGCCATGTGCCCATTCATATGATACAGGGAGCATTTGTGTTGAGAATTGTATTTGTGGGAATATCTACTAAAAGTCAATTGTTTTAATTAATTTGTTATTTTAGAAAATCTATAAATATTTGTATATCTAGAATTAAGGTTAGAAAATCACTCGATCATAGATTCTGTTAATTAGAATAATATATAGAATTATAGGTGATATGTTTTCCTATTTTGTTAGAGTCCTTGCATGTAAATAGGACAGCCTTGTGTAGTTTCCTTTAAGTCTTACAATACGTTATTTTGATTCTCTACATGGTATCAGAGCCTAAGTTTTGTTCTGTAATTCTTACTTCCTACTTCTTCCAAGATTGTCACATGGTGTTTTTGCTTACACGAGATGGAGGTCTGTTAAAGTAGTGTTATCTCACATCTATTAAATACTTTGTTCATTGTGGTCTTATATTGCATATGGGTTATTGGCATCTCCATGCTTCATAGCCCATTGACAACTTAATTTATATGCATGCTTGCTACCTCGAATCTTAGATCTTTCTAATTTCATTTTTTTCATGGTTCTTATTGTTTGTTTGTTTTAGTTTGCATATTGTTGTGTTTATTGAAAGTATTGATTTGGATATAACTTATGTAGGTTATTGGGTTGGAGGGTTTGGCCTTGGGGAGGGCATGGATGAGCGCCCTGCTCTACTTGATGCTGTCATTGTAAGTAACTTGATCCGTAGTTTAGGCAAAAATAATATGTATAACTATATTAGCATATATATATATATATATATATATATATATATATATATTTATATAATACATAGTTGAAAATTCAATGAAATGTTGTAGAGAATATATATGTTTTGTAAGCTTGGTCCTATTGTTCTGCTTATGTTTCTTGTAGTGCATAGTGTGCACCTTTCTTTAAGCAAATGGTAGAAAGGTGAATCTTAATGGAAGAATTTGATAAAAGTAGTGCAAGAGTCATGACTCATAAGCATAAAATATAGAGGTGTCAAAGACATAATCTATTTAAATATTAGCCTATGTATTAATGGGTCATGCAGGCCCAACATTAAATTTATTGGGTCGTGGCAGCAGGCCCAGAGCATGGCCTAGTATGGCACATGCCCGTAATCCTCATGGGTTGTGCTGGGCCAAGCACGACACTGTTTTTCATGGCCTATTAATAGTTTTTCAATTTTTTTAATTTTTAAAAATATTTTCATCTATTATTAAAAATGACATGTGAGATAAATAAAATAAAATGAAAGAAAAGGACATAATTTACATAGTCCGACTAAATGCCTACATCCATGTGGAGGGGTTATCAATCTGCACAATGAAGATTTTAAAATTTACAATTTTGATCTTTCAAAAGAAAAAAAAGGTACAGAAAAAAGATTATAAAAGTGACATATTTGTACTAGTAGTGTAGTTTTATCAAAAGTTTTTTTTTTTTTATAAAAAGTGACATTTTTATTGGAAAGATAGATTATAAATTTATCTACCAATAACTTAAATATTTCATAAGTAGATTTATTTAATATAACTTTATTTTTATAAATTTCCAACAAAATATCAAAAGCAAGGATGGTTTCATCACAAGATCAAAAATAACATGAATATAACTCAAGGACCTACAAACTGAACCCATTTATAACCGTTATGAGCCGACACAAGAGCGCAATACATTTGAGCTTGTGTTCTGCTGTGCTAGTCGAGGTGTCACGTGCTGGCACTAGCTCTTAATGGGCTGTGCCAATCCATCATGGCATATATATATATCTGTTGTGCTTAGTCCGGCCCAATTACTCGGTAGCGTGTTGTGCTCCGTGTCAAATCATGTCATGCCATGAGTCGCCCAACCCATTTGACTCCTCTACTTTGTAGCAACAGAGGGAAAGCTTAATTATTCAATCATAGAATTCTTCAAGAACTCTCAATGACTATTAAAAATTGACTTGTCTTGTTGCAATAAGTTATTGATGAAATAGGGCAGTTTTTTGCCTGCCAACCCAGATCTGACAACCTTTTTCTTTTGTGTGCGTTTTTTAACCATGAACACAATCTGCCTTAACCTCAATTTATCATTATCAATATTGTCCCTAGAGTTGTCAAATTGATCATGTTGAGTTGGCATGGTCTATTTAAATATTAGTGCAAGTGTTAATAAATCATGCTAGCCCAATACTATTTTTTAATGGGCCGTGCTAGAATGGCCCCTAAAGATTTAGAGCATGGTATAGAATGGCACATGGGCCATAACCCTTATGTGTTGTGCTAGGCCAGGTACAACCTTTTTTGTGCCGAATCAAGCCAAGCATGGCTTATTAATAAATTTTCAGATTGTTTATTATATTTTTTTCATTTATCATTGCGAATAACATATCAGATAAATAAAAGTAAAATGAAATGAAAATGACACAATTTACGTGGTTTCGGCAAAATGCCTATATATACGGAGAAGGTAATAGAATCTTCTAAATAAAGATATTAAAATGTGAAATCTTACTATTTCAAAAAAAAAAAAAACACACACACACACACATACACAAAATAAAAACCTATTAAGTATTATTCTATTTTTCATATCATCATATGATGATTTACTTATATAATATGCTTTTTCTTGTGTTCGGGCTCCTCATCTAGCCAATTTTTAAGTAATATGCGCTTTTCGGTAGTATCCACTCTTATTTTTGTCCTTCTTTCATCAATAATTCTACCACTACCTTAAAATATGATTCGAATGTAACTATGGACATTTGCGTGGTTAGTAAATCACATGTCATGATGGAAAGTACTGACCATTTATAAAAGTTATAAGCCAACATAACAAGTCTCATGGGCTTGTGTGTCATATAGTGCTATCTCTCATGTCACATGCTAGCACTAGCCCTTAATGGGTTGTGTTGTCTGACCCATGAATCTAAAAACCTCTAAGTTTTGCATGGGACACGTATATGTCTCGTGTTTGGCCCAATCTGATTACTTAGTAGCAGATCGTGCTAAGCATGACCCACACCTTGCTGAATCATGTTGTGCCATGGGCCATTCAAACCCATTTGACACCTCTGCTTGTCCCTATCTCATTAGAAGATTTTAATACACACATTGAATTCAACTTGGCAGTCCCGGCCTGAAATTTATTTTTAATGTTATTTTTCATAATATCATTTATCATATAAATATAAGTACATTTTAAATACATTTTATTATTTAAATAATCTCTCCCATTAGTGTTGAACTGCTCATTTATTAATAAAAAGGCATATATAGATATGTAATTAAACTAAAAAAACATATATAAATTAATTAAATATATACTACCAGGCAGGGGAAACCTAAATGCTCCTCAAACCCCATTCTTTGATGGAGAACCCACCCCTTCAGGGTGCACTCTTCATATCATAATAACAGCCTGAAGGGTTACCTAGTTTGAGAAATAATTAAACTGCAGCTAAACGTTGGCTTGGCAAGTTTATGCTTTATGGATCAATAGCTAGCAGCAATAGAGTGGCAATATCATGTTATATTCATAATTGTAAGTTCTAACGATATTATTTAATACTCAGGAAGCCTTGCCAGAGGAAAAGCCACGGTTAATATGTGGGCTTGGACTACCAGGTATCAAATTCATTTTTTTTTCCTTCAGCTTGTATCCATTCTTTTCTTTTTGTTTCCCTTTTTCTGGTCATCATGAAGTCAATTTTAAAAGGCAAAATAGAGAAGTGAGATGTGAAATGCTTCTGATTCACATTTCTATAATTGTTGTCAAAGTTAATTTTTGGAAGACGTTTGTAATCTTACTATATTGGTTTGTAATGTAATCCACATCCTCACAAATTAATTTGTTTTCAATTTCAGATGAAATATTGCAGGGTGTTGCTGCAGGTGTTGACCTTTTTGATTCGACGTGTGTAGCTCAGTTCACTGTGTATTATCATCATCTGATTTGTCTTTTTTGCCTTGCTAATCAATTGGAGTTAAATTTTTTACACTATTTTACAGGTATATTTACCATCTTACACTTGGAGGTTTTGCACTTATCTTTCCGCTAGACAGAATAGAGATAAATGCGTCCAATCTTGCATCAAGTGATGTAGGAAGCGACCTCAGAAAGATTAATCTGAGAGCAACAGTGTTTAGGTATTTTACAAGATATCTTCTTACTTTTTAATTTAATGCTATTGCTAAAGATTGATAGGTTTTATTCATATCTTATAAGTTGTATATTTTCTTGAGGTTGGCATATACCTTATATAACAAGTCTATTATCATGCATGTTCCTATGAAGCATAGTATACATCTTTGAATGATCTTGTAAATGTTGTTTACACTTTGGAACTTGAATACTTTGAATATGGCATCAACTAGTTGCTTCTTATGTTTTGTTCTTTCTTCTCTTACACTGGAAAAGATTAGAGGTGGTAACTGTATAATGTCTGTCATTTGATTATCTTAATAAATTTTTAATTTAGATGCGGTTTGGCATTAAATATAGTCTTTTGTTTTCATTTTTAAAATTATACATTGTAGTTGGATTTTGCTATAAAGAAAAAAGCCAAAATAAAAGCAAATACTACTTGGATGCATTTATACTTTCTACATCACTTATACAAAATTGGATAATACTTGTGTTGAATATCCTGGTCGCTGTCATACTGTCACTTTATAACTGAAGCTGAGAATGTATTAATTATTTGCAATATGTTTTGGAATCCATTTCAATCATTTATGGTAGGATCTGCGTGTCAAAAGGAACTTATACTTTTCACTTGTTGGTAAAATTTTTCATTATTCTATCAACAATCTCATGTATTCTGGCTTTTACCGTATTCAGGAAAGATACAACACCAATTGTTGAAGGCTGTACTTGTTATACATGCCAAAATCATACCCGAGCCTACATTAATCATCTACTCAACGTTCACGAAATGTTGGCTCAAATTCTGCTGGAAATGTACTGTCCTTTTCCTTCTTCCCATGATATTATAGTACTGATACAAATTCATTTTCAATCACTTTTATGTTTATTGAATGCTAGCCATTTTCAGAAGTTTTCTATCTTTATTGTTGTTCTGGTCGTTTCTGGTGAGGATTCCTCTATGAAGACGCATAATAACAGGTTTATCCTTGATGTTGTAGACATAATACCCACCACTTCCTGGGCTTTTTCCGATCAATACGGGAAGCAATTAAGGCAGGCCAATTTGAGGAATTTCGGAAGGATTTTGTTAAAAGCAGATGTGATCATCTTGCTGCAGCTGATCTGAATGTGAGCTTTAGCCAGGTGAAACATTCGTGAAGAGTATCAGTTGAGTATTTTTAAAGTAATATGAAAAAAAAGCCATTTAGATACAATTTTGAAGTATAACTAACTAGATATTTACTTGCAAATTGCAAGTGTCAACTTGTATTTCCACTTTATTATTAGAACAAACTACCTTGTATTCATTAAATGCCATCTTTCAAGATAGAGCTCTTATTTGTTCCGCTCCTACTTTGACTAAATTAAAGAATCACAAACCACACTTCAATTCACCCTCAAAGCAAGAATGAGAAATTCCAAGATGAATGGGCTTCATCACAATCTGATTTAGCTGTTACATTTGGTTTGGAAGAAACTTTGGTAATAATGGCTTTTGTTGTACGCACCAATTTTGTGTGGCCATCCTGAGGCGAGGATATCAGTTTTGCCTTTTGATAAAACAATAATAATCAACAGAGCAAATATTTAGACAAATACCTCTCTAAACGACACATCGAGGACTTCTACCTTGAAAACAGGATAGGCACAAATAAAACTTGGTCAATTGAGAAATTTAATTAACTTTTAAATGTATCTAGCGGTTCTCACCCTTACAGTGAGATCCAAATCTGTCAATGCCTTTGAAACCTTTTGCCAAGAGCTTATGCCTCTGTTTACAAGATTCAAATACTAAGTGATGTGAACCTTCAATTTGAGAAAGTTCCAATCAAGGTAAGCATGTTCAAACTTCAATTACAATATTAACGATAATTTTTACCTGCCAGGTGTAACAACTTCAGTTTCTTTGTTCTTCTGTTTTCTTATGTTATTTTTTTGAACACAGGAATTTAGAACTTATAATCCACTCTACTTTGGATATTTTTGAGAAACAGAGGAATATTTACATAATATTCTAACTTTTGATCCTTTCTGAACCAAATTAAAAAGTACATTCATAAAATTGCACCTGTTCAAAGATGAATGGTAAAAATGAACCATTACCCTATAGTGGTAAATTTGGATTTTATCTGACCTAGTTTCGAAATTTTAAAGCCCTTCTGATGCTATCGAAAGCCTAATTCAAATGCAATGAAGAAAACATAGTAAATACCTCTCAGTCAAGAACTGTATCTATCTTAAGTTTTACAACACATTTCTCATAAGAACAATGCTCTGATGTCTCTTCCAAGTCAATAGTCTCCACTCTCCAACTCAAAACCTAGCAAATCTCTAGGTAATTCTAACGTATAGTTCGTATACGTGGAATACAAAGCTTTTCAGATAAAAAGGTGATAAGTAGGAGTCATGACTTTTTTATAGGTAAAACAAAATAAACTATAATGTATATCACAAAGGACCGAGTAGGAGGAAATAAAGAAATGGCATAAACACAGATTAAGGAAGCCTTTAAAATGCAATGAGATATAAGCACAATCATAGTTGCAATCAAATTGCTGATTGCAGATAAGGAATTTTCTAGCCCACTCGACAGGAGGAACACGTAAAGTTTCTTATTCTATTGTACAAACAAGGATAACTAACATGCATATGAGCAATTGAAGCCATCAAAATGCAATTAGAAAATAAAATAAAATAGCCTCAAAGCAGCCAAAAGATCAATATTCCAATAAACCAAACATCCCTAAATGCCAGAAAAAGCATAGCCACATTCCAATATTCAACTAGGTTCAACTTTAGAATCAATAGAGATATCAAATGACAGTTTTGAATATATATATTAAAGATATCAAATTCTGGAGTAAGCACATAAAGTGAGGATGGTGTTGGAGTAAACTGCCAAGAAGTTGGAGAAGCTAATTTAAGGCAAAGAATTTGAAAGTGAAAGCTACTGTCAGTTTCATACATATGCAGCTTAATTGAATATGTGTTCAGCTTCCATTATTACCCATTTTATTATTGCACATATGATTGAAGAAGAGAATGCTGAACGCAGAGTCAGCAATATATAAAAGGGAAAATCATTAAGTAATTCATTATTGCACTAAATAAAAGAGTTAGAATATATATAAAGAGAGAGAATAGATATAGGTTAACCGGTGATCATTGTTCCAGCGCCCTGATCAGTCATAATCTCTTGAAGCAACGAGTGTTCAACACGACCATCAATAATGCTAGCAGTGGTGACCCCTTGTGCAAGTGATCGAATACAACAATTCACTTTCGGAATCATCCCGCCACCGACCTTCCCATCCTCAATCATTTTCTTTACTCCCTTCATATCAATCTCTGTCACCAAGCTTCCGGGGTCCTCTCTGTTTCCCAAAATCCCCGTCACGTCCGTCAAGAGAATTAGCTTCTCCGCCCCCAATGCCGCCGCCACCTCGCCAGCTACAGTGTCCGCATTGATGTTGTAAGGCTGTCCGAACTCATCCGCCGCCACTGAAGCAATCACCGGGATGTGTCCGTTGTCCACCAGCGGTTGAAGGACTGTGGAATCCACTCTTGCAACTTCTCCAACAAACCCCAACTGGGCAGCGTTTGGGCTAGGTCGGGCAGTTAAAAGGCGGCCGTCCATACCGGAAAGGCCCACGGCGGTAGCTCCAGCGAAGTTGATACGAGAGACCAGGTCCTTGTTAACCTTGCCAACAAGGACCATGGAAACAACTTCCATAGTCCTGGCGTCCGTTACACGGAGGCCGTCTCGAAACTGAGCGGGGATATTGAGCTGGTTGAGAAGGACGTTGATTTCAGGACCTCCGCCGTGTACGAGGACGGGGCGGATGCCGACGCAGGAGAGAAGAACGAGGTCCCTAACAACAGAGGCCTTAAGTTCAGCGGATTTCATGGCGGCGCCGCCGTATTTGACGACAATAGTCTTTCCCCTAAATTTCTGGATGTAAGGAAGTGATTCGGAGAGAATTCGCACCCGAAGTTTATGATCGGAATCGTGAAGCGGCGGAAGAGGCGGGTCATTGAGGGTGATGGAGGAAGTTGAAGAAGCTCTTATAGCTAGACGAAGACAACGAGAACTGGGGCGGAATGATGTTTTTGTGAATTTCAGGCGTTGGGTTTTTGTTAAGGGGCTAAATGAGAGGAATTCATGTGAAGAGCAACTGTAGAGGGATTTGGCTGTGGCTGGTGCGGCCATTTCTTTCTTTTCTGTTTCGCAGTTTTGCTCTGCTTTGACCTTGGCTTTGGCTTTGGCTTTGGTATAGAATAGTCAGCAGTGCAGTTTAGGTCAGTAAAGTACGTCGTAGTTGTATCAGATGATGCGACGCGGTTAGTGAATTTGGAGGGTTTTGGATAAAGAAAAAAAAATTGGAGGGTTGGGTTGGGTTGGGTCTGCCACACCCAAAAACAATGTGAGAATTAAAAAAATTTTAACTCTATGCTGGGATAGTTACAGCGAAACGACAAAAACGAAGGAAAAATTTTGAAAGCGTCCTCATCAACACCAGAATCCCCAAATTATTATCTTCCCCTGCACTTAAGGGTGTGTTTAGATAAAAAATTTTAAGAAAAAAATTTATTTCAATTAAGATATTTAAAAGTTCAAAATATAAATTTTTTATTTGATAAAAAATTTTGAAAAATTTGAAACTTTAAGAGCGATTTCAAAAAAGAATTTGAAATGCTTAAATTCTTTTTTGAAAATATATCTAAAGAGGTGATTTTTCTAATTCTTTTTACTCTTTTCTATTTTATTAAACATGACCTACTATTAAATATAAAGTTAAAAACAAAATAACATATTATTTTATTTAAATTTAATATATATATCTTTATTTTTTATATTATTAACAATATTTATACATTTCTACGAATCTAATAATACCCATAATCCATATTTTATTTGATATTTTTTTCTAATATATAATATTATTATTTTTCTTTTATAATTATTTTTTATTTAATCAAATTCTCGTATTCAAAAATTCTTTTTAAAATTTTTTTATCTAAACAAGTCAATTATAAATGCTAGTATTTTAAAATGATAAATTTTGAAATATCTTCATTTTAAAATGCCTCAAAATTTCAAAATTCTCCATCCAAACGCACTCTAAAAGTCTCCAACTTTCTCCTACTTATTATAAAATTATAGAAAGAACACAAGTAGAGAGAGCAAGAAGAGAGATTTTCTCTTATTCTTCAAGTGTGTGTTCAATACATGGATGGTGAGCCTCTATTTATAGGTTTTTCAAATATATGAATAAAGAGGGAAGATAAATAGTTACAAACTTAATTAAGGGAAAGTTATAAACTTAATGAAGGGATAGTTACAAACTTGATGAAGGGGAAGTTATGAAGAGTATGAGAGATGAATGGACATCCATATTTATGACTATTCATAACACTCCCCCTTTGATGTCCATTACTAAAGAATATGCCTCATTAAAACCTTACTAGGAAAAACCCTGTGGGACAACAAAAACCTAGTGAAGGAAAAAGAGTACATTATTCTTCAAAATACACATGAGATGCTGCCTCACTAAAAACCTTACCAGGAAAACCCAGTGGGACAAAACCGTGGTTAAGGAAAAAAGAGTACAGCGTGTATTTACTCCCCCTCATGATTATATCATTTGAGATCTCTGAGTTGACGCAATCCAACATTGTGGACTAACTTCTCAAATGTAATGGTAGGAAGCGTCTTTGTTAATAAATCTGCCAAATTTTCACTTGAACGGATTTGTTGAACATTTATATCACCATTCTTCTGAAGGTCATGAGTGAAAAAGAACTTCGGTGAAATGTGTTTTGTTCTATCACTTTTGATATATCCTTCCTTTAGTTGGGCGATGCATGCTGCATTATCCTCATATAAGACCGTTGGTGCCTCTTTTCTTGAAGATAAACCACAAGCTTCTCGTATGTGCTGAATTACAAACCTTAACCATACACATTCACGACTAGCCTCATGTATTGCCAAAATTTCAACATGATTAGAAGATGTGGCTACTACAGTTTGTTTCATGGAACGCCATGAAATGGCAGTGCCACCACATGTGAATACATATCCAGTTTGTGATCGAGCATTATGAGGATCAGATAGGTACCCTGCATCTACAAAACCAATCAAATCTATTTTGGGTAGGTTAGGAAAATACAAACCCATATCCTTTTTACCTTGTAGGTAACGAAGTACATGTTTAATCCCATTCTAATGCCTTCGGGTTGGACAAGAGTTATATCTCGCTAATAAGTTAACAGAGAATGATATATCAGGTCGTGTATGACTAGCGAGATACATTATTGCTCCAATTGCACTCAAGTATGGTACTTCAGGACCAAGAATCCCCTCATCATTTTCCATAGGTCGAAACAGGTCTTTATTTACATCAAGTGACCTTACAACCATTGGGGTGCTCAACGGATGTGCTTTGTCCATATAAAATCGTTTTAGCACCTTTTCTATATAAGTTGTTTGATACACAAGAATCTCGTCCTTTAAATGTTCTATCTGTAACCCAAGACAAAATTTTGTCTTTCGAAGATCTTTCATCTCAAATTCTCTCTTTAAGTACTCTACTGCCTTTGAAATCTTTTCAGGAGTTCCAATGATATTCAGATCATCAACATATACCGCAACGATAATAAACTCAAATCTAGATCTCTTTATAAAAATGCATGGGCAAACGGGATCATTCTTATATCCCTCATTTAACAAATATTCACTAAGGCGGTTATACCACATGCGACCAGATTGTTTTAATCCATATAGAGATCTGTTTAATTTGATTAAGTAATGTTCTCGGGAACTAGAATAACATTCTTCTGGCAGTTTAAATCCTTCTAGAAGTTTCATATAAATGTCATTATCAAGTGGGCCATACAAATAGGCTGTAACGACATCCATTAGACGCAAATCAAGTCCCTCTTTTATTGCCAGACTAATTAGAAATCGAAAAGTAGTCACATCCACCATAGGGGAGTATGTCTCTTCATAATCAATACCAGGTCTTTGCGAAAAATCTTGTGCAACTAGACGTGCTTTATGTCTCACAATTTCACCTTTTTCATTTCATTTTCGCACAAAGACCCATTTGTAACCCACTGGTTTTACACCATTAGGTGTACGGACTACTGGTCCAAAAACATTTCTCTTTTCAAGAGATTTCAATTCTGCCTCAATTGCGTCTTTTCATTTTGGCCAATCATGTCTATGCTTACATTCCTCAATAGACTTTGTTTCAAGATCCTCGTCATCATCCATAACATCTAGCGCTACATTGTATACAAAAACATCATCGACGTTGATTTTGTTTCGATTCCATATTTTTCTTGACATGACATAATTTATCGAGATCTCTTCATTTTCAGTAATTTCAGGTACCTGACTTTCTTTTGGAATTGTAATTTTAGTCATGTCTAAGGGCTCTTCTGTAAACTCTTCTGGAGTTACAATTTCCTCGACCTGGCCATCTTGAATCTTTGCTCCCTTTCTTTTTCGAGGATTCTTATCTTTGGAACCAACTGGTCTACCACGCTTCAAGCGTGCTTTAGATTCATTGGCAACAAAAGGTTGTCCTTCTGGGACATCAATTTTAATTGGAGCATTAATAGCTGGTATATGTGACTTTGTCACTCTCTTTGGGTCAATAAATGCGTCTGGCAATTGATTTGCTAAACTTTGTAAATGAATTATCTTTTGAACTTCTAGTTCGCATTGTTTTGTACGAGGATCAAGATGAGAAAATGATAATTCATTCCAACTTATCTCTTTTTCCAGCTGCCTATTTTCTCCTCCTAAGGTTGGGAAGACTGATTCATCAAAATGACAATCAGCAAATCTAGCTGTAAATAAATCCCATGTTGATGGTTCTAAATATTTAATTATAGATGGGGATTCATATCCAACATATATTCCCAACCTCCTTTGACGACCCATCTTAGTACGTTGTAGTGGAGGAATTGGAACATATACAGCACATCCGAAAATTCTTAGATGGGAAATATTTGGTTCCTGACCAAAAACCAATTGTAAAAGGGAGGACTTATGATAACTTGTTGGCCTGATGCGAATTAGTGCTGCCGCATGTAAAATAACATGACTCCAAGCAAAAATTGGGAGTTTTGATTCCATTAGTAATGGCCTTGCAATCAATTGAAGACGCTTAATAAATGATTCTGCAAGGCCATTTTGTGTATGAACATATGCTACAGGATGTTCAATACTTATCCCAATAGACATACAATAATCATTGAAAGTTTGGGAAGTAAATTCACCAGCATTGTCAAGACGAATTGTCTTGATGGGATAATCTGGAAAATGTGCTCGTAATCTAATTAATTGAGCAAGTAACCTCGCAAACGCCAGGTTGCGAGTTGATAATAAAGATACATGTGACCACCTAGTTGATGCATCAATTAAAACCATAAAATATCTAAAAGGTCCACATGGTGGATGTATTGGTCCACATATATCACCTTGTATTCGTTCCAGAAAAGTAAGGGATTCAATCCCTATCTTAGCTGGTGATGGTCGAACAATTAACTTGCCTTGAGAATAAGCAGCACATGGGAAATCTTTCGATTGAAGAATCTGCTGGCTCTTCAATGGATGTCCACATGAATTCTCAACTATTCTTCGCATCATTATCGATCCGGGATGGCCTAACCGGTCATGCCAAACAACAAAGTTATTGTGATCTGTAAGCTTTTGGTTAATGACCACATTTGTTTCAATTGTTTTAATTCTTGTGTAGTACAAACCGGAGGAAAATGTCGATAATTTTTCTAATACAATTTTATTACCTAAGATTATACTCGTAATGTGAAGGTACTCAATTTCTCCTTCACTTGTTGTCTCAATATGATATCCATTTCGGTGGATATCCTTAAAACTTAATAAATTTCTTTGAGACTTGGGAGAGTATAATGCTTCATGAATTTCAAATTTTGTTCCTCTAGGCAAGAATATGTTAGCTCTTCCGGAGCCTTCTATCAATTTTGCACTACTCGATATAGTACTAACATTAGCCTCTTGCATTATCAAATAAGAAAAATATTTCTTATTCTTTAATATAGTGTGTGTAGTGGCACTATCTGCAAGACATATATCTCCACCACTCATCGCAAATCGAACCAAGAGAGTATCTATGTTCGTAAAAGAAGGGATAGATAATTGTGATTGAAGGCCTATTCTCCAAATCTCTCACGGGTTTTTAGAGTCTCGTGCTGATAACGTATTATAAAATTATAGAAAGAACACAAGGAGAGAGAGCAAGAAGAGAGATTTTCTCTTATTCTTCAAGTGTGTGTTTAATACATGGATGGTGAGCCTCTATTTATAGGTTTTACAAATATATGAATAAAGAGGGAAGATGAATAGTTACAAACTTACTTAAGAGAAAGTTATAAACTTAATGAAGGGATAGTTACAAACTTAATGAAGAGGAAGTTATGAAGAGTATGAGAGATGAATGGACATCCATATTTATGAATATTTATAACACTACTCTCTTTTGTGATAATTTATGTATTAAAAAGACAAAAAAATTTATAAAATGTTTTGCAGTCTTGCTTTGCTTTGGCTTTGGCTCCGGCTCTAGAGCATAGAGTAGAGAAATTCTATTTGCAGCCTGCAAAATGCTAAACCTACCACACCTCGATATTATACAATAAATTTAGTTTATGAGAGGACAGATTTTAACTTTAAGATCATGCTGCTTTGCACAAAGAAATTTACGCAGAACTTTATAATTCGTGCAAATTTGCTTGCACGAGCGCCACATGATTGCGCAAACGACCTTGCGCGAACTGCGTAGGTTCATGCAAGCTAACTTGAGCGAACAAGAGACATCTGCACGTATGAATATTCATAAAATTTACTGCACAAAATAATTTTTGTGATTTATTTATACTATAAAAAACAATTTTTATTTTATGAGTTTTATTTATAATATAAAAAAACAATTTTTATTACAAAACACTTATGAATAAAAAGTTAGTTTTCCCTCTCTTTTTTTGTCACTGCTTTTTCTTCTTTTTCTGCTTTTCTTCTTCTTATTCTACTCTTGCTTTTTTATTCTGTCATTTTTTTCTTCATCACTGTTACCTTTCACACCTTATTTTCTTTCAAAAAAATGAAAATTCTTAGTGAGGGTGGCTATTATGATAGTTATGAAAAATATAAAAGTCTTCTTGAAAGTGTAGAAGCCAACGAAGGAGAAGAGGTAAAAATCTGGAGTTGTGATCTCGGTTTTGCCTGCCTGCAATCGAATTTGCATGTGCATAAGTGCATTTTCCGTGCAAGTGCATTTTTCGTGCAAGCTTAGCTTGCATGGATCTGTCATTGCGCAGAAATGTAATTATAATTAATTTTTTAATATATTATTTATTATAATAATTATAATTAATGACTTTGTTTAATATTTGCAGAATGACAAAAGGATAGTTTATA
This sequence comes from Heritiera littoralis, assembly GCA_031772115.1. Classification (NCBI taxonomy): domain Eukaryota; kingdom Viridiplantae; phylum Streptophyta; class Magnoliopsida; order Malvales; family Malvaceae; genus Heritiera; species Heritiera littoralis. The sequence goes on along the minus strand of JAPDPK010000060.1, from coordinate 2,470,587 downwards.
GCGGAGAATCGAAAAGTGTTAATGAAGAAATATTTGATTGTACTGATGCATTTACTACTAACCAAGTAAGTAGTTTTAAAATTAATATAATGTTTTAATACAACTATAGTAGAAAAAACTAATTATTAAATTTATTTTGTTTCAGGTTTTCAATAGTCGAAATGCTTTGATCACATGTGCTAGAGAGCTTGGAAGAGACTTAGGTTTTGTTGTTGTTATAAGATCATCAAAAGTTAGTGTTCTTCGAAAAAGACCTAGAGTTCGACTTGTATGTGAAAGGTATGGAACGTATAAGTCAAATAGAGAAGAATTTCGTCGCTTGGGAATGAGATCAAAGAAGTGTAATTGTCCATTCGAGTTACTAAGGGTGAAATTGGATGGGAACGATAGTTGGGTAGTGAAGCAGTATATGGGATGCATAATCATTTGGCTGCACAACAGCTCGAAGGACATTATTTTGCTGGTCGATTGATAGTGCAAGAGCAAAGTATAGTGGGTGATATGATAAATGCCATATTCCGATGCAGGAGAGAAGAACGAGGTTTCTAACAACAGAGGCCTTAAGTTAGTGGATTTCATGGTAGCGCCACCGTATTTGACGACAATAGTCTTTCCCCTAATTTTTCGGATGTAAGGAAGTGATTCGGAGGGGATTTGCACCCAAAGTTTATGATCGAAATTGTGAAGCGGCGGAAGAGGCGGGTTATTGAGGGTGGTGGAGGAATTTGAAGAAGCTTTTATAGCTAGACGAAGACAATGAGAACTGGGGCGGAATGATGTTTTTGTGAATTTCAAGCGTTGGGTTTTTTTTACGGGGCTAAACAAGAGGAATTCTTGTGAAGAGCAACTGTGGAGGGATTTGGCCGTGGCTGTTGCGGCCATTTCTTTCTTTACTGTTTCGCAGTCTTGCTCTGCTTTGGCTTTGGCTCTAGTGCTTAGAGTAGAGAAATTCTATTTGCAACCCACAAAATGCTAAACCTACCCCACCTACCCCACCTCGATATTATACAATAAATTTAGTTTATGAGAGGACAATTTTAACTTTAAGATAACGCTGATTTGCGTAAATAAATTTGCACAGAACTTCATAATTCGTGAAAGTTTGCTTGTGCGAGCGCCACATGATTGCACAAGCAGGCTTGCGCGAACTGCGCAGGTTCACGCAAGCGAACTTGAGTGGACAGGAGACATCTGCGCGTATAATATTTATAAAATTTACTACACAAAATAATTTTTGTGATTTATTTATACTATAAAAAACAATTTTTATTTTATGAGTTTTATTTATACTATAAAAACAACTTTTATTACAAAAACACTTATGAATAAAAAGTTACTTTTCCCTCATTTTTTTTTGTCGTTGCTTTTTCTTCTCTTTCTGATTTTCTTCTTCTTATTCTACTCTTGCTTTTTTCTTCTGTCATTTTTTTCTTCATCATTGTTACCTTTCACACCTTATTTTCTTTCAAAAAAAATGAAAAATCTTAGTGAGGGTGGCTATTATGATAGCTATGAAAAATATAAAAGCTTTCTTGAAAGTGTAGAAGCTGACGAAGGAGAAGATGTAAAAATCTGGAGCTGTGCTCTCGGTTTTGCTTGCCCACAATCGAATTTGCATGTGCATAAGTGCATTTTCCGTGCAAGCTTAGCTTGTGTGGATCTGTCACATACATATAATTATGAAGCATTATGAAAAGAACAGAAAATAATACTAGAAATTTGAATACCTTTAGTAGGGATTCAAATAATACCATTTATAAAGATATATTAAGATGAATTTATATATGATGCATTGACAGTATATAGTTTTTATATACTGGCAATACATCAGATGTTGACATCTCATCAATAAGCCCTTATGAGCAAATTAAAAAAATTAATTTATATTTGCTTTTAAGAGCTTAGCATATTTTTTTATTTGTAAATTGATGAAGTGTTAACCTCTGATGCATTGATAGTATATAGAAACTATACTATACACTAACAGTGCATTATATACAAACCCTATTAAAATATGTACTTTTATGATTTACATATGTACATCATGGATGAATATATGTGCTGTCTTAATCCTCGTAAATTATAATTGGGCATTCGAAAAATATAGGAATTTGAATATTTCAATAGATAACTCTGTAATTAGATTTTTGAAAATAGATAGGCAATACAAACACCTTTCTAGCTAAACCCATTACATGTTCAAATCAAGTAGAGGAGCATGTCTTCAGTTCAGATGATACATGATAACTTACATACTCTAAACTTTATATAAATAAAAACGTGATTCTCCTTTTAGTAAATATTACTGTTACACGATATTTTATTGTAATTTTCCCAAACCACAAATTAACCAGACTGGTTTAAATTTTTTATTCCTTTTAATGTTGTATAAATTGCTATATTAGATTTAGGGGGTAATAATTTTTTTTTTTGGCAAGAGAGGAGGAAAATAAAACTGATGTGAACAAGACCTATCAACTATCCTTCATCTTTGTCCAGGGAGAGAGGCGTAGCAATGGCTAGCAGTTCATGCCTAAATTTGGCCAATACTCAGTCCTGCGTTTCTCTCTTTCCCTCCATTTCTCCACACTCAAAGCCTTCTAACGCTAAGCCTAACAAATTTCTCCTTTCTCACTCTTCTTTTACGCCCGTTTCTACTTCCTTCGCTCTCCGTTCTAATCAAATCCTATCTCACCCTCGTTCTAAGAAGCACTCGTTGCCTAATGCCCCCAATTTCCGCGTAATTTTCCTTTCCAATTCTACGGATTGACTTGCTTTTCCTCTTGAATATGTTTATGTATTTTGTTTCTTATTGATCGTATTATATTTTTGAAAATATCAATGACGTCGCAGGTTGTGGCATTGGCTAAGGCAGAGCCGTTGAAGGTAATGATATCAGGAGCTCCAGCTTCTGGTAAAGGTACACAATGTGAGCTCATCACTCAAAAAGTAAGCTTTTTTTTTTTTCTAAAATTTACTATTACGGTTATTTCGTCTTTTATATTTCCTGCTGATATCTACTTTATTTAAATCTGCTATACTTAATATCTAGGATTGTGTATCATATAAAGGAGCAATTCTTGGGTCGTCCGTTTTTTAGGTTAATTTTACTTGTTCACTTATACATTAAAATTTGGTTTGCTTTTCCCTTGAAAAAAAAAATACTAGCGATTAAAATCTTGCTCAAATCTTGTCTGGGATAACTAAATTTGCTATGGCGTGATCCATTTTTGTTAGCTGCTTTGAGCTTTTGAGGTTTGTTTATTTTGTTATTTTATGATAAAACATAGTTATATTTCATAAATTGTTTTGCAATCTGGTTACTATTGGGTGGAGATATCAAGGGTTACGGAAGTTAGTTAGATGTGTCCTTGCGTTGTGCTTAATATTGCGAATAGTATTTGGGTTTTGGGTTGACCTGCAATGGCTACTTAATTTGGACTTCTTGTGGTCTGAAAGAAAAAGGTCTTTTACAGTGTTTTGTGGGAGCAGATCAAGTATTTTTGTTATTCGAGGTTAGATTTGCAGAAATTGTATAAGAGATTAGGAGAGTGACATTTCTACACATTAAACCTAATCTAGCTGTGAAATAAAGTGGAGTTGCATGTGAGCAATGATGTGAATGAACAACTATTCTTGCTTGATCAAGAGCAAAATTTGTGATTATCACCCAATCAAAGCAACTAAGCCTTTGAAGAGAAGGCTATTTTAAAGTCTGTGGCTAGACACTTATTAGTTCTTTGTCCTGTCATATGCTTTGCTGTGTTCTTACTACTTGGCCAAATAGCATGTGTACCTTCTTCAGGCACTGCTTTCTTTCAATCATGATTGCTTTAGTCATGTTATTTTTATTTTTGTCCTTGCGTTGTGCATAATATTGCTAATAGTATTCGGGTTTTGGGTTGACCTGCAATGGCTACTTAATGTGGACTTCTTGTGGTCTGAAAGAAAAAGGTCTTTTAGAGTGTTTTGTGGGAGCAGATCAAGCATTTTTGTTATTCGAGGTTAGATTTGCAGAAATTGTATAAGAGATTAGGAGAGTGACATTTCTACACATTAAACCTAATCTAGCTGTGAAATAAAGTGGAGTTGCATGTGAGCAATGATGTGAATGAACAACTATTCTTGCTTGATCAAGAGCAAAATTTGTGATTATCACCCAATCAAAGTAACTAAGCCTTTGAAGAGAAGGCTATTTTAAAGTCTGTGGCTAGACACTTATTAGTTCTTTGTCCTATCATATGCTTTGCTGTGTTCTTACTACTTGGCCAAATAGCATGTGTACCTTCTTAAGGCACTGCTTTCTTTCAATCATGATTGCTTTATTCATGTTATTTTTATTTTTTTCATGCATGATTCACTCATTTGCAACTAAAGTTAAAAAAATTAGCAGATTGATTTTATTTTAATTTTGTTTATTCAGTATGATTTAGTTCATATTGCTGCTGGGGATTTACTGAGAGCAGAAGTTGCTGCAGCAAGTGAAAATGGGAAGCGAGCAAAGGAATTCATGGAGAAAGGACAGTTAGTCCCAGATGAAATAGTTGTTATGGTAGGGAAGATATTGTTCAGTTCATACAGAATGCTTTTCCTATTGATGAATCCTATAGTTTTGGTCTTAGATGGTCAAGGAGCGTCTATTGCAACCAGATTCTCAAGAAAAGGGATGGCTTTTAGATGGATATCCTAGGAGCTTATCACAAGCAGCTGCTCTTGAGGATTTTGGGATCCATCCAGATCTTTTCATTTTGTTGGAAGTAAGAATGTATTACTGCTCTTTTAATTGGTTAGCAACTTGCAGTGCATGCTGTTATTCATTTATAAATTAGTTTATAGGTATTTCAAAAAGAGAAAAGTTTATAGGATTAGTTTTTAATTAAAGCATCAAAAGGAGAAGGCTCTGTGCCATTGGAGGTTAAGATGTCCAACATGTCTGCAGGTTCCTGAAGATATTCTTGTTGACAGAGTTGTTGGACGAAGGTTAGATCCTCTTACAGGGAAGATATACCACTTGAAATATTCACCCCCAGAGAACGAAGAAATTGCTTCCAGACTTACTCAACGTTTTGATGATACTGAAGAAAAGGCATGTCTTATTCTTTCTAGTTTGATTGCTTGGGATGAGGATTTATGTGTTGTTTAGATTCTTGACACTTACCTATGTTTGGATCGGCGGCGGGGAAGGGAATGGAAAGGAAAGGAAAGCTAAGTAAAACAAGAGAAGGTTGAAAATCTTTCCCTTGTTTGGGAAAATTTTTTAGCTGAGGAGAGGAAAGAGGGGGGAGTGAGCACTCCTTACTTTTCCTTAACTTACTCAGTTTTTTTAAAACCCTAATTTGAGATAAACGGGAAAGAAAGAAAACTTGAAAAAAATTTGAACAGGTAAAATATCTAATTTAACCTTATTATATTATAAAATTTAAAACAAAAGAAGTTATAATTGGAAAAAAAAATTATAATGAATCATTTTCTTTCCTTTCCGCTGCTTAACCAAACAAAAGTTGTTAGGATTACTTTTATTTCCTTTATTAATTTTAGCTATCTAAACAAGGGATACATGTACCTTTTTCTTTCCTCTCCTTTCCTTTCCTTTCCATTCCTTTCCTTTACTAATGTCTATCCAAACATACTGTTAGTGTTTTATTTTCTTTAGTTTTTGTTAATTTGTCTTCATTTGTATTTGTGCCCTAGCATTTTGTTACCATTATTAAATTGACCAGGTGAAGTATCTTATTTTCATTTTTAGGTGAAGTTGCGGTTATGCACGCATCATCAAAATGTGGAAGCTGTACTGTCTATGTATAAAGATATCACAGTCAAGGCATGTTAAATTCTCTCTCTATGGCTTGTTCACATGCCCCATGCATAACGTAAATACATTTAAATCAAGGCTTGCCTAGGTTCTTGCAGAAAACAATGAAAAAAAACTGAATATTATGCAGTTTGGTTTGGTTCTAATTAAAAAAGGTTCAAATGTTAGTATTTGTAAATTAAAAACCGAACTTTTTTTGATTTCAGGTTTCCTACAAGACCCCTAAATTTCCAAATGCGCCTACTTCATACATTCTAACATAACTTGATAATATTAAATTCTGGTTAACATGGTTAATGTAGGAGAAATTTTCTTGTTAAAGAAGGAAATTTAAAGTGAGTATTGGCTTGGTGACATCAAAATGCAAGTTCCCATCCAAATGTTGGAATTTGGAGGTAAAATTTTATTGTTTTGATACAAAAAGTAAAAGAGGGAAAAGCTTCCTATTGTAACAAAAATGTTGAGAGTGCTTCTTAAAAATAAATTATATGTATTATCAAATAATATATAAAAGCATTCTCATTTCTCTCTAGTCTCAACTGAACTTTCTCCAAAAGCATGAGGTAGACATCTCTTCTTCTTAGACTCATCAATACCACTTAATGATTACTTCTTCCTTGAAGTTGCTTACTTTTCGCTTAGGACTTTCTTGCAACTTTCTCTTTTCTCAGCTTACATGAGGCAAGAATTTCTTTATGATCTTGCCAAATTTAACCAGAGATCCAAACAAATCCAGCCATATTTGTTTGAAAATCTGACCAGATATTTGGTTTGTTTATTTATTTTTGTTAGATACAATTTGATAAGATCAAGTTAGACTATTGGAGACAAGCTTTTAATCTTCTGAAATCCAAATTTGAGTTTTAGGGTGTTTTCTTTTATGTTTATGCTAGAATTTTAGAATGTATCTTATAATCTTTTCTCAAAAAATCATATCAACGAATTTTGGATATCTCAAAAGCTCTAACATCGACACCTCTGAACTGAAATTTTCCCTTCATAATTGATTTTTCCCCTTATTTCTTTTGGTTTCAGTTAGCAAAATGAAAAACCAAATGTGCTTACTTTGGTTAGTTTGTTTTCTGACTTTTCTTTGGATATTATATGTGCTATCCTGAGCCATATGAATCTGCTAACATAGATGCAGGATAAAGGTTGAGTATTGAGAAAAGTGCTTTTGGTTGGTTTTATTTCTGGAGGTTTAGAATTCTACTACTTCTAAAATTTTACTAGACTTTGCTGAATATTTCTATGTAAGAAGCTCAAAATTGACCTTTCTTCCTCTCTTACCTTTAGTTTCTGATCTCTAACATTCGAGTTCCCTCTCTTTCCCTTTTATTGATCCATTGCCTTGCTCCAGCATCAACCCTGGCCTCCCATATCTCCTTAATCAAATTCAACTCAACTGGTCATACATGCGCATTTTCTGGTCATGTGATTATAGGAATATTGTAACATAAAGAAAAGATAGGAAATTTTGTATCATCATCATCATGATCAAAGCTTTTATCCCAATACTTGGTTAAACTATATGAACCTATATATGACCTCACACTAAGTCGTCAGCTCCACTCATTCTTATCTAAAACAATGTGCTCTTCCAACTCCTGTTCTGTTATATCTTTCCGGATTACTTCTTTTCAGGTCTGCTTCAGGCTACCTCTAGCCTTACTTTTTTTTTATATCATTCATAGCCTCTACTTTTCTAACAGAAGCATCTATGGATCTACGTCGTATGTGTCCAAACCACTGTAAACAATTTTCATTCATCTTGTCTTCAATAATGTCACTCCAACTTTTTGCGAATGTCCTCATTTCTCATTCTTTCTTTTCTTATATATTCGCATACTATCATAGCATTCACATTTTTGCTACACTCATCTTCTGTGTATGCAGTCTTTTAGGTGCCCAACGTTCACTACCATAGAGCAATGTTGGTCTAACAATTATCCTGTAAAACTTGTCTTTTAACCATATAGGAATTCTTTTATCACACAACACACCTGTAGGCGCTTCTCCACTTGCTCCAACTAGTCTATACCTTTTGGGTCACATCACTATTGATCTTTCCATCCCTCTGTACAATTGACCCCGAATACCTAAATGATCCCGCTTAGGGATCGCGACCCTATCTATCATCATTATGTTTCTATCATCCTCTTTGTTTGAACTGAATTTCATTTCATGTATTCAGTTTTTACTCTCCTTAGTCTGAATCCTTTTGATTATAACGTCTATCTTAGAGGCATTGGAATAAGTTAGGCTGGTAAGAAAACCGGCATGGGTAGTAAAAGTAGATGTCTTAATTCAATGAATAATGTGACTTCAAATAAGAACAGATTGCCAGAATATGAATGTACTGTTTTTCTTTCTGATGGCAAAGAGTCAATAGCTGAAACACCCTTGCTAGATGAAGCAACTAGAATTCATATTTTGTCTAAGAATGATGATACACGTTAAGTCAAGATGCATTTAGTTTGAATCTCATTAATATGTGTTTATAAGTCATCAACTTCAATTCTTAATTTGTTGTTCTTCTTTGCTACAGTGGTGTGCATAAATCCTGGATTATTTGATTGCTTATATCATATTGGTTTTCTAAAGTTGAATCAGTGTGCATAATTGTGATACAATATCATTTTGATGTGTCATTCATGTTCAAGATTAATTATTGCTGACAAATACGTGTGGGAATTAAAAGCGGAAACAAAAAGGAATTGATAAAGGTATTATGTTGGGGTACAAATGTGAATTCGTTGTCTGCTAAATTTATATTTTGGCCGGAAAACTGGTTACTGGAGTGGGTTAAGATTAATCATCTTTTTTTTTTTTTTGATGAGAATGTGTCAGGATGATGACTTGGAGTATCTTTGGATCCCAATGCGAAAAAAAAAAATGGTTGGAAGGGAAATTTACCCTTTCATCATTGTTTTTAAATTTTATTATTATTTTATTAAAATTATCCTTCTTTAATTATTGTTTTCTATTTTCTATTTTTAATAAAACTAATTTTATCGCAATTCCAAACTAGCCCTTATTGTTTTGGCTTATTTCAGGTTAATGGAAATGTCCCCAAAGAAAATGTGTCTGCACAAATTGATGCTGCTCTTACACAACTATCCAAGCAAAGGAAGGCGAAATCTGAATCTCTAGCTTCATAAATGAAGAGCAGATTAAAAGGTGTTCGATGATTTCTATCTACTAGCATATTAAAATAAAACCCTTACATACAATTTATACTTAGACTAGTTCAAATTATCTTTATTTTCTTGATAAAAGGGAAGAGATAAATGTTAAGATCTTGATAGAGTTGAGTTCTTAAATTTTCATTTGTTATCATTAATACTGAATAATTTGCAACTACTTTATTAAATTAGATCATTCATAAATTGTAAAAATGTTAAATATTTTATTTTTATTTTTATTTTTTTAATATCATTTATTAGACATGTAGTACTTTTTAAACAGTTAATATGTCTGTAAAATTTTTTTAAAATAATATTTAAAGTTTAAAAAATCTTATTAGATATTTCAATATGTTTGTAAAAAATTTTTGAAATAATATTTAAAGCTTAAAGTCTTATTAGATATTTTTATTTTATTTTATTTTACCAGTTCATGTAAAACAAATATAATTGGTGAAGATTAAAAACAACAAATAAAATGACTTTGTGCAAAAATTAAAAAACCTATTTATGTAAGGATAATATAAAAAAATAAAATTTATTTAGAGAAAATGCATATCAAAAGAATATTATTATTATTTTTTTAATTTTCAATTGGCATAGGATGGGGTGTTTTGGTACTGAAAGGCAAAGTATATTAATTTTAATATCTATACCTACGTTATATAAAAAGAATTTTAAACATTTTAGAGTTGACTAGAGGTGGCAAAAGTTGACCCGACTCGAAAAATCCGTCAAATTAATCTGAATCCAAACCCAACCGATCCGATTTGACTAAAAAAGTCAACAATTCAAATCCAACCTGATCTGAATTCGAATTGATCCGAAACTAAATTTATCCGAATTCACATTAATCCAAACCCGATCGGATCCGAACTCGAATTCATCTGAACCCAAATTCATCCGAATTTAGATTGATCCGAACCTGAATTGATCCGAATCCGAATTGGCCCAAATCCAAATTGATCCGAATCCAAATTTACCCAAATCTGAAAAGATTTAAACTTAAATTTAATGTTATCAATAAGTATTTAAATGTTAAAATTAATTACCAAAGTATTTTAATATAGTAAAAATATAATTTTTTTCAATAATATGAGTGTTATATATATTTTTTAATCTAGTTAAACTTAAATATTCACTTTTATATTGCATTTATTTGAACCTAATATATAATTATTTAATGACTAATCTATAATAGAGTACAGAAGCTATATCACCTACACTTAATGTCTCCAATTATTTTATAAAAATCAAGATAAATTAAAGAGATATATAGTATTGTTTTATGATATTTAGTAGGGATTATTAAATCACTTTGATTCATAAAGTTATTAATTATTATAGAAAATAAAAATAAAATGAAAAAAATGTAATTAATTTATGAATATTAGTAAATATATTATAAAGAAAACTATCATACAGATTATTAAATATTTTGATTATTTCAATCCCAATAGTATAATAGGTCATGTAAGAAAAAAAATTTATTTTCATGAGTTTTGTAATTCTTAGAAATATGGTTTTAATTGATTTTCATATCAGATAAATCACATCGAGATGACCAAGGCTTAACATAATAAACATGTCCAATCGACCCGAATCCAAATCCAACCGACCCGAATCCAAATCTGACCAACCCGAATTGACTAAAAAAGTCAACGACCCAAACCCGATCTAATCTGAACCCGAATTGATCTGAACCCAAATTGATCCAAATTCAAATTGATCCAAACCCGACCTTATTCGAATCCGAAATGATCTGAACCCGAAATAGACCGATTTTTCTTTGACCCAAACCCGACTTTATCCGAACTCGAAATGATCTGAACCCGAAATGACTCGAATTTTCATTAACCAAAATGACCCCACCCAAACCCGATTCGACCCGCCCATTTGCCACCTCTAGAGTTGACACTTGTCTACTAAGAATTTCTCTGAATTGCCGTGGATATTAAGGGTTTTTATCTTTTTGTTTTTAATAGCATTACAAAGCATTTTAGGGGAATTTCTAAACCCACCCCATTTTATGCTAAATATATCCCATCCCGTTTTTAAACAGTAAATTTATCAAAGCAAATGACGATTTTACCATTGCAAGATCACGCTGCCATGTTCCTTGTGCAAGGAAATTTGCGTAAAGCTTCATACTACGCGCAAGTGAACCTGTGCGAACGGCACGTGTTCGCGCAAGGTCACTTGCGCTAATAGGGGACTTCCGTGAGCATGAAGTTTGCGCAACAGCACTTGCGCAAGTGTTCTTGCGCAGAAAACATTCAATCAGCCAACCTAGATTTCGCACAAGAACAGTTGCACTATTGCAAAAAATCATTACACGCGTTAAAATTTTACTACACAAAACAATTTTTGTGATTTATTTATACTATAAAAAATAATTTTTGTTTTATGGGTTTTATTTATACTATAAAAAAAACAATTTTTATTATAATAACACTTATGAATATTAAAGTTACTTTTTACCCATTTTTTTGCTGTCTCTTATACTTTTTCTTCTCTTTCTGCTTTTCTTCTTCTGTTTTGCTTTTTCTTCTATGATTTTTTTCGTCGTCACTCTTCCCCCATTTCACTCTTGCCTTTCACAAAAAAAAAAGGAAAATCTTAGTGAAGGTAGCTATTATGATAGCTACGAAGAATATGAAAGCCTTCTTGAAAGTGTAGAAGTCGACGAACGAGAAGAGGTAAAAATCTTTTCTGTGCTCTTGGTTTCGCCTGTTGCGCAATCGGATTTGCACAACAAAGGCACCTTAGCGTAAGTTTAGTTGCGCATAAGTTATATTATCGCACAAGCGGGCTTGTGCGGAAGTGCATGTTCCGCACAAGCCAGCTTGCGCAGAAGTGCCTGTTTCGCGCAAGCTGTCATTTCTGTGCAACCTAGCTTGCGTGGAAATAACTGTTCAGGCCACTACTAGCGTTAAAATGTGAGGTTTGCGCTAAAATTATAATTAATTTTTTAATATATTATTTATTATAATAATTATAATTAATGACTTTGTTTAATATTTGCAGAATGACAAAAGGATAGTATATAGCGGAGAATCGAAAAGTGTCCATGAAGAAATATTTGACTGTATTGATGCATTTACTACTAACAAAGTAAGTAGTTTTAAAATTAATATAATGTTTTAATACAAATATAGTAGAAAAAACTAATTATTAAATTTATTTTGTTTTAGGTTTTCAATAGTCGAAATGCCTTGATCACATGGGCTAGAGAGCTTGGAAGAGACTTAGGTTTTGTTGTTGTGATAAGATCATCAGAAGTTGGTGTTCCTCGAAAAAGACCTAGAGTTCGACTTGTATGTGAAAGGTATGGAACGTATAAGTCAAATAGAGATGAATTTCGTCGCTTGGGAACGGGAACAAAGAAATGTAATTGTTCATTCGAGTTACTAGGGGTGAAATTGGACGAGAACGATAGTTGGGTAGTGAAACTAGTATATGGGACGCATAATCATTTGGCTGCACAACAGCTCGAAGGACATTCCTTTGCTAGTCGATTGACAATGCAAGAGCAAAGTATGGTGGGTGATATGATAAATGCCATGGTAAAACCAAGAAAAAGATTAATGATGTTGAAACAACATGATGAGAAGAATGTAAGTACCATAAAGACCATCTACAATGCAGGAGAAAAATATAGAATGGTTGACCATCTACAACTCATGAAACACTTGAATGATTGTAAATATGTTGAGTGGCATAAGAGTGATGAGTCAAGTGATTATATTAAAGACTTATTTTGGGCACATCCAACAGCTATAGATTTGTTGAATACTTTTCCCAATGTATTAGTTATGGATTGTACATATAAAACTAATAGATATCGACTCCCACTTCTTGAAATTGTTGGTGTAACATGTACAAATGTAACTTTTTTAGTTGCATTTGTTTACTTGGAGGCTGAGCGTACTGACAACTACACTTGGACATTAGAGAAGCTAAAAAGCTTGATGCCTTCTGATTCAACATCTTCTGTCATTGTTATTGATAGGGATTTAGCATTGATGAAAGTAGTACAGACAGTGTTCACTAGCGCAATTAATCTCTTATGTAGATGGCATATATAAAAAAATGTACTTGCTCATTGTAAAAAGTTGTTTGAGAGCATGGAGAAGTGGGAGGCATTCATGTCAACTTGGGGCGTTCTTGTATCCTTTTCAAATGAGTATGAGTATGAGGCAAATTTAAGTTTAATGGTCTCTCATTACCGTTCTTATCTTAGAGCGCTCGAGTACTGAAGAGATACTTGGTTAACTGAACATAAAGAGAGATTTATTGCTGCTTGGACAAATAAAGTAAAGCACTTTGGAAATGTTACAACAAATAGGTATGTAGGTTTGCAAGGTTTAAAAATTCTTATTTTCACAACTTATACAATTATTCATTATAATAAACATTGTTCTAACGCATGTAGGGTCGAGAGTGCACATGCGAAGTTAAAGAGACACCTTGGAACGTCCTAGGGAGATTTTGATTCATCTTGGAATGTTATCAACTCCCTGATTGAGCTACAACATACGGAGATAAAGGCTTCGTTCGAGAGTTGTTGAACATAATTTTAGACCAGCTTTGTTTAGGGAGTTACGGGGATTGGTTTCTAGGACAACATTGAATATAATTTTGAAGGAGGCGCATCGAGCAAATGATACTGGCATTGACCATCTTTTTTGTGGTTGCATCATTAGAAGCACACATGGGTTGCCTTGTGCTCATGGATTGCTAAATTCATGAGGGACGGGAAACCTATTCCCTTATCCGTTTTGGATCCTCATTGGTTGAAGTTGGACTTGAAGAAGAAAACTATTGATTACTTGGCTGAGTTGAATCTTTATGCCGAGTGGGAGCTAATAGTGAAACACTTCAATGCATGTGATCTCTCGGGAAGATTAGCCTTGAAAAAAAAATTAAAAGAACTAGCTGATCCAACAACTACATTCCTTATTCCTCCACTCGAGAAGGCTAAGATCAAAGGCTATTCAAACAAATTAACTCGACATGCCCCTTCATACTTTGAGATTGTTGAATCTCAACATGATAGAGCATCAACAGCCGTTTCAGTAAATTCAGCAACTGAGAGGATGAAGCTACCAGTTCATCAAAAAAAGAAAGTTAAACACTTCAATGCATGTGATCTCTCGGGAAGATTAGCCTTGAAAAAAAAATTAAAAGAACTAGCTGATCCAACAACTACATTCCTTATTCCTCCACTCGAGAAGGCTAAGATCAAAGGCTATTCAAACAAATTAACTCGACATGCCCCTTCATACTTTGAGATTGTTGAATCTCAACATGATAGCGCATCAACAGCCGTTTCAGTAAATTCAGCAACTGAGAGGATGAAGCTACCAGTTCATCGAAAAAAGAAAGTGAAATTTATTGATTCTTTCCCTTTAGAGATACACCAACACATACACTCTATCATGGATGTTGAGTCAGATGGACATTGTGGTTTTCGGGCTATAGCTAGGTTGTTAGGCATGGGTGTTGATGCATGGGCTAAGGTGCGACAAGATTTGATTGAGGAGATATGTGATTTCCGAGCTTATTATGTTAGTCTCTATGGATCAGTGGAGCATGTTGATGAATTGTTAGAGACATTATCATATTTCAACACACCGGCTCCTTATGATAAATGGATGACTTTACCCGATATAGGTCACTTGATAGCAACAAAGTATAATGTTGTGCTGGTCCATTTATCTTCAAGACAATGTTTGATATATCCCCCACTTAGAACTGCACCACCTACACCACTACAGGATGGATTCATAGCAACTGGACTTGTTAACGATTCACCTTTTGTTGAGGTATTGATAATGATATGTATGCCAGACTTTAGATATTTTGTATTTTATTTTTTATACATTTAACAATGCTATTTTTCAAGTATTTATGGAGCCGTTTGCACCAATACCTCCGATTGCATGCAATTGGCATCGGTATCGATGTGATTCTGCTGTGAGTGGGAGCTTCCATATGTATCTCGCATCGAAGAATTCCAAAATTTATTGTCGAGATCAGATGTTGTCATTAGAGAAACCATTGACTTAGATGAACTATGATATTATATTAAATATTACTATATTTTGATACGTATGCCTTGTTATGATTGTATTATCGATTTACACCTTATATGTTGTAATAACATTATCTAATATTATAAAGATAAACTGTATGTTTAAAAAACAAAAATCACTAAATAAAACATTAATCATCAATAAATTATAAACAAAAATCAATACATATTTTAATAACATTATCTAATATCATAAAGATAAACTGTATCTTTAAAAAACAAAAGTCACTAAGTACAAATATACTAATCCTTCGACACATCCGATATAATTGTCTTGCCTCTCCTCCTCCCAAACCTAGTATAAAAACGTATAGCTGGAGGAGCTATGTTTGATGTAAATGGTGGAAAAGTTATCTCTGATGTAACTGGTGGTGCTGTCTCCGAGGAAATAGGAGCTGGTGGAAAGGCTATCTCTGATGTAACTGGTGGAGGAGCTGGAGGAGGAGCTATCTGTGATGGAGCTAGAGGAGGAGCTGAGGATGAAGCAACATCTGACGACCCATATATTATGTCACGCAGGTCGTAAATTCCCTTTGTCAATGTCTCCACATCTTTGTTGCCACTAATGAGTAATTCAATACGAGACATTGCACTCGACATGTGCTGTAAGTCAATACATGAAAGAAATTTTATCAAATCAAATATTATAAAAAATTTGTATTCACTTGGGAATTAGTGTTAATAACTTGCACTAGAATAATCGAAATAGACCAGGTGAGCTTGGAACCTCGATCTACGTGCTGGGTTTTGTACGAATCGATGAGAAATGGAGTCATACCAAGCCATATAATCTAGAGTTGTCTCTCTTGGGATCACACACTTTCGTCCTTTATTCTCTTCTGTGAGGACATACATAGGTCATCTATGCCATAATTGATCCATAAACTGATAAATAACATCGTAAGTGGCGCTCGTACTACCTTTCCATGCTCTAAATGGAGCCAAAGATCTCAAAGGTACAATCTGTATATAGCCCCATTGTCGTAACACTCTCCCTGGATGATACAGCTCCACGACATCCCCAGCTTTTAAGCTGACGGTGAAAAATGTGATCGGAGGCAACAGATGATGTTTCCGACTATCTGCATAAGGATCTTAGCATACCTGATTACACTGAAGGTCATCTAGCTGCTCTCGCAAGACATTCACATCCTGGCCATAAGTACATGGCTTCCATCGTCGAGCTCGAGGCATACTATCCTCATAGTTGAAGTTCACCTCTAGACTTAACGACGGAAAGTGCTCATAAATCCAAGCCTAAATTAAATAAAACATTAATCATTAATAAATTATAAACAAATAAATTATAATTAACAAGTTACTTAGATAAAGTAAATTATAATACCTGTAAAACGGTCATATAGCCGCCAATCCCATGCACTTTTGATCTGCTCGTAAGACCCAACTGTCTATACATATGAGCAAGAGCACCTGCACCCCACGTGTATTCACTAATAACCAGTAGATCCTCTAAACAGGACAATAATGATACGGCAACATGCGATCCACTCTTATCTATAAAAGGTGTGCACCCAAGTAAGTGAAGCAAGTATGCACGAGTAGCATATACTATCTCCTCATCACTAGAGCTATCGGTGACATTGCTAAAATTCGTTCTCACCACTGCAATGTCACATTGGACCCACGACCGATACTTGTCACCACTTGAGCCTCTGTAAGAGAGACTCCTAACAAACGTACTAATAATCTAACGGCGTGCTTCGCAAAGATGTGACAGCAAAATACGATCCCTCTGGTCACTGGTATGCCTAGGAGTGTAGCTACATCGTCCAGAGTAATCGTCATCTTTCCAAAAGGCATATGAAATGTATTCGTCTCTGCCTGCCACCTCTTAAAAAAAAGCAAAGATGATGGTGTTGTTGCATGTGCCGTAACTACAGTCAACCAAACTCCCTAAGCTGGACTGCAAAATAGAGGAGCGAATACGAGACCGATCATTGTATAAGATCCACTGAGAGATTTTCTTGCTATGATTAAGGACCTTCAAATTACCTTGCTCTTATATCAAAAACAACAAACAATAAGATCATTTCAAAAGCGACATGTGATCACATATTGCAAAAACAACAAATATTATCAAATTTTTGCAAGGAGAATTACCTGCCCATCTCATATTGCAAAAGCAACATGTGATCTAAAACTTCTAAGAATTAAGGTATTAGTTGGGCCTCCAGGACAAGGCTCGACTTCCTCCTCTGCATACTTTGAATCTAGCTGCTCAGCCTGCTTGACCTACTCGACAGGTTCAACTTGTTCGAGTTGCTCGGCCTGATATCTACTAACTCGCCATCTCCTCTTAGAGCCGGTAGGTCACTGTCATCTTCCTTGAGATGAACCTCCATCTCATGTTAATGCCATGTTTGAAAAAGAAAAATATTTAAATAATTATAAAACAAATTAAAAGCTAAGGCATTAAGTGCATTTAACAATATCTCTTCCTTATTAACATTCTTGATTTTATTCAAAACTCACTTATACACTTTAGAATACTTATCATTGAGCTTTGACTGCTGTGTTTTGAAAAAACATATTGCAATTTTCTTGATTTAATAGAGAGGTGTTAAAGAGGTGTAAGCAAAGTGTGAAGAGTGTGTGTAATAGTTGAGTACAAGTGTGTGAGGAAGCAAAGAGTGTACAAGTGAGTGGAAGTGTGAGTGAGTGACGTGAGGTGTGTGTAGTGCAAAGTGCGAGTAAGTGAGAAATAATAGTGTGAAGTGTGTGTACATTGTAGGCAAGTATAAATAAAAGAAAATTTTTGTTAGTCACTCAACTCCATCATTGACTACTTATTTTGTTGAATATATATTTACTTTGTAAAATTGATCCTTAGATCTATGAACTTAATACTCAAATAAGTAGACCACGACAAGTATAAATATTTTTTTTGATATCTACTTTGATTTAATCAAGATTTTTCTTGTTTGTCAAGTGTATACATATATGAAGTGTAAGCATTATCTTCTTGTTGAAAGAGACAATATATCACATTATTTATTTTTCAGAGAATGCTTTAATAGAACATAGCAAATTCTTAATTGCGCAACTTTAAATTTATCATTAATTAACATTCATCAAGCACATACCTAGTGGCAATAGTCCTACAGTACAATAGCTTGTAGAGATTGATGGCACCAATTGAAGGGAGATGGTGGCAATAGTTTGTATAATTGCAAACTTTAGTTAGATGATGAAATCAAAAATCATAAAAACCAAGCTTCAAGAAAGTAGTCAAAACCAGAAACAATCGCGTAAAGACCTTTGTGCAAGGCCCAGCCTCACGTAAGACCTTGCCCAAAGGTGAGAGGCCCTGCACGGAGAAGCTTTCCTCGGGCAAGTGAACTTGTGCACGGTTGCTTGCCTCGTGCAAGTGAACTTGTGCGGGGAAGCTGTCCTCAAGCAAGTGCCCTTGCGTAAGGAAACCTGCCTCGCGCAAGTGTCCTTGCTCGAGGAAGATGTCCTTGCGCAAGTCTCCCCGCAAGGCCTCACAGCCTCACGCAGGTGGCACATTCCCCTTTCCCTAGTAAATTTACAAAGGTAAAATTATCTGAGCAGCAGCCTCAACCATGAAGGAGGAAGAAGGAAGGAGGAGAGGAGAAGGAGAAGGAGAAGAAGCAAGAAGAAGGAAGAAGGAGATGATTGCTAAACGTAAGGTTAAAAGTGTCTTTTAGTTAATAAGGTTGTTTGGGTGGGATAGGAATAGTAAAACGTGAGGTACAAATAAAATTTCTCGCATTCTAGTTGACAGGTGTTCTAAAATGATAAAAGTGTTTGATGCTTGGGCTGGATTAGAAAAAGAAAGGGAAGAAATGTTGAATTCGACTTGTTCAAATTAAATTGGATTAACTTCGATCGATTGAACTCCAGATAATTTATTTTCTTATAATTTTATTTTGTTTATTTAATATTTAGTTTTTTGACATAAATTAAATGTATGAAATTGTTTTATAAAATAAAGAACAATAAAATGATTAATTAACTAAATTATTTTGAGATATCAAAAATTAAAAATCATAGTATTTTAAAATAATTAATTTTTGATTTATTAATATATTATTTCTATTATTATTTAATTTAAAATTATTCTTCTTAAAACATTAGTTTGATTAACAAATATTTTTTAAATATTTGAAGAAATATCTCAATTCCCAAGCGAAACGAGGTAGCATTCTAGTTTAGTTAAATGAAGAAGAGAATGAGCTCATTGTAAATGGTTACACTAATGCCAGTTTCTAGTTAGATAAAGATGACTTTAAGTCACAATCTGGCTATGTGTTTTGCCTAAATGATGGCACTGTTAAGTTGGAAAAGTTCTAAACAAGAGACAGTGGCCAATTCTACGATTGAGGCTAAGTATATAACGGCTTCAAATGCAGCTAAGGAAGTTGTTTGGATCAAAAAGTTCGTCACAGAACTTGGAGTAGTCCTTACCATTACTGATCTAGTGGCACTCTATTATGACAACAGTGGAGCCATTGCATAAGCTAAGAAATCTTGGTCTCACCAATGGTCTAAACAAATACTCAAGCCCTTCCATGATCGATTGGCTGTAGTGCAAATGGAAAAATGTTAGTGTATGCGTTATAGGCCAATCGGATTTGGACTTATAGTACACTTAAGACATTGTGATTATTTATGTTATTTAATAATACATGGCAGTTATTTATCATTATTGACTATATTTAATTTGATCAAGTCATAATCAAATGATAAAGTCCCTAGAATAGTGGATTCGTATCAAAGGAATCAAAGTAGTGACTTTGATAATGAGATCCTTATGATACAAAGAATACTATTCTTAAATATCCTTAGTCATAGTATCATTGAGAAGGGACATCGGTGATACGGTAAGACTAACCTGTGTTAGATTCCTTTGGGTGACTGATATCATAAGTCATGGACATGGTGATATTTAGATCAACACATGGGTGATCATTGTGAATGAATACACTGGATTGACCCATCTCGAGAAGTCTATGTGGATCGTTACATTGAGTTTTGTTAGCTTTAAATTGACAAGTATTTTGAAAATGACAAAACTCAAGCAAGATTAGAAATGATTTTTATACAAGTAAATTTGCTTTGAATAAACTCAATGATTGAACTTATTTTAACAAAGTCTTGGATTGCGATTTTAAAAAGTCAGTAATACTCTCAGAAAAGTGTTTGAAGATTTTGAACTAACTTAAAATCACAAAAGCCTTGATTTTTGCAGTCAACTAAGTGCAGGAAGCAGTACTGGACAAAAGGGATTGATCCCTACTGTAGAGGGATCGATCCCAAGGTGGCAGAAGGCTCTTAAATCATCCGGGTGAAAGTTGGATAGCATTCTGGAGAAAAGGGATCGATCCCTACTGTAGCAGGATCGATCCCTTTGCCCCAGACCTGACAGTAACGGCTAGTTTCTGAGGTTTTCAACGGGAAGAATTACATTAAATGCTTCACCAACTGTTCTATCCGTTTGGTGGGTTATAAATAGTGACATTTATGAAGTTTGGAGCAAGAACAAGCACTCAAAAATCCTCAAGCTTCAAGAAAGAAAAACAAGTCTGAAATTATTCATTGTGAAACTCCATTTGTGAGAGTTCTTTGTGTTCCTCACCCTCTCACTGAAAATTCTGTTATTCAAAGGGGTGAGCTATCCTTGTAAGGTCTAATATTGTAGAGTGTGGGAATACTACAAGGGTAGAGGATTAGAAGGAGATTTCTAAAGTCTCAAGAGAAATTGTAAGAGGTCTTGCCACACCTTCAAGTGGTTTGTAAGCATTCTCAAGGAAAAGGTGAATCAAAACCTTGACAAGGAGTTCAAGGAGAGAGGATGTAGGCAAGAGATTGGCCGAACCTCTATAAAACTTGTGTTTGCCGCTCTTTCCCTTACTCTTATTTACTGAATTTATTTTATTGTTGCTTATTTGACTTTGATTGTGCATTAAGAGTTAGGAAAATTAGAAATAACTAGAAAAACCGATTCACCCCCCCTCTCGGTAGAGCCAACAAGTTTCATTAGATGTTCTCAAATGGCAATGGTATATGTGATCTTTAGACTTGAGATCACCATGGTATCCTATGTGTGGATTGGTGTACTTTAATGCTGGTAAACGTAGCTCAATAAGGGTTGCAAGTAAGACTGTAATTAGGTACATCATGAATCATATAAGGGTTGTGAGTGATCAAGATAGGATTTGTCCTTCCTGGTAACAAGAGTCTATATCTCAAGAACTCTCAATAGAGATTAATGATTGAAAATCTGTGGCCACAATACAAATGAGATTTAAGATGAGATCTTGAATTCATTTGATTAAATCATTTATCCTGAGTTTGAGAAACAATGGAGTTGAACTTTAATAGAGATGACACGTTCCATACTCTATGTTCAAATGAGATATTAGGTGACAAAAGGATCGAATTATACGGTAATTGTTCATTGAAAGGTTGTCGTCAACTCACCGACATTTTCATTACTTGGGTAGCCATGATGCATTGCTAGATGGCAATCTTGGCTTGTGATTTATGAATGAGATTCTGAATCACTGCCAACGTAATGGAAACCTAAAGGGTCACACACAATAATGGTATGACCAAAACAAGGTAATTGGAGTTGGATCCATGTGATGAATCCTAGTGAGACTAGAATCCTGTTCCGACTAGAATCCTGTTCCAACTAGAATTCGAGATTTAATTAATAGTAATTTTACCTCGAGATTACTAAAGGGTATTTTGGTCTTTTCAATTATAATGAGATTATAATTATGAATTATAAATATAATAATTCATGGGCAGACCAAATTATTAATCCAAATGCATAACCAATTGGTTGTAGTGCAAGTGGGAGATTGTTAAAGTATGCCCTACAATCAATTGAATTTGGATTAAGTAATTTTAAAAGGCCTAAAAGACCCAATTTAGTTGGATTAAAGCTAAGGCCTTTTTAGGGTTTTGTTAAGAGGCACTATAAAAACAATATTAAGACTAAAAGTTAGACATAATATTTTTTATAGCAGTTTTGCCTCTTGGAGCTAGCACTCTAAAAAACAATTCCCTTTCTCCTCCATTTGCTTTTGATCACATCTTGTCTCAGGCAAAGATCTTGTTTTGTGTTTTACTCGTGTGGATACTGTTAAAGGGCTTCTCTCAGCTAGGAGTCTTGAGTTAACGATAAATCAAGGGCTGTTCGTGGGCTGCCATATTTAAAAGTCGAACATTCCTACACGAGTAAACCAAAAGGTTAGATGATTAATCTTGTTGCATGATTTTGGTGATTTTGATTTTATTGTTTTTAATCCGCTGCTTATTTTCGTGTATGACATGATAAGCCGAGGCAACAAAACCTTACATCCTCACCATTTTCTCCCAAACAATGATTAAACATGCTCTTTTGAAACATTAGAAAACTACTGAAACCCTAATTTTTATTACTTGACATGAATTTCTGCAAATCATTTTCTCATTACTTGATAGAAAAAATGTACAGTGAAATTGCTTGTCAATTCTAACCACCCACGAACTAAATAAAAAAAAGAGTAAAGTTGGAGTCCCACACGGGGAGCAGCAGAATCTCAGCTATCATATGTGGTTTCAAACAAAGAGTAAAGTTTTTTTTTTCCTTTTGTTATAAAGAATGAAAGTTTATTCTTACATAGCCGGATGAATGTGAATTGAAAAAAAATTTAAAGCACATTTTACTTTACGGTAGGAAGATGAAGTGGTTTAGCGAGTATTGTTTTTTATTTATTTTAAAAGTTAAAAAATATGAGATGTTGATGACATGGTAAAAAATATAGTATATTGGGAAATAAATTTATGAATATGGTAATTTGGGAAATAAGATTTTTTTTTTGGTGAAAGGGAAATAAGATTTTAAATGACAATATTAAGATAAAAAAAACTACAAAAAAGTATATATTATTTATACTTATCTTTTCACTTATTTATTTACTTTCCATATATATAGATATATTAATTTGTTGGGTAGGACTAAAAGTAAGTGCAAACGAAACAAAAAGAATTAATTGAAGGTTTCACTTAAAATAGGTCAAACGAAGAAAAAGCTGCAAACGAAACAAAAAGAATTAATTGAAGGTTCCACTATAGGTCAAACGAAACAAAAAAGTGCAAACGAGTCGGATCTTGTGTCGGGTAGGGAAGCGGGTCAGGCCTAGTTCTCCTTTTCAAGCTCGAAATGACGACGTTTAATGCAAATAGAGTCGCTCTCAAACACTGCCTTTTCTGATCAATTAATACAAGGATCGAAACATCATTCATTCACCCCTCATTCAGTTCCATCGTTTTCACTCGGTAACCAAGACAATTATCTCAGTGTTTGTGCTGTGAAAAAAGAGAGAATTATTACTTTCAGAAAAGGAGAAGGATTTGCGGCTCAAAAAGGAAATTTTGGTAGAGGAACTGATCTCCAGCGGACAACATCGTAAGCCAAATTGTTCTTTAATTTCTTGAAAGTTCTTTTCTGCATTGATTTGGGGTTTGATTTCGTTTAGTGGGTGGTAGTTTCTCTGATCTTTGAGTATTAATTTGTTAAAAAAATTTTTCTGCATTGATTCGGGTTTTATTGGCTGCACTTTCTCTTTCTTGGATTGTAATTAAATGGTTGTTGAATTAAAAAAGAAGATTAGTTCTTAATTTTAAGCCGTAAATTGATTCGTACTTGGGTTCTCAGAAAGTGCAAGATATGGTTTCTTGTTGGTTGAATAAGGATGCTTCTTGTAACCATCTTGCTGAATAACTAATCCAAACACTTACCGTTTTCATTATTATAGATGGAGGAAAGCTTAGCCTCTCCAGAGAAACTTCTGATAGCAAATGAAGTCCGAGAGACGTTGCTACTGAAGGCTCAAGCTAGCTCACTTAAAGAAACTGCTGTGGAGAGCCTTCCTGCCATTCGAAAGGCCCGAGGCATCATCAAAAAATCTGACTGGATGGTTGCAAAAAAGGAGCTAGAAATAAGAGTTCTGAAAAGGTTGTTAGGTCGGTTGAGAAAACAAAAGAGAGATATCAAATTACAGACGAGATCAAGCAGAGACTTCCTTGCGAGTTTTAGACCATCTGATCGCGCTGCTGAAAGCGAGTTGAATATGAAGCAAAACGGCAGAAAAATTTAATGGATGAATTTGACATTCAAGTTAGGCAGTTAACACGAGAACACAGGGTTTGTCGACTTGATAATATCAAAGAGCTTGACTTCTTACACCAGATAGGAATGAAGTGCAAACCTGTGATTGACATGTATAATGAGTAGCTGAAAGAAGCAGCCGAGAAAAACGAAACCACTCGCAAGGTGCTGTTTGTTTCAGAATTAGAAGGTAACCCTTCTTGAACCACAACATTGTAGTTGAAAATCTGCTGGAGTACATTTACAGTTGGTTGCTGAGGACATTTGTGGTCATTTGTAAACTGTCTAATATAGCTTGATGCACTTTGTTTTACTTAGCAAATGATGCTGAGAAACAATTTTATGGCATTCTATTGAAACTCATATTGCTATTATCTTTAGTTGTCAATCTTTTCTCGTACAGTTTACAGTTTTACTGCCATTACTGATTAGGACCAAACTTATTGGTTATGGTGGTTGAATGGACCAATACTCTTATGGACAATAAATAGCATCAATGAACGGTGAAACGATGAAGAAGATACAGAAAATAACTAGAATCATACCAATAACATATTTCTAACAAATAACATTTACAACAGGCAAAGAAACCATATGTGTTCAATGGAAAGAAAAACATCAATCACTTCAACCACTCTCTCTAACGAATTTAACCACTGCCACGTAAAAAGAAGGCGAAGTGTGAATCTCTAGCTTCATAAATGAAGAGCAGATTAAAAGGTGGTTGAAAATTTCAATCTACCAGCATATTAAAATAAATCCCTTTTATATAATTTGTATCTTTATTTTTTTGATAAAAGTGAAGAGATCACTGTTAAGATTTTGATAGAGTTGAGTTCTTAAAGTCTTATTTGTTATTATTAATACTGAATAATTTGCAGCTAAATTATTAAATTAAATCATTCATAAATTGTAAAAATGTTAAATATTTATTTTTTTATTTTTATTTTTTTAATATTATCTATTAGACATGTAGTACTTTTTAAACAGTTATACCGCTGTATTACTATGCTAGTAAGGTGTTTAATATGTCTGTAAAATTTTTTTAAAATAATATTTAAAGTTTAAAAAATCTTATTAGATATTTCAATATGTTTGTACAAATTTTTTGAAATAATATTTAAAACGTAAAAAGTCTTATTAGATATTTTTATTTTATTTTATTTTACCAGTTTCACATAAAATTTATATAATTGGTGAAGATTAAAAACAACAAATAAAATGACTTTGTGCAAAAATTAAAAGACCTATTTATTAAAGGATAATATAAAAAATTAAAATTTATTTTGAGAAAATGCATATCAAAAGTATATTATTTTTTTTTTTAATTTTCCATTGGCATACGATGGGGTGTGTTGGTACTGAAAGGCAAAGTC
Source organism: Heritiera littoralis (assembly GCA_031772115.1). NCBI lineage: Eukaryota > Viridiplantae > Streptophyta > Magnoliopsida > Malvales > Malvaceae > Heritiera > Heritiera littoralis. Next base: position 2,444,972 of record JAPDPK010000060.1, on the reverse strand, counting down.
TATTGATTTTAATATCCATACCTATATTATATAAAAAGAATTTTAAACATTTTAGGGTTGACACTTGTCTACTAAAGGTAAGAACTTTAAACATTTTAGGATCGACACTTGTCTACTAAAGACAAGAAAGGATTTCTTTGAATTGCTGTGGATATTAAGGGTTTTTTATCCTGTGGTTTTTAATAGCATCACAAAGCATTCTAGATGACAAGTGTTCTAAAATGATAAAAGTGTTTGATGCTTGGGCTGGATTAGAAAAAGAAAGGGGAGGGATGTTGAATTGGACTTGTACAAATTAAATTGGATTAACTTTGACTGAACTCCAGATAATTTATTTTTTTATAATTTTATTTTATTTATTTAATAGTTAGTTTTTTGACATAAATTAAATGTATGAAGTTGTTTTATAAAATAAAAAGTAATAAAAATGATTACTTAACTAAATTATTTTGAGATATCAAAAATTAAAAAATCATAATATTTTAAAATAATTAATTTTTGATTTATTAATATATTATTTCTATTATTATTTAATTTAAAATTATTCTTCTTAAAACATTAGTTTAGTTTGATTAAAAAATATTTTTTAAATATTTGAAGAAATATCTCGATTCCCAAGCAAAACGAGGCGGCATTCTAATTTAGTTAAATGTTTATTCTCTCATTATTTGTGAGATTGCTTGAATTAGGGTTTATGAAATTTTTTATAGTAAGTTTAAATATTCTGACTTATTATAAGATCAAAAAATAATAATTTTTAGACTAAGTATAAAAAATCTAAACCATTAATTAAATTTTTAAAATTGTTAAATAAAATAATTTATATGTTAAAATACTATAAACAAAGAGATAAAATATGTTAAATAAATAAATAAACGTCTTAAATAAATTCATCATTTTCCTTGTATCTCTCCGTTCCCTCGCACCAACGGCGACACTTCCTCTGTTAGATCGCCACCAGCGCCCCTTTCCTCTCTCGCTTTCTTCCCAGTATGCCCATGGGTGGTCGCCTCCACACCTCGATATGACCTCCTTCGTGAGTGTTAACTTAGTTCTTTGTGGATATCTCTCATGTTTTGCTGTTAAGGAAAAGTGGATGTGAAGGTGAGATGAAAACAGATTGGGAAAGTTTAGTTGGTTCAAGTTTTAGGAATTTTCAAGCTTCCTTCTGTTATATTATTTTTTTGAATGGGAAGAGAGCTTGAAATCAAGTGCAATTATGGTTTCAACACATGGAAGAAATAGCCGTTAAAACTAATTCAGTCATTGAAATAATGAACACAGAACTGTTACTATTTTCTCCCATTTTTGCATTCAATTAAACTCGTTCCTTTTTCTGTTTTTCCTCTTATGTTTGTTCTACTATCAATTGGATGAGTACATTATTTTATCAATATAGTACAAAGATTCAACAAACAAGCGAGTTTGTAACCATTTTCTCCCTATTTGATCTTGGATTTACAATTAATCTGCATTTCATGTAGTTCTGTTATTCAGTATGTTAACCAAATTTGAACAAAAAAAAAATATCATGATTTTCAAGCTTAATCGAGCTCGAGCTTGGTTCAAGTTTTTCCTGAAGTCGATTTCGAGGCTTGAAAAATAGAACTTCACCAAGTTCGAGCCGATATTCAAATTTTAATTTTCGAGTCAAGCTGGAGTTCGAGCATATGACTGTATGGACTCGCCTTGATTACAGTCCTACACCCACCCGTCCACTCATTTCTCGAGGCTTGGTTTGCTCCGCCCCCTAGACTTGTCTCTCCTCAAGTCAAGGTTCCTATTTCTCATCTATTTTAAATTAATATTGCATAGTCGTTGTTCGACAACATGTGTGTGAGAGATAAATAAACTAGGATTTATGGAAGGAAACACAAGGATGTCAAATGTAAATTGATCATTTTTGGTTTTCCTTCCTTCTGTTAGTCACAACACATTTACACGAAAGAAGAAGAATGAGAAGCTCCCTTTTCTATCGGACAAGTTATTCTACGTGGAGAAGACAAAGAAGAGCAAGTGCTAAACCCCATCATTCTTTCATTTCATCAGCTTCCTTCTCTACTGCAGACTATGACACTGGTGACTCCTTTCAAAACAATCCTTCTAAAGTCAAGATCTTCGATCGCCACCTCAAACGCAAACAAGTAATACTATTTTCAAATTTATATGAGTCTAATAGTTGTTATTTAATCAATAAGAGATGATTGATTTTGGTTGGCAGCGTGATCGAGCTGCATGGTTGCTGCGTCCTGATGATTCCTTTGTACAGGCTGTAGCTGAGAATCTATTAGATCGCTTGGAGGTTGTTGTCTGCTTTGCTTTTGCTTACCATTTTATTTAGCAAAAAAGTTTCTTCTATTTTTAGTTAATATAAATAATTTTGAATAATATAAAATTTATTTTTTTAGAAAAAATGCACGATTTTACTTTTATATAAAAGATTATATTAGAATCGGCATTGCATTTTATATATCTGCCCCTTTTAATTAATTATGATTTTATTTTCTGTCCTTTACCTATTGCTTTGAGCAACTTTTTAAGAAGTAACGAAAAGAAGAAACAAAAGCAAGCAGCAAAAGCAACAACTAGAAGGAGGTTCCTTGGAATACTGAATAGAATAGTATAATTGTGAAAAATCAGTGATGTATTTGCTTTTTGTAGGACTGCAAGAGAACATTTCCCTCGGCATTATGTTTGGGAGGTTCTCTGCAAGCTGTGAGGCAATTGCTGCAAGGACGTGGTGTGTGTTAATTAGCATGTTCCTCTACTACCAGTTTTTACATTTCTATTTATCTTGTTTAGCATGGCAATTGTTATACATTGTTGTCCATGTATTTTGAAGAATTATAAAGTGTATCTTTAGAGCTTATTTCTATTGGGTGCTGAGGACGGGGATGAGTTTCTGAACTCTGGTGGCAACTTCATGAATGTCAAATAATAGGGTTTCTCCAAACCAGCCACAGAGAACACGTTCAATTGTGGTTAGGATAGTAATGTAGCCAGTGGCCTTTTTAACTTTTAGAGGGAAAATCATTTCAATGATGCGATCCTTTTCTCTAGGTCAAACGGTGAAAGATTTGAGTTAAAGCTTTCTTTTTATTTGGTAGTGGTTAAATTAGTTAGAGATAGTTGTTGAAGTGATTGATGTTTTTCTTTCTAATGAACACATATGGTTTCTTTGCCTGTTGTAAATGTTTTTTGTTAAAAATATGTTATTAGTATGATTCTAGTTATGTTCTGTTTCTTCATGGTTAAGTTTCTTGCTTCTCAATTAGATAAATCTTTTACAACACCCATTTGAAATCAAGGAGAAATCTCAATGATTTTTAGCAGACCAAAAGCCAATTGCAAATAAAGTATACAATTTGTTTGTGTGTGATGACTGTTTTAATGATTAAGGCTTTATTATATGAGATGGTTGTTGCTATGTTATGGCACGGGATTGTAACTTCTGCAGATTCCCATCCTAGAATTTTTCTTATAATCTGCTTAATTTTGGTTTATTCTTATAGTTATAGGGTGCATGTTTATTTTTTGGAATCTATTTTTGAGCTGCATTTGATTGTTGATTTTGCTACTTCCTCTTTGGCTTTTGGAAGGAAAAAAATAAAGAAGTAAAATGTGGATTTGGATACAGAAGCAAAAAACTATTTTGAAGACTATAAATTAAAATCTTTATTTTAAAGGTAATAAAAAGTTTGATTTTAATTTTATACCAAACTATTGTGCCTGATTTAGAGCCACCATTTGCTCGTTTTAATGAAATGTGGATTTCCCTTTTCAGCATTTAGTATTTACCCTCGCAAATTAGAGCATGCAAATAGCTGTTTATAACTCAAGTTGAGAATTACCTTCTTTTCTGCATATTTGTACAAATATGTTCCTGATGTTAGTAAATATTTAGTGAGGTATGATTTATTTGAATGATTGAATCAAAGCTAGCCTGTGTTAATAACCATTATAAATCATAACGATACTGAAAAATGTCTGGCATCCAGGTGCAGTCGAAAAGTTTATCATGATGGATACCTCATATGATATGTTAAAGCTGTGCAAAAGTTCTCAGCCAGATTCCTTTAATGAAAATATTGAGACATCATATGTGGTTGGTGATGAGGAATTTCTGCCCTTCAAAGAAAGGTACACATGAAAATTTTACTTTATATTTGTTGTTAGAAACTTTCATTCATATTCTAATTGCTTGTATTTGTTGATAAAAAGTTCGGTAGATCTGGTAATCAGTTGCCTAGGGCTCCATTGGACAAATGATCTTCCAGGAGCCATGATACAGGTATGTGCTTCATAGTTTGTATAGTTCAGTGTATTAAGCATCCATTCCATTCTTGGTGCAATAATATTCTGAAAAAAAAAATCTTGGTGCAATATGGCTTAGCATTGGCTGGAAAGCAATGAGGATGCTATAAGTGTGTAATGGATGGTTGGGGTCTTTGTAACAAGCTTAGTTGTTGTGCATATACTTGAGCATGCATGCACACACACACACACACACACACACGCGCGCGCGCGCGCGCGCGCGCACACACACACACACACACACATATATATATATGTGTGTGCGTGTGTGTGTGCTCATACATGTTCAGTCCATCTTTTTGGGAAATATTAATTTTTCTTATCTCATCTCTTTGGACAAGGTTTTACTTCCATACTGCTAAAATATTATCAACCAATAATAAAATATCATGTTTTTAATTGATTTGTGTGACTGCAGCTAGTGAACTTGCATTCATGGTTGAAAAGAAGAGTAAATATTTTATAATGCATGTCATGTGCATATGTGAATCTTGAATGCAAGCTAGTAGCATATAATTATAAGATCATCAATGTTTGATTGGGAGATGTCAACTCACTATAATTACAGGTGGAGATACATTGTGCTCCAGGAGAGGAGTGCTAAAATTCAATTATAAAGGCCACAACTAATTTATAAGCCATTTTTCTATTGTTATAATCTAATTTAGGTCTGTTGACACTCTAGAACAGCATCCTACTCCGCCAGCCCTTCTTTATTATATTGCTTTTTATGGAGTTTCTAAGTTAAACTATATAATTTTTTGTGAAATATTCAGCTAAGCTTTTATATCCTTGTCAATGACAGAGTCATGTTCATTGTATTTATGACAGTGTAAACTTGCATTGAAGCCTGATGGCATATTCTTAGCAGCTATTCTTGGAGGAGAAACCTTAAAGTCGTCTCTACCCTTTTTTTTTTCCTATACTGATTAAACCCTAGTCTACACATTGATGCATGTGTTGCCTTCCTTTCTAATTTTGTAGCTTATACTTTTGGATAGGGAGTTGCGAATAGCTTGCACTGTAGCTCAGATGGAGCGTGAAGGAGGCATTAGTCCACGGGTATCACCTTTGGCGCAGGCATGTATCTTGCTACATGTTTTCTCTCAAATCAGTTCCTCGGGTGGTTATAATATTCGGAGTTTTCTAATCTTTTATAATATAATTCAGTTGGTTATGTATTTTTTATCATTCAGTCTTGTTTACTTTATAGCAATTGCAATTCCACAATTGAGTTATACTGTGTGCTTTTATTTGACGTATCTATATATCTATATCTATGCTATATATAACAATGGCTTGAAAGATGTAAAACTTTTGAGGAGATTTTACACACACACACTCATGCACACATGCACGCATGTGCGCGCACGCACACTCACACTTATCACACACACTTTTCATAGGTTGTTTTCTATCTCGTTTTAAACTTTTGCATCATGAACCTGTATAAGAAGCTAGGTTGTATCTTGTATTTGGGTTGTTGATCATGGTATTGCAAAACTGAAGTCAATGGTGATGTTGAAATTTCAAACTTAAAGAAAGAGAAGCAGAACAAGCTCTTGATATATATAAATATATATATATATATATATTTATATAGGTTTTGGGGGGGTGGGGTTGGAGGGGGAGAAAAATGTCAGTGTGAAAAATATTGGTAATAATGGTGGGAACCCGAGCATGTCTGATTAAAGTAAATGAAACGCGAGGGAAAGATAGTTCGCAATCTGCAAATTTTAATTTGGTTTTTCCATGTAGATTTAAAATTGACATGGGCCATAAGTGATTGAGCTTGTTTTGAGTTAAATTAATCATATATTTTAGTTGCACAATGTTCTGGTTATGTCTGTTTAATATGAAAGATAAAGTCTTCACAACAAAAACAATTTTCTTCAAAAGTAAAAGAACAACATTTTCCGTCACCCTGGTGTTAAGCAGCAGTTTAGCTTTTCTTCTTCAGGTCAGGGATGCAGGCAACCTTTTGACCAGGGCAGGGTTTGCACTTCCTGGTGTTGATGTCGATGAATATGTGGTTAGGTATAAGAGTGGTAAGAATTTCTTTTTAACATTTTTCTATTTTGAATTTTGACTTATACAGTTCTAATAGGCATGTGATCTATATAAAATTTAAATTTTCTAGTTCTTAACCATGGGAATAATGTCTGGGTAAAATTTCACGTTGACTGCAACTTATTTTTAAGGATTGCTTTAAACAGATAGACATGTACATAGAGCTAGCATGAGTGATTGAACAATTTGCAAATGGGAAAACCAAGTTCTTATGAAATTCGGCATTGGTTGCATTCATGGAGATTCTTTTAAAATGCTCATACCAAAATTTTTATGAATTTCTTCACATTTTCTTGTGGAATTTGGTGACAGAATGAATTAAGAAACAATAAATAATGAGATTTGGTTGGAGTGACATTCAGAGTTTCCAATTAGTGACGTGGTATTTGTTGCAGCCAAAAAATGCTTCTAGCTGTAATAATTCCTCATTATTATAAGAAAAGTCATAGGAAATGTGTATCAACGTGATGTGACATGCAGAAGAGAGTATTTAATATTGGTTTGAACCCTAATGTACCTTTACACTCCATACAGGTTCCCTCTTTAATGATGATTAATTGCTCTGCTATTCTTTACATTGATTAATTTGTTACATTATTTTTCGTCATCATTAGACCTTTTCTGTCTCTTGTGCAGCCTTGGATCTAATAGAACATCTGCGAGCAATGGGCGAAACTAATGCTTTGCTGCAAAGGAGCAATGTAAGACAACTTTTGGACAATGACGTCTATCCAATTTAATCTAGGTGATACTTATTCAAACAAGGAACAAGATAGCTAACCTTAAATCTTGTTAAATTTTCATCTGTTCTATCTTGAAACCAGATCCTGCAAAGGGAAACAGCACTAGCAACTGCGGCCATCTATGATTCATTGTTTGCAGATGAAGATGGTACTATCCCTGCAACTTTCCAGGTCAGGGCTTTAATATCTTCCAGGGGCAATAATTTGAAAGAAAGATCATATGCTTACCATCAAATCCTTTGTTTTCTAATATCCCTATGTGATATCTGTGATCTAAATTTGCTCCAGTTATTCATCATCTTACAATTTTCTTATGGATTATTATTTCTGTCAGTTGACTGAAAGTAAAAGAGAATTGAAAAAGCTAATTCAGCAGTCCAATTTAGGAGAAACTTAGAAAAAGAAAAACTTTAATACTCTCTCTCATTTTCAGACAAACAAGGCAAAGGGCCCTAGGAGCACTACACAAATCTAGGATACTAACACCTATCACATCTCTCGTAAAAAAGTTTGCAACTCATCATGCAGGACACAGACCGCACATGGTTGCAATAAGCTATTGTTAGTAAATGAATCAGCAATGAATGTTTTTTCTTGGAATATGATCTGTTTTTTCTCCTCCTCCATTTCTCTTGGTTCCAAAATTCTGTCTTGTTGGCATGTCTTGTAACTGTTTCTTCCTTAATCCATCGAAAGCAAACAAAACATCACTATTCACTACCACCATCTAACAAGTAGAAAGAATGTCAGCCTGTGGAGTGCAGAATAGAGAGAGAAAGTGAGGAAGGAAACTCTAGGGCTGAGGATTAGGGATGGTTGTTCTAAGATTTGGTTGTAAAGAAATAAAAGCGAGAGGAGGAAGGCCAAAATACCAAGGCTTTTTTATGACTATTGACAGGCGAATATTTAGTCAAAGAGAGAAAGTGGGTAGTTTGGAGTGACTTGGGGAAAAGAAGGAAATGCTCAAACGTATCCTTCTTTAGGATTTTATTAGTTGCATTTGCTGTTATATTAAATGAGACTTAAATTTCTGTAGATTACAAAATGCCTTTATCTTTAGAGTGCTTCACCTTCTTAGTTAAGCACACAGCCAACAAATGGGCATATAATCTTTGTTGATTGATTTGAATAGCTGATTTACCTTTCATTGTTTGCTAATTTTCAATCCACCCACATGGATTTCAAAAAATTTCTCCTCTTTTCTTCCATGCCACTCTATACTGCTAAAACCCATGAGCAATCAATGGAGTCACCTGAAGATGAGGTAAACATGGTGTGAAAGGAACAAATCTAGTTTGACCAGAAGATAATAACACGAGCTATAAAATTTTTATCATATTTTTAAGAGGGAGATTAAATTATATATTGTTTTACAATTACCAGCATTTTCATGACTTATCTACTACCACCCAGGTACCACCCAGGTAAGTAGGATTTCCTAATCTCTATTAAATTAAAGATCTAACTTGAGTCTTGGAATAAAATTATTAAAGAATGAATGAGTCATGTCTTATGGGAGGTGTTTCAACTCAATCATTACTTGCTTTTGTAGGTGATCTACATGACAGGGTGGAGAGAACATCCTTCTCAACAGAAGGCCAAAGGGAGGGGTTCTGCCACCTTATCCTTCAAAGACCTCCAAAAGCAATTTGGAAGCGGGAGTTGATATCTCTGTGTACCTGAGGCACTGTTCTTCTATTTATGTGAAGAGCTGAGAAGCTTACAAACTACAAAGCAAATAAGATTAGAGACGTTGCGAATAAATTCCTTTACCTTGTAATGCTTACCCATCAGGTTTGATGAATTTTGAAACTACATTTACTAGGATGTTTTGGATATCATCCCATACTTGTAGTAGCTAAATGTTAGGTGATTACTTACAAGGTATAACTTCCATAATTCTCAAAATTATACAACTAGATTAAGTGAGATTAAAGTATCTTATAACGTCAATAATTTTTTGATTTAGTGATTAAGGAAGAGTTGTGACATATTATAAGGTTTAGATTCGAAATTCCACCCCTACTTCGAATTACTAAGTATTCCCTTGTAACAAAACAAAAAAAAAATTATAATCAGTATAGGCCAGAAAAAGTGCATAGTTACAAATTTTAAAGTTGATTATATATTTTGTTTTGATTCAGATTAATTCAAGTTATTTTGTTATCATTTTGAATCGAGTCATTTAAGATTGGAAAATTTATTATACTAAATCACAATGAGTCTAAATAGTGTATACAAATGATCATAATAATATCAAAATTTTCTTATTTTAGGCGAAATAAATGAATGAATATATTAATAATAAAATAAATTCTATTTATGTACCAAAAAAAATTTATTTTAAAAGAGTTAATAAAAAAATAATTTAGTTATCTAATAAAATTAGTATACGGAAAAAATTAACAAAACAAAAATAAACGTACAAAGTTTTTTTTTTTTTATTAAATGAAAGAAACTTTCATTGATTATGGAGCACTATAAGCAGTAACGGTTATGTTCTGTGTCAACAATGGACAAGTCGCCATTAGTCACCAAAGTGTGTCTTTGCCATCAATTGAGCGGCTTCATTGCCCAAAGTCTTAAATGTAAATTGAAAATTCTCTTCCAGTTTTCCATCTAAGTTCCAACATGAGGATTGATCTGCCTTGACACAAACTTCTCCAACTAAATGATGGTATACAACTAATCTTTGCATGCATGAAAGAGCAATTGGGAAAATATTTTGCTTTTAACACTTTGTAACATAAGGATTGAGGTTATTTAAGTAACTTTCAAGCCTGTCTGGCAAGCAATGCAAGATTTAAAGTGTTTAAGCATTTGAACCCTAAACCTCCCATTGATTTTGGAAGGCATAACTTCTTCCACTGCAACCAAAGAATTCCATGCTGTTTGTCACCATACTTCCACCAAAATCTGCACAAAATGACTCAGGCAGTTTAAATACATTCATGGCAAAGTTTGGAACTAATTGAACCATGGGTTTTCATTAGCACTTCTTTCCTAGCTTGTGATGCAAAAAAAAAAAAAAATCTCTTTCCATCTAGAGAATTTCTTCCAAATTCTATCTTTAATGCCATTAAAGAGTCTTCTTTTTGAATTACCTACAATAAGTGTCAAACCAATATATTTTTCTATATTTTGCACAGCTTGAGCACCTTAAGAAGTAATAATTTGATTCTTTACATGATCTGCTGTATTTTTGCTGAAAAATAAACTTGATTTATCCAAGTTGACTTTCTGGCCTGAAGCATCTTCATGGCATCTCAGAATCATCTTAATCTTATTGCATTCAACCTCATCTGCCTTGAAGAACAACAAGGAGTCATCTGCAAAGAACAAATTAGAAATTGGAGGTGCATCTTTGCAAACAGATACACCAGTGATCTTCCCCATTTTTTGAGATTTTTGCAACAACTTTGCCAATCCTGCAACACATAAAATATCCAAGCTGTTCTCCATTTAGCTTTATAGAAAAAGAAACTGTTCTGACACAATGCATGATTTTATCTACCCAGGTAGCTTGAAACCCATTTTCCTCGTATGGATTCTAAAAAAAACATCAATCCCGTCGTAAGCGTTTGAGAAATTCAATTTTAATTCACAATATCCATAACTACCATTTCTTCTATTATTTATGGAACGAAGAACTTCATAAGCAATCATAAAATTATTAGTGATCAATCTTCCAGGAATAAAAGGCACTTTGTGAATCAGAAATAAACTTTGGCAAATTATACTTAAACCTATTAGCTAGTGTTCTTGCTATAATCTTATAGATTATATTACACAAGTTAATGGTATCCTCTGGTGATTAACCTTTGGAAAAAGAGCACATGGATATGTAGGTTCAGGAATAGTCAACAAGAAACACTTAGAAAGCGCTTTAAATTTAGAGCAATTATAATGCCGAGATTGAGCTTTCACCTACATTCAAGTTAGTTTTTAACTGCATTTCAATTTTTCCATTGGTGACTTGGTGAGGTCTTGATTTGTTTAAAAAAAATGATTAGTCAGATTTCTAATCTAAAGCATTAAGAAAAAAAATTGTTGGGTGTTTTGGTCATGTGACTTAGACTTGGTAATATTAGATACGATAAAATAACATGATATACAGACTATTAAAAAATATTATGAAGATGAGAGTAAAATTTAGTAAAAACTATGAGTATGACAAAAGCTAAAATAAATGTTGTGTTTGAAGTGTCCATACAAATTTTGACACAATAATTTTTATATTTTACATATTAAGAACATTATTTGACACAAAACAAAAACAAAAACAAAACACAAATATGAATTGCCACGTATAATGATATAAAAGGATTTTTTAACCAACTGTCCGATCGACTCGCTCTCGGGTGGCTAGAGATTCCATCTTAGTTTTTAATCGGTTTGGAATTAGCTGTGTGGTATTTTGCATGGTTAGTTTTGTCAAAATATTTTTATGACCTATTTTTTCTATAAGAAAAGAGGAACTCCTAAAATAATTGAAAAAATTGTAAATATTAACAATCCAATTTTAATTTGTCAAAATTTCCTTTTTCTAAAAATAAAGTTAAAAACATTGAATGAACAGTTTGATTAAGCCTGAGCCTTTATGTTTTCTAAACTTTAGATGCTAGTATTTTTTTTTTTAACCATTTGATCTAAGTTATTCGACTTGGAGGTAGCACTGTCAAAAGGGGCCAAGGCCTGTTGGGCCGGCCCGGTCTAACCCATTTATTCAGGGCTTAAACTTCATTTTTGTAGCTCATTTAACAAAGAGAGCTTTTTTGCCCGGCCCATTTAGGTCCGGGCTTAAATGGGTCAGCTCGTTTAATTTTTTTAATATTTTTAATTATATTAAAATTTTATTTTTATTTTTATTTTTATTATTTATATGTTTAACATTTTAATCAAAGTAAAATATATAAAATTAATACTATTTAGTATTACTCATTTACTTCAAACCAACCCAATGACTCACAACCTCTTACACATACTAGTTGGAAGGGGAAGAGTACATTTGCTTTAAGTGATGTAAGTTCATTTTTGTTTTTTAAGTATATACTTTATTTTAAATTCTCTTTTTTAATGACAATTAATTTATTTTGAAATGTCCAAGGATATAGGTTTTCAAAAGATTTGAAACTATTACCCAAGAGCACGTAGATCAGCTGGTAAGGGGCTGTTCTAGCTTAACCAGAGATCTCGAGTTCGAGTCTTGGGTATGCAGCTGTGTTAAAACTCTTGAGGGAGAGCTTTGCCGCCCTTTGGGTCCTACCCGGCTCGAATCCGGATTAGTCCTATACCATAATGGTGTGGGGAAACTGGATGGTTTACACAAAAAAAAAGATTTGAAACTATTCAAGTGGAAAAACCAAAATCTCAATTCGATCTTTATTTGGAAGAGCTAAGGATTATGAGTCGCATGATTGAAAATTTAAATGTGCTGCAATGATAGAAAGATCATAAGCCAAGATTTCCAAAGCTTGCAAGTATAGTTTATGATATCTTGAGTATTCCAATAACAACAATAGCATCAGAGAGTTTTTTTAGTATTGGTTCTTGTGTTTTAAATAAGTATTGAAATTCTATAAATCATGAGAACGTGAAAACTTTCATTTGCATCCGAATTGGATTCTTGGTTTTGAAAGTAATGTTATTAATTAGTTGACAATTTTTAATTAATTCATAAGTTTAATTCTTGTGATTTTTTATATTGTTCTTTATTTATATTTGTAAATGGCAAAGTTGAAAAAGAATTGATTGAATGTGATTGACATTATGGAGGAGATGGATGAGCATGAATCTATTTATCATGTTTTTTATTTTTAGGCTTAATAGCCAAATAAACCCTCAACCTTTAACCCAAAATAGAATTCAGCCCTTAATGTTTTATTGCGTGAAATTCAGTCCATAAACTTTTTATTTCAGTAAAAATAAACCCTCAACATTTTAAAATTATGCAATTAAATTCAAATATGTTAAATGACACTAATTGCCGTTAGTATTGCACACATGGCATGACACGTGGCAGCCAAGTAAGCTATCCACGTCAGCTTTCACATTAAATATACTAATGACAGTTAGTGTTATTTGACAGATTTGGACTTAATTGCATAATTTTAAAAGGTTGAGAGTTTATTTCCATCAAAATAAAAGTTTATGGACTGAATGTCACGCGATAAAACGTTGAGGGCTGAATTCCATTTTGGGTTAAAGGTTAAGGACTTATTTGGCTATTAAGTCTTATTTTTAATATGATTGAGACATGTTTTTCAGTATCTAAGTTTGTTAAAACAATTTATATTATGCTTGTTAAACTATTAATATATAATGTTCAAATGATGTTGAAGACTTGATGGATTTGATGTGAATTTATTGATGTTTGCTTAATATTTATTTCAAATTTTACTTTGTTTATTTACTAAAAATGAGATTTTAATATGAAATTTAACTTTTTTAATTTCTTAGGGCCGGGTATGAGCTTGCATTTTTAAGCTCATTTAACTAAAAGAGCTTTTTGACCTGGCCAATTTAGGCCATGGCTCAGGTCGGCCCATTTTGACAGTGCTACTTGGAGGGATAAATTTGCATACCTTTGGAGCTTTACACCGTATTTGACTAATTTATTCAAGCCGCCTATTTTGACAGTGCTAGTTGGAGGGATAAATTTGCATACCTTTGGAGCTTTACACCGTATTTGACTAATTTATTCTTTTGAAATCGATGATTTTTTTTTTGAAAGAACAACGTAAATTGGACCATAGCTAGCAATTAAGATTAAATCAATAATTTTGTAAGACGTTATACTTGAATAAAACATAAATAAAGCACAGGTTAGTAAATAGTAACAAATATGCAGGAAACATAATAACTGGATAAGCAAGCACGCAGCAGAGGGATGGATTATGATGAAAAACAGATCCATACAGATAGAATGTGAAGCTTCATAATAATGGCCTAACTTATTCAAGTCTATGATCATATGTTTAGGTAAACAGAAAAGAAATACTTGCAGAAGACGATCTCTTTTCTGTTACCGGAAATAAGGCATACGCCTTTCTCATTCCATTGAGCACAGCTTTTGTTCAAATATCCAGACAAAACTTATCATTTTGACATCTTAGCCGTCAGCTCTCTTACAAGCTTCGCAGCAACCATTGCAGTCATCCCATCAACAGTGTCGCGTTGTGGGTTGAACTCTACCACATCTGCTGCAACGAGATTGCCTTGGACATTGTGTAGGATGTTGAGAACATCGCGAAAGGAAAGACCCCCTGGTTCAATGTGAGATACCCCCGGAGCAAAGGCAGGATCAAGAGAGTCCACATCCACTGAAATGTACACGCCCTTTACTCCTTCCCCCAGTTTCTGTCAAATAATGTTTGGTTAGCTAGTCTCAAGTTGTATTTTCTTTCAGTTTTCTCCAAACAACAGCTTTTCTAGTGTTCAATTCCAAAAGAATCCGTTTTAACTTTTGTAAAACATTTTATGCAATGAAGTTGATGAGTGAAAACATATTAGCCATGTGTGGGGAGAAGGAGAAAGATACAGAAGGGCAAGAAAAATTACAGACAAAAAGACACGAGAAAATGCTAAGGAAAAGAAGAAGAGAATGAGAGAAGACCAGGTTTTCCAAGAAATGGCGGTCTCTTGAAAATGTTCGCATTTCATATTGCTCCACTCCAAACCTTTTTCCTTGTTCTCTCCCTTCAGTTGTTATTGATCTGATACCAACCTTCAATAACAGTTCATCAACCAATTAGCTGCAAAACAAGATATATCATCCCTTTTTGTGCATTTGGTGATGAGATGTTTATGTGACCGCTCTCAAGGTTAAAACAATAGAGGAACGAGGGACATAAACACAACGGATGAAATGACTAAAACATCCTATAAGAAATTACATCATTCTCTCATCGAAGAACTCGAGGCACTATAAACACAACTTTCCACAAAGAAGGTAAAAAAAGTAAAACTAAAAAAAAGCAGGTGGCAAAAAAAATATATAGTGAATTGCAAACTCACTACTTCAAATCCAAGATAAAGATCTTACAATATCAATCAGAAAAATACTTCCACAAAACTTAACTGACATTTTCTAAATTTCCAGTTGGAGTCATTATTTGGTCTAAGAACTATTTATTGGATAGCAAAATATGAGAGCCATTGATACAGTTTATTGAAGAAAAGAGATACCTGCAAAAGGCGCCTAGCATAACCACCCTCCATAATTCGAGCAAAAGAGGATGCATGTGAAAACTTATTTCCTTCAAAGGCATCATAAATATCAGGATGGGCATCTAAATGAAGTATATCCAACGGTCCACCCAGCTTCTCAGAGACAGCTCTTACAACAGGAAAAGATATTGAGTGGTCACCACCTAAAACTAATGGGCGTAAGGGATCCTGTAAAGCACGACATTGAAAGAGTTGAGATTCATCTATTTGAACCATGTGTACTAGAAAGATAATCCTGTATCAATTGCAACCAGAATCTAGATAATAGGCTCCCTAAACACCAATGATCTTCCCTCTCACCAAAAGTTTTGGTTAGAAATTTTGGACGATAAATCAAAGTGTTCCAGTAGAAAGACCAACAAACCAGTGAAAAGCAGGAAGAAAACAATAAATAAACTTATTTCAACCTATTTAAACCACAATGATGATAACAAGGTTGTTTCCAGAGACAAAGTTCAGAGTTCAAATTGTGGATAAATCGAAAATCTTTTTATCTAAGCAGTCCAAACACCAAAACAATCATCATAATTAGTCATAGTAGTTCTGAAGAAAGAAGCCAAACAGACGCTCACCTCCTCCATTACAAGCTTGACAGACTCACTTATGACATTCATCAATCTATCATCATCCACGCCACAATCACGGATTTCTTGGACAGGGACATCTCCAACATCAGTGAGCACCCTTGGATCATTTAGTTGCTTCCCTGCAAGACCAAGGATAAGATTGAGAATATTATTAATAAGCCAGTGCATGAACTTTTTATAATTGAGATTCCAAATTTCAGCCAAATCCACTACAATGATGACTTGATGATCAGAGTAGTTAAATCTCTCTGCCAGAGACAGAACAGAGCAGATAGCCATTCATGATGCCATGGATATAACATCTTGTCCAAACAAAATCTTAATAAGGTCATCATAGAGGGATGTTGAGCTGTTAGTCTGAAAGGAAGTCGAGCCAGCTACCTTCTTCAGTTGTTGAGTTGGTGCTGCCACACCAGATTGCCTCCCTAATTCGAGGAGGAGCAAAGGCTGGTCCTTGAAGAAATGACGAGTTATGTCCCAAAGGAACTCCGAGCAGAGAGGTGGATGCCACCGCACCGCCTAAAGCGCGTACAAGTTGTCCCTAACAATTAAATTTTCAGATTACTGGGTTTTGAATTTCGATGCTCAAAGGAATTAAAGAAGCAATGGGAGAATCAAGTAGCACATATGTATTGAATACCTTAAGCTTTGCCCTTTCGCGAATAAGGGTAAGAGAAGCATCGATTACACGATTTTGGCCCTCTTGTATCAAATCAGAAGGTATGTTTGCGGCATTTAGTTTCTGCAAGTAATGAACTCCTCTCCGCGCTATCCTTATCCCCATGCCTGAGCCTGACATGTCCGCAGAAACCCTGTAAAACCATTGTTTCTCGATTTATGAAAGGATTTCAAGAACAACACTGATTCATGTTATAAACGATGAAAGTTGCGGCATTGTGTTTTGTACCTGGAAGAATAAGCTTAACAGCAATAGAGGAAAAGGAGATGGCGAGATTCAGACTCTCACTCAGGTACTCCACTCAACTCAGAAATGATTTTTACAATTATAACGGGCACTTCGCTTTAGCTTTTTCAGTTGCAGACGCCAAAACCACCAACTGGATTGGATTAAAGATGATTATAACGATAAATTCCCCAATTATTAAATTCCTTCTCGAGAATTGGAAATGGAAAGAAGCCGCATGCAGCTTTGCTTACTTTGTACGCTCTCTGCAAACAGAACAGAAAAATTGCAACATTCCTAAATAAAAAGTCCATCAAAGGAAAGTTATGAGCTGTAGGAATTGAGAGTTTTTTTTTATAAATATTAATAGCAATCCTATTTAAAATGACCATCCAAGGAAGTGATGCGCTGCAGGAATTGAGATTTTTTTATAGAAAATTATCTATATAATGTAAGAAGATGATATGTGTTTTATTTTATTTATTTTTTATTTTTTTAATATTTTTAAAGGATACATGTCATCATCTTAACCCTACTTGTGGAGTTAAAAAACTTCACTAACAGTGAATAGAATAATAATCTTTTTTTTAATAAATAAATATTAAAGATAAAATCATAAATTAATAATTAAAATAATAAAAATAAGTATAAAAATATAAAAATTATATAATTTTCACGAATAACTTTAATTGAATAGTAAAATATTTAATTTCGACTCTCTCAATTATTTAAATTATTCTAATTTGAATTCAATTCAAAACAATTAAAGAAATCAAATTTTATTCAAACTAAAATCAAAAAGTTTACCAGTTTAGATATTTAATTTACACTCGTGATATGACTAAAATTGAAAAACAAAATCAAGCAATTAAAACTGGACTTTTCCGGTTGTTATTTTTCTCTCGTATCTTATAATTATGAGAAAATTTTGAAAAAAAAAATCAGGTAATTAATTTTGGTGGTTTGCTGAGTCACAGGTTATGGATGCGGACCCGACCACCCAACCAACAATCCTGGTGCCATACGTACGTCACGCGCTCCAATGTGCAGCGCGGCGCCCAGACACTGGCGGAGCACGCACGTACCTCTATGCATGCACCCCGTGAGCCGTGGCCCGTGACCGTGAGCTTGCAAATTTGGGCTTCTCGTTTAGGAAATTAATTGGGCCAATTCTAGGCAGCCTGCACAGCACCGCGCCCTGAGTTGTTGCAATGAAATGAAGATTGAAGAAGCATAATAGCATCCGAACGAAGAAAGTTAAAGTTAAAACTTAAAAGAAATGTTGGTTCTACAATTCCTTCCTTCAAGACTTTCTTTGCCGCTTAACTCTCCACGTTTCCACATTCTTCCTTCAACCTCTGTGCCAAACAGAAGAATGATCCCAATCACCTCCTCTTCTTCAGCTTCATCATCTGTAAAAATCCCCAGTAAAGAACAAGAAGAAGAAGAAGAAGAAGAAGTGCAGCAAGGAAAGGTAGCTCAAGCCTTCAAATATCATCATCAAACGAAGCACGGTTTCGCCAACTACGCCAGAGGACCACGTGGCCTTGATTGGGCTAACCAACCCAACCCCTTCCGCCGTTACATCTCTGCTCCTCTAATCCCTCTCCTGCACTTTCCCACAGACAAACGATCAACTCCAGTTAGTGCTGATGCTCCTTTGTATTCCTCTTTGTTCCATTGTCTTCCTCCGCCTAAACCCATCTCCCAATCCACGATCTCTCAGCTCTTTTACGATTCTCTGGCTCTTTCGGCTTGGAAAACGACCGGGTATTCCACTTGGTCCCTTCGGGTCAACCCCAGCAGCGGCAATTTGCATCCCACTGAGGCTTACCTTATTGCTCCGCCAATTCAATCTATCTCCGATTCACCTTTTGTTGCGCATTATGCTCCGAAAGAACACTCCCTCGAGCTTCGAGCCACAATCCCATCCGGATTTTTCCCCAGTTTCTTTCCGTATAATTCATTTCTCATCGGAATTTCTTCTATTTTCTGGCGGGAAGCGTGGAAATACGGAGAACGTGCGTTTCGTTACTGCAACCACGATGTGGGCCATGCAATTGGAGCAATTGCAATGGCTGCGGCAACGCTTGGCTGGGACGTGAAGCTTCTAGATGGGTTTGGATATAAGGATTTGGAGAAGCTAATGGGGCTTCACATTTTCCCGGAGTTTAAAATCCCATCAAGACCGATCAAAGGGAAGCTTCCTGAAATTGAATTTGAGCACCCGGATTGTTTGATTCTTGTTTTTCCTAATGGGAACAATCAATTCGACGTGAATTATAAGGAATTGAGTTCTGCACTAAATGAATTTTCGAATTTGGAATGGAAAGGGAAGCCAAATTCGCTTAGCAAGGAACATGTTTGTTGGGACATAATTTATAGGACAGCTGAGGCAGTTAAAAAGCCGTTAACAGTTCCAAAGGGAGAATTTCCAGTTGATCAATTTCAAAGCAGTGGAATTTGCAGCGCAAACTCTTACAAAGGTTTTACAGTCAGAGAAGTTGTAAGGAAAAGAAGGAGCGCTGTTGATATGGATGGAGTAACAGTAATGGAAAGAGAAACATTTTATCAGATTTTGTTGCATTGCCTACCTTCAGGGATGGGAGAGAAGCATCGAAGGCAGTTAGCATTGCCATTCCGGGCTCTCTCTTGGGATGCTGAGGTTCATGCTGCTTTGTTTGTTCACAGAGTGGTAGGTTTGCCCCAGGGATTGTATTTCTTGGTAAGGAATGAGGATCACTTAGAGGAGCTTAAGATCACAACCAGGCCCGAGTTTAAGTGGGAGAAACCAGAGGGCTGCCCTGATGATCTACCTTTGTATGAACTTGCCGCTGGTGATTGTCAAGAGCTTTCCAAACGCCTTTCTTGCCATCAGGTGTGTGCCGTCTTTCATATCACTTTGTTCTGTGTTTTTTTTTTCTTCTTTGGATAATTGTAGTTTGATGTCAAAATCAATGGAACAGAACAGGTCTGTTACCTGAAAACACAAGAAAAGGGGAGACCTACAAATTAACTTGTTTGGCTTATTAGGCTTAGTAATTACATGGGAAACAGGAAAAAAAAAATCTAGTCATAATATCAGCAGCAACTTGTTGAAACACTACTAGGGATGTAAACGGGTCGGGTACCCGCTAGATTTGGGATACCCGAACCCGATTAATTTTAATAATACCCTAACCCGATTAATTATCCGATTATTTTTATTTATGCTACCCGAACCCTAACCCTATAAAATATAAATACCCATTTAACTACCCGAACCCGTTTAACTACCCGTTTATTAAGTCAAAGTTTGATTTTTAAATTTAAAATTAAAATTAATTTTAGAATAACTTAATTAAAACATTATATTAATAAATTTAATTTAACTCATAAAAATAAATTAAAGTTAAAAATCATAATTATAATATATAATGATTTAATTTAATTAAATAAAACATTAATAATAAATAATTTATATATAAAAAATATAAGTATTGTATTAATTAATTATTATTTATAATCGGGTTCGGGTAGCGGGTACCCTAAGGTAACTACCCGAACCCTACCCTAACTCGTGACGGGTAGTAATTTCCCTACCCGAACCCTACCCGAACCCGATTATACACTATCCTAATCCTACTTAAATGGGTCGGATAGCACCGGGTACCCGTTTATAGGGTACCCATTGCCATCCCTAAACACTACTCAAAAGTCCTCTTCTGCCTAGTATGCTTTCTTACATTCCTTTCCTTCCAAATATAGTAAATAGAGGCTGTCCAAGCCATTCGAATCAGAGTGTTATGAAAGGATCATTTTCCTTTCAAATTTATTACTGCCCAGGTCATTACATCAGAACAACACGTAGGTTCTAAACTCATAGAAGTGAGAAGAACATTCTCCCAAATTTCCTTGGAGAATCTACAAGAAAAAAAATTCCCAGCTCACCTTAGCTTCTGTTTGGGACACATTAGTATCTGTAGCATGAGACCTTTTAGGTGACTGGGCAATTTCAATCGCATCAATCATGGGACCCTCTTCAAAAATGCACTCAACCTCCTCTTGAGCAGTAGACAGGTTTAACTGCTTTTCTTTATCATCTTGCTCCATTTGAGTCAAGACTTCAGCATCAATAGCAACATACTTGTTTGCATCTTCAATTGTCACTGGAGTTTGAGCCACCACAGGGACTTGTTTCTTGTTTCTAATAAGTGTCTTCCATTCCTCATCCTTATCCTCTAAATGTGCTTGCTTAGGCACCCAAGAAGTTTTTCTGACCGGTTATCATTCTTTGCAAAGGCATTGGTGGAATGGAAAAATAGCTTGCATTTTTTGACAATTTTGGGTTCTCCAAGGTAACTTCATTATCATCATCAAAGCCTTTATCCCAATAGATTAGGGTAGGCTACATGAACCAATATCTGAAATCATGTTAAATCGTCCATATGAATTCTCCTCCTCTACACATTCCTATCCAAGGCAATACCTTCATCCAACTCTAATACATCCATATCTTTTTGAATTACTCCCTTCAAAGTCTTTTTCAGTCTTCCTCTAGTCTTGACCCTTTTTTCATCATTCATAGCCTTCACTCTCTTGACAAGTCTACGTCGTATGTGTCTAAACCAACGTAAGCGACTTTCACACATCTTGTTTTCAATATGTACCACTCCAGCCATCTTGCGGATGTCTTCATTTTGCAGTATATCCTTTCTTGTATATCCATACATCCACCAAATTGTGCAATTATTTGCAAAGCCTGACAAAGGGATAGGATTTATGTAGAAACTGATATTGTAGAGAATGTAGAAATTGATAGGAACATGTTTTTCTGATTTTCTACATAAAAAACTACAGCTTACAGAGAATATAAATAGTTGTAGGCTAAACTAGGAAATCTACGTAAATCCCTATATATTCTAGATACCATTTTCAGAAAAGGAAAAGGAATCCTAAATAAAAGAAAGTTTTAAATGAAACCAATCAGGGAAATATTTGGTCAAGATACCAAATCCCTTTATCTTAGGAAATAAATAAAAAATCAATCATATCCAATCCCATAGAATCTAGACTGGATTTCCACACTCCCCCTCAAGTTGGGTAGTAGATGTCAATCATACCCAACTTGGACTTCAAGCTTTCAAAATTGTTTCTAGGAAGGGCCTTGGTGAGAATATCTGCGGTTTGAAGACTAGTTGGAGTGTAGACAAGTCTGACTTGGTCTTTTTCGATTTTCTCTTTGATAAAATGGCGATCAATCTCGATATGCTTGGTCCGATCATGGTGAACTGGGTTCTTGGCAATACTTATGGTTGCTTGGTTGTCACAAAACACCTTCATAGAACTTCCTTTTGAAATCCTCAATTCCTTCAACACCCTTTCAGGCCAAATTCCTTCACAAATCCCATGAGACATAGCTCTGAATTCTGCTTCAGCACTACTCCGAGCTACTACTGTCTGCTTCTTGCTTCGCCACGTTACCAAATTACCCCATACGAATGTGCAATATCCGGTGGTTGACCTCCGATCCATTATAGATCCTGCCCAATCTGCATCTGAGAAAACTTCAACATCTCTATTTGAGGTTTTCTTGAAATGTAGTCCTCTGCCTGGGCTTTTCTTTAAGTATCGAAGAATCCGGTAAATTGCTTCCATGTGTGCTTCGGTAGGGTTATTCATAAATCTGCTTACTAGGCTAACAGCAAAACAAATGTCTGGTCTAGTATGTGTCAAATAAATTAGTTTCCCCACAAGCCTTTGGTATCTACCTTTGTCAACTAGAGGACTTTCTTCTTCAACTCCTAACTTGCCATTTGAATCCATAGGAGTATCTGCAGGTTTGCATCCAAGCATCCCTGTTTCCTTAAGAAGATCTAGAACATATTTTCGTTGTGAAATAGAAATCCCATTTCTTGATCGAGCTACTTCCATGCCAAGGAAATACTTGAGCTTTCCTAAGTCTTTTATCTCAAATTCTCTTGCCAAAAGGGTCTTTACCCCAACAATCTCCTCCATGTAATCCCCTGTAAGAATGATGTCATCCACATAAACGATAAGGATAGCAATCTTGTGATCAGATGAGTGCTTAACAAACATAGTGTGATCGGTTTGGCACTGTGAAAACCCATACTTCTTAACAACCTTTGTTAAGCGATCAAACCAAGCCCGTGGTGATTGTTTGAGGCCATATAGCGACTTACGAAGTTTGCACACTTTACCATTGTTCTCCTGAGAATAAAATCCTGGTGGAATCTCCATGAAGACTTCTTCCTCTAAGTCACCGTTCAAAAATGCATTTTTAACATCTAGTTGATGAAGAGGCCAATCAAGGTTAGCTGCCAAAGATAGCAGCACACGGACTGAGTTTAGCTGGGCCACAGGAGCAAATGTCTCCTCATAGTCAACACCATAAGATTGAGTGAAGCCCT
The DNA here is from genome assembly GCA_031772115.1 of Heritiera littoralis. Taxonomy (NCBI): domain Eukaryota; kingdom Viridiplantae; phylum Streptophyta; class Magnoliopsida; order Malvales; family Malvaceae; genus Heritiera; species Heritiera littoralis. Next base: position 2,421,715 of record JAPDPK010000060.1, on the reverse strand, counting down.
TGGCAACAAGACGAGCTTTGAATCGATTCACGCTTCCATCCGCATTGTGTTTAACTGAAAATATCCACTTGCAACCAACCGGACTCTTTCCTTCGGGAAGTTCTGTAATCACCCACGTGCCATTCTTTTCTAGTGCTTTCATTTCTTCCAAAACAGCAGCCTTCCATTTTGGTTGTTGGAGAGCTTCTTGAATATTGCTTGGAACTTGAACATCTGTTAAAGTGGACACAAACACACGAAAAGATGGAGATAGGCTCTCATAGGATACAAAGTTGCTGATAGGATGCTGAGTGCATGTCCTTACTCCTTTTCTTATTGCAATAGGTTGGTCAAGATCACTAGGAAAATCACTAGAGATAGGTTCAGTAATTATGTTACCTGTATGCATCTCAGAAACTTCTGGATTTGGTTCTGAATCTTGGTTTTGCTTTGGAGATGTGCGACTCTCTACCTCCTTTTGAGATTTCGGTCTCCTTGAGTAAACAATCATGTCTTTTGTTGCTGTTTCTTTCACAGACTCAGGGTTTTGAGGGCTAAATTGAGTGTTAGTTATCTCAGGATCAAGAGGTTGGTGGTGGATTTCTGTGAGGATTATAGGTGGACTAGATATTTGGGCTGGTGGACAAGAGATTTGGGCTGGTGGTAAAGGTACTGGTTTAGCAGCAGGTATGGTTTCCCAAAGTTGATATTCTCTCGCACTCTCCACCTGAATGTCAGCTTTGGTGTAATATGGCTGATTCTCAAAAAAGGTTACATCCATAGAATTATAAAATCTTTTGGTTACCGGTGAATAACATTTGTACCCCTTTTGGTTTGGAGAGTAGCCAAGAAATATGCACTTGACTGATTTGGGATCCAATTTACTTCGATGTTGCTGATGTATATGGACAAATGCGGTGCACCCGAACACTTTAGTAGGGATGAATGAGATAATTCGAAGATGAGGGTAGGTTGTAAGGAGCTCTTGGCACGGTGTTTGGAATTGAAGGACACGAGAAGGCATTCTATTTATGAGATAAGTAGCTGTTAAAACTGCTTCTCCCCAAAAATGTTTTGGAACATGAGTGGCAAGCATGAGTGATCGGGCAACCTCCATTAGGTGTCGGTTTTTCCTCTCTGCTATTCCGTTTTGTTGGGGAGTATCCACACATGAGCTTTGATGGACAATTCCCTGATCAAGTAGATAAGCTCCGAGGATAGAGTGGTAATATTCCCTTCCATTGTCGGTTCTAAGCACCTGAATTTTGGTTTGGAATTGAGTCTGGACCATTTTGTTGAAATTCTGAAATATTTGCCCAACCTCAGATTTGTCTTTCATGAGGAACAACCAAGTCACTCGAGTGTGGTCATCTATGAAGCTAACGAACCATCTAGAACCAGTAATATTTGCTATCCTAGATGGTCCCCAAACATCACTGTGAATTATGGAGAATGGATGGGATGGTTTATATGAATGATGTGGGTAAGTATTACGAGGATGCTTGGACAATTGACAAATTTCACATTGGTAATATGAGGGATTTTTTTGGAATAATGTGGGAAATAGTTTTTTGAGGTACAAGAAGTTGGGATGACCTAATCGGTAGTGCCACAACATGACTGCACTATCTTTATGACTGCTAGAGGTTGAGACTGTGCAAGCATTATTCTGAATTTTCCTCTCAGATTCTTCATCTCTAAGAAGATAGAGTCCCGCACAAATCCTAGCGTTGCCAATCTTCTTCCCCGAATCCAAGTCCTGAAATTCACACATATGTGGGAGAAATTTAGTAACACAATTAAGATCTCTCGTAATCTTACTAATAGATAAGAGATTAACAATCCAAATTAGGAACATGGAGAACAGAATTAAGCATTATGTCCTTGGAGATAGCAACTGAACCGATACCAGCCACTTTAGATAATGAGCCATCTGCAATACGAACTGTAAAATTTCCAGAACATGGGCTGTATTCATGAAATAATGATGCATCACCAGTCATATGGTCTGATGCGCCTGAGTCAACGATCCATGCCTTTGAGCTATGACGTTTGACACTTAAAGCGCTTAGAAAATTACCTTTTTGTGCCAAAGTGGCAGTACTCACAATTTCAGGTCTGTTTTGCTGAAGGGACTGATGTGGCATCTCATCAGTAGGTGTCTTCCCATAACTCTCCCTAGCGTGTACAGCCTTCCAAGCGATGTTGCTGATCATGCTCCCTGAGTTTGAAGTCACCTCTGATGTTGTGCTACCGCTCAGCATGGTGGGAGAAGAATCAAACTAAGAATTTTAATGGGTCGTATGCTCTTGATACCATGTAGAAACTGATATTGTAGAGAATGTAGAAATTGATAGGAACATGTTTTTCTGATTTTCTACATAAAAAACTACAGCTTACAGAGAATATAAATAGTTGTAGGCTAAACTAGGAAATCTACGTAAATCCTTAAATATCCTAGATACCATTTTCAGAAAAGGAAAAGGAATCCTAAATAAAAGAAAGTTTTAAATGAAACCAATCAGGGAAATATTTGGTCAAGATACCAAATCCCTTTATCTTAGGAAATAAATAAAAAATCAATCATATCCAATCCCATAGAATCTGGACTGGATTTCCACAATTTATTTGGTTAAGCTAGTTCTAGGAGTGCACAATGAAAAAGGTGTCTTCGATTGGTGCAGTTATTTTGATTATTAGCTATATCTGCCAGGTTACCTTCAGCCACATGTGCTGCAATTTCATCAGCTGCTCTATCCATCCTCCTTAGCCACATCTCCCACTACCACGGCATCCTCTGTCACATTAATAAAATTCAGCCTCAATCCCAATACAGTTACATGTTCCACTTTCTGCGGGCCATTCTCCCCTACTTGCTTCTTCCCACACACTTCCACCTCCACCATTGATGAACCTCGGGAAGAAGCAGCAGCAGCTACATTGCATTGCACTGATTTAGCAACGTTTTCATTTATTTACCAATCATCAAGTGATGGAACCACAGACGAACTATTTTTCTCATTGGAACAAACCGAGGAACTAGAATCTCTCCCCATACTAAGAAATAAGAAAAATCAACCCAAAAACTATGATCTTGAGAAGAACTGACGAAAAAGCTGCAAAAACATCATCATGAAGAGAGGGGAAAATGAAGATGGCCATGGTAGACCTGCTAACATGAACCGAGAGCAATGTAGAAAAGCTAGGGAAGTGCTTGATTTGGGAGATAGAAATAGGTTTATACGACAATATCCCTAGTTCATCAATGCATAAATTTTGAAAATATATATTAGTAGTTAAATATGAATGATATAATGGAGAAGTTTATCTGAAAATGCTTGAGAAAACTATGTTGAAAAACTTGTTTTCTGTTTTATTGCTGAGTGCAAACCTTGAAAGCATACTTTTTAAATATAACTTAAATGCTGAACTTACACACAGGACATTGCTAGCGATGGCTGCTTCAGCCTTGGAATGGTGGCTCGTTTTGAACCTACCTTAAGTGACAAGGGTGCATGGATGTATCCTCGATTGTTTTGGGAGACTGGAGTTCTTGGCCAGGTCTTGTACCTTGAAGCACATGCAGTTGGCATATCTGCGACTGGAATTGGTTGCTTCTTTGATGATCCTGGTATGTCTCCTCATCTTCCCCTTTATTTTGACTTAGCATTCCAAATCAACAGTGACTATATATGTTATCCTAGTCTTCTCATGAAGTTTTACATAAAAGATGATAGGTTACTATCTCATCTAAATTATAATGCATTCTTCTTGTCAGTAGTTGCATAAGGTGATCACATCTTTGGTCAGGGTGTTTAAGCCAGTGGCATTACAATTTGCATGTTTATTTGAGATAAATGCAGTGAAATAAGGATAATTTCCTTAGAGAACATACCTCTTCCTCTTTCATGAGTAACACAAAAATCCAAGGCCTGCTCTTGCCCCAGCTACTCCTTATTACTACAAGGTCAGAGCCATCATTGCCCAAAGATCAAAGACGTTGATTTTTTTGTCTTCGATTTTTGCAGTGCATGAACTTCTTGGTTTCAGAGGATCAAAGTTTCAGAGTCTATATCATTTCACCATCGGAGGGCCTGTGCTGGACAAGCGGATTATGAGCCTGCCAGCATATCCGGGTCCTGGAATTGATGCATGATTGCGGGGTCATGTCATTTTCAAGATTAAAGGAAGCTGCTGCTGAGCACAAGTTTATACGATTCGAGCCTACGCTATGAAATCAAATAGTTCAGTTCATATCTCTGATAGCCTAACATATAGTTTCAACTTGGTAGGTTTATAGAAGTTTGTGGCGATGGTTAACTGTCTTCCGTATTTGGTATAAAGGTTTTATTTTTCCTCTAGCCAATGTAAATTAAACTCAATTCGTTGAGGTTTTATATAATATTGTATAGGCAAATGAGCTCGTATTCTCATTTTACAATGATCTTTGATACTGGCAGTTCTAGAATTGAAAGTCCGACAATGTAATTTTTGTTTCTAAAACGGATTGTGTTTTATCGTTTATCCCATATTCAGAGTAATGTAAATAAGACAGATTAAGCTTGTCTCATGGACTACTGAAATCTTATGAATAAACCGTTCACCCAATGGCCACTCTAAGCGACGGATAATAGGTTGTCTGTTGTCGACTTGATGCATGAAGATTGATAGGTTGTCTGCTGTGTACTTGTTTACTGCTCCAAATGCTCAATCTGAATCCTAAACACTTGCACAAGGGACGTTCTTAGCCTTAATATTTGAATATTCAAGTTGGTGCCAGTATTTCTGGTGTTTTTACGATAATGCAACCCATGCTGTTGCGCTTGATTCTTATTCATTCCACGAGGAAATCCCGAAAGGGCAAAAGCAATTATATCAGTTACCGTAGTGTCTAAATCAGTTGGCGAATTTTATTCTATAAAAAATGTATATTAGACAGAGATGACAATCGGATGGGTTTGATTAAGTTGGATTATTCCGGGTTAGATTGTTTTTATCAACGAAAAATTAAATCTTTTCAAATTTAGGTCATAATAAATTATTTGAATCATTTCCAGTAAAATCAATTCGGGTTCAAATTAATTTGGGTTGGATCGTTTTGGATTCCAAGTGTTCGAGGGATATACAAGTGCTATGAGATGTGAGATCCATGGAGTATACAAGTTCTAGTGTTGCTCAAGAACAATCCGCAAATAAACCACCTATGCTTGATGGATAAAACTACCAATATTGGCGTATATGGATAAACCTATAAAGGTTTCTCTCACATTGGGTGAGAAAATTTCTGAAAGAAGTCAGTAGAGTGAAGAAGAACCAAGAAAAGTGCAGATTAAATTTGAAGTAATCAATCTCTTCATTGTGATTTGAATCCGCCTGATTTCAACAAAGTTTTTAATTTCTTAGCGGCAAAATAAATTCTGGAAATGCTAGAGGAATCATATGGAGAAGCATGCAAGAATAATTCAATTAAAGAAATGTCTTCTGAGAATGAATGTTCAACTAGTGCCAAGAAAAACGAAAATGTTGAAGCAAATGAAAGCCAATATTCAAATTGTAGATACTTGACTTTGAAAATTAATATTTTATCTCTTTAAATTTCATAATATAGTAAAGGAAAGCCAGAACAGATAACACAGTTGTTTAATGAACAACCTCTTCTTAGAATAATTCATTCACTTAACCTCTTATTCACAAAACAATCTCTTCTCAAAAGAGATGTCTCACAAGCATCTTCTTGGAGTAGTTCCATCACACAATTCTTAGAAGAGCTCTTTCATAGAACAACCTCTTCTCATAATAACCTTCATGAAACAACACCAACATAATAGCACTTTCACCAAAAAAATGGGAATAAATCCAAAATAGGAAACAATTCTTGGATTAACTTCACTATTGGGATATTCTGGAGAGTTTAACATGGTAAATCAAATATAGAAACAATTAAGAGTTCTTCACTTAACTTTTCTCTAAAGTATGAATGTTTTTTCTATTCATTCCAAAAACATATAGTGGACTCATTTATTCACTATTCTACTATCTCCAAGTGCAACTCTTATTAGACAAACATTAGCTCTTTTATAACTACTAACGTCTCATCATCATGCCTATTAATGCTAATATTTTGCAACACTTATTCTTGAAACCTATATATTCAGAGCTCTTCTATTTTTAGAGGAAGAATTTGCCAAGCTATCAGACAAATTCTTTCGAATTCTCTCTACAATCTTTTCTTCTTTAATTCTCTTCTCAACCTTGTTCCACCTTGTTTTCAACATTGATCAACCTTGTAGACCACCTGCTGCTATATTCATTCTATAGGGTATTTTTTAGTCTTCCTCTCCGTCGCCTCCCAACACATCCTGTTCTACTGATTTTCAATATATCATCTTCTCATTGAACAACTAGTTTATATTTTGACAACTTCACTAGGAGGATTGATTGTATTGAGTAGAACTCTTTTCAACCTTCATTTCTAAAAAATATGGAGAGTTCATTGAAATCAAGATGTCTAAACCCTTATCTACATTTAAAAATTGAAAAAGATGATTCAAGCTTTCAAAGGATGCAAAAGTAGAAAGAGACTATTTCCCAAATTACGTCCTCCAATGCCATAACTTCTCAAGTCGACTTATTACTGTTGGGAATGAGAACACTTCTAATAGCAATAGAAAAAACTCAATTGATGCACCTGGTCTTGGAGTTACTGAAAATCTTGATGTGAATAACACTCTAGCTGTTGGTATTTCTACTATAACTCTTCCCCCAATCATAGCTCAAGGTTTTATAACAAAAGAAGAACTCTAGAAAAAACATAAATCTATAATAATTAGGATTTATATATGATGCACTGACAGTGTATAGTTTCTATACACTGTCAATGCACCAAAGGTTGACACCTGATCAATAGGCCCTTATGAGCAAATTAAAAAAATTAATTTATATTTGCTTTTAAGGGCTTGGCATATTTTTGAATTTGCAAATTGATAAGGTGTCAATCTCTGATGCATTGACAGTGTATAGAAACTATACACTGTCAGTGCATCAAATACAAACCCTAATAATTAACCATAAAATTAATGTGATTCATAAAATTAATGAGATTACGCGTAAAAATACGATAAAAAGCATAATTCTATGATAATTAACCATAAAATTAATGTGATTCATCATAAATCTGATGAGAATAAGCATAAAAACACTATCAAAAGTATAAATCTATGATAATTAACCATAAAATTTATGACAATAAGTGTAAAAGGCATTACTTTTTAATAGGGCAGTTGAATACCCGAGTATGGCATTCCATTGCCCTATTAAATTTTAATGCTAGAATGCTTATGGCATCAAGACAGTCGACTTCCTTGAAGCCAGAAGCATTCTTGCTTATAAATGAACTTAGGCAGTCAAATGCCTTACATGGAAATTCGACTACCCTAAGGTATTTAGGCTATAAACACTCCTTTTCTGGGTAGATAAACCCTAAATACTCTTTCTAAAAACATTCTATTTTCTTAATTTTCTTTGTCTAAATTAGTATGGATTGCATAGTGTATAATCTCAAGTAAAAAACTATAAATTTTAATATATTAGATAATTTGCTTTCATAGTTTGAAAGGATAAAAATGTAATTTAAATATTTTGTTGCCTTTTTAGAGGATGAAAATTTAAATTACATTATACTTTATTAAATTAAAATTTACCTATTAACATGTTAAACGTTATTTACTTTTTTAAACTTTTATTATTTATTCAATTTTTTATGAAATATTAAAAATCTCATAAGATCTCGTGATTTTAGAGTAATATGAATATTTTGCAAATTTACCATAGACAAACTCGTATTAAAATGATAAAGTAATGTTCTCTTATTGATAATATTGAGTCATCTTTATTAAAAATATTTTAAATTATAGGAATATTATTCAATTTACTGTAAGTGGAATATTTAAACTTCAACATTGATGTTAAAATAATAACACATATCTTACTAAAAAATAAAAAATAAAATAAAAAATGTGTTATGATCTTACTGTTCATTTGTGAAATTTAAAAATTTAATTGATAATGTATTTAATAATAATATTAAAAATATAAGTGTTCAAGTAATCGACTACTTTTCAGTGAAATTACGACAACGAAATAAAATCTCTTCTTTCTGGTTATTAATTATCTAACAAAAAAACATTTGCATATTCTCTCCCCAATCACAAGGCCAAAGCCAAAGAGTCATTTTCATTTTCCTCTCTATTGTCTGTCAAATTTCTATCATTCTATCATTTTCTTTTTCTTGCAAACGGAACTGTTTTTCCTTCGCGCAGGAAAGAGAAAAAAAATCTGGTGCCTGTCTTTTCCCTCGGGAAAAATGGATCTGCGGGCAGTCCACGTGAAGAACGCAAACAGTGGGAATCCTCCGGCTGCTGCTGCAGCTGGGGCTTGGCTGTTCAAAGGGAATTCGATTCCCGACAGACCCAATTCCTGGAAGATTGGAAAACACGGAGTCTTTGAGATCAGGGTTTCAAGGCGATGCCTTTCCTTATCTGCCTCTCGTTCTTTCACCATCAAAGCTATGGCTAAGAAGAATAATCACGATAATTCCTCTTCGTCTTCTTCTTCTGGTATGCCTTCCCCAACCCCTTTTTGGTGCAAATTCTGGGGAAAGAATCCCAGCTTTTGATTTTTTTTTTTCAGGTCACATGTTTTATGTATAATTGTAGTTTATATAAATGTGTTTTTTAAGCTACTTGTTGTTGCTGACACGTGTTAAAGTATGATTGGTTCAAACATTGGGATTGTTCAACATTAAGGGATAGTGAGTGAGATGAATTGAAATGTAAGATTAGCCATTTGATATACACTTCAGTCTTAACTGAACTGCGAAATTGTTTTGTGCTAATTGAGATGTCAATTTGCTGTAAGGGATATTTCTGGTTGCCACAGGTAATGCTATTGTATTACATTTTAAGTTATTTTCTCCTAGATGTTGGACTCTTTTCTTATTTCCAGCTTTGTCTATAGCTTGTTTTGGTTCAATTATAATTGATAGTTAGACCCTTTGTTATTCTGTCCTTGTAGTTCCTTACAAATGCGGCTTCAATTGTTGGTTGTTTCACTTTTATAGAAAAGCTAGTAGTTCACACACTGGGACATCATCTGCTTTTGTTTTATAGTGTTCAAATTTCTTTAACGATTGATACCATTCTACTGCGTACTTTGCAAAGACTCTGGGCAGGATGAGTATTCGACAAGGCTTCTTGGTGTTTGGTCAAAAGGAGGAGATCATTTGATGGATTCTGGTCTAGAAATCTGGGGTGGCTCTTATTCTCATTTGTGGGGAAAATATATTTCCTTGATTTACGACTTATTCATCCAAGCTGTTTTTTTTAATACATTTTGCTTCTCTTTCAACATTAAGTTTGATCCAGACCACTGGGCTGTATTAAATATTAAATCCTTTCTTGCATGGTAGTTTATCTGAAAATAGACACTGCACTTGTTTTTCTTGATAAATCTAAAGTCACTATCTCTATCTTGAATCATGTAGGAAGTTAGTGTATCGATTCTTTTTCTTTTTCCTTTTTTCTCCATACTTCTTAAATAAGCAAAGGTTCATGAAAATGATAAAAGAGAAAAAGTTAGTGAGAAGAGTACTAATGCGATAAATGAAAATGAAATAAAAACCCACAACCAACCAGATAAAATTCATTTAGATTTGGTGGATGCTCTTATAGAAGCTTACAAGAACATAGTTTATTGTAGGGTTTTTAGGACTTGAGGGTAGCTGTTGTTTGTTTATAATGCTCTGAACCTTTTCCTTGATTTCAGCCTTTTATTATTCCTTTAGTCCCTCTCAATTTCTCTCTCTCTTACTTCCTTGATTCTACCTGCTAGAACTTGATGTAAGATACTGATACTTTATTGGCATTTCAAAGTTCCTGCAACTTGAATTTAACATAAATTTGTAATGTTTGTGCTGATGAATGCAGGAAATGGCGATCAATCTATTCCTGATCGTGACAGTTCAAGAAGAAATAATTCTCCAGACAGCAATAAATCTGATGGCTCTGCTTCTCAGAAGTCCCATCATGCTAACAAAGACTGGAGAGAGTTCAGAGCAATGCTATACAATAATTACCAGGTGACGTACAAGCTGCTTCTCCATTAATTGGGTATATTATTAGGATAGTTCTCTTTCCTCCCTTCTATTAAACTTATTATACTGTTTTCTAGTTTTGATGACAAGATTCCTAGGAGGTCCAATGTCAATAACTTCCATTTTATGGCTTTTCTCAGTTTTTGAATTTGACTAGAGAATCTACATGATGCAAATCTGTAGATATCCACTTCCCCCAATTGGGACCTTCGAAGTATTCAGGACAAAAAAGTAGATTTTTTACTATCCAAATGTATCTTTTATTTATTTCTTAACAAAGTTTATTTCCATCATTGTTTCTGACATACAGACGGAATCTAACTTGTCAAATCTACAGTTGAACTTGGACATGCCTAAACTTACTTGAGGTTTTCATGAAGCAAAACTTTAACTATTATTTCCCTCAATTAGTTCATTGGAAATAACAAGGAAAAAGAAAGAAAATCATGACTACTTGGGGAAAGATAGAAAATATTCGTAACAAAATACTTTCTCTTTAGTCAAGGCACACACATATGGGCTAAGGTGCAAGCCAAGTCATATAAAGTGTCTTATACCCCCTCAGGCAAGGTGCCTTTGATCAGGTACATGCCATTTGTTCCCAGGCTTGCTTTTTTCTTTTCCTTTTCTTTTTTGTTTTCCATAAGCAAAAAGCACTTAAAAGGTGCACCTGATTTGAGTGTCCCTTCAGTTTTTTAAGTTTTTAATTTCTTTTATCAGCTCTTCTTTCAATCGTCCAAAGAAAAAGGATAATATTAGCTCCCTTTACAAGAATAAGATGTTGTACATTTGTCCATGCACGATAATTTTTTGAATACTGAAGTGAAGGAAATTGGGCATTCTTTGATGACTTTACTTAATTATGATAATTTTGATCTCTGGAACGCATTAAACAATGTAATGATTTAATTATTTAATGTATTAGTAGCAAAATCATAAAATCTAAGCTTATTAGATACTGTACATAGAATTTAATGTCTTGTATATGTTAATTTTCTAGTAAAAATTAGTTCCTTATTTTACTTGGGCAAGTGCTCTTTCCATGCCTTGTGTCTTTGACCATGTAACATAGTTTTGTGCATTTACAACACTGATACGGATATAGACTAATTTCTCAAACCCAAAGTTGAATCTTGTCATATTAGTAAATCCTTTTGTTGCTTTTTATCTCCTCCTGCTTTGGATAAGCTGCATTTTGAAGCATAACATGCATATTTAATTGTAGGGTTCTTATTAAGAGGTTTTTTTTCCTGTTAGATTAGATATTGTCTTGCCATCTATCTTCACTGGTATTTAGGTTCAATTTCTTTCTTCCTTGATCCCATTGTAACATAACAAAGAGAAATTAGAGGAAAAAAACAGTTTAACTTTTCCTTCGCTATGACGCCAGCTATACTCTGCTTTCCTCATTGTTGGTTGACTTTATCCACAAGGTTAGTTCAGTTGGTAAGGAAGGAGCTCCCTTGTCAACCCCTGTTGATCCTTGTTGGGAGTATTCTAGGAGTAAAGTCATAAATGCACCAGATTGATGAGGGGAGTGCGCCCTTAAGATTGTTTCAGAATCGAGATGGGGATTAGATCCAGGCAAAGCCTGAATCTGACTGTCTTTTCAAAAAAAAATGTTGATTGACTTTTTAGGAACATAACAAGCATTACAAGCAATGTGTGGAAAAATTTAGAATTCTTGCTTCATAGAAACACTAAACTTTTGCATAAATTTTAACAGGTAGAGAAAACAGAGTCTGATGCTCATAAACAAGGTGGGATGCCTCATATGTCGAAACCTCTTGGCTCTAAATGGGCCCACCCTCTTTCAGTGCCTGAGACTGGCTGCGTTCTTGTTGCCACAGAGAAGCTTGATGGAGTACGCACCTTTGAACGAACGGTTGTTCTCCTTTTGAGATCTGGAACCAGACATCCACAAGAGGGGCCATTTGGAGTTGTTATTAATCGACCACTTGACAAGAAGATCAAAGACATGAAACCCACTAATAATGAATTAGCTACTACTTTTGCTGATTGTTCTCTGCACTTTGGGGGGCCTCTTGAAGCGAGTGTGTTTCTTTTAAGAGTGGGAAAAAAATCGAAGCTTCCTGGGTTTGAAGAGGTGATTCCTGGCCTCTGTTTCGGTGCTCGAAATAGTTTGGAAGAAGCTGCAGAGCTGGTGAAGAGAGGAGTGCTTAAGTCTCAGGATTTCAAGTTCTTTGTCGGTTATGCCGGCTGGCAGCTGGACCAGCTCAGAGAGGAAATTGAATCAGATTTTTGGTACGTTGCTGCATGCAGCCCTAATCTGATATTTGGAGATTCATCTGCGGCTTCATCGGAAAGTTTGTGGAAGGAGATTTTGCAGGAAATGGGTGGTCACTACTCAGAATTGAGCAGGAAGCCTAAGCAAGATATCTAGTTGTACCTACAGGCTACAAGTAATGGGTGTTTGTAGAATTAGTAAGAAATTAATCCGGAGGTTGAATCTTGATGTGTATGAAACCAAATGTACAGAAAATTAACTGGCTTTTTTAGTCGAAAGATCTTCATTCTTCTTTTCTTCTCTTCTCTTTATATTCTCTATCTGGCTCTTCTCACTTGTTTTTCCTTGTTTCTGCTACTAATATTTGTATGAAATAATAAACCTTTCAATATTTTGCAATGTAATGTGCTCTTCCTTTTCAAACCAGCCTGTTAAATGAACATATAATTACTACTATTTTGCTGCAATTTCTGGCTTGTTCTGCAGAAAGTAGGACACTAGGACTCTTATAATTTGCGTTAATAAAGTAAATATTTTTATTCTTTTACAGTTTGTCCAAAAATTAATGATAAATGTCATTTAAATTAATAATAATATATTTTTTAAATGATATAATTTCGTTATTTTTTGTTTAAAAGTTAAAACAAAATGGAATATACACTAACAAAAATTAATAAAATTGAAATACAGCTGCAAAAATTATACATGGAGTCATAAAGAGTAATAAATTTCAGTTTAATGTCCAAAATCATTAACTCATATGTTCTTTCTTTTATCTCTTTTTTTTTTTTTGTACTTTTTCCATATATAACCTCTTTACTGATGACTGAGGGCTGTCCAGTTCAGTATGCGATTCGAACACAATTTTATAAAACAGAAATTTGAATCCGAATTGTCAAATCCAACTTTAAGTGCAGCGTCTGGGAAATAATGCTTAACACTCACAGTCAATAGTGGGTACGTTGTTGATCAATCAATTTGTTAGCGACCATACCAAGCATTGCTTTCATTGATAGGGAATGAATTGTAAATCAAAGTATTTACGTTTGAACCATGTTATCCGCGTTCATTCACCTCCTCACACTATAAGATATATCATCTTCAACCGAAGGCATTTTCACCACAAAACAGATGCCAAAAACGTATGCTATCTTTTAAATACTCTGAATCTAAGCATATTCCTGCTCGTTACATCCAAATAACCCAACAACAAATCCCCACCACAATCTCACTCCAACTTCCAGCAATTTCATGAACAAGAGTCTCACGACCCTGTTTCACTATAACATCTCAATCTGTGTGTTGTGGCTCATGAACAAATAAGCATACGAGGGTTGCAACTTGATCTTGCCAGTAAACACAGTCAGGAAACCTCGGAGCAAGCCTCTTGCAAGGAAGCAACGAGCGAACATTTTCAAGAATGATTGTCCTTGTATTCCATTATGTTGCAACTTGAGTATATACAATGCAATTTTTATTGGTTCCGGACTTCTCAAGACGTGCTTTACGTACAGCCTGTTGGATTTGTCTCTCATGCTCTTTAAGTATTTCGTCAATGTTTCCCCCAGGAGGCATCAGTGGTCCAGAGCAGTGAATCCTGCTTTTCCTTGGCACATAACCCTGCAATAGCACAGCCAAAGAACAGTTGAGGAAATCTTGAATGTTACTAGAGCCTAGAGGAAACAAAGATTTAACTTAAAATATGCAGATTTACAGTACAAATGATGCTCAGTCACTTTGTTAGAGATTCTACTAGAAAATACACTTTTGATACCTAATGTACAAAAACTCATCTAAACATATCAGACACTTACACAGTCAACTGTAAAAGAATTTCACTTCATGAGCTCAGAACTTGTCAGCTTACGAGAGCACATATTGTTGGTGAAAATCTTGTGTTAAGAATGTAATATCTAATATTTCCTACCATCTAAGGTTTTTTATAATCAATGAATGAATCATATTTATTGAGATAAAGGCTCTAATGATAATGATGATGAATGAAGGAATCATATTTTTAGATGTAAGTTTTACAATCACAGAATTGTAAAAACATTTGAGACAGCTGCATCCCCACGTCATACAATTCATGTCAGCATCAAAACAAGATTTTGATGTTCCCATCCGCAAAAAAACATAGTTTCCAACCATGTTTCTAATCGCTGAGTCTTAAAGCAATTTGACATAACTTATAGTAACCAAGGGCTTAATAAATTCTTATCTTTGGGGTAGTTTATCTTACGATATACAAGTTTAGGTACCTAATTAAGAATTTTTATTCTCTGCATACAAAATTGACAGAAGTGGTATATTTCAAGAATCAAATATGTATTTATACACTGACATTGAACAACAGCTGAATGGATATGATGCACAGCTGCACAAAGAGAACATAAGAAGCCTCTAACTATAACAGGTAAATTGCTCACTGAAATTTTAGAAGTTGATTCGATATTAATCCAACAGGGCAACTCAAATACTTTAAGTTGGCAGCATACATCTAGCTCTCACATTCAGAAGAAATTATGGTAGATGAACAAACATATAAAAGGTGCTAATACAAAACACAAACTTAGAAAATGTATCAAATATAGCTTGGTCAACCCATAATTCAGCAGGCATGAAAGATGTCCTAGCAAAATGTTATAACGGAAAGCCAAAAGCTAACTTAAAGGGTGCGTTTGGATGGAGAATTTTGAAATTTTAAGGCATTTTAAAATGAAAGTATTTCAAAATTCATCATTTTAAAATACTAGCATTTATAATTGACTTGTTTGGATAAAAAAATTTTAGAAAGAATTTTCGAATACGAGAATTTGATTAAATAAAAAATAATTATAAAAGAAAAATAATAATATTATATATTAGAAAAAGAAAAATATCAAATAAAATATGCAATATGGGTATCAATAGATTTGTAAAAATGTATAAATATTACTAAAAATATAAAAAAGAAAGATATATATATTAAATTTAAAAAAAATAATATGTTTTTTGTTTTTAACTTTATATTTAATAATAGGTCATGTCTAATAAAGTAGGAAAGAATGGAAGGAATTTTGAAAAACCACCTCTTTAGGTGGATTTTCAAAAGGGAATTTGAGTATTTCAAATTCCTTTTTGAAATCCCTCCTAAATTTTCAAATTCTTTAAAATTTTTTACCAAACAAGAAATTTGCAGTTTAGACTTTTAAATATCTTGATTGAAATGAATTCCCTCCTTGAAATTCTTCATCCAAACACAACCAAAGAAATTTTGACAGGAAGCAACTGGCATTTTTATAGCCTATGAATTCATGTATAAGGTCCATATCTCATTTTAATGTATATAATGATGATTATTATGATCTTGACCAAAAAATGATGATGATGATGATATTTGAAATTATAATAACAATAACAGTTAGAATAAGGAAAAGTAGGCAGAAAGAGTTGGTTAATTTACCAATGCAGGATCTTTGTTTGATGATGCTCTATCGTCTTTCTTATAGGAAGGGTTAGCTGCCTGAGGCTTCAGTGAATTCTGTATTCTTAACTCACAAATATTTCTTGTATAACCTGCCTTATTCCATGATCCTACCGCACTAGGGTGCATCATTGAAGAGGAATGAGATAAACCATTCTGCAAAGTGACCTTGTGTGGATCAATTTGGAATCCAGAGGCACCATCCTCAAGATGGTCATATTTATGATTGCTGCTTGTCTTTGGTTGTCCCCTAGCAATGAATTCTGGTGTACGCACTCCCTTATAATCTATCGAACCTCTTCTAACAGATTCAGGTCCTCGCCCCTTTACAGCCTCTGCCTTTTTCCTGGAGTTACATGAGAGAATACAGGTTTAAAAATAGGGGCTCCAAAACTTTCCGAAGATGAAAAAGAGAAGCATGGAAGCTCATCTCATTATTCAGGTCTTTCATTCTTAGCTATCCATCAGCATGGGGCGTATGCATCATAAGACTATATGGTTAAGCCAATGGGATTGAAAAATTGCAATATATGAAACAAAGGATATAAGAAAAATATAATTGAACAAAGACCAGAAAAATACAAAAATTAGGACAGGATAAGCTAGTAAATATATGTATTTTCCTTTATTGAAGCTGCTTTCTATATTATTAACCATATTGTAATTCAAATCCATTAAATTTTTATCTCACAAACATTCTTAGTTATACATGAGGCAAAACTGACTGATAGGATTCTCTTGGATAATTTTCTGACAATTTTATTCATAATCCATATTTGCTTCTATGAGCACACGTGACTACAAAGCCTAGCATGTGTTTGTGTATCCATAGGGTAAGAACTTTTGAAGAGCAGCAGCAAAAAGGCCTCAAATATCATACCTTCTTGCTTCCTCATTACGAATTTTGGCATCTAGTTCCTTGCTTGGAAGATATTTTGGCAAATTTGATGGATCACAAGGGAAAGGCTCTGTTCGGAAGAACTGAAAAGGAGAGAAAAGAAAAGTAAAAAATGTGTTTTAAAATTCCAATTGATAAGTCAATCAATAGATTTAACAGTGTAGCACAAGGATAAAATTAATTAAATCGTGCTGGAAATTCAAATTTCAAAATGTGTAGAAAATATTAAACCATAAAAAGGCATATAGATGGTTGTCCAAATACCTCACTTCTAAGTGCTGAAGCAGCAGATCCTCGATCTTCCGGTTCCATTGCAAGGAGTTTATCAACAAGAGACAAGGCAGAATGAGGGAAGCTTCGAAAAGTGTCAGCAACACAGCGCTTGTAAGGTTGTTGGGGTTTGAAACTAGTTGCATGTGGAAATTTTGTTTTCTGCCAGTACTCCTCAGAGGGTGAACCACAGAGCTTAAAAATCTTATGCATTTGCTCCACCTGGAAATAATCAGAAAAAGAAGAAATAATTGATCATCAAAGAAACATGGAAAATTATGGATACATATATTAATCTTTTAGGAGAACCAATCCATCTAAAGAACTTACTATTAACTAGGATAAGTAAACTCAGCCCTAATCAACAGCCTTAATCTCAAACTAGCTAATACGGTTGCCTACAAGAATTCTTTTCTCTCCATTCAGTTCAATCTAAGCTATATTTCATTACAGAACTAAAATCGTCGTTTACTCCAAATATTAGAAACTGTATCCTTTCAACCTTTATTTGTTTTTTCTCCTCACATCACATTGTCTTATCTACAGAGCCTCTCTAGTTTAAGTGCATTTCTAATGGGCATTAACTTCTTTGCTAAGACAAGCACAGAAACATCAACAGGCAGGTATAGGACCTAAAGAAGTGAATGCTCCCGAAATGACCTTAAGAAGTTAATGCTCCCAATATGGTGCTGAATAGTGCGCATTATGCTATATGCACTGAATAACTTTTTCCAACACAATGTTGTAGGACAAAACCAAGACAGAAAAGGATGAACTTAAGTAATAAAGAATAACATGGAAACCAAAACAAAAGAAAAAGAAAGTTGTTGAGCACTTCTTGCGTCAGGGTTTATTGTGCAATTACTTGCAATAAATCACTGACCACACTCCAGTTATGCAACGTGTTTGTTTACTATTTCAATTCATAGTTTTATGTATAGCTCAAGCTTACTTCAGAATGGGGTTTTTCTGCTTATCTGGGCTTTTACTATTTTTGCACAAAAGAAACCATAAATATTTATATCAAGAATGATAGAAGCAAGCTAATGAATACACACTATTCTAGGTGTCTATTATCACTACAGCACAATAAAGCCACTGAAAATTTTGACACATGATAAATCAATTGTCCTCAAGCAAATGTTATTATTACCATTTTCATTAGAGGTAATGATTTTCCTTGCAGCTTCAATTGAATAATTTTTTACTTTTATTTGTAAACCTGACTTTTTCATAACATTTTGTTTGGGTTTGTTTTGTTTCAAATTTTTTGTTTTTAACTCTTTTAATCTGTTTGCTTTAGCATTCTTCTTCCAAAGAGAAATAAAGCTAAATGAAAGTGCATTTCAAACAATATGCAGAATCAGTTTTGCAAACATATTCCTAGACATAAAAGAAAATACCTCTGTTCTTCCAGGCATGATAGGCTTCCCAGCAAATAATTCAGCAAGGATGCAACCACAACTCCACAAATCTATAGCAACTCCATATTCAGTGGCCCCTAGCAAAAGCTCAGGTGCCCTGTACCAAAGAGTTACAACACGACTTGTTAGTGGCTGCTTTAGATCAGCCTGAAAAAATGTAGCCAACCCAAAATCTGCAATCTTAAGAACTCCATTGTTATCAATCAGAAGATTTGAGCCCTTGATGTCTCTGTGCAGTACACCATGGCTATGGCAGTGTTCGAGGCCACGAAACAGCTGTTGCATGTAACATTTAATCTACAGAAAAATCAAATATGCCTCTTATAAGAACACCAACAGATATAACATGAGTAAGCTGTTCTATTAGCATTGTAAAAAATGAAAGAACAAAAAAACTGTAATGAGAATTAACAGATTACTATTTCCTAATAAAAAGTTTATGGATCATAAGGTATGTTTAGCACAAGCATATGGAACTCTCCATCAAATTAACATTGTTCTGGCACTTCTTGATTGGTAGATTATATCACATAAATTTGTTGCATCCCCAAAGTGAATTTAATTCAATGAAAAATAGTGGAAAGTAGGAAAATATTTATGTTTCATAAGCCCACAACATTTCAGGTTAAAGATAAACCCAATTAAACATGAGTTAATTCCCACACAACAAGATATTATACCTGAAATAAGTAATAAAAAGAAGAAGCATGTACCTGTCGTTCAGTAAACTTGATACCAGGAATTGCAGCGAGCCCAGCAAGGTCATGCTCCATGTACTCAAAAACAAGATACAAGCTGCATGACATCCTTGAAGTGACTAGAGCCTCAAGCTTCATAACATTTGGATGGTCAAGCTTCCGTAAAATAATGATTTCCCTAGCCATAAAACGGACACTTTCTGGATCCATATTAACAAACCGGACCTTCTTCATGGCAACAATTTTGCCAGTTTCTAGGTCACGGGCCTTATATACACTGCTGTAGGTTCCTTGTCCAATCTGCATGCACAACTTACTACGTCAGTATGGGCAACAAAGTTATATAAAGCCCAAGCTAGTTTAACATTAAGATGGGAGAATTTTGTATCAAGCAATAGAAGAAAAGAGACATGCCCTAACAGCTATACATGATGCAACCTATTGACAATTTGCAGACAAAAGATGATTTGAAACATACAGAAGCAAAAGATTTTAAAATACTGATGCTATTCCATTATTAACCTGCATCAAATGTTATGCTCTACCAATAATTACTGCAATTCATCCCTCCTATTCATCAGCTAATTAGCCAGAACAAAGCCCTTGTAATATGTCAATTATTGGTCTATAAAACGAATGGACCTAATTGTAAAACAAAAAGAAAATTTAAATTAGTAGTATCTTGTAACACACACACACAAAAAAGTTTTGTATATCAACGATTGTATAGATCTGTATTTATAGAATCATTTCAGGAATTTTAGAAGGGCGAGGTTCCACTAGAATGGCGCAGGTTTTCTTCTCCATGATATTTGATTAACAAGAATACATGCATAATTAAAGATGCTCATCTGTGAGTGATCAGTAAGAAAAATTTGCTGGCTATGTAACTTTTACCATTGCACCAGAGAATTTCCCAGCCCACCTCTTCAACATATTTAGCACTTTTAAAGAGAATTTGTAATCCAATTATTCATGCCTGCTCCATTTGAAAACTTTACCTGTATTATCATCTTCCATAAATTACTCCACTAGCATTCATGAAGTTGAATATCAATGCCAACGCAGATAAATAAACATGCAAGTTATCGAAGGATTAGGAAAAAGCCCTCATATCAGTAAAATTACTACAAAGGCCATGAAAAAATTAATATCCCAATTCAAAGCGATGGTTAAATTTAATGACAAGTACAATGTTCAGGATAGTTGATCCAGTATTAACAGATAACAACCACATTGAGGCAAAAGCAAAAAATGAACTGATTATAGAAAGGCATGTAAAAGAAAGCATGATGAGGACTAATTACTTTGTCTAACTTCTCATAAGATTCCACCCGCCGAGGCAGCCATCCTTTGACGGCCTCTCCTGCCACAGAGGCTAACCATGATGGCCATCCCGCAGCAAATAGCTCCCCTTTAGCCCCACGAGGGGTGCCACCTCTACTAACCCCCGCCCCCATGTCCACCATTGGCAATATTTGATGACCATTCCTGGGCCTTTCTGCAATCAACGATTTCTTGCCTCCTTCATCGAGTGAAACAGCAGACCCCAAACTCGCTTTGGATACAAGACGTACGGATCCATCATTGCCACCTCTAGCAACCAAAAAATCTTCTTTCATAGAAGGTGTAGGAGCAGTCAATTGCACAGATTCCTTCTTGTTGTTGCTGTTGTTGTTGAAGTCTTTCTCATTGTCAATCTCGTTAATATTCTCATCTTGGGTTCCTTTTGAGCAAATGCAACCCATATTCTCTCCTCAACAATCCCTTGTTTTCTAATAGTTAGGCCCCAAATATGTGCTAAAGAAAACGACGCTTGTACGATGCATTAAACTAAAGGGAAACCCTGAATAGATCCCGGGAATCCCAGGTCCACCATTGTTTTCAAATTCCTACTTTCTCAACCATTTCCAGTCCCACCAAGTATTTATAACCGTTAGTTGAGAATCAACTTCTTACCTTTCCGATATGAAACACCCAAATTAAAGAAGGGCGTCAACAATGAACCAATAAAAATCTGAGAAATTGGAGACTGATCAGAAGGAATAACCAAAAATAAAAAGAACAATATTTTCTCACAAATATCTAATATCGTTGGAAGACAAATGAGAACTTAGATGGCCCTGAAGAAAAGGAATGAAAACCCAGACCAAAAATCCCAAGAACGAACACAAAAACTAGTTCTGAATACAAATTTAAAAAGAAAAAAATTCCTTAATGCTTGAATAGCAAAAAAGAATGCCTTTTGTTTATCCCGAGACAGAAAAGAATCGAAAATGAAAGGACAGGGAGGACATTACAGAAAAAAAAAAAGAAACAGAGAAAGTGGGTGAGAAACGATTAGGAAGAAATGCAGGCGGTTTGGGAGAATGTCTCCTAAATTTGCGAGGAACCAAAGATTTTGGGATAGACAGATTGTAGTCCGGTTTTGGTTTTTTTTTTCTCTGTTTCTGTTTTCACTCTGGACAGAGGGATGAAAACTAACTCAAATGACAGAAGAAAAACAGGAGAGGAACATCTTCGACTCAACTGTTCAGACGTGCAGTGCAGTACGGGCCCTGGGGGTTGTTGGGTCTATGTTATGACATGTGGATTTTCAGTTATGGAGACGCACGCCAACTTTCTCCGGCGAATATGATTGCCGCCAAATTCTATTTTTCTTTCGGTTTTCAAACGTTGCTTCCAACCTGTCTGTCAAACTGGATTTTTCTGGAACTGAAAATAAAAATAAAGTTTATAAGATTAAATTCATATTTTCTAAACTATGAATTTCAAAATGCTTTGAGGGACGGTTGGCACGCGAAATTTTAAAGATTTTCCACTTTCTATTTAATTGCACTGAGGAGAAATGTAAAATTTATATGTTTTTTTATTGGAAGAATATAATATTATTAAATAATATATATTATTACAAGGTGTTAGATTTAAATTAATATATTTATTTTAAATTACAAATACTTAAATATATTTAATTAATATGATTTATAGTGTAAATTTACCCATCTAAATCAAGTTTTTCACAAATCATTTCATGAGCATTTTTTTATTCAAAGCCATATTTTAAGTTATAATTTTTTAATTGGTCTTAATTCATTTAGAAATTATTTTGGAATATAATACTTAGTAATTTTCTCATAGAATTATTAAAAATATTTAGAAAATTACTTGGTATATTTTGGCATTAATTTCAAACATTTAAAGTTGCAAAATATGTAAACGAAATTGAAATTGATTTAAAAATTCATTTTTAAGAATTAAAAGCCTAGACAAATCCCTTTAGGGGATGTTTGGTTCGTAGAAAATTAAATTATCTTTGAAATTTTGATTACAGCCAAAATACTGCATATTTGGAAATGTTTGGAATATTAGATTCCTACATTTGGTTTGATTGAAAAGAAATTAAGATTTTTGTGTTTAGTTGGGGGAATGTAAGATTACCTAATAATTTATTTTATTATATTGCCCTTATATATTAGTACTTGTGTCAAGTGAATAGATCATGACAAAGAATTATATTTAAATTAGTTACTTATTTATTTAACATATTAAATTATTTAATATTAAATATGTAATTTATTTATTTTAACATGTAAATAATATTTAAAAATGAGTTTATATATGATGCACTAACAATGTATAGCTTCCACACACTGTCAGTTAACTATAAGATGACACTTTATATGCAAGTCCTTAAAAAAAATATTAATAAAGTTTTTAAATTTATTTTTTAAGGGCCTATACACTTTTAGACTTTGCTCATTAATGAAGTGTCATCTTATAGTTAACTAATAGTGCATAGAAGCTATACACCATCAGTGCATCATATATAATCTTTTAAAAAATTTATACTTAAACAGTTTTTTATCATTTATGTTAAATCAAATTTTAAATATAATTGTTATTAGAACTTTTCAGCATGGAAGAAAATCATGTATAATTGTTTATGTATTTAACATGTAATTATTTATTTAACATGTAAATTGTTTGTTTTACTTAACTTGTAAATTATACATTAATTTATTTAACATGTAAATTGTTTGTTTTACTTAACTTGTAAATTATACATTAATTTATTTAACATTTAAATTATTTATATATTTATTTAAAATATAAATTGCTTATTTGTATTCTTTAATATGTAAATTATTTATTTATTTAACATGTAAATAATATTTAATGGTTGGGTTAGAAATATTACTCAACAATGTAAGAGGGATGTAAGATTGTGAAATAATAAAACACTTTTATTTTGTAATTTTAAAGGATAATGTGGTCTAAAAACATAATTAAATGATGACAAAATGGGAAAAAATTATTTCCCCCAAGAATTCTAAAATATCTCAAGAGATAGAGGTTATTTGATTCACCCTATTTCTCCCCTTCTTTTGGTACTATTGGAAATATTAGATTATTGATGTAGGAAAAAATATGGTAACCAAACAAAGTAATCGTATTACTAAAAAAATTACTAGCTGGAATTTAAAAGTCCTTGAACCAAATGCCCCCTTAAAGTAAAGGAATCTATTCCCCTCACTATAAGGATCGATCATCCTTTACACAAAAAGTCTCTCCCTTGTTTTCAAAACAGAGAGATATATCCCCCTCATAAAGGGATCTATCCCCCTCATAGAGAGCAATCCCCTAATAAAGGGTTCGATCCCCCACTTGTTTTTAAACTAATTTGTATAGGAAAATTGAAAGGAATCGATCCCCCTCAAATCAGAATGCCTCAATAGTTCTTTTCTTGTGTCTTGCAACCGAAATTTCTCATCTCCATCTTCTCCAATAGCTATAGTCACGATTTCACTATATAAGGGGAGTTTCGAAGTGAAGAGAGAAAGGAAGAACAAGAAGAACCAAAGAGAGCAACAATGTACACATTGGTGATCTTTTGATGGAATCCATGCATGAAACTTATGTGAACACTTTTGTTATGTTTTGTTTGTGCTCTCACCTTTATTGGTTTTGTCAAAATGCTCATAAATCTCAAAATGACATTTCATGAGGCTAAACATGCATTTTTTTTAACAAAAATCCTCCAAATATTTGTAAAAATTATGCTCAAATGACTTTTCATCTACGTTTCTTCCACATGCAAGTCAAAATCATGTGTTTTCTTTGTCCAAACCTTGTCTAGGCCTTAAAAACTCCAAATGTGATTTTTTGATAGTCCACAAATTGCATTTTCTATCAAAATGTTGTAGAGCACTGGACAACGATTGATCCTTATGGTCAAAACCTTCACATAGAAAGCTTTTGTGTTAGGAGGGATTGATCCCCATACCCTTGGGATCAATCCCCATGCCATATTTTGCAACACATAATGCTTATGTGTTAAGAGGGATCAATCTCCTATAGTGCGAAGCTTTTAAAACATTCATTTCTTATTCTTTCACAGAGAAAAATCTTCCCCATTTACTGTCATACAAAACACTTCATTCTCTTCCTCTCACAATTATTTGGGTTATCTTCAAAACATCTCCATTGTTCTTCAAATCTTGAATGATTTTGATCCATAATCACATTCCATGTTTTCCTTATTGATATTGTTGTGTGATTGGCCAATTCCATATCATCCCACACTCTTACATCCACAACTTCAAAGTTGCACCCATAGGGCATTTGGCAAAAGGTCCAAACTAAACCGTATCTAATGATTTGATGATTTTACAAGTTTTAGATGACAGATATTGATTCTTCATTATATTTCATGATATATTTTTTTTGGAATACGAGTCATTATGGTCAAAATGTGTGTTTATATGATTACTTGATCAAACTTGACCTTAATAATGCTTAGAACATGACATAGGTAAATCTATTACTTGTAGTACTTAAAATGTTACCTAAAGTCATAATTGACTATGTCTATTCTTGATCACATAATGGACCTTAAGTGTTCAAATTATGAAAATGTTATCTATGAGTTTAATTTTGTTATATGGCCTTGAAATAGATTCTTATTTTGGTTTGAATTTGTAGCATATGAATGTTGAAATTTGATTTCATAATTTAAAAGTGCTACTAATAGTCTTTGTGTCAAGAACTAACATTATTATGCAAGGATAAGAATGGAAGAGATAATTCTTCATTTGGCATCAAAAAAGGTAAGCATGTTTCCATATAACCTGAGGATATCAAAGTTGTGTTCACCTTTGAAATGGACTTCAAGTTGAAATGAGCACTTCAAGCAAAGGATAAATGTAAGCATGGACCTATGCATTTTGAGTGATATTCATGCATATTTTCTTGAATGATTTCATGTTGTGTGAACTTAATGCATGAAAGTATACATAGAGTGAATCTATGAACATGTCTATGAGTTGAGAATATTTGATTTCATGAACCTTTGTTTGATCTCACTCATTACTTGAGAACTTAAGTTTTCAATTTTTTTAGCATGACATTGATTCACTTAAGTAAAACCATCTTGTTGAAGTAGCATATACCTCCTTGAACCTTAAAATGATCAAACCATACTTGATTGGATATATGACTATGATATAAGTAAGATAGTAATTTTGAACTTTGACTTGCTCATGAATGGTAAAGATATTTAATGAAAAATGAACATATGATTCTTTGTGATTATGAATATGGAAGAATGCTTTGTGATTGAATACTTATGCCTGTTTTAATCCATACGCATGCTTAATTTGCTATCCTTATTCCATTTGGATGTTTGATTATGTTATTGATTGTATGACTGTGTCCATTTCCTTGTCATGAACGTAACATACATGATGATTGATGATCATGCAAAATGTATGCACTTTAAATTAATTGCTTCTCTTTTATTAAAATAACGAATAGGAAAAATTTCTTAAGAACACATTTGCATGAGATAAAATTCTGCTAGAATAAATGCTATATGTTTAAATTCTAAGCATATTCTATTTTGAACATGATTTATGAGCATAATGCACGATGTCCATATAATTTTGGCTCATAATCATTATGTAATATCTTGCACCTTGCTTAACCTTTTATGAAATATTAATATATTTTAGTGCTTGATAGAATTAAATTGAGCAAGTTTTAGGATTAATGGATATATCTCTTTTAAACTTGCTTTGCTTTCATGCACAATGTCCTTTGCTTGCACAATCACTTCACACTCGTTACTGGGACATCACATTAATCGTGTTAAAACTAGTGTGTTTGAACTTAAATTTGGAGCAAAATTGTTTTTAAATATCTTGTGATAAAGGGAAAGGTTTTAAAAAATTTAGTCTTATTCTCAAGGGAGAACAATTTTTGACAATCATCCCATTTTTTTGCTATGACAAAAGTGAGAGCAGATATGGTTTGAAAATTTCATTGACAATCATGATCATGCTTAAATTAGGGCGGAATATTTTCAAAGCAAGTTTACCTTATCATATCAAAAGGAGACATTATTAACTTTAAAATATATATATATATATATTTGAAATGACAAATACTTAAGCGTTTTTAATTGTATGATCTATAGTGTAAATTTGCAATCTAATTCAAGTTTTTCACAAACCATATCATAAGCATTTTATTATTCAAGACCATATTTTAAATGATTGTTTTTTTAATTGGTCTTAATTCATTTAGAAATTATTTTTGAATACTTAGTAATTTTTTTCATAAAATTATTGAAAATATTTAGAAAATTACTTAATAAGTTTTGGCCTTAATTTCAAGCATTTAGAGTTGCAAAATACGTAAAAGAAATTGAAATTGTTTTAAAAATTCATTTTTAAGAATTAAAGACCCAAGATAATTTCTTTAAGGCAAAGGGATTGATCCCCCTAACCATAGGGATCGATCCCCCTTTTCATAGAAAGCCTCTCCCTTGTTTTAAAAATATAGGGATCAATCCCTCTCATGCAGAGATCAATCCCTTAGGCTTAAATTCTCTATTTCCCTTTGTTTTTATTAACAGAGAGATTTATCCTCCTCATAGAGGGACAAATGCCTCATTTGTTTTTAAGCTAATTTGTGGAGAAAAATTGAAAGGAATCAATCCCTCATGAAGAAGGGATAGATCCCCCTCAAGTCAGAATGCCTTAGCGGCTTTTTTCTTGTTTCTTGTAATAGGAATTTCCCATCTTCATCTTCTCCAACAACTATATTCAACAGTTCACTATATATGGGGAGTTTCTAAGTGAAGAGAGAAAGGAAGAATAAGAAGAATAAAAGAAAGCAATGATTCTACATCTTCTATAACACTCATATCAAATATTCTCTTGTATTTCAAGCATATTTCATTGCATTATCTTTGAATTTCCTCAAAAGAGCTAAACTTGTAATCAACTAACATTTCAGAGGTATTATTGATTACACCACTTGTATACCCATCTATATATTGTAAGGGGAGTGAACCCTTGAGTGCCAAAATTGTAAATGAGAATTGGGTAGAGAAAAGATTTTGCCAAAATTGTAAGTAAGAATTAGGTAAAGAAAAGGTTTTTTCCTTGAGCCAACAAAAGGGAGACTTTGTATAGGTTTTCTCCTTGATTCATAGGAGTGAAACATTGTAGATGTTGCTTCCTTGAGTCTTGAAAAGAGAAGGTGAAGGTTATCCTTGAGCTCGTGAAAAAGAAAAGGTAACTTTTGAGTCTACAAAAAGAGAGTGTTAAGACCATTTTTAATAGTGAATTTGGCAAAATCCTTGAAAGAGTCTCTCAAGGTAGAGGACGTAGACAATGGTGCTCAACCTTTATAAATCTCCCCGTACAATTTCTCTATCTCTAAACTCTTATTTTACTTATTGTTTACTTGTGTATATTGTTTTATGCTAGAATTGTAGGATACGTAGAGTAGAGAACTTAGAATTGCAAAACAAAGTTAAGTTTAGGTCAAAACCGATTCTAAGTTTGCAAAGTTTCAAATATCACTTGGAGTTGTAGATTTTGCATCAAAGGGGTGTTAAAAACTTATGCAAACAATTATTGGTTTAAGTTAGACTTATGTGTATAATGTGGAAGAGTGGTATCTAAATTCTAAGAGTTAGGTTTCCACTAACCCACTTTATGTTTGTGTACTTAGTAGGTGAATATCATCCCATCAAGTCCGAACATGGGGGTGTGGCTTTCATTTAGTTCAGCTGTTTATAGTTCGTAACACTTCATTGCATATAGCAGCAGATATAGTTAATTCCATCTTATCACTCATTACTTTCATTTCTTCTTCTTCTTTCTTCCCAGTGCCAATCTTTCTTCGAATTGGGACTCAATTTCTGCCTAATTATATTCAGAAATCTTAAGACATCGATACTGGTAATGATGGATTTGCTAAACTGTTTTCTGAATTTGATGGTGCCCCCTGCAAGCATGATTATGCTGGCCTTCGCATGGCCTGCCTTGTGCTTTATCCATGCTTGTGAATGGCTTTACAACACCTTGTACGCTACTGAGAATATGGATGCCAAAGTGGTTATAATCACCGGAGCTTCTTCCGACATTAGAGAGGTTATATTAACCTCTTCTTTGTTACGTTTTTGTAGCTTGTAGCAGCTCAGCCATTTAGCTCAATAAGAAGTGTATGTATTCGTGTTTCAAAATATTCCATTTCTGTGCTAATTAAAACTCTGGAATCGTAATGACAATTTCATAAACTTGAAACAATAGTATATTCAATCAAACAAAAAGCCCTTCAGAACATGGCTGTCAAATTAACTGATTTTCGCTTCACTGAAGAATTAATAAAAATATTTTTAATTGAAGAAGATAATAAAGTTTCTCAAACAATGAGAAACCGAGTTTCCTTTTTTCTTTTCCGCGATTTTTTTCCGTAGAGTTTTCTTGCTTTCTATCTTATAGAAGAAAA
Source organism: Heritiera littoralis (assembly GCA_031772115.1). NCBI lineage: Eukaryota > Viridiplantae > Streptophyta > Magnoliopsida > Malvales > Malvaceae > Heritiera > Heritiera littoralis. Next base: position 2,392,781 of record JAPDPK010000060.1, on the reverse strand, counting down.
TAAAGAACTCTGATACGATAGAAAGATGATTAGTTTTAATGGAATCTTTATAAAATATAATTTTAATAAAATACAATTGTTTTTACAAAATTATCATTTTCCTCAAAATAATTAAATTGATGGAATTTTAGCAATTATTTATTTAAATATCTGTTTATTAAGATATGATATACATGGCCACACAATTTTACAGGGTAGTGAATGGAAATCTTTGTAGATTTTGCTTACTTTGAGGATGCGTGCATCAAAAAATTAAAATCAAACAATTTTTTTTCATTTACAATTAGCAGAGTTACCTCAAATAACAGAACTTAGAAATAATAGTTAGTACCATGCAGTATTAAATTTAACTGGTTAACTATCAAGTTCTCTATGTATTGAATTGTTCAAATAACCAAAAGAAGCAGGATGAGAGAAATAGTAATAAATAAATAAATGAATGAATGAAGAATTTACAGTCACTATAGCTTTGTTTTCATCCTGTTCAATACATTCTAGATATTGCATGGTGATTGTTTCATTCGTGCCATAGCTATGCCTAGTCCATCTCTGTCATTAATCCATTAAGATCAAAATTATTAAGTATTGTCTTGTTACTAAATGGTTTGTAACTGCAGCAAATTGCATACGAATATGCAAAGAGGAGGGCAAACCTTGTGTTGGTTGCTAGGAGAGAACATCGGCTTCTAACGATTAGTGAGAAAGCAAGGCAAATTGGCTCAAAGAATGTCATGGTAATTGCTGCAGATGTTAAGGAAGAAGATTGTAGGAGACTTGTTAATGAGACCGTAAACTTCTATGGGCGTGGTAAGTTCCATTAATTCTGCCAAATTTCATATCATTTTATCCTTCTTAAATTTCTAAGTGAATAATTACTAGGAAGTTATATGCCCTCACGCTTATTTATGTGCCTAATTATTGTGCATTATGTCTGTATAAATGTTGCACAATAGCCTATCCTTTGCCTTTTGCAGTGGACCTTCATTTTTGTGATCCAATTCAAGATGTACAGAAGCAACTGTTAAGACCCTGTTTGCTCTATGCTTATAGCCATGTTATTAAGAAGTTTCCTTAACTACATCAAGCTGATCAAATAGTTATTGTATTTGGTCTAGCTGTTTTGTTCTGACTCTTTATCCAATCTCACAGTGGATCATCTCGTGAATGTGGCGAGTTTGGGACATACATTCTATTTTGAGGAAGTCACAGACACCTCAGTGTTTTCCCATTTGTTGGTAAGGCTTATAGGTCTGTTGAATAATCTTGAGTAGATGTTCTTAATAGTTATCAGTAACATAATTATCTTGGCATTCCATCTATTGATTCCCAGGACACAAACTTTTGGGGAAGTGTTTACCCAACATTTGTTGCTCTTCCATACCTACATCGGAGTAATGGTCAAGTCATTGTGAATGCATCAGTGGAGAACTGGTTACCATTGCCAAGAATGAGTTTGTATGCCCTAAGTATATCTAAATTCTTTTTTCTTTGTGTAAATGATAATTCTATAATTTATAGAATTATCATGAATTTAATGATATAATTTATCTCTAAATTATTATTATTAGATTAAAATCCCTCATTTATCTGTTAAATTTCCCTCAATGATGTAGGAACTCCAATTCATAAAGAAGTCAAAGATGTGAAGAACTTTAGTTCCAAATTCCATTCGACACAAGACTTTGTTGATAAAGCTTCATGCATGGATATTTCTACTGGCTGCCAAGAAAGATAAATTGTTGCATTTATCTTTTATGAAGATAAATTATCAAGATGGACTTTTTCCTAAGGATAGAGATAAACAAGGGAGCTAATAAAAGATAAATATTCTTTGAAGATAAAGATCAAGCCTTATCAGCCAAGATTTTGGGCTAATCATCATCCCTACTGCATCTATAAATAGCCAGCTTCAGCACCATGAAAGAGCATTCAATCCTACTAAGGGATATAGAGTAGTTTTAGTTTTATTCTCTTTGTTTTAGTTTTCAAGTTTTCATCTAAATTTTTTTTGGTTTTTATTTTGGAATATTTTTGAAGTTTTATTTAAATAAGATTTTTTTTTCACTTTCTTGCTATTTTAAATACATTAGTGTATTGATCAAAAATTTCTTTCGTTCGTTTGAATAAAATTAGGGTGTGAAATTTTAGTACTTAGTAAGCAATTCACAAATTCAATCCTCGTAGGAACGATACTATACTCATCACTTTATTACTTGCTACGGTCCGTATACTTGCGGTACACTCATCGAAAATTCGGTAACAAGTTTTTGGCACCGTTGCTGGGGATTGAAGGATTTGTTTTGCTAATATTAATACCAAGCATACCTAGTTTTAATTCAAATATTTTTTTGTTTATTTTTTTCCTCCTTGTTACTAATATCTTCTCTTGTTTTTCTTGCAAGGTACATCGGCCTAGTGCATGAACCGTGCATGAACCATGCAAGGAGTAGTGAATTGGCTCCCCTTGACCTTGAAATTGAAAGGACTTTACAAAGAATCAAGAAGGAGAACCAAGAAGACCTTGTTGAAACAAAGACCATGGAAGAAACAGATACCAAGGCTCTTCGAGATTATGCAATGCCTACAATGAATGGATTCGAGATGAGCATAAGATATCCAACCATTCAAGCAAACAATTTCGAGATCAAACCAACCATCATCCAAATGATTCAAACTTCTGTACAGTTTGGGGGTTCAATCAATGATGATCCTAATGCTCATTTGAAACATTTTTTACAAATTTGCTCTACTTTTAAGAATAATGGTGTTTCTGATGATGCGATAAGACTGAGATTATTTCCTTTTTCTCTGAGGGACAAGGTGATGGACTGGTTGAACTCATTGGCACCTGGATCAATCACAACATGGGAGGACTTAGTCCAGAAGTTCTTGGCAAAATTCTTCCCACCAGCCAAAACAGCTAAGATGAGGAACGACATCACCACTTTCATGCAACACGATTCAGAGTCACTTTATGAAGCATGGGAGAGGTACAAAGAACTCTTGAGAAGGTGTCCTCATCATAGGATTCCAAATTGGTTGCAAATGCAGATATTCTACAATGGGTTGATAAGCCAGACCAGAACTACTATAGACACAGCTGCAGGTGGTGCATTAATGAGCAAATCTATAGATGATGCCTACAATTTGATAGAGGATATGGCTGCAAACAGTTATCAATGGTCAGCTGAGAGGCTAACATCAAAGAGAACAGCAGGTATGTATAAGTTAGATGCACTCACCACCCTTACCTCTCAAATCTCAGCCTTGACCAAAAAGGTTGATTCTCTTGGAGTCAATCAACAACCCAACCCAATTCATTCCATTAAAAACCCTTTTGTAGCTTGTGATAATTGTAGGTGTAATCACTCTGGCGATAGGTGTCCTATTCGAGCCGAACGTGTCCTATTCGAGCCGAACAAGTCCAATATGTTTCCCATCCAAATAGGAACCATAACCCATTCTCAAACACCTATAACCCTGGCTGGAGAAATCACCCAAATTTGTCTTGGAACAATAATCAAGGGCAATCATCTAACCCAAGACCTACCTATCCTCCTAGTTTCCACACTCAACCACCACCACCACTTCCGCATAATCCTCTACCACAAGTCCCACCACAAGAAAAGAAGCCTTCCTTAGAAGAGATGTTCACCACCATCTTACAGAACCAAGCAGCTTCTACAAAGAACCTAGAAAATCAGGTAGGTCAGATTGCCAATGCCATTAGTAACCGGCCCCAAGGTACCCTACCTAGCAATACTGAACCTAATCCAAGAAGGGAAGGTAAAGAGCATTGTAAATCAATCACCTTGAGGAAGGGTAAAGAAGTGGGTTACATACCTAAAGAATCAGAGGAAGATGTTAGAGTTGAAGTCCAGGCAGAAGAAGAAGATAAGCAACAAAAGAAAATTGAGCAGACTTAATCTCAATCTGGTAAGACCATTGAATCACCTCCTCCACCAATCCCTTTTCCTCAAAGATTCAAGCAAAAGAAGACAGATAGGCAATTTGCTAAGTTCCTAGAGGTATTTAAAAAGCTCCACATCAACATCTCTTTCTCTGATGCATTGGAGCAAATGCCAATTTATGCCAAATTCATGAAGGACATCATCTCCAAGAAAAGGCAAATTGAGGATTTTGAAACAGTTGCTCTTACTGAGGAGTGCAACACCATTTTGCAAAGGAACTTACCACCTAAGCTTGAAGATCCAGGGAGTTTTACTATTCCTTGCACTATTGGTAACTTATTTTTTGATAAAGCTTTATGTGATTTAGGTGCAAGTATTAATTTAATGCCTTTTTCTATTTTCAGGAAACTTGGACTAGGAGAGACTAAACCAACCAAGATAACACTCCAATTAGCAGACCGGTCTTTCAAGTATCCAAGAGGCATTATTGAAGATATGCTAGTAAAGGTTAACAAATTTGTCTTTCTAGCTGATTTTGTAGTGTTAGATATGGAGGAAGATCGTGAAGTCCCAATTATCCTTGAGAGGCCCTTTCTGGCAACTGGTAAGGCTCTTATCGATGTGCAAAAAGGAGAGCTCACCATGCAGGTCAATGATCAAGAGGTAACATTTAATCTTTTCTCTGCAATTAAATTCCCAAGTGAGACTGATGATTGTTTTAAAATGAAGAAGAGAGTATAGTTCAGGAAATATTCATCAATCAACAACCTATGGACACCATAGAAGCAATTCTTGATGAAGAGAATTCCAATTGTGTTGAGCCCAACAAGTTGGATGAATTCAAAATGCAAGCATATGAGAAGGCTAGACTTTATAAGGAGAGAACAAAGAAGTGGCATGACAAGGATATAGTGGAAAGACAATTTGAGCCGGGGCAACAGGTTTTACTATATAATTCTTGTTTGAAGCTATTTCCAAGTAAGTTGAAATCAAGGTGGTCTGGACCATTCATTGTTACTCAAGTATTTCCATATGGAATTGTGGAAATAGGAGCTGAATTTTCAAAGGAACCATTTAAGGTTAGTGGTCAGAGATTGAAACATGTTAGCTTTAAATTGCCATATATATTTTGAAATGACAAAAACTTAAGTAAGCTTTAATGTTTTAATTCATATTGTAAATTTGCCTTATCACACATGATTTTCTCAATACATTTCAAGTGTTTATGTCAAACATTAAGACCATGATTTAATGATGCATACTCTTATTGGTCTTAATACTTTATAAATGTTTTGAATATTTTAGAAAAACACTTGATGAATGTTTAGACCATGTTTTTATCTGAGAAAGTCAAGAAAAACTCCCTTAAAGCTTATAAATGTTTTGGGTTGAATTAGGATCAAAGGTCATATCATTTCTAACCCAAAAGTGCAGGAAAAATGCCCTCTGGAAGAAAAGGATCGATCCCCACTGTAGCAGGATCGATCCCTTTTTGGCAGAAAGTCTTCCCAAGGTCCCTAAAGCCCAGAATCAAGATTCTGGACAAAAGGGATCGATCCCCACTGTAGCAGGATCGATCCCTTTGCACCAGAAAGCCCCTAACGGCTAGTTTCTGTGAGACATAACGGCTAGTTTCTGTTTTGGCTCCAACCAACGTCCACAAACCATCCAAGGGACTATAAATAGAGGCTTAGAAGCTAAAGGAAGGTAGAGGATCAACTGAGCAACATCTTTCATCATCTTATTCATCTTCCTCAAGCCTCAACATCAATTCAAGAGCTAAAGAGTCTTCATCTCCTATCATTCATCTATTTCTTGTATTGCTTAGCACAAACTTTGTATAGGCTTTTCATTGTGCTTAATTTCTGTAATCATTTGCCTACCTAGAGGCTTCTCTTGATTACATTATTTGTAACCCACCATTCCTTGTAAAAGGGGAGGTTTCTCTTAAGCCTTGAAAAAGAGGGAAGTTACTCTTTAGCCTAAGAAAAAGAGAGAGGTTTCTCTTGAGCCTAGAAAAAGAGGGAGGTTACTCTTGAGCCTTGAAAAGAGGGATTGTAATCACAAATTCAAGATAGTGGATTTGGAAAAAATCCTTGGGAGTGTCTCAAGGTAGAGGACGTAGGCAAGGTTGCCGAACCTCTATAAATCGATTGTGTAAATCTCTCTTTCCTTACTCTCTTTAATTACTTGCAATTATATTGTGTTTATTGCATTGAACTTGGATTGCATGCTTGCCTAGCCTAGAGAACTTAGAAATTATTAATATAGGCTAGAGAATTTTAGAAAAATCGCAAAACGAGCTTATAGTTAGTTAAAAACCGATTCACCCCCCTCTCGGTATTGCCTATAAGAGCCAACAATTGGTATCAGAGCTTGGGCTCGAGATCGATTTAGACTAACCTCTATCGAGCAAAACGATCTTAAATGGCTCATTTGAATGTAGGCACACCCCTAGGAGAAGAGGGACACTCATTAGTTAGACCTCCACTATTTAATGGTGAAAATTACTCTTATTGGAAAATTAGGATGATGTTATTTGTACAATCTAATGACTATGAAGTGTGGAGAGTAATAGTAAATGGCCCTAGAATCCCAATAAAGAAAGTAGATGGAAAGGATGTCCCTAAGAGTGAAGATGAGTGGGACACCAATGACATGAGATTGGCACAATTGAATGCCAAGGCTATGCACACCCTCTTTTGTGCATTAGGTCCAAATGAATATAATAGAGTGTCCCTATGTGAAAATGCTAAGCAAATATGGGACAAACTAGCCATCACACATGAAGGGACAAATCAAGTTAGAGAGACCAAAGTAGGAATGCTCACACATGATTATGAGCTTTTTAGAATTAAAGAAAATGAGTCCATGAGTGATATGTACACTAGATTTAATGACATAATTAATGGACTTAAGGCATTAGGCAAGACCTATTCCAATGTAGAAATGGTGAAGAAAATTTTGAATAGCTTGCCACAATCATGGGAGGCAAAGGTAACCGCAATAGAAGAGTCTAAGGATCCAAATACCTTATCTCTAGATGAGCTTATGGGCTCCCTACTTACATATGAGATGAAATTAAAAAGAAATGAAGAACCTTCAAAGAAAGTAGGGATAGCACTTAAGTCTTCTACTCATGAGGATGATAGTGATGAGAGTGGAAATGAGGAAGAAAAAGAAATGGCAATGTTTGCCAAAAGATTCAATAGGTTCATGAGAATAAAAGAAAAAGAAAATAATAGGAGACATCAAAGAGGGGAGTCAAGTAGAAGAGAAAAGAATCCCTTAGTATGTTATGAGTGTAATGAACCGGGTCATACTAAGTTAGATTGCCCCTTACTTAGGAGAGAAAAGGATAGAAAGCCTAAGAAGAAAGCATTTGTAGCTGCATGGAGCGATAGTGATAGCTCCGATGAGGAAAATGTAGATGATGAGGTAGCCTACTCATGCTTTATGGCTATTAGTGATGATGAGGCTAGTAGTAGTTTTAGTGAAGATAATGATTATACCTTTAGTGAACTACAAAATGCCTTTAATGATTTAGCAAATGAATTTCAATATATGAACTCCAAATATAAGAAAATCATTGCTAAATTAAAAATAGAGAATGAAGCCTTGACAAATGCTAAGCTAGAATTTGAAAAGAAATTAGAAAAGGCTAACTTAGAGATAAATGAGTTGAATGAAAAGAACTTAAATTTGCATAACTCATTTTCTAGGTTCTATATGGGTCAACAAAAATTAGATCACATGCTTGAGACCCAAAGAGCTTTCTTTGATAAAGATGGGTTAGGTTATAATGCAATACAAAAAGAAACTCATCTTAAGAATTTTCTAGTGAGCAAAAATACTATGCATGATCTATCTCTTACATGCTCACTATGCAATAGAATAGGACACTCTTCACAAGCATGCACAAATAGAAAAACCACATTTAGAGGAAGAGTGGTTAGAAAAATGTGGGTGCCAAAGCATGCAATAAATAATGATGATTTGAGCTTGAAATGGATCCCAAAAGGATCAAAAATTATTTGCACTAACTCTCATGGACCCAAGAAAATTTGGGTACCAAAGCATGCTTGAATTTGTTTGTTGTAGGAGTGTTAGAGCATGGGAATACAATGGAATAATGGAGTTTAAATGCTCAACACATCCTCATGGAGTTTGCATATGCCAATGAAAAAAAGGAAAAGCTTGAGGATCCATCTTTGACTAATCACAACAATTCTTCAAATGATAGCTCAAGGTGGACTCAACAATTCAAGGCAAAGCATACTCAAGCAAAGGAGTTTTGTAAGCTTAATTCCTTACTCCTTGAACTTTTTATTTGATTAGTTGTGCTTTGATGAGAAATTTGGTTAATGATTCATGATGAATTGTGATTGAGCAAAAAGGCATGATAATTGATTGTTGAGTGGTTGATGGATAGTTCTTGAGGCATTGGATTATTGGATGAAAAGCATGTCTAGCAATTTTGAAATGATTATTGAATTTCTGTAGTTTGAGCAAGTTTGAAATGTTTAGATAATATATCTAGTTGCCTCAAATTGCCAAATGTGTCATACATGCAAAATACCATGTTATGAGCTTTAATGAAGAATATGTATGTTGGAAATCATGGCATGTTGTTCACAAGATGTATGTTTTAATGATATATATGCTTAAAATCTATGTGAACAAGTTTGTTTTGACATATTTATGAAATTCAATGCATTGGTTTTGCCAAAACAAGCATAACTCTCAAAATGACCTCCTTTGAGGCCAAAAATGCATTTTATTGTGAAAATTCTTCAAAAAATTGTAAAATCTTTTGTAAAATGGTTTTTCATTCATGTTTTTCATTCATACAAGTCCAAAATCATGTTTTACAAATGTTTAAACCTTTACTTGGACTTAAATTACTCAAAAACGGAGTTTTGGTACCTCACAAGATGAATTTTTTGTCAAAACAACTGCAGAATCTGCAGGAACATATGAGGGATCGATCCCCACTATAGCAGGATCGATCCCCCCAGGTTAGAAAAGGCACTCCTGCATGTTTTCAACTGAAATTGAGAAGAACTTTTCATTGTTTTGATATTTTCTCTCTTCTCAGCTTAAAATTCATTGTTTTAACTTCTTTTTGATAATCGGTAATATATGAAAACTCATTCTTCATTGATATCATGCCTCAACTTCATCAATTAATATCATTTCCAACAAATGGTATCACTTTCAACAATCAATACCATTTTTCTTGAGCTCACAAGTGCAAAATCATTTTTCTTGTTGAAAACATTCATGATTTGCATAACTCTTGAAATAATCTTGAAACATACTTTCAATGAATGCTTAAACATAATTTTGAATGATTTATGGATATATTTGAGAATTTGATGAACTTGTGCATAATGAGTGTTTTTCATATCTTTTGTTCATCTTAGTCAAGCATGCTTATAGGATTATGTCTATTAGCTTGACTTGTCAATTCCAAACTAAGTTTCATGATAATTATACATCTAGTGGATTGATTTCTAATGTAAATTCAACAATTGGTTATGGTCATTGGCCTATAATTTGTGATGATAAATGGATCCTAAATGTTCAAATGCATGAAACTTTATCATCCATGAACTTAATTCTTAATGGCCAAATTAGTAAAGAACTTGGGCTTTAATGACAACACCAACTATTGATATACATGCATTGTATCTTGATTGTTTTGATGTTGAACATGCATGTTTACTTACGTTGAATCAATAATCATGCCTATGAGATGAGAATAGTTGATTTCATGATATTATGTGCTTAACCTCACTCATAGCTTATGGATTTTGATGATAAAATATATTTTAGCTTGATTATATCGATTCACTTAGGTGAAACCATTTTAGTTAAAATAGCATATACCTTCTAGAACTTTAAATGATGATAACAACTAGGGATGTGGCTATTAATTGATTAAAATGGTAATGTTGAATCTTTCCTTGCTCATAATTGGTTAAGATCCTGAATGGAAAATTGAGCATAGGATTCTTTAGTTTCATGGAAGAAAATGTGTTTGCTTGAATACCTTGATTTTATGAATCTTCCATATGGTATAAATTTGTGAATATGAATATGGATTAATACTTTATGATAGTGTGGTAATGATTAATTGATCCATATGCATATTTGATGATATGTGTTGTGTTCTTGCATTTTTAGAATGATTATTTTCTGGACATGAACACACTACACATAGATATTGGATTCATGCAAAATGCCTAAGTCAACCATTAGTAACAATTGGTATTTAGATTGAAATAACACTTAGTATCATTGGCAACCATATTTTCACTAATTGGTAAGCCAAATCTAAATTGCCAATTGATATGAGCTTTAAATTGACAATTCTTCTCATGCTCTTTAGTTTGAAATGACAGATAGAGAAGAACTCATTTAGGATATTTTTGCATGAAAACTCTTGTGTGCTAGAACTTGTAGTTAATTGCTATATATCTTAATTCTAGGCACAATATTTCTTGAAAATGATTTATGAGCACATGCATATGATATGTTATCTAATTTTAGCTCATAATCATGATGTATTACCATGCATCTTAGTTGGACCTTAGAGAACAATTGATATACTTAGGTGCTTGCTTAACTTCTTACCAATTGGAACCTTCTTGCAAAATTACTTATCAACAATTGGTATCAAAATTATTTATAAACAATTGGTATAGGATCATAAGTCATATTCATTGCATGAATATTTCATACTCTTTGTGAATATTGACTTATTTATTTGTGCTATAAGTCCCATGTACTAACATGTTTCTTGTTGGTTGGAGCATTTTTATTTGTTCTCACATAGCCATGATTTTAGGGGGAGCATATTTTTTATTATTTTTCCTTCTTTTTGCTATGACAAAAAGGGGGAGAGATAGATAAGGGAGAGATAGATATAGGGAGAGATATTAAGGGGGAGAGATAATGAGGGAAAATTCATTTTCAAAACCCATGCTTATATTAAGGGGGAGCTTTATAAAATCCTGCTTTATTTGAGGGGGAGTATTTTATGAAAGAATTTTCAAAGCAAATTTACATTAAGTTTTGTCATATCAAAAAGGGGGAGATTGTTAGCTTTAAATTGCCATATATATTTTGAAATGACAAAAACTTAAGTAAGCTTTAATGTTTTAATTCATATTGTAAATTTGCCTTATCACACATGATTTTCTCAATACATTTCAAAGTGTTTATGTCAAACATTAAGACCATGATTTAATGATGCATACTCTTATTGGTCTTAATACTTTATAAATGTTTTGAATATTTTAGAAAAACACTTGATGAATGTTTAGACCATGTTTTTATCTGAGAAAGTCAAGAAAAACTCCCTTAAAGCTTATAAATGTTTTGGGTTGAATTAGGATCAAAGGTCATATCATTTCTAACCCAAAAGTGCAGGAAAAATGCCCTCTAGAAGAAAAGGATCGATCCTCATTGTAGCAGGATCGATCCCTTTTTGGCAGAAAGTCTTCCCAGAATCAAGATTCTGGACAAAAGGGATCGATCCCCACTGTAGCAGGATCGATCCCTTTGCACCAGAAAGCCCCTAACGGCTAGTTTCTGTGAGACATAACGGCTAGTTTCTGTTTTGGCTCCAACCAACGTCCACAAACCATCCAAGGGACTATAAATAGAGGCTTAGAAGCTAAAGGAAGGTAGAGGATCAACTGAGCAACATCTTTCATCATCTTATTCATCTTCCTCAAGCCTCAACATCAATTCAAGAGCTAAAGAGTCTTCATCTCCTATCATTCATCTATTTCTTGTATTGCTTAGCACAAACTTTGTATAGGCTTTTCATTGTGCTTAATTTCTGTAATCATTTGCCTACCTAGAGGCTTCTCTTGATTACATTATTTGTAACCCACCATTCCTTATAAAAGGGGAGGTTTCTCTTAAGCCTTGAAAAAGAGGGAGGTTACTCTTTAGCCTAAGAAAAAGAGAGAGGTTTCTCTTGAGCCTAGAAAAAGAGGGAGGTTACTCTTGAGCCTTGAAAAGAGGGATTGTAATCACAAATTCAAGATAGTGGATTTGGAAAAAATCCTTGGGAGTGTCTCAAAGTAGATGACGTAGGCAAGGTTGCCGAACCTCTATAAATCGATTATGTAAATCTCTCTTTCCTTACTCTCTTTAATTACTTGCAATTATATTGTGTTTATTGCATTGAACTTGGATTGCATGCTTGCCTAGCCTAGAGAACTTAGAAATTATTAATATAGGCTAGAGAATTTTAGAAAAATCGCAAAACGAGCTTATAGTTAGTTAAAAACCGATTCACCCCCCCTCTCGGTATTGCCTATAAGAGCCAACAAAACATTATTGGGGAGGAGTGATCGATCGTGGAAAATCAGTTATTGATCTTAATGATCCACCTTGAAGAATGACAGACATAGTCAGGCTGATGACTATAAATCAAGCGCTTCTAAGGAGGCAACCCAAGCATTTTATTGCTTTCTTAGTTATTTCTCTTATTTCTTAGTTTAGATATTTCATTAGTTGATTTCTTTTCTTAATTTTATAGGTGTCAGAGTCTAAGTTTGGGGGAGCAAAAAGGAATTTGGCAAGTTTTGCAGTTTGAGCTTCATTGAAAAAATCATGGGAGTTTCCTTTATCCTTTTCTTGAATTCTTGAATTTCTTATACATTGAGGACAATGTATGTTTCAAGTTGGGGGGAAAAGCAAAATTTTTTTATTTTTAAAGATTGAGCAAAATTTTTTTCAATTTTCTTTTGAAATCTTTGCAAAAATTTTGTGCTTTAAAATCGTTTTTACCTTGAAGTGATTATATGCTTGCTTGATAATTCCTTGATATTTAACCATTGATTGAGAATGTTATAGCAAGATGAAATTCATGAATATGTGCAAAGTATGTGAATGAATTCTTTAGTGAATTATCTTTTTGATTGAGATTTTTTTTCCAAAAATTAAATGCACAATGTTTCTATCATTGAAGTCATGCATATTTAGAGAAGATTTATGTGAATAGGAATAAACAATAGTCTTTAAAGTTTGTTATTTGTCTAGAATTTGTTCTATCATCTTTCAAGGCGAAATCTTAGAACACACTTAGCTAAAGAGGTGATTTAGGCCATCTTTGGACCGTTTGAGCTTTTCAAGACTACCATAATGTATTTTATCCTTAGTCACCCAATTTGAGCTTAAATAGACCTTCTTTCTTGTTTTACCTATATTAATAATTAGCCTAGCCTATAAATAAAAAATTTCCCATACCCCATTATATGCATGAGGACTATGTCAAGATATATTTAGAGCTACGCATATATGGAAGAAAGGGTGAAATTCAAAAAAAAAGAAAAAAAAAGAAATCAAGTTGGGAGAATTATTTGAAAGCTCTTAAAAAGTCCAAGAAAAATAATGCATGATTAGGGGTTGAGCCTAAAAATCCTATTTCTCCTACATATTATCCTAGCCATACATTACAAGCTTATAAAGTCCTATTGATCTTTGGCTATGTGTGTCTACATTAGTGGAGAGAAGATGAGAAAAGCAAACTTATGGAAGATAACTATTCTTTAAGATCTTTTGTTATGTTCATATTTGTATAAATTCATCCGAATTGCATGAACTGAAATGAAGAAACATTTACACACACACACAGAAAAATTCAGTTGAATTGATACTCTCTTTTGAATGAGTTTATATATATTTAGCTAATGTTTATGGATTTTCATGGAGTTGTAATGTTTTCAAAATCTTTGGGGAAATTAAAGGGAAATCATTCTTGCAAGTGTATTTGACCTCTAGGTACATTTCTTTGTGAATTTTATTTTGCTCGAGGACAAGCAAAAATTCAAGTTTGGGGGTGTGATAATTCTATAATTTATAGAATTATCATGAATTTAATGATATAATTTATCTCTAAATTATTATTATTAGATTAAAATCCCTCATTTATCTGTTAAATTTTCCTCAATGATGTAGGAACTCCAATTCATAAAGAAGTCAAAGATGTGAAGAACTTTAGTTCCAAATTCCATTCAAACACAAGACTTTGTTGATAAAGCTTCATGCATGGATATTTCTACTGGCTGCCAAGAAAGATAAATTGTTGCATTTATCTTTTATGAAGATAAATTATCAAAATGGACTTTTTCCTAAGGATAGAGATAAACAAGGGAGCTGATAAAAGATAAATATTCTTTGAAGATAAAGATCAAGCCTTATCAGCCAAGATTTTGGGCTAATCATCATCCCTACTGCATCTTAAATAGCCAGCTTCAGCACCATGAAAGAGCATTCAATCCTACTAAGGGATATAGAGTAGTTTTAGTTTTATTCTCTTTGTTTTAGTTTTCAAGTTTTCATCTAAATTTCTTTTGATTTTTATTTTGGAATATTTTAGAAGTTTTATTTAAATAAGATTTTTTTTTCACTTTCTTGCTATTTTAAATACATTAGTGTATTGATCAAAAATTTCTTTCGTTCGTTTGAATAAAATTAGGATGTGAAATTTTAGTACTTAGTAAGCAATTCACAAATTCAATCCTCGTGGGAACGATACTCTACTCATCACTTTATTACTTGCTACGGTCCGTATACTTGCGATACACTCATCGAAAATTCGGTAACAGTAAACCACAAGTATCTTTATCCGTTTTAACGGTCTGAGACTAATACTGTTCAAGGTTTAGTCACAATTAATACTCTTCACCCCTCCCTAAAAGAATGTTTAGTGGGAGTCAAACCCACTAAATTCATTATTTGTTGATTATGTTTTCTGTGGCATACTTGCATTCAGATGGATCCAAGATTTTGGGCCATTTTGTTAGGCTGCAAAATCTGCTCTAGTAATTTTCTACGAGACTCTGAGATTTGAAGTAAATGATGAGGTTGGGATCACAATTGCAACACATGGTTGGATTGGAGGTGAAATGAAGAGAGGAAAGTTTATGCTAGAAGAGGGAGCAGAGATGCAGTGGAAAGAAGAACGAGAAGTAAGTTACATATTTTTATATCTGTTACAAATTAAAGCAATATGCATGCTTTTATATCATCATACTTGCAAGTAACATTATGATATAAATTATGAAATTTATAAAGGATATATGATGCCCTAACAGTATATGGTTTCTATACACTGTCAATAGACCAAAAGTTGACACATCATTAATATGCAAACTAAAAAAATGCCAAGCCCTTAAAAATAAATGTAAACAATTTTTTTCAATTTGCTTATAAGGGCTTATTAATGAGGTGTCAACTTCTTTTATACTGAGAGTGTATTTAAATTATACACTGTCAGTGCATTATATATAAATCCAATTTATAAATAATTATTTTCATTAAGTGTAATATTAATTTTATATCATTATCAAAATCATCATATTAACAACATATATATATACACACACACACACACTCAAACACACAAAATATATAATAACTATATTTATAAATAAAAACTTTTATCTCTCGACAATGTGTGAGCAAAGGCTTTCTAGTTATCTGTAACCGAAAAAAAAAATACCTTCTAGTTATCCATAAAAATGCAAAAACTTCTATAGGAATTGTTTCTCTTTTTAACTACTAACAATTACATTATTACGTATTAAGATTGGTGAAGTTAGCTACTGTTCGAGTTAGTCTGGTTAGCAGTCTGGTTAGCCAGCTGTACAGCTAGAAGATCTTAGTTGGATGATGTGGACACATGACAGTTAGCATTGTTAGTTAGTTGATATAGTTAGTTGGTTAACAGTTGGTGACTTCACCAATCTTAATATTACGCTCAACTAATGACGAACTTTAGATTTAATCTTTTCTAAAGAGAGGTAATAATCATTAGGCCAAACTTTAGTTGTTGACTTTATATCATCAATTGAATATATGATATAGTTACTCCCCCTAATATTTTATTTCAGTTCCCAATATGTTTTTGTTTAAAATGATAATTATTACAAAGCCATTTGGTAGTTATTCATATTTCAACCCAAACAACAAATATTTGCTGCAGGTAGGAGCGAGTGGTGGGCCTGTGGAAGAGTTTGCAAGGCTGATTGTTTCGGGGGCTTGCCGAGGGGATGCTTATGTGAAGTGCCCGAGTTGGCACGACACTTTCCTCCTCTATAGGGCTTTTGCACCCAGTGTACTCAACTGGACTTTCCGACTTCTCCGGTTAGCTCATGGTACAAGAAGAACTTCCATGGTGGGTGTTGGGAAACCGCAGTCTGAAGGCACTTCAAGATATGTATTGGAGGACACCTCTCCTAGGAAGCTTCCTGCTGGTCCCATAACCTTCTCCCACTTGCAGCTGAAGATGGATTAGCTGCATTCATGTACGCATGCGTAAATTAATAGTTGTCTTCGTTTCAAACTTTTGCCCTTTAGTTTGTATTGTTAATTTGTTCATTGCCTTTGGATTCCAACAATATTGGCACCTGTTCTGCTAGGAATAAGTGTTCTGTTCGGTAAGCATAATAAATGTATAGCAGATAGAGCTTTAAACCTCCTGTTCTTTCCCTGCATCCGGAGTCAATTTAAATTCACTATAATTAAGTCTGCTAGGCTCTCAGTTTTTTAAGTTTCTACATAGTGAAAAACGATTGTATGAAATTTTCTTTAATGTCAACATATTACTAAGAAAAATAAACTATTATAGGTGAAATTGAATATGAAATGGTAAATATTTATTTTAATAAATTTATTAATGATGATTTTTTTGCTTTTAATAATGTGATTCCTTTCTCTTGTAGAGTTTGCAGTTTCGACAGCAAGGGGATGTTTTGAAATTTAAGTTGATCCATGTCTTATCCTTCCTGAAATTTTAAGTTCCTTTAAGACAGCAAAGAGAATGTCTTCAAATTTTAAGTCTCTAATCATATGTTTGTTTGATATCATGTACTTGACACCTATATTTTCATTAAAAAGAAAAATGTTTTAGCCTTGTAAAATGGCAATGTTGTATGCGTTATTTTTCTGATCTTGACTGTGTTGAGTTAGGGAGCTTCATTGGTCTCCTCTTCAAGAAAAAGTTCTTTGTTCTCATCGGCCATCTGACCATAACCTCATCCTGGTTACAGAAGCATAAAGCTTCAGCTCTGTTTCTATACATTTTTAAGATTAATATCCAAATTTTTTACAAATGAAATTTTTTAAATTTTACAAATGGGATTAAAATAATCACATAATTTATTTTATTTTTTAATATTTTAAAAACATATATTGCAATTTAATTTGGTTTGTGAAATTTAAAAATTTTATTGATAATTTATTGAATGATTATTATTATCTTAATTTTATTATGTCTTGTTTTTAATTTATTTTTTTATTAAAAAAATTAAAAACTTTTTCGATTTTACTGACCCTTATCAGCGTATACTTCAAGTAATCATATATATATATATATATATATATATATATATATATATATAAATATATATATATATATTAAAAAAAGTAATCACTTATATGTGTGTTATTTTTTTTTTTGACGTGGTAAATGTGTGTTATTAATTACAATAGTACGTAGCAAGGAATATTTGCATCTTCTAGAAATTCTTTCTAGCCTTTTTAGTCGTTTTTGGATTTGGATTACTTTTGACTTCCAACCTTTTGGGGAAATTGACTGGTAAAAGTAAGTGATTCGCAACTTGCTCATGGAAATTACTTTAGTTAGGATTGGTTGCTTTTACTTCCTAATTCCTATAAACTCTTTCCAGTCTGATTTGAACTAATCATGAATTTCTTTTCTTATGAATGTGTTTATATTCATCCAAAAAGAAAAAATTTGTTATAAAAAATTATACAAATATGACATAAAAAAGGAAAATAAAATAATTTAAATAAACATCATTCATCAATATTTTATTTTGTACAAGGAGATCGAATATCGGAATTATTAGCTAGGTGTTGAACTGAGTAAAATCTGCAATAAACAACTTCTTTGATCGATGCACTGTAAGATGGTTGCATTACTACAGTCTACTTTCTAAAATCTCTCTTATTTCTAATTTATTTAAGAGTTTATATATGATATACTGACAATGTATAATTTTTATACACTGTCAATGCATTAGAGGTTGACACCTCATGAATAGGCCCTTATGGGCAAATTTAAAAAATTTATTTATATTTGTATATAAGGGTCTATTGATAAGGTATCAACCTCTAGTGCATTGACAGTGTATAGAAATTATACACTGTCAGTGCATCATATATAAATCCTTCATTTAAACCCATAAATTATGGAAGGCATTGCAAGTAAACATGACACATAACATGAAAATAGTATAAATAAAATAGATGAAAATAGTACATGTTATGATTTGATAAAAATATATATAAATATGATAAAAATTAAAAAGAATGTATTTGACACGTCGATACAAATTTTGTCACAAAATTTTCGTGTTTTACAGGACATTAATATAATTTAACATTATACGAACTCAAATTATCAAATCTAATTGCAAGCAATTTTAAGAATAATAATCAAAATGCCAACAATCTCTTACCCTAGTTGTTAAAAATGAGTTATATCATATTATAAGTTTTAAGTTCGAATCCAAGCATCTCCATCCCCAATTATTTAATATTCCTCTTGTTGACACCTAATTTTGTCTCATTTTTGTTATTATTATTATAGTTATTGTTATTATTGTTATTATTATATTTATTTTTATTTTTATATATATTTTGTATTTATTTTATTATTTATTTATATTTATATTTATATTTTTATTTTCTTTATTTTTATCTTTTATTTTATTATTATTATTATTATTATTATTATAGTTTTTATTATTTTTATTTTGTTTTTTTGCCCAATCCATCAATCACAACCACTGCCACCACCAGCCCCCATCCCATCACCACCGGCCAGCTACTCTGACAACACATCCCGTCTACACCAACAGAATCCTATGCCATCCCCTTCTACAAAAACCAACAGAGCTCTAAGTATCGGGGGGGATTTTTTTTGGATCGATTCCAAACCCAGATTCTAAACCCTCTTCACTAAAAACCGAGACCCCTTGCCATTGCCCCTGTTTTCACCACTCCACCAAACACTAGTCTACCCGAAACCCCTAGCAACCACCATCAACAGCCAACGTACCCAAGGCAACCAGAATCAAACACATCAAAGCAAACAAAAAACCACAAGATCAGAAAACCCAAAAAAGCAAAAAAAAAATAAAAAAAAAATAAAAAAGATCTAACGGGAGTAGTGGCGATTTCGGGTTCGTGGTGTTGGGGAAGTTATTTTGCAAATCCCAACGGTGGGAACCTAGAGGAGGGTGAGGAAAAGGCTCGGTGAGGATTTGGGTGGTCATCGGACGGCGGGAACACGGCGGATCTGAGTTGAAGGCCACGGCTTTAAGTTAGATCTAGGTGTTTTGGGGGCATTTTTGAGGAAAACTAGGCTCGGAAATAAAAAGGGGAGGTTAAGAGGAATCGGAAAGGGGAAACTTTTCGATTTTTTTTTGCCTCCGGCGAGCGGCGGTCGGCGGTGGTGCACGGCGGCCGGAAATCGCATGGGAGAGGGAGGCTGAGAGAGTTTTTGGATTTTTTTTTTGTTGAGAACCGGTGGAAATGAAGAGAAACAAAAAAAAGTGGCCTTTTATAAAGCACCTAAACGGTGCGTTTTGAAGCGACGACCCGCGCCTCTGCCCGACCCGACACCCGGGATCCGCGCGCTCCGACCCGCAGCAGGGGAGAAGATCCGCGCGTCGCTCCAACGCCCGACCCGCACCGTGCCCAACCCGGTTCGCCTCACCTGGACCAGACCCACGCCAGCCCATTTTGCTTCTCGGCCCAGCAAATCAGGCCCACCCGCGTGGCCTCTTTGGCGTTTGGGCCTTGGCTTTTGGACCTCTTTTTGGGGTTTAAACCCAATTAATTTTGGTATATTTTTAACCCTTTCTTTTTGTTTTATTATTATTATTGTTTTTATTATTATTGTTATTATTATTATTATTATTATTATTATTATTATTATTATTATTATTATTAGTATGCTTTTATTATTGTTTTTATTAGTGCATGTTGTAAAATAAGAAATTGAAAAAATTTTTTTTCTTTTACTTATATTTTCATTAATTATTATTATCAATTAGGAAATGTATCAAAAAATTAATTAAAAATTAAAAATAAGCATAAACACATTTTTTTTTTAAAAAAAAAGGGAAAGAAAGAGAAGATAGAAAAAAGAAAGTAATAGCAAAATTTAATTAAATAAAATTCCGATGATGGGATGCTACGGAAGTCACAAGTAGTGATTCCTAGCTGATCCCTAGGTGAGAAGAGTCTGCTAAATATTGTCAAAAGTATTGAGGTATTTAGTATGATTTTTCAATATTTTAAATTTTTGAAAATAAAATTGAATTTTCAAAATTAATAATAAAATTAAAATTTAATTGAAATTGTCCGATGATGGGATGTTATGAAACTCACAAGTAGTGATTTCTTAACTGATCCCTAGGTGAGAGAAGTTCACTAAGTGTTACCAGAGTATTGGGATACTTAGTGCAATTTTTCAATAATAGAAATTTTTATTTAAAATAAATAAAGAAATATTTATATACAAAATTAAAAAATTCATTTGCATCATTTTTATCTGCTTGCATCATGTGCATTCATAATAGTTTTGAAGCGAGTGTGAATCTTCCAACGATGAGATTCTATAGAATTCACAAGTAGTGATTCTTAAGAAATCTCTAGGTGAGGAAAATTATTTCAAATGTTACCAGAGTATTGGGATATTTGATTTAAATTTTTTCAATACAAAAGGATTCACATTTACTTTCGATAAATAAAATCTAACATTTTTTCAAGATAAAAAAGAATGATTTTAATAAATGATTAAGAATAAAATTGATTGTAATAAAAAGGAATTATTTTTAAATATTAAATTAAGATCGGTTTATTAAAACAAAAAGGATAACACATGATTATTATGGTACCGTTTTTTAACGGGCGTCGTGGGGGTGCTAATCCTTCCCCACGCGTAACCGTACCCCCGAACCCAATTTTTGTTTCGCAGACCAAAAGATTATCTTTTTAATAAAACTTAATTAATTTTAAGATTTTGTTGAAACGATAAACGTTTTCAGCTGGCCAATCACACCTAGACAAAAAAGATTGGTGGCGACTCCCATTTTTGTTTTTTTAAACGTTTTTCGAAAATCGTCGAGCGCGAAGCCGTTACGACAGCTTGGCGACTCCACTGGGGACGCTTTTAGAGGGTCAAGCCATTTATTAGTCATGTGTTATCCTAAGTTTTAATTTAATGGTCTTAATTAATATTTAAATTTAATTTCTTTAATTTTAAATAATTTGTTGCATTTGTGTGAATAAGTTATTATGTTTGTTTTATGGCATTCTTTATCTTGTATATATTATTCTTAATAAATTGTTGGGGTAGAATAAGGGTTATGGTTTGATAAATGTTCTCTCATACACACACTTGCACTTGCATCTGCATAACATGAGCTCTATACCCGGGTTCAGTCCTTCTTAGGAGGGAGTAGAGTACCTTTGCTCTCGTGAGGTAATCACCTCCGCAATGACAATCGAAATACTCCCACTCAAATTAAATCTTACTAGTCCAGTGTGGACGGCAGTGAGGTATAATTTGGGAACCTTTAGATTTGAAAACCCAGCTCAGCATATAGAAAAACCTAAGAGGCCAGCCTTAGGTAGAGCCATGTCCAATTTTTGTAGAAATTATCCCGATATTAGGACACAAAAGGGAACATTATTTGACCCCATTTCTTGTATCAATAATAAAGGTATTATGGATTTTGGTTTGAATTGCCCATAATTAAAGTCTTAGAAATTTTTCTTGTTTTTCAAAAAGGATTTTTCAAATAATAATAAAATTGTGGAAAGAGATTTTGTAGAATAAAAAGAAAGAAATCTAAGTTTTAATAAAAAAGGAAAGTGTGAGAAAAATAATAAAACAAACTTTTTTTTTCAAAATAATGGGAATAATTTTTCTTAAAAAAAAAAGAGAAGAGGGATTTCTTTCAAAAACATGGACATAAAAATGGGAATAAATGGAAAATACGAAGAGAGCTGACGTTTATTTTTAAAATAAAGGTAAAATAGAGTTAACAAAATCTTTCATTGATTTTTCTTTTTTCCTTTTCTGAATAATTTAAAGAATAAGTTGACAAGAAAAAAATAAAGAAAAATATTTTTTATTTTTGGGTTGTATAGGAGTTTTAATGAAAATATAAAAATAAAAAAAAAGTTTTTTCCTTTTCTTGATTATCTCATAAAAATTTTTTTTTTGAACCAAAAGATGTCAATAAAAAATTGTCCTTGAATTTGTGTGGAAAAGAATTAAAAAAAAATAGTTTGATTTGGAATAAAAATGAAATAAAGTTAATTTTTGAAAAAAGAATCAATAGGGGATGTGAATTTTAGGAAAAATAGAAAATAAAAAGAAAATTTTAGTGATAAAAGAAAATGTTTGATTTAGAATAAAAATGAAATAAAATCAATTTTTGAAAAAAAGAATAGAATAGGGAATGTGAATTTTATTTTTTAGAAAAAAATAGAAAACAAAAAAAATTTTTGGTGATCAAAGAAAAATGATTTCTAGAAAAATGAAGAAGAATGCTCAGGTTTAGTTAGGAATTCCGTCTTTCTTGCATGATTGGATTAAGGAATAATAAGATTAGTGTCTAGGTATTGTGAATACAAATATTCATTTTTCTCAAACATGTTAGGGACATGTATCATTTTAATTCATTTAATCATCATTGTGTATATATATGTTGATAGTCATGTCATTTGCATTTTAGAATCATGAAAGTTAGGTGAAATAAAATAAAATTTGATTTTCATTACCATTGCATTGTGTATAAAATACATTTTGTATAAACATGTCCTTCATCATGCCTTGTTATTGTGTCATGTCTTAAATAGTTTATATAGCATTTCATAAAAAAAAAAAGAATATGTTCTTTCTCATAGAAAATTAAAAAAAAACACACAAAGAAAAAAGAAGAGGGAGAGTTTTTGAAACAATTTTGATATGGTCTAAGATTACTCTTCAATTTCTCTTACTTGTGTCGGACTTGACCTCTTAAGTTAATAAGTGAATATGATAAATAAGAGGCAAATTTTAATTTGAATTCTGGAATGCATTTTACATTGTTGCATCACACTTTGCAGAAAAGTCTTTGAGAAACAAGACTAAGTTTTTTTTACAATTTTGAATTTGTTTATTCTTTCAATTTTCTTTTTTATTTATTCTTTCAATTTTCTTTTTTATCAAATTTGTATACTTGTGCTATTGATTGATTATTTTCGTTGAAATTATTCCTTCCTAAGATTTGGTTAAAGTGAAGACCTAAACACCTAACATGTAAAATCAAGAAAGTTATGCAAACTAACAAAAAAAAAGAGAAAAATAAGAAGAAAAATTATTCCATTTCATAGATTTTGTCATACATATCATTTGCATACATATACAAATAACATGATTTTCATAAAATTCACATGGTATACTTGTTATACTTTAGTAAATATGCCAATACCCCTCATTTTTCAAAAAAAAAAATTGGTTGTTTAAAACATTCTTGAAAAAAAATATATAAGAGTTTTTTAGACAAAGATAGATAATGATATGGATTTCTAATTAAAAATTGTGGTAATAAGGTTCAAGACCTCTCGACCATCAAAGATTACAAAGCAGTTCAGGACTTTCATAAGCTTAGACCATGGAAGAAGGACAGGCTAGCCGAATGGAGAAAATAGAAAAGGCGCAAGAAGAGATGAAGGGGCAATTGGCTGTAATGATGGAGATGATGACCAAAATGAGTAAAGAAAAGGAACCAGCACAGGGAGTAACTACTCAAGTTCATACTTCACAGCATATGCCATTTTCGAGGCACGACATTCCAAACCCCAGGAGGAACCCATCAGACCCAATCTATGTCCATGATTCGGATAATTCTAGAGAACAGGAGAAATTGAAGATGGGTGTATCAACAATGAAAGAGAATTTAGAGCCTCAAACAAAGTTAGATCTCCTTGAAGAAAGGTTACGAGCTATCGAAGGGATGGATTCATATGGTTCTCTAGAGGCGAGCGAGCTCTGTTTGGTACCGGGTGTAGTTATCCCACCAAAGTTCAAAGTTCCAAATTTTGAAAAGTATGATGGGACCAAATGCCCGGCAACTCATATCAAGATGTACTGTCAGAAAATGGCTGCTTATGCTCAGAATGATGAATTATTGGTGCATATTTTTCAAGACAGTCTAACCGGATCAGCTGTCAGGTGGTACACCCAACTAGATCGAGCCCATATCCGCTCATGGAAAGAATTAGCTCGGGCATTCATTGCTCAATACAAGCACATTGAAGATTTGGCACCAGATCGCTTATCCTTACAGGGCATGATGAAGAAACATGAAGAGAGCTTTAGAGAATATGCTCAAAGGTGGAGGGATGTAGCTGCCCAAGTTCAACCACCCCTCACAGAGAAAGAAACCGCCATCTTGTTTGTCAACACACTCCCAGCACCATTTTATGAAATGATGGTTGGAAATGCTACAAAAAATTTTGCGGATATGGTGATCTCTGGTGAAATAATAGATAATGCAATCAAGAGTGGCAAGCTTGTAGGAGACGATGCCATGAATGCAAGAAAAGGTGATACATCGGGGAATGGAGGAGATGTTCATGCTATGAATTATGAGGGGCAACATGTGGGAGACTTTGCTCCATGTTATCCTTATCCAATGTACCAAACCCATTACCCCACCATAAATCATATCTCTCCAAGCCTGAATACCCGTCAGTCAATCCCCCAATCTAATTGGCAAATGGGTTTCCAAACACCCATGCTTACCCAAAATAACCAAAGAGGATCCCGAAACAAACGAAGAAGGACCGACATTGATCCAGTCCCGTGGTCCTACACTGAAATATTTCAATACCTTGTCGAGAACCAGCTTGTTACCCCAGTCCAACTAAAACCTTTGGAACCTCCATATCAAGAATGGTATGACCCAAATGCCCAGTGTGACTATCATAGTGGAAATATGGGTCATTCGATAGAAAGTTGCCCTGCTTTCAAGCATAAGGTGCAAAGTTTGATTAGATCTGGTTTGTTGGATTTTGGGACAAAAGAAGGAACAGGTTAACCATACTACAGTATGATTGCGAAAGAAGACTCTTTGGTTGGTCATTCATGATGGTGTAAAGTTGTTTCCTTTTGTAATGCTCATGAACTGAAAAGCGCTTTTTGTGTATTGACTTTCATTTATTTTTTTTGTCATTTCAACGGAGTAACTGATGCATTTTCGTTACATTTTCTCTCCCCTTCGAAATCTTATATTTTTTGTGCATTCACCTATTTTACCTTTTTCTCCTTCTTTTGGCTTCTAAATGATTAATTTCCATTCTTTGCCCAATTTTGTTGTTAAATGATGAATATGAAGTTGATTATGATAATAATCTGGGATAAAACTTTAAAATTCTATTTGTATTGACAATTTTGTCCCCCATGATCGATGGGAATGTTGAAGTCGATAGATGAAGTGTACATAAGGAAATTCAAAATTGATGCGCAATTTAATAGTAGATTTTCCATAAGATTATGTTGGCTCAATAAATAATTCTTTGATAAAAGTATTTACGTTTGAAATGAGAAATGGCCATCTTTGTTTACCCTTCACATATGAGAAAAATTATCCATTGTTACCCCTTTTGAGCCTCATAGTTATATATGTTTTTTAAAGAAACCTGCCAAGGATCACCCTCCACATTGGGGGGCAAAATTGAGAAAAATGAAGTAAGATTTGCCCACGAAAAATTTTCAAGTCATTAGAAATCTAAGGGCAAGATAAAGAAAAAGATATCTTCATGCTGGAATTCCTCAAAAAAAAAATAAAAAAATAAAAGGGAAATGAGGAAAAGAGTGAATCAAAAGAAAAAGAAATGAACGGAAAAGAATGGAAAGGGAAACGAGAAACCAAAGAAGAATAAACAAAGGATGGGGTAGAATGCTAAAGTTTTTAAAACGATGAAAAATGATCCTATGGCTTGAAACCCTTGAAACACGTATTTTGGGCCTTATTATCCATTTTTTCAGAACCTCAAAACCCGGCCTACATTACGTACCTTAAAAGTCCATTTTGATCAAATTTGAATGCTTGAGTTAAGGAATCATATATTGAGCTTAGACGTGTTACAAGTTCATGATTTGGAGCTTGGCAAGTGTGTCGATCATGGATAAGTATGGTCCTTGAAAAAGAATGAAAATGTAAAAAAGAAAATGATGGAAAAAATAAAAAAAAATGAAAAATGAAAAAAGAAAAATGAAAAAGAAAAAGCTAAAATAAAAAAAAAAGAAGAAAAGAAAAGAAGGAGAATAAGAAGGGGCTCAAGTTGAAAACCCCAAAAGGGCGATTTGAGTCAAAAGAAGAATGGAAGATTTGGCTAAAATCTCGAGAAGATAGCCTTTTATAAGTGAAACCAATACTGTTTGAAGATTTCATGAAGTGGGGGGCAAAGCATTGATGGAACCAAAATGATTAGAATGTCAATCAAATAGAATTTTGGGAAAAATCCTAGATTAGTTTATCAAGATTGATTTCATTGTTTAGATATTGTTACCTCCCTTGGCCTTTGGAAATTGCCTATTTTTCTTAGTTAAATTTGTTCTTGTTTACTTCTTCATAAATGTCCATCCTTCAAACTTTTGACCAAATCTACATACTTATGATTATTGAAAGAATGTGATGGCATTGCATTCATTATAAAATTGAAATGACGATAAATAAGTGATTGACAATGTTTGTGAAAGCCAATGCATTACAAAAGAGGAAAGTCGAGCATGATGGGGCGGAGAAAGAACGGATGAGAACCCTGGGAAGGTTTGCAAGTGCGTCGAAAAAATATGAATGTATGATCAAATGGTGAAAAATGACCAAGAATTAATGGTGTTTTGTGGGATTAGTGGATGTACGGAAGCTTATGTTTTGAAAAGATTCAAAAAAATTGAGGATGGTGGTCTTGTGAACCTTGTTACTGCAACTTTTGATTTTTTTTCTTGTCTTTTTCTTTCTCTTTTCCTTTTCTTTTTTCTTATTTCTCAATATGTGCATTGCATCCATCACATACATTCAAAAAAAAAAAACAAATGAAAATTTCACCTTTAAGGAACAAGATTTGTACATTTTCGATCAAAGAAGGGGCAAAATAGAAGACAAAGGAAGGAAACGAGATTCTGAAAATTTTAGGATAAGATGATAAGATTTTTAAAGTAAAAAGTTTTAAAAGGATGATGCATCAAGAAACTTAAAATTTTGGATGTGAATCTCCAAGTCAAATTTTCGGATGTGAATCTCCAAGTTAAAATTTCGGATGTGAATCTCTGAATTAAAATTTTGGGTGCGAATCCCCAAATCAAATTTCAGGTGTGAATCTCTGAATTCCTAGTTAAAATTTAGGATGTGAATCTCCAAATTAAAATTTTGGGTGTGAATCCCTAAGTCAAATTTTGGATGTGAATCTCCAATTCATAAAATTTCGGGTGTGAATCTCCAAATTAAAATTCTGTATGCGATTCTCCAAATTAAAATTTTGGGTGTGAATCCCTAAGTCAAATTTTTGGGTGTGAATCTCCAAATCAAATTTCAGGTGTGAATCTCTGAATTCTAAGTCAAATTTTCGGATGTGAATTTCCGAATCTAATATTTGGATGTGAAACTCCAATTCAAAATTTCAGGTGAGAATCTCTGAAATTTCGGATGCGAATCTCTAAAATGAATCAAATTTGGATGTGAATCTCCAAATCAAAAATTTCAGGTGTGAATCTCTGAATTCAAAGTTAAAATTCGGATGTGAATCTTCGAATCAAATTTTGACGTAATTCTCCAACTTAAAATTTCGGATGTGAATCTCCAAGTCAAATCTTCGGATGTAAATCTCCGAATCGAATCTTTGGATGTGAATCTCCAAATCAAAATTTCGGATGTGAATCTCCGAATCTTAGATCTTTGAATGTGAAATCTTTCAATTTAAAGTTTCATTGCTTCTGCTGCAAGAGGAGCACTTTTCAAGGAAAAAAGGAATTTAAAGTTTCATCGCCTCTGCTGCAAGAGGAGCAATTTTCAGAAAAGGAATTTTAAGTTTCATCGCCTCTGCTGCAAGAGGAGTTTTCTCAAAAAAAATTTAAAGTTTCATCGCCTCTGCTGCAAGAGGAGCACTTTTCAGAAAAAATTTTAAAGTTTCATTGCCTCTGTTGCAAGAGGAGCACATTTCAAAAGAAAGAAAAAATTTTAAAGTTTCATTGCCTCTGCTGCAAGAAGAGCACATTTCCAGGAAGAATTTTAAAATTTCGCTACCTCTGTTGTAAGAAAAACACCAAAAAAAAACAGAAAGAGGAAAAAAGAAAAAAGAAGAAGAAAAAAGAAGAAAGAAAGAAAAAAGAGAAGAAGAGATTAGGTCATAAGCCGGACAAAATTAGTGTCTATTGTCTTTGCTCTATTCCTGATCCTCAGCAATGAGCAAAGAGGGGCAGCTGTTGACACCTAATTTTGTCCCATTTTTGTTATTATTATTATAGTTATTGTTATTATTGTTATTATTATATTTATTTTTATTTTTATATATATTTTGTATTTATTTTATTATTTATTTATATTTTTATTTATATTTTTATTTTCTTTATTTTTATCTTTTATTTTATTTTTATTTTTTTTATTATTATTATTATTATTATTATTATTATTATTATTATTATTATTATTATTATTATTATTATTATAGTTTTTATTATTTTTATTTTGTTTTTTTGCCCAATCCATCAATCACAGCCACTGCCACCACCAGCCCCCATCCCATCACCACCGGCCAGCTACTCTGACAACACATCCCGTCTACACCAACAGAATCCTATGCCATCCCCTTCTACAAAAACCAACAGAGCTCTAAGTATCGGGGGGGGGGATTTTTTTTGGATCGATTCCAAACCCAGATTCTAAACCCTCTTCACTAAAAACCGAGACCCCTTGCCATTGCCCCTGTTTTCACCACTCCACCAAACACTAGTCTACCCAAAACCCCTAGCAACCACCATCAACAGCCAACGTACCCAAGGCAACCAGAATCAAACACATCAAAGCAAACAAAAAACCACAAGATCAGAAAACCCAAAAAAGCAAAAAAAAAACAAAAAAAATAAAAAAGATCTAACGGGAGTAGTGGCGATTTCGGGTTCGAGGTGTTGGGGAAGTTATTTTGCAAATCCCAACGGTGAGAACCTAGAGGAGGGTGAGGAAAAGGCTCGGTGAGGATTTGGGTGGTCATCGGACGGCGGGAACACGGCGGATCTGAGTTGAAGGCCACGGCTTTAAGTTAGATCTAGGTGTTTTGGGGGCATTTTTGAGGAAAACTAGGCTCGGAAATAAAAAGGGGAGGTTAAGAGGAATCGGAAAGGGGAAACTTTTCGATTTTTTTTGCCTCCGGCGAGCGGCGGTCGGCGGTGGTGCACGGCGGCCGGAAATCGCATGGGAGAGGGAGGCTGAGAGAGTTTTTGGATTTTTTTTTTGTTGAGAACCGGTGGAAATGAAGAGAAACAAAAAAAAGTGGCCTTTTATAAAGCACCTAAACGGTGCGTTTTGAAGCGACGACCCGCGCCTCTGCCCGACCCGACACCCGGGATCCGCGCGCTCCGACCCGCAGCAGGGGAGAAGATCCGCGCGTCGCTCCAACGCCCGACCCGCACCGTGCCCAACCCGGTTCGCCTCACCTGAACCAGACCCACGCCAGCCCATTTTGCTTCTCGGCCCAGCAAATCAGGCCCACCCGCGTGGCCTCTTTGGCGTTTGGGCCTTGGCTTTTGGACCTCTTTTTGGGGTTTAAACCCAATTAATTTTGGTATATTTTTAACCCTTTCTTTTTGTTTTATTATTATTATTGTTTTTATTATTATTGTTATTATTATTATTATTATTATTATTATTATTATTATTATTATTATTATTATTATTATTAGTATGCTTTTATTATTGTTTTTATTAGTGCATGTTGTAAAATAAGAAATTGAAAAATTTTTTTTTCTTTTACTTATATTTTCATTAATTATTATTATCAATTAGGAAATGTATCAAAAAATTAATTAAAAATTAAAAATAAGCATAAACACATTTTTTTTTTAAAAAAAAAAGGGAAAGAAAGAGAAGATAGAAAAAAGAAAGTAATAGCAAAATTTAATTAAATAAAATTCCGATGATGGGATGCTACGGAAGTCACAAGTAGTGATTCCTAGCTGATCCCTAGGTGAGAAGAGTCTGCTAAATATTGTCAAAAGTATTGAAGTATTTAGTATGATTTTTCAATATTTTAAATTTTTGAAAATAAAATTGAATTTTCAAAATTAATAATAAAATTAAAATTTAATTGAAATTGTCCGATGATGGGATGTTATGAAACTCACAAGTAGTGATTTCTTAACTGATCCCTAGGTGAGAGAAGTTCACTAAGTGTTACCAGAGTATTGGGATACTTAGTGCAATTTTTCAATAATAGAAATTTTTATTTAAAATAAATAAAGAAATATTTATATACAAAATTAAAAAATTCATTTGCATCATTTTTATCTGCTTGCATCATGTGCATTCATAATAGTTTTGAAGCGAGTGTGAATCTTCCAACGATGAGATTCTATAGAACTCACAAGTAGTGATTCTTAAGAAATCTCTAGGTGAGGAAAATTATTTCAAATGTTACCAGAGTATTGGGATATTTGATTTAAATTTTTTCAATACAAAAGGATTCACATTTACTTTCGATAAATAAAATCTAACATTTTTTCAAGATAAAAAAGAATGATTTTAATA
The DNA here is from genome assembly GCA_031772115.1 of Heritiera littoralis. Classification (NCBI taxonomy): domain Eukaryota; kingdom Viridiplantae; phylum Streptophyta; class Magnoliopsida; order Malvales; family Malvaceae; genus Heritiera; species Heritiera littoralis. Next base: position 2,362,012 of record JAPDPK010000060.1, on the reverse strand, counting down.
AATGATTAAGAATAAAATTGATTGTAATAAAAAGGAATTATTTTTAAATATTAAATTAAGATCGGTTTATTAAAACAAAAAGGATAACACATGATTATTATGGTACCGTTTTTTAACGGGCGTCGTGGGGGTGCTAATCCTTCCCCACGCGTAACCGTACCCCCGAACCCAATTTTTGTTTCGCAGACCAAAAGATTATCTTTTTAATAAAACTTAATTAATTTTGAGATTTTGTTGAAAAGATAAACGTTTTCAGGTGGCCAATCACACCTAGACAAAAAAGATTGGTGGCGACTCCCATTTTTGTTTTTTTAAACGTTTTTCGAAAATCGTCGAGCGCGAAGCCGTTACGACACCTCTTGTAACAAAAAAATAATAATCAAAAGACGTTTACCTCTTAAATTAGTTTTGACTAACAAAAAGTTCATAATGTGAATTAATCAGTTGTCTTTGGATCTTTTTAGTGGCAATACCCAATTACCAGATTTGATTAGCTAATGTACGTGTGAAGATAATAAATGATATTTGGACTCAACTTCATACGATTCATTGTAATGAAATTATCAATTATGGCTGCTTTTCGAGGCTTGATTTTTCACGTTTAGGTTAGGAAGCATGCATGTATCAAATACTAATTGTTCAATTATTTATAATTGTTGAACAAAATGTATTCCAAGAAAAAGTTTATTTTGTTAAAACTTTGACTTCTAAATTTTCACTGAAAAAGAGTTTTGACTTCTAAATTCTAATTCATCAATTAAAAAATTTATTTATTTTTCTTAAGCGCCTTTCTCGTACTATGTTGACCTTATTTGTTCTCCTCTTGTTAGTCTTTCTTAATTTTGATTCCGTACTTTCGTCCCTATTTTTTCCCGCTTTTCTTGTCATGGTTTTTAAATTCAAATGTTTAAATAATAAATAAATCTAATTATATGTATTCTAAAATCATGCATCCAATAAAATTTTATCACATTAATTAAGCACAAAATATTCTTTTCTACTGAAATTCTACCGTCGAATAATGGCTGAAACGTTTGCAAGATAATTATGTAACCAGCTAGCTAAGCTACCGCCTACCATATTCATCTTTTTGGGACATTGCCATTTGCCAAGTCCACTGAATTTTCAGTCAAAAGTTGCATGGAGTCAACTGGTGAATTGGATATTTGAATACTAAAGGTTTCATAATGTTCATTTGGCGAATCACCCAACCGTACGTGCATTTTCAAAAACAGCACAATTAAATTTTCTAAACTAAGAAATAACTAGCTAGCCGTTGCTCTCTCTTCTCAGCAAATCAACAATATTTCTCATACATTCTAATTTGTATATACAAAACTATCTAAATGTAAAATCAATGCCATTTTATTTGGAGATGCATTAAGCTGTTTCTAATGTCTATTTAGAGATAGTCTTCAACGGAAATGCTCAAAGCCTCCCCTTCTTTTCCAACATTTCCTTCCCATAAGCCATTGCTGCTATCGTTTTCCCACGACTCTCTCTCCATGCCCATAATCATGCTGTTTTCATTTACCTTGGTTTCATTGTTGTTGGGACTGCTCATGATCATCTGGGCATCCACCGCCATGCCAGCATCCGATGCTGCCTTCTATATAGACTTGGGAGACATGTTTGCATTGATATTTGATGATAACATGGATGGAAAGTTGAGTGCGTTTAAGGAAGATGGTTGACGCAGACAATAGAAAGCAATATCATGGGCAATGGCAGCACCCTCCGGCTTGAATCCTAGAGGGTAGCCATGTTTCTTGTAACACTTATCAATAGTGTGCCCCGTATAACCACAAGGGGTGCAGATGGGCCTTTTTGTATTGGGATATCTTCTAACCATAGGATTTCCATTTGCTGAACTGGTGACCATCTTGTTTGCAAAGGCTGCTGACTCAGCTGGTTGCTGCAAGGAGGTTGGCAAAACAGAATGGATTTGCCTTCCTTGCTGGATGATCATAGCAAACACTTTGTTGATTGGAGGTAAAGGTTCAATTATCATGACTTGCAATCTGACAGCTGCAAAATCTTCACTTAAGCCCTTGAGAAATCTAATCACATGATCCTGTTCTTGGTACATTCTTGCCTTTTCCAAGGCACCACAAGAACACCTTGGATTACAGGAATAGGAAAGTATTGGCCTAAGATTTGTGATCTCATCCCACAAAATCTTCAATCTTGTAAAGTAGTTTGTTACAGATAAAGTTCCTGTGCTGGAAAGAATATATTTCTTCTTGCAACTCGGCAATTCTGAAGGCATCACCCTAGGAGAGTCTCTCTTTGAGGTCAGTCCACACATCAATGGCATTATCGAACCAAATAATGCTCTTGACAATGGAGGTTGAAACTAAGTGTAGAATCCATAAGAGAACCATTGTGTTACACCTCTCCCAGGCTTGAAAGGTTGAATCATTCTTGGATGGTATTCATAAGGATCGATCCACAAATTGGTATTTGTTTTTAGACAATTAGTGGTCATTTGGTTCACGGAATTTAGGATTACTTTTGGGAATCATTTGACGAAAAATTATTTTACTTGACGGATTCCTGGGAATATTAGATTCCTGTGTTTGGTTGTATTGGTGGGAATGTAAGATTTCTGTGTTTAGTTCAAGGAATTTAAAATTACTAAATGGTAAATTTTACTATACTACCCTTTTGTATTAAAGTAAATAAATAGTTGATTTAAAATTAATAACACATTGATAGAAGTTATTTTAACATATTTATTTATTTATTAAGTTTATTCATTTAGGGAATATTAATTAATTTCTTTAACACAATTTAATTAACTATTCCATTTGTTTATAGGATATTGAATAAGTAAATTATTTCATGATAATACCTTCCTTTTTAATAGATTGCTTTCTTAAATATTTTCTTCTTCATATTTGAATTAACGTTGGGTTTGATAACTTGAATTAAAAGAAAAAGATTTAGATACTCATTTATTTATTTATATTTAAATTAATTACTTATTTATTTATTTAAGATATTTTTTATTTATTTATTTTGTCCCTTTTTTATAAGGTTTTTGTTATTTAAATTATTTTGATTTAACAAACTATTACTATATTAAATTGATTTTGATTAATCAAAAATCATAGGGTCAATCTTATTATTGGTCCATTTGATTTTAAATTCATTTTTCTCTTCATCAAAATAAGAAAAAAACATGATTGTAATATTAAATAGGTTTAGGGGTAAAATGAAAATAAAATATAATCATTGAAGGGTAAAATTGGTAAAAAAAATTGGATTCCTTCCGGAAAAAAAATACCTCAAGATAAGGCTGAAATCATTTTCCTCCCATTTTTGTACTATTTTGCACTGTTGGTAAAAAAAATTACTTGCCGGAATCCTATTCCACGAACCAAACATGGTAATCATTTGACGGAAAAAAAATTCTCCCTAGTAATCTAAAATTCCTCCAACCAAATGACCTCTTAGAGCCATCTTCATTGCACGGCACCAAAAATGGTAATTTACTCCTATGAGGACAGATGAAACAAGAACCAGTGGAGGGTTCTCATTTGGATGAAGAAAGAATGAATCGGAAGGTGAGTCTTCAGATCTAGCAACCAATGACGGATGAAGAAAGAAGAACAAAGAAGCTCAACATGATGAACTTAAGAAGAAAAAAATGGAAGCTTTGATACCATGCGGAAGAGTTGAGGATTTATTTTCATTTTTATCAGCGTATACTTCAAGTAATCATATGCATATATATGTTTAAAAAAAAGGAATCATATATTTGTGTGTTTTTTTTTTTGACGTGGTATATGTATGTTATTAATTACAATAGTACGTAGCAAGGAATATTAGCATCTTCTGGAAATTCTTTTTATCCTCTTTAGTCGTTTTTGGATTTGGATTACTTTTGACTTTCAAGCTTTTGGGGACATTGACTGGTAAAAGTAAATGATTCGCAACTTGCTCAAGGAAATTACTTTAGTTAGGATTGGTTGCTTTTACTTCCTAATTCCTATAAACTCTTCCCAGTCTGATTTGAACTAATCGTGAATTTCTTTTCTTATGAATGTGTTTATATTCATCTAAAAAGAAAATTTTTTTATAAAAAATTATACAATTATTATATAAAAAAAGGAAAATAAAATAATTTAAATAAACATCATTCATCAATATTTTATTTTTACAAGGAGATCGAATATAGGAATTATTAGCTAGGTGTTGAACTCCGTAAAATCTGCAATAAACTTCTTCTTTGATCGATGCACCGTAAGATGGTTGCATTACTGCAGTCTGCTTTCTAACATCTCTCTTATTTCTAATTCATTTAAACCCATAAATTATGGAAGGCAGTGCAAGTAAACATGACACATAACATGAAAATAATATAAATAAAATAGATGAAAATAGTACATGTTATGATTTGATAAAAATATATATAAATATGATAAAAATTTTAAAAAAAATGTATTTGACACGTCGATACAAATTTTATCATAAAATTTTCGTGTTTTACAGGACATAAATATAATTTAACATTATACGAACTCAAATTATCAAATCTAATTGCAAGCAATTTTAAGAATAATAATCAAAAGACATTTACCTCTTAAATTAGTTTTGACTAAAAAAAAGTTCATAATGTGAATTAATCAGTTGTCTCTAGATCTTTTTAGTAGTAATACCCAATTACCAGGTTTGATTAGTTAATGTACGTGTAAAGATAAAAAATGATATTTGAACTCAACTTCATATGATTCATTATAATGAAATTATCAATTATGGCTACTTTTCAAGGCTTGATTTTTCATGTTTAGGTTAGGAAGCATGCATGTAACAAATACTAATTGTTCAATGTTTTATAATTGTTGAACAAAATCTATTCCAAGAAAAAGTTCATTTTGTTAAAACTTTGACTTCTAAATTCTAATTCATCAATTAAAAAATTTATTTATTTTTCTAAAGCGCCTTTCTCGTACTTTGTAGACCGTACTTGTTCTCCACTTGCTGGTCATTAATCTTAATTTTGATTCCGCACTTTCTCTATTTTTTTCCTCTTTTCTTGTCATGTTTTTTAAATTCAAATGTTTAAATAATTAATAAATCTAATTATAAGAATCCTAAAATCATGCATCCAATAAAATTTTATCACATTAATTAAGAGACCGAAAAGTATAGGTGCAATAGCATTATTATTCGCACTTTAAGTAATTTTTTAAGAAGTAAAATTAGGGAACTAAGCACAAAATATTCTATTTTACCGAAAATAATGGTTGAAACGTTTGTAAGAATAGCTAATTATGTAACCAGCTTAGCTACTGCCTACCATATTCATCTTTCTGGGGCATTGCCATTTGCCCAGTCCACTGAATTTTCAGTCAAAAGTTGCATAGAGTCAACTGGTGAAGAGAAAGGATTGTATGAAACAGTTACGCCACGTCAGCATTTATCCCTTCCATTCAAATCATGCCACGTAATCACTTTATTGAAAAAAGTCATTCATTTATTACATATCACATGTGATAATTATATTGTAAATATTTATTTTAAGAGACTCATTAATGATTCTGGTAATAAATGAATGACTTTTTCAATAAAGTGATTACGTGGCATGATTTGAATGGAAGGGATAAATGCTGACGTGGCGTAACTGTTTCATACAATCCTTTCTCACTGGTGAATAGGATATTTGAATCCTAAAGGTTTCATAACGTTCATTTGACGAATCACCCAACCCCACGTGCATTTTCAAAAACAGCACAATTAAATTTTCTAAACTAAGAAATAACTAGCTAGCCTCTTTTCTCGGCAATTCAACAGTATTTCTCATACATTCTAACTTGTATATACAAAACTATCTAAATGTATAACAAATACTATTTTATTTAGAGATGCATTAAGCTGTTTCTGATGTCTGTTTAGAGATAGTCTTCAACGGAAATGCTCAAAGCCTCCCCTTCTTTTCCTACGTTTCCTTCCCATGAGCCATTGCTGCTATCGTTTTCCCACGACTCCGTCTCTATGCCCATAATCACACTGCTTTCATCTACCTTGGTTTCATTGTTGTTGGGGCTGCTCATGATGAACTGGGCATCCACCGCCATGCCAGCATCCGATGCCGCTTTCTGTATGGACTTGGGAGACATGTTCGCATTGACTTTCGGAGGTAACATGGACGGAAAGTTGAGAGCGTTCAAGGAAGATGGTCGACGCAGACAATAGAAAGCAATATCATGGGCAATGGCAGCACCCTCCGGAGTGGAATAAGAGCCTAACCAAAGGCGTTCCTGAGTGCCTGGGACTCGGATTTCAGACACCCATTTGCCCCATCTTCGACGACGCACTCCCTTATACTTCCTCTCAGGGTTTCGTTCTTCTACTGCAGCGCCACTCATCTTTCCAAAACAGCAGCAAGAAAGCAGAAGAATCTCTAATTAACCAAGGTTGAAGAAAGGAAATAGGAATTGAGTGCCAAGTGAGAAAATGGGATGGAAACAACGTGCTTATATAGGTTGAAGAAACGGAAAGTCAGAGGCAATTAAAAAGTGACTTTTTGGGATTAGGCCATGAAGATTGAAGAAGGAGTCAAAGATTAAAGAAGGTCAAAGTAAGAGGCGAGGACCCGCTGAGCCGACCAGGGAGGGGAAGTGGACGGTGCTTCGTGAAGAGGCCAAAGGGTGCTGACTGCTGAACTAATGAATTGCGAAAGAGGGTACTAAAAAAATCTGGGACACTTGCATTGGGAATTTTCTAATTAAAATCACCACACGACACGATAATGACATGTGTAAAATTAAATAATATTTTTATATAAATATGATAAAAAAATTTTTTGAAAAGAAATATGATAAAAATTAAAAATAAAATTTTATGTTTTATGTATTTATATAGATTTTAATATAAAATTTTTATATTTTATATGATACAAATATAATTTTATATGATACGAAAATAAATTATAAGTACCAATTACAAATCAACGTGAGCGAGAGAGGGATGGAGTTAGCCATGGCATGTGATCAATGAAATAAATCAAAACTTTCTAGGCCAAGTTGCGTAATGCGTGACATCACCATTTCCCTACCACGACTAACAAAGTCCCAATACCATTCACAGTAATAGAAGGAAAAACCGGTCATTTACTTTGGACTGTGGTGGCACGCAGAATACCGGCAACACGTTATTCAAATTTTGTTTGCACTGACCTGAAAAAATCGTGGTGCAATAAATGCCACAAAAACATTCAGGGTATGTTTGGAAAAAAATTGCAAAAAAGAAATATATTTTAATGATTTATATACGATGCACTGACAGTATTAATGTATCAAAAATTAATACCTCATCAATTTACAAAATAAAAAATATATCAAGCCTTTAAAAGTAAATATAAATTAATTTTTTTAATTTGCTCATAAGAACAAATTGATGAGGTGTCAACTTTTTGTGCATTAACAATATATAAAAATTATATACTGTCAGTGCTTCATATATAAATTCATATTTTAATGAGGATATATATTCAAAAGTTTAAAATTAAATTTTTTTTATTTGACAAAAAAAATTTGAAGACTTTCAAAATTTAAAAGGATTTTTAAAAATGAATTTAAAATACTCAAATTCTCTCTTAAAAATCTATCTAAAGAGATGGTTTTTCAAACTTTCTCCAAATCTTTCCTTATTTATTTACACATGACTCATAATTAATATAAAATTGTCTTAAGGAATACCGAAGAAATAGAGCCTTATGTACATGATAATCTCTGAACTCTTCTAAGTAATTTCCTATTATAAATGTTAATATTTAGTGAACCAATTTAATTTCACATGTACTATATATAAATTGCATTTGGGGATATTAAAGGCCAACAATTCTAGAGAAGCCAAGAGAGATAAGTGGATGCAAGATGAACATAATCGCTAATTCATTAGTTGGTTCCTACAAAGAATACGTAAGACATAATTTATACTTTTAGTTTAAGGCAAGAAATGTATTTATTACAATAAGTTTGTTATATATTTATCGCACACCTTCTTCACAGTATATAGATTGCAAATGAGCTAATGCCCAATAGAGATGGTGTAATAGAGCGGGTAAGATGGCTATCTCATGGACCTCGTTTAAAAGTTATAAGGTATCATGGATACGTGATCAATGAGGTTAACTTTACACTAAGGAACATCATAATAATTGATGTGTGCAAAACAATAGAGCGAGTTTGGTTGTGAATACAATGCAAATTTCAACTACTAAAGACAAGAACCCTATATTTAAAGACCCATCCTATTATGGAGTCATTCAAGAGATTTAGGAGCTAGATTATAATGTGTTTAGGGTCTGTTTGGCTTAGCTGGAGCTATTGTAAAAAGTACTGTCTGAGTAGAGTTTTTTTAAAAGTGCTGTTAAGAGAAATTAAATTAGTGTTTGGCAAACCTAATATAAAAGTACTGTAGAATGTTGAAAACTATTTACTAGAATTTTGTATATTTTTGATAAATGAAAAAAATAGAATAATAAACTTTATTAAATTAAATCACAAGTTTTAAAGTGAAAAAAAACAAAACTAAATAATTTTTTTGGTTAATTAAAATTAAACAAATGAAATAAATATAAAATGGCACAAAATAAATAAATTATTGTAAAATAATATGAATCATTTTTTATAATTTTGTAAATTATTGAAAAACAAAGTGAAAATGTAAAAATTTCACTAAATACATATTATTAATAGTAGTACTTCTTGGAAAGCTTCAATTTATAACTTCATCAAAAAGTTCAAATTTACTTCCCGCATAAGCTAAAATTTTTAAAAATTTGAAAGCCAAACACCCAACTTCTGCTTATAAAGTGGATAAGCTCTTCCATAAGCTAGGCCAAACATGCACTTAATATTGTAGTCTTTAAATGTCATTGGGTGCACAACAATGGTATAAAATACTATGAACTGGGTTTCACCCTAGTTTATCTCTCAAGAATTGGATTTAAATTTGATTCCTTCATTTTGGTTGATCATGCAAAACAAGTGTTTTATGTTAAAAATCCAAGTGATGTGTAATGGTCTGTTGTCCTATTGCCTCCTCAAAAAGATAAGAGTTATTTGAATAATGAGGTGGAAGACATTGTGATTGGAACATCACTCCACTACAAAATCAATACCAACAATTGATTTATTTGATTTTGATGATGAATCAGACTCTAATTATATGAGAGATGATTGTGAAGGAACTTGGGTTTAGAGTTTGCACTTCAGAGTTTTTGCCAGCTTATGTATTTGCATTTTAGAGTTTCTGTTCAATATATACTGTTGATTTTTTAGTATAAAATCACAATACTAATTTTGTAAGTATATGTATTTGAACTTGAGATTTTCTATTAGATTTTCAATTATATGTAATTTTTTTAAGATATTACAAAATTAGTTTGTATCATTTTAGGATGAGCATTCTGTTGGATTATGCCCTTAGAACCATTCATTAGATGATTGACTTTGGCATTTTTATGTATCATGACATTTTTATTTATAGTTCATTATTATATTTGTCTTATAACTGCGTAATATAATCTTATATGATAATGTCCTTAGAATAGTAATAACACACTATTCTTAAAATATCCCTAGTCAAGTATTATTGTGAACAAGGATAACAATAATACGATAAGACTAGTATGTGGTTGACTGATGACCATTGTCATGGATATAGGATATCAAGTCATCACATAGGTACATGTTAGAGAACTATGTACTGGATCGACCCTCCATGAGAACGCTACATGGATTGTTATATGAGTGTCATAAGCGATTCTCATAGTGATGATGGTGTATGTGATCCTTTGACTTGAGATCATCAGAGATCCCAACATAGAGAATTGCATACTTTAATGCTGCTAGATGTCATTCGTAACAGGATGGACTATAAAGGTAGTAATTGGGTATGCCTTGATCTATGTAGAGGGATGTTGAGTGATCAAGATAGGATTTATCCCTCTTATATAACAAGAGTGATGTCTTGGGCCCTTTGATAGAGTGAGACTAAAATGCATGGCCGTGCTCAAATAAGTCAATATGAGATATTGATTTTATTTGTTTAATTAGTCTACTCAGGAATCAAGAAACGCTGATTAGACTATACAAGTGTGACACATTCCATGACTTGTGTCTAATCAAGACATCAAAGGATAAAAGGATTAGACTACACAGTAACATCTATCACGAGTAAGGTTATGTCGAGTCATTGACATTCTCGTTACATGGGTAGCAATGATGTGTTGCTAGATACTGCTCATTGCCTGTGACAATTTTGTCATTGCCATTGTTTTGAGAACCTATTGGGTCACACACTTAGAACGGATCAATGAGGAGCTTAATTAATCCTATTCTGAATTGGATTAAGGATATAACTAATCCTATTCTGAATTGGATTAGGGATATAACTAATCCTATTCTAAGTAGGATTAGAGTTCTGTTTGGCAGTAAATTTTAGGGTAAAATTTACTGCCTATAAAAAGGATGTTTTTCTAAAACATAGCCGCACTTTTTAAAAACAGAAAACAAAACATTCTTTTTAATCGAAGCTAGCAATTCGGTTAAAAGAATCAAAACGCTCCTTAAGGCATCTGATCGTGAGACGTTCAAGAGTCGTGAGATCCGTTCGTGTGGATACCATAGAGGCAGGAACGAAAAGTTGCTGCTTGTGATTCGACCAAAGACAGAAAAAGCAGAGAAAACGTTAGGTAAAATCTCGAAACCCTAATCAGGCAACCCTCCGAATCGATTCTGGTGGAGGCCGAATGTTTTATTTCCGCTGCGTGTTTGTTTCGGTTTCCTTCACATTCTGGGATGTTAATCCTACTGCATATGTAATCATACTCCTGAACTTTAAATTCATTAAAGGTAAATCAAGTTTTATCCTTTGATAAGAATAGGTGACCAATTATATTTTGGTTAAAATAGTTGGTGATAACTATTTAAATTTAAGTCTAATGAGTTAAATTTTGGGACTTAATACGTTATGACAAGCACGACTCATGAATTTATGGGCTATGTGCTGACTTAAGCCATGCTATTAATTTTCTTTTTCTTTTTTTTAGTTCAAGGAAAAGAACACGCCACTTAACAAAACCATGATGATTTTGTTAAACGCGGAGCTCCTTATAAACACACACACCACATCTATACACATAATGTGGGACAGAGCACAAACCCACACAGGGGAAGCAAATGCTTCAGGTACTCAACGAATCGACCACACCAAGCACACACAAACTAGTTTGTTTTTTTAGTTCAGGAAGGAACATGCTATTAATTTTCATGGATTGTAACAACACTGCCATGAAAAAATTAATGTTGGACTAATATGATTCATTATTACATGTACTAATAGTCAAATGGTTGGCATGACCTATTTGACACACACACACACACACACACACACACACACACACACACACACACACACACACATATATATATAGAGGAAGGATCCAGTTACACATGTGTAAAACAAATTTAGTTTTACACACTTTCATATCTTTTTATATGATTTATAATTTTTTAATCCGACCGTTGAATTTTATGTTCTATTCACATAGATCATGCATGCCAAATTTCAAATTAATCGAATACGTCTAACTATTTATTTCATAAAATAAAATTTCAACCATTGATATATATTGAAAAAAAATACTATTTTGGATTAAAATGATAGAAATAGCAGATCGATTCAAAAATTTACATACATAATAAATATGAGTAGGTTGTTAAATCCAACGATTGGTTTGCAAAAATATTAATCCTATATGAAGATATAAAATTGTGTAAAATAAATTTATTTTACATATATGTAAGTGTATCCCTACTCATATATATATATATATATATATATATATATATATATATATATAGGGGAGGGATCAAGTTACACCTATGTAAAACTAGATAGTTTTACACCATTTTTAACCCTTAGATTGAAATAGATTTGTGGTTGAGATTAAAACTCTATCTTTCTTCAAAATACAATTGAATATAAAAATTTGAAAAATTCTCTTTCCTTTTTAATTTTTTTTCTTCTCCTCTTTTAATTATCTTAATTAAGTGATTATTGTCTTTTCAAATCTGAAAAATGGAGCCAAGTTTTTTTTTTTTGAGCAAACAGAGATGAAAACTGCTTCAAATTGTGAGGATCATGGATTATTGTCAATTGAACGGTTTGCAAATTCTCTAGCAGAGTTGATGCCGAAAGGATTTGACAAAGCTCAATTTGAGGCTGAAGATGCCAGACAAGTTCTAATCCCCAATGAGTCAGTTTAGGCAACCCTTGCTTTCGAGTTAGACAGAAGTTTGCAGCAGAAGCATGGTGAGACTTCTTCAACCACAGCAACAGAATCGGTTTCTACTTCAGTCTCAGCCCCAACATTGGAATACTTTCCTGCAAGAGCGTCAATCTCAGCCTCGGACTTTGGTTCAAGAGCCTTAGCAATGGCGTTTGATTTAGGAGCAGTCCCATATGCTAGATTCTCTTAATTAAGATAATTAAAAAAAGAGAAGAAAAAAATTAAAAAGGAAAGAGAATTTTTCAGATTTTTATATTCAATTGTTTTTTGAAGAAAGATAGAATTTTAATCTCAACCATAAATCTATTTCAATCTAAGGGTTAAAAAATGGTGTAATATTATCTAATTTTACACAAGTGTAACTTGATCTCTCCTATATATAAGGAGGGATCCACTTATACCAGTGTAAAACTAATTAGTTTTACACTTTTTTTAACCATTAGATTAATATAAACTTATGGTTGAGATTAATTAGTTTTATAAAGAGAAGAGTGGTTTAATCTCAACCATAAGTTTATATCAATCTAATGGTTAAAAAAAAATATAAAATTAATTAGTTTTACACTGATGTAAGTGGATCCCTTTATATATATATATGCGCGCACGTGGTGGATACCACAAGTCGCATCGCAAAAGCGACTCCGGTGCTAGCTTTTGCGTAGCGTAGCTGCCCAAAATCAAGGCTTTTCGATTCAAAAGGCCAAAACTTTTTGCCCATCGGGCTTAGAGTTTGGCATTGGTTGAGGATAAAATGCAGCTTTTAGTCCAAATTCCCACTTCAAAGCAGAATGGGGCCTTAATGGGCTGCCATTCATGACAGCCAGGCCGAGTTCACCCCTTTCGTTGGTGGTGTTATTAGTTAAAAGGCTTCAGAAAAATGCAAGGAGATAATTTGGCATCTCAGCCTACAAAAATTTATAACTTCAGGGACTAAGTCATTTCAGTATACATACAAATCAGAAAAACAAGTTGGCAGATGATACAAGACGCAATTAGACACAACCTAAAGGTTGTTGGCTTTATGGAATTGACATTTTGTTGTACACATTGATTAGGAATTATCAAGTTCAGAATATAAATAATCAATGCAGTAAAATGTCTAGACAAATATACAACTGCCAATGAAATATCCGGAGAATTCAAGAGTTTTTACATGAAAAATGTATTGAGAATGAAATGGTAAATCTACTTGAAGGCATTTGAAGCAGCATATATGAAGTCCAAGAAGCCTGTTCCCTTTAAAAGACCTTTACCAGTCAAGAGCTCAAAATCCAGCAGCAGCAGGAAACCAATGATAGCAGCCTTCCCGTTTATAATTTCATTTTTTCCCGTGAAACCGAACCCCTCTAACTCCTCGTCAATTACCATTCTCACCTAAAGAACAGCACGTATAAGAAATATCAAACAAGTCAATTTCAATCTTCTTAGAGTGAGTTATTATGCTTCACAAACAACCACAATGTAGTTACCTCATCCACATTGACATCAGTAGCAGTTACACCAGGTTGAGCTTTTCCACTAAAGACAATCTCTGCAGCTGCATCAGATTTTACACTGCCTTTCATGCTGATATAAATATTTTCGCCCTCCGTTTTTACAGGGTAAATATAAAGCGTCCTCAAAGCAGGTGTAAGGGCTCGCAGCACTGGGTTTTTTGGATACCATTCCTTGATGGCTCCGGTCTGAAGATCAAATGTGCTATCAGTCGTTGGACAAACTATACAACCATCCTGTAAGAAAAACAAAAAACTATCATCAGACATTTTGCTTTCATTCATTCTAGAAAGTTGACACAAATAAAAGCAGACTGTGAATTCCAGTGAACAATCAGCCTCTCATGTCCAAATTCACAAACGTTTCTAAGAGTTCGTAGCAGGTAAAAGTGTCAGATTGGAATTTACAACAGCTAAGCCTCTGTTACCGAAATAAAAACAATAAAATAAACACCAGAATAGTTCATATAGATCAACAACTACAATGTATTTGACTATTAGATTGTTTTTGCATGTCAGATATGATGTGACGGCCTCAGAAATATAATAATATGGGTTGATGATTTCAGAGCTTGAGAATTCGAAGGTCCAGGTAAAAATTCCAAGACCATTTCAATGCTTGCATTTATCAAATGATAGAACTGGTTCTCGTAAGACCTGGCCAAGGTCAATTCCTCCCATAAAGTCTTCAGTTGTATGAACCCATGAACCAAATACCACTTCTATAAAGTGAAGATGATAATCACCATTAAATTGCTTTGTTAAGTAGGGAAGATGGAAAAATCAGATCTATGGAAGACATGGAGGAAATGAGAAAGCAAAAAAGGTTATAGTTTTCTATTTGTTCAAGAAACAGTATAGAAGAGAAGGCATAATTTCTTTCTCATTATGTAACTTCTCATGTTGTCTCAATTTTCCTCTTGCTAATGTCTCCAACTTGATTGGCCAGAAAATAAATTCTCCAACTTGAAATGATGGCAAACTGTGTAGAAAAGAAAATTATTTCTTTTTCCTTCAACTTCTCTGTGCTAGCAAGCAAAAGAAAAATATCTTCACCACTCCTCTTAGATTTCCCTCTAGACAATGTGTAGTTTCATCTTGGTCCAGCTTTATCCTGTTTCAGCTTCTGTACAATATAATTACTGATAATCAAACCCCATTACCAGTGAATCAGTGATCATCAACAGAAGACAAACAGAAAGCAGTTTGGATTGGCTTTTTCCACCATGACAGTAACCACTGTCTCATCCAGACAGCAGTTATTCATTCAATACCAAAAATTTGTTGCCTTCAATGTAATTTTCCTTCAAGCATAAGGATACCAGAGCATAAATCGATGACACAAAATTCTCCCAAAGACCTTTTTCTAACAGAGGGTAGTGCTAAAACTCGAAATTTATTATGGTTTGCAATTAAGTTGGGATCATGGATTTCAGTCTGTCATCCTGGAATCTGAATTGAAAGTTGGTTTGAATGCGCTCAATTTTCCTTCTCCCTATGAACATCATAGACAATTAATAATTTGCCTCTAGACAGATTATTCAAAGAAGCTTCATCAAAAAATAGCAGAGGAAATGAAGATTACGCAAGAAATGAGAAAATGGGAAAAAAACCTGAGTGAGCTTGGCGTTGATCAAGCCCTCAGTGTAAGCTCCTTCAGCCGGCGAACGATTCTCAATAGCGAAAACCTCATCCTTATACCAAAGCAACAGTATAGTCTCCCCATCTTGTATGATCACGCGTCGCTCGCCCTTCGGCAGCGCTGCCAGCGGCACCACCGGCACCCAGTTCTCACCACCACTGCCCGATGCGGCTGATTCTTCACTCACAGAAGACATTTCTGTCGCTTTACATGTGATTCTACTGCTGCTGCATTGTTTATTGACGAAACGGTAGGTGAGAGAAAGAGGGTTCTTGGGGAGGAGGAGAACGGGAGGGGGCAACGGGGGAGTGCGGCGGCGGAGAATGGTGGTGGGGGTGAAACGGCAAGTATGGTGGAAAGCGGTGGCCATTGCGAGAGGACAGAATGAGAGGCGAGGGAGAGAAGGGAGGGCGGGAGCGGGAGCGGGACCGTTAGGGGCCAAGGGATTGCATGGCCACAGAAAGTGAGTGGATAAACTATAGAAGTTTGGGTTTGGAAGAGGAACCCGAAGTGTACGCGTGTGATGTCCACAATTTTTCTTTTCTCATTTTTCGAGCGGGCAAATGCTGGCCCGAGACCGGATATTTGTCCGGAATCAAATTCAGACCAGTTCAAATTAAATAAAAAGGTCAAAGATTCAAATTTGAAAAAAATTGAATTAAAAAATCGAATTTAAAAAAATTTGAAATAAAAAAACTCTGAATTTGACACAACTCAAACTTGATATGATCCAAAATCAAGATTGATTCAATCTAAAACTTAAAAAAATATGAATTTATAATCTAAGAAAACCCGAGTTATAATTATATAATTATTATTTAAAAATAAATATTTTATACACTTTTTTAATTAAAAAGTTTAAAATTTTGAAAACAATTATTATTTATTATACAATTATATCAATTATGTATTATCAACAAAATAATTTAAATAAAATTATACTAATTATTAAATAAAATTAATTTAAAACACATATACACTATCAATGCACTAGAAGTTGATACCTCATTAATAAGCCCTTATGAGCAAATTAGAAAAAAATTATTTATATTTACTTTTAAGGGCTTGGCATATTTTTTAATTTGTTAATTGATAAGGTGTCAACCTTTGATGCACTGCATTATATACAAATCCACATATGAATATCAAATAATTTTTAAGAGTTTGTATATAATGCACTGACAGTGTATAGTTTTTATATACTATCAATGTATCAGAGGTTGATATCTTATCAATTGGCAAATTAAAAATTAAGTCAAGCTCTTAAAAGCAAATATAAATAAATTTTTTTAATTTGCTCATAAGGGCTTATTGATAATGTGTCAATCTCTGATACGTTGACAGTGTATAGAAATTATACATTGTCAGTGCATCATATATAAATTCAATCTTTAATATAATACTTATTGTATTTATAATAATATATTATTAATTTAACAATTGATTTTATTAAAAAATATTACAATATTTTATTATTTTAATTTCATATTAAAATTTTAATTTTAATACAATAATAAATCAAATATATAAAAAATCATTATATAATTTCAACATTTGTTTGACACTTTGAATTTGATATTTTGTGTATCAGATTGAGAACATTAAACTATATTTTCTTAAAATTTCATGCATAGAAAAATATTAAATTTACTTGAAACTAAAAACTTAATCTTAAAATTAAAATTTTAGGTTTTTAAGATTAAAATAGTCAAATAATTAAATTAAACAATACAAGTACACTTAATATTAGTTTTTTTATACTTTATTAATATTATGATCAATTATATTGAAATAAATATTATTATATTAATTAATTTAGTAATAACTACTATTTAATATTTTAATTAGATATTTGATCAATTGGTATATATCTAATGTTATTATGTTAATGTGAACATCAAAAAATTAGTACTCAGTTGGTGTATAATTGTATATGATATGATTATATCAAATGTTATTATTATGGCAAAATAGCCAAATAAGCCCTTGACCTTGAGCCCAAAATGGAATTAAGCCCTCAGCTTTTTATTTCGTGGAAATTAATCCATAAACTTTTATTTTAGTGGAAATAAACCCTCAGCATTCTAAAATTATGTAATTAAGTCCAAATCTGTTAAATGACACTAACTGCCGTTAGTATTGCACACGTGGCATCCAAGTAAGCTATCCATGTCAACTTTCACTAACGGCAGTTAGTGTCATTTAACAGATTTAGACTTGATTGCATAATTTTAGAAGGTTGAGGGTTTATTTCCACTGAAATAAAAAGTTTATGGACTGATTTTCACAAAAAAAAAACGTTGAGGGCTTAATTCTATTTTGGACTCAAGGTCGAGGACTTATTTGGCTATTATTCATATTATTATTGATATAATGTCAATTGGTATATATAACTTTTTTGATTCAATGTTCTAAATTTTTAATGAGTATTTGATTAATTAGTGTGTATGAATATGATTATATTTAATGTAATAATATTAATATTATGATTTCTGTGCAAACCAAAAACAAAAAATTATATAATACTGAGCTAATTAGTTGACCAATTATTCAAAATCTTAAGTATTTTTTTGGTCAAAACTCCCTGTATCTGAAAGCCACTTTTAGCTCGACTAATATGGAGTCGAGCTACTGTTGGACCCTGAACGAGGGGAGCTATCCCAGTGTTATTTTCTCCATTCATATGGCTTGAACTTGAGACCTTACTTAAGGGGTATCGAGCTCCTTCCACTTGGCGCAACAGGCGTTGGTAATATTAAATACTTTTTAATGTATACTATAAAAATATTCAATATTATAATTGAACAATTAATTAACTAGCTATATGGTCAGGGTCAAATAAGTTAAAATTTAATAAATATTTATTAAGTTAGTGTCATTTAATAAATATTTAGTTAAATATTTAAATAAGTTAAAATTTAATAAATATTTATACAAATATAAATGTTTACATTCTAATGTTCTTATTACTTAATTAATTTTAGTATCATTTAACAGATCTGGATTTAATTGTATGATTTTGAAATGTTGAGGGTTTATTTATAGTAAATAAAAGTTTATAGATAATTTCTATACCATTAAACATTAAAAATTTAATTTCATTTTATGCAAAAGGTTGAAGTACATTTGACTACTAAGCCTACATTTTAAAACCTGTTTTGTTAGGAATTTCAAAATTTTGCCTTGGGTTCAT
Source organism: Heritiera littoralis (assembly GCA_031772115.1). Taxonomy (NCBI): domain Eukaryota; kingdom Viridiplantae; phylum Streptophyta; class Magnoliopsida; order Malvales; family Malvaceae; genus Heritiera; species Heritiera littoralis. Next base: position 2,343,377 of record JAPDPK010000060.1, on the reverse strand, counting down.
CGCATAAGAGGTGGGGTGAAATCCAACAAGCCTTAAAAATAATGAAGGGGATTACACAACTCCATCCCCTCTTTTCACAGTCAAATTCGTCTTTTTTTACATATGTAAATTATACTACAACTAGTTAGAAATAATAATAAATTAATAATAATAATTTTATTTATTTATGCTTTTTCAAAGCTGTTTTATATTCTCTAAGATACCATTTCAGAAGGATCGGTTGCCTTCTCAAGGACACCAAACACATGCAATACACAAATCAGGCACAAAAACTAATGTATTTTAGCCGGTGCTCAAGATTCAAGTGCTCACTTGGCATAAAAATGTTGAGCTATAGATGGACTCTTATGAAATCATGCTTTTCACTGCAGTAGCTTACTTCAATAATTTTTATCACAGTAACTTTTCTTTCTTCATCAATCAGTGATCTGTTTAACAATTTCATAACTTTTCTTTCTTCGTCAATCAGTGATTTGTTTAACAATTTCATAACTTTTCGGATGATGTGGATCCACAATTGTAACAACTATAGAGCATATGACTTTTGTCAATACAAATTATGTTATAGAATAAAATATTGATTTATACTCATGAGGAAAGGAAAATAACTAAAGATAAGAAGTTAAAAACTTATATTTCACAAACTGATATTTCTTACAAGGATCTAATGGAGAAACCATGAGTGATGCCTTCAACACAAAGGAGTTGCATTCTTATGGGCATGAAAAGTTAAAGTTATAATGCAATAGTGTTTAGGGGTACATGGTACAATTATAAACTTAGTGCATGATTCATAAACTTTGATATTTTACGTGTAGGATTTATATATGATGCACTGACAGTGCATAGTTTCTATACACTGTCAATGCATCAGAGGTTGACACCTCATCAATAGGCCCTTATATGCAAATATAAATAAACTTTTTTAATTTGCCCATAAGGGCTTATTGATGAGGTGTCAACCTCTGATGTATTGACAGTGTATAGAAATTATACACTGTCAGTGCATCATATACAAACTCATAAAGTTATAGTACAAGTAACTTAAAAGTAAAAAGTAAAAGCTAAAAAAACAATACAGTATATATTTTTTTGATATGACACTTATTGTAACAAGTTTGAAGACAAACGATATCCACAAAAGAAAAAGTATTATTTCATATAGTTTGAACTTTGCACACAAGCTTGTTTATTAATTATTACCCAAAAAAAATTTTGTACTAACTTACCTCATAAGGTCCAGTAGCATAAATTTGTTTGCGTGATAATTTTAGTACAAAATGTAGAAAATATCATAGAAACAAAGTTTGTAATAGCTATTAAAATATTAATTATAAAATTTAATTTAATGGGTTCGTCGAGAATAGCTTTCCAAGGAGCTCAACCAGGTAGGCATGCCAAATAGGCACCTCCAAGTTCCAACGGTAAGCCAAACAATTATCCATTCCTGCAGGGCAAACTAAAACCACACTTCCCTTCAACCATTTTACAACAACAAAAACACAAGTGACAAAATGTATCATCGTGAGCCTATCTTACTAAAAACTTTTAAATGGGAATAAGCTCAGTCCTACTAAAGGGCTATGTTCAACTCTCGTGTTGTCTTTTTTTTTTTTCTAAAGATTCCGTCGTATCTTTTTTAAATGATTTTTTTTTCGAATCTTTTTTAATCTTCTTCTAACCTTAACCTTAACTCTTCTTTTCATAGTAGACAATTTTTACTCATTTTATTTTTGATAAATACCACTTTTAACTTTCTTACAAGTATCTTCATTTTTACATCCATCCTGCATTGCTTCCCTGCTTGTTAGAATCAATCTAGATGTATCATTTCGCCCTCGCATGACAAGACCCAAGATATGCAAGATTAGTTTCTTTCCTATAAAAGGTCAACACAAGAAAGTCTGCTTGCATTCAACTTATAGCTTAAGCACGGCGACTAAGGAAGAGAATGAGAGTACAACGAGAAAACAAAACCTGTTAAACAAGCTACATTAATTAATAGCATCATTCATATCCAGTTCTGGTAATCATCAACTCAAGATTATATCCTTTTTCTCGATTCATTTGAAAGCAGAACAAAACAACAATCACAGTTAAGGTCAAATACTAAAAGACCAGTTCACTGGTGGCAACAACTACATCAGTCAAAGCCTCCGACGGAGCGACCACCACAATCCAAGAGGCCCATCACACCGAATATGAGTTTCATAACATTCTAGATCAAGAGCTTCTCAATTGCATCCTGCATTTCACAAATGAAAAATATAGGACACAGAGCAAATACAGCAAGCCACAACAAATGAAAAACATAATAAATTTTCTACTGTAACATACTGTATTAGAAAGAAAAGTACCTTGAGTTGTTGTATTTGGGATTTCAATTGGCTTCCTTCATTTGTTGTGACAGAACATGCAATTACAGGTCTTGTGACCCCACATGCTCGGCCAAGTGCTTGTTTTGAAGGAACAAATACATAGGGGACATTCTGCAAAATTCAAATAAAAAGTTCATTATTGTGATTCACTGATTCTGTACTCAGTGTAATCTTTTTAACAAAGCCAAGGGAAAATGGAAAATCCAGCAACTGATCCTAGAGATTTTTGCTCCATGGAAAGGAATTGCGTTGTGGTGCTTAAGATTTTGCTTTCACAATGAACTTTACATTGAGCTATGAACCATCAAGATGTATGAAACGAATGCACAAAGTTCAAGAGTTGAAAACATTTCATATAAATGGGAAAGTGCATAATCTTATGTAAATATATATATATATTTTGTCTCTAAGCCTATGTAGGCTGATATTTTTGCAGTAAAATATACATTTCAAATTCATAGTTAGAGACTTTATTAACTTGAAGCAATAAAAGTAAATATGCTCTCAAATCAAGACAGTTTGCCAAAAAAACTCCCAATGGTAAATATTTTCAACAGTGATATAACTTATTAACACATAAAAAAAATGTTAAGAGAAACAACAGCCACTAGTATATCAATGACAAATACATAACAAAGGAACTAGTTTAAGAAAAGGAGAAAGCTCCAAAAATGATAAAAAATATATGTTTTTGGGTTGTTTTATGGAGTAAAAAATAAAAAGCTCAAGACTTTGCCACCTAACCACTATGTTACAGAAAGGCAATTAAAAGCCAGAATCAGTCACAGTTCCATTAGTTCAGCCGATTATAAAAAGATATTCCAATCAATTCAAACAACCATTTTCGCCCTGCCCAAGTTTGTATTCACAGCAAAACTATAATTTAACAATTTAGATACCACTTAGCAATTACTTTACCCATTTAATACCCCAAACATCAAATACTGAACCATTCCAATAGAATTAAGTAAATAAAAGGCTATATCAGGGAAAAAATCCATAATGTAATTACCTTGTCTTCAGCAAGCAAAGGGAGATGGAGCAGAATCTCAAGAGGCTCGGTATCAGCAGCCATCACAATGAACTCCGAGATACCTCTGTTCAGGGTCTTAGTAGCTGAATCCCAACAAGCCAATTAAATAAAAAAAAGGAGTAAAACCCACATCAGAATAATAAGAATAATAACAATAAAGAAACAATTATGGAAATAGGAATTGTTCCTAACCTTCATTAGCACCCTTTTTGAGCTGCTTGTAGTTGGCAGCTTGTTGAACAAGATCCAAAATCGTGGTTGTTAACTGAGCATCTGCTAGTGGGTATGCCTTGGGGTTCACTGGTTCTCCAGTCTGCAAAAATGTCAGCCAATTATAAATATAACGCAAAAATAAACCCACTTTGATTTAACAAATATTAAACGAACAGGAAAAGGTTTTTGCTCGATGTAACAAGAAAGGGGCGCTAGGGTTTAGGACACAAACTAGGTTAAAACCATTAAACTTATATCAGCAAAGTCACTAAGAAATTCTTTAAGCAACAGATAAACTTCTGTTCCTTTATTTCCCTGCAAAAGGACCTATAGTATAGTCCCAAAGCTTCTTCAAAACTTATTGACGAACACAAACAATAGTTCTTTCAGCTAAACTAATACTTAAGCTAATCTTTCAATGTAATGATTGTTCGCTACATTATTATAATTTCTGATAAAATGATACTTAACATTGATATTTACAAATATCATCTAAACCAAGTATTCGAAATAAGCATCTTTAACTGAAATTCCTACCTAATCTAATAAAAAAAGTGACACAAACAAAAAAACTAAGCGAATTGAATTTAAAGAAAAACAAGCACAAAAAAATTAAAGAATAATACAAATGGAGTTTTGGGATTTACCATTTTCTGCACCTCCAGAAGCTTCTTACAAGCCTTTTGTTGTTAACTGGTAACGGCGGAGAAAAACCCTACAAAAACCGAAGAAGCAAAAGCGAAGCATGTTTATAACTTTACACAAGAACAAGGCCCACGTTTGGGCTAGGTTAAAACTTATGGGCTTGCCTGACCCTTTCCACTTCCCATGTTTCGACTGTTCACCATTGAAATGGGTCCGAAACATCAACTTCCAATGGTCGCAAATTGATATTGAGCCACATATTCATTCGGTATGATAACAAACAATCAAGCATGGTGGTTAGTGGAGTGGTTATGTATGAAACAAAACTATACTCTTTTATGCAGCACATATTACTTGGCAGAATATCCGAGATTTGTCAACCTGGAAACTGTTGCAGGAATTTTTTTTTCTTGACCGTCATTGTGTAATGTAAAATTTATGTTGCTTTAACTTTGTTAGTAAGTCTGTAAAAGATATTCTTTGATTCTTGAGTTCTTGAGCAAGATATAATTCCCAATTGCTTTAAAGTTAAACATATTGACTATTAATAAAGGGATCATTGCTCAAAAGTTTACTTTATAACATTTTAGTGGACTCTTTCTACATGATAAATATATAACATTTTTCTACATGTAGGATGGCAAACCTTTGTCCCCGTCTCGGATTCATAAAGTCTCTCTCATTTCTCAACAATGCCAGAAGGAAATCTCATATAATTTTCCTCCCACGGTCAGAGATGCCGAGACTGGTTTGCACTACCTACTGAAACTGAAACTGAAACCGAAACCCAACCCTCCCAAAATTCTGCATGTTGCCGGTGATACAATTATTTTTATTCCCTTCGTTTATTTATTTATTTATGCATGTACGTATTGGTAATGGTTTAAACAATTGTGTATGCCGCGGCAAACCCAGCTAAAAACAGCTCCTGCGGGCCAGAACAAGGGGACATAGAGCAGTCGAGTTGCTTCCTGCTCCTGGCTTCAACCTCATTCATTTCTTTCTGATCATCGCTTGTAATTTGCTTGTCCCGGCACTCCACACTGCAAAACGCTTTTTCTCCTCTGCAAAAGGACGCTCCACACAATGGATTTATCAGTGAAAGATTCTTTGAGTTAAAAAGAACAGGATGCCATTTGCACCAATATTTCCAAAACAAACAAAAGAAAGGATGAGGGTTGGGGGGCACTGGAAAAGGAAATCTTGTCTTTGAGGTTGAAAATTAAGACAAGCACCTCTATGGAAAACAACACCACATAGGCACATACAGATGCAAACGTACATCATTATATATTTTGCTATCAAAAAATATCTCATGCGGATGTCTTTGAGGTTGAAAATTAAGGCAAGCAACCAAATGAAAATCAACACCACATAGGCACATAAATATGCAAATATACATCATTACAAATTTCACAAAAAAAAAATATCTCATGCAGATGGAGAAATCTACACCACTAAATTTGGGAAAAACATGACCAAAATAGAGCAACATCTCAATGAACCCCTTTTCTTCATATAGATGCTGCTCACCAAATTCTGCGGTATTTCAATCTCATCTTCCATAGGAAATAATAACAAATGCTACCCAATACATTCAAATAACAGCTGGCGTTAATTGCTAGACATGGACTAATGAAATGACAAAGAAAAGTCAAAACCAAATTCGATTATCTGCTTAAGAGAAAGTTGATAAAGCAGAAAAGTTTGCACACCAATTACTTTAAAGATATGGCAAAGGATAATAATGGGTTAGATTCTAGGTGCTCATGTCTAGAACACATTTGCTAAAAACTAACGCTAAGCAAATTTTAATGCATATTGATCAGTTATGAGTTAACTCCTAAAAAAAACAGCTTACAGAACTATCAGAACCACCAAAATTGTGAGCCTAAAATGCAAAAATTTATTTACCATGGGAAGCTGCACATGCACCGTTCATATTTGTTCTGATAGTTCAGTAAGCCGGATAAATGTAACAGAAACATATCAAAACTTTCAGTAACACATTTGCATATAGGCTATATATCTGGTCACAATAGTTAGCTTACCATTCAAACAAAATGATAAAGTCCCAGATAGACAGGATTCTACTGACTTAAGGCTAAAATCTACCAGCCCTTCCCAGTGTACGTAGACAGACAACTATCAGGCCAAGGCTAGTAACCATCGTTCTACTTTATCTTTGCATTTCCAATCAAATCATATAAAGCCAAGGATCCAAAACACATAACTTATATACCTTTCAAAGACAAGAATCAATTGTAAAGCTCCGAAAGAAACTGTTCAAAACTCTAGCTATCTACTTGGCCAAGAGATCCATTTCTACTCAGAACGGGTGCAGCTTCTAAACTTGCAGGATCCTAAAAGTCTACGCATAAATTAACCAAGTAACCATCAGATCATTAACATCCTTCAATTCACTGTAAATCAGCACCAATTCAAAATAAGAACAAAACCCGAATTCAGAAACATCATCAAGAATAAAAATCCATACCTGTACATGAAAATGTCCAAACCGTGCAGTTCCTTCTTGCAGAGATGACAAGAAGTCAAAAAGTCATCACTCCAAAACTCTCTCTTGAATTCACCGATTTTAGTTTTTCTAGGTGGAGTAGAAGAAGCAGTGAAAACACTGCAATTCTTCTTCTCATCACCAAAATAAACTTGTTTCTTCATCAAATTATCACCGCAATGAGAAATTACACAAGTGTAGTTCTCAGATAATTCATTAAAATTCTCCGAAGTAAGGTCGCCTATGGAATTGGCTGCAGGTTTAGCAGATGACACAATAGGTATGGGGGTGGATCTTGGCGACGGAGCAAAGCAAATAGCTTGGTGGGTATGGGTGGAATCGTTCATAGCTGCTACTATGCCTAGCCCAACAACACCGTCTTCGAAATTCCTCGGGGATTTGCTTGGGTTTGGATTGAAAAAGGACTCCGATAGAGTGCTGAACAGTTTGATTGTGGGTCTCTTTTTTTCACCAAAATTCTCCATTACCACCTGAGTACCCTCACGAATTTCTGCCGAATAGATGAAGAGCAAAAAGGCTGAAAATTCAATCCAAGGGACTTGCTGGGCTTGGACTAATTCCTGGAGAAAAAGAGATGGAGATTAAACCAAGAGCAAAAACTGAGAGGAGTGGGCTGGAAGCAAGAAAAGAGATTCGCTTTTTCCAGAGAAAGAGAAGAGGAAGAGAGGGAGAGAAGAGAGGAAAGAGACCAAAGCTTTCCTTCTTTCTTTCTAGGTTAGATCAGCTCTTCTCTTTTTCTCTTCCGTTCTCTCTTCCCTTTCCCTACTCTTCCCTTCTCTTCTCTTCTCCCCACTTTTTGCAGTTTGGTCAATAATAAAGTACTACTACCCCCTCTAAAAAAAAAAAAAAAAGCCTTGTGGTAGTACTACTATTATTCTGTACTATATTTCTTTGGGAAATTTGAATATCATTGGACAGTGGAGACAATATGATAAGGTGGAATACGGGGACCTTGAAAACAATCATTGCAGTGAGTAATCATTGTAACAATAAAATTAAAATTAATAATGTACCTAAAAATAAAATTAATAGCGATATATGCATTAATACGCAAACCCAACAATAACAATGAAATAAAATATAATGAGAATAACGTAATAGATGTTTGTAGCTTGTTTTTGTTTATTTTCATAAAAAATAGGTTGGGATTGTTTTAGTTTTCTATAATTCAGTTAAGATCATAGTTATCAATATCGTACGATACGCGATACGTATCGTACGATACGTTTTGATACACATATAAAACGATATGAATCTATATGCTATATCGTTTTTATTAAGAATCGGAAGTGAATTGTACGATACACGATACGTATTATACGATACTCGATATTCTCGATATGGTATGATACAGTTTATTTTATCTAATTCAAGTCAAATGAAGTCTTTTTCTTACAAAATTACTAACAACCCAATTTTATTTTTTATTTTTTTGGATTCAAATGAAAAAAAATTTTGAGATCTTGCGAAAATAATTGCCCAATTGAATTTTTAAAAATTTATAAAAATATATAGATAAATTAAATTTTTTAATAAAAATATTAATTTACCTCCAAAAATTTAAAAATTTTAATGAAAATAATAGTTTTGTCCCATTTAAATTTATTAAAAATTAAAATATAAGCATATAAACTTTTTTAAGTAACTTATTAACTTATTTTAATATTTTATTATTGTATAAAAAACATGAAAGATTATATTAAAAAAATAACAGACCATTTATTTAAATAATTTTGCATTCATTGACATATATATTTTTTATTTGTTCTTGTATATTAGTACAAATGAAAAATTGAAAATATCAAATACTCATATATATATATATATATATTACATGTATATATTATTTGTAATTAAAATTTTTATCCATATCTTACGATACGATACTCGATATTTGATTTTCAAAAATCAAATTTCGATATACGATACGTATCTCGATTTAATAACTATGGTTAAGATTACAGTGATCATCGGCGCTCCATGTTTCCTTTCTCTTTCATTGTTGAGTATGATTATAGTGATAGTTGGTGCTTCATTTTTTATAAAAAGCAAAAAAAAAAAATTCTAAGTTTTCTTCGTTTTTTCATCAATAAATATAAGGACGAATCTAAGATTTATACTCAACGGGAGTAAATTAATATATAAAATATTAAATATAGATTAATTAAATTCCATAAAAAATTACTTTATTTATAAATAAAGAAAATACATTATTTTATTTGGAGAACCCAGCAAGACATGTTGCCAAGGTTGTCACCATTAATAAGTTGAGGCTATGTAGTGCCTCAATTGGCATTCATAGCTAGTGTTGAGAATGTGCCGGAACTCTTAGAGGTTACAAAGAAGCAAAAATTACAAGATTTGATTTTTTTTTTGTCAGTCTCCAACTAGGAGATTGGTAGAGTTTTTGGAGTTTATTAAGGTCCAACCCATATGACACTTACTCAGAGTTAGTACAGTGTGAAGTCTAGTTACTTTAAATTACCCTCACTTCATTAAACTATAATATGTAATCTTTTTTCTTCTAAATTGGTTCTAGAAATTTAATAAGGAAAACTTAGTATGACTGTGAATGTAGGCAAGTTGCCTAACCACATAAATATTGTCTTACGTATGTGATTGTTTTTTTCTCTTATTTGTTTGTTAAATTCATTTTTAACAAGTTTAGGATTGGGGCTGTATCTTGTAATATCTCTCTATACACAATCTTTTTGTTCTTGGTTGTTTATTGATAGTTAGGAAGTTGGAATTTGGAACTGAGAGAGTACAAGTATTTCTCATTTGAATAACTTTCCATACACGATTCTAACAGAACAAAGGACTGTTGATGTCATAAAGGATACTGAGCTTCTTCTACAAGAGAGAAATTTCTTCCTCCTTAGATCAACTTGCAAACAAAAGACCACTAGGGTTGTTTTTAGTAGGACTTTCTCTGATACCTAAGTCAATTGTGTCTAAGAAGGTTTAAAGTATTAGTGTTGAAAAGAGCTAAAGTGAAATCGAACCTGTTACTGGTATTTCTATATCCTTTATATAGGCATTTGTATAGGACTCTTTGTTATTCTTAAACATGCGGTCATGGACGATTGTGGGTAGAATGGGTGGTTGTATACAGTACATGGGCGGTTACGCCTCATTATCGGTTATCGTGGGTTAGATCATGAGATAGTGGACGGTTATGCCCTATTGTGTGGTTAAGTGGGTGGTTACACCCTCGACTGTACTCTTGCACTAATGTTCTTAAGTTTAAGGGTGCTATGGCCCAATTTATGGCTCATGGGCCACATATTGCTATGGTTGGCGACACAGGCTTGTTGGGTCCTATTGCAATAACACTAATATAATGCCGCCTTGACGATCACTAATTTCAAAGTGATTGGTGTTCGCCATAAGATAACAAAGTTGCCCTTAATTGCAAGCACTTTTTAGTTGCCCAATAATCACATTATAATTTTACGGCATAGCATAGTGCTAACAAGAGTTTCGAAATTTGAAATGGCATTTATTAAGACCGTAATCTGTATCTCGAGCCGCAATTGAAGTTAATTGCTTTTTACATCAAACAATGTATAATTATGGTAGGCCTCTACATGTCGCCTTTTTATTAGTATGTTAAACAATTGCGCATTTAAACTTCCTGATCATCCAAGTGTCAAGTCTTAATTGGAATGTTAGTTGGTTTTGTACTCAGATCGTCCACATGTTGATTGCATATTGGTTCGCCAGACTGTCACGTCCTCTACTATTCTTACTCTTCCCCTATATAAGTCGTCTCTCTGGGCTCTTTTCTTTATAATCGTTTCATGGCAACGAAGTGCTAGAAAATTTTTTTCAAGTTTTCCTCAGCCGTCTCTTCCTCCGTTCCAAGCTTCGGTTTTGAAGAGTAAGTCTCCATTTTTTACTCATTATTTTCATTTTGTTAAGAATGTCTGCGAAGAACTTGTCTTTAGTTAGGATTGGTGGCTAATGGTTGGCCGACAATGATCTTATTAACGTGAGGCTTACTAAGATCAGGTCTTACTATACTTTGGATAACATCGCCGTTAGATTCTAGCTAGGGGTAGTCGAACTAGCATAATCAATATAGTAGGCAGAGAAATAAAGGTGCATTTCCATTGTGCCTCTTTGGATAATGGCCTAAGGTTTCCCTTAAAGCCATTTTTTACGGGTGTCATTAATGAATATGACATCGCCCCTTCTCAATTGAGCTCGATTACCTAAAGTGTATTGGTGGCGTTCTATATAGCTTGTACAGATAATAGTATAGACTAAACCTCTTGACTATTTAGGTTTTCTTTTTTATATGATCAGAACATTGGCATCCTTCGGTTTTTACCATTTTCAAGCGAGGGCTGGTCACCAAATAGTTTTAGGTTTACCTTCTAATTTAAAAGGATGGAAGAACCATTTTGTTTTTATACATATGAGATAATTTGGTGTTAATGTGGAATGGCGAGTGGCAAATTCCGCAATGAATTATACCTTTAAATTAACTGGGGAAGAACAACTACACAATACAAAACTAGAAGGAATCACCATTAATTGGTCGGTAGTTAGGGATAGGAGGCCACTAGAGTTATACTAGCCAAGGCTCTTTGAGGTTCAAGCCCCTAATTTGGCCACCATGGCTTCAGAGAATGTAAATAGGCGAGCTAGGCCACAAAGGACAGATGGGATGGTGGGCAAAGAGAGCTCTAATGATGTGGATCACGAGCCTTTAGGTACTAACATTGTGAATTGATTTGGTTAGAGAATATTTTTGAAAATTTAGGTGAGTATGTATACTGAAATACCCATATTTTCTGGTAGCAAAATGCAGAGAGTGAATTTAGCTAGCTTAAAGGAAGCTACTGCTGGCAGGGGTTTGTTACACCCTCAAACACAAAGGTTTTCATCTACGACAAGTGGAGGTCATGGTTGAGGTTTAGCCGTTATTAGATTGCCATCTCCTCCTAATGTTATGCAAAGCTCCACTCATCTAGCTCCAACATGTGCTTCAACAGAACAACCATCCTCAGAGCCTCAGGATCCTTCACGAGGCAAATTAGTTCATTGTAAGCAGGCTGTTGCTCACCCCTCAATTCAAGATGAGTCAAACACTTCTAAACGATGGGTAGAGTAGTCAAACAAGAATGACGGTAAGGGATTTAACATTCCACAAGCGCATTGGGTGGAAGACATAGGGAAAATCAGCAGTTCCCCATGCCTAGCTCTTTTTTGAACAGCATCATAGCCAATAGTCGATATGCTTTGGGTTTTTCCAGGGCATTTGTGCCTGTGCGTGATTGATAATATTTTCTAGGTCGGGGCATCATGAAAAATTTGGAGAGTATTCAAGTTATTGCTGCCCGGGTAAGATAGTATTTTCTTTTTAGTTGTGGAATTGTTATAAATATTTCCTAAGTAGTACTTTTGTAAACTTGCAGCTTTTGGCTCGTACCATTGCCATTGTCAACTACTTTGGCCATTATAGGCATGCAACTCGAAATACAGTGGATGCGGCTAACAGAGTTAAGGACGAGGCAATTTAGGCGATGATGGCTGTCGAAAAGAAGCAAAGAAAGGCGAAAGAGGAAAGGAACATGACATTTGAGGAAAGGAATGAGGTTAAGGCCTAGTTGTTGTCCTTAGGCGAGGAACATGAAAAGGCTCTATGAGCATAGCGCTCAGACTTGTAGACCCAACTCACCATAAAACAATCCAAGAATACAATGTTGGAAAGTAATCGGCCGGACAAAGTCATCGTATCGAACAGGTGGTGGTAGAGACGCTAGAAAGGGTTGAGGCAAGTTTGGCGAATGACGTGCATCATTACGGAATGATCTATCAGCGATCTACTTTATTTATGATAAAGCAAAAATACCCTAGTTTAGATCTTGATGATATTGACTTCAACTTGCTTGAAGGGGTGGAAGATGATGAGAATGAAGGACATGATACCCTAGCCCTAACCGTTTACGAGCAGCCTATTGTAGCTGAGCATGAACTCGTCGAAGATTCCCTGATTAGGGAGATCAAAGAAACATCCACCAGTCATCCAACTATAGATCAGGGTACTGTTACTGACCAACCAGTAGTTATTGATGATGGTGGTGATGAGTTTGGTGTTGTGACCAGCTTTTAATTTATGTTGCTATGTTTTTTCTTTTATTTTAATTGCAATCTTACTATTTGGCTGATTGACTTTTGTTTGAAATTTAAAACTAATTGTGAAAATAGCTTGGTACCTTGTTTGCCAAAAACTTTTATGACCAATGATAGATCTTTTGCACAAACTAGCTAAATGCAACAACCTTTGTCTTATTGTTTCCTGCATTGAAGTTTCTGATATTAGAAATCACTAAGGAAATGAACTTTAGGGATTGTTGGGATCAAAATGATAAGTAAACTATAGGTGTATAAGTTTGATCCTACGTAAAAGCTCATGAGTGCTTTACTAATTACCCGAATAGTGGGGATTTGAGAGATCTTAGGATTGATATGAATAAGAAATTCATTGATCACCAGAACGTGGGGTACATTGATTGGCCCCAACTGGGGGGACTTAAGCAAATTGAGATAAGGAAGAATCATAATTAAATGAACTTTTTATTGATTGCCCAAACGTGGGTTTACATTGATTGGCCCCAAACTGGGGGACTTAAGCAAATTGAGACAAGAAACAATCACAATTGAATATGTTTCTATAGATCGCCCAAACATGGGGTTACATTTTTTTAGTGTAAACCATAAGTATTTTCATTCGTTTTAACGGTCTGAGACTAATCCTGTTCAAGGCTTCGTTACAGTTAAGGCTCCTTATCCCTCCTCAATTGTGTGTTTAGTGGAGGTTAAACCAGAGAGCTCTTCCCACAAGCTCAAAACATGAGGCTACATTGGTTGGCCTCGATCTATGGGACTTAGACATAGTACTTCTTCAGGTGTTGAGCGTTCTAAGTCCTAACCTCACTTCCGTCAAGGTGGGCAAGTTTATTTGGCCCTTGCCAATTACCTTTAAGATTTGGTATGGACCCTCACTATTGGGAGACAACTTCTTTTGCTCGCCTACTGGCTTACTCACCTCACAATTGTGTAGGACCAAATCCTTCACCTTATAAACCTTATTGTCAACTCTTTTGTTGTAATACTGGGCAATTTGCTGTTGCCTGGCCACGACTCTAGTTCTTGCCTCATCTCTAAGTTCTTCTAACAAATTTTAGTTTTCTCTGAGTTGTGTTTCATTCTCTCCAACGGACTCCTTGGACATCTTAAGTGTGTGGACATTGATTTCAACTGGGATTACGACTTCTATTCCAAAAGCGAGACAAAATGGTGATTCTCCTGTAGTTGTGTGGGTTATAGTATTGATCGCCCAAAGAATGCGGCAATTCCTTTACCTACGCATTAGTTATGTTATCCAACTTTTTCTTAAGAGTTGTTAAAATTTTCTTGTTAGCAAACTTTACTTGACCATTAGTATGGGGATGAGCCATAGATCCAAGGCAAAGTTTGATATGTAAAATTTCATAGAAAGTTGAAACATTCTTATCAACCAACTGGGGACCATTGTCTACGATTAGGGCTTAGGGAAGACCAAACGCGTAAATAATGCTCTGCCATATAAACTTTTCTATCACTGCTTGAGTTATGGTAGCTAATGCTTCTGCCTCTATCCATTTGGTGAAGTATTCACAAGCAGCTACTAAGAACCTCTTCCTAGCTTTGGTGATCAAGAAAGGTCCTAAGATGTCTAATCCCCATTGGGTGAATGGCCAAGGCATGATGATATTTGTCAAGTTCTCCGATTGACGTCTACTTACTTGGGCAAACCTTTGCATGCATCACATCTTCTCACTATGTCTACAACATCCTTTCTCAATGAAGGCCATTAGATTCCATGTCTTAGTGCTTTGTGTGCCAAAGCCCTGCCTTCCACATGTTGTCTACACATCCCCTCATGGATTTCCTTAAGAGCATACTCTGTCTCACTTGGGCCTAAGCACTTCAAATAAGGTAAGGAAAAATATTTCTTGTATAGTTCGTCATCAATTATAACATACCTAGAGGCTCTTTCCTGATTTTTACTTCTTCTTCCTTGCTCATGTTTGCTGAACCATTCTCTAGTTATCTCAGGATTGGAGCCCGCCAATCATCATCACTTAGCTCTAGGACCTGTTGAGAACTTGGCATTATAAAGGTTCATTGATACTCTACCATTACTTTATCTGCTTCCAAACTCTCCTCAATAACCATTCTTGACAGCCTATTTGCTCTAAAATTCTCATCGTTGGGGATCTGTAGTAGTTGTATGCTTTCCAATTGCCCCTAAAGTTCAGTGACCAACCCATGGTATTGGATTACAAATAGGATCCTTAACCTCATATTCTCCCAAAACTTGCTTAGCAACCAATTGTGAATCAATAAATACTCGTAAATATCGTACCTTGATTTTTCGGACGAGCTCCATTTCTCCCAACAATGCTTCATATTCAGCAGCATTGTTAGTGACAGAGAATCCAAACTTGATGCAGTATTGTATTTCTTCATTTTTTTGGTCCCACAAGAATTATCCTAGTTCTAGTGCCTTTTCTGTTGGATGAACCATCAACATACAACGCCTATTGTTGGTTCGCCATACTATGTTTGTTTGGTTCCTTTTCATTGATCATTGCATCAACGTTAAAGAATGTGCATTTTGCAACAAAGTCTACTAAGGTTTGGGCTTTGATGGTCTTCTAAGGCCTATATTCTATGCTAAATTCACCTAGCTCAATACTCCATTGTAGACACCTAATTTTGTCCGGATTTGTAAAATTCGATATTAATCAATTTTTTAAGTTTGTTAAATTTGTTGGAAATTTTTGTTATTAAACTCAATTAAATTCATTTTAGATTTGACTAGATAAGTGATTGAGTTTAATTTAGATTGAAATTAATTAAAATTTCATATTTGTTAAATTTAAATTTGGCCTTAATTAACCATATCTAATCCAAAATCCAATAAAATATGTGGGATTCATGGCCCAAGTCCTAATTTTATTTATTTATTTATTATTATTTATTATTTTTATTTGCTTTATATATATTTATCTATTTTTATTTATTTATTTTATTTTATTTTATTTTTTATCTATTTAGTTTATCAAATCCAATCAGCATTTAATGTGGGTTCAGTGCTCCAAAGCTGTGGCCACCCCCTACCATCCTTGTAGTCGAATTTTTGTCTTCTCAATCACCTGCACAACATCCCATACCCGGCACCACCATTAGCCACCATCGGAAGTCACTCCAGGCTGCCCTCTCAGAACTTTTCACCCCAAACTCTGACTTTCTCTTTTCTCCATATTACTTTTCCGTGTTTCATTCCCCAAGACTCTTCCTCTATCAACTTTATAACAACAAACAAAATTCAGGGAGGAGGTCAGCCATTTTGCTCTTCTCTTCCTGCTCGACAACACAGACCATTCGACCACCTTCCTAACCCTCATACCCCCAACAGCCAACTTCAGCTCCAAAACAGCACCCAAAAACCATTCTGCAACCCGAATCCTGTACTAGACCTGGCGATTCGTGTCAAAAATTCGTTTTCGTGTCATGTAAAACCGTGTTCATGTCGTGTATTCGTGTCAAAAATTCGTGTCGACACGAAAAACTCAAAATGTTATTTTTAGCTTTTACCACATTCATATATTAATTTTACTTAATTTTAACCCCGTGTCATCTCATGTCACCTTGTGTCATTTATTCGTGTCGTGTTCGTGTCATGTATTCGTTTCGTGTCTAAGATTACCAGGTCTATCCTGAACCCCCACCTAACACAGCCATCACACACACAGCCCCAAAACTCTCAATACCCTGTCACTCACTCCGGCCAGCCACCTACTTTGCCAGTCCATCCCATCTTCGCTAGGCCCTAGGTCAACTTTGCTCCCGCTAAAAACCCAAGCATTCGGTCACTGCCGGGGGTCGGCCATTTTGATATTTTCTTCTTGCTCGACACCACAAGACTCGAACCCCTCTTTCCCAATCTTCCATCAGAAATGTAAAGACACCACCATTGAGGCCACTGCCTATCATCGATCCTAGTTCACACAACAACCGCAACAAAGCCCTTAATCCTAACCCCATTGATTGTCATACCATTTCCGGACCACCCCTGATTACCACAGCCCACCATTCGGCCACTGAATTCCACCCAAACCACCATCCATTGCAACCCTATTCAACACTCAAAATGACCCTTTCATCACTCTCAAAACACCACAACAACTTCATCTTCAACCAATAATCAAAATCAAAAACCAAAGCCTCAAGCTTAATATCATCACCTTACCATCACTTAACCACAGCACAACCAACCATTCACCACTGCCATATCCATAGCCTGAAACCGATACCCAAAATCAGTCTCTGTTGCCACCCAAACAGCCTCTCAACCCAAAAAAAAAACCATCATCATCACCACCATCACTCGAAATGCCTGCAAGAAACAAATACAACCCAAGCCACAATCAACCCATAAGCAGTCCAAAAAAAGCCTTAGTAAAGAAAATACAAAAAAAAAAGAAAATCCTACAGAACTCAAGAGGAGGTATCGATTTGTGGCGTTTTTCTCGGCATTTTGAGGTTAAAATTAGGAGGGCAACTCACCTAGATCTAGGAGAGGCATGTATGTGTAAGTGGAAGGGCAGAACCAGTGGTGAAGGGAGTTTTTGGACTTTGGAAACCGGAACTTCCCTTATAGATCTAGTGTTAAAGGAAGAGATTTGAGAAAAACCAAGAGAAGAGATAGGAAGAGCAGACTGAGAGCTTTCGGAAAGTCGAAAGCTTTTGCCATTAGCCGTCGATAAGCGGCGGTCGGCGGTGGCGTACGGTGGCGTTGGCGAACTTGTTGGTGGCCGGCCTTTGGATAGAAGAAAGAGAGAAGAGAGAGGTCTGAGAGGATTTCTTTTTTTAAGAAGTTGTAAAAGAAATGAAGTTAAAAAAAAGGTTGTATTTTATAGTAAAAAAAAAGGGAAGAAAGGCTGCTAACCTGCGCGAGGACTCGATTAGGTTCGAGATCCGCGCGCCCAACCTGATCTACTCGCAATGAAGCCCAATCCGTGAGATTCCTTAGGCTGTTGGAGTTGGGCCACTTGCAAACCTTTTTTGGGTTTAAACCCAAATAACTTGGGTACACTCTTAACTTGGCCAATTTATTTTTACATATTTGTGAATTCATTATTTTGTATGTTATTATTGTTGATTTTCATATTTTTATAAAGAGAATTAAAAATTTTCAGAATAGTAATAAATATTAGTTTGAATTTGATTAATATATTTTCATGGGTTTTGTTTTAAAAGAAACTAATAAAAAAGGTAAATAAATGTTTTTATTTAATTATTATCTTGGTAAAAGAAAAATGTTGGTTAAATTAAATATTGTCTGATGATAGGATGTTACGGAAGTCACAAGTAGTGATTCCTAACTGATTCCTAAGTGAGAAGAGTCTGTTAAATATTACTAGCGTATTGGAGTATTTAGTGTGATTTTTCAATAATTAATTTTTTTTTGTTTTGTTAAAAAAATATAAATAAGTTTTTAAAAGAAAAAAGAAAGAGGGAAATTAATAATAAAGTTTAAATTTAATTAAGGTGAAATCCGATGATGGGATGTTATAAAATTCACAAGTAGTGATTTCTTAATTAATCTCTAGGTGAGAGAAGTCCACTGGATATTACCAGAGTATTGGAATATTCAGTGTGGTTTTTCAATAATTTAATTTTTGTTATTAAAAATAATATTGAATAAGGTTTTTTTTAAAAAATGATTTAATAATAAAGTTTAAATTTAATTAATGTGAATCCCCGATGATGGGATGTTATGAAATTAACAAGTAATGATTTTTTAATTGATCCATAGGTGAGAGAAATCTATCTAAATGTTACCAAAAGTATTGGAATATTTAGTGCGATTTTTAAATAATTTAATTTTTTGTTAAAAATAAAAATAAATAAGTTTTTAAGAGAAAATAGAAAAAGGGAAATTAATAATAAAGTTTAAATTTAATTAATGTGAATCTCCGATGATGGAATGTTACGGAAGTCACAAGTAGTGATTCCTAGTTGATCCCTAGGTGAGAAGAGTTTACTAAATGTTACCAAAAGTATTGGACTATTTAGTGCGATTTTTCAATATATGAGCTTTTATTCTTAAAAAATAAAATAAAATAAAAATTAATAAAAAAAATAATTGTGTTAAATAAAAAATAGAAATCCATGTGCATCACATACTATATGCTAGCATCATATGTATAATTGTTAATTTCAAAATGAATGAAATTCTTCCGATGATGAGATCTCGTAGAAGTCACAAGTAGTGATTCTTCGAACGTCTCTAAGTGAGAAGAATTAACTAAACGTTACCAGAGTATTGAGATGTTTAGCTAAATTCTTCAATATCGAGAGTTTCATTAAGAAAATCAAAATATAAAGTCCTTTTTATAAATCCATATGCATCATACATCTTTTATTAACATCATATGCATCCATAATCAATTATAAAAATAATGTGGGCCTTACCGAGGATGAGACTCTATAGAAGTCACAAGTAGTGATTCTTGAGAAATCTCTAGGTGAGGAAAATTATTTGAAATATTACCAAAAGAATTGGAGTATTTGATTTAATTTTTCAATAAAAAGGTGTTCATGTTTATTTTAAAAATGAAACTTTTTTTTAAAAATGTATATATTTATATATAATGATAATAAATTTTAATCAATTATAAAAATAATGAGTCCTACCGAGGATGAGATTCTATAGAAGTCACAAGTAGTGATTCTTAAGAAATCTCTAGGTGAGGAAAATTATTTCAAATATTACCATAAGTATTGGAGTATTTGATTTAATTTTTCAATAAAAGGGGTTTATGCTTTTTTTCAAAAATGAGATTTTTTAAAATATATATAATAATTTTTATTCAATTATACAAAAAATGTGAATCTTCCGAGGATGAGATTCTATAGAAGTCACAAGTAGTGATTCTTAAGAAATCTCTAGGTGAGGAAAATTACTTCAAATATTACCAAAAGTATTGGAGTATTTGATTTAATTATTCAATACAAAAAGGTTCACATTCACTTTTGAAAAATAAAATTTAACTTTTTAAAATAAAACAAAATGATTTTTACAAATAAAAAAATGACTTTGAATAAAAAGAATAAAATGGATTGCAATAAAAAGTAAATTAATTTTAAATATTAAACTAAGACCAATTTATTAAAACAAAAAGGATAACACATGATTAAATTGGTACCGTTTTTTTTAAACGGGCATCGTGGGGGTGCTAATCCTTCCTCACGCGTAACCGTACTCTCGAACCTGATTTTGTTTTCGCAGACCAAAAATTATCTTTTTAATAAAACTTAATTAATTTTGAGATTTTGTTAAAAAGATAAATATTTTTAGATGACCAATCACACTTAGTCAAAAAAGATTGGTGGTGACTTCCTTTGTTTTTAAATGTTTTCAAAATCGTTGAGCGGTCGAGTCTCATAACGAAATCGTTACGACAGCTTGGCAACTCCATTGGGTACCCTTTTGAGAGTCAAGCCATTAATTAGTCATGTGTTATCCTAAGTTTTAATTAATGGTCTTAACTAATATTTAAATTTAATTTCTTTAATTTTAAATAATTTGTTGCATTTGTGTTTTAGTTATTATGTTTATTTTATGGCATTCTTTATTTTGTATATATTATTCTTAATAAATTGTTGGGGCATGTAGGATAAGGGTTATAGTGCGATGAATATTTAATGTGTTCCCCTGTACACACTTGCACATGCATTTCATAACATGAGCCCTATACTCGGGTTCAGTCCTTCTTAGGAGGGAGTAGAGTACCTTTGCTAATAACCTCCGCAATGGCAAGCGAAATACTTCCACTCAAATTAAATCTTACTAGTCCAGTGTGAATGACAGTGAGGTATAATTTGAGAACTTTTAGATCTTTACAAATCCGAACCTAGCATGTAAAAGGCCCTAAGAAACCAACTTTAGGTAGAGCTATGCCCGAATCCTATAGAGATTATCCCAAAATTAGAACACATGAAGGAACATATTTGACCCCTTTTCTCATATCTATAATAAAGGTATTATCGATTTTGGTTTGAATTGTATATAATTTAAGTCTGATTTTTAAAAAAAAAAATTTTTTTGTAAAATAAAAAATATATAAATATTTTCTTTATAAAAGATCTTGTCCAAAAAGAAATCCACTTATTTCTGAAAAAATAATGATGTGTGATAAAAATAATAGAACAAATATGTAACTTTTCTTTTAAAAATGCAAATAGTTCTTCATTTTTTTAAAAGGGCATTTTTTTTTGAAAATAGGTTCATAAAAATTGGAACTAATAAAAATACGTTCTTCAAAGCAAGAGGAAGAAAAAGAGGTTTATGTATTTTTGGTTACAAGATGTTTTTATATCTACAAAAGCAAAAATTTTTTTAATTTCTTTCACTTTTTTTTCTTTAAAAGAAAAATATGAAATGATAAAAAACACAAACTTTTCCTTTTATAATAAAAAATGAAATAATTTGTTAAAAAAATGGTTTAGAAAAATAAGATTTTTGTCTTTTTCACTAAAAATAATAAGAAGAAATTCAAGTAAGTTTTTTTTAATTTATTAAAAATTTCTTTATTCTTTATTATTCTTGAAAAAATTTCTTAAGATAAAGGCGTAAAAAAGAGAAAAGTAAAAGGGATTGAGTAGGAAATGAATTTATCTTTTTTCAAAAAAGAGTTAGAATAAAATGAGAGAATGAATGAAAAAGAGGTTTTCTTTCTTTTTAAAGTCAAAACAAATATTGAAGAAAAAAAGATGAATAATTTATTTTCTTGTATAGAATTTACAAAGGATAGTTAGACATGTAAAATATTTTTGTTTGCACAAGAAGTTTAATAAAAAATGAAAAAATGCTTGTGAAAAAATAATGTAAAAAACTGGTTTGAAAATAAAAACAAAAATTATTTTTTATCTTCTCATTGCAAGAAATTTTTTTTTTGAATAAAGGTAAACAAAAAAGTCAACAAAAATTTTTCTTGAATTTGTTTGGTGTATAATTTCAAGAATAATTTGATATTGAAAAAGAATGCAAAAGAAATAAATTTTTGGTACAATAAATGTCTCGTAGGAAATATGAAAATGGTTATGTGCAAATGGTCAGGTAAAAGGAAAATTAAGAAAAAAATGTCTGGTGAAAAAAGAAAAAATGTTTTAATAAGAAAAATAAAAAGAATTTTTAGGTTTAGTTAGCAGTTATATTTGGTTTTTTTTTCTCTTGGCATGTACATTCATAAAAATTTTTGTTATTGTTTAGGCATTGTTTATACGGAAATCTAGTTTCTTAATCATTTTTGCACTTCACATCATTTTTACTTCATGTCATCTAGTTCATTTGTTATCATTGCATACATGGTGTCCATACATTCATTAACATGTTATGTTTTATCATCGTGCAAGTTAAAAAAAAGAAGAGGTCAGATCTTCATCATATTTGCAATGGGCACACGCTACATTTCATGCAAACATTCGCTGTATTCCATCCCATTGTATCATATCTCATGCATTTCACATCGCATTTCGAAGAGGAAGAAATTCTTTCTGATTTTTATGAAAAATGAAACTTTTTGGAACATTTTGGCAGGGGCATAAGATGATTCTTTTATTTTCTAACTCATTTTTCACATGTTTTAGATAAGATTTTTCAAGTTAATGGGTGAAGTTGTCAAACAAGAGATAAATTTCAACTTGAATTTTTGTATATTATACTTTGTTAGGTCATGATTCTTGTAAATTGATAGTGGAAGTCTTTGAGAAATCATGTTTATATATTCTTTCATTCTTTATGGTATATTAGGACGAATAGATTTTCATGTACATTTTTATCTTAGGAAAAATTGTATCTAGCATGAATAAGTGACATTGATTTTTTTTATTATTTTTAAAAGAAAATTGTTTTAGAAATCAAAGAGGTTTGTTTCAAGTAAAGCCTCACATAACCAAATGGTCAAGAGTAAAATGACAAAAAAAAAAAAGAAAAGAAAATTTGTTCATAATAAAGTGGAAAGAGTCTTAGAAAATTGGTGATCATTATTAGAAAAAATTCATCTCATAAAGTATCTCCTCCAATTAGTTTCTTGCCCATATCACATAAAAAGCCTTCATGCATTTGACGAGCAAAAGTGTGAACTTCATTATCCATTTTTACTTGATTACAATATGCCATTAAAGTATAATGACCTTTACCTGGGCAATGAACGATGAAACAATCAATTTGACAAAATTCATTTTTGGATTCCTTGAATAATCAGGCATGACACTCTTTTAAATTTGAATTTTGGTAACTTGATGTGTGTCAAAACTATGCTAGAAATTCATACTAGTCAAAATTATTCGAATTTGTTTGAAGAACAAAAACCATGAAATTCCTTGGGCCTTTTTAATCTCTGATTCATTTCTGTGACACAAACCAAAATCAAGGAGGACAAAGTACCACAGCCTTAACTTATGCAATACCTTCTTTCCTCTCTCGATAGAAACGCCATGAGCAACCTAAAGCTAAATATGCCAATTCTAACAGTTTTCACTAGCTTGTGGGCATTTTGTAGCAATGTTTTGTTGCTGCATGAGTTGTAGGGTAAAAAAAATGCAAAAAAAAAAACAAAAAAAGAGAAAAAAACAAAAAAAAAGAAAAATCGATTGTGACATCATGCACTCAGGATATTCGAATGATTCCAAACAAGAGAGAGAGAGAGAGAGAGAGAGAGAGAGAGAGAAGGAGAAGAAGAAGATACCAAAATATGAAAATATGTAAGAAATTCAATCCAGAAAAACCAAAAAAAAGAGAGGACAAAATGTTTGGCCCTTTTGACTCAAGGAAATCTTTGTCAATTTAAGTGATTATGTTTGAAATGACAAATGGGCATCTTTCATCATCCTTTTTACAAATATGAAATTTATCCATTTGCTACCCTCTTTGAGCCTTATAAATTCTTTCTATATAAACTTTAACCAAGGATCACCCTCGACATTGGGGGCATATATAAAAAAAGACCTTTTCCAAGAGTATGAATGGATAGCCCCAATTCTTGGTCAAAAAGTTTTATCATGTTGAGGGGCAAGTATGAGATGAATTAGCTTTACAAAATTTTGATGTCACTCCATTTAAAGTGAAAAAATGCAAAAAAAAAAGAGAAAAAAAAGAAATTGCAAGAAAGAAAAGAAAAAAGAAATAAGAAGAAATGAAGTAGTGGCAAAATAAGAAATAAGAGGATAAATGAATTGAATAAGTCTTCACATCATATTAAATGATACTTGGTTGATCACCCTTAAACACATTTTTGGGCCTTATTATCCACTCTTCCAGAACCCCAAAACGTGGCTTACATTACATACCATGAAAAGTCCATTTTGATCAAACGTGGAACTTTAAATTGAGGAAATTATTACTTGAAGAACCATTATAACCAATGACATATTTACCGTTTTCCTTCACCAATATTGCCTTTTGGAAACCCACATACTCATTTTGGATGAATTTTGAATTCTTAAGTGTATGATGGAACAATTACACACACAAAAAAAAGAATGGGGCTTTAGGGTGAAAACCCCAAAAAGGGGCATCTAAAGCCAGAACCAAAATATTTGTGAGGTCATTCACGGTGCTGGCAAGGTCAAACAAGAAGTGACATTGTGAAATAATTTTGCTGATACCCATGAGCATCCATGTCCACTTTGATGATCCATTGAAGGGATTGATATAGAATTTTAAACCTTCCCTCCATTCCTAAATAACTCAGCAAAAGCTTAAGCCCATTATGGCTAGTCTTGACAACTATCAAAATACATAATTTGAAAATTAAAAGAGTGTCAAATTTTGTCTGCATTTCAAGATAAACCATTTTGCAAAGCCATGATTTGCAAGGAATTCATTTTTTTTTGAAAAACTTGTGTTTTATTTGTGAGCCTAGATGAAGGAACATTCATCTCTTTTTCTACCAAGTTGTAAGCCTTACTTGCTAAACCAAAATATTGATGTGTGAAAACCACTTGATTCATTTGATGTGGATAAATTACTATCCCCTCCACATCCACCTAAATAGTGATCACCAGTCTTCAAGAAACTCAAATATCATAATTCTTTGTTGTATTTGTGTTTAACTTTCTTTGGTCCTAGTTTGTGGGGCAATCTTGTAAAATTAAAAAATTTTGGCTAGATAGATATTTTTCAAAAATGAAAACCATTTATTCTTTGAATATGAAAATGGGAAGGATGTTTGAGGCACTTTTGTTTGAAAATTTTTCGATTGCTAATCAAATTTTGATAGTGTTTCAAGCAAAAATGAGAGAGAATTCAACAATTATTATGAGGCAGGGATTTTTTATGGCGTTTTGGGGCAACTGTGATTGGGGAAGTTTTGATGGTGTTTGCAAAAGAAAACAAAAAGGATTTGATAATGATTGTGGGGCAAAGAATTTCTTGTGCCATTTTAGGGCAATTTTTGTTAGGGAAAATTTTGATTGTAAAATGAATTCTTATGGTGTTTCGAAAAGTAATAGTAAATAAAAATGTGATGATTGTCTTGGGGCAACCCTTGTTGCACAGTAAAAAAATGGCTTCAAGTGATGAGACAAATATTTTAGGGTAAGATAGATGAGAAATCAGAAATGGAAAAGTTTTCGTCAATAAGAAGAGAAAGCCGAAAGAAAATTTTGGATAATTGTATTTTCATCTTTACAATGCACATTTGCATCTTGATAGAATTCATTTAAATTTTCATCTCGATAGAATTCACTTGCATTTGCATCATGATAGAAGTTGTCTATATTTGCATCATAATAGTTGGCTATTCATTAACATCATTGATAAAGATATTTGCATGGACATTATTGATATTGCATTTGCATTAGTGATCATTGCATCTGCCAAACATTGAAAAAAAGTGAAGATAGGTGTTTCGTGAATTGAAAAGGAAAATTACAAAAGAAAAGGAAAAATGAGAAAAAGTTTGCCTAAAAGAAAGATAGAAGAGATAAAAGGAAATTTCTTGTTGAAAATAATAAGGTGATGAAAATGTAGTTTAAAAAGAAAAGGAAGATTTATTTTAAACACATAAAAGAAAAGGTAAAAATAAAAAAAGAGCTTTTAGAAAGTGGGAAAGTCAAATAAAGAAGAAGATAAGAAAACAAATGAGAAAAGGTAAGTAGAATATTTAAGAAGATGAAAAACAATGAAGAGAGTTTTCATAAACAATGAAGAGAGTTTTCATATTGGGAATATTTGAAGAATACTTGAAATGAAAAGTTGAGAGCTTTTAAGATGAATGCACAAGTTAATGATTCTTGATTTTAAATTTTTAGGAAGTTAGAATTCCAAATGTAAGGGAAGATTATTCTCTAAAAAAAATATGTTTGCAAGTTTGAGATAAGATTTTAAGCCTAATGTAGCTAAAACCATTGTGAGGATAAGCCTAGTAAAGTTGGCATTCGATGAGACGATTAAGTTTAGTTGGCATTGAGATGAGAATTTTCGAACTAAATTTCAAATGTCAATCTCTAAGCCGAACATCTTTAGATGTGAATCTCCGAATCAAATCTTTGGGTGTGAATCTCCAAATCAAAATTTCAAATCTTTGGGTATGAATTTTCAAATTTCAATTTTTGGGTGTGAACCTCCAAGTTAAAAGTTTGGATGTGAATCTCCGAATCAAATCTTTGGGTGTGAATCTCCAAATCAAAATTTTAAATCTTTGGGTGTGAATCTCCAAATCAAAATTTCAATTTGTGGGTGTAAATCTCCAAGTTAAAAGTTTGGATGTGAATCTCCGAATCAAATCTTTGGGTGTGAATCTCCGAATCAGAATTTCAATTTTTGTGTGTGAATCTCCAAGTTAAAAGTTTGGATGTGAATTTGTGAATCAAATCTTTGGGTGTGAATCTCCAAATCAAAATTTCAATTTTTGGGTGTGAATCTCCAAGTTAAATTTTGGATGTGAATCTCCGAATCAATTCTTTGGGTGTGAATCTCTAAGTTAAAATTTTGGATGTGAATCTCCGAATTGAATATTTGGATGTGAATCTCCAATTCAAAATTTCAGGTGAGAATCTTTGAAATTTCAGATGCGAATCTCTAACATGAATATTTGGATGTGAATCTCCAAATCAAACCTTCCGATATGAATTTTCTTGATGCAAATACCTATCTTTCGGATGTGAATCCTTAAATCAAATTGTCGGAGGTGAATCCTTGAAACAAAAGTTCCTATATGCAAATCCCTAGATCTTCAGATGTGAAACTTCTATCATAGGAGGAACACATTTTTAAGAAGGAATTTTAAAGTTTCATTGCCTTTGCTGCAAGAGGAGCACTTTTCAGGAAGAAATTCAAAGTTTCATTGCCTTTGCTGCAAAAGGAGCACATTCCAAGAAGAAATTTAAAGTTTCATTGCCTCTGCTGCAAGAGGAGCACATTTTAGAAAAATTTTAAAGTTTCATTGCCTCTGCTGCAAGAGGAGTGAAACTCTGCTGCAAGAGGAGTGCATTCTAGGAAGGAATTTAAAGTTTCATTGCCTCTGCTGCAAGAGGAGCACATTTCAAAAAAAATTTAAAGTTTCATTGCCTCTGCTGCAAAAGGAGCACATTCCAGGAAGGTATTTAAAGTTTCAATGCCTCTGTTGCAAGAGGTTGCAAGAGGAGCACATTTCAGGAAAGTATTTAAAGTTTCAATGCCTCTACTGCGAGAGGAGCACATTTCAGGAAAGAATTTAAAGTTTTATTGCCTCTGCTACAAGAGGAGCACATTTCAGGAAGAATTTTAAAGTTTCATTGCCTCTACTGTAAGAGGAGCACATTTCAGGAAAAAAATTTAAAGTTTCATTGCCTCTGCTGTAAGAGGAGCACATTCCAGGAAAGAATTTAAAGTTTCATTGCCTCTGTTGCAAGAGGAGCACATTTCAAGAAGGCTTTAAAAGTTTCATTGCCCTTGCTGCAAGATGAGCACATTTCAAGAAGGAATTTAAAGTTTCAATGTCTCTGTTGCAAGAGGAGCAGTTTTCAAGTAGGGAATTTTTAGAGTGTCAATGCCTCTATTGTAGGAGGAGCAAAGAATTAAAAAAAAAACAAAAAAACAAAAACAAAAGAAGTAGATCATGGGCCGGACAAAATTATTGTCTATTGTCTTTGCACTATTCCTGATTCTCAGCAATGTGCAAAGAGGGGCAGCTGTGACACCAAATTTTGTCCGGATTTGTAAAATTCGATACTAATCAATTTTTGGAGTTTGTTAAATTTGTTGGAAATTTTTGTTATTAAACTCAATTAAATTCATTTTAGATTTGAATAGATAAGTGATTGAATTTAATTTAAATTGAAATTAATTAAAATTTCATATTTGTTAAATTTAAAATTGGGCTTAATTAACCATATCCAATAAAATATGTGGGCTTCATGGCCCAAGTCCTAATTTTATTTATTTATTATTATTATTTTTTATTATTTTTATTTGCTTTATATATATCTTTTTTATTTATTTTATTTTATTTTTTATCTATTTAGTTTATCAAATCCAATCAGCATTTAATGTGGGTTCAGTGCTCCAAAGCTGTGGCCACTCTCTACCGTCCTTGAAGCCAAATTTCTGTCTTCTCAATCACCTGCACAGCATCCCATACCCGGTACCACCATTAGCCACCATCGGAAGTCACTCTAGGCTGCCCTCTCAGAGCTCTTCACCCAAAACTCTGACTTTCTCTTTTCTCCATATTACTTTTCTGTGTTTCATTCCCCAAGACTCTTCCCCTATCAACTCTATAACAACAAAAAAAATTCAGGGAGGAGGTCAGCCATTTTGCTCTTCTCTTCTTGCTCGACAACACAGACCATTCGACCACCTTCCTAACCCTCATACCCCCAACAGCCAACTTCAGCTCCAAAACAGCACCCAAAAACCATTCTGCAACTCGAATCCCGAACCCCCACCTAACACAGCCATCACACACACAGCCCTAAAACTCTTGATACCCTGTCACTCACTCCGGCCAGCCACCTACTCTACCAGTCCATCCCATCTTCACTAGGCCCCAGGTCAAGTTTGCTCCCGCTAAAAACCCAAGCATTCGGTCACTGCCGGGGGTCGGCCATTTTGATCTTTTCTTCTTTCTCAACACCACAAGATTCGAACCCCTCTTTCCCAATCTTCCATCAGAAACGGAAAGACACCACCATTGAGGCCACTGCCTATCATCGATCCTAGTCCACACAACAGCCGCAACAAAGCCCTTAATCCCAACCCCACTAATCGTCATACCATCTCCGGACCTCCCTTGATTACCACAGCCTACCATTCGGCCACCGAAAACCACCCAAACCACCATCCATTGCAACCCTGTTCAACACTCAAAATGACCCTTTCATCACTCTCAAAACACCACAACAGCTTCATCTTCAACCAATAATCAAAATAAAAAACCCAAAGCCTCAAGCTCAATATCATCACCTTACCATCACTTAACCACAGCACAACCAACCATTCACCACTGTCATTTCCATAGCCCGAAACCGAGACCCAAAATCAGTCTCTGCTGCCACCCAAATAGCCTCTCAACCCAAAAAAAAAAACCATCATCATCACCACCATCACTCGAAATCCCTGTAAGAAACAAACACAACCCAAGCCACAATCAACCCATAAGCAGTCCAAAAAAAGCCATAGTAAAGAAAATACAAAAAAAAAGAAAGAAAATCCTACAGAACTCAAGAGGAGGTATCGGTTTGTGGGGTTTTTCTCGGCATTTTGAGGTTAAAATTAGGAGGGTAATTCACCTAGATCTAGGAGAGGCATGTATGTGTAAATGAAAGGGCAGAGCTAGCGGTGAAGGGAATTTTTGGACATTGGAAACCGAACTTCCCTTGCAGATCTAAGCTTAAAGGAAGAGATTCGAGAAAAACCAAGAGAATAGATAGGAAGAGTAGACCGAGAGCTTTCGAAAAGTCAAAAGTTTTTGCCATTAGTCGCCGATAAGCAGCGGCCGGCGGTGGCGCATGGTAGCACCGACAAACTTGATGGTGGTCGGCCTTTGGACAGAAGAAAGAGAGAAGAGAGAGGTCTAAGAGGATTTTTTTTTAAGAAGTTGTAAAAGAAATAAAGGTAAAAAAAATTATTGTATTTTATAGTAAAAAAAAAAGGAAGAAAGGTTGCTGACCCCGCGCATGGACCCGACCCGGTCTGAAATCCACGTGCCTGACCCGTTGTAGAGGAGCCGACCCACATCGCTTGATCCGGATCTGCACGCCAGACCCGATCTACTCCCAGTGAAGCCCAATTCGTGAGATTCCTTGGGCTGTTGGAGTTGGGCTACTTGCAAACCTTTTTTGGGTTTAAACCCAAATAACTTGGGTATACTCTTAACTTGGCCAATTTATTTTTACATATTTGTGAATTCATTATTTTGAATGTTATTATTGTTGATTTTCATATTTTTATAAAGAGAATTAAAAATTTTCAGAATAGTAATAAATATTAGTTTGAATTTGATTAATATATTTTCATGGGTTTTGTTTTAAAAGAAACTAATAAAAAAGGTAAATAAATGTTTTTATTTAATTATTATCTTGGTAAAAGAAAAATGTTGGTTAAATTAAATATTGTCCAATGATGGGATGTTACGGAAGTCACAAGTAGTGATTCCTAACTGATCCCTAGGTGAGAAGAGTCTGCTAAATATTACCAGCGTATTGGAGTATTTAGTGTGATTTTTCAATAATTTAAATTTTTTTTGTTTTGTTAAAAATAAAAATAAGTAAGTTTTTAAAAGAAAAAAGAAAGAGGGAAATTAATAATAAAGTTTAAATTTAATTAAGGTGAAATCCGATGATGGTATGTTATGAAATTCACAAGTAGTGATTTCTTAACTGATCCCTGGGTAAGAGAAGTCCACTAGATATTATCAGCGTATTGGAATATTCAGTGTGGTTTTTCAATAATTTAATTTTTGTTATTAAAAATAAAATTGAATAAGGTTTTTTTTTAAAAAAATGATTTAATAATAATGTTTAAATTTAATTAATGTGAATCCCCGATGATAGGATGTTATGAATTCAAAAGTAGTGATTTCTTAACTGATCCCTAGGTGAGAGAAATCTATCTAAATGTTACCAAAAGTATTGAAATATTTAATGTGATTTTTCAATAATTTAATTTTTTGTTAAAAATAAAAATAAATAAGTTTTTAAGAGAAAATAGAAAAATGGAAATTAATAATAAAGTTTAAATTTAATTAATGTGAATCTCCGATGATGGGATGTTATGGAAGTCACAAGTAGTGATTCCTAGCTGATTCCTAGGTGAGAAGAGTTTACTAAATGTTACCAAAAGTATTGGGATATTAAGTGTGATTTTTCAATATATGAGCTTTTATTCTTAAAATAAAAACAAATAAAATAAAAATTAATAATAAAAAAAAACAATAAATGTGTTAAATAAAAAATAGAAATCTATGTGCATCACATACTATATGCTAGCATCATATGTATAATTGTTAATTTCAAAATGAATGAAATTCTTCTGATGATGAGATCTCGTAGAAGTCATAAGTAGTGATTCTTCAAACATCTCTAGGTGAGAAGAATTAGCTAAACTTTACCAGAGTATTGGGATGTTTAGCTAAATTCTTCAATATCGAGTGTTTCATTAAGAAAATCAAAAAATAAAGGTCTTTTTATAAATCCATATGCATCATACATCTTTTATTAACATCATATGCATCCATAATCAATTATAAAAATAATGTGGGCCCTACCGAGGATGAGACTCTATAAAAGTCACAAGTAGTGATTCTTGAGAAATCTCTAGGTGAGGAAAATTATTTTAAATATTACCAAAAGTATTGGAGTATTTGATTTAATTTTTCAATAAAAAGGGGTTTATGTTTATTTTAAAAATGAAACTTTTTTTTTTAAAAATGTATATATATATAATGATAATAAATTTTAATCAATTATAAAAATAATGAGTCCTACCGAGGATGAGATTCTATAGAAGTCACAAGTAGTGATTCTTAAGAAATCTCTAGGTGAGGAAAATTATTTCAAATATTACTATAAGTATTGGAGTATTTGATTTAATTTTTCAATAAAAGGGATTTATGCTTATTTTCAAAAATGAGATTTTTTAAATATATATAATAATTTTTATTCAATTATACAAAAAATGTGAATTTTCTGAGGATGAGATTCTATAGAAGTCACAAATAGTGATTCTTAAGAAATCTCTAGGTGAAGAAAATTACTTCAAATATTACCAAAAATATTGGAGTATTTGATTTAAGTATTCAATACAAAAAAGTTCATATTCACTTTTAAAAAATAAAATTTAACTTTTTAAAATAAAGCAAAATGATTTTTACAAATAAAAAAAATGCCTTTGAATAAAATGAATAAAATGGATTGCAATAAAGAGTAAATTAATTTTAAATATTAAATTAATACCATTTTATTAAAACAAAAAGGATAACACTTGATTAAATTGGTACCGTTTTTTTTTAAACGGGCATCGTGGGGGTGCTAATCCTTCCCCACGCATAACCGTACTCCCGAACCTAATTTTGTTTTCATAGACCAAAAATTGTCTTTTTAATAAAACTTAATTAATTTTGAGATTTTTGTTAAAAAGATAAATATTTTTAGGTGACCAATCACACCTAGTCAAAAAATATTGGTAGCGACTCCTTTTGTCTTTAAATGTTTTCAAAATCGTCGAGCGGTCAAGTCTCATGACGAAATCGTTACGACATCCATTTCACCATTCTTCCTGATGTGCTCATCCTTTGTAAAACTTTTTTGAAGGGATAATGAATCAGTACCACAATATGGTGACTTTGGAAGTATAGTCTCAATTTTCGAGTAGCAATCACAACTTCGTGGACTATCTTCTCCATATGGCTATAATGTAGCTCCCCTCCTTTGAGGGTTCTACTAACATAGAATACCAGCAACTGGGTTCCTTCTTTCTCTTTAACTAACATTGTTGTGACAGTTTTTGTGGATGCATTGACATACAGGAAGAGATTCTCTTTAGGATCAGGACAGGCGAGGAGAGGTGGTGAGCTTAAATACTTTTTCAATTCTTCGAAAGCCTTTTGACAGTCTTCATCCCATTTGAATCTAGTTGCACTTCTAAGAATTTTAAAGAAAGGTAAACATTTTTCAGCAAACTTTGAGACACACCTTCCTAGTGTATTCACTTTTCTGTTAAGAGTTTGAACTTCCTTCGGCGAGTATGGAGGTTTCATGTCTAGGATTGCTTTAATCTTTTGTGGATTTGCCTCTATTCCTCCCAAGAAACCATGAACCCAAGGAATTTTCTCGCCTCCACAGCGAATATACATTTCGTGGGATTCAATTTCATCTTGCACTCTCTTAGTGTGGAGAAAGCTCTCTCTCGATCTCTGATGTGCTGTTCTAAACTAGAACTTTTCACCAACATATCATCTATATAAACCTCCATTAATCTCCCAATTTGATCAGCAAAAACTTTCTTTACCAGCCTTTGGTATGTTGCATTAGCATTCTTTAACCTGAGAGGCATCACTTTGTAACAGAAAATACCGTCTTCGGTTGTGAACGCCATTTTTTTTTATCGTCTAGGTTCATCATAATTTGGTTGTAGCCTCAAAACGCCTCCATAAAACTCAAAACTTCATGTCTTGCAGATGCATCTACCAATCTGTGAATTGCGGGTAATGGAAAACTATCTTTTGGGCATGCCTTATTCAGATCGGTAAAATCTATGCACATCCTTAATTTTCTGTTGGCTTTCTTTACCATACCACGTTGGACTACTATTCGGGGTAGCTAACCTCTCTGATATAGCCCGCCTTCAATAGTTTCTGTGTCTCTTCTCGTGCAACCTCATCCTATCAGTTGTGGACTTTCTTTTCTTTTGTCTAATAGGTCTAGCTTTGGGATCTACATTCAAGCTAAGACAGATAACGGAGGGGGTCTATACCATCATTTCAAAGGTTGACCAGGCAAATATATCAACGTTCTTTTGAAGCAACAGCTTTAGCAACTCCTTCTACTCGTTGGGTAGCTTCCCTTCTATCTGGGTCTTCTTATCCGGTTTACTGCAAATAACAACCTCATCAGTTTCCTCCACAAGCTGATATTGCTCTTGTTCTCCTCTTAGAAAAAGCCCTTCTAGTGATAGTAGATCATGACTTTGCTATTGTATTGCAAGAATATCTTTGGAAGTGGATGCCTCGCCTTCTGTCATTAATTGAATAGAATGAAGATAGCATTTTCTTGCCATAAATTGATTGGCTTTCACATAACCTATTCTTGTGGGAGCAGGAAATTTAATAGTCAAACAGTAAATAGCTGTTACCATACTATTGTGTTTCATTAGAGGCCACCTGAAAATCTCATTGTAAGTTGTCGACTAATTTACTACAAGAAAATTCTCCAATATATTCAATGTATGCTCTACTTGTCCCAATGTCACTGGTAGATTAATCACCCCTTTGACCTTTATAGGTTGATTGGCAAACCCATATATAGGTCCTACTGGCCTCAGCTAGTCTTCCTCCAAACCCATCTTCTGTAAGACACTCCAGGATAGGATCTCTGTAGTACTTCCATCATCTATGAGAATTCTTTCTACTTGATAATTTCCAATCAATGCCGAGATCATGATAGGATCATTACCATTGTCAACTAAGATATCCACTTCCTCCATAGAAAATGTAATCTGCAAATCGCACTCGTATCTAGGTTTCTTTGGCAGTATGTCAACAGCTATCACACTTCTTAGATGAGCTTTTCTTTTGTTTCTCAAGGTCGCCCATTCCTCTACTGCCCCTACTATCTTTGTAATCACCCTTGTAATTGGACGTTTGCTAGCTACCTTTTCATCATTCCGATGATTATTCCTTCTATTGTTAATATAAGTTCTTAGATGCCCTTTCCTTATCAAGAACTCAATTTCATCCTTCAACTTTTGGAAATCCTCGGTGGTGTGTCTGTGGTCCTTGTGAAAGGCACAATACTTGGATTTGTTTGCATTAGGATTTAGTCGCTTTGGTTGTGGTCACCTAACATAAGGCTCATTTGTAATTGCATTCAGAATCACCTCTTTATTGGTCATTAGTGGGGTGTAAGACTGGAACCTTCTTTTAGGGGATTTGGCCCTAACATCCGATCTGTCCCCTGGTTTGTCTCTTCCTGATTGTCGAAACTCCATCTGATCAATTTTTTTTTTTGAGTTTCACATGAGCCCTCTCTAAGTTCCTCTCCCTGATTTCTTCTGCTTCAACTAACGTGTTAGCACTCTATAACACTTCATATAGGGCTCCTAATTGCTCATCGTATAGCGAGTAGTGCACATGATCTCTAATAACCCTAACTTTGAACGCTTAAACTGCAAAGCTATCATTAGGATCCTTAACATTGGCATAGGCAGCAATGAACCTACAGATGTAATCCCTCAACTTCTCCTTGGGCCTCTAAACTATTGACATAAGACTTGTTGAAGTTCTTCTTTGCTTTTTATTAGCTAGGAAGTGTCCCACAAATAGCTTGCTCAGCTGATCAAAGTATGTGATCGAGTTGGGTGGTAATGAAAAAAACAAGGATCTAGCCATACCTATAAGTGTAGTGGGGAGAGTTCTACACTTCACCAAATTAGTGGTTTCGTAAAGATCCAAAGTCGCTTCATAAGATAATATGTGATCTTGTGGATCACTTGTGCCATCATATCTTTCTTTGGGGACTTTGAGGTTGTGAGGGACTACCTCTCTCTGGATTTCTTAGAGAGGGGACTGTCAGTTCGCCTAACACAGTGGACTAGCTCTTGCTTTCCCTTCCTTAGCTCTTTTAATTCTTCACACACGGCATCAAGCCTTTCATGAATGGATAGATCTAAATGGTTGAGGTCAACTTTGGTTCTTTTGGTAAGGCCTATCATTAGGGAGTTAACCTCCTTTCTTCTCTTTCTCTTCTCCTTCCAGGGTTACAGTGATTTGTAAGGGATTCTGGTGGGGGGATCGGGTAGTTGGTAGGTTTAGGTTAACAGTGTTGACTTATGTTTGGTTGTAGCGAGTTAGTGAAAGGTGGGAGACTAGTAGCGTCTTTCATTAGTTGGCAATCATTTGGGTTAATTATTTGATGTTGGTTTGTCAGGGATTCTATAACTTTAGCATAATGCGTCATCTTGGCATTCAAAGCTTGGTTTTGGGCGAGCAGTTGGTTATATTGGTCGATGGTTATTGCTTGGGATGAGGGTGGAAAGTAAGATGTTCCTGCTGCAAATTAGGGAAATGAGATGGTAGTGGGAGTAAGGTGGCGCTTTGCGGTAGTGTGGTGTTAGTTATGGCTTTGGTATATGAGATTAGGTGGTGGGGATTATGGGTTGCAACTCTGGATATCGAGAATAAAGGCGTTGGTTGGAATGGTGGAGCATCTATGGAGAAGGTTGGGGCAGTCGTTGGTGCCACCACGGTTGGCTGTGGTAGGGGTTGAGAGACTCAAGTGTTTTTGGGATTAGATGTTTGGGAACTCAGTATGGCTTCTTCTTTTTTGATTCCCACAAACAGTGCTAGAATGTTGATGCTAAAAAGGATATTGAACTTTTTCTACAAGAGACAAATCTCCTCTTCCTTGGATCAACCTACAAATAAAAGACCATTGGGGTTGTTCCCAATGGGGCTTTCTCTGATGCCTAAGTCAGTAAAGAGTCTAAGAAAGTTTAAAGCATCAGTGTAGAAGAGAGCCAGAGTGACATTAAACCTGTTCTTGGTGTTTTTGTATCCTTCTTATAGGCATTTGTATAGGACTCCTCGTTATTCTTAAACATGCGACCATTGGCGATTGTGGGTAGAATGAGTGGTTGTGTTCAGTAAGTGGGCAGTTACGCCTTATTATTGGTTATCATAGGTTGAATCATGATATAGTGGACAGTTATACCCTATTCTGTGGTTAAGTGGGTGGTTACTGCAAGACCTGATTCTACACTACTGTAGACCCTAATTTCATAAAATTGATAATGGAAATTAAATAAATAATGAATATTGATTTCCACTTGGGTGAAAAACTCCTTAAATTAAGATGTAAATGGAGCAATTTTGTGAAATACTCTATGGGCGAGTATTACAATGAAACGGCTCACCAATGGGCGAGCAAGGAAGGACGATCGCCAATGGGGATGGCGAGTTGTCTTAATTTCCTCTTTGGTGAATAGGTAAGTTCGCCAAGTTTCTTGATTTAAATGATTGCCCGAATGGGCGAGGGCTTGTGATCGCCCATATGGATTGAGCAAATTTAAAATGCTAAATGTGATCGCCAACTTGTGGCATGAGTTATAGCAAAGTGGCGAGCAGAACAATACCCGGTGATCGCTAACAATATAACAATGGCTGTGATCGCCAAACCTCTATGTGATCGCCAAGAAAAGGAAATCAGCTTGTAATCGCCAAATCTTAAGATGACATCAAGATAATGTGACGATGCCAATAAGTAAGTCAAGACAAGCGTTGATGCCAATTAGTAAATTAAGGACTATTGGCGAGCATGAGAATATTGGCGAGATGAAAAGTTGGCGAATTGAAATAGAGTGGGCGAGCTGAGGTTTCAAGATGAGTAGGCGAACTGGAATCAGCACGTGTGAACAAAATGAAAATAAATTCAAACCATTGCAGTAAAAATTGACTTTGTACGCCACACAGCTGAAGAAAATTAAGAGAGGATGCTAAAGTCAATAAAGGAATTAACCTTATTGGTTGAGGAATAAAACAAAAAAGGCAAATAAGTCAAGAATGGTGCAGAAAAGTCTGGTAAGCTGTTTCATTGGCCACAAGTGTCTTCATCCATTAATGAGGGTAGAAAATTGACCTAGCTGTCTCTTTCATCTAATTAATGCCTAAAAGACGTGAAAGGATGAAAGAAAATGGGATAAGGCCAAGTGATAGGTTCTGATTGGATTAGCATGGCTATATAAGAAGAAACACTTGAGGAAAACCGACTTAGCAAACTCCATCTTCTTCACGAAAACTATTTTACTGCAAGTTTATGTTCTATTCCTTCCATTTCTGCCATGCTTGATTTACTAAACTTCACCCTTAAGTTGGCTAAACAAGTAAACCTACTTGCAAAATCTTTCCTCCATCATTGGATGAGCTAAAGGAATAAGCAAAATGAGGCCAACGTAAGACAGAAAGTGATCTGTTCTGGAAGTGCAGTTGGTTAAGGTGAGTTTCATATTTCTATGGTTCTTTTGATATTCAATGGTAGATTTCTATGTTTTACAAAGTAATAAACATATATGTAGCCTTGTTTTCTTTTTTTTTTTTAAATCCTTAGAAACTATGAAAACTAGAAACAAGATGTGGTCTTGGAAATAGACAAAAATAAACAAGGAAAATACTTGTTGGCTTTACCGAGAGAGGGGGTGAATCGGTTTTTCTACTTATTTTTAATTTTCCTAACTCTTAATGCACAATTAAAACTAAATAAACAATAATGAAATAAGTGCATTAAAAAGAGTAAGGGAAAGTGAAGCAAACACAAGTTTATAGAGGTTCGGCCAATCTCTTGCCTACGTCCTCTCTCCTTGAACCTCTTGTCAAGGTTTTGATTCAGTTCTTCCTTGAGAATCCTTACAAACCACTTGAAGGTGTGGCAAGACCTCTTACAATGTTTCTTGAGAACTTAGAAATCTCCTTCTAAGCCTCTCTCCTTGTATTACTACCCACACTTTACAGTAGCAGACCTTACAAGGATAGCTCACCCCTTTGAATAACGAAATTTTCAGTAAATGGGTGAGGAACAATAAGAAATCTCACAAATGGAGTTACACAATGAAGATTTTCATATTTGATTTTCTCTCTTGAAGCTTGAAGATTTTTTTGAGTGCTTGTTCTACCTCCAAACTTCATAAATACCTCTATTTATAGACCACCAAACGGTTGGAACGGTTGGTGAAGCATTTAATGCAAAACCTCTCGTTGAAACCCTCAAAAACTAGTCGTTGGAGTCAGGTTTCGTGCGAAGGGATCGATCCCTTTACTGGACGGATTGATCCCTTTTCTCCAGAAAGCTTTTCAAACTTTTCCCGAGTGGCTCTAAAGCATTCTGCCTTTTTGGGATCGATCCCTTTACAGTAGGGATCGATCCCTTTTCTCCAGTAGGCTTTCCTGCACTTCTTTGGCTGCAATTTCATGGCTTTTTGTGATTCTAAGTCAGTTTAAGACCATCTGATACTTTCCTAAGAGTATTTACTGACTTTTCAATTGAAATCACAATCCAAAAACTTTGTTTAAAATAATTTCTATCATTGAGTTCATTCAAAGCAAATTTACTTTGTAGTAAAATCATTTTTAAG
This sequence comes from Heritiera littoralis, assembly GCA_031772115.1. Lineage (NCBI taxonomy): Eukaryota > Viridiplantae > Streptophyta > Magnoliopsida > Malvales > Malvaceae > Heritiera > Heritiera littoralis. Next base: position 2,304,180 of record JAPDPK010000060.1, on the reverse strand, counting down.
CTTACTTGAGTTTTGTCATTTCAAAATACTTGTCAATTTAAAGCTAATAATCTCCCCCTTTTTGATATGACAAAACTTAAGGTAAATTTGCTTATATGTTTGGGAAATGAGATTGCTTTAAATATGATGCTCCCCCTCAATGTTTGCTCCCACTTAATTTAAGCACAAAGACAAATTTACCATACATTAATTCTGCCCCTTTTTGTCATAGCAAGAAAAATACTCCCCCTCAATAAATAACATGGAGAATTGGTCAGTGGTAGAAGTCAATTTAAAGCAATAGGTCAATGATATAAAATAAATAAACCAGGGCAAAAGGAGAAGATGACCATAATCCGAAACATAAGTCATACCATAGACATATAAGGTTCAAAACATATCACATCAGTGTAGATATCTAAGAAAGTTCAGACAACGAAACACTAAGGCCAACATCGAAGAAAAGATAAAATAAAGATAGAACACAACAAATGATAAAGCACCAAGGCCATAATCATAGTAAGGTAAAAGCGCATCCCACACAACAATCACAATTAGCGCCAAGGAAACGTCTTGTAGTACTGGTCCATGAAATCCTCGTGCTGCATACGAACATCTTGGATTTCATCATACATGGTAGCTTGAGTTTCCTCGATTTTATCAAGTTGTTGAGTGACGTCCTGCTGGAAATTTTGCTGAGAGGTGTGCATTTGTTGAAGCATGTGCATGATCTGGTCAAGAGAGGCTGACGTGGAGCCGGAAGGGGCAGAAGATGTGGCTGCCATAGGTGCTTCGTCTGCGTCTGCTCCTTCTTCGCCAACTTCTGCCGGAGCATGTTCGAGAGATGCAGGCGGTCCATGAGTCTTGACCCATTCGAGTGTGTCGCCTCATTGACGTTGATACCACCCAAGGTTATGAAGAGTGGCGAGATTGATTGTGGTGCTGGAGTCTGGAAGTACACCGATCTCACATGAACAGTCAACGCCGTTAGAGAGCAAGTAAAAGGCGAGAGGTTGAGGGAAGACAATTGTGTGTACTTTGTCAGTGACAATCTTCACCCAATCTTGAAGGATAAAGTGAAGAAGGTGTGGTTGAAGACCATCAGGGGTATGAATATGGTGGACCCAAAAACGATCATGTTTCCTAAGTTGAGAATATTTTGTGCCAAGGGGTCGGAGATTCCAAGAGATTATGACATGGAGGAGCCGGGCGAAGATAGGAAGGTCACTTGCACGATTATTGGTAACGGGAAACTCTAAGGGGACTTCAACATTCTCATAAATAGTACCGCGGTGGGGAACTCTAAAGACAAGAGAGAGGGATTGGGTTGTGATTTCAATGTGTTTTCCCATGACATAGGATCAAATGCCTACAACCGTACATTCATCATTTGGATCCTTGATGACTTCGGCATTGGAAAAGAAAGCACAAATGATGTTGGAAGGAACTAAAGTGTTGATTTTGAGAAAGTTAAGCTAATTATATTCATTGAATTTGGCCAAGTAAGGAAAATTAATTGATTCGAGGAAATCGAAATCAATTAGACGACAATGCTTAATAGGCATATTTGCAAAGTTTGCTAGAAATCTTGTTTTCTCATTGGCATGGCGAAAGCATCGGTTAAAGGTGGCCGGTATGGAGGAGGAGGAGGAGGAAGCACTTGTTTTGCGTTTTTGAGCAGTATGTTTAACTTTAGGAGCCATATGGAGTGGAAAAAATACAGGAAAGTTCGTTTAGGACTTTTACCGAACACGTAGTGGGCACAGATTTGATAAACTATGGATGAGGATATGGGAAAGATAAGAGCTAGCCAACAACAGAGAACCACAACCCAAGATGCATGGAACAAGTATGACAATGAAGTAATGATGAAAAACTAAATATATTTTAAGTATAAACCCTAGAAATTAGATAAGTGTCAAATGAAGTGAAAACCTAGATGGAAAGGAAATCAATGCAAGATATGCAAATGGGTAGTCAAGACATGATGAAATAAACTAGAAATGCACGAAAAATTGAATGAAAAATGTGAGAAAAACTTACAATTGAAATGTTAGGTGAATAGTAACCATGGTGTGGAAGAAGAAGGAAGAGAGGAAAAGATGAAGTTTTATGAGGAAATGAGGAGGGGAAATGAAAGAGATGAAGAAATGAGGAAGATTGGTGAAGGAATGAAGCGATTTGGTGAAGAAATGAGTGAGATCTAGAAGATTTGGGTGAGAGGAAATGGTGAAAGGGCGTTGGGAGTGAAGAGGAAGGTGAATAGTGAGATAGGAGTGGGGGGCTCGACGTTTAAATTTACCCGCAAAATGCATTCTGTCCCGAGGGGATTGATTCCCTGTAGGGAGGGATCGATCCCTTCCAGGTAGAATGCTTCCTAGGCTTTCTTCATCGATTTTTGATGCTATGGGATCAATCCCATGGTGAAAGGGATCGATCCCTCATAGCAGAAACCCAGATTCTTGGCATGATAGACTTGGAAATCAATCTTATTTTGGAAGAATTGTCTCCTCAGTCACTTGCCTCATTTGTAATGCATAAAAATGATTTGAAAACAATGGAACTTATGCATTTTTACTATTTTAAAATCAAAATCTGGTTGTTGCCACTTGGGATGCATGAGATGTGAGTTGAAAACTGCAGAGAAAGTGCAGAAAAGTGCAGAAACGATGCATAACAGTTTTGAACAATAAGTGACCATGACTGTGAAAGTGTCTTAACATCAAAAATGGGTTTTGGCTGATGGAGAGAGTTTAACAGGATCAAAACACAGAGAATTCAACCATTCAATCTCAAAAGGCTAAGAACATGAACAGTAACATGGTAAGTTAAGGTCATGAATTGCAAGTGGTAATTCTATTCTTCGAATTTCTTTCTTGCAATCATCACAAATCAACTTATGTCTTTTATTCAACATTAAATCAATTCAAGGAGCATTCATAATACCTAATTCACCTCTAAGAATGCAAAATCTCTCCTTGTCCGAGGGTTTTGTGAAGATATCCACTAATTGGTGCAAGGTATCTACATACTCTAGAATTATGTCCCCTTTTTGCACATGATCTCGTATAAAATGATGTCTAATCTCAATGTGCTTGGTTCTAGAGTGTTAGATGGGATTTCTTGAAAGGTTGATAGCACTAGTGTTGTCACACTTGATGGGAACTTGGTTCATTTCTATTCCATAGTCTCTCATTTGTTGTTTAATCCACAAAACTTGAGCACAGCAACTTCCAGAAGCTATATATTCAACCTCGATTGTGGATTGAGCTACGCTATGTTGTTTCTTAAAGAACCATGAAATAAGCCTACTTCCTAAGAATTGACATGTTCCCAATGTGCTTTTCCTATCCACTTTGCATCCACTAAAATTCGCATCGGAATAAGCATGGAGATCAAGTGTAGAATCTTTAGGATACCAAAGTCCTAAGGAAGAGGTGTCTTTAAGGTATCTAAGGATTCTTTTTACTGCTTGTAAGTGTGATTCTCTAGGAGATGACTGAAATCTAGCACACAAGCATACACTAAACATTATATCGTGTCTACTAGCAGTTAAGTATAACAATGAACCAATCATAGACCTATACAGTTTAGTGTTTACACACTTTCCTCCTTCATCCTTATCAAGCTTGATATTTGTGCTCATTGGTGTAGAGTAAGGTTTAGACTCATCCATTCCAAATCTTTTGAGCAAATCTTTAGTGTACTTAGCTTGATTTATGAAAATACCTTCTTTGCATTGTTTAATTTGAAGTCCTAGAAAGAAGGTTAACTCTCCCATCATACTCATTTCAAATTCACCTTGCATTAACTTTGAGAAATTCTTACACAATGACTCATTTGTAGATCCAAAAATGATATCATCCACATAAATTTGAACTACTAATAAGTCACTACCCTTAGATTTAATAAACAAGGTTGTGCCTACCTTTCCTCTTGTAAAACCTTTTTCAATTAAAAACTTTGAAAGTCTTTCATACCAAGCTCTAGGAGCTTGTTTTAATCCATATAATGCTTTTGATAGTTTGAAAACATGGTTAGGAAACTTTGGATTTTCAAAATCCGGAGGTTGCTCAACATAAATCTCTTCATTTATATAACCATTTAAGAAAGCACTTTTTACATCCATTTGATATAATTTAAAATCCTTGTAGCATGCAAAAGCAAGTAGCATCCTAATGGTTTCTAATCTAGCCACCGGAGCATATGTTTCATCATAGTCTATTCCTTCTTCTTGCTTATATCCTTGAGCCACTAACCTAGCCTTGTTTCTAAGAATAATGCTATTCTCATCCATCTTATTTTTGAATATCCATTTGGTTCCAATGATGGGATAATCTTTAGGTCTTTCCATTAGTGTCCACACTTTGCTTCTCTCAAATTGATTTAACTCCTCTTGCATGGCCATAATCCAATTTTCATCCTTCAAGGCCTCATTCACATTCTTTGGCTCAAATTGTGACACAAAGGCTACATATTGATATATGTTTCTATAGGTTGACCTAGTTCTTACGCCAATGTTTGGATCTCCAACAATATTATTTTCCTTCACATAACCAAGTTCTCTTAGACACCTAGATTCTTTCTCAGTTATTTCTTGTTCCATGGACTCCTCATTTTTGTTAATATTGAGATCTTCTAATTCTTCCCTAACATCCTTATCTTGAGATGGGTCAACTATAGGTTCATCAAAGATCTCTACTTCATCATCAAGATTTGTTTTACTAGTGATATTTGATTCATCAAAGATTACATGTATTGACTCTTCTACTACAAGAGTTCTTTTATTGAAAACTCTATAAGCCTTAGAATTTAAAGAATAGCCAAGAAAAATACCTTCATCACTTTTAGCATCAAATTTTCCTCGGTTATCTTTACCATTGTTCAAAACAAAACACTTACATCCAAATGGGTGAAAATAACTTATGTTAGGCCTTTTTCCTTTATAAAGCTCATAGGGAGTTTTCTTTAAAATAGGCCTTACCATAGCTCTATTTATGACATAGCAAGAAGTGTTTATTGCTTCAGCCCAAAAATATTTAGGTAAGTTATTTTCACAAAGCATGGTTCTAGCCATTTCTTCTAATGTTCTATTTCTCCTTTCAACTACCCCATTTTGTTGAGGAGTTCTAGGAGTTGAAAAATTATGGCTAATGTCATTTTCATTGCAAAATGTATCAAAACCAATATTTTCAAATTCTTTTCCATGGTCACTCCTAATACTAGAAATAGAGTAACCTTTTTCATTTTGAACAAGTTTTGAGAAAACAATGAATTTTTCTAAGGCTTCATTTTTCACACTTAAAAAGAACACCCAAGTAAACCTAGTGTAATCATCAACTATCACAAATCCATAGTGTTTACCTCCTAAACTAGTTGTCCTAGTTGGTCCAAAGAGATCTAAGTGGAGAAGTTGAAGTGACCTAGAGGTAGTGATACACTTCTTAGGTTTAAACGAAATTCTTTTGTGTTTTCCTCTTACACATGCCTCACAAACTTTATCATTTTCAAATTGAAGCTTAGGTAATCCTACTACTAGGTCTCTTTTGGCTAATTTAGACAAAACATGCATGCTAGCATGGCCTAGTCTTCTATGCCATAACCAAGGTTCATCTTCTCTAGTGACCATAAAACATACATTTTGCTATTAAGTTCATTTAAATCCACAATATAAATATTTCCTTGTCTATGTCCAATAAAAACAATTTGATTAGTTTTGGCATTAACAACATTGCGACACAAATCATCAAACACAACTTTAAATCCCTTATCACACAATTGACTAATACTAAACAAATTATGTTTTAAGCCTCTAACATACAAAACATTCTCAATAGTTGAGGGAGAGTTACTAATGGAGCCAATTCCTTCAATTTGTCCTTTGGAGATTGTTAGCTTTAAATTGACAAGTGTTTTGAAATGACAAAATTCAAGTAAGCTTAAAAAATGATTGTTCTCTAAGTAAATTTGCTTTGAATGAACTCAATGATAGAAAATATTTTAAACAAGTTTTGGACTGTGATTTCAACTGAAAAAGTCAGTAAATACTCTTAAGAAAAGGGCTAGAAGTTTTTGAATTGACTTAGAATCACAAACAACCATAAACTATCTCAAATTGCAGTTGAAAGATGTGCAGGAAGGGATTCTGGTTAAAAGGGATCGATCCCTACTGTAGAGGGATCGATCCCATTTTGGCAGTAAGGTGGACAAGCACCAGGAACAAGTTGGAATAGCTTCTGGATAAAAAGGATCGATCCCTTTGGTAAAGGGATCGATCCCTTTGGTAAAGGGATCGATCCCTTTGCACGGGTCCTGACACCAACGGCTAGTTTTTGAGGGTTTCAACGGGAAGAAATGCATTAAATGCTTCACCAACTGTTCCATTCGTTTGGTGGACTATAAATAGAGACATTTATGAAGTTTGGAGGTAGAACAAGCACTGAAAAATCCTCAAGCTTCAAGAGAGAAATTCAAATCTAAAAGTGTTCATTGTGTTACTCCATTTTGTAAGACTCATCTGTGTTCTTCATCCACTCACTGAAATTCTTATTATTCAAGGGCTGAGCTATCCTTGTAAGGTCTGATATTGTAGAGTGTTGGATAGCAATACAAGGGTAGAGGCATATAAGGAGATTTCAAAGTCTCTAGAAAAATTGTAAGAGGTCTTGCCACACCTTCAAGTGGTTTGTAAGGATTCTCAAGGAAGAGGTGAATCAAAACCTTGACAAAGAGTTCAAGGAGAGAGGACGTAGGCAAGAGATTGGCCGAACCTCTATAAGCTTGTGTTTGCTTCTCTTTCCCTTACTCTTATTTACTGCATTTATTTCATTATTGTTTATTTTGCTTGGATTGTGCATTAAGAGCTAGGAAAATTAGAAAGAATTAGAAAAACCGATTCACCCCCCTCTTGGTAGAGCCAACAATTGGTATCAGAGCTTGGGCTCGAGATTGAATTAGATTAACATCTATTGAGTAAAAACGATCACTAATGACTCAAACTAGTTTGTCTACACCCTTGGTAGGAGAGGGACACTCTACGGTTAGACCTCCACTCTTTAATGGTGAAAACTATGCCTATTGGAAGACTAGAATGATGCTATTTATTCACGCCAATGATTATGAAGTGTGGAGAATTATTGTTAAAGGTCCTCTTATTCTTATTAAGAAAGTAGATGGGTCGGATGTGCCTAAGAAAGAAGATGAGTGGGATACTAATGATATTAGGATGGCACAACTTAATGCTAAAGCAATGCACACACTATTTTGTGCATTAGGACCAAATGAGTATAATCGAGTTTCACAATGTGAGAATGCTAAACAAGTTTGAGATAAACTAGCAATCACACATAAGGGAACCACACAAGTCAAAGAAACCAAATTAGGCATGCTCACTCAAGACTATGAACTATTTAGAATGAAGAATGATGAGTCAATTAGTGACATGTTTACTAGGTTTACAGACATAATAAATGGTCTTAAAGCTTTAGGGAAGACATACTCTAATGTAGAGATGGTGAAAAATGTTCTCAATAGCTTACCTAAATCATGGGAAGCTAAAGTCACTGCTATTGAAGAATCTAAGGATCCTCATACACTCTCTTTGGATGAACTTATGGGATCCTTACTCACTTATGAGATAAAAATTAAGAGAAATCAAGATCCCCCAAAGAAAGTTGGAGTAGCACTAAAATCCACCACAATTGAGGAATCAAAAGATGATCATGATGTAAGTGGTGATGAAGAGGATTTGGAAATGGCCATGTTTGCCAAGAGATTCAATAAATTCATGAGGATAAGAGCTAGTGGAAACTCTAGGAGACCCCCTAGGAGAGAGTTAAATAGAGGCGAAACTAGTAGGAAAGAAAAGGACCAAATTATTTGTTATGAATGCAAAAAACCTGGTCATATTAAATTTGATTGTCCTTTGTATAGAAAGCAAAATGAGAAAAAACAAAAGAAAAAGGCAATGGTGGCTACTTGGAGTGATAGTGATTGCTCCGATGAAGAGAATGTGGAAGATGAAGTAGCCAACCTTTGTTTCATGGCTTTTGAAGATGAGAAGGTAACCTCTAACTTGTTAGATACTAATGAATACACTTTTGATGAATTGCAAGATGCATTTGATGAGTTAGCCAATGAATTTAAATGCATGAATTTGAAATATAAGAAAATGATCTCTAAGTTGAAAAAGGAGAATGAAATGCTTGTGAATGTTAAATTAGAATGTGAAAAGAAATTAGAGAATGCAAATCTAGAAATAGAAGAATTAAATAGAAAGAACACTAATTTGCAAAACTCCTTTTCTAGATTTTACATGGGTTAACAAAAACTTGATCAAATGCTAGAGACTCAAAGAGCATTCTTTGATAGCGAAGGGTTAGGCTATAATGCATCTAACAAAGAGACTTATCTTAAAAATTTCCTAGTTAAAGATAGAAAATTTGTTTTGTGCACATTATGTAATAAACTAGGACACTCTTCACAAGCATGCACCTTTAGGAAGACTATGATTAGAGGAAAAATGACTGTCAAGATTTGGGTGCTTAAACATGTTTTAAATTCAAGTGATGAGTCCTTAAAGATGAAATGGATCCCTAAAGGATCTAAAATTATAAGTACTAACTCTCAAGGACCCAAGAAAATTTGGGTACCTAAGATGAAAGCTTGATGTGTTTGTATGTAGGAGGAAGAGTATTGCTACAAGGTTAGGTCCAAGGAGCATTGGTACCTTGATAGTGGATGCTCAGGACACATGACGGGTGACAAGAGTCAATTCAAGTTCCTAAAGCATAAGAGTGGTGGAGAAGTCACATTTGGAGATAACTCCAAAGGACAAATTGAAGGAATTGGCTCAATTGGTAACTCTTCCTCAACTATTGAGAATGTGTTGTATGTTAGAGGCTTAAAACATAATTTACTTAGTATTAGTCAATTGTGTGATAAGGGATTTAAAGTTATGTTTGATGATTTGTGTTGCAATGTTGTTTATGCCAAAACTAATCAAATTGTGTTTATTGGACATAGACATGGAAATATTTATATTGTGGATTTAAATGAACTTAATAGCAAAAATGTATGCTTTATGGCCACTAGAGAAGATGAACCTTGGTTATGGCATAGAAGACTAGGCCATGCTAGCATGCATGTTTTGTCTAAATTAGCCAAAAGAGACCTAGTAGTGGATTACCTAAGCTTCAATTTGAAAATGATAAAGTTTGTGAAGCATGTGTAAGAGGAAAACACAAAAGAAATTCATTTAAATCTAAGAAGTGTGTCACTACCTCTAGATCACTTCAACTTCTTCACTTAGATCTCTTTGGACCAACTAGGACAACTAGTTTAGGAGGTAAACACTATGGATTTGTGATAGTTGATGATTACACTAGGTTCACTTGGGTGTTCTTTTTAAGTATGAAAAATGAAGCCTTAGAAAAATTCATTGCCTTTTCAAAACTTGTTCAAAATGAAAAAGGTTACTCTATTTCTAGTATTAGGAGTGACCATGGCAAAGAATTTGAAAATATGGGTTTTGATACATTTTGCAATGAGAATGGCATTGGCCATAATTTTTCAGCTTCTAGAACTCCTCAACAAAATGGGGTAGTTGAAAGGAGAAATAGAACATTAGAAGAAATGGCTAGAACCATGCTTTGTGAAAATAACTTACCTAAATATTTTTGGGCTGAAGCAATAAACACTTCTTGCTATGTCATAAATAGAGCTATGATAAGGCCTATTTTAAAGAAAACTCCCTATGAGCTTTATAAAGGAAAAAGACCTAACATAAGTTCTTTTCACCCATTTGGATGTAAATGTTTTGTGTTAAACAATGGTAAAGATAACCTAGGAAAATTTGATGCTAAAAGTGATGAAGGTATTTTTCTTGGCTATTCTCTAAATTCTAAGGCCTATAGAATTTTCAATAAAAGAACACTTGTAGTAGAAGAGTCAATACATGTAATTTTTGATGAATCAAATATCACTAGTAGAACCAATCTTGATGATGAAGTTGAGATTTTTGATGAACATATAGTTGATCCATCTCAAGATAAGGATGTTAGAGATCAATTAGAAGATCTTACTATTAACAAAAATGAGGAGTCCATTGAACAAGAAATAATTGAGAAGGAATCTAGGTGTCCTAGAGAACTAGGATATGTGAAAGATAACGATATTGTTGGAGATCCAACCATTGGAGTTAGGACTAGGTCAACATATAGAAACATATGTCAACATGTAGCCTTTGTGTCACAATTTGAACCAAAGAAAGTGGATGAGGCCTTGAATGATGAAAACTGGATTATGGCCATGCAAGAAGAATTAAATCAATTTGAGAGAAGCAAAGTGTGGACATTAGTAGAAAGACCTAAAGATTATCCCATCATTAGAACCAAATGGATATTCAAGAATAAGATGGATGAAAATAGCATTATTGTTAGAAACAAGGCTAGGTTAGTGGCTCAAGGTTATAGACAAGAAGAAGGAATAGACTATGATGAAACCTATGCTCCGGTAGCTAGATTAGAAGCCATTAGGATGCTACTTGCTTTTGCATGCTATAAGGATTTTAAGTTATATCAAATAGATGTGAAAAGTGCTTTCTTAAATGGTTATATAAATGAAGAGGTTTATGTTGAGCAACCTCCCGGTTTTGAAAATCCAAAATTTCCTAACCATGTTTTCAAACTTTCAAAAGCCTTATATGGATTAAAACAAGCTCCTAGAGCTTGGTATGAAAGACTTTCAAAGTTTTTAATCGAAAAAGGTTTTACAAGAGGAAAGGTAGACACAACCTTGTTTATTCAATCTAAGGATCATGACTTATTAGTAGTTCAAATTTATATAGATGATATCATTTTTGGATCTACAAATGAGTCATTATGAAAAAATTTCTCTAAACTAATGCAAGGTGAATTTGAAATGAGTATGATGGGAGAATTAACCTTCTTTCTAGGACTTCAAGTTAAACAATGTAAAGAAGGTATTTTCATAAATCAAGCTAAGTACACTAAATATTTACTCAAAAGATTTGGAATGGATGAATCTAAACCTTTCTCTACACCTATGAGCACAAATATTAAGCTTGATAAGGATGAAGGAGGAAAATGTGTAGACACTAAACTATATAGGTCTATGATTGGCTCATTGCTATATTTAACTGTTAGTAGACCCGATATAATGTTTAGTGTATGCTTGTGTGCTAGATTTCAGTCATCCCCTAGAGAATCACACCTACAAGCAGTAAAAAGAATCCTTAGATACCTCAAAGACACTTCCTCCTTAGGACTTTCGTATCCTAAAGACTCTACACTAGATCTCCATGCTTTTTTCGATGCGGATTTTGGTGGATGCAAAGTGGATAGGAAAAGCACATCGGGAACATGCCAATTCTTAGGAAGTAGGCTCATCTCATGGTTCTCTAAGAAACAAAATAGTGTAGCTCAATCCACAACCGAGGCTGAATATATAGCTTCCGGAAGTGGCTGTGCTCAAGTTTTATGGATTAAGCAACAAATGAGAGACTATGGAATAGAAATGAACCAAGTTCCCATTAGGTGTGACAACACTAGTGCTATCAATCTTACAAAAAATCCCATCAACACTCTAGAACCAAGCACATTGAGATTAGACATCATTTTATACGAGATCATGTGCAAAAAAGAGACATAATTCTAGAGTATGTGGACACCTTGCACCAATTAACTGATATTTTCATAAAGCCCTTGGACAAGGAGAGATTTTGCACTCTTGGAGGTGAATTAGGCATTATGAATGCTCCTTGAATTGATTTGATGTTGAATGAATGACTTAAGTTGGTTTGATATGATTGCAAGAAAGAAATTTGGAGCATACCATTTCCACTTGCAATTCATGACCTTAATTTACCATGTTACTGTTCATGTTCTTAACTTTTTGAAATTAAACTGTTGATTTGTGTGTGTTTTGATCATGTTAAACTTCCTTCATTAGCCAAAACCCATTTCTGATGGTTAAGACACTATCACAATCATGGTTACTTATTGCTCAAAACTGCTCTGCATCATTTCTGGATACTTATGCATTTTTCTGCAATTTTTCTGCAGTTTTCAAGACATGTCTCATGCATCCTAGGTGGCCAAACCAGATTTTGTTTTTAAACAATGAAAATGCACAAGTTCTTTAAGTTTCAAATCATTTTTTTTGCATCACAACTGAGGCAATGGACTAAGGGGTCAATTCTTATGAAAACTGGATTGATTTCCGGGTCATTAAGGCCTAAAATTCTGGGTTTTTGCTATGAGGGATCGATCCCTTTCATCATGGGATCGATCCCCTAGCATCAGAATGGGCAGGGTACACACTGCCAAAAACGGATCGATCCCATACTTAAAGGGATCGATCCCATCCTTAAAGGGATCGATCCCTTCGGGCAAACCTTCACGCGTGCCCTTGTTAAAACGTCGGGATTTCACTCATTTTCTCTATTCCTTTTCCCCATCGTCCGTAAGCCTTCCCCCTTCTCCATTCCTCCTCCCACAACCTTCAAGATCTCACTCATTTCTACACCAAATCACTTCATTCTTTCACCAATCTTCCTCATTTCTTTCTCTTTTTCATTTCCCCTCCTCATTTCCTGACAAAATCTCTTCTTTTCTTCTCTTCCTTCTTCCTCCACACCATGGTTACTATTCACCCAACATTTCAATTGTAAGTTTTTCTCACATTTTTCATTCCATTTTTCTTGCATTTCTAATTTCTTTCATCCTGTCTTGACTGCCCATTTGCATATCTTGCATTAATTTTCTCTCTTTCTAGGTTTTCATTTCATTTGGCACTTGTCTTTTTCTAGGAATTATACTTAGCCTATTTGTAGTTGTTCATCCGAAATTCCTTATCATAATTGTCAAATGCATATTGGGTTGTGGCTCTCCGCTGTTGATTAGATCATATTTCTCACACACATTCACCCATAGTTCCCCAAACCTGTGCCCATCACCTGTTCGACAAAACTCTTCTTAGAAATTTCCCTCATCATTCTTCCTCCACATGGCTCCCAAAGTCAAACATGCTGTCTCTCGAAAAAGATCTCGTCCCTCCTCTTCCTCTGCCTCCGTTCCAACCGCCTTCAATCGTTGCTTTAGGAATGCGGAAGAGAAAAACCGTTACCATGCCCTTTTTGCCCATATGCGCGTCAAGCACTGCCGCCCAATTGACTTCGGTTTTTTGGAATCGATTAACTTTCCCGACTTGGCCAAATTTGACGCCTTCCATTGGACATACTTTCTCAAAATCAACACTCCGGTTCCTTTGAACATCATTCGAGCTTTCTTTTCCAATGCCAAAGTTATATATTCGCCTAATAACCCATGTAAGGCAGTGGGAATTCAATCATTTGTTATGGGTCAGGATGTTGAAATCACCAAATATTCTCTCTCCCGTGCCTTTCGAATTCCGGAGCATGGTCTTGCACGCGAAAATGTCAATGTCCCATTAGAATTCAATATCGTCAATGACCGTGCGGGTGACCTTCCCGTCTTTGCTTGCCTTCTCCACATCATCATCTCATGGAATCTTCGCCCACTTGGCACCAAATATTCCCAACTCCGGAGACTTGATTGTCTTTGGCTTCATCACATTCACTCCCCTGATGGCGATCGAGCGGATCTTCTCCATTTCATTCTCCACGATTGGATCAAGATTGTTCTTGGCAAAGTTCAGACAATTGTCTTCCCACAACCACTTGCCTTCTACCTACTCAACCACGGTATCGATTGTTCGTGTGAGCCTGGCGTCCTTCCAGAGGCAGGCCACATCATCAACCTTGCCACTTTGCATAATCTTGGCTGGTATTCTCATCAGCAAGGTGATACCATAGTTTGGGAAAAGGCCCATGGTTCTCTAGCATCTCCCAGCCACGATCCGGAAGAAGGCGGCGATGAAGGCGACGACGAAGAGGCAGCTCCTGTCGCAGCCACATCTTCAGCCCCATTCGCCTCGACCTCGGTCTCTCTTGACCAGATCATGCTATCGCTTCAAAACCTCCAGGCCACCGTTACTCAACGCTTTGATCATGTCGACGCTCGCCTTGACACCATGGAGGCTACACAGGCTGCCTTATTTGATGAAGTCCAAGACATCCGCATGCAGCATGAGGACTTCATGGATCAATATCATAAGACTTTTCCCAGGCGTTGATTTTGTTCTTTTTATGTAGGGTGTGCATGTACCTTTTTATGCTTAGATGTTTGAACCTCTGTGCTATGTTTGTTGAACTTCACTGTCAGATTTTGTCTTTGTCTGTGTAAACTTTGTTAGATGTTTGAACCTCTGTGATATGGCTTGTTATATATTTCTGGTTATTTTATAATTCTGCCATGGTTTGTCTATGTTCTTCAATATCTCTCATTGACCTATTGCTTTAAATTGACTAACCAACTCTCCATGTTTCTTATTATTGTTGAGGGAGAGTATATCATTTTTTTCCTATGACAAAAAGGGGGAGAATTAATGTGATAAATTAATCTTGGTACTTAAAGGGGAAACTAACTTTGATGGGGAGCAAATATTGAGGGGGAGCATTATTTTCAAAAATTTAAGCAATCTCATTTCCTAAGCAAATTTACCTTAAGTTTTGTCATATCAAAAAGGGGGAGATTGTTAGTTTTAAATTGACAAGTATTTTGAAATGACAAAATTCAAGTAAGCTTAAAAAATGATTGTTCTCTAAGTAAATTTGCTTTGAATGAACTCAATGATAGAAAATATTTTAAACAAGTTTTGGACTGTGATTTCAACTGAAAAAGTCAGTAAATACTCTTAAGAAAAGGGCTAGAAGTTTTTGAACTGACTTAGAATCACAAACAACCATAAACTATCTCAAATTGCAGTTGAAAGATGTGCAGGAAGGGATTCTGGTAAAAAGGGATCGATCCCTACTGTAGAGGGATCGATCCCATTTTGGCAGTAAGGTGGACAAGCACCAGGAACAAGTTGGAATAGCTTCTGGATAAAATGGATCGATCCCTTTGGTAAATGGATCGATCCCTTTGCACGGGTCCTGACACCAACGGCTAGTTTTTGAGGGTTTCAACGGGAAGAAATGCATTAAATGCTTCACCAACTGTTCCATTCGTTTGGTGGAATATAAATAGAGGCATTTATGAAGTTTGGAGGTAGAACAAGCACTGAAAAATCCTCAAGCTTCAAGAGAGAAATTCAAATCTAAAAGTGTTCATTGTGTTACTCCATTTTGTGAGATTCATCTGTGTTCTCACCCACTCACTGAAATTCTTATTATTCAAGGGCTGAGCTATCCTTGTAAGGTCTAATATTGTAGAGTGTTGGATAGCAATACAAGGGTAGAGGCTTAGAAGGAGATTTCAAAGTCTCTAGAAAAATTGTAAGAGGTCTTGCCACACCTTCAAGTGGTTTGTAAGGATTCTCAAGGAAGAGGTGAATCAAAACTTTGACAAGGAGTTCAAGGAGAGAGGACGTAGGCAAGAGATTGGCCGAACCTATATAAACTTATGTTTGCTTCTCTTTCCCGTACTCTTATTTACTGCATTTATTTCATTATTGTTTATTTTGCTTGGATTGTGCATTAAGAGCTAGGAAAATTAGAAAGAATTAGAAAAACCGATTCACCCCCCCTCTCGGTAGAGCCAACAGAGTTGTCTCCAAATGTGACTTCTCCACCACTTTTATGCTTTAGGAACTTGAAGTAGCTCTTGTCACCCGTCATATGTCTTGAGCATCCACTATCAAGGTACCAATGCTCCTTGGACTTAGCCTTGTAGCAATACTCTTCCTCCTACATACAAACACATTAATCTTTCATCTTAGGTACCCAAATTTTCTTGGGTCCTTGAGAGTTAGTACTTATAATTTTTTATCCTTTAGGGATCCAGTTCATCTTTAATGACTCATCACTTGTATTTAAAACATGTTTAGGTACCCAAATCTTGACAGCCATTTTTCCTCTAATCATGGTCTTCCTAGAGGTGCATGCTTGTGAAGAGTGTCCTAGTTTGTTACACAATGTGCACAAAACAAATTTTCTATCTTTAACTAGGAAATTTTTTAGATGAGTCTCTTTGTTAGATGCATTATAGCCTAACCCTTCTCTATCAAAGAATGCTCTTTGGGTCTCTAGCATATGATCAAGTTTTTGTTGGCCCATGTAAAACCTAGAAAAGGAGTTTTGCAAATTAATGTTCTTTCTATTTAATTCTTCTATTTCTAGATTTGCATTCTCTAATTTCTTCTCACATTCTAATTTAACATTCATAAGAATTTCATTTTCCTTTTTCAACTTAGAAATCATTTTCTTATATTTCAAATTCATGCATTCAAATTCATTTGCTAACTCATCAAATGCATCTTGCAATTCATCAAAAGAGTATTCATTAGTATCTAATGAGTTAGATGTTACCTTCTCATCTTCAAAAGCCATAAGACAAAGATTGGCTACTTCATCTTCCACATTCTCTTCATCAGAGCAATCACTATCACTCCATGTAGCCTCCATTGCCTTCTTCTTTGGTTTCTTTTCATTTTGCTTTCTATACAAAGGACAATCAAATTTAATATAGCCAAGTTTTTTGCATTCATAAGAAATAATTTGGTCCTTTTCTTTCCTACTAGTTTCTCCTCTATTTAACTCTCTCCTAGGGGTTCTCGTAGAGTTTCCACTAGCTCTCATCCTCATGAATTTATTGAATCTCTTGGCGAACATAGCCATTTCTAAATCCTCTTCATCACCACTTTCATCATGATAGTCTTTTGATTCCTCAATTGTGGTGGATTTTAGAGCTACTCCAACTTTCTTTGGGGGATCTTGATTTCTCTTAATTTTCATCTCATAAGTAAGTAAAGATCCCATAAGTTCATCTAATGAGAGTGTATGAGGATCCTTGGATTCCTCAATAGCCATGACTTTAGCTTCCCATAATTTAGGTAAGCTATTGAGTATCTTTTTCACCATTTCTACATTAGAATATGTCTTGCCTAAGGCTTTAAGACCATTTATGATGTCAGTAAACCTAGTAAACATGTCACTAATTGATTTATCATTATTCATTCTAAACAATTCATAGTCTTGAGTGAGCATGCCTACTTTTGTTTCCTTGACTTGTGTGGTTTCCTCATGTGTGATGGCTAGTTTATCCCAAACTTGTTTAGCATTCTCATATTGGGAAACTCGATTATATTCATTTGGTCCTAATGCACAAAACAGTGTGTGCATTGCCTTAGCATTAAGTTGTGCCATTCTAATATCATTAGTATCCCACTCATCTTTTTTCTTTGGCACATCTATCCCATCTACTTTCTTAATAGGAAAAAGGGGACCTTTAACTATAATCCTCCATACTTCATAATCATTGGCTTGAATAAATAACATCATTCTAGTCTTCCAATAAGCATAGTTTTCACCATTAAAGAGTGGAGGCCTAACCGTAGAGTGTCCTCCTACCAAAGGTGTAGACATACTAGTTTGAGCCATTAGTGATCGTTTTACTCGATAGATGTTAATCTAACTCAATCTCAAGCCCAAGCTCTGATACCAATTGTTGGCTTTACCGAGAGGGGGTGTGAATCGATTTTTCTACTTATTTTTAATTTTCCTAACTCTTAATGCACAATTAAAACTAAATAAACAATAATGAAATAAGTGTAGTAAAAAGAGTAAGGGAAAGAGAAGCAAAAACAAGTTTATAGAGGTTCGGCCAATCTCTTGCCTACGTCCTCTCTCCTTGAACCTCTTGTCAAGGTTTTGATTCAGCTCTTCCTTGAGAATCCTTACAAACCACTTGAAGGTGTGGCAAGACCTTTTACAATGTTTCTTGAGAACTTAGAAATCTCCTTCTAAGCCTCTCCCCTTTTATTACTACCCACACTCTACAGTAGCAGACCTTACAAGGATAGCTCACCCCTTTGAATAACGAAATTTTCAATAAATGGGTGAGGAACAATAAGAAATTTCACAAATGGAGTTACACAATGAAGATTTTCAGATTTGATTTTCTCTCTTGAAGCTTGAAGATTTTTTTGAGTGCTTGTTCTACCTCCAAACTTCATAAATGCCTCTATTTATAGTCCACCAAACGGTTGGAACGGTTGGTGAAGCATTTAATGCAAATCCTCTCGTTGAAACCCTCAAAAACTAGCCGTTGGAGTCAGGTTTCGTGCGAAGGGATCGATCCCTTTATTGGACGGATCGATCCCTTTTCTCCAGAAAGCTTTTCAAACTTTTCCCGAGTGGCTCTGAAGCATTCTGCCTTTTTGGGATCGATCCCTTTACAGTAGGGATTGATCCCTTTTCTCCAGTAGGCTTTCTTACACTTCTTTGGTTGCAATTTTATGGCTTTTTGTGATTCTAAGTCAATTTAAGACCATCTGATACTTTCCTAAGAGTATTTACTGACTTTTCAATTGAAATCACAATCCAAAAACTTTGTTTAAAATAATTTCTATCATTGAGTTCATTCAAGGCAAATTTACTTTGTAGTAAAATCATTTTTAAGCTTACTTAAGTTTTGTCATTTCAAAATACTTGTCAATTTAAAGCTAACAATACTGGAAAAGTAAAAAGAATGGCGACTATTGTGATTGCCCATGTTGAATGTTTGTGATCGCCAATAAGGCGAGTAGGAAATAAAGAACTCGCCAAGTTAAAAGTTCTTGTTCAAGTGGGCGAGGTCGCCCAACGCTAGTTTAATTCATAGGCGAGCCCACCTCTGAATAGAAAGCCGTGCATGGCGAACTCACATGCATAGGCATGGTGAGTTGATGTGTGGGCGAGCTCCAATGTGAAAGCCAACTTGGCGAGATGATTTGTGGGCGAGCTCCCATGTGTAAGCCATTTAATGAATGGCGAGCTTTGTTGGGCGAGCTAGTAGATTTATTTCAAGTCTCGCCAAAGTGTTAGTATATTTAAAAAGGAAATATTAATAATATTAATAAATTATTTTGCAGCCGGGAAATTAAGAAGTCGGTAAAAGCGATTGGAAAGGCGATCGGGAAGCAAGGCTTCGTAAGACCAGGTAAGGGAGATGCGTGTGAAGTGAATGCATGTCCTGTGGAGTTAAGTTTTATGAAGTTATTGAGAAATTGCTTTGGTTTATGACATGCATTTATTTGATAAATTATTTTTGATTTTGGGCGAACTGGTAAAGGGCGAGCAAGCCAATGGAAGGCGACCCCTTTTGTTATTTTGGGCGAACGACCTTGTTTTAATTGAAATTCGGGCTAGCCAATGGAAGGCGACCCTTTTATGTTGTTTGGGCGAACGACACCGTTTTAATTGAAATTCGGGCGAGCCAATGGAAAGCGACCCCTGTTATGATGTTTTGGGGCGGGCGACCCCTTTGTTAAGAAAATTCAGGGCGAGCTAAAGTGGGCGAACCCTTTTGTAATGTTTTGGGTGGACGACCTTGTTTTAATAAACTCCGGGCGAGCTACAAAGTCGACCCCTTTTTGATGTTTTGGGCAAGCCAATTATAGGCGACCCATGTTTTAATAAAAGTCGGGCGAGCCAAAAATAGGCGATCCCTTTTTGTGACAATGGGCGAACTAGCCATGGATAAGTCATAGTTGGCGAACTGGCCATGGGCAAGCTGGAAGGGGCGAGTTGCTATGGGCGAGTTAACCATGGGCGAGTTGCTATGGGCGAGCCAGTTTAATTTGTTTTTAAAAGCTAATGTTGGCGGGCGAACACTAGTTCACCGTGTTCAGCGAGCTGGCCATGAGCGAGCTGACCATGGGCGAGCAGGTTTTAAATGTGTTTTATCATACGAAAACCAAAGAAGAGAACTGGCTGTTTTATTGCCTTTTGTAAACAGAAAATATAAAACCTTTTTGGAAAGTAAATCATTTTGAGAAAATGATGAAATTATGAAATATTCCTTAAAGGTTAGTTATGAGATATAAAGTGATTTTGAGACTTTAGGTCCCGAGTTCATGTATTACTATTCACGTAATTGAGTGACCGCTTGGGGAAATGGCTCGGGTCAGTGGATCAGCGGGTGCATCCCAGGGCGTCACAAGGCTGATAGACCCGCCAAGTCATCAGCGGTTTCGAGGTCACTTGGCAAGTGGACCCGAGAACCACCTATAGATTATGGCCATAGATCTAGCCGAGATAGCCGTAACGGGCGATGGCCTACGGGTGCACCCCAAAAGCGGATGATTTGTGTTCCTGGAAAGGGGTAGGGAACGATGAGAGCATGATTTATTTATAGGGTGATGCCTAGTTTCAACTTATTGATTTCTGTTTACTGAGGGATTTACTGAATCCTGTTTAATGTTTACTACATTTTAATGTAAATTGTTTAACCAATGATTGGAATGGTGTATCGAGAGTATTGTTTACTATATCCATTGTTTTCCTACTTGGTATGATTTTAGGAAAAATAAATACTTTGTGGCATGTAGTTTTGCTTTCTTTAAAGCAGCATACGTCTCCTTTACTGAGCGCGTGGTTCGCTCACTCCCTTTGTTTTAACTCCACAGATAATAAGACACGAAGTTAGAGAACTATATCCCAAATGGATATAACTACATATAGAGCGTTGGTACAAATTATGTTTAATCTGGCAGGTACAGTCGCTTCTCTTTTACATTTCAGATATATGTATACAGTACTACTTTATTGAAACAAGGACAATAGGAGATGCCAGATGTAAGGAATAATGAAAATAATTTCATATTTCGTATTTGTTAAATAAATGTTTATCATTTATTACTGTCACTGTTGAATGTTAATGACATCACAGACAACCCAACCAAAAAAATTTTATAAAAATATGTAAAAAATATAGTAACGGATCGTTACAGTTACACTCTCAAGAGTACTCTCGCATTGATGTTCTTAAGTTCAAGGGCGCTATGACCCAATTGCGAGATTTTGAGTATGGCTTGTGGGCCACCTGCTACTTGGGTGGCGACACGGGCCTATTGGGTTCTATTGCAATAACACTAACAAAGACCATCTAAGTTCAAGCTAGATATATGTTTTTTCATCCAAAAATAGCTAAATTGCAACAAAAAAATATATATGGTTCGACACTAACATTGTATAAAAAGAGATCCCCATACACTGGTGGTGATAAATATGACCTTCGTCCAAATCCCATCTAACAACAAAGTTAAACTAATTTCTTCGATTAATTGTATAAAACAATAAATTGTGGAGAAAAAAAATTTCCGTTGCCACTTGCCATTCATCTTTGATTAGGTGGCAATGAGAAAGGTGAACAATCTAGCAACATTATGCCTAGTTTTGCAAATGAGATGAGATCGCGTCCACACTAAATATTTTGTTTCTCATAAATTCGTATACATACACCAAAAGTCATAGATCATAGCAATGAAGATTTTGCAGATTATTCCAAAATATCCAGAAACTGTTGTGTCCACTCCTTGTAGCTCTCCTAATTCCATTGCCAAACCCAAACAAGCAAATTCACAGTCAGACTAGTCTTGTCCTATGCGTTTGGGAAAAATGCCAAGGTAGGTAGAATTGCGTTCAATTCCCTGTACGCCAATAACAAAGCAAAATACAACAATTTATGGTCAGAATTAGTATATATATTTTTTTATTGAAACAGTTGGTTTGAACGATAATTAGTTAAAAGCACATCAAAGGATATGCAAACATAAGCAGAGTAGGTTCGAATGAAGGCCCAAGTCAAAGCTAAACTAAAGACTGATTAATTTTGAGAGAAAAAAATTTACAATTAAAATTATGGTAGTTAGCAATTCAAAGATTAAAGACAAATAAGGGCTTTTAAGAAAATTCCAGATCAGAAAGTTACCATATGTATGTTTCGTCCTCGCAACACCACTGCTTTTAATAATAGTGGAGCCCTGTGATTTTTGTTTTGCATCTCTTTCTTCAGCGCTTGAGCTTGACTGCCTAGCGTTCATTACCTTCTCTACCATCCTACTCCCCAGGATTTGGGTTCTTTGGTTTCTTTCTTCGGCTCCAATACCTTGTGACATTAGGTGAAAACGATTGTCTTCTCGTCTTTACTGGAATTGGCTCTGCAGTCTTTTGATGAACTGCTGCAGTTGAAGTAGGAGCCGCAGTTGGCTGTGGCCGCCCTCGCGTCGCAGAAGTAGAGCGGATCTTTAGATTGGGAGGCGTCTCATTCGAGAATCCTGGAAATTGGGCCGGAATGGTTGATCTTGTCAAAGGTGAAACACCTCTACTCCTAGGTTTTGTCTTGTTTGCCCGTGTTGCTAGGTTTTTGGACAGGTTTGAAGTAAGAAAATCTATTTGGTTGGAAGGTTTTGATTCTGTGCTGCTACCCACATTTGTTCTCTTATTGCCCAGAGGTTCACAGATGGTTGGCTGACTTGTTCTGTGATTGAATGTGGGTGCAGTAACTACTTTGGCGTTCTTGACTACTTCAGTTGTTGAGATTGCTGGAATTACGTAAACCAAATTCTGTTAATTAACCGAAAATTCTATTTTCATAATCGGGAATATACCAACAGATCAGTCTCTAAGTGGAAGATTGTTGGAGTTTGTGAAATCTGATAGGTCCTAAGCTATATGACACATCGGCAAAGCAAGTATAATGCGAAATCCAATTACTTTAAGTTATCCTAATTTTACTATGCTATAATACGTAGTCTTTTTTTTTGGTAAATTGGTTCTAGAAATTTAATAAGAAAAACCAAGTGCGATCGTGAATGTAGGCTAGTTGCCTAACCATATAAATATTATTTTGTGTGTGATTTTTGTTTTCTCTTGTTTATTTGTTAGATTCATTTTTAAATGGTTTGGGATTGGGATTATATCATGTGACATCTCTCTATGCACAATCTTTTTGTTCGTAGTGAAAATTTTCTTCTTGTACCGTGATTTTTTCCCGTCTTTGAGACTTTTCACATTAAATCTTTTGTGTGTTGGGCTGTTTACTGTTTTCTATGGCATTCATTTCATTAACAGTTAGGAACTTGGAATTTGGAACTGAAAAGATACAACCAAAAAAGTATATAATTTGACAATAACATTGTATAAAAAGAGATCCCATATACTGGAGAGATAAATTTGACCTTCGTCCCAATCCCATCTAACAACAAAGTTAGACTAATATTTTCGATTAATTGTATAAAACTATAGATTGTGGAGAACAAATTTCCGTTGCCACTTGCTATTCATCTTGATTTGGTGGCAATAAGAAAGGTCTAGCAACATTGTGCCTAGTTTTGCAAATGAGATCGCGTCGACACTCGACACTAAAGATTTGGTTCTCATAAATTCATATACATTCACCAAAAGTCATAGAACATAGCAATGAAGATTTTGATTACTCCAAAATATCTAGAAACTGTTGTGTCCACTCCTTGTAGCTCTCCTAACTCCGTTGCCAAACCCAACCAAGCAAATTCACAGTCTAGACCAGTCTTGTCCTATGCGTTTGGGAAAAATGCCAAGGTGGGTGGAATTACGTTCAATCTCCTGTACACCAATAACAAAGCAAAATACAACAAATTATGGTCAGAAGTATTAGTTTTTTTATGTTTGTTTGAAACTGTTGGTTTGAATGAAGGCCCAACTCAAAGATAAACTAAAGAGTGATTAGTTTTGAGAGAAAAAATTTGACATTTAAAATTATGGTATTTGGCAATTCAAAGATTAATGACAGATAAGGGCTTATAAGAAAATTCCAGATCAGAAATTTACCATATGTATGTTTCGTCCTCGCAAAACCACTGCTTTTAATAATAGTGGAGCCTCGTGATTTTTGTTTTGCATCTCTTTCTTCAGCGCTTGAGCTTGACTTCCGAGCGTTCATTACCTTCTCTACCATCCTACTCCCCAGGATTTGGGTTCCTTTGGTTTCTTTCTTCGGTTCCGGTACTTTCCGACCCCTTGTGACACTAGGTGAACACGATTGCCTTCTCGTCTTTACTGAAATTGGTTCTGCAGTCTTTTGATGAACTGCTGCAGTTGAAGTAGGAGCCGCAGTTGGCTGAGGCCGCCCTCGCGTCGCAGAAGTAGAGCGGATCTTTAGATTGGGAGGCGTCTCATCCGAGAATCCTGGAAACTGGGCCGGAATGGTTGATCTTGTCAAAGGTGAAACACCTCTACTTGCAGGCTTTGTCTTGTTTGCCGATGTTGCTAGGTTTTTGGACAGGTTTGAAGTAAGAAAATCTATTTGGTTGGAAGGTTTTGATACTGTGCTGCTACCCACATTTGTTCTCTTATTGCCCAGAGGTTCACAGATGGTTGGCTGACTTGTTCTGTGATTGAAGGTGGGTGCAGTTGCTGCTTTGGCGTTCTTGACTACTTCAGTTGATGAAATAGTTGGTCGATGACTCGGAGTTATGGATCTTGAAGGGATTTTTGGTTTCGGAGTTGAAGATTTTGGTCTTCCAATGCCGGCCTTGGACGGTTCTTTCTTCCCTGCAAACTGATCAATAAAGTATTTTTTCACTTTTAATTTGCCTGCAAACGGATGAATGCTTCTCTAATCATGTCTTTTACTAGTATCAAATTAAAAAAGCTGAAGATAACGTACCCGTGAAAGTGGCTGAATGATCGGCAGCTCCCGTTGGATGACAAGTTCTGCGCCATTTGTTTCCATTTCAAGCGATGGAAAGAGAGGAGTTGCCGGTGGTGTTTTTAACCTAAGTAACATTGAACATGAAGACGAAATAATAGCCAAGTTAGGCATCGCAAATTAATTAAACTATAGCATACAAGATCATGAGTGGTTAAAATGCAAACCAGTCATAATCATTTTTGTTATTTTCCGGCAAAAACTCGTATCCTCCGGATCCTTTCTTTCCAGATGCAATCCTATAGAGTGCATAGTTTCCTGCAATATTTCCATGCCAACTAGCTGGATAAAACAAAATATATTCCAGAATGATTTGATTATAAAAAGCATGGCCATGGGACTGGATTGATACCTCCTCCATTGGGTTCAAACTCATCAGAAACAGGCTGAAGGAGGGTAGCAATTCTCTCCTTTTCACGTTTATGCAATTCCCGGAAGAGAAGAAGATCTTCGTCTCTCTGATCTAACTTCCGTCCGTTTAGTGGCACAGCGGCATTCCTCCTGCCATTCATGGTCTGATCCGATAAACTTTGTAATGTAAATCTCAGGAATCAAATAGCAATTCTGAGGAATCACGTATATATGTGAATGTGGAGTGTGGGCCGGCAATGAAGAGCAGCATATATAATATACAAACAGGAGAGAATCAAGGAGTGAGCTGCATAATATCGAAAACAAGAGATTCTTGGAAACCATGCATTTGGCATTTCAGTATCATAGTTATATGTAGATATAATCAAGTGAGAATTTGGGAAGAGCCAATGATACAAATTAAAGCCGGCCACCCAAATTGACTCGTATCCATCCTTTTCTTGTGTGTGCATCATAATGAGTTTAAATTGAACTGCCTATAAACCCCGTATCTAAGCTTGCCATATGTCACCTAATTGAAATTATTTTTGGTTTTTAAAATAGATTAGAACACATCAAATCCATCACCACTATTTTTCCGAATAAACAAAGTGTAAAAGCTCGGTGAAAATTCCATCACCACTGCCAAAAGAAAACCAATTTCCCATTACTCTTTCCGGAAAAATTTCAAATTTATTAAGAGTTCATTTTGTTGAATAATATAATTAGTGCTAGTGAAATTGAAAATAGCTGCACACGATAAGATTAGTTATTATAGCTATGAGATTAAAATTTATAATAATTTTATATATATATATATATATATATATATGAGAGTAGGGATCCACTTACACGTGTGTAAAACAAATTTATTTTACACAGTTTTATATCTTCATATAAGATTAATATTTTTGCAAACCAACCGTTAGATTTAACAACCTACTCATATTTATTATGTATGTAAATTTTTGAATCAATCTGTTATTTCTATCATTTTAATCGAGAATAGTATTTTTTTCAATATATATCAACGGTTGAAATTTTATTTTACGAATTATATAGTGAGACGTATTTGATTAATTTGAAATTTGGCATGCACGATCTATGTGAATAGAACATAAAATTCAACGGTCGGATATATATATATATATATATATATATATTATATATAACCTAAAGCAATTGACTTAAATAAAACATCATATGTGGATATTCTAAAAATTTAACACGTGTAATATCCTAAAATAAAAAATAATAATTTTATTCAATTTTCTAAAAGATAGAAATTTATAAACATTAAAATTACAAAATAAATTAATTAACTTTTTAAATCAAATATCTATTTCAATTTCTAAAAGATAAACATCTATATATATATTTATTTATATGTTGTTGCCTATTCACAGTAATAAATTTTGCTAGCATGATAATCTCAATCTTCGTGCTAAGCCTGTCTCTAAGAATTCTGCAAGAAAGAAAACCATCAGATGGCGCATGGGTTTTTCCTTGCGCACGCACTTCGATGCTTAAGTCAGACAGGATTTTAGCATGGTTTCAATAAGCAAATAGAGCTCAGAGAATAAAGATGATACTTGTGACTTATTTATAGGAGTTATTTAGCGCGTAATTACCTTTTAGACCTACAAGTTCAATGGTCACTTAATGGATCTTCTATGGTCTTCTTGAGTCACCTTTCCTCTTGGCCTCAATCCATCTTTAGGCCCAGTGACCTTCAGTCTGACTAATAACAAGGCCCATGACCCTTAGTATGACTCTCAACAATTGCTCCCTACTCTTTCGCAGGGTACACCATGTGGAAGAGTATATAGGTTTTCTTTTCCCTTTTTTTCTTTTTTTTATTAAATTAAAATCATCATGGGTCTATAGACTTTCAGATTCTCTTGTTGCTCACTTTTTTTGAAATTATTGCAAGAGACTTTCCATCTTCGCTTGTAGGCTCAATTGGTGGGCTTCAGCATAGTTTGTAATAGGAATGGAGTCGTGTTGGGCGGTTAAGTGCCTATGTCAGAGTCCATGGATTCTCAGAGTCAGCATACTATTTTATCGAGAGGGCCTCCAAAAAAGGATTTTAAAATAGTTTTTTTTTAGAGACCTTCCAAGCAAACTTTATAGATATGAGTCTGATTAGTCATTCGTTGAAATCCTAGAAGGTCTAGGCATTCCTACCTAATGAGGTATTCGTGGGGGGAATTTATCTAACGATTGGATTTTCTCAATGTTAAAGAGATGGTATGGTTAGCAGATTGACTAGTTATGTTCTGGAAGAGGGGCTGATTTATTTACTCTCTTCACTAAAGTAAACATCCTATCTACTGGTTGAGCTATGGTAGATGCTTTCACAAATTCTTTTCATGCTCTCATTAGTATTCTTTTAAAGCCTGAGGGTCCATTAACCTTAAGTATTAGGCATGCTTTTCGCAAAGAGGAAGGATAATGAAAGCTTCTCTGCTTCTCGAGTTGAAATTCCTTATCTTGAGAAAATGAGTTCACTTTAAAGGAGTGGTAAAAAACATTTGAGCTCGTACTCTTCTCATGCTCCTTATGAGGGATTCAGTTCGTCTTGATTTCTTAACCATGGGAGGAGTAAGTCTATTGTTACTGGGTCACCAATAATCAGTTCTTGTGAACAAAAGCTATTAGAAGTCACATGGATAGAATCAGGTCAAATGCAAAATATCTAAGCTTCTTATGAAAGATTGGAAGAATTTGTTCATGGAGCTGTCAATAAGAGACATGTTTATGCTTCCTAGATTAGTCCTCTTAACAAACATGACTATTTTAGAAGTGTTGAGTGTAAGTTTCAAATTATGTATTTCACAATCACGTGAATGTTTTGTGAGTTTCCTAACTCATTTTACTTGTTTGCTGGCCACGTAATAAATAATTGCTGTTACTGCTCAACACCGAGTGTTTAAAGTGCCATTCATAAGAAAACTCGATTAGCTGGAGGTGCTTTGTCTTAAAGATGATTTTGAGATGAAAAAGGCCAAGATTGCCTTTCTAGAGCACTACTAAGGTACATTTTGCCTCTACTTCAACTGAGTTTAATGCCCTCAAATGGAGTATGCCACTCGTCTTTTCGAACTCAAGGTCTTAGTTGACCGAAATCAAGAGCTATATGGAGAAATTACAAGATTGCAGAGCCAACGAAAGCCCTATCTTAGCCTAGCACGCTACTAATTAGACAAAGCTTGATCCAAATGCCAAGGGTTTGAAACCTTTTTTGAGGAGGGATGCTTATGAAGATCTAATCCGATCTCATCGAACCTTGAAAGCCATTTCATCGACTCGAAGTAGTTGAGGTTCCCACCAGCTTGGATGGAGATGATTAGATAATCTGGAGGCCAACTTTTCTACAGATCAAGCTCTTGACATTATAGTGCCTTAGGATGCACACGCTTAAGTGCCTGTTGGCATGGATGCTCCTCCTACTGTTGAGGTCAATCTAGAAGATACTCATTGTAATACAACTTTAGAGTTGAATGAATGAAAAATTCCAGTTTCTTGCTTTATTTTCATGCTCAAATTTGTATGTACGTAACAAGTGCTCCCCAATTCTTTGTGAAAGAGCTCAATCTTTTATAAAGAACTTTTCGGTGACTACACATTTACTTTGCACTTATTTAAACTCATCTTGTGTAACAATCGGACTTACCTCACGCACATTTCGCTTCAAAGTCCATACATTTCATGCAAGTGGCTTACGTTGCGTATTTTTCACTTCAAGCTTGTATGCTTTCTTGTCTTTCATGTGCGTGTATTTTCACTTTAAGTTCGTGAATTCTCATGTTTAGCTTACTTGCGCATTTTTCGCTTTAAGCCCTTTACTTTTTTCATATGTTGCCCATCTCACG
This sequence comes from Heritiera littoralis, assembly GCA_031772115.1. Classification (NCBI taxonomy): domain Eukaryota; kingdom Viridiplantae; phylum Streptophyta; class Magnoliopsida; order Malvales; family Malvaceae; genus Heritiera; species Heritiera littoralis. The sequence goes on along the minus strand of JAPDPK010000060.1, from coordinate 2,275,421 downwards.
TATTTTTCGCTTAAGGATTTTTATTTATTTTATTCACAGCTTACCTCATGCATTTTTCACTTCAAGCCGATATGTTGCCCATCTTGTGCGTTTTTTGCTTATGGGTTTTTTGTTTGCCAGTCTCACGCATTTTTCACTTAGGGACTTTTTTGTTTTTGTTGCCCGTCTCATGCATTTTTCGTTTAGAGACTTTTTTGTTTGCCCGTCTCGCCCATTTTTCGCGTAGGGACTTTTTTTTGTTTGCTCGTCTTGCACATTTTTCGCTTAAGGACTTTTTTGTTTGCACGTCTCACGTATTTTTTGCTTAAGGACTTTTTGAGTTTTGCCCGTCTCGCATATTTTGTGCTTAGGGACTTTTTGATTTGCTCATCTCGTGCATTTTTCGCTTAAGGACTTGTTTGTTTGCCCGTCTCACGCCCAACTTTTTTTCCACTGATTTAGTTGCGCCCCGTGATGGCACTAGGCTCTCTGCGCGCCTAGTTCAGCCACTCGATCTATGAGTTAACGATACTCACCCGACAGCACACTGGCGTACAACAGTGCGCCCACCACCTCGCAAGCACACGCACACACTCGATAGCAAAGATAAGCACTCACACACAAAGCGAAGCACACACGTTTATAGAAACACTCTTGTTCCCAACCTTTTATTGACTCTTAAAAGGAATTACACAAGTCTGCTGCGTGGACTCTCTCTTACAAGGCCTGAGTTCCCCAACTTAGTCTGTTCCCTTCCTCTAAGGATCTACCTAATTGATTCCCCTGAATCCAATGAGAGGTCCACTGCTGTACATGACTATATTTATAGGCAATACTGTGGCTAACATCCCCAGCCATTAGGAACTCTAGTCTATCTAAATTTCCTAGGAGACCAAGCTCAACAGAAACTCTTCACCCGCCAGAGTCCTTGCCGCATAATGACTCTGCCCAGTCTGTCCAATGCTTGTCGGTCGCCAGCTCATATCTTGAGTGCCAGGTGTGCGCACTCATCCAGGGTCCGTCCTTAGCTATTAGAATCCCTCTTGGACTCAACTAGCTGTTCGCGCATCTCAGATCGCACCTGGAAGTGTTTCGTCCGCCAGCTGCCTTTTCTGTCACAGTCCTGGTCGAACTCCACTTCAGAGTCCTGGTCCGCGTCTACCTCTTCTCCAGCATCCGCGTGCCCCCATCAACCAGAGTCCTGGTCGGACTAGACTTCTGCCCCGCGTCTGCTTCCCTCATCAGCATCTGCGCACGCACCCATCAACCAGTGTCCTGGTCGGACTACACTTCTGGTCCGCGTCTGCTGCCTCTCCAGCATCCACGAGTGCCCAGCCGATCAGACTACCCGCGGTCCTGGTTCCGCACACCATTGCACACTGTCCAGACATGTGCTGCACTGCCTCGTACCAAAGTGCGTACATCCTGCACGCCTCGATTGCCATTCGCACATGCCACCCGCATGATTCTGTTTCCACAGCCAACGAAAACCTGTCCCATGCCCGCTCCCAATGCATGGCTAGTCTTGGCCAGCACCAGCTTGCGCACGGGCGTGCCCCAGCTCACTAGGGCGTAACAAACTCTCCCCCACCGAATGGAGCCGACGTCCTCGTCAGGAGGTTGTCTAAACGAGCCCACTGCTCCTTGCATCTACACATTGTCCCATAGTGCTGCAAGAGTTTCTCACATGAAACATTCCACCAATTCTGACCACATGTACCCTGAGCATAACGATTGCCGTTGAGCATCTTCACCATATGCTAACTTGATAGCATCACCCTTGCTATCTTGGCAATGCGGGCATGAGGAACAGCCCCCAGCATCGCCCACACATCAAAATGATCAGCCACTATCAAGATAGATCCCCATCTATCATGTGCGCGCAATCCTACCTGAAACAAAGACTCCCCCAATCTGTTTAGAGTCTGTAGTGGTTGAAACAGCCCCGTCTATCTCACTAGCTCAGTCATCACAATCGTACGGACATAAAATCCCATGTCTCCTGGCCAGAAAATAAAATCAATCATCCTTCCTATGCTTGGAAGGTCTGTTGTCATTCCTGGATCATGCGCTAACACGTGCGTCGGTTCTCCACTCACAGGAACCCACAACCTGCCCCTACAAGCATACCACAGGCTGTCTACGACCCAACATCGAACCAAGCCCTCCTTGGCCTACTACCTCACACGACAGTAGCTAGTGTTTGCCCTGAACACCTGCCTAATTCGATCACAAATGTTAGAGTGGACAAGAAAGTCGAAAGCATCATACGAGGGTACATCAATTCTGTCTACCATCCGCATGTCCGTGCTTGGTTGGTGAAGACAATGTGCAAGGGACTCCGCTGACCTTGCATCCAAGCAACTGGCTGCGCTCATATGTCTCCCACGTGCTGTCTCAAACTTGCCAGCAACTAGCTCTCGTTCCTTGCTAGTAATCTCAATATCAATGGGGCGTCCACCCTAGACCATCACCCCTTTATTGCCTCTGCCCGATGCACCTGCGTGCACTTCCACGACATCATCAAAAGAGCCATTTATCTGGACAAGGGCTGCCAACCTGACTGTCCCACCCTTTTTCCCTTCTGATTTCGCTGGCATCAAGGTCTTTTCTGCCTTTGTTCCCTCAATCTCCGTTGGAACAAAGCATGGGCACCTCTCGTCACAAATCCATAGGTCGCCCAAGTATGGTATAGGTGTTGCTTTTGTATCAACAAAGAATTCCAACCCAAGGATCAGCTCAAAATCATCAAGTGTCAGTGCTGTAAGCTTACACTCCTGTTCCCATCTGCCCACCTTCATTGCAACAGTGGTCACTCCTAGGATAGGCTGTGCCCTCGCATTTATAGCTTTGATCTGACTCGAGCACTTGGAGACGGTCAATCCAAGTCGCTGTACCATCCGCTGGGAGATGAAGTTGTTGGTAGCTCCCGTATCCAACATGGCACGCACACTGTGCCCATTCACCTCTGCCTTCACGTACATCAGCCCTTGGTGGGGCCTCACTTGCCAATCGTGATAGCATTCAGCAACCGCAATGGATTAACTCTAAGATTCACCTCTTCCGCCTCACTTTCAGAATCTGTCTGCGCTATTAGAGTAGAAAGCTTTTGCCTGCGAGGACAATCCTTCACACGATGAGGGCCATCACAAAGGAAACAACCAGATTTTGGTTTACCTGGGGGTGCATTCGATTGCCTTGAGTCGGATGACTCGCTTTCACTTTGCTTCTTGTCCCACTTTCTATCTTTGCCACGCTTCCGATTCCTCTTATCCTCCTTGGACTTCTTCTTGTCTGTGTTGGATGGAGAAGATCCAACTCGATAGTCACTCAAACTATCCGTAGCAGCAATAGCCGAAGGTACATCCGTCACCTTCAACCGCCTCAGCTCCGCCTGAGCCCAAGGCTGCAGACCTGACAGGAAGTTAAACACCCGATCTTCCTCGGTCATGTTCATGATTTCCAGCATCAGCGAACTGAACTCCTTGACATAGTCTCGCACAGACCCCGTGTGCCTCAGTTTCTTTAGTGCTTCTCTAGCTTGCCAAGCCATGTTCATGGGAAGGAACTGCTCCCTCAATTCCTTCTTTAAGGCATCCCATGTCTGGATCGCTTCTCGTCCAGCACTTGCATCATCATCCAACCTTGTTCGCCACCACAATTTAGCAACACCGGTGAGGTACATGCTAGTAATCGACACCCGGTCACTCTCCTCTACATGAGCAGCCTTGAAATACTGCTCCATATCCCAGATGAAGTTCTCCAACTCCTTGGCACTTCGACTCCCACCGAACTGCTTAGGCTCCAGGACTTTCAGCTTTGAGGGTCTATCACCAGCACCGCTACTCGAGGACCCTACAGCAGCCCTCTTTAGCAAACTAACATCAGCTTCAATGTTAGAAAATTTACCTTCAAACCGATCAGAAAATGATTGAATCCGCGCGAGCAAGTCATCAAACCAGACTACCATATCCTTCTGGTTATCGCCAACCATCCGCTGTAAATCAGCCATGGCCTGCGACTGAAGCTCTGCTTGCTCAGACAGGGACGCAACATCAGGGGCTGGCGCACCAACCAGCTTCTCCAGAACACCGACTCTTTCATTGAGTGTTCTAGCCATATACCTCCAGTAATCAAATGTCGAACGCCAACTCTGATACCAATTGTCACGACCCAACTTTTTTCTTTTAGTGCATGGTTTACCTCGCATATTTTTTGCTTCAAGCCCTAGCACTTTTTTTGTCTTCATGCATGACTTATATCGCATACTTTTCACTTTAAGTCCATGCATAGCCTACTTCGCGTACTTTTTGCTTCAGGCCTTTTTCTTCTTCTGCTCCTATAACATGTCTATCATACATGGAAGATTATCATAGTATAGATAAAGATATGAATAACTGGCCTTCCATTTCATAACATGTAATATTTCCAATCAAATGGAACAAGTAACAAAATAATTGCAATAAATGTTAAAACAAAAATATCAATTGTTTACCGCTAGTACAGTTTCAAGTGATTAGTGTTCCAAGTCTTTGGAACCTTCTTACATTGTAAGGCCTTCAAAGTATAAGTACTTGGTCCGATCACCTTTTTAATCCTGTAAGGTCTTTCTTAGTTTGCTCGAAATTTACCATCCTCTTTGTGTGCATTGGTGATGATCGACTTTCTTAGCACGAGATCCCCTTCTTGTAATGGCCCACTCTTGACTCAGGCATTGTAGTAACTAGCCACTCTTTGTTGGTAAGCCTTTAGGAACCGACTTCTTGCATATAAGGGACCACCTTAGGTGACACGGCCCCAACTTCAACTGGTATGGGGGCTTTGGTTTCGTACACCAAATTGAATGGTGTTTCTCTAGCTGTCTCTAGCCTTAATGTCACATATTACTTCTTCCTTAATGCTTAGCTTTGCCAGACATTCCACCCTAACTATTCTGCCGTTCGTTTCCTTGGAAGAGGCCAACTTAGAAAAGGCGTCTACATGAATATTTTCGGACCGATTGATATGAGCTAAGTTTAAATTTTTGAATGGCTCAGCTAGTAGTTGGATTTTCTGCAAGTATGGCATTAGGTTAAGCTCCCATGCTTCATATTCACTGAGAAGTTGATCCACCACCAATTAGGAGTCACTGTTAGCCACCAGATTAATGACTTGTAATTTTAGAGCCAAGAGCTTCAAACTTTCGAACTTGGGGAGTCAAAGTCCAAAGAGTATTTTGAAGTTTCCCCTTCAGGTGAGTTCAAAGCTACACCTGCTCCATTGCCATTTACATTGCTTGCCCCATCTACAAACAGTTTCCACCATTCTATCTCAAGCTCATCTTTCCTTTCTTGACTTGTGCATTCAACAATGAAATCTGCAATGGACTGCTCCTTTATTACTTGGTAGGGCTGAAAGTGTAAGTCATACTGACTAAGCTCAACTGCCCACTTATTTAGTTGCCTTGAATGTTTAGGCTTCTACAAGATTTGTCTCAAGGGTTGGTCAGTTAAAACGACGACCGAATGTGCCCAAAAATATAGGCACAACTTTTGAGTTGCCATTACTAGTGATAGAGCTACTTTTTCAGCCTATGGGTATCTCGTCTTTGCATTTGGTAGTACCTTACTCACATAGTAGATCGAGTGTTCCTTATTTTCTTCTCTTCTCAACAGGACTGCACTAACTGCCTTTTCATTTACTCCAAGGTACATAAAGAGTTGTTTCCTAGTGTGGGGCCTTGATAACAAAGGAAGTTCTTGAAGATGCTCTTTTAGGCTATTAAAAGCCTTCTAACACCCATCAGTCCATTCAAACTTCTTTCCACCTCTAAAAGTCTTGAAGAATGGCAAGTTTTTTTCAACTAATTTCGACAAGAAGTGATTGAGTGCAGTAATTCTCCCTATTAACCTTTGCACTTTTTACACCATGGGGGGAGGTTGCATATCCAAGATAACTTAGATATTTTTAGGGTTAGCTTCAATTCCTGTTTTTGATCTCCTATGCTTGACGTAACACTAAGCATAAAAACCATAGGAGAGAGGTAATTCAAAAAGGTTTTAATGCTATTCAAATCCGCTACTAAGCTATTACGTGGAAAAATTGACTATCATCGTGTGTATCTAAGCTTCACCAACATTAAACTGGAATTGGATAAAAACATGTAGCAAAACCTTATCCAGCAACTCTTGGCCTGAGCTTTGCCTTTAGAGTTTGGGTCCCATCTCTCGAGTTGGCTAGGATTGCATGCCCATCGACCCAAGATGATTAAAAGTATGACCTCATCGCTCGAGCTTTGTTTCAAACCTTGCTGTTGCTTGTGTACCTGCCACCAAAGGGTACCCTATGCAGCCTCGCATCTTGCCATCAAAGGGTACCTTACTGTAGCCTTGCACCCTACTGTAGCCTTGCAACCTTCCACCAAGGGGTACCCTGCCACAGCCATGCACCCTGCTGCAGCCTCGCACCCTGCCACAAAGGGGTACTTTGCCGTAGCCTTGCAACGTGCTGTAGCCTCAAACCCTGCCACCAAGGGGTACCCTGTCACCAAGGGGTACCCTGCCACAGCCTTCCACCTTGCTGCAGCCTTGCACCTTGTTGTAGCCTCGCACCCTACCAGTAAGGGGTATCTTGTTGCAGCTTTGCAACCTGTCGCAGCCTCGCACCCTGTCACTAATGGGTACCTTGCCGCAACCTTGCACCCTGTCGTAGCCTCGCACCCTGCCACCAAGGGGTATATTGCCGTAGCCTTGCACCTTGTCACCAAGAGGTACCTGCTGCAGCCTCGCACCGTGCCACAGCCTCGCACCCTGCCACTAAAGGGTACACTGGGCAGCCTTGCAACCTACAGCAACCTCGTACCCTGCCACCAAGGGGTACCTTGCTGCAACTTTGCACCCTACCGTAGCCTCACACCTTGCCACAGCCTTACACCCTGTCGTAGCCTCGCACCTTGTCGCAGCCTTGCACCCTGCAGCAGCCTTGCACCCTGTCGTAGCCTCGCACCCTACCACCAAAGGTGTGACATCCTCATTACTCACAATTATCAACTAACTTTTTCCTTTCACATACCGTTTAGTTAGACTTATTCGTCAATGTCATCCTTCTTTCTTCTTATGCTTTATACTTTATCACTTATAACATGATATAAATTTTCCACAAGAATTTAGATTTTCATATATTCACATAACTTACATATCATATATCCCCAAAACAACTAATATACATTACTGTGGTATTGTACTATACAATAGTCTAGAGCACATAATACATGAGTATACCTTTAATAATTATTGGGAAGCGTGTCTCGAAGGTACACTAAAAATCCCAAGTAAGCTCCTTTCTCTGGAGCGGGAATCTACTTTAGATAATCTGTATGAAAAATGATTATAAATGAGCGAGTTTATGCTCAGTAAGAAACATATGTAAAAGAGCGTACTATGCCTCTATACGCAGTTTTCCTGCTTAGCTCTATAATGTCATGTAAAACCATTATAAAGCATATATCAAGTAATTTCCTCAAATACCATATACCCGTAAATTTTCATGTACAATTACATATACTTCAAATACAAGTAACTTCATATACTTTCAAATAAGTGGGAGACAATTAACTTCCAATAGAATCATGCACCAAATAACTCTCACAAAGATAAAGCAAATATATCTTGTAAGGGATAATCCATGAGAGATCTCATAAGGGATACCACAAATATATCTATAAAGGATAATCTCGAGAGATGTCAAACAAGTGGCGTACCCACACATGGGCCAGGGATCCTCCCTAAAGCCAAATACAAATAAGAGACATATGGCCATTGCCTATAGACCATAGTGAACACTAGTTAGGTGACATCTGTGGCACTGAGGACCAGACTAAGGTTCCCCAACCAAGTACAATTACAAGTAATATGCATGATCATTAAAGGAATCCATGGTCTCTAAAACCTTTGTCATATATCTTTAACAAATACAAGTATATTCTCTTGAAATAGGCCTTAAAACCTCTTTTTCAAAAAAGGGCAGTCGACTGGTCATATAGGGCAGTCGGCTACTATCACATATATTGCTTTATTGAATTTCTTTTCTTTTAAAATTCAAATATTTTATTTTTCGAAAAACACATAAGGCAGTCGACTGGTCAAATATAGCAGTCGACTGATTTTGAAACAGAATGCTTCTGAAAACAGGGCAGTCGATTGGCTCCATAGGCAGTCGGCTGGTTTTGAAATAGAATGCTTTTGGGAGAAAAGTAGTCGACTGGGTCGAAACATAGTGTTTTCTGGGAAAATAGCAGTCGACCGCTATATAGGGTAGTTGACTGGTTTGAGTCGATTTCGGAAAAGTTTATGTCTTGTCTGTCTTTAGACAATCGATTGCTACTCAAGGCAGTCAGCTGCTCTTAGCATTTTGGTAACTAGAAGTAAAACCTGAAATTTAATTCTCCACACATCAAATCAACTTTTACTTCTTCCTAAAACAATTAAAAACATGTAGACATAGTCACCCTACGTCCGTTACATAAATTCCTTAACTCGATTGCCAATAATCCTCAAGCTTGGTTGCATCAACCCTAGCCTTTCATTTCTTCAAAGCTGTAACATCATTATAGTGCAACCTTTAAGAAACCATCATAAACATGTTGTACCAACTCAATAAGACTCCAAACCATGGATAGAAGTAAGTAAATCAACTTCTTCTCTTACCTTAGTTAGTCACCAAATTTCAACGATTTAGATCTCCTCAAAGACTTTGTTTCAGCCTTTCATATTACAGGCATAAGTAGAGCTAATGATGAAGATCAATTTTCGTTAAGGGAGCTTAACTATTGGATAATAGGAATTAGTGGTTTGGTAAGGTGACCATGGGAGGAAACTTGGAGAAATTGAGGGAACGAGAGGGGGTTGATGTTGCTGTCGACTTGGAGGAGGAGATGATGATGACTCATGGCTTCATTTAATGCCTCTTTATCCTTTAATCATCTCAGCCATTAATACTTTGACCATTTAATTCTTCTTCTTCCATTCATATGCCACATGTACTTTACATGTAATAAAATCTTATATTAATTTCTCATACTTATTCAATTCTTTTCAGCTGAATTACTATATAAATATGGGAAAATTACAGGAAATTGGGGATTTCACATTCTCCCCACCTTAGAGAATTTGGTCCTCCAAATTGAATCAGCCTATTGCTCAAATAATTCAAGATATCTTCATTAAGCTCTTTAATTCCCATGTAGCTTCTTCCGTGGTATGGCATTACCAGAGAACTTTAACTAATGGGATCGTCTTAAATCTCAACACTTTCTCCTTTCTATCCAAAATTCGAACCGGTTTCTCCACATAACTCATGTCTTCTTGAAACTCCAAGGGTTCATATTCTATGACATGAGATGGATCCAAATTATACTTTCAAAGCATCGACACATGAAACACATTATGTACTCCCGATAGCTCCGGATGTAGTGCCAACTTATATGCAACATCTCCCACACGATTTAAGACTTCAAATGGCCTTATGTAGCGAGGACTAAGCTTACCTCTTTTACCAAACCTCATGATTCCTTTAGAAGAAGAAACCTTCAAAAGTACCGAGTCCCCAACGGAAAACTCAAGTGGTCTCCGTCGAGCATCCGCATAACTCTTTTGTCGACTCTAAGCTGTCTTAAGTCTTTAACAAATTAACATAACATCCTCAGAGGCTTGCTCGACTAGATCTGGAGCTAACAACTTACGTTCACTCACTTCTTCCCACCCAATCGGAGATCGACACCTTCTACCATATAAAGCTTCATATGGTGCCATCCTGATATTTGCATGATAGCTATTGTTATATGCAAACTCAGCCAATGGCAGATGGTCATCCCAAGAGCCTTTGGAATCCAAAGCATATGCTCTCAACATATCCTCGAGCGTCTGGATGGTATGCTCGGACTGACCATCAGTCTACGGATGAAAGGCTGTGCTAAAATTCAATTTAGATCCCATGGCTTCTTGAAAATGTTCCCAAAATAAGAAGTAAACCTGGAATCTCTATCAGATGTAATGCTCATTGGAACTCCATGTAGTCTGACAACTTCTTTCACATACAAATCTGCCAAGGCATTAAGTGTATCAATAGACTTCATAGGTAGGAAGTGTGCGGACTTAGTTAACCTGTCCACGATTACCCAAATACCGTCATGATTCCTCCTTGCCTGAGGCAATCCCATAACAAAATCCATCGTAGTGTGCTCCCATTTCCATATAGGTATAGGTAGAGGTTGTAACAAACCTGTCGGTCTTTGGTGCTCTACCTTAACCTGTTGACATGTGAGACACTTCGCCACAAATTCTTCTATGTCTCTTTTCATGCCCGACCACCAATATACCTAGTGTAGATTGTGATACATCTTAGTATTTCCCGGATGCAAAGTATACTTAATGGAATGTGCTTATTTCAAAATCAGCTTCTTCAATTCCTTATCGTCGGGAACACATATACGGTTCTTAAACCTTAAGAGTTCGTCTCTGCCAATATCAAATTCTGAAAGTATACTTGATTGAACCTGATACATAGCCTCAATGCACTGATTATCTTCCCTCTGAGCAAGTCAAATTCTATTCATCAATTCCGGCTCAATCATCAAGCTGGCTATCATCCCGATTTGCTCAAGAGGTGTAACATTTAAATTGAATCTCGCAAATTGCTAAAGTAACTCGTACTCTCAGACCATCATGTAAGCCACTATCCCCACATGATTCCGGCTCAAAGTGTCCACCACCACATTAGCTTTTCCTGGGTGGTACAAAATATCACAATCATAATCTTTTAGAAGCTCGAGCCATCTCCTTTGTCTTATATTCAATTCTCTCTGAGAGAACAGGTATTTCAGACTTTTATGATCTGTAAAAATCTGAAATTTCTTACCATATAAGTAATGCCTCCAAATCTTTAAAGCAAATACCACTGCAGCTAACTTCAAGTTATGAGTTGGGTAGTTCTTCTAATGGTCCTTTAGTTAATGAGAACCATATGTAACTACCTTACCGTGCTGCATTAACACACATCCCAAACCTTGTCTTGAGGCATCACTATACACTGAAAATCCTCTAGAACCAATAGGAATGGCAAGGATAGGTTCAGTCGTCAGCCTACGCTTGAACTCTTGAAAGCTACGCTTGTAGGCATCATTCCATTAAAACTTCACCTCTTTGCGCGTCAAGCGCGTTAATGGAGCAGCTAACCTTGAGAAACCCTGCACAAATCTTCGATAGTAGCCAACTAGACCTAAGAAACTTCTAATCTCCGTTACTGTTTTCGGTCTCTCCTACTGCACTACTGCTTCAATCTTCGATGGATCGACCGAAACTCCATCTTTACTGATTATATGACCCAAAAAGGAGATATGATCTAGCCAAAATTCACACTTAGCTTGGCATACAATCCTCGATCTTTGAGGGTTTGCAGGATTATCCGTAAGTACTGCTCATGCTCTTCCTGGGATGTCGAATACACCAATATATCATCGATAAAGACAATGACAAACTGGTCCAAATATTGTTTGAACACATCGTTCATCAAGTTCATGAATGCTGCGGGTGCATTGGTTAGACCAAATGGCATCACCAAAAATTCATAATGGCCATACCGTGTCCTGAATACAGTCTTAGGGATATCTTCACTCTGGATCTTCAATTGATGATATCCCGACCTAAAATCTATCTTGGAAAAGAGTTGTGCACCCCGAAGCTGATAAAAAAGATCGTCAATCCTGGGAAGAGGATACTTGTTCTTGATCGTCACCTTATTCAACCATCTATAGTAGATACACAGCCTCATGCTGCCATCCTTCTTTTGGATAAAAAGCACAGGAGCACCCCAAGGAGATACGCTGGGTCGTATGAACCCTTTATCTAGTAACTCCTGAAGCTGTTTCTTTAATTCCTCCAATTCTACTAGAGCCATTCGATAGGGTGATCTCGAAATGGGCTCGGTTCTTGGCACTAAATCAATCGTAAACTCTACTTCCTTATCCGGAGGAAGTCTTGGAAGGTCGTCCGAGAACACTTTAGAAAAATCCTTGACTATCGAAATCTCATGAAGTTCGGGACGTTTCTTTTCTATGTCCTCCACATAAGCTATAAATCCTTCACATAATAATACATACTTCTTATTAATTTCAGTTTCAATTGAGTCAAATAATAAACATAGTTTTGCATTATGCACATTCAAAATTTACAACATAGCTAACGGGAGAAGAGAAGATCACACTTTTAGCATGACAATCTAGTATCACATGATTCTTAGCTAACCAATCCATTCCTAATATAACATCAAATCCATACATATTTAGTAGGATTAGGTTAGCTACCGAGTCTCTCTCTTCTACCCGTAGCTTACAACCACGATACACTATATTTCTGTCATTTGTGATTCCTTAAATGGAGTACTTATTTGCAACAATTGTCCTAAGATTTCAGGCTCAATAGCTAACTTCATAGCAACCATAGGAGAAACAAAAGAGTGCGTAGAGCTTGGATCAAATAATGCAAGGACATATGTTTCATAAAGATAAATCTTACCCTGAATCATCTTAGATGAAGCATCGGCGGACTCCTTATCTATGGCAAATACCCGACCTTGAGTCACGGGTGTCTTTCCCTTCTCTACAGCTGTGGCCTTACGCTGGGACTGGAGGGCCTTCTCCGATTCCTCGGGCACCTTCTGTTTTATCTTGAGACAATCTTTAATCCTATCCCTGTTCACCGTACTAATAAGAAGCCCCACTTGCCAATCGACAAGGTTGTGACCCATGAAATTTTCCGCATTGCTCACATCTTTGCATTGTACTCCTTGGTAAGCTAGCGGTACTACCCGTTGAATATCGAGATCTCTCATCATTTATCTTGATCCCGGTGGGTCTAGGAGTCCTTGTACCATAATCATCATCACTCTCAAATTTAGTATATTTTCATATAATCATTTGATTAAAACAAAAGTCATTTTCTTATAATTTATTTGCTTACTATCGAAGCTCTGTCATAAGGCCTACTTCTCCTAGATGGATATCTATCACTCGAGGCTCTCTTGTTTGACTTTCACTTCATCGGTTCTTTACCTTTACTCTTAGCTCGAAAGTTAGCCAGATAAAATTCATAGCCCTGCTCACACAATTGAGCCTTACGGACTGCCTCTCCATGTGTAGTGATATCCATAGGATATAACTTAGACCTAATGGAAGGTCTCAATCCTTCCATAAATTTGTAGGTCTTATGCTCTTCTCTTCTTAACACTTCTGGATCAAACCTGCTTAAAGTAGTGAATCTTGACTCGTATTGGCTAATCGTCATATTCCCTTTAGTCAAGTTCAAAAATTCTACCTGCAACCTTCTCTGAGTAGTGCGTGGTACTTATTGTTCATTGAATGCTTCTAAAAATATATCCCACATTACCTCTGAATGTCTAGCCTCTAACATCGTCTGAGTGGCCTGCCACCAAGGCTCTACCTCATCTACTAACAAATAGGCAGCCAATCCTACCTTTTCTTTCTCGGTACACGTCATATACCCAAATGATTTAGTGACCGCCTTCATCCAATTCTCTGCGGCCAATGGATCACTATCCCCCTTAAACTTAGGCGGATCTAGCTCTCAAACTCCTTAATTAAAGCAACGTTGCAATAGGCCTTAGAATCTCACTTTTTAATAGCTGGGACTAATAGAGGTAATTCTGTCTGTGCTGGTGGGGGCTGTATGGTAGGAGTAGCTACTAGTGCACTAGTGGCCATGTTCGAAAAGTTCACCATAAATTGCATGAAGATTGCGGCCATATTCTCCATGTGCTTCTCCATTTTTGCTAGCCTAGTGTGTGGGCTATACGGTGGGGATAGAGGAGGAGATTGTGTTGGGGCGATTCTATTCGACCCCTTCCTCGTCCTCTACTAGTAACCCTTCTACGGGAGCTCATTCTGTTAATAGAATCATAAGATTGAGCTATTTAGTATAACTATAAACAGTTATACTGTGCATATGTATTCAAACAAGTACAGTACATTGGGGATATCTATTATTTTTAGCCTAATGACATCGACAAATATCAGTCAAACCGGCTCTGATACCAATCTGTGACATCCTCATCACTCAAAATTATCACCTAACTTTTTCCTTTCACATACCGTTTAGTTAGACTTATTCGTCAATGTCATCCTTCCTTCTTCTTATGCTTTATACTTTATCACTTACAACGTGATATAAATTTTCCATAAGAATTTAGATTTTCATATATTCACATAACTTACATATTCTATATCCCTAAAACAACTAATATACATTACTGTGGTATTGCACTATACAATAGTTTGGAGCACATAATACATGAGTATACCTTCAATAATTATTGGGAAGCGTGTCTCGAAGGTACATTAAAAATCCCAAGTAAGCTCATCTCTTTGGAGCGGAAAACTACTTCAGATAATCTGTATGAAAAATGGTTGTAAAGGAGTGAGTTTATGCTCAGTAAGAAACATATGTAAAAGAGCGTACTATGCCTCTATATGCAGTTTTCCTGCTTGGCTCTATAATGTCATGTAAAACCATTATAAAGCATATATCAAGTAATTTCCTCAAATACCATATACCCATAAATTTTCATGTACAATTACATACACTTCAAATACAAGTAACTTCATATACTTTCAAATAAGTGGGAGATAATTAACTTCCAATAGAATCATGCACCAAAAAACTCTCATAAGGATACAACAAATATATCCCGTAAGGGATAATCCATGAGAGATCTCATAAGGGATACCACAAATATATCCATAAAGGATAATCCCGAGAGATGTCAAATAAGTGACGTACCCACGCATGGGCTAGGGATCCTCCCCAAAGCCAAATACAAATAAGAGACATATGGCCATTGCCTATAGACCACAGTGAACACTAGTCAGGTGACATCTGTGGCACTGAGGGCCGGACTAAGGTTCCCCAGCCAAGTACAATTACAAGTAATATGAATGATCGTTAAAGGAATCCATGGTCTCCAAAACCTTTGTCATATATCTTTAACAAATACAAGTATATTCTCTTAAAATAGGCCTTAAAACCTCTTTTTCAAAAAAGGGCAGTCGACTGGTCATATAGGACAGTCGGCTGCTATCACAAATATATTGCTTTATTGAATTTCTTTTCTTTTAAAATTCAAATATTTTATTTTTCAGAAAACACATAAGGCAGTCGTCTGGTCCCATATAGCAGTTGACTGGTTTTGAAATAGAATACTTTTGAAAACAGGGTAGTCGATTGGTTTTGAAATAGAATGCTTTTGGGAGAAAAGCAGTCGATAGGCATCCTTAGCAGTCGACTGGGTCGAAACAGAGTGTTTTCTGGGAAAATAGCAGTCGACCGTTATATAGGCCAGTCGACTGGTTTGAGTCGATTTCGAAAAAGTTTACGTCTCATCTGTCTCTAGGCAGTTGGCTGCTACTTAAGGCAATCGGCTGCTCATAACATTTTGGTAACTAGGAGTAAAACCTGAATTTAATTCTCCACACATCAAATCAGCTTCTACTTCTTCCCGAAACAATTAAAAACATGCAGACATAGTAACCCTACGTCCGTTACTTAAATTCCTTCCCTCGATTGCCAATAATCCTTGAGCTTGGTTGCATCAACCCTAGCCTTTCACTTCTTCAAAGCTGTAACATCATCATAGTGCAACCTTTAAGAAACCATCATAAACATGTTGTACCAACTCAATAAGACTCCAAACCATGGATAGAAGTAAGTAAATCAATTTCTTCTTTTACCTTGGTTAGTCACCAAATTTCAGCGATTCAGATATCCTCAAAGACTTTGTTTCAGCCTTTCATATTACAGGCATGAGTAGAGCTAATGATGAGGATCGATTTTCGTTAAGGGAGCTTAACGATTGGATAACAGGAATTGGTGGTTTGTCAAGGTGACCATGGGAGGAAACTTGGAGAAATTGAGGGAACGAGAGGGGGCTGATGTTGCTGCCGACTTGGAGGAAGAGATGATGATGACTCATGGCTTCATTTAATGCCTCTTTATCCTTTAATCATCTCAGCCATTAATACTTTGACCATTTAATTCTTCTTCTTCCATTCATATGCCACATGTACTTTACATCCAATAAAATCTGATATTAATTTCTCATACTTATTCAATTCTTTTCAGCTGAATTACTATATAAATATAGAAAAATTACAGGAAATTGGGGATTTCACAAAAGGGTACCCTACTGCAGCCTACGTAATTACAGGGTTTCTGTCAACAATAATTCAGAGGGCTTTCCTTTTCATTGTTCCTTGTTGCTCTAGAGTGTGTCCTCACTATCTTTTTTAGAATAGGCTTTCAGATCAGATTTCTCATAGACGGCGCCAATTGTTGTTACCTGTTCACAGCAATAAATTTTGTTGGTGTGATAATCTCAATCTTCGTGCTAAGCCTGTCTCTAAGAATTCTACAAGAAAGAAAACCGTCATAGGGTGTAGGGGCTTTCTCCTGCGTGCGCTCTCTGATGCTTAAGTCAGATAGGACTTTGGCAGGTTTCAATAAGCAAATAGAGCTTAGAGAATAAAAATGATACCTGTAACTTATTTATAGGAGTTATTTGGCATGTAATTACCTTTTAGACCCATAAGTTCAATGGTCACTTAATGGATCTTTTATGGTCTTCTTGAGTCACCTTTCCTCTTGGGCTCAATCCATCTTTAGGCCCAATGACCTTCAGTCTGACTAATAACAAGGCCCATGACCCTTAGTATGACTCTCATCAATATATACATATATATATATATATATTAAAATTAAAGAAAGTTTCATATCATTTATCAATTTCTTTTCTCTTCTTTTACTAAAATATATATATATATACTATTGTTATATACATTAAAAACATATTTATAGAAATAATTAATTTTGGTATAAATTTTTTACTTGGATGGTAAGAAAAAAACATATGTATTTTATATGAACACATGATGTGTGATGGGATGAATTTTTTTTGTCATTAAAGTATAAAATGCTCATGAAGAATCACCTGATCGTTAATCCAAATTAAAGTTACAATTTCAATAAGATTTAGTTTTTGATAATAATCTTTATATTATACAAATATATAAAAGCCAAAGCACTTGGAATAATAAACTAATTTTCATTTTTTATAAATATTCTTAGTCCATTGATTATTTAATTTTAAAATATATGAAATTAAAAAAATTATATTTTAATCGTATTATCTTCATTTACATCAAATAAAATTTATCTTAGAATTTGAATATTCTGTTATCACTTATTATGTAATTTTTAAATTAAAAAAATCCATATATATTGATTGGAACTAGCTTAAAGTTTTAAATCTTTTATCAAAAATCTAAAATGGAGTATTTAAGCTATATATTTTAGTATTGAATTAAACTTCCACGTCTTTTTTCAATTTCACTTCATTCCTTTTTCAAATTTATTTATTCAATCATTTATTTATTTATTTGTTCAATAAATTTTTTGGTAAAAAAATCCATATGGATTATCTAATAATTTCAAATGCGTATTATTTTAAATATTGTATTTAATTATTTTAAATTAATTTAAATTTTAAATTTTTAAATAATAATTTATTTTATTTTTATTTACATTTTTACCTTACTTTTAATGTTTGAGACTATTATAAATAATTTTTTTAAAAACCCTAAAAGATAAAGTTTTCAATACTAATTAATTTTATTAGATTAATTTGGAATCATTTAAATTTAAAATTTAAAATTTTAAAATAAATCAATTTAAAATATGAAACATAAACCAATAATTTTTTATTAAGGATTTATATATTATGCATTGAAAATTTTTTATTAAACAAATTAATTTTTAATTTGTGTATTTTGTATATGCATCAAGTTTTTTAATACATTATTCAACATGTATTTCAAAATATTTTTAAAAAATTATTATAAATTAAAATTGTAACTATGTATCACACGATTTTAGATCTAGTATTTGTTTAGATACAAATACAATAATGTGGTCAGGTGTAAAAGAGAAAATGATTATTAAAGATATTAGATTAAATTTTGTACAAAATAAAATTTAAAAAATATATTTTATATTTGAAAAGTTAATAAATATTTGAAATTTATTAAAGTTATTTTTATGTAAAATAAAATCTTTTAAAAAAATTGAAAAGTACTAAAATAATGTCTTATATCAACTGATACTTTTGTTAGTAAATATTTAAAAATTATTTAATAATTTTATTAAATAATAATTTAAAATGTTTTATAGTTAAAAAATTTTAAATATAAAAAAAAAAGTGTTAAAGGTCAAAGAACAAATAAAAATTTTTATGTAGCACATGTTCACCTTTTTGTTTTCACTAGTATTCGCTTTTGTGAAAAGTAAGCTATTGTCTACAAAGAAAAGATCACTCACCAAGGTCTAGTTTGATTGGTTTTGACTCCATATAGTGAACCATTTCTTTGACTTTCAGGTAAAGAAAGGATAATTCTTCTATGCAAATTAAAAAAAGATAACCAAGGCAACCCATTTTAGATGAAACAACATAACATTTTTACCTCAAGGAAATTTCACTCTACTTGGTCATATACTTTACTCATATCAATTTGAAGGCAAATAAACTATCTCTCTTGTTGGTTTTTGTTTTTAGAGTGTGAAGTACTTCATATGCTACTAAAACATTATCAAATATCAATTGTTCCGTAAAAACAAAAAAAAAATATGGTGTCTTACTAAATTAAGTAAAGCACATTAAATAGACTAAAAGGTTTTAATTACTGTAATTTTCCTTGGTTCTTTAGTTTTTGTTATGAGAACTGTAGGAGTGATTAACATTGGAAAGACTCTCATGTCCTTTTAAACAAGATAAGCAAGAACTAATGACATCTTTAACTATAATATTCCAAAATTTATGATAAGCCAACATACCATCAAGTCCTGGAGCCTTAGTGAAATGCATTTGTTTAATGGCTATGTGGATCTCTTTAGCTATAATTTCTGCAAGTAGAGCATTATTCATCTCCTTTGATACACGAGATCAATGTCCTCAAAAATGTCTTCAAAATGGGACTGAGATTGACATAGAGTTTGAAATAGTTAGTGGCAATAAGTTGGATATTCTACTCATTCTCCTTCCATTCTTCATTCGCTTCTTCTAAACCCTTGATATGATTTCTGTGTTTTTTTTTTTGACCGAGGCCTGTGATGGAGATCCACTTGCTCGTGATGTTCGTGATGCTAAGGATCCATTGGTCATCCAAGGAGGTCCAATTACCCGAGATCGAGCCAAGAAGACGCAACAAGCCCTGACCTCATTAATGCAACAAGCTCTGGCATCATTGAAGTGTCAAGGAAGCTTCCATGAAGAGTCCCAAGATATCTATATTTGCTTGGAAGGCCAAATGACATGAGCATGCTTTACTATCTTATTTTAGCTTAACAATAAGATGGGCTAAGTGTTTGGATAGCTCACGTTCGAGTCTTGTCGTGTCTTGGACTATTTATTTTATGTAACTAGGTTTAGGCATGAATTTGGCTTTAGTCTTATTTTCTGTTGGTGTTAATTCCAACCCACTTGTTTATGGGCTTAAGTGCTAGGTATTATTATAAATACCTTGTAAACGCTATTGATGAAGAGATCAGTAAAAATTGAATTTTCAGAATTTGAGTGTGCCTTTCTCTTTGGTTCCCTCTCTACTAGGCTTATCGAGGTCTTCTTCCTTGTGGCGCCTCCTTCTTCACCGTCCACCATTACTATACCTTAGGTTCTTGAATTCTTATTCGTAGGGTCAAGGTCCAATACCTTTGGGCTCGATTCTCTTTAGGTTTCGGGTCTAGGTTTCAGAAGTTGTCATTCATCAACCTTGCTTCTGTCCTGTTGCGTTTTCAGCTCCTTCAAATTCCAAGTTACGTTTTCTCTTGTCCGTGCCCATGACTTCACATCAGTTGGTATTCAGAGCTCAAGTTTCGATTTCTGGTTTGTTTGTGCGTCACTCACTTTTCAATTTTTTTTCTCTCTTGTTGGTTTCGATTTCTGGTTTGTTGTCGTGTTTGAGTTGAATTCCGCCACCTTAGTTATTGTGTTTGAGTTGAATTCATAACCCTAGCCGCAATTCCTCAAAACCCTAACTGCACCCCTTCCTTAAAAAAAAACCCTAGCCGCAATTCCTCAAAACCCTGTCGCACCCTTTCAAAAATAAAAAAACCTAGCCGCACCCCTCAAAAAAAAAACCCTAGCCGCACCCCTTAAAAAAAAAAACCCTATCGCATCCCTTCAAAAAAAAACCCTAGTCGCACCCCTCAAAAATAAAACCTCCTCCTCTTTTCAAGGAAACCACAACACTCAGAGTTAAAAAAAAAAGAGGAAGAAAGAAAAAAGAATTCGAAAAAAAAAAGAAGAATTTGAAAAAACAATTGTTGCGGTACTGTTCAAATAGAAAATTTTGGTTGAGTTAGGAGGTGTGCGAGTATCCGTTTTAAAGAAAACGACGAAAGAAAATGAACCCGTTAAGCTTAGCTTTACGGGCCATACCCTATCTTGGCCAAATTCCATCGTTTTCCTATAGTTTTAGGCTATTTTTCATTTTTATTTGGTCCTTCTAGTGATTTTTTTTATTTTTCTTCTATTTTTCTTTTTTTCTTTCTTTGAGTCACCCTAGACACACCTTTCTCTAAAAAAAAAATTCAAAAAAAAAAATTCTTGGTGACAATACTTGGTGAATTAGTTGATTCTACGAGATTGAATCTTTGACTGAGTCTCTAGTGCGATTGTGAACCTATAGAGTTAATGTAGAGTAAGGGAAAAAGGCATGAGTGTGTGAGAGGCATTCGTAGAGAAAAGCCAAATTACTTGAGTGAAACATGAGTGTAAACACGTGAGGATATCTTTGTTGACAATGTCTTTTGAAGGTGATAAGTCTGACTTAAAAAGATTGAATTCATGCTTCAGGCAATGCAACAACAGTTCCAATGGATGGACGTGAAATTCAATGACATTCATGTTGAACCAACATGAAGTTTGGTTTGCAAAGATCCAGCAAGGTGATACTTCTCGTCTAAAAAGTAAGGTTGTTGCCAATGACGAGTATGATGATAATGTTGGGTATGATTCGAACGAAGAGTCTGGGATAGATAGACATCATAGAAGGTACCATGGGTATAGAGATCGAGTTGATAGAGCCCGTGATAGAGGCAATGAGAAGATGGATGGAAACCTTGGCAGTATAAAATTGAAGATTCCTCCCTTCCAAGGCAAGAATGATCTTGAGGCATATTTGGAGTGGGAAAGGAAGATTGAAATGGTGTTTGACTGCCACCACTACTCTGAGGAAAAGAAAGTCAAACTTGCAGCAGTTGAGTTCATATAGTATGCTATGGTTTGGTGGGATCAGTTAGTCACTAGTAGAAGAAGATATGGTGATCCTCCAGTGTCTACATGAGATGAGATGAAGCGCATCATGAGGAAGAGATTTGTTCCTACTCATTACTATAGAGAGTTATACTAGAAGCTCCAAGGTCTTACCCAGGGCTCAAAGAGTGTTGAGGATTACTACAAAGAGATGGAAATAACCATGATCCGAGCCAATATCCAGGAGGATGCAGAAGCTATTATGGCTCGTTTTCTTCAAGGCTTAAACCGTGAGATTGCCAATGTAGTAGAGTTGTAGCATTACATGGATTTAGAGGAGATGCTGCATGTGGCCATCAAAGTGGAAAGGCAACTCAAAAGGAAAGGTACATCCCGTTTTACTTTTAGTTTAGTTCCTGTTTGGAAATCTAACACCTTTCATTGGGATGATAAGCCTGTGTCTACGCCTAAGTCAGAGAGCTTTGCTAAGCCCAAGCTTGAGGGCCCTCCAAAGCCCAAGACTGAATCTGCCCAAGCATCCCAAAGCAGGACACGTGACATTAAGTGTTTCAAGTGTTTAGGTCATGGACATATTGCCTCTCAGTGTCCCAACCGTAGAGTTATGATCATGCTTGGGAATGGAGATGTTGAGAGTGAAGGTTCTGAAATCGGTGTAGAAGATGAGACGCCTGCGTTAGAAGATGTTGACGAAGAAGAAGTTGTTGAGTATGTTGCTCATGGTGAAGCACTTATTGCTAGGCGTGCTCTTACTACTGATGTGAAGTGATGGGCAAGGACAAGAGAAAACGTAGCTTGGAATTTGAAGGAGCTGAAAACGCAACAAGACAGAAGCAAGGTTGATGAATGACAACTTCTGAAACCTAGACCCGAAGCCTAAAGAGACTCGAACCCAAAGGTATTGGACCTTGACCCTACGAATAAGAATTCGAGAACCTAAGGTATAGTAATGGTGGATGGTGAAGAAGGAGGCGCCACAAGGAAGAAGACCTCGATAAGCCTAGTAGAGAGGGAACCAAAGAGAAAGGCACACTCAAATTCTGAAAATTCAATTTTTACTGATCTCTTCATCAATAGCGTTTACAAGGTATTTATAATAATACCTAGCACTTAAGCCCATAAATAAGTGGGCTGGAATTAACACCAACAGAAAATAAGACTAAACCCAAGTTCATGCCTAAACCTAGTTACATAAAATAAATAGTCCAAGACACGACAAGACTCAAACGTGGGCTATCCAAACACTTAGCCCATCTTATTGTTAAGCTAAAATAAGACAGTAAACCATGCTCATGTCGTTTGGGCTTCCAAGCAAGTATAGATATCTTGGGACTCTTCATGGAAGCTTCCTTGACACTTCAATGATGCCAGAGCTTGTTGCATTAATGAGGTCAGGGCTTGTTGCGTCTTCTTGGCTCGATCTCGGGTAATTGGACCTCCTTGGATGACTAATGGATCCTTAGCATCACAAACATCACGAGCAAGTGGATCTCCATCAGCCTGGGCATGAAAGTATGTTGTGTTTTTATCCCCTTCTCGTATCCAACTTACCTGGGATCTCTGCATTCAAATGATCTCTTCCTTCTCTAACCATTCATTATGTTCACCCAAAATATATTTTAATTCACATAAGATTTCATCTGACGGTTGTTTTTTCTTGTTTTAGTTTCTTCTCTAACATAATTATATTCTTTTTGAAATCCCTTCGTGTAGCTTTGTTCCATAGGCTAAGGGATTGCCTAGTTCGTACCATCTGCTAAGTTATCTTCCTTGACCCATTCTGCTGCCAAGCCTCTTTGACTTTTTTTTTTTGCACTTATCTCATTGCGTCCACTTACTTTTAAATGGAATCTCCCACTTCTACGTCGATTATTCCTTTTCACTTCTGCTTTAGTTGTCCTCACTAGTGTTTAGCTACATAATTCGGGAATAACTCACTCCATTTCCTATTAGCAATCCCCCGATCTAATCTCCCCCTTATATTATTTGATGCTAAATTCCCTCTTTCCCACGTGAACCATCTTCCTTCATATCCAAGATCATCTAAACCACAATCCTCCAAAGCATCTTTAGAAGCAATCATTTGTTCTTCTTTTATTAGTACCCCTGCTGTCTTCTCTTGTTGCCAGAGAACTTCATTAAAATCACCCACACATATCAAAGCCATCTCACTTTGTTCAGCCAAAATTTCAAGAGATTCCAAGTTTCCATTATTCTTCACATTTCAGTCTCTCCATAAATGCCCGTTACATGCCATTTCTTGGTTTATTGGCCTTCCTTTACGATCATATTAATATGGTTTTTTGAGAAACTTCTAAGGTAAAGTTTGAGATCCTCCTTCCATAGCATAGCCAGCCCCCCCCTCCGCCCAGTGTTCCCTAAGCATTCGCTCCAAAAGATGCATGGAAACCACACTTTCTTCTTATTTTGTCTAGCTTTACTCCATGTCATTGTTTTCTAGCTTACTAGACTAAACATGACTAACGCTTCCTTGTTGATAGATTGGTGAATTGTATGCTCCCCATCTTGGTTCACCATATTACTAGATCTTTGGCTGTTTCTAAAATATTTCCTTATCGGAGACGCTCTTAGCCATTCCCTATATTGTTGGACCACTTCTTCCTCTTTGTGTTTCACACTTTAAGTAGAAGGATGTGCTTGGTAGGGTGAAAAAGTAGAAGGGTGGAACAAGGTTTGTGGAAAAGCAGAAAGAAAATAGTTTTCTTAATGCTTGGTAAAAAGGAAAAGTGTGAGGAAAGAAAATGGGAAAGATTGCAATTTTCTTTCCTTATTGACAAAGCCAAATTATTCCAAATTTTAAAGATTGATGTAGAGAAAATGAGAGGGTGTGAGTCAGGTATGTATAATTACAAGATTATCTTTTATTCTTTTAATTTTATTTTGTTATCATAGCTCATTAATGATATAATAGTAAATTAATATAATTTTATTTTCTTTCCTTCTAATTTTCAACTCTACGAAGCTATAGAAGTGAATAAAATTATATTTTTCTTACACATTTTTCATCTTTCTTCCAAGTTGGATGGAGTAAGTGGAAAAGTGCCATAACTATGCTATGCGATAAAAGAATTCCTATGTCGTTGAAAGGTAAGTTTTACAAGACAGTTGTTAGACCAACATTGTTATATGGTAGTGAATGTTGGGCGACTAAGAGACTACATACACAGAAGATGAGTCTACTAGAAATGCGAATTCTCGGTGGATGTGTGGATATACAAGAAAGGATAGAATGAGAAACGAAGACATCTGTAATATGGTTTGAGTTGTACCTATCAAAGACAAGATGTGTGAAAGTTGGTTATGTCAGTTTGGACACATACGACGTAAATTTGTAGGTGCTCCAGTTTGGAGAGTGGAGGCTATGAATGAGGAAAGAAGGGTAAGGACTAAAGGAAGATCGAAAAAGACTTGGAAAAAAAATAATTCGGAAAGATATGGAGGTATTGAAGTTGGATGAACGCATGGCCTTAGGAATGTGTGAAGGAGGAGAATCCATATGGACGATTCAACGTGATTTCAGATATTAGTTCATGTAACCTACCCTAATCTATTGGGATAGAGGCTATGATAATAATGATGATGATGATTTTTCATCTTTCTTACCAAGAACATCTAAGAAAAAAAATTAATATTTTCTATCTTTTCATTTTTCTCTCCCTCCAATTTTCCATCTTTTTATTTTTCTTTCCATTATAGTTATTAAATTGAGATACGTATCGTGAATCGAAATTTTATTTTTAAGGATCGAGGATCGAGTATCATATCGTATCGTAAGATACAGTAAATAACTTTAAAATTAATTATAAATAATATATACACATATAAGATAAATAAAATATTAAAAATATTATACATATTAATAGGATTAAGTAAATATATGATAAAAATAAAAAAAGTATGATTTTTTTCAAACACTTAACATCTTCATTAATAGTATATATTTTTAAATAATATTTTTATATATTTTTTATTTTTAATTTTCTAACTAAAAGTTCATTTTTTTCAATATTTCAAGATTAAATTATATAGAAAATATGTTTTTAAGTGTTTTTTAGGTTAAAAAACTATTAAAATTGCATTTTTAGTTAATTGGGCCAAATCAGATTCTTTTGGGCCTGGCCCATTGTTACTCTAAGGTGTATCAAAGTGAATCGGTGTATTGTACGATACGTATCAATTCGCATGTATCGATAGATACGCTACCGATTCATGATAAAACCGATTCTTTGTATAGATACGTATCGAATTTATATTTAATCGAATCGAATCGTCAAATATACGCTCAACCTTTTGCACAAAATGTATATAAGCCCTCAATATTTTATTGTATGAAAATCAGTTCATAAATTATTATTTTACTGTAAATAAACCCTCAATCATTCAAAAGCATGCAATTAAGTCCAAATCTGTTAAATGGCACTAACTTCCATTAGTATTGCGCACGTGGCATATCATGTGACAACCAACTAAGCTATCCATGTAGGATGTCCTAACGGCAGTTAGTGTCATTTAATAGATTTAGACGTAATCGCATGATTTTGAAAGATTAAGGATTTATTTACAGTAAAACAACAATTTATGGATTGACTTTCATGAAATAAAACGTTGAGTGCTTAATTCCATTTTATGCAAAAAGTTAAGGATATATTTTGCTATTAAGTCCGGACAAAACTACAACTAGAGGACATGAAATGCACAGCAGAAGTCGTGCTTCCATGCCTTGTGGCAAATAATCCTAAAATAATAATCCAATTCTTCAAAGATTTTGGTATATGGAGTTGCAACATGTCTTAAGAGAGGGGAACTCTTGTGCAGATCTTTTGGCAAAAGCAGCCTATGAAATGGAACAATTTTGAAAAGCTGGTTGACCCTCCTTTTGAATTACACCATCTTCTATTGGCAGGCTCATGGGGAGTAACTTATCCCTGTGGTTATAAAGTGTCTTAGTTAGTTTTCTTGTTTGTTTTCTTGCTATTTAATTTCACTCTGTAACCGAAAAAACGAATAATCCAAAGGCTCAAACTCACTCACCATGTAAATCTAAAAATCTAAAGCAGAGCTTGTTTTCTTTCTAAAAAGGTATTTGCATTTTCAATTGAGATGGGATAATTCTTTAAATAAAAGAATAATCAATAATATCAAAGCATCTAGTTTCCTGCTTAAACTGATAAATCCAAACGAAATTGTTATATCCTCTATTCACAGGGGAGAAATGAATCTGGATATTTTGATGAGTCAGAAGGATTTAATGTTGGAAATTCATACAAACAAACATATCCAGGATCTCATGTTTAATCATCAAGAAAAGTAATATGGAAGAGTACCTGAATCCATTAGAATTGATTTCTTAGGGTTAGAGTCTTCTACGTCTAAACTTTTGAGAGAATCTACATCTCACTCAACGGTGGGATTTGTTATAAGAATCAAGTTATGTTTAGACTGTGGACCATAACCTATTTATACTTGAAGTATATTTTGTTTTATTTTGGCCCATCATGAAAATAAAATAAAATACTGGGTCTCTACACATTGCAAAGCCCATACTAATTGAGATGTCCCAAAGTTTAATAACTTAAACTTTATTTAATCACTTTTAGGTGGACTAAATAGATAGCCTGTAAAAATTTTAAATAAAAATATATATCATTTTAAGAAATTATTATTTATAATTGGACACTCTAAGATCACTATCCTATCCCTATTCGAACCCGTCATATGTAATAATTGTACTAATTGAACCCTATTTGAATTGGATTGTAAAATTGTAAGACTTGATTCTACACTACTGTAGACACAAATTTTATAAAATTTGATAATGGAAATTAAATAAAAAATGAATGTTGATTTCCACTTGAGTGAAAAGCTCCTTAACTTGGGATGTGAATAGAGCAATCCCTATGAAACACTCCATGGGCGAGTACTATAATGGAAGAGCTCGCCAATGGGCGAGCAAGGGATGACCGCCAATGCATGATGGCGAGTTGGTTTACTTGCCTGTTTGGCAAATAGGTAAGTTCGCCAAGTTTAGTTGCTTAAGATGATCGCCCGAATGAGGCAAGGGCAATGATCGCCCCAATGAACGTAGTAATGATCGCCCAAAGAGTGAGTATTGTGAGTAATGTGATCGCCCATATAGAGGGGCAAATGATAGCCTAGTTGGCGAGAAAGGCAATAGCTACTCGCCAAATCTCAATGTGATCGCCAAGAAAAGGAAATCAGAAAGTAATTGCCAAATCTTAAGTTGGCAAATTGAAATGGAGTGGGAGAGCTGAGGTCTCAAGTTGAATAGGCGAACTGGAACTGGAATTTGCACGGACAAAATGGAAATAAAAGCTGGCAATCTAGAAATAATAAATCAGAACCGTACAACCAAAATTGACTTTGTATGCCACACAGCTGAAGAAAATTAAGTGAGGATGCTAAAGTCAATAAAGGAATTAACCTTATTGGTTGAGGAATAAAACAAAGGTGCAATAAGTCAAGAAAAGAGGCTATGGACTTCATGCCACTTTGCTTCTCCTGTACAAATTGGTTTAGACAATTAATGGTAAAGTGAAGTAAGTCAAAACGTGCAGAAAATAGTTTCCCATAGCCGTTCCCTTTTGCTGCAATTTTTCTTCGGTTTTTAATGCATGATAAGACGTGAAATGATGAAAGAAGCGGAATAAAGGCCAAGTGATGGGTTCTGATTGGATTAGCATAGCTATATAAGAAGAAACACTTGAGGAAAAACCGATTTAGCAAACTCCATCTTCTTCACAAAAACTATGCAACTGCAAGTTTAGGTTTTGTTCCTTCCATTTCTGCCATGCTTGATCTACTAAACTTCATCCTCTAGTTAGTTAAACCTCTTCTAAATCGTTTGAAGAGCTGAGGAATAAGCAAAATAAAGCTAAGTGAGGCAGAAAGCACTCTGTTTTTGGAAGAACAACTCAATTAAGGTGAGTTTCCATATTTCTATGGTTCTCTTGATATTCAATGGTAGATTTCTATGTTTTTCAACGTAATAAACATAGATATAGTCTTGTTTTAGTTAAGTCTTGTTAGAATATATAGGAAACTAGAACAAGATATAATTTGGAAAATAATCAAGAATGAACAAAGGAAGATACTGGAAATGGTGTAAAAATGATGTGTTGGGCAAGCTCAGCTATCATGGGCGAGCTAAATAATATGGAATGTGGTAGTGGCGAGGTCGCCACATGTTAGTTTAACCATAGGTATGGTGAGTTGAATGTGGGCGAACTCCCACGAATAAGCCAATATGAGAATAGCGAGAATGTTCGGCGAGCTCTCACATGTAAGTCAGTTAATGAATGGCGAGCTCGGTTGGGCGAGCTAGTAAGAGCTCAGTTGGGTGAGCTAGTAGGATCTCTTTGGGCGAGCTAGTTGATTTATCTCAATTCTTGTCAAAGTGCTGGAAATATTCGAAAAGAAATATTAATAATATTAATAAATTATTTTGCAGTCGAGAATTAGGAGTCGGTAAAAGTGATCGGGAAGACGATCGGTAAGGAAGGTTTCGTAAGACCAGGTAAGGGAGATGTGTGTGAAGTGAATGCATGTCCTGTGGAGTTAAATTTTATGAAAATTATTGAGAAAATGCTTTGGTTTATGGCATGCATTATTTGATAAATGGTTTTGATCTTGGGCGAGCTATAAAGCGGACCTCTACGTTGATTTGGGCGAACTGATAAAAGGGCGGGCGAGCCAAAATGGGTGATCCCATTTATGATGTTTCGGGGTGAGTGACTCCTATTTTAATTGAAATCCGGGCGAGCCAATAGAAGGCGACCCCTGTTATGATGTTTTGGGGCGGGCGACCCCTTTGTTAAGAAGATTTGGGCGAGTCAATGTGGGCGAACCCTTTTGTAATGTTTTGGGCCGGCGATCCTATTTCAATAAACCCAGGGCGAGCTACAAAGCCGACCCTTTATGATTTTTGGGCCAGCCAATTGTAGGCGACCCATGTTTTAATAAAAAAGCCGAGCAAGCCAAAAAAGGAGATCCCTTTTTGTGACAATGGACGAACTGGCCATTAAAAGCCATAGTGGGCGAACTGGCCGTGGGCAAGCCAGAAGGAGCGAGTTGACCATGGGCGAACCGTTATGGGCGAGCCAGTTTAAATTGTTTTTAAAAGCTAATGTTGGCGGGCGAACACTAGTTCACCGCTATGGGCGAGCTGACCATGGGCGAGCCGCTATGGGCGAGTTGACCATGGGCGAGCTGATTTATTTGGCATTTTTCTCACACGAAATGTGGGTTATTTTTATTATGTTTATAAACAGAAACTATATAACCTTTTTGGAAATCAAATCATTTTGAGAACATGATAATATGGGTGAAATAATTCCTTAAAGGTGCTTTATGAGATATAATTTGATTTTGAGACTTAGGCTCCTAATTTCATGCATTGTTATTTGTGAGGCTGATGGACCTGCCAAGTCATCAGCGGTCTCGAAGTCACCTGGCAAGTGGACCCGAGGACTACATATAGATTATGGCCATAGATCTAGTCGAGATAACCGTGAGGGGCGATGGCCTACGAGTGCACTCCAAAAGCGGATGACTTGTGTTCCTGGAAAGGGGTAGGGAACGATGAGAGCATGATTTATTTGTAGGGTGATGTCTAGTCTCAATTTGTTGATTTCTGTTTACATGAAAGGATTTATTGAATCCTGTTTACTGTTTACTATCTTATATTGTAAACTGTTTAGCCAGTGATTTAAATGGTGCATTGAGAGTATTGTTTACTATATCCACTGTTTTTTTACTTGGTATGATTTTAGGAAAAATAAATACTTTGTGGCATATAGTTTTGCTTTCTTTAAAGCAGCATACGTCTCCTTTACTGAGCGCGTGATTCGCTCAACCCCTTTGTTTTAACTCCACAGATAAAAGACACAGAGAACTATATCCCAAATAGATATAGCTACGTGTAAAGCGCTGGGGCAAATTATGTTAAATATGATAGGTACAATCACATCTCTTTTACATTTCAGACATAAGTATACAGTACTACTTTATTGAAACAAGGACAATAGGGGATGTCAGATATAAGGAATAGTGAAAAAAATTTTCATATTCCGTATTTGTTAAATAAATGTTTATCATTTATTGCTATCACTGTAGAATGTTAATGGCATCACAGATAGTCCAATCGGAAAAGTGTATAAAAATACGTGAAAAATGTGGTAACAGGCTGTTACAAAAATACTCTAATTCTATTTAATCAAGTCAAATAATATTGGATACTCGTTTATAGAGTACTCATTGTCATCTTTACTAGTAGTGAAAAAAAACTTAACAAGCAAATGCTTCTCGTTTTAGTCTCTCCGTTCCAGGACATGAGAGTTTTGTTTCTTATAGTTTGTAGTTGTTTTATGTCCCTCATAATTACTTATTGAGGGTTCCTGCATCTGTTTCTTTGTTTCTGTCTCTGTTTGTTTTGTGTAAGTATGGCAGAAGGTCTAGAAGAGATGTGGTCATGGTTAAAACTTACGGAAGATGAGCAAGAAGAGGTGGTGATCGACAAAGACTGGTTGGAATCAAATGATCAGGAAGGGAAATATTGTCTCGTTGGAAGGCTTTTGTCAAAAAGATCGACTAACATTGAAGCTATGAATACTGTCTTTGGAAGGCTTTGGAGGACCAGTGGAGGTTTCTCAATTCGAGAAGTTTGGGAGAAGGTTTTCTTGTTCTATTTTGAAGATATTGCTGATAAAGAGAGGGTATTGTTATCTTAGCCATGGTCTTTCAATAAAAACCTGATGATTCTCCAAGAATATGATGGGACGATGTAAGTCAATGAAGCGGAGATCTTTAGCTGCCCTTTTTGGGTACAAATCCATGGTCTCCCACTGGGTTTAATGTGCGAAAAGGTGGGCATTGATTGGGGAGAAACTCTGGGAGAAGTGGAGGTGGTAGATAAAATGGAGGGACAACTGGCCTGGGGTAAGTTTTTAAGGGTGCAAGTCTTCTTAGATGTACGAAAACCACTCAGGCGAGGCACAATGATTAAAAGGTCGGATGAAGTATCAAAAGCAGTGTAATTCCTTTATGAACGTTTTTTAGACTTTTGTTATGTTTGTGGCTGTTTAGACCATTAGGAATCCGATTGTAGATTGGCATTCAGGATGGTCATAGAAGAGGGGTTGGTAACTCGTTATAGGACTTGGATGAGAGCAGAAATTCCAGAGGGGGCTACTGGCTGCATAAGGCTAGTGGAGGGGGTGGAAGATCTCGTGAAGATGGAGAGGAAAGGATAAGCACTCCTCGGTCAATGGCTGACTTGTGTGCAGATCAGGGAGAGTTATCTGGGAGGACTGGCGGCCGGAGAACGACTGAGAAAGATGTATTCCATGATGAACGGGGAAGGGCAATTTTGGGATATAGGAACCCGGCGTATAGAGGAAACATGACTTCAGGTGAAAATCTCGGGAATTTTAATAAGGAGAATCGCAATGCAATCAGAGATAAGGAGAATTTAAATATGGAAAATACATCCCTTGTTTCCATGAATCCCTCAAAAGGCAAAGGAGTGATAGGAGATCAAGATTTGCGGAATTGGCAGGTGGCAGTATCACAAAGCCCGCTCTTTACGGAGAATAATCTTGATATTGATACACAGTCTCCACGTCCAAATAGCTTAGGGAATACATGCAAACGGGGAAGGGGGACCCACGTAAAGGTCACGTGTTACATTGCAAAACTGGGTGTTAGGTCTAGTACGAAGAAGATGTCAGTGAGGGGAAGCACTTGCCTGGTCTGAAGTTGACACAAGTTCAACAGAACCACTACAGCTAACAGAGGACCTAACATCCATAAATGGTACATCAGCAGTAGATGGGAAGCTTCCCATCTCTGCCGGCAGCCATGATTCTCATAAGTTGGAACTGCTGAGGGTTGGGGTCCCCTCGAGCAGTTTATGAGCTGACTAGAAAGGTCTGGAAACATGAACCCCATGTTCTCTTTCTGAGTGAGACAAAGAGAAGAACATCATAAATGGAGTTTCTATGCTGTAAATTGAGTTTCGAAGGGAAAATTATTGTCGAGTGTGTTGGTGGAAATGGTGATTTGGCGATTTTATGGAAGGAAGAGGTAAATTTCATTCTGCTGTCCATGTCTGTAAACCATATTGATGGCTTAATATCAAATAATGGAGGTACCGAGCCATGGAGATTTACTGGGTTTTATGGCTACCCGGATACAAGTCAGAGGTATATGACGTGGAATCTTTTGAGAAATCTAAAATCACAGTGGGAAGGTCCTTGGTTGATTGTAAGAGATTTTATGAAATACTAGCTGTTGATGAGAAACATGGAGGCATGCACATTCCACAAACACAAATTAACCCCTTCAAGGATTGTGTAGAACTTTGTGAACTCTTTGAATTATTGGTGGTTGGCCCATTAATGACATGGTGTCGAGGTTCAGGGGAGAATAAAGTTTTGGAAAGGCTCGATGGCTGGCTATTTTTTCGAATGCTTTGGAAGCTCATGAATTTTCTACTACGATCCGACCATGTATTTTTGGTTTTCTATGTACAGGGTCGAAATCCCAGAGACTGCAAGAAGAAACTATTCATGTTTGAAAACATGTAGGCTGAATATCTGAATTGTGAAGTAGTCAGAAATTCTTGGCATAGCTCGATAGCTTCTGATTTTAGCATGTTTTCCACTAAGATCAAAAGATGTGGTAAGGAGCTAATACGATGGAATAAGGAGGAGGTGGGTAATATTGGACATAAAGTTATCGAATTGGAAAGGAAAATGGAGGGGATGCTATCTGGGCACTTGGTTGATATCGGGTCAGAAGAATTTATCGTGTGGAAGTCCTATCTTGCAAAACTCCATAGATTGGAAGAGATATGTGGCGACAGAGAGCGAAGGAGCATTGGCTGAAATCAGGTGACCGAAATACCAGATACTTCCATTCCATAGCTTCAAGAAGGATGCGCAGCAATCAAATATCGAAGCTCACTGACGTAAATGGTGTCTCTCTAGATACTGTTGATGTAGTGGAGAAGGAAGTTCTGCTGTATTTCTCACATAACTTCAAGTCAGAAAAGGTCAAGATAGATGCTTATGGATGAAATAGTCATTAACAAAAGAGTTTCGGATCAAGCAAACACGGAGCTATGTAGAGAATTTTCGGCAGTTGAGGTACTAAACGCCTTAAAGCAGATGAATCCGAACAAATCTCCTGGGCCAGATGGGATGACTGCCTGTTTCTATCAAAAATACTGGCACATTGTTGGCAACGAGGTAACCTCACTGATCTTGGATTTTCTTAATGGTTTTGGAGATATAAACTGTCTGAATTCAACAACTATAGACTTGATTCCAAAAACTCCTACTCCACAATCCATAAGAGACTATAGACCTATAAGCCTGTGCAACGTTGCCTACAAATTGATCTCGAAAATCCTTGTTAATAGACTGAAATGCTTACTTCGTCACATTATTAGAGCTTCACAGAGTGCTTTTGTTTCTAGAAGACAGATTTTTGATAATATAATGGTGGCTTTTGAGGTGTTTCATAGCATGAAACAGAGACGTCGGGGAAAGGAGGCGGCTATGGCTCTCAACCTAGACATGAGCAAGGCATATGAGAGGGTTGAATGGGACTTCTTGGAAGGAATGATGAGGAAATTGGGATTTGCAGAGAGGTGGATCTACCTCATTATGACGTGTGTTCGTACAGTGAGATATTCGGTTAAAATCAATGGGAAGCTGTGTGGTGATATTGTCCCAACTAGGGGACTCAGGCAAGGGGATCCTTTGTCACCTTACTTATTCCTTCTTTGTGCTGAAGGTTTGTCGTGGATGATTGAACAGGAGAATCGGTCGGGCAGATTGCAAGGATTTAAAGTAGCCAGAAGTGCTCCTTGTGTTACTCATTTATTTTTTGCTGATGATAGTCTAGTTTTCATCAAACCACAGAGGGAGGAAGTGGTGAATCTTTTGGTGACTCTACAAAGGTATGAAGAGTTATCAGGTCAGCAAATTAATTTGCAGAAGTCCTCTGTGTTTTTCAGTCCTAATACTAATAGTAGAATCAAAGATTGGTTGTTGGAGGAACTTCGAGTTAAAGGACTTGGTAACACAGATAGATACCTGGGGTTTCCCTTACTGTTTGGTCGTTCCAGGAGAAAAGAATTCTTGGGGATAAAGGACAAGCTATGGAGACTAGTGCACACGTGGAAAAGAAAGTGCTTGTCTTTTGTAGGTCGTGCTGTTCTGATCCAAGCAGTAGCTCAAGCACTGTTAATTTACTACATGAACTGTTTTCGTTTGTCGAGAAATCTCTTTCAAGAATTGGATATGATCACAACTCGGTTTTGGTGGGGAGGTAAAGAGGGTGAACGGAAAATTCATTGGAAGAGATGGAAGGACCTATGCATATCGAAGATCGATGGTGGCTTAGGCTTTAAGGACTTTGAAGCTCTAAATCAAGCTCTGCTGGCCAGACAATGGTGGAGACTAATTCATAACCACCATTCCTTGCTGTTTTCTATTTTCAAATTCAAATACTTTAAACACTCGGATATTAGTCAGGCTACAACAGGGGCTAAAGACTCTTTTTTGTGGAAAAGCCTTTTGTATGGGAAATGTGTGATAGACAAAGGATCGATTTGGAGAGTTGGCAATGGGATATCAATTGACATCTGACGGTGCAAATGGATAGATAGACCTCCTGATTTTATGCCAAAATGAAACTCTTTAATTACACCAACGCCAATGAAAGTTTCCTTACTGATGTGCCCAGAAAATCATGATTGGAAAAAGGAGATCCTAGAAGACCTTTTTGATGAACAAGATGTAGCAGCCATTTTACAACTACCAATTAGCATCTGGGGGATAGATGATCTGTTAATTTGGCAAGGGACTGAATCAGGCTTGTTCACAGTTAGATTTGCCTATCACATTGCCAGAGCTCTTCGAGATACTGACTCAAGACCGATAGAACAAAGAAGGCCAATTGGAAATGGTTGTGGACAGCAAGGGTTGTGCCTAAGACTAAGTGTATGTTTTGGAGACTTATCTGGAATATCCTCCCGTTAGGAGAAAGAATGTGTATGAGAGGCATCGACTATGATCCCACGTGTAAGGTCTGTGGTGAAGGAGTGGAATCATGGAGACATCTATTTTTCGCTTGTCCGCTAAGTAGAAAGGTGTGGGAATGTAGATGCACATTGGTTCTAGCTTTTGAGATTGGAGTCAATACAATTCTCCAGTGGTAGGAAGCATTAGCAGAAAAGGCTATTATGAGGAGTGATTGGGAGAATTTGTTGGTCATTTGTTATTCAATTTGGAGGAATAGAGATCAGTGTCTTCATCAAGCTAAGTGCAGTAGTCCTAGAAGCATTATTTCTGCTGGAGAGATGCTGAAGAGTGGTGGACAGGATACTTTACACTCGACAGATGGGGGGATGTCTCAAGCACATTGAGATGGCAACTTAAGATGGACACCACCGGATTCAGGAACAATAAGATCAATGTTGATGCTGGTTTCAAAAATGGGTGTGCCCAGTTATGGGCGGTGGCAAGAGATCATGCAGGTGCCATTATGTGGTGCGCCGTTAAACAGCAATCTTATGTCTAAGATGACAGGCAGGGAGAATGCTGGGCCATTTATATGGGACTTTCAGTTGCATTGGAACACAGGAACACGAACATAGTAATCGAAAGTGACTGTCAGCAGGCGATTAATAATTTGACGATAGCTTAGCAATTCTACTGGAAGGGAGGTGCTTTGCTTGACAATATTCGAGCTCTATCTGAGAAGTTTAATTCTTGCAAGTTTGTCTTCATTAGGAGGGGGCAAAACCGGTTTGCACAAAATCTATCACAATTGGAGGATATTGCTCTAGAGTGTAGGGTCTGGCACGGATCATGCCCAAGTAATTTTGTAAACCCTGATATTTGATTATCTTAATAAAATCTCTAAATTCATCAAAAAAAAAAAACTTCACCATAATTATTTTATGAAAATTTTCCAATCAAAATGAAAATATTCTTTTTTTAATAAGAAGATCAACGAGTTATTTGAAAAAGTTTCGGATTATGTGTATTAATTTCAGCATTGAATACTAAAATCTTTAGTCATTTATACATTGAACAATTAAGCATCTGCAGAAAGGTACTAGCAAAAAGCTGAAACCTATAAATTAGGAAAAAGGAAATAACTTTCTATAAGCAAATTTTTATAAAATTGATAAAAAATATCTCAAAAAAGACAAAATAGGAATATATATATATATATATATATATTATATTTATATAAAAGTAAGCATAAAATTGTCGAGGTGAGGAATTTTGGATTTCTAAGAAAATTGTCTGAAAACATATAAAAATAAAAAACAGTATCTTTAGAAATCCAACGTGGCCTGCTTGATAGGTGTATATATATTCTTATCTCTCGCTGGAATTTTGGTGCAAGAGCCTTTTCTTTCTTCTTAATTTCTTTAATCTTCTTTTCTCTTATTTATAGCTGTCTTGTAAGAGAGAAGATATGGGTAAGCTTGTTAAAGAGAAGGCTCTTGAACAGAACAAGCATTACCATCATCACCATGATCAGCATGGGCATGGCTTTAACAATTTCAGCCTTGAAGAGAAAGTTTCAGAGTTTCTGGGCAATGATTTTGCCGACTCTGACGATTGTCTTAATGCTATTGATGGCTATGGATCAGGGTGTAATGAATCCAACGACCCTATTCAGCATACCCTTTACTGGGAATCCCAACATGCCTTGCTTCAGGTATGTGCTTGTTTGTATGTATGATTTACCCTTTTCTTTCTTCTTCAACAGAGGAAATTAATCATGGAAAACAATATATATCATTGTCAAAACAATGGGATTTTTTTCTATGATTTTGTTTTGTTTTGCTTTGCTTTTGGGTTCATGCATAAACATCTCCTGATAAATATATATTATATATATTTTATATATATATATATATATATATTTTTAAACTCAATAGGAAAAATCTGAAGTAACAGACAAAGGAGTACCTATCATTGAATTGAAATAACATACATGGTTTTATAAGGGAGTTTGTCCAGAACCAGAAAATATCAATTTATAAAGATTTACTTCCATCAAAAACTTGATTTCTTTTCTTAATTGTTTGATCAACCGAGTTGTAAATTAATTATTCTGTTTTTCCTTTTCCACTTTTTAGTCAATTAAAAAAAGAAAATTTAAACCAACAAGTGATTGGAAGAAGTAAAAAGTGGACTTCTTCCCCAGGTACTTGGACAGGGTTCGAGTCCTGGAGTCCTCACTGTTGGGAGGACTTTTACCGTTTACCACTCCCGGTCCGAATAGGATTAGTCTCAGACCGTTACCACTCCCGGTCCGAATAGGATTAGTCTCAGACCGTAAAACGGATGAGGATACCTGTGGTTACACCAAAAAAAAAAAGAAAGTTAAAATAGAAAGAGAAGCTGAATTATATTTGTGGTGAAGGAGGGCGTGCTTGTTTTCCAAATGAATGTTTGTAACTAAACCACATGTTTTATTTAGGTACACATATATAATAAACCAGAATCCTTTTGTTTTCCATTTTCATAGATGGATGATCTTTTTTTGGATTGATTTTGATTAGCTAATTATTCCCCAAAATAAGGGAGCTTATATTCACACCTTAAAGAGGGTTAGGCACATCCTAAATTAACAAATTTTTTATTACAAAAAATTGTTATATGAAATGGCCATTTTACCCTCATTTACAATAACATTAACTCATTCTCTTCATCCTCCCACTCTTAACTCGCACTAGCAATCAAACCATTGTTTTATTTTTTTTTTAATTTTCAGAGTAAAAGACCTAGGAAAAATGTGGGTTTCGAAACTTCCAGGTACTCCTTGAAGTGGATTTTTGGAAGCAACTAAAAGCTCTCGGCAAACCCATAAAAGAATAATTTTATTTTTAAAAACAATTAAAAAATTTGTTAAGTCATTCTGTTCAAGGTGCCGTGAGCATCGATTTCTTTGAAAAAAAATGCCCAACACCCATCCGCCAACCCTAATCCCAAAAAATCACAAAAAAACTCAAATATTCACATTTCAAAGAAAATAAATCAAAGAAAAATAAATTTGACTAATGATTAATGATAGAATTGCAAAACTTAGAGAATTTTGAAGATATTTTAAAAATTTATTTGAGTTTCTAAGAGAAAGATGAGAGGGATAGGGTGTGTAGAAGTGAAGAGGAGTTTGAGGGGTTTGAGGGTATTTGGGGTATGAAATTTAATAAATTAGGGTGTAAATAGTAAAAACAAAAATAGAGATTTGGGGAATAGGGTTTTTAAGTAAATAGGGTCTATGTAGTATTATCTAGGGTGTGAATAGAAGCTCTCATAGATTTTAATTCAGTTGATAATGCAAGCTGAGTTTATGGAAAGAGCTTTCGGGTTCGATCTCCACTAAACACACTTTTGGAGAGGGGTGAGAAGCTTTAATTGTGACGAAGCCCTGAGCAGGATTTGTCTCAGACCATTAAAACGAATAAAAATACTTATGGTTTACACAAAAAAAAAAACTCCCAAGATATAATTAGAAGTGAAAATAATAAAAAAATTGAAATTAGAAGGATGGCTGCCTACATCTAAGAAAAGGTGTCCCTTTGGGTACTAGCCTTTCTCACAATCATAATGAGAAAATAAAAAGAAAATACAGAGATTATACATTCACAAATTCAAGCATGATGACCCCAAATGCGCTCTTAACTTACTTTTGATCGAGTAAATGGAAATTAGTATGAAAAATGTTTCATAATCAAATTGTTCATATTTGGTTTACCAATAGCCTATAACAGTGTTTCCCTTTGAGCTAAATGGTTCAGGAAATCCTAGAGCATTATATCATGAGAGGCTCCAAGCTACGACAAGAAATTTGTGGAATAATAGAGGAGGCCAGAGAGACCGTGTTTTGCAGCTGCACGAAGCCAAGCATTGATGGATGTTCCAACTGCTTGCGCAAGAAAGTAATCACTCTGCTGTGTGACAGAGGGCTTAATGCCGCTCTCTGCATTTCAAAGTGGAAACAAACCAAAAAGCATCCTGGAGGTATTTTCTTTTTTCTTTCTTTTTTTATTTTTTTTATTTTTGTGTAATCATAGATATTCTCGTCCATTTTACGATCTGAGAGTCAAAATTGATAAACGGTAAAACCTTATCAACAGTAGCAATTCCAAAGTTAGAACCATGTCTAAATACTTGAAAAAGAAATCTACTTTTACTTCTTTTAACCACTTGTTGATTTTCTTTTTTCTTTCGCTATTAGCCATGCCATGCATATGTTCTTTCGTTTGTATTGTACCAGCGAAATCTCAAGTAAATATATAGGTTTCCCAGTTTCCGAAAACATTGTTGATTGTCCCGTATATGTTTTATATATGGCATATTTTTAAATAATTCTTCTAATTCTCTTGTTTATTATTGCTTCAGGAACACATGAATACATTGAGGTGATTGCAAGCACGCAAGGGCGAAAGAAGAAAATCCTATTTGTAATTGAATTGGAATTTCGAGCCCAATTTGAGATTGCAAAAGCATGCGACGAGCATAGCAAACTAGTACAGCAATTACCGGAGTGTTACGTGGGCAAAGCTGATTACCTGAACGCCATCGTTGGTCTCATGTGTGATGCAGCTAAAAGGTCAATGGAGGAGAAGAAACTCCACATGGGCCCTTGGAGAAAGAGGAGCTTCATGCAGATGAAATGGTCAAGTTCTTTTGAGCAACGCCCTATTGATGAACCCTCCAAGTTATCTTTGGTGTCGTCAAGGCAAGTGCATTAATCTCTCTTTACTTTCCACTGCTTAATCAAATAAGAATTGTTAGGATTACTTTCATTTCTTTTTCTTTATTAATTTTAGTTATCCAACCAAGGAGTACATGTACTTTTTTCTTTTTTCTTTAGTTTACATTCTTTTCCTTTTCATTCTTTTTTTTTACTAATATCTATCTAAACATAATGTTAATGACATAAAAGCTCTACCACTTGTTTGACGCCTCTTTTCTTGCTGATGCAGATGCTATTAATAAGAGTGAGCCAAGAATTATTAAGAGACAGCATATTGTAATTGTTGATTTGGCGGATGTTCCAAGCAAGATGCGCGGAGGGGCGCCAATTTTGCATCGGACTCTTGAGGAACAAGGTATAAATTTACGGTACAGTGCATTGGCATAGGTGAATTACGCAGGGCAGTTTGA
The DNA here is from genome assembly GCA_031772115.1 of Heritiera littoralis. Taxonomy (NCBI): domain Eukaryota; kingdom Viridiplantae; phylum Streptophyta; class Magnoliopsida; order Malvales; family Malvaceae; genus Heritiera; species Heritiera littoralis. The sequence goes on along the minus strand of JAPDPK010000060.1, from coordinate 2,234,832 downwards.
TTTGCAGCAAAATTTTGCAACAAAAAATGCTACCTGCACAAGTTGTTGTATATGTAAATAATTATTGTTACGGGCTTTTGGTGATAATAGGCAAGGGCCCAATGCAGAGCGTCTTGAAAATCATATGGTCTAAGACTAATATAAAAATAATCGATTAAATTATGATCTTGAATTAAGTAAAAACTTATCATATGATTTGTAAAAATCACAAGTAAATAAAAAATTTATAATATGGATCATATATTTAATTTTATTTAAGTGTTTGTTATTTCAAAATAGATATATCGATAGGAAGTTAACACTCTATTAGTTGATAACTATGGGCAAATTAACTTATTGTATTTGGGCTTACACTATATTTATTTTATTTTGGGCTCACCTAATAGAATTTTGGCTTGGGCCAATTAATTTAATTTAATTTTTAGGCTACCATATTTATTTGATAATAAGCCCTTCAGTTTATAATTTTAGAATTTAATTTAATTGAAAGTGAATTTTTTAAAAATTAATTTTAGAGTAAATTATTAAAATTAATTACTCATTTAATTTAATTCACTTAATTTTTAACAAGAATTATGCCCCAGCTTCACCTGGGCTTTTTTATATAATTTGAATAATATTAAATAATTATTAATTTAATTTTTTTTATCTTAACACACATATATATTTATTATTTAAAATATATATTTATTAATTATTAAAATTAAATAAATAAAAATTTATTATTTACAAAAAATAAAAATAATATTATTGACAAAAATTAAAAAAATTCAAAGAAAAGCAAAAAAAGTATCGATAATTCTTTTTTAATAATCAATCAATTAGACCTTGACAATTTTTTTTTTAATTTTTAATAAGTTATTTTTAGTAAAAAATAGTAACATTTAATACTATTTGATTTTAATAAATTTAATAGGAAAAACTTTAATTTTGCTTTATTTGAATGAGGTGTTTTCTTTTTTTTTTTTGGGTTTTATTTATTTATTTTAGGCTTAATAGCCAAATATGTCTCCAACGTTTAGGACAAAATAGAATTAAGGCCTTAACGTTTAATTGCGTGGAAATAAGGCCATAAAGTTTTATTTTCAGCAAATAAAACTTAAACGTTAAAAAATAATAGAATTATGTATATAGCCGTTAAATTACTCAAACTTCCGTTATTTATGCATAGTTGACACATGATAGGGATGCTGACATAGATAATTTTGCCACGTGGATCGCTGACATGGCTTTAAAAAATTAAAATTAATTTCCATGTTAGCAGTCCACGTGGCAAAAAAAAGTCATGTCATCGCTTCACATGGCAAAATTATCCCTATCAGCATCCATGTCATATGCTAGTTGTGCATAAATAACAAAAGTTTGAGTGATTTAACATTTACATACATAATTATGTTCTTTTTTAAAGTTTAGGTTTTTTTTGTTGAAAATAAAACTTTATGGCTTTATTTCCACACAATTGAACGTTAAGGTCTTAATTCTATTTTACCCTAAATGTTGGGGACATATTTGGCTATTAAACCTTTATTTTATTAAGAAGGCAAAAAGTGTGGTAACGACACCAATACACGGAAGCGAGAAGTTGTATCAGTTAAAAAAAATGTTTCGGTTTGATAAAAATAATGAATACAATGAATACGTGTCAATTGATTAAGTTGGACAGATGTCAAGCTGAATTTTACTTGCTAAAAACTACTTTAAATATAGTTTATAGATGGTATAGTTGAAAAAAAAATTAAATAAAAGCACCAACAAGTGGTTGAAAGAAGTGGAAGTGGACTTGTTCCTCAGGTGCTTAGACAAGGTTCGAGTCTTGGAGTCCCCACTGTTGGGAGGGCTTTATCGTTTACCACTCCCAGCCCGAACAGGATTAATCTCAGACCGTAAAACGGATGAGGATACTTGTGCTTATACCAAAAAATTAAATAAAAGCATATCAAATGACCTAATGACAAAAGTTAAAGAGTTAAAAACAAATTACAAAATGCATAAATGGTTACGTGTCATTATAAAATAAAAACAAATTAGAGGGTTTAACTAAAATAAGTTGAAGATTTAAAAATAAACTAGATTTAAACCCGTGGGTTGCACAGTGATTATTTTAATTTATAATAATTTTTTAAATAATAAAATTATAAAAAAATTATTTTAAAATACATGTTGAATAATGTATTAAAAACTTTACATATATATAGAACACGCAAATTAAAAAATAATTCAAAATCAAATAAATATTAAAAAAATTAAATATCACAAATCTTAAATATTTAATAAATGAATTAAATAACTACAATTTTAATAAAAACAACCCTTACTATATTAATCATTAATAGATTACTGGTTAATATTGCATATTTGAAATTGATTTATTTTTAAAATTTGAATTTAGATGACTCCAAATTAATTTTATAAGATTAATTAGTGTTGAAAAATTCTATTTTTTGGGGTTTTTAAAACAATTATTTATAATAGTGTCAAACATAAAAAGTAAGTAAAGTAAAAAAGTTAATAGAAATAAAACTGAAAATAATTTATTCTTTAAGTTTTTTAAAATTCAAATCAATTCAAAATAATTAAATACAATAATTTAAGATCATACACGTTTCAAGAGAATAGATAATTCATATAGACATTTTTTTCCAAATAAAATGATTGAACAAATAATTCTGAAAAAGAAATAAATGAAAATTGAAAAAAGATATAGAAACTTAATTCAATACTAAAATATATAAATTTAAATATTCAGTTTTAATGTTTTTGATAAAGGATTTAAAATTTTAAGATAATTTTGATCAAAATATGTGGATATTTTTTTAATTTAAAAATAACATAATAAGTGATAAAAAATTTAAAGTTTGAGATAAATTTTATTTGATTTAAATTAAGATAATACAATTGAAATCTAATTTTTTAAAATTTAAAATATGTTAAAATTAAATAATTAATTGAATAGGATTATTATATAAAAATAAAAATCAATTTATTATTTTTTTAAAGATAATCAATTTATTATTTTAAGTATAAAAAAGGTTAAGGTATCTTCCTAGGATATTTTATTTTTAGCCAAGAGTTTTAGGTTTTATTTTTTTTATATAAGATATAAGATTATTATAAAAAGAAATGGAATCTTATTGAAATTAGAAGTGTAACATTAATCAATGATTAAGTGATTTTTTATGGACATTCTATACTCTAAAGATGAAAAAAATTCATCTTACCACACATATCACATGTTCATATAAAAATACATTTGTCTTTTTCTTTAAAAAAGTGTATCCATATAAAAAATTTATACCAAATTAATTATTTCTATAAATAATGTATACAACAACAGTACATGTATATTGATAAAAAGGGAACAAAGAAATTTATAAATAATATGTGATTTTTCTTTAATTTTTAAAATATATAAAAAAATATATATATGTTTATCTTTTAAAAATTGAAATAGATAATTGATTTAAAAAGATAATTAATTTATTTTGAAATTTTAATTTTTGTGTGTGTGTGTGTGTGTGTATTAGATTAAAGAGTATAATTAAAAAAAATTAAATAAAGCAGAATAAAAGGTTTAATGAAAAAAATAAAAATAGATTAAAGAATATAATAAGGAAAAAAATTAGAAATAAAAGTTGATTTAAGGGATTAACTAAAAAAATTGAAGAACTTAAAAATAGATTAGAAAGCATGGCTAAAAAAAGAAAAAACAGATAAGAGGACTTAATTAAAAAAGAAAAAAGTGGAAAAACTAAAAATAAATTTGAGAGGTTTAATTGAAAAAAGAGAATTAAAAGAAAATCAAAGGGATTAATTAAAAAAATAAAAGTTGAAGGAAAACAAACCTAAAATGTTGGACTGAAAAAAAAACCTGACAGACAAATAAGCATCTAACAAATGGCACAAAAAATTAGGAGCTACAATTGTATAGTATATGTTGTAGACTACTTTAATATATAGAAATTGATATGCCTAAGATTTATAATTATCTGCTTTATTGTTCGATATTCCTATGGCTACATTAAATCATTAATCAGATTGGTTAGTTTCTGCCTACCATTGAAATAGTCACGATAATTTTTTGGTGATTTTTCCAATAATTAATGATAGGATTATTATAAGGCAATTTATGAGATAGTTGCAAAAATAAATATACCAATGTTTCTAAAATAATAATTCTCACCTTGTCGGATTGCTTATTATTTTTAGAAATGCTTTGGAAGGAAAAGATTTTGATAAGGTATATTATGATTTTGTTGTCTAGTCGATGGCAAATCATTGTTGGTTTTATATTCTATCAATTTTATTTATCCTTTATAATATGTCATCTGACATCCTTAATAGCTTAAATATCTTTTATTACATATTTTTGTATTATATGCCTAATTCTGTTCATGTTAATAAAGTTGCCTTATTTAATCCGAGGATGTCACTGTAGCTACCTTTGATTAAGAACCCTACAGGGTCTAACTTTGATGACTAGTTTGACTCACTTTCTATGTTTTTAGGGGGTGAGGAATCTAGATTTAGCACTTAAAGTTGATCCACCACTCGCCACCACTCCTGCAAGCTCTTTTGAGGACAGGAATTACTACAACTTTTGGGAGCATTCTAATCGAAATTGTTTGATGATCATGAAATACACAATAGATAAACTAATAAGAAAAAAGTGTTCCGCAAGGTGACAATATAAGAGACTTTATGGAAGCCATTCAAAAGTATTTTGCTAAGTTTGACAAGGTTAAGATATCAAATTATATGAAACGATTCACCACGACCAATTATGACAGTATTGGTAGTGTTAGAGAGTATATTTTGAAAATGATAAACTACTACAACAAATTGAGGGAAAAGAACGTTGAAGTTGGAGATCAATTCTTAGTCTGGCAAATCATTGTGTCACTTCCTTCATAGTTTAATAACATGAAATCTACCTATAACACACAAAAGGAAGTGTGGGACCTAAACACCATGACAGCTATTGTCATCCAAGAGGAAGAGATCATTAAAGCTGTCAGATTTTCTCATTTTACTCTGATGATGTTAGAAGCTAGTGTTACTGGTAAGAAGAAATTTTGGAAGGGAGGTTTTAGTAAGAAATTCAAGTCTCATTTTTAGAAGAAAGCAACAAATTCTCTTTCAAAGTTAGGTTCTACCATCACTTCCTGCTCCAAATCTCAACACTCAAAAGGGTTCAAAGGAGTGTTCACAAGTATAGGCATAAAAAGGTTGATTGTAAGAAATTTGCTAAATGGAAAGTGAAGAAAGGCATTAACAAGCAACTGAAGTCTAGGTGAAGGAGAGATCGTCTTGAATATAGGTAACAGAGTAAGAGTCTAGGCCGACAGAATCGGAGTTGCTAGATTACTTATGTCATCCAGCCAATTTTTGGAATTACTAGATACAATATTTATTCGTAACACTAGGAGAAACTTGATTTCTACAACTATTTTGGATAGAGCTGGGTTTTCTTTCCAATTTGGTAATGGAAAGGTTTACTTATTTTGTGATAACAGGTAAATTGGTTCTGGAACTCTTTTTAATAGTTTATATAGATTGGATATGCATCTAATATTGCTCAATCTTTACCTTCTTTTTCTTCCTCTTTTAATATGCATGATGTGAATGCTGTGGTGGTTGGTTTTAGGAAGGGTAGAGTAAATAAAAATTCTTCCTTGTTATAGCCTAAATGTTTGGGACACATCTCAAGGCAGGGAACCCAGGGACTTATCAAAGATAGTATTCTGTAAGATCTTGATTTCTCTGATTTTGATGCATCCGTTGATTATCTCAAAGGAAACTTCTTGCTAAGACTAGGAAAGAAAAGAAAGGCAGAAGTGAAGATGTTTTGGAACTGATTCACATTGATGTTTGTGGACCAATGACATCTACTGCATTAAGTGGGTATAAGTATTTCATCACCTTCATTGATGACTATTCTTGTTTTGGGCATGTAGAGCTTTTTCGAGAAAAGTCTGATTCCCTTGAAGCTTTCAAGGTTTTTTTAAATCCATTATGGAGCTCAGAAGGGTAAGTTGATTAAAGTTGCGAGATTAGACAGAGGTGGTGAATACTATGGTTGGTATGATGAGACTGGGTAGAATCTTAAACCTTTTACTAAGTTCTTAAGGGATTGTGGTATTGATATTTAGTATACATTGCCCAAGACACTTGAACATAATAGAGTTGTAGAGAAAAGAAATCGCACACTTCTAGATATGGTGCATTGTATGTTGAGTAACTCCACCCTATCAGATTTCTTGTGAGGTGAAGCCTTGAAAACTACAGCATATTTTCTAAATCAAGTTCAGGGTAACTTAGTTCCTAAAACTCTTTTTGAGTTGTGGTAAAGAAAGAATTCAAACTTACATTATTTCCATGTTTGGGGTTGCAAAGCAAAAGTAAGACCCTACAATTCTTAGTTTGACCCTACAATTCTTAGTTGAGGAAACTTGACAAGAAGACCATCAGTGGAAATTTCGTTTGCTATTGTGTCATCTCAAGAGGTTTTTGTAAGAGCCTCGCCCGTCTCATCAAGCCGTCGGCGAGCATCCCCTAGGCGTCACACATGCCCCAGGTTTACTCTTACAACATCAAGGCCTCATCCGTTCCAGTGGGCCGTCAGTGAGCATCCCCTTGGCGTCCCACACGCCCCAGGTTTGCCTTGACAACGTGAGATGAGAGGTCGCCCATCACACACCATTCACGTATTGTCTGCTTTGGCGATCGCCCACCTTACGGCTTTGTCCTAAGGCTCCTGAAGAACTTAGGATTAATGCCTTGAGCGCGTTTTTTGAGGCTCGAACCCTGGCAATCTCAATGGCAACATGAGTGTAAGGCTCGGGTACTTAAGGGTGCCAGGGTTCGAGCCTCAGAAAACGCGCTCAAGACATTAATCCTAAATTCTTCAGGAGCCTTGGGACAAAGCCGTAAGGTGTGTGACCACCAAAACGGACAATACGTGAATGGTGTGTAGTGGGCGACCTCTCATCTCACGCTATCAAGGCAAACCTGGGGCATGTGGGACGCCAAGGGGATGCTCGCTGACGGCCCACTAGAACGGGCGAGGCCTTGACGTTGTAAGAGTAAACTTAGGGTGTGTGGGACGCCTAGAGGATACTCGCCGATGGCCTGGTGAGACGGGCGAGGCTCTTACAATAAAAACACACGTTTTTATTGTAAGAGCCTCGCCCATCTCACCAGGCAATCGGCGAGCATCCCCTAGGCGTCCCACACGCCCCAGGTTTACTCTTACAACGTCAAGCCCTTGCTCGTTCTAGTGGGCTCTCGGCGAGCATCCCCTTGGCGTCCCACATGCCCTATGTTTGCCTTGACATCGAGAGTAAGCGGTAGCCCAACACTCACTACTCAACGTATTGTCTGCTTTGGCGATCACCCACCTCATGGCTTTGTCCCAAGGCTCTTGAAGAACTCAGGATTAATGCCTTGAGTGCTTTTTCTGAGGCTCCAACCCTGGCACCCTTAAGTACCCGAGCCTTACACTCATGTTATCATCGAGACAATTGTAAGAGCCTCGCCCGTCTCACCAGGTCGTCGGCAAGCATCCCCTAGGCATCTCACACACCCTAGGTTTACTCTTACAACGTCAAGGCCTCACCCGTCCCACTAGGCCATCGATGAGCATCCCCTTGGTGTCCCACACTCCCCAGGTTTGCCTTGACAGTGAGAGTAGGCGGTCGCCCAACACTCACTACTCAACGTATTGTCCGCTTTGGCGATCGCCCACCTCACGGCTTTGTCCCAAGGCTCATGAAGAACTCAGGATTAATGCCTTGAGCAAGTTTTTTGAAGCTCGAACCTTGGCACCCTTAAGTACCTGAGCCTTACACTCATGTTACCATCGAGACTAAACCTCATAAAGTTGTTCTCAAGGAAGAACATGTTGTTGTGTCAGTCACTTATATGCCTTATCCAATGGTGGGAATGTGATAATGAATGAAAAAACGGTTGATTTTGATGTTTCAATTCTTGAACCTGCTACTGAACCTGAAGAGATAGCTTTTGATGATAAATATAATGGTATTCCATTAAGGAGATCATAGAGGATTAGAAGGCTTGCAATTTTTGATGATTATGTTGTTTATTTGCAGGAACATGAATATAATGTTCATTTATCTTCTGATCCTATCAAGAAGCAATTAATGATTTCAAATCTTCAAGTTGGGCACATGCTATGCAGGTATAGATGGCATCTATGTATCATAATGGCATATGGGATCTAGTTGAACTCCCATTTGGTTGTAAACTGATTGGTTACGAATGGTCTATAAGACCAAATTGGATTCCAATGGCTATGTAGAAAGGTTTGAAGCCTGATTGGTGGCCAAAGGCTTTAAATAAAGAGAAGGTGTTGATTACAAAGAAACCTTCCTCCGGTTTCTATTAAGGATTCCTTTAGGATCATCATCATATCAAGGATTCCTTTAGGATCATCATGTCATTAGTGGCTTATTTTGATTTAGAGTTACATAAAATGGATGTGAAAACTGCTATTCTTAATCATGATTTGCTTGAGGATGTCTATATGGAGCAACCTAATGGCTTTGTGGTTCCTGAGATCGAACATATGGTCTGTAACCTCAAGAAGTCTATCTATGGACTTATGCGGGCATCCAGACAATGGTAATTGAATTTTGATGGGATTGTGATGTCACTTGGTTTCAAGAAAAATGTTATTGATCAATGCATATATCTTAAGATTAGTGGGAGTAGTTTTGTGATTTTAGTGCTTTATGTTGATTATATCTTATTAGTAACTAATGACACTAACTTATTAATTATGAAAAAATACATTTTGTCATGTCACTTTGATATGAAGGATCTAGGTGAGGTACATTTTGTCTTGGGAATTGAGATCCTATGTGACAAAATAAGAAGCATACTTGGATTGTCTCTAAAGACCTACATTAAATGTATCTTGAGTAGGTCCAATATGAATACATGTAGTCCTGCAAAGGTGCCTATTATGAGAGGTGATGTTCTTTCAAAATCCTAATGTCTTTAGAATGATGATGATAAAGCTTATATGCATAATATTCTGTATGCTTTGATTGTGGGTAGTTTAATATACGCTCAAGTTTGTACACATCCTGACATAGCATTTGTTGTTAGTATACTTGGAAGATTCATGAGCGATCCTAGAATAGAACATTAGAAGGCTGCAAAGAAAGTGCTGAGATATCTTCAAGGCATTAAAGATTATGTCTCGACATATCAATGATCTAACAATCGTAATATAGTTAGATATTCTAATTTTGCAGTCCAAATGATAAGAAATCAACTTTCGTTTATATTTTCATGATGGCTAAAGGAGCAGTTTCTTGGAGTAGTGCAAAATAGACCTTTATAGCGTCATCGATGATGGAGGCAGAATATATGACATGTTATGAGGCGACCTACTAGTTGTTTGGTTGTAGAACTTCATCTTAAGGTTCCTGTTATTTCAATTCCAAAGCTGTTGAAGATGTTTTGTGATAATTTTGCAGCATTTGCTTTCTCTTATAACACTAAGATTCTTCACACTCCAAGCATGTAGATATCAAATACTTGTTTATAAGAGAGAAAGTTATGAAGTCCATTATTGATAAAGAGCACATTCCTACATAGCTCATGTTAGCTGATATACTAACTAAGGGTATAGCTAAAGTGCTCAAACAACATATCACTAATATAGGTTTGTTAGAGCCTTTTGTTGTATTGATTTAGTGGAAGCTTTGTGTAATATGATCAGTTCCAACTATTTCTAGTTAGAGTCCTATTTTTCTATATTTGTTTTATATATTCAGTTTGTGCACAATTTGTTTATTATGGCATTTGTTGAATGAGATATTTTGTGTTGATCTCATGTGTTTCTTTGAAGCAATACCTCATTTTGGTCAAGATGTATGGGACATTCTGGAAATGGTTAGTTGATTATGCTTTAATATCATTTCCATTTCACACTTTTATACTATTGTTGTTGTTAAAGCATTTATGAGTTTACACATTTGTACCCTATTGGTATAATGCATTCTGAAGCTCGTAAAGGCTTATTGTTGTTAAAGTATTTATAAGACTATAGATTTATATCCCATTGGTGTAATGTATTTAGAAGGGCTAATGAATACATATTGATATTATACGATGTTTTTCGCTTATTAACTTAACTATCCAAGTGGGAGAATATTGAATTCTCTCTACTAATGAGGACTAGTTAAGTGTAATTAACATCATATATGTTAAATTGGTAGTATATTTTGTATAAAGTGTGACCTATATTATATTTATACAGTATATATACATGTGTTAATCCATAATGAGATAGGTTATAACATGTGATCTTGTTGATATAGGGGCTTCTGTCTTTGGCACATATATAAGCAAAAAGGTGGCCCATTAACCACTGTTGCCTTTTTACCAAAAGTGAACAAGGCCAGTTTGGCTCCCTTCTCTCTCTCGATTTCAGCCTTTCTCACACTATTCTTCTTTCTCTCTTCACTGTACCCAAATGGCATAGCCAAACTAGCATGGGATATAGCAAATAGCACCATAGCAACCTTTGGACATTGGTGGCAGCTCCAATAGTGGTGACAAAGTGGGTTATGGTTCTTGCTACCTAGGTTAATTTTCATCACTTTGTTAATGTGGAGTGGTTTTTGGTGAGTAGATTTAGTTCCAACATTTTCTTCTTGGTAGTGTGTGTTCTTTAAATAGCTTTTCCTAGCTTTCAGTTATTGAAATTTTATTTTGACTCTCCTTCTTGGCAACAACCCTTCATAGGATTCCTCTTGATTGCTATTTTAGCCAATTCTATCTCCCATCCATAACCAACTCCTTTGGTTTTAATCAAGTTGTAGAGTTTGTATGGTTTTTAAACTTTAGTGCATGTGATGTGAGGCATGGGAGTTTCATTTATTTTGCATGGCCAAATTTCTCTTATTTTTTTTATAATTATTTAAATTTTCATATATTTTCTTGAATTCTCACATTATATTTCAAATACATGCACATGAGAAAATTTAAATAAGTAAGAAGGAAAATTAATAAAAATTCTACAATTTAATCAAATAATCATGTGATAAAATACCTTAAAAAAATGATATTTTAAAGACCTATCACTCATGTATGTGTATACACAAGAGTTGTTCAAATTTAGGAAAGGGGGTAAGGCTTCTTCAAAGTATAGTAATAATCCGCCATTGATTGGTATATGTGAAGTGTCATTGAAGAGAAGTTTGATTCATGATGAATTATGCAAAAATGCTATCTGCTATGCTTATTAAATATGTAAATTCGCATGGATCATCAAAGTGCTGTGCCTTTTGTAAATGAGTTCTTGAGAGGAAACATTGCAAACTAGTAGAACATAATATGTGGAAGAAGGTAATGAGGAAGATTAAAGTAGACTTTGAAGAATGAGTTTAGCGGCTGGTGACGGTGAAAAGATGAAACGAGATTGAGGAAGGGTGAGTAAAAATGAGAACAAGGTTGAAGAGAGAATTAGAGAAGATGGAGTTTTAAGGAAAATTTGAGACGTTTCCTAGATAGCCAGGAAAAGTCCTTTCCCCTAATTCGAGAATAGTAAGAATTCCTATATATAACTATCAATAATATGAGTTACATAACATAAGCATTAATTGGTGGAATGATGATAATTGACAATTACAAAAGAGTTCAAGTTTGTCCATGAGATTTTTACTTTTGGAGATAATGAATTGTGAATATAGGAGAATTGTGAATATAAAAGTCCCCTATCTATTTCTAAAAAAAAGTGTAAAACACGTAGACTTTAGAGCAAGGTTAAGAGAACTCTTTACTATATCTAGAAGATCCTAATGGTAAAGTTAACCCCAAGAATCTTCTTTTTCCTTTTTCTTCTTAGTTAAGGTGTTATTCAGTAAAGATGTTGATATTTTTCGATGAAGATATTGTTTTGTAAAAGTGTTGGTCTATGAAAGTGTTGTTCTATGAAGGAGTTATTTTGAAAAGATGATTTACAGTGTAATTTAAAGAGACAAAATATTAGTAACCAAATCAAGTATCTATATTTGCCCCATGCATGAGATTTCTTAGTAGAAGAAATTCATTTCATTAGTTTGATAAAGTTTTAAAAAATCAAATATAAATAATGTTTAGTGTTTTTCTTGAAAAGAAATTAACAAGAAAACAGATAGCACAATTGCCAAGCAAAACAATCATTTGACAGAATAGTTGCTTGGAAATATATATATATATATATATATATGTATGTGTATATATATATGTCTCATCATTATGCTATCTATTCTTACTTTTACTACAATGTGATTCTTAGTACAATATTGCGTCATGATGATTAAAAAGATCGTAGACACTTCACTTTTTGCCCCCTTCATGGAATTCTTTTGATAAAATATCAATAATTAATGAAAATATAGCATGAAATGCAATCAATTACTTGCATTCAAAGTAGTGTATGTTCTAAGCAGATAATTGTAGGCATATAAGACAAATTTCTCTAGGATATGATTGATTAAAGTAAAAATAAATTGAAAATTATTTATAGAAAAGAAAAAAGAAAAATTATGTTGTGTGGAACTTTCTGTATTTTTTTTAACAAAAGATACAAATATTTATGTTGTAAACTTGTAGGTTGTGCGCACGTATGTATTATATATTACTTAATTTTATATCTTATATATTTTATATTTTTTAAATAAAAATAAAGAAATGGGATAATGTTCTAATATATTTTATATTTTTTGAAGTAAGGCAAAAAATGTGATTCTAAAAAAATATATCTTAGAATGACAAACAAATGTAAGCGAAACATTTTTTGTAGTCATCATGCAAAAATAACATTTCTTTGGATGTTACATAAGTGTTCTTCATTAAAAAATTACACAAAAGGCTATAATAGTCAACTTTGTTTTGGAAGAACTTGTATAAAGTAGTGATAGAGGCTAGAGAAAGATCATAATAATCAACTTTCAAGGAACACTTGTATATAAAAGTATTCTAAAACTTTTTATTTTTGAAAGAAGAATGATAGAAGTGGTAAAAACCATAGTAATAGGCTTATCTTTTTGCATGAAAATACTAAAAGATTGAGACATTCATAATATTCAACTTCTTTTTAATGAAGCTTTTCTATAAAAAAAAAAATAACAAAAGTGATGTAAAGTTACAAAGATTGATCTTTCCATGGGAAGAACTTGCAAATGAAGGACAAAAGTGATGCATGAGACTAAACAATCGACTTCTCTATTAGAAAAACTTGTATAATGAGTGACAAAAGTGGTGCATGAGACCTCAAAAATTAACTTTTATATTAGAAGAACTTGATTATAATTAGAGTGACAATAAATGTGTAAAATCAGAGTAATCGACTTTTTCATTGGAAGAACCTTGCATATGAAAGAGACAAAAGTGACGAAGGAGTCACAATGTGTAATAACCTGAGAAATTCACGTACATGTTCCTAACATATTGGTGTTTTAAAATTGATATCAGATGAAGAGGAACAAAGGATAAAACATTCACTAGTTAGAATCTCTACTTGATTGCTTTGCAGGAAACAAATGACCAATTTGTTCTGATTGGACCATACTTGTTAGTAGAAGAATCCAATTGACATGTAGTAAAATTTTTGAATACTAACTCAGAGATATTTCTAACCATATATGGCACATTTTCTAGTTCACTGTGGATTAATACAGTTAAATATTTAAAGTTGCACTATGTGAAAGAAATCTACCACTCAATCTATTTGTAAAGATTTACATATAACTTTTGGTAGGAAACTACAAATGATGTGATTCAAATTATGTTGGAAAGTTAACTTAGAGATCTTTCCAACCTTGTATGGCATGCCTCTTAATTCATTGTGGATTAATATAGTTAAATATTTAAAGTATGTCATTAGATTGGAACACCTAAGGTAGCAAGTATGATTTTAGAAATTATAGAAAATTTGAAATTAAGGACTTAAGGCTACAAAGTTCATTAGTAACTTAAGTGGTATAAATAAGTGAATAGAGAAATTTTTGAAATAGACATATGATTTAAAATTTCATGTGTTTTCTAGCTAAGTAGTGAGAAATTAATTTATTTTGGAATTTGGAGCTAAATTGAATAATATTCAAGTAGATTTGGGTACTAGTGTAATTACCAAAAATTTGTAAGGGTTTAAATGAATAACAAACTCTGTATCATGTAAAAAGTGGAATAAGTGGAAATAAACATTAGAGGGCCCTAAAATTATCCCTACTTGTTAAGCTTTTAATTGCAAATTTTCCCTTGAAAAAGATACTAAGCTTCTTGAGGAAGCCAACGTTATCACTCTTTTCATTTAGAGACCAAGGCATTCGACCATTAGGGGAAAGAAAGAAGAGAAAAGGAAAGAAAGAAAAGAAATGGAAAATTAAGGAAATCTTCAAATCTATCCTAGTTTCTCTATATTAAGAGTTAGGAAACCTATCCTACTCTTGAATTTGAGTGATATGAGTGTTGGGAAGAAAGGAAATTTGGGGAAAATTGTAAGGGAAGGTACGGCCAAGCCTCCCAAGGTAAATGATTTGTGATTTTTCCTTGTTAATTTGAGGTACGTTTACTTATATATTGATTTAGGCATGGATTGTGGTTTGCATGTTGAAAATTCTTAAGGGGAAGGGTTTTGAGTTTTCGACAAAGGCAAGGTAGAAGGAAATTTTCCTAAGCTTTGGGGTTAGTGTACATATAAAATTTTCATTTGGTGGAAAAATAAATTCATCATCTTCATAAAAAAACAACACCTTCATCAATTGCATTCATGGACACTGGTTTTTCAACGTTTTCCCAATCTTGATTTACGTCATCTTTATCAAGGAAGGAATGTTCATCTACAACCCATTCTTGCATAGTGTCAATATTTTCAAGACTAATAGGGTCCAAGGCCTCTTTCTCCCTTCAAATGATCCTACAAATAGGATACTACTTACAACAAATAAAAGTGGTGATAATTAGAATATATATAAGTGATAAAACAAGACAAATTCTAGCTAGTTTCAAAATACGAAAATAAAAACAACTCATAAAAATATTTACATATTAAATGAAATTCACCTTTCTCGAAGTTTTAGATTATAATGAACAAAAACCAAGTCATTTAATCTTTTGTGCTCCAACCTATTTCACTTTTTGGAATGAATGAACTTAAAGGTACTCTAATTCCTCTCACATCCGGTTGCACTTGTACATTGATTAAGTACTTGAATTGCAAAATTTTGCAAGTTTGGGATACTATTGCCAAATTGCTCCCACCAAGCAACTATGAATAAATAAAATTAAAAAAAATGATATTACATAATTTAATTTGTTCACTAACCAATAGATAATGACTAATATGATTGTAATAAATAATGTTATATTTCGATTTAATTTTTTTTCTTAGACGAATAGCTAGAGACAATCCAAAATCACCATTAGATTTCTTATAGTCTTCATGTTGAGCACTAACTTCTTCTTATACTTCCTTTGAAGCCAATCTCATCAAAGTTATTGTGAAGCTTCTAGCAACCTCCTTTTGTTATGTGAAAGAAGGTTTAAAATAAATACCTGGATTAAGTAAGCAACCAATAGAATGCAAAAGACAATTCAGTTACTTATCTCATCTATTATTAATAACTCTTATGTAAGGTATTATTGAGATAATCTATTTTTTAGCCTTGCTTTTATTGTCCCTTTTTCCTTATCCATAACTTTATACAAATAATCCTTACTTGGTTTCTCCTCACCATCAATAGGACGAAGAACTCTCACAAGAGTTTCACTAACTATGACATATGCTGACATTGACACCAAAAGTCTTTATCTTGAAGAATAATTTCAATAATTTCTTTTCCAATATTTGTCTTTGCATAGCGTGAACCAGTCTAATTTCACTTATAAATATTTGTCAAAGCTCTTTCTTGTACTTCATTAAACATTTAATACTAAAAAAATGTGTGGCAAATCTTTTAAATGTAAGGCGACACAAATCTCTACCATTGGTGTATTCTTTTCTCATCAATGCAAGCACCTAAGCATGATTATAAATAAAACTTAGTAACTTTTTTAGCCCTTTGCATTATTTCATAATGGTAGGAAAATACCTGGGATCTGCAAAATTCTCCAACATTAAATCAATATAATGAGTTGCACAAGGAGCCCAAAAAAGGTGTTGTATTTCTACTGTATCTTGTTTCCAATAGCTTTGTAAGACGCATCATTATTAGTTATGAATTGGACAAGATTTTCTGGCCCCACATCTCGAACAATGTCATCAAACATTTTGAACAATATTTGTGCATCGTTGTGAGGCCAGATGCATCAATAGATTTGAAGAACACGGTGCCTTTTAAAGTAAATGCAAGAAAGTTGATAATAAGTTCCTGCCTTTGATTAGTCTATCCATCTACCATAAGGGAACACCCATGAGTCTTCCATAAGGCCTTGATATCAACAAAGTAGTTTTCAACCTCCTTCATAAAATCTTTTAAAAGGCTTCCCCTCTTTTAAAAGACTTCCCCTCAACTTATAATAAGTTGGTTCTTTAAAACTAGATCCCATAGTTGCAACAAAATCAATCATTGGTTGATAATAACTTCACTTGGAAGCATTAAATGGCACATTGACATCATACCACCATCTTGCCACTATCATCTTTGCTTGGAGAACAACTTCTTTTGTTTAAAGTGCACTTTTTATCGTAGGTTGAGCATCGAGAGTTATCGTTGGAGCAAAGTAATTTTAAATTTGCTTGCCTTTTCTTGAACTACCACCAATAATAGATTCTTTATGGTTTGGCTTTTTAGAAACAATAGACTGACTCATTATAGTATCATCTGCATCACTAAGACAGCAACTAAAAAGAGTTCCAATTTCATCATGAACTCTTTTTCTTCTACCTAGTTCTTTTTTTCAATTCCTCAATTAATTGCCATTGCACATCTAGAGGAGCTTTAAGACAGTTCCCAACATTTCTTGAAACTCCAGCTAAGTGTTACTTAGTCTTGTTATGCCTCCACCTTGCATATGTTTATTACAATAGAGACAAATAGTTTTGTTCCTTTTACCTAGCACTTTTTTACTATGAGCCCATGCTGGATCTTGATATTTTAAAGGAGCTGACCCAATAATATATGCATTTTCATACATGAGATAGAGTTGACCCAATAATATATGCATTTTCGTGCATGAGATAATCTTTAAAAAGAAAAAAAAACAATGTTATTTGTAGTAAAATAAGATGGCAAAAGCAAAATGAAATCCAATGAACAAACATTTGATAATAGATATCCCTCTATTTCCTCTAACTAGATGGATTTCTATTTTACAGTCAAGAGCATTCTGTTTTGAAATTGACAGCAACAGAGGATGGTGTAGATTATGGCTTGGTGGAAATTAAGCATTTTGTTTTGGGTTTCTTTTTTCAATGTATTTTAGATTGTCTTAAGTGTTTATGGTGTTGTAGTGGCTTAGAATCTTTGTTTTATTTGTTTTAGTTACATTAAATGTTGTATGTAATTCATTTAAGTGCAGGAGAAATGTTAAAAAAAAATATAAAACCAATCCTTAGTCATGAAAATACAACAAATAATCACTGTTATTTGTAGCCATTCAAGGCTTATAAACAACTTATGTTCTCTAGAAAATATCAAGCAGCCATTTAACCAATGACATGTGCATTTGTAAGCAAAACTAAACTTCTAATCCAATAACAATGAAGTATCTAATATAGGTATAGTTCATCAAGCTATAAGAAAAACAAAAATGAAGTAAATATTCAATATTGATCTCATTAAAAAAAAAAACAAGATTTATGTAAAAATAATATTTTATTTGAAAATGTTAATTTACAAACCACAATTCACATTAAAAACTAAAAAGACACAAGAACTATAAACAACTTAACTGCAATAATGCACTATATAGAGTATGAATATCCATTATCATGAAAAGTTGATATTTTAGAACCCTCAAATATAATCACATGATATTTACATGGATATTTATCTTTTTCATGTAAAAATATATTAAGATTAAAAAAAAAGATGAAAAAGAAAGTAACCTTAACCGTAGGATTGAATTGAATTCTTAAACCTTGGCTGTAAGAGCACTATGTGTGGCATTGCTTATTTCTTGAATCTTGATAGTAATAATGTTGTTGACTGTCTACAACAATAAATTTGTTTGTCATAGGAATCTCTTATAAATAACTCTTATAAATTGTTTTTTTTTTTATAATAAGCAAGGTATACCTTGTGGAAGAGTATATAAGAGTTTTTTTTAAAATCATGTCTACGCATAGCTTGTTTTGCGCATTTTTTGCTTCACGCCTTTTTCTTCTTTTACGTGTCTTAGCTCGGGCATTTTCGCTTCAAATCTTGCACTTTTTGTTTTCATGCATGACGTATATCGCGTATTTTTTCTTCAAATCCATGCATAGCCTATTTCACACACTTGTTTACTTCAGGCCTTCTTCTTTTTGTGCGTGGCTTACCTTGTGCATTTTTCACTTTAAGGCATTGCACTTTTTGTCTTCATGTATGACTTACATTGCGCACATTTCGCTTCAAGTCTATGCATAACCTACTTTGCTCATTTTTTGCTCCAGGCCTTTTTCTTCTTGTGTGTGGCTTAACTCACACATTTTTTGTTTCAAGTCTTTGCACTTTTTGTCTTCATGCATGACTTACATTGCACACTTTTCGCTTCAAGTCATGCATAGCCTACTGAATGCATTTTTCGCTTCAAGCCTTTTTCTTCTTGTGCATGGCTTATCTCGCACATTTTTCGTTTCAAACCCTTGCACTTTTTGTCTTCATGCATGACTTACATCACGCACTTTTCACTTCAAGTTCATGCATAGCCTACTTCGCGCACTTTTCACTTCAGGCCTTTTCTTCTTGTGTGTGGCTTAACTCATGCATTTTTCGCTTTAAGCTCTTGCACTTTGTTTTTATGTGTGACTTACATCGCGCATTTTTCGCTTCAAGTCCATGCATAGCCTACTTCAAGCATCTTTTACTTTAGGCCTTTTTCTTCTTGTGCGTGGCTTATCTCGCATATTTTTCACTTTAAACCCTTGCACTTTTTGTCTTCATGCATGACTTATATCGTGCACTTTTCGTTTCAAGTTCATTTGTAACCTACTTGTGCATTTTTCACTTTAGGCCTTTTTTTTCTTGTGCATGGCTTACCTCACGCATTTTTTGCTTCAAATCCTTGTACTTTTTGTCTTTATGCATGATTTACATCGCACACTTTTTGCTTTAAGTTCATACATAGTCTACTTTACACAGTTTTCGCTTCAGGCCTTTTCTTTCTTGTGCGTGGCTTACCTCGTGCATTTTTCACTTTAAACCCTTGCACTTTTAGTCTTCATGCATGATTTATATGGCACACTTTTCGCTTCTAGTCAATGCATAGCTTACTTCACACATTGTTCGTTTTGGGCCATTTTCTTCTTGTGCATGACTTACCTTACGTATTTTTCACTTCAAACCCTTGTACTTTTTGTCTTTATGCATGACTTACATCGTGCACTTTTTGCTTCAAGTCCATAAATAGTCTACTTCGCATAGTTTTCACTTCAGGCCTTTTTCTTCTTGTGCTTGGCTTACCTCACGCAATGCACTACCGTGTTCTTTGGGATGAAAATTATTTTACAGCAAAAGGAATACAATTTCTAACAAATAATCTTTCTTACACATATGCAGGATACACATGCTCTGTCTTTATTGGTGAGTGAGGTTTGCATTTGTTATATCTTTGCAATCGAAGCTTCTATCATTCCCCCACTTTCAGATCGAAAATTTCGAAATCATATTGAAATGGTAGTGAGCACATAACTTGTTGATTCCCGTAGACAGTACCAATTGTTGTTGCCTATTTACAACAATAAATATTTTGGTTGTAGGAATCTTGATCTTCATGTTTGTTTGTCTGTCAAGAACTCTGTAAAAGAGAAAACCATCAGAGGGCGTAAGGGCTTTCCTTTGCACGCTCACTTTGATGCTTAAGTTAGATAGGATTTTGGCCTTGCAAGCAAATAGAGATTAGGGTTTAAAAATGATACTCGTGACCTATTTATAAGAGTTATTTGGCGCGTAATTTTGGTTAAAACCCATAGCTTAAATAATAACCTAATGAATCTTTTATAGCCCTTCTGATTCTTCTTTCCTCTTGGTCTCAGACTACTATTAGGCTTAATATTCTTTACAAAGCACTGAGTGATTGAAAAGGCAACTTTTATGAAGTAAAGAAACTCAAAGAATAAAAGTTAAACAACATATTCTATACCGACCGAAAGTAGACATAACACCATAATCGACTGAAAATTGTCGAATCATATGAAAACAACCGGTATCACCCAAAATCGAATATGATATGAAAAACAATCATAAGTGTATTGTCTTTTGACAAAATTGGCACGTATCGACTAGTATGACTGACAGCGGTACGAAATTAACAACCATGAGAAATGCTAAGATCTCATAACTCATTTTTAAAGCATGTGTAACGATTAGCTAGGATGTAATTAAGTTGAGATGATTTAGCATTAAATTTGAGTTCAACCTGATTAAAAATATACTCAAATTGCTTGAACCTGATTCAATAACTTTTATTTATATTTTTTTAGCCACATATTACAAGAATAAAATGATAACTTAATAATTAAATATTAAAAGTATATTAAAATATTTAAATTATTAAATATTTAATTTTTTATTATTATAAAATCATTTTAATTTAAACAAATAAAAATTAACTTAAATATTATATACCGCGGCATTGTTAGAGTATTTTAAGCTTATATATAATATGTATTCCAATTAAAATTTTAGATTTACGAAAAATCACTTCTTAAAACAAATAAAAATAAAATAATTGGATTGAACGGCAAATTCAGTCCTATATTCAATTAATATAAGTTGATTTTATCGTGAAAATCAACTTAAATTTGGTTAATATTAATTAAAAAAATCCGCTTGGGAGAAGGCACACTTGAATGGCAGTGAAAGTTAAATGTTTGGCCATCTCCACCATTCAAAAAATAAGCGATGGATTGTATCCTTTCTTTCAGTCTTCACTCATCCCCTCCAAATCTTCTCTTCTGTAAAACCAACCACTTCTCCACCATAAAAGCCTCTGCAACATCCCCGCCAAAAGCCCCCAAGAAACAATCCAAATTTCGCCGTAGAAGAAACCCACCACAAATACCATTCTTTGAGAAAAACGCATTCCCGTCCTCTTTGCCTCTCCACACCAAGAACCCACATGCCATTTACAAAGACATTCAAGCATTCGCTAGGCAAAACAAGCTCAAAGAAGCCCTCGCCATTTTAGACTACGTAGATCAACAAGGCATCCCTGTTAATCCCACCACCTTCTCTTCCCTTCTTGCTGCTTGCGTTCGTTCCAAATCCTTAACCGATGGAAGACAAATCCACGCTCATATTCGAATCAACGGGCTTGAAAACAACGAGTTTTTACGTACCAAACTTGCTCATATGTACACTTCTTGTGGCTCCCTCGAAGATGCCCAAAGCGTATTCGACGAATGTATTAGCAAGAATGTTCATTCATGGAATGCTTTGCTTAGAGGCACTGTTATATCGGGTAAGAAACGGTATTTGGATGTGCTTTCTACATATTCTGAAATGAGATCGTTGGCGGTCAATTTGAATGTGTACACTTTCTCTACTGTTCTTAAGAGCTTTGCTGGTGCATCAGCATTTAGACAAGGTTTAAAGACTCATGCCCTTTTGATTAAAAATGGTTTCATTGATAGTTCAATGCTTAGGACTGGTTTGATTGACATGTACTTTAAATGTGGGAAGATTAAGCTCGCGTGCCGCGTGTTTGAGGAAACTACTGACAGAGATATTGTTTTGTGGGGGGCGATGATTGCGGGTTTTGCACATAATAGGATGCAAAGGGAAGCTTTAGATTATGTTAGATGGATGATAAGTGAAGGGATACATCTGAATTCTGTTATACTTACTACGATTCTTCCCGTGATTGGTGAAGTTTGGGCGCGGAAACTAGGGCAGGAGGTCCATGCTTATGTGGTTAAGACGAAGAATTATTCCAAGCAGTTGGTTATTCAGTCTGGTTTAGTTGATATGTATTGCAAGTGTGGTGATATGGATTCAGGCAGGCGAGTTTTTTATTGTTCCAGTGAAAGGAATGCGATTTCTTGGACTGCTTTGATGTCAGGATACGTATCAAATGGAAGGCTTGAGCAGGCTTTGAGATCAGTTGTTTGGATGCAGCAGGAAGGGTTTAAGCCTGATGTTGTTACAGTTGCCACGGTTCTTCCTGTTTGTGCAGAGTTGAAGGCTTTGAATCATGGGAAGGAGATTCATGCTTATGCTGTGAAGAATTGTTTCTTTCCCAATGTATCTATTGTTACTTCTCTGATAATTATGTACTCAAAATGCGGTGTCTTGGATTATTCTTTAAAATTGTTTAACAGTTTAGTATCAAGGAATGTAATTTCGTGGACAGCCATGATTGAGTCATATGTGGAGAGTGGGCGTTTACATGAAGCAATAAATGTGTTTAGGTCAATGCAGTTGTCAAGACACCGGCCAGATTCAGTGGCAATGGCAAGGATGCTGAATGTTTGCAGAGAGCTTAGAGCTGTAAAGTTAGGGAAGGAGATTCACGGGCAGATCTTGAAGAAAGATTTTGAGTCAATTCCTTTTGTTTCTGCAGGGATTGTCAAGATGTATGGTAGTTGTGGATCAATTACTAATGCCAAGCTAGTATTCAATGCAGTCCCTGTAAAGGGTTCTATGACATGGACTGCCATTATAGAGGCTTATGGATATAATGATCTTTGTGAAGATGCAATTAGTCTTTTTCATCAAATGATATCTGATGGTTTCTCTCCCAACCATTTCACTTTCAAAGTGGTTTTATCAATCTGCAGACAGGCTGGATTTGTGGATGAGGCTTGCCGAATATTCAGTGTAATGACTCGTAAATATAAACTCAAGGCATCTGAAGAACATTACGGTATAATAATTGAACTTCTTAATATTTTTGGTCGCTACAAGGAGGCTGAAAGATTCATGCAGATGGGTTCTCTATCATCATGAGAGAGACAGCAGAATCTTCTCATGTTTCACAATGCAGATGGGTTCTCTGAATGTAAATAATCTGTTGTAACTTAGCATATCATAGTGATTATCAGCCCAGAAAAACAAATAAATTGCTGATATATTCTTTGCTTTGCTATCAAAATAAAGATACTGACAGTTGAGGAAAACTTCTTTTCGGGGTTAGAATTTTGCAATATATATAACTTGGGACTTGTGAATGGACTATGGCGAGTAGTTATTTCAACCTCCCTTTTTCCAGAATCTGAACAGGAATATCTATGCTATAAGTATCCTTGGTTCATTGTTTATTTACATCAATTTGAATTTTCCTTGAATTAGTCTAGGTATAATTGAGTTGTATGTTGCAACCAGACTCTATGGTTGCTCGTAACTCGTAAGCTTTCAAAACTATCCTTGTAGTTTCTTTACTGAGTTTAACTAATAAGCTCTGGCGATTTTAATTGACCCAGACTAATTAGACAGGTTCATAAACCGGATTTCGGACAAGATTTAGGTCAACAGTTCTATGATAATATTTTATTATTACATAATTATTTTATTTAATTGTAATTTTAAAACATGTTTAAAAGTATTTTAATAATGGATTCAAATTAAATGAGCTTAAACTTGAGTAACCTTCATTTTGCAATTTATTTTCATGATGGAAAAATGTTTTTATCCTATATTACACGTAAAATTTAGAATAAAATTATATATATAACGTTTTACACAAAAGCAAAATTGATTTGACATGCTTTTTTCTTCTTTTAATATGTCTTTTGCTTTCTCAAAAGTTATAAAATAAAAGTAAAAGATAAAATTTTAATCATCTCATGTTAGAAAATGAACACATAATTAAAATAGAATAGAAATTAGCTTTTATCTTGTGCGATGGATGATTGATGAAAGTTTTAAATATTATTGCTGATTTAGAAACACTTAGGATTTTGATATGACTCTACATAAACTTAAGAAAAATGTAATTTTAATTAATAGCATGATTCACAATTAAGTTTTAATGTAAAATGAATCATAAGAAATCATGCAAGATACTAGAAGAATGGATGAAAACTCAAATATGCCTTTGATTTGAATGTTTAATTCATTTATGCATGTTTGATGTTTTAGTCTAACAATTTTCCTACTTTAAATGCTAGTATGGTATGCCTAGTATTCAAAGTATCGATACCCTTTATTTAAATATTGGCGAGTCTAATGTATATACCAATACTTTATTGTTACCATGAAACAAAAGCTTCATGCTCTATGCATGTATCGATACGACAGTGTTTTGTATCGATACATGTTTGTTTAAGTGTGCAAGATTTCTTCTTGAAGTATTGATGCCTAGAAGGAGTGTACCGTTACCCTTACATTTTGCTATATCTAGCGATTGAATTTTTGAGTTTACCAACGAGGTAAAATTGAATCTACATTATCAATGACTAAGAACTTAAGAGAAGCTATAAAAAGAAGCTAAGAGTTCAAGAAGAGAGCAATAGTTCCAAATCATTTGTTATACTCATCATAAAGATTCAAACAAGAAGATAGAAGGACAGAGACAGAGTCTTGTTTGTTTCAATTTTATCATCTCACTAGAAATTTCTTATTTGTACCAAAATTGTATTAATCCTACCTTATAAAGGCTTATAGATTACATATTGTAAACCCATCATATCATTGTAAGGGAAGAGTACCCTAGAGTGCTAAATTTGTACGTGTGGATTGGGCAGTGCTAAGATTTACTCCTTGAGCCAGAAAAAGGAGACATTGAAAGAGGTTTCTTCCTTGAGCCTACAAAAAGGAAGGGTAAAAGTTTTCTCCTTGAGTTTGTGAAAAAGGTAGAGTGTAAAGGTTATCCTTGAGCATTGGAAAAGGAAGGTTTTCTCCTTGAGCTTGCTAAAGGGGGAAGAGTATAGACCATCTTCATAGTGGATTTTATGAAACTCCTTAAGAGATGCTCAAGGTAAAGGATGCAAGTAAGAGTGGCCAAACCTCTATAAATCACTTGTGTACATTGTCTCTTCTCTAGACTCTTACTTTATTTATTGCTTACTTATCTAGTTTATCGATTGTTTAAGATTTAGAAATAGAAAGCATAAGCTTAAAAGTAGTCTTAAAACTGATTCACCCTCTCTCTTAATTTGTTAGTGAGCCAACAATTGGTTTCAAAGCTTGGACTCTAATGTATAGGTTTAATAGAGTAAAAATAATCCTTTTTAAGCAACCCCCTATCTGTAGAAGATCATTCCACTATTAGACCCTTGCCGTTTAATGGTAAGAATTATTCTTATTGGAAGACTAGGATAATGCTCTTTGTGAAGGTGAATGACTTTGAGCTCTGGAGAATCATAGTGAAAGGTCTTCACATCCCAGAGAAAATGATAGAGAATGTAGAATTCACCAAAACAAAGGATGAATGGGATGAAAATGATATAAAGTTGGCACAGCTCAATGCAAAGGCAATGTGTATTTTCTATTTTGCCTAAAGACCTTATGAGTATAATAGAGTTTCTTTGTGTGAAAGTACTAAAGAAATATTGGATATATTGGTTGCCATACATAAAAGAACTAATCAAGTAAAAAAGACTAAAATAGGATGTTAACACAAGATTATGAAATGTTTAGGATGAAGCTCAATGAATCTATCTGAAATGGCTAATAGATTTATTGATATTGTAAATGGTCTCAAGGGGTTAGGCAAGACCTACTCCAATATGGAGATAGTCAAGAAGATCTTGAACAGCCTCCCCAAATCATGGGAAGCAAATGTAATAGTTATAAAATAATCTAAAGATCTCAACACACTTTTTATAGATCAACTTAAGGAATCCTTACTTATGTATGAGATGAAACTCAAAAAGAGTGAAGAGACTTCCACAAAGAACCTAGGAATAGCTTTGAAGTCCTCAACTAGTGAGGATACTAGATTAGAAAAGTTTAGTAGCTTTAGGAATGAAGAATTAGAATTAGCAATGTTTGCTAGGACATTTAATAAATTCATAAATTTTAGAGCTAAGGGGTTAGATAAAAGATTACTAGGAAAGACAACTTTAGGTGTGAGTCTAGTGGAAGGGATGAAAATCCCATTATATGTTTTGAGTGCAATAGGCCAGGATACATTAGGCAAGGTAGCCCCTTGGTTAGTAAGAAAATGAGAGAAAACTAAAAAGAAAAGCTATGATTTCAACATAGAGTGATAGAGACCACTTTGAGAATGAAGAAGATAAAAAAGAGGAGGAAAATAAAATTGTAAACTTGTGTTTAATGGCTAATGAAGAATCTCATTATTCTTCTAATTTCTGTGAAACAAATGATTACTCATTTGAAGAGCTACAAGATGCATTTGATAATTGAGCAAATCAGGATATCAAAATGAATGATAGGTTTAGAAAGACAACAACCAAGCTAACTAATGAAAATGAAGACTTGACCAAAACTAAGGTTGAATTAGAAGACAAAACATGATGTCCTAGAATAGAAGAAGAAGAAGAAGAAGAAGAAGAAGAAGAATTTACATAATTTTTTCTCTAGATTATATATAGCTCAACTAAAGCTTAATCAAATATTAAAATCACAAAGGGCCTTCTTTGACAAGGATGGATTAGGATATAATCATGTTTAAAAAGAGACATATTTGAAGAAATTCCATGTTGAATAAAAAGAAGATCATAGTTCAACTTCTAGGTGTAGTAATTATCATATGATAAGACACAACTCATTTGTTTATAGATATAAAAAAACCAAATTTAGGAGTAAGATAAATTTGGTTTCTAAAGCATGCATTGAATTCAAATGATGATTTATCTAGTTGGTTGCCTAAGGAAACTAAGATTGTTGCTGTTAATCCATAAGGTCCCAAGGCAAGATGGGGTACCAAAATGTAGATAAATTTTTATGTTTTAGGCATGTGATGGAGTTCAAGATAGCAAAGAACAATGTGAAGAAGCTCACATCACAATGTACAAACAATAATTGCATAAATGAAATACTTCCTTCATCAAGTCAAATTCAAAGATAAAGTTCAATGAGGAAATGTTACTCTTATGCTAAGGAGTACTATAAGATCCTTCTTACTCAGTTAAACTCTATTTTATAAATGATCCTTATGATTGAATGAATGAATGATAGTGCAAGAATGCTTAATGCTTTTTCAAACATAATTACAGTATACTTGACAAAAAGAATGGCTTGGTGTTCTAAATTGTTATATGTGTTTCTTAACACATTTTGAAAGCCTTTATAAGTGTCTATTAGAATAGGATAGGCTAATTTGCTTGCTTGTTTTTAGAATTACATATTCTTGATTTGCTTGTTTGCTTGTGCTTTTAGTGCTTAGTAGAAATTGTGCTCTGTTTTGTTTGATTGGTTATGCTTGTTTGTTTGTTTGTTTGTTTTAATTGTTCTTGTGCTTAGAGTTTAAGATAGATCGATTGGGAAATTTGTCTTTTCCTGAATGATAATTGATACTCTTTACAAAGTATTGATACATTAGAACTAGGAACAATAAGAATTTTGAAAGTACTAATACATCTTCATGAGGTATCAATGCCGAATGAATATGTACCCATACATTTAAAATAAGTATCGATACAAAATTAAGTAAAATGTTAGATAAGACAGGCAGTAGGAGAAACTTTTAAATACCTTATATTGCTCACACAAGGAAAAAATTTTTCAAGTTTCCATTCATGGAGTGTACAACTTTCAAAAACCAACTCATTCACCTAGTCATGAGTTCCATCAAGAAAACCAAATGAAAAAAACCTTCTAAATCCTCTTCATCTAAACGAAACTGCACTAGATCTATTCCCAAAGAGTCCTTTTAATAATGCTTTTGAAATCTCGCTATTTTAACTTGATACACTAACACTTACACCACACTTCCAATAAAACCTAGACAACTCATTGATTTTGACTTCCTCAAATAGATCAATTCCTCAAACCTTTCAATTCTTGAAATGTTTGGTTAGACCAAATTTTGTGAAATCCACACGTCCATCCTGGTAAATATTCTTTGATTTTTCATTTCAAATTATAACTTAGTTTATCATCCGAGTGATATGTGCCATCTGGACTATATCCCTACTTTCCTTATGGGTTAAGAGATCATCATATCTTGAGGCTCTCTTGCCATAGCCTTTGGTATCCCTGATGAAGGAAGATATCCTTGAATATTAAGAGTGTATGAGGATAAGGTTATAAATCTTTCCATGGACAATTGCCTACTCCATATTGTCATCACCTATAATATTCGTCCCTTTGGAACCAAATATTTATTCTTCTTCGACTTGATTATTGGTGGCTTCATTCTATCCATACCGATAATAAACTCAATCTAGTGCATTTCATATTTTCAGAACTAGTTAAAATCATTAGTGGTATGGAAAACACTATAGTGTTCAGCGTGCCCTTAGGCTTGTTCATTAAATCACAAGGCATTAATACAGATTATGACAAAGGAGCAACCCCGGCTAAGAACACTAAAATTAATCTTGCTATATTCTATTGAATGGATTACAGTGAAGATGTCATCACTGGTAAATGGGTGCATCGTCGTAAAGATCCTAGAGATGTTTCTTCACTTCAATAAAAGTATGCCCTAATTTCCTTTTCTATGACTACCTCACATAAATCTCTTGTTGGATTCTATGAGCAAGGTTTACCTACTCATCCATTTCGTGAGGAAGTGGCTTTTGCATCTCTCGAATGACAAATCAATTATATCCAATCTACCATAGAATTGCAACACAAGAAGATAACGACAAGACTTAATGATCAATAGTTACAAATACAAGAAACTTGTATTCTTCTTGAGAGTTTCAAAGAACATCTCAATGATCCTCGTATATAAACATAGGCATAACTCTTCTTGAATCTTAATGGGAAAAAAACTTGTGATTCATCTTGTCTAGCTCGTTTGTGGGTTCCTTAATCAGATCTCTTTTGTGTTATAGAATAAGGGAATGTTGTATGTCTAGAAACTAGAATGTTTTCTTTTTAACCTATTAATGGTACTAAACTTTTAGATAATCAGTGCTTATCTTAGTGTCTGCCTAACATTTCATCTTAGAATCTATGGATGTCATTTTATGCGTCTTGTGTAAGAGCCTCGCCCGTTTCACCAGACCGTCGGCGAGCATCCCCTAAGCGTCCTCTCACACCCCAGGTTTACTCTTACAACATCGTCAAGGCCTCGCCTATTCTAGTGGGCTATCAACAAGCATCCCTTAGGCACTCAAGGCATTGATGCA
This sequence comes from Heritiera littoralis, assembly GCA_031772115.1. NCBI lineage: Eukaryota > Viridiplantae > Streptophyta > Magnoliopsida > Malvales > Malvaceae > Heritiera > Heritiera littoralis. Next base: position 2,205,470 of record JAPDPK010000060.1, on the reverse strand, counting down.
GAGTTCTTCAGGAGCGTTGGGACAAAGCCATGAGGTGGGCGACCGCCAAAGCGGACAATACGTGAATGGTGTGTGATGGGCGACCACCCAGCTCACGTTGTCAAGGCAAACTTGGGGAGTGTGGGACTCCTAGGGGATGCTTGCCGACGGCCCACTGGAACGGGTGAGGCTTTGACGATGTTGTAAGAGTAAACCTAGGGCGTGAGAGGATGCCTAGGGGATGCTCGCCGACGGACTGGTGAGACGGGCGAGGCTCTTACATCTTGTTTATCAAATCTCTTTAAGGGACTTTAAATTGGATTTTTGTTTGAGTGATTAAATGTTTATTAGACGCTTAGTTGTGATTTTGTACTTTCAATTTTGATTTGATAAAATTCTATTGTTTGGTTGCTGATGTATTTATGTGAGCACTTTCTCACAAAGAACTTTGAACTTGTTTAAATACTTTGAGTGGTTTGTTTGAGTTTAATTTTCTGTGTTTATGTTGTGATTTGTGGGGTTACTTAACCGATTGTGAATGTCTTTTAATTATACTTGAATCGTTTGATTGTCAATTGAATGGTAACTAAATAGTATCATACTTGTTGCATGATTGACTACTTTATTTGAATATAGTTACATGCTTTAGGTGCCTTATTGATTAAATGTTTTTTTTTTTGGTAATTGAATGGTGAATATCACTATATACTCGTTGATACGGAGCTTATTGCTCTAAATTTTCTGTGTTTGTATGATCTGTGCTTAAGCAATGAGTGTTTTGTGTGTTGTTTGCTACAATATGATGTTTATTATGCTAAATTGTTCGATTGCACTTGAATGTTCTTGATTTTTCCTGAAAACACTTTAAAAAGAGTATATTGATTGTTGATTTCATTGTGCTAAATCTAATATAAACAATATCAAACGATATTTGATCTCACTTGAGTGCTTATGGTTGAATTATATAAATAACTTTACCTACTGATGTTGATTCCATCTTTGTTGGTAATGTTGTTCAATTAGCTTTCGACATTACTTTTTGCTTGTGTGTTGTTATGTCCTATGTTCATGAGTTGATATGCTCCATGAGTTTTGGATTGTAAATGCTCAAACAATGTGATGACATAATGTATGCTTCATGTTTATTCCTCTCAAATGTCACTCATATAGTATTTATCTTGTATTTATTCCTAAAACTCTTGTCACCCTTAGGTGTTTGAAATACTTAAATCTTTTTAATATGATAGAAAACAGGAGAAAAGGAAAAGATGAATTAATCAACCCTCATGCAAAATCATCGTAATGCTTAAACTTAAGAGGAGAAATGATTTTACAAAGTTCAAATTTAAACATCAAATTGAGAGGGAGTTAGAGAAATTAGAATTAATTCATCTTATGTTTTGTCATATCAAAAAGGGGAGATGTTGACTTTGAAATACTTAGGATTTTGATATGACTCTTCATAAACTTAAGAAGAATGCAATTTTAATTAATAACATGATTCATAATTAAGCTTTAATGTAAAATGAATCATATGAAATCATGCAAGATATTTGAAGAATGGACAAAAACTAAAATATGCCTTTGAATTGAATGTTTTATTTATGTATGTATGTTTGATGTTTTAGTCTAAGAGTTTTTCAACATTGAATGCCAATATAGTATGCTTACTACCCAAAGTATCAATACACTTTAAATTTATATCAATACTTTTTATTTAAATATTGACGAGTTCGATCAATGCACTAATGCCCTATCATTACCATGAAATAGAAGCTTCATGCTCTATACTGGTTTTGACATGACTGGGTTTTGTATTGATACACATTTATTTAAGTGTGCAAGATTTCTTCATGAGGTATCAATATGCAGAAGGAACGTATCAAAACCCTTAAGTCTAGTTGCAATCGATGGTTGAATTTCCAAGTCTACCAAATGGATGAAACTTGAATCCACATTGTCAATGGCAATAACTTAAGCGAAGCTATAAATGAAAGAAGATAGGAGTTCAAGAAGAGAGCAAAAGTTCCATATCGTTTGTTATACTCATCACAAAGCTTCAAATAAGAAGATAGAAGAAAAGAGACAAAGTCTTCATTGTTTCAATTTTATTTTCTCACTTAAAATTCTTTCCTTATGCCAAAATTGTATTCATCCTACCTTATAGAGGCTTTTATAATATATATTTTAAACATATTCCATCATTATAATGGGTGAGTGACCTAGAGAGCTAAATTTGTAAGTGAGAATTGGGTAGTGTTAATGCTTACTCCTTAGCTAGAAATAATGAGACATTGTGAAAGGTTTATTCCTTGATCCTACAAAAGTGAAGGGTACAGGTTTTCTCCTTAAACTTGTGAAAAAAAAAAAGAGTGTAAAGGTTATCCTTAAGCCTTGGAAAAGGAAGGTTTTCTTCTTGAGCCTACAAAAGGGAGAAGTGAGTAAACCATTTTCATAGTGAATTTGGTGGAAATTCTTGAGAGGTGCGTAACGTAGGGGACATATTCATTTACGAGGTTGGGAATAAGCCAATTCTTTTTAGATAAGAGAGTTAGACCTATTCATTTATCTTTTGAAAAAAGGATTTTTTTGTCTTGGAAAATTATTTTTATGTTATTAACCTTATGTAGAATTTAATTTCTATTAATTATTTATTTAAACAATAATAAAGTGTTAATTCTAATTCCTCAGTTTTTCTTATTTTGAATAATAATCTTATTTGTTCTAGTTCATTGATAGATGGCTAGTAAGAAATTAAATCCTAAGATCCACATTATGCGTGGCATAAATGATGACAAAAAGCAAGTGCATCAATCTAAAATATAGAAAATCTCATCTAACTAAACTTACCTATAGCATTTATGTATGAGTCTTATAAATCCTAACAAGATACAATTGATGATCAAAGATGAGCTTTTAAGCCTACTAGTTTTCGAGTCATGGCTAACTTTTAAATCTTGTTTCTAATGAAGATGACAAAGATGTCTTTTTTGATTGGATTTGTCATTGTACCTTTAAAACTAGTACATACATATGTTTATGAACTAATGGATGTATAAACCAAATAAGGATTTGAGTACTTCATCACAATCATATATGATCACTTAAAGGTATTTGTTAATCTAATACACCATAAGTTTGAGGCCTTCGAGAAATTTAAAGCATTTAAGACTAAGTCAAAAAGACAATTAGATTTGAACATAAAGGAACTTTGATCTAACCGAGATGGTAATTATCTTTCAAGAGAATTCAGGAATTGTTTGATTGAAATGGGATTCTATCTCAGTTGATAGCTCTATGTAACAAAATAGTGTTAGTAAAGGGGGAAAAACACTTTAAGATATGGTGAGATATATACGTAACTATTCTACTTTAACTATCTCATTTTTGGGTTGTGCCTAGAAATGACAATGTACATTTGGACTTAGTTCCACCCAAATCAGTGTCTAAGACTCCAAATGAATAATGGCACGGTCGTAAACCCAATTTACGAAATATCCATATTTGAGGTACCCTAGCACATGTATTGAAACATGAGATAAGATAAAATCTCATTATGAAGCTTGCATATTTGTGGGTTATCTAAAATGCACAAAAGATTGATTCTATATTCTTGAGGATAAAAAAGTATTTGTAAGTACTCAATCTATTTTTTTAGAATAAGACTACATAGATGACTTTAAACCAAAGATCAAAGCAATTCTAGAGGAATTATCTAGTGATTGAATTAATGTTCAGCCTTCTATGCATGTTCTTATATAGAAAAAAAGCACCAATTAGAATATCAGAGTACTTTATTAGAAGAGAAATAATAACCTATACAGCCTTATACCAGTGGAAGGGTAATTAAGTTACCATTCAGTTACATGTTGGTAGGAGAATTCTTTACGGCTATCTTATACAAATAAGAACAAGATTTACTAGTTACAAGGAAGCTCTATAAGATGAGGGTGTTCAGAATTGGTTAAAAGCCATGGACTAGTAGATGAAACGTATGTATTATCTTTCAGTTCAGGTACTTGTAGAGACACTAAATAAGGTCAGACTTATTAGGCAAAGATGGATCTATAAAGGAAAAGAGAAGTATATAGAAGGTAGAAGCCTTCAAAGCTAGATTGGTAGTAAAAAGAATCAACCTAAAAAAATGGGAACCTATTTTAAGGAACCTTTTTCATTAGCTGCTACATTTAATTCCATTAGGTACTTCTTTCTTTCACTGTAGTATTAGGTTACGAAATTTAACAAACGAATGTCAAAATAGCTTTGCTTAATGGAAACCTAAAGGAAGATACATGCAAGTTGGTGAAGGTCAAGAACACTTGGTGTGCAAGTTGCAAATTTTCACTTATGGATTGATGCAAGCATCCAAATCATGGAATATAATTTTGGTTAAGTGGTAAAATCATTTAGATTCAATCAAAACATTGATAAGCCTTTTGTTTAAAAGAAAATTTAGAGAAAAGCTATACTGTTTTTGTTATTTAGTTGATATATTATCGATGGAAATGATATAGGGACATTATCAAATTGTTAGCTTTAAATTGACATATATTTTGAAATGACAAAAACTTAAGTAATCTTAAATGTTTGATTCATATTGTAAATTTGCTTTATCAATTATGATTTTCACAAACCATATTAAGTGCTTTTATGAAATATAAAACCATGATTTAATTGGTTATCTTTATTGGCTTTAATCAATTTAGAAAACATTTTTAATTATTGGTTTCAGTAATTTTCTTATGGAATTATTGAATATATTTTTAAAAAATTACTTGATAAATTTTTGGACTCAAATTCATGTTTCAAAGTCATGTTATATTTAAAAATCCTCAAAATTGGGTTTAGAATGTTTTTAGTGCCTAAAAACCTATAAAAGACAAATGAATAGTGCAAGGGATGGATCTCCTGACCAACAGGTTAGATGAATAGTGCAAGGGATTGATCCCCTGAGGGAAGGGATCGATCCCCTGAGGGAAGGGATCGATCCCCTAATGGCAGAACGCTCTTAGGAGGTAAAATTGAAGCATGGGATTGATCCCTTCATGCCAGAATGCCCAGGAAGCATGGCAAGAGGCACAAGATCGATCCCCTAAGGCATAGGATCTATCCCTTAGCACAAAAAAGTACTCCAACAGCTAGTTTTTGTGAGATACAACGGTAACTTTCAGTTTTAGCTCCATCTAAGGTCAAGAACACGTCCAAAGGACTATAAAAAGAGGCTTGGAAGCTTAAGAAAGCAAAGGGAATAGTTGAACAACAATATTCTTCATCTTCTCCATCTTTTTCAAGTCTCAACAACATTTCAAGTGCTAAAAATTCTTCACATTCTATCATTCTCATCTTCTTCATATAAAATAGCACAAATATTGTATACGTTTTATTTTGAGCTTAACCTTTGTAATCATTTGCCTATCTAGAGGTATCTCCTTGATTACACAAACTAGAAAACCTATTCACAATTTGTAAAAGGGAGTGAACCCTTGAGTGCTTTATTGTAAGTGAGGATTGGGTAGAAAGTTTTCTCCTTGAGCCATAAAAGGGAGAGGTTGTAAGGTTTCCTTCTTGAGCCCAGAAAAAGAAGGTGTAAGGTTTCCTACTTGAGCTCGAAAAAAGGAGAGGTGTAAAGGTTACTCTTGAGCCTAAGAAAAAGAGTGTAACAAATTCAAGCTAGTAGATTTGGGGAAATCCTTGGGAGCTTCTCAAGGTAGAGGACGTAGGCAAGGTTACTGAACCTCTATAAATCGATTGTGTGCATTTTTCTTTCCCTTCTCTCTTTACTTATTTGCATTTATATTGTGATTGTTCAATTGAACTTGAATTGTATGCTTGTGTAGCCTAAAGAACTTAGAAAATTCAATATAGGCTAGAGAATTTAGAAGAACCAAAAAACAAACTAAAGAGTGGCCAAAAACCGATTCACCCCCCTCTCGGTTTAGTTATAGAGCCAATACAAATCTTAAGTGTTGGTTAGCTAAATAGATTGGTATGAAAGACTTAACAAAGACAAGTTACATTCTTGAGATTGAACCTTATAGAAACTAGAAGAATTGAACTATTTTTGGTTGTCCTAAGTTGTATATATAGATATGATTTTAACTAAGATTCAACATGGAAAGTCTCAAGAGAGGATATTTTTTTCCTTTCAAACACGAAATTTTTTGAAGGACCAATCTCTTAAGACTTATGAAGACATTAAGCTTATGAGGAAGATTCCTTATGAAGAAGCTGTAGAAGTCTTATATATGTTCTGTTGTGCCTTGAACCAAATATCAATTTTGCAGTTAGAATGGTCAATTAATATTCTAGAATCTAGCTTTATGTCAAACAAGGATTCTAGGAATTCCATAATAGAAGCCAAATACTTAGTTGCATCTACTACTACAAAGTGGTTGTCTGGCTAGAACATTCATACAAGATGTTGAGGTGGTACTTGCAGCATCTACACTTATGAAGCTTTTTTGCAATGATAACAGTGTTGTGTGTTTTAAGCTTGATATTGAAAATTAATTTAGACATGTCTGGTGTGATTTCCTACACTAGTTTTGGTCTACATAAGAAGAATAGAAACATATATGACACTATGAGAGGGTGATACCACTTCTATACAGATATATGTGAATGAGGATATGGTATTGGAAGATGACTTTATTTCTTCAATTTGAGGAGATGAAAGTGGTGTAACAGCTTTATCTATCATAGGTTCATTGTTACTATTATGTAAGAAGAGTGTGTTTTAGGTTCAATTACTCTATCTTCATGCAAGGTGTTGGAAGGTGATTCAAAGTGGGAGTTCAAACTGTTTGCGTTTGTGTTTGAGGTTGTTTTTGATAAAGAATCATTTGAAAAATCGAAGATAATAGATTGTTTTACTTGATATTAGTTGATATACCACTTCATTAACATTTTTGGTTGATTGTACGTGAGGGGAAACCTAAATCCATTTATTTGCATTATGATACATGCAAAACTCTTCACTCATATCATCATATTTAGAAAGTTGTGTGAGATAAGTATATGATAAAAGATGTTCATAAAAAACTACATGCCAAGAAATGTATACTTTTTTGTCTTGTTAGATGTAAACACCTGTATATATTATGAAGTGGACTATTGCTAATTAAAACACATGGTAAGGACCAAGGTTGAAGCTTGTTGGGGGCATAATTCTAAATACGAAAGAAAACATCACCTAAAAACTTTTAAAAAAGATTAATGTGGAGGTGTTCAAAACTATCACTAGAAAGATGTATCAAAATTTTGAACCAGTGTAGGTAGTCATTAATAAAGAAAGTTGCAATTGAAAACCTCTTAATACAATACCGTAGTGGCATGTTAGCATGAATAAGCATTGTAAATGTACCTTAGTACCACCACCAAAAGTATTAGCTCCACAGAAAAGGAGAGAAGAGTCTGAGAGGTGCAAAAAAGAGATAGACAAAGAGAATGGTCGAGTGATGGTGAGGAAGGTGGCTAAGGGTGAGGTTTACGGGTATTTTTGGTTATTTATTTTTCTCCAAGGCTATAAAGTAACTTTGTAGTCGTAAAAGGCTTACCAAACATTGTAAACACTTTATGCCTAATTAAATTACAGTACAAAGTGAGTACTTCCCGCAAACCAAATGTAGCCTAAAAATTACCTAATATTTACCAACCCTTAATACTAAAAAAAACTCAATTTAGACTCATTAAACTAAACCTACACAACAACCAAATGACCACAAACATTGAAGACAAAGTTGATCAAGAAAAACAACAATAAAATCAAGATTAAGCTAGAAAATGACTAAGAAGACTAACTTAATTAAACCCTTAAATTAACTAACTAATCATGATTATAATAAGAATTAAAGACACTTTAATGAACCTTAAAACTAACCTAAACTAACCCATAATGACTGCTAGAATTAATGCCAAGAACATGAAAGAAAGATATAATGAAAACTTTAAAGTACCAAATGAAAAAACAAGTAACGCCTACCTTAATATAACCCCTATTTTGTAATTTTTTTTCCTTGATTAGAAACTTTAAGATGTTGAAAAAGATATTAAAATAGATGCAAAAAAAAGTAAATAAAAAAAATCTAAAAGGCAAATTAAAAGCTTAAAAACAGTAAATGAAAATCAAGTAAAGAAATGTGGATCAAACCCTTCACAAGAGCTATGGAGATAGTTTTTCAACTTCCTAAGTTTTCCATAAACATGGAGTTCAATCAAAAATAAAAATGGAAAGAGAGGGAGTAGAAGAAGATTGAAGTGCTAGGACTTAAAGAACACATAAACATTAAATGAAAACTTGCAAGAAAGTAGTAAAGATTAAAAGGAAATAACAAGAACACATGTAAATTTAATTAAGAAACTTAAAGAACATAAAGCAAGTAAAATGGTGGCTATTGTAAGCTATTAAAAACATGTCAATATGCATGAAAATAAAGCTAATAAACCATATGCAGCCCAATCCCTTTAATGTGGCCTACATATTACTTATATAAGCACCAAAACCAAGGCGTACAAAGATAAATCCCTATCCTAGATGGATTGGCATTCTTTGCCACTTGTTTTCATATCATTGGCTCCTCAAGGTAGATATTTTCATGTCATATAAGTCCCCACATTAGCCAGGGACACCTCACCCTTTCTAGCACATTCTTTTTTGTCTTTTATTCCACATGTGCATGCAAGGTGGCAAAGGCGTGTGTCTTCCATGTGTCGGCCATGTGTCCTATATTATTATCCACAAAGAGTGAGTAAGATGATGACATGTGGCATGCTAGGTGTCAAGGAGAGCGAGAGATGATGGATCATGCTAGACAAAAATCCACCTCCTTTTTGTCTTTAAGTGATCCAATCTTCTTTCTTACCTTTTTTTAGTCTACTTTCCACTAAATAGATTGAAATTCATCTGAAATGTATTAATGTACAAATTATGAGGAAATTAACAAGATTAGAGATTAATTAGCAAATTAAATGAGGGAATTAAATAATAATTAAGCAATTAAGCACAAAATAACTCTATTTTCATAGTTATCAACACATAATTTCTATGAACTAGACTTTTAAATATTCTAAATTTGTTCAATGCTTATGTAAATTTATTGTTTTTCACCAAAATTTTTTTACATAATCTATTAATCCTCACTATATAATTTAAATTTTTATATGAAATCTACTTTTTTGCTTTTAGTGAAGCAAAATCCATATTAGTTAATTTTAAAGTTAAACAAATAAAAAAACACAATAAATATTTTTAACTCATATAATGAGTAATAATTGAAAATATACCATGATATTCAACACACAATCACACATAAAAGCACCAACATGGTATTAGAACTACTCTCTTTAGTTTTTTGCCTAAATTCCTTTTTGGGGACTAGTGTCTAATCTTTTCTATTCCAAGCATTAAACAAACACCAACACCTTACAATAACCTTGCCTATCTCCATAAAACATCCTAGTGGAATTTCATCATGAGAAACCTTCAAAAATTGTCACATTCTCCAATCAACCTTCTCAGGTTTTGTTAAAAAATACGATTTTTTCCAACTATCCTTAGGCAACACCACCGCCACCAAAAGATTCTTCTTCTTCAGCACTTTACATGCCATTGTTGGAGTCGTTATGGGACACCACACATTAATCAAAACTTTTGCGATAAATACCCTTCTGTTCTTGGGATTGGTCAATAGCCTTTTATTCTACCACATCAATGCTCGAGCATGTCATGTGTTCCACCATGTTATCATTCAAGCTTACTAAATCAGCATCCTCCACCATGTGTCATTACCATAACAACATCACTCTACCACATGTTGCAACCACATCAATATCCTCTACCATGTGTGAGTCCCACATTAACATCATCCTTTACCACGTGTGAGTCCCATGTTAACATCATCCATCGTGTGTTAGCGACACCTTATTGACCACTACTTCAGCAATTTTGGGTTAAATCCCTATCCTTCAATATTCAATGTTCTAATTCTAGCTTTTACCTTTGTATATGACCATTTTACTTGGAAAATGAAGAAATTTGATATATTTAAGCTTAAAGGGGGGAACTCTTCTAAATTTCAGGGAATTTTTTGCATTTGGATTATCATTGGTTGCTAAAACTACCTTTAAGGGTAATACTACTCTCACTATTAATGACCTTTAGGCTTTTTCTCCCACTACGTTATTTGTTACTTTTGGTAATTCTTCTTCGCCCATTGAAGACAAAGCTGATCAAGAAAAACAACATTAAAAGCAAGATTAAGCTAAAAAAATGGCTAAGAAAACTAACTTAATTAAACCTCTAAAATTAACTAACTAATCTATGATTATAATAAGAATTAAAGCCACTTTAATAAACCTTAAAACTGACCTAAACTAACCCATAATGACTATTAGAATTAACACCAAAAACATGAAAGAAAGAATGAAAACTATAAGTTACCAAATCAAAAAACAAGTAACGCCTACCTTAATATAACTCCTATTTTGTAGTTGTTTTTTCTTTGATTGGAAACTTAAGACATTAAGTAAGATATTAAAATAAACTTGAAAAACAATAAATAAAAAATTTCTAAATAGCAAATTAAAAGCTTAAAAATAGTAAATGAAAATGAAGTAAAGAAATGTGGATCAAACCCCTTTCACAAAAGCTATGGAGGTAGTTTTTCAACCTCCTAAGCTTCTCATGAATATGAAGCTCAATTGTCACATTCTGGAAATGTGAAAGTCTTAAGCTAACCTTTTCATTTTTTTAACTTAATTTTTTACTTAGGTTGCATTCCTTCTAGTGTAGGAATCTTACATTTTTTAATAAAAATTTCGGCAGCATAAAAGCTGTAACTATCCTAACCCCCTGCATGAAAACACAATTTATATTTCTCAAATCCAACTACAATTCCCAATACAGTTCATTTTAAAGTACATATTTATAATCCCATAGCAGTTGATTTTATTTATGCTTTCTTAACCGTAACTATAAGATTCCACAAAACTTATACAACATTCATAATATCTCAATTTCCATAAATACCCATCACATCATATTGATTTATTCCTCGAAAAAACGTTTATGTACATACAATATCGACTACATCCCAAAAGTATTGTTTATATTCAAATATCTATGTTATACAGGATGTCTGGTATCAAAATAAGAGCATACCTTCTGTGTGTACATAATGTAGCCATAAGAGAGACAAGTTCCTCAGCTTACATCGTGTACGTAGCAGGCAAAAGGGATGATCACTGCAAGTAATCTAGAAAGATAGAGGGGTGAGCTTTTGTAAAGCCCAGTAAGAAATGCATTTAAAGCAGTCACAGTATCGACATATACAAAAAAATGAGATGCCATAAGAATGTATTTCATACTTTAAATCATCATATGAAATATTTAATACATATCTTTAAAATTTGTACTTGTTTCAAAGATACATCATACTTTAAAAACTTAACATCATAATTCATAAAACTTATCATAAAGTTCATGGAGACTAGGTAGGACCATATAGCCAGTACGCAGGTCATGACTAATCATCGTTCAAAGAGGGAATTAAGTACCAATGGCCATGGTAGGGGGCCGTAGACCTGATTAGGGTCGTATAGCGAACATGCACCACGAAGGACCAATATACCCATAAGGGACAGAAGCATGCATAATGTGGGCGAAAAGATGCACGACGTGGGCTAAACATACACCACAAGGGACGGGAACATGCACAATGTGGCAAGCATGACAAGCAACAACATAGACTACAGGCAGGCAATAACATAAACTACAGGAGGGCCTTAGTCTCAAATTTTTCTTACTTACTTTTACAACTTCTTAATCATAAAACATAAACTACAGGAGGGCCTTAGTCTCAAATTTTTCTTACTTACTTTTACAACTTCTTAATCATAAATTTGGTACGAAAATGGTAAGAATCGGGAGTTCCTGGGTTGTGTTAGCCAGGGATTTACCACCATAATCGCAGTCTTAGAAAACATACTTATTTACTTTCATACTTAAAACATTATTTGAACATCATTCATAGAAATCATAACGTTTGTTTTCTTAGGCATCCTTAGTTAACATAAAACATGAACTTCGATTTTAAAGCGATAAACTCTTCTTTTAGAAATTGGTTGGTACGTCCAGCTAGTTTTCAAAAACTTTGAAAATTAACTTCGGGACGTAATTCATGCTTTAAACATTTATGTATAAATTAATATGAAAGTAAGGGACACCATCACAACTTTAAATTACATCCCTTACCTATCGGATCTCGAGGTAGCAACTATCCTCAAAGTCTCGAGCGTGCCTCGGTTTGCATGCCTACACCACTTGCCACCCAAAACAATTTCGAAACCATCAATACATACTCATACCCATCTTTACATACCTTAATATATCTTAAGTAACCATAAACATCATTAGAGTTGGCCTTATTCATTAACATTTCTACTTGCTCAAGTTTATCGATAAATGTGCCATTTCGATATATTTATATTCCTTAGACTTAAACTCACCAAGCTAATGTTTTACATGTTCTTTTAACACATTACATAATACTTCAAGACTTGTTAAATTGTCAAATTCCACCATTTCGTTGTTTTCGGTTAAACCGAACTTTTCGGTATTAAACTAACACCATACAATCATCAACCAAGCAAACTTCCCAATTTTCATATAGAGCCTAGGTTGTCCAAAACATAGGCTAACCCTATAAAATCCATTTCAAAATTCTACTTTAGCCAAAATCATGCAAATTCAACATACATCAATCATATCTCAACTTCATCTTCTTCTAACAATTTTACCTTAATGTTGACCAACTTTAACCATAGATTCTTCCACTAACAATCACCCTCAACTGTAAATCAACATGTATACAACTTGTTAGCTTTAAATTGATAAGTATTTTGAAATGATAAAAACTTAAGTGATGAAAAATGTCTCACATTATATTGTAAATTTGCTTAAAAATGGACACAATGTTAGATAATCATTTGCCAAAGTTTTGGACTAAAATTTTCAATTTTGAAAGTCAAGAAAATTGAAAGAATACTTTGAACTAAAGTCAAATCACAAAAACACATCATTTTATCCCAAAACAGCCAACAAAAATGTGCAGGAAGGCTTGAGGGATCGATCCCCCATGTTGAGGGATCGAACTCCAAATGGCAGTGCACTCCCAGGTGTAGGGAACAGGCAAGGGATCGATCCCCACAGTGAAGGGATCGATCTCCAGATGGCAGATTGGGTAGGAAGGCACTTTGGAACTTAAGGATCGATCCCCTACGGCTAAGGATTGATTCCATAGCATGAAAACAGTGCCCAACAGCTAGTTTTTAAGGGTTTCAATGGGAAGAATTGCATTAAATGCTTCAACAACCGTTCCAAGCAATTGGTGGACTATAAATAGAGGAATTTATGAAGATTAAAGCAAGAACAAGCACTCAGCAACTTCTTTAAGCTTCAAGAAAGAATTCAAAGCCGAAAAAAAATCATCTTTTGTATTTGATTTGTGATATCCCACCTTGTACACACCCATTCACATTAATTTATTCAAAGGGGTGTGCTAGCCTTATAAGGTTATCTTGTAAGAGTGAGGGTAGCTTTGTAAGGGGATAGGTTGAGAAGGTTATTCCTAAGCCTTCAAAAGGAAGTGCAAGAGGTCTCACCACACCTGGAAGTGGTTTGTACTCATTCACAAGAAAAGTGGAATCAATCCCTTGACAAGAGGATCAAGGAGAGAGGACGTAGGCAAGAGTTTGGCCGAACCTCTATAAATTCTGTGTTTGCTTCTCTTCCCTTATCCTTATTTGTTAATTAAGCTCTTCAAACTCATAATTAGTAGTAAAACTGATTCATCCTTCATCTCGGTAGAGCCAATAATTGGTATCAGAGCTTGGGCTCGAGAATTGATTTAGAGTAATTTTCATTGAGCATAAACGATCTAGGTGGCTCAAAATGGTATAGCTACACCCTTAGTAGGAGAGGGGCACTTTACTGTTAGGCCACCACTCTTCAATGATGAAAATTATGCATATTGGAAGACTAGGATGATGTTATTCATTCAAGCTAATGACTATGAAGTGTGGAGAATTATTGTTAAAGGTCTCATAGTGCCTATTAAGAAAGTTGATGGGGAGGAAGTGCCAAAGAAAGAGGATGAATGGGACACAAATGATTTTAGAATGGCACAATTAAATGCTAAGGCAATGCACACATTCTTTTGTGCACTAGGTCCTAATGAGTATAATAGAGTTTCACAATGTGAAAATGCATAACAAATTTAGGATAAGCCTGCAATTACTCATAAGGGAACCACACAAGTCAAAAAGACTAAAGTAGGCATGCTCACTCAAGATTATGAACTATTCAAAATGAAGAGTGATGAAACCATTAGTGACATGTTTACTAGATTTACTGATATAATAAATGGTCTCAAGTCCTTAGGAAAAACATACTCCAATGTTGAAAAGGTAAAGAAGATTCTAAATAGCTTACCTAAATCATGGGAAGCTAAAGTTACAGGTATTGAGGAATCTAAGGACCCCATACTCTTTCTCTAAATGAACTTATGAGATCTCTACTCACCTATGAAATGAAACTCAAAAGAAATCAAAAACGTCCTAAGAAGGTTGGAGTTGCATTAAAATCCACCATAAATGAGGAATCCAAAGATGATCATGATGAAAGTGGTGATGATGAGGATTTAGAGATGGTTATGTTTGTAAAGAGGTTTAACAAATTCATGAGGAGAGCTAGTGGAAACTCTAGGAGACCCCCTAGGAGAGACTCTAGCAAAAGAGAAACAAGTAGGAAAGAAAAGGCAATTTTTTGTTATGAATGTAAAAAACCTAGTCATATTAAATTTGACTATCCTTTCTATAGAAAACAAGGTGAGAAGAAACCAAAGAAAAAGGCAATGATGGCTACATGGAGTGATAGTGACTGCTCCGATGAAGAAAATGTAGAAGAGGAAGTAGCCAACCTTTGTTTTATGGCCATTGAAGATGAAAAGGTAAAATCCCACTCATTGGATACTAATGAATATACATTTGATGAGTTGCAAGATGCATTTGATGATTTAGCAAATGAATTTGAATGCATGAATTTGAAATATAAGAAAATGATTTTAAAATTGAAAAAGGAAAATGAGATGCTCATGAATGTCAAGCTAGAATGTGAGAAGAAATTAGAAAATGCAAATCTAGAAATAGAAGAGTTAAATAAAAAGAACATTAATTTGCAAAATTCATTTTCTAGATTTTATATGTGTCAACAAAAACTTGATCATATGCTAGAGACCCAAAGAGCATTCTTTGATAAAGAATGAGTAGGTTACAATGCATCAAATAAAGAAACTGATTTCCAAAATTTTCTTGCTAAGGATGAAAAATTTATGCTGTGCACTTCATGTAATAAACTAGGACACTCCTCATAAGTATGCATGTGATAACCGCAAACTTTTCAATTATTTATTGGAAATTAATATTTAAGAAAATAGATAAGAGGAAATAAATAAATTAAAGTAAATAAATAAAATTTATTTACGAGATAGGAATATCGTTGAAATTCCCGAATTGATGAAGTGAAGAAGTGGAGAAAATTAATTTGAATAAAATTGAGGAAATTTAATTTGGATAAATGGAAATCCAAATTAAATAAGAAAAGGAGAAAAGAATATAAAATATATTTATATAATTATATATTATATAAATGTATTTTTATACAAATACATATGAATTGAAATACTATATAGTATATATTAATATACATTAGTATATATATGTATATATACTATTTAGTACAATTAAATAATACATATGTATATAAATATGATATTTTATGTATATATATATAAATATATACGTATATAAGAAAAGTAAATATTATTTACTATCAAAACTTGTATATATATATATATATATATATATATATATATGTATATATATTGTAATACAATATATATAAATACATATATATATATATGAAATACATATATTAATTCAAATAAAAATTTATATATATATATATGTATTTTGTGTATAAAATATATATATGTTAAAATATTATGTTTATATATGGTATATATAAATATAATATAGGATAATTAAAATAAAAAGAAAAAAAAATGGAAGAAATAGAATCGGGAACTCTTGATTCAGCCTTTCGTGTGGAAGCCGGCCACCGTCGGCCGGCCAAGAGAGGAAGAAGAAAAGGAGGCGAAGCCGTCGGTAACGTGAAGGAAGGCGACGATGGAAACGGGAGGAAACAGAAACGGAAACAGAAGCAAAAACCCGACGGAAGCCAAGAAGGAGAAGAGAAGAGAAAGTGGCGGTGCCGGCCAAATCAGTCACCACCACTGCCACCAAAGCTTCGCTGGAAGAAGAGGAAGACGTGGGATGCCATCGGTCAGGCGGGGAACAGCGGAGGAAGGCCAACGGAGGAGGAGAAGAAACCGAGGCAAAACCGAGTAGATCCGTCGCCGTGCCCTCGATTCGGGATGAACGGAGGCCAGATCCGGCTTCGCCGTGGTGCCGGCCAGCTGAGGCACCACCGAACCGCCGGAGAACCGGCAGCCGGCGAGGAACCGACGAGGAAGGAGGCAGACCGGTCTGAACCGGTCTGACCGAAAAAGAAGAGGAAAAAGGAAAAGGAAAAGAAAAGGAAAAGGGAAAAAGAAAAAGAAAAAGAAAAGAAAGAGAAAAAGAAAAGAAAAGAGGAAAAGAAGAAAGAGAGGAAAAAGGGAGAATTTCGGGAAATTGAAAGATTCCCGAGAATTTGGCAACTCGAAAATTACGAAAATTTTGTAAGAATTCCAGAAAATGAATTCGAGTAAAAATTTAATAAATTATGGAAAAATTCTAAAATTTAGAATTTTAATTTCCAGAAATTATTCTCGGCGATCAAGATGAGGAATCGGGAGAGATGGAGTAAGGGCGTGACCGATAAGAGGAAGTTGCCGACCTGGAAAAGGTAAGGGATGCATGTGCAGCACTATAGGGATATTCAGTCTGCATGTTTTAATTACGAAATATTTTACGGAAATATTTTATGAAATTATTATGATGAATGATTGATTGGAATTTGAAATGAAGTACTGGCTAGAAATTATAAACTGTATTTTCCGTGCAGGAGGCTAGCCAATCGGTAGCCGTTTTACTGCCGAAAAATTATCGAAAATTATTGAAAATTTCTAAAAAATTTATAAAATCATAATAAATGATTTTATTTCACGAGAAACGATTTTCAACTACGAAAATCGAGAAAATGATTATTTTTCATAAAACATGAATATAACGAAATTCATTTTAAAATATTCATGTTTTTGAAATTGGTGATAATGAGATCACCGAAAATTCTCTCGATATATGAATTATATGTGATATGAATTGGAAAATGAAAAAGGGATAAAGAGAATATTTTATAAAAGTTTTCTAAATATTCTCTCGATATATGAATTATACGTGATATGAAATGAAAGATGAAAAAGGGATAAAGTGAATATTTTATAAATATGTTCTTAAATATTCACTTGATTTATTATATAACCTTTATGGTTTTAATTATGAAATTATTATTTCTATAAATTCCATAAAGGTTTTTTGATGATGAAAAAAATACAGTTTTGAGACTAGTTAGCATCCTATCATGCTGATATGTGATATGTGATATGTGACATGTAATATGTGATATGTGATATGTAGTCCCGGCCGACACCTGATCAGTGATCCGCCGAGGACAATTATAGACTATGGCCATAGATCTGACATGATTATTTATACCCTTCGGGGTCTATAGCATGATATGAGTAACGACCCAGTGGACGGGCTGGGCGTGCGCGCCTAAGTCTCCATATATGAAAATGTTTTACATGATATGTGATAAGTTAAATGAAAGTGATTTACAACATTTTGCATAATGCTTATTTCAGTACTGATTTTAGTACTACGAGATGATTTTCATATGACATGTGATATGAACATGTAATATGTTTTCAAAAGGAAAAGAGTTTATAAGTCTAATATTCTTAATATGATTTTAAATTGAATATTAGACTATATGTGATATGAATATGAGATATGTTTTCCAAAAAGGAAAGAGGAGGAAAATAAATCTAATATTCTTATTTAATTTTTAAATTGAATATTAGATTTAAATGATATATATGTTATACGAAAAGGATTTAATAGCTGATTTTGCTATTTAAAATACTGTACTAATTATGGTTGTACAGTAAAACATGAAATGAGTTTTAAATGAGAATGATGAGAATTTAACTAATATTCTTTTCAAAGAATATATGAATATTAGTTACTTTATTTAAATG
The DNA here is from genome assembly GCA_031772115.1 of Heritiera littoralis. Taxonomy (NCBI): domain Eukaryota; kingdom Viridiplantae; phylum Streptophyta; class Magnoliopsida; order Malvales; family Malvaceae; genus Heritiera; species Heritiera littoralis. The sequence goes on along the minus strand of JAPDPK010000060.1, from coordinate 2,187,174 downwards.
CTTTATTTTATAAAAGCATTATTTTGAGGAGAATATGAAAATGTTATGAAATAAAAAGGTAAAAAAGGATTAAAATTCCAAACGAAAAGGAAATTGTTCTCTACAGTTGCTTCTAGGTTTCGGGATAAGATAGGTATTTCAAAATACCTACCTTACTCCATCTGGATCCCTAGCCGACTGTAGTATCCTTCCTACATGCGAGCTTAGAGCCCCATAGAAAAATGAAAAAGATTTTCAGCATATAGGAAGCTGAATATCAAGTATGCATATAATTCCCTTACTGAGCCATGGTTTGCTCACCCCTTAATATTAACATTTCAGGTTTTCGAGGACTAAGAGTCTGACATCTAAAGGACTTCGGCTGTGCATTTGAGGATGATGCAACAGCTTGAATTATTACATAAGGTACGATCATTTATTTTTTGTATTTAGACTTACCTATAGTACTACTTCATTATGAATTAAGATAGGGGATGTAATTCATATTATAATTTAATATGAAATTGTTAATATGTAAAAGAAAAGTAAAGTATCGCAGACAGCCCAACCATATAAGATGTATAGAATAAGGTGAAAAATAGAGTCACAGGCTGTGACAGATTTAATGGTAATAGAGCAGGGTTGGCCTGATGTCTGTCGATACTTTTGGAAAGAAAATGTGTTGAAAAGGTTAACATCCCCTGTAGTACTGTGTAGTTTAAATACATAAAGAAAATAAATGATTGTAATTTGAGTTAAGTGTTTAGAAGGGGGTGAGAATTATGAACTAAAGATGTCAAAAAGGGAAAACGGCTCAGGAATGTTAACTGAAATGGTGATCTTATAATCTAAATGAAGGTCGGTTCGTAAGGAACAGAAATGGACTCGGTGAGGGCCCCACTAGTACTTTTCTATTCGGATCGAACTGAGACCTGAAAGTGATGATATAAAGGAGGGAAATGAAATATCATCGTTAAATATACTTTAAGATCACCGATTGAAAGTATTTTGAGGAGAGAGAATATTTTTGACCAAAAATGATCAAAATATCCCTACCTCCAAAATTTTACCGGGAGTCAAAATAGACCAACAGAAGTTGAAATTGATTGATTTGACAGAGAAATTGATGATGTAAAGCTGCATTTCATGCAAAATAATCCAATTATGGATCACAATGGACTTCTCTGTCAAAATCGAACAAGATCTTAAATGGCTGATATTAGTATGAGAAAGGATACTGTCAGCACATAGATAATAAGATCTTTGGTTTAAATGTATACTGAGGAGAGAGAAATAAATGTGAAAATGACAAAAACGCCCTTATGTTGGAGTACATCTCGAATAATGATGAAACCAAGTGATTTCAAATTCCTTGATGATAATGGAATTATTAATGGCATAGAGGATGTCATATGGATAGATCGATCCCTATTATTGATTCCACTTACACTTCGATTATGGACGCGAATTGCGAGTGACCTAGTGAAAGGGCTAGGCCTTATGACGAAACCTCGAGGGTGACCCAGTGAAAGGGCTGGGCATTCTCAAAGAGGTTAGTACATATGTGTATAGGCGGACGACGAACGACGAACGGGCCGGGGCCTTATATGATGCGATCCAATAAGAGTGTATAATGGAAGGTTATAAGATGATTGGCCCGGTTATTGACGGTAAGGGCTTGAAGTATAAAGTACTGAATTGGATAATTATTTCAGGATCGTTAGATATGATGAAAAGTGAGATGATTACTGGAGATGACTGAGAAAGAGATTAGTATAGATGATGAAATCTATAGCAGTACGGTTAATCCTGGTTCTATACATTCATACTGTTTCTGAAGTATCAAACAAATATTTATAGAATCGGAATATTTTGAAATATGTTTTACAGAATGATGTACTGAGTGGAGTATATGAAATTGGAGAATACATATAAGAACAGTAAGTGAAGATAAGAGATAAGGAAGATAACAACTAACTTGAATTATTAAATGAAAATGATTGTAAAAGTAAATTACAATAATAATAAATCGATTAGCTGTGAAATGTGTAAATGAAATAGTTACACTTAATACAACATACAACTTAAGATGATTGATATGCTGTATAATATAAGGAAATAAGGGAATCAAGGCGGAGTAGGTGTTAAAATGATCTGAATATTAAATGTCTTTGCCTTGAGGATATACAGTGGAAATGATAGGACACAGAGATGAAATGTCCAAAATGATAAGAGATGAATGATTAAAGAAAGCATCAAATGTGATTCCCGATAAAATTTTCAGAGTAATATAGATTGAGAGATCGAGTTAATATTGACTTAATCGTGGATATGAAAATTTATTTCTAAGCTTATATCGGAGAATATAGAAGAATCTGAAAAGCTTAAGAAATAACTCTGGAAAAAATTGTGAATAATGAAATTCACTTATATAAGGATAATTGATAGAAATATAGATGATATGATTTGAGGATGAATTAAATGATGTAAAGGATGGAAATATGGATGAGATGAATTGAGGATGAAGTATAATGGGGTATTAAATTCCTATTAATTTATGAGTTCTTATTAAGAACAAATAATCATCTATATGGAATTGATGCCTTAAATTGATTTAATCGGAGATGTATAAAGAGTTTATAAGACCAATATCTGTACAAGGCATCACTAGATGAAAAGTTAGAAACTAGTGATCATAAGATGATAATGATTTGAACTCGATAAAATTATCACGAGTTCCTATTGAGGTTTACGAGGTTAATGAAATTCCTTATGAGATATATAAGCCTAATGAATGAGGCACCCAGATATGGATAAAATAATGATATACTGATACAGTATAAGACATCAATGGAAAATGAGCAGCATAGTGGTATAACCCCGCAAACTCTTAAAGATAGTGAATTATATGTTAAGTATGGCAAATAAAAGATTTAGCTAGACAGTATCTCTTTCTAAGATATATGATCTCGAATGACAGAACGATGTGGATCTGTCTATGATGAAGAGATAATGATTGAGATACGAAATGTACTGGGTCTAGCTAAATATTATTGCCAGTTTATGGAAGAGTTATTGGGTTAGCTACTCTGCAAATGTGACTAATAAGTAAAGAAGTTAAGGTCGGTGGACGAATAAGTGTAAAGTAAAGAAAGTATTCAAAATGTTAAAAGAGGTAATAGTGGAATATGTTATCACTAAAGAAAAGTGACTGAAATGATGATAAAGGAAAGGATGAATGTGTCATAAGAGGAAAGTACATGATGAAGAGGGAACACGAATATGAAATAGTTCCCGAATTTAAAACTAAAAGTGATTTTGTGGTTATCACATGATTATTGTTAAATGTAAGATCGAGCTAAACTCGATGGAGGAAAAGTAATCATACCTAAAGGAATAAAGAAATGATTTATATTTTTACTGCCAGTTATATAAATGGAAAAAGGATAATATATATATATATATGTATGTATACCACCCCGAAATGATGAAAAGAGTGGATTTATATGGATAATGAGGTGATTAAATTGATAATTATATATTCAATGATGAATTTAAATAATGAGGAGATTAAATTATAATTTGATTATGCCATCATGGGATCTAAATTATTAGAAGAGTATAATTTCAGGTATATTCAAAAAAAAATTAAATTAAAAATTAAAGTGATAATGAATATACCACAAGAATAAAAGAGGTAAAAAAAAAAGAATGCTACATGAAAAGACGATATGGAGAGAACATGGTTGTCTCCTGATTCAATTATGGTAAAAGATGGTAAATAGTAAAGTCTGCAAATGTGCTGCAGCATTTGTTAAAGTAAATGTGAAAAAACGAGTATTGTGGATAATGAGGAACCCAAAAGAGATACGATGATATGGAAGTGATTATAGACTGATAGTCTAGATGGAATCACTTATCCATTTTCAGGTTCTTAAAGTCTATAGTGCCATAGTCAAAATATAATGATGAAATGATGAGAATGTATGTGAAGTTCCAGTGAGCCCTATATGTGATGAGAATCTCTGAGTAGCTATACGTTTATGGGAAATAGCAAAAGGCTCTGAGATTCCAAATTTATTGACAGCATTGCTCCGTACTGATGTAAATATTTGAGCGTAGTATGAAACGCTCGAAGATATGTTGAGAGAGCGGATGCACGAGATGTGACAAGCTATTGGGACAATTGCATACTAGTAAATTATCGGTAAATGATAGTTATCAAACTATATCGACTTGGCACTAATTGAGAAAAATGGATAATGAATAGCATGAATTTGCTATTATGTGATATGAAAAGGAGTGGAAATGGATAACTCCCAATTGATAAGAAATTTAAGGGAGTATAAATATATGATAAAAGATGATATGTAATGATATAAGAGATGATTCTGATGTTGATGATATACTGGCAGTACAATATGGAAGATGATCAAAAGGTCAAGAATGATAAGTATACAAGACCCTACCACCTTACAAATTGAGTTAAATTCGGAGGACCGAATTTCTTAAGGTGGGGAGAATGTGATAACCGCAAATTTTTCAATTATTTATTGGAAATTAACATTTAAGAAAATAAATAAGAGGAAATAAATAAATTAAAGTAAATAAATAAAATTTATTTACGAGATGGGAATATCGTTGAAATTCCCGAATTGATGAAGTGAAGAAGCGGAGAAAATTAATTTGGATAAAATTGAGGAAATTTAATTGGGATAAATGGAAATCCAAATTAAATAAGAAATAAAAAGGAAAAAAATAAATTGGAAATAAGAAATGAAGGAGGAAATTGTTTTTTTTTTTTATAAATGGAAATCCAAATTAAATAAGAAAAGGAGAAAAGAATATAAAATATATTTATATAATTATATATTATATAAATGTATTTTTATACAAATACATATGTATTGAAATACTAGTATATATTAATATACATTAGTATATATATGTGTATATACTATTTAGTACATTTAAATAATACATATGTATATAAATATGATATTTTATGCTTATATATAAATATATACATATATAAGAAAAGTAAATATTATTTACTATCAAAACTTGTATATATATGTATATATATTGTAATACAATATATATAAATACATATATATATATGAAATATATATATTAATTCAAATAAAAATTTATATATATATATATATATGTATTTTGTGTATAAAAAATATATATATATGTTAAAATATTATGTTTATATATGGTATATATAAATATAATATAGGATAATTAAAATAAAAAGAAAAAAATGGAAGAAACAGAATCGGGAACTCCCGATTCTGCCTTTCGCGTGGAAGCCGGCCACCTTCGGCCGGCCAAGAGAGGAAGAAGAAAAGGAGGCGAAGTTGTCGGTGACGTGAAGGAAGGCGACCGCGATGGAAACGGGAGGAAACAGAAACGGAAACAGAAGCAAAAACCCGACGAAAGCCGAAAAGGAGAAGAGAAGAGAAAGTGGCGGTGTCGGCCAAATCAGTCGCCGCCACTACCATCGAAACTTCGCTGGAAGAAGAGGAAGACGTGGGATGCCACCGGTCAGGCGGGGAACGACGGAGGAGGAGAAGAAACCGAGGCAAAATCGAGTAGATTTGCCGCCGTGCCATCGATTTGGGATGAACGGAGGCCAGATCCGGCTTTGCCGTGGTGCCGGCCAGCTGAGGAACCACCGAACCGTCGGAGAACCGGCCGCCGGCGAGGAAGGAGGCAGACCGGTCTGAACTGGTCTGACCGGAAAAGAAGAGGAAAAAGGAAAAGGGAAAAAGAAAAAGAAAAAGAAAAAGAAAAAGAAAAGAAAGAGAAAAAGAAAAGAAAAGAGGAAAAGAAGAAAGAGAGGAAAAAGGGAGAATTTCGGGAAATCGAAAGATTCCCGAGAATTTGGCAACTCGAAAATTACGAAAATTCGGTAAGAATTCCAGAAAATGAATTTGAGTAAAAATTTAATAAATTATGGAAAAAATTCTAAAATTTAGAATTTTAATTTCCAGAAATTATTCTCGACGATTGAGATGAGGAATCGGGAGAGATGGAGTACGGGCGCGACTGATAAGAGGAAGTCGCCTACTCGGAAAAGGTAAGGGATGCATGTGCAGCATTGTAAGGATATTCAATCTGCATGTTTTAATTACGAAATATTTTACGAAAATATTTTATGAAATTATTATGATGAATGATTGATTGGAATTTGGAATGAAGTACTGGCTGAAAATTATAAACTGTATTTTACGTGCAGGAGGCTAGCTAATCGACAGTCGTATACTGCCGAAAAATTATCGAAAATTATTGAAAATTTCTAGAAAATTTATCAAATCATAATAAATGATTTTATTTCACAAGAAATGATTTCCAACTACGAAAATCGAGAAAATGATTATTTTTCATAAAACATGAATATAACGAAATTCATTTTAAAATATTCATGTTTTCGAAATTGGTGATAATGAGATCACCGAAAATTCTCTCAATATATGAATTATATGTGATATGAATTGGAAAATGAAAAACGGATAAAGAGAATATTTTATAAAAGTTTTCTAAATATTCTCTCAATAAATGAATTATACGTGATATGAAATGAAAGATGAAAAAGGGATAAAGTGAATATTTTATAAATATTTTCTTAAATATTCACTTCATTTATTATATAACCTTTATGGTTTTAATTATGAAATTATTATTTTTATAAATTCCATAAAGGTTTTCTGATGATGAAAAAAATACGGTTTTGAGACTAGTTGGCATCCTATCATGCTGATATGTATGTGATATGTGACATGTAACATGTGATATGTGATATGTAGTCCCAGCCGACACCTGATCAGTGATCTGCCGAGGACAATTATAGACTATGACCATAGATCTGACATGATTATTTATACCCTTCGGGGTCTATAGCATGATATGAGTAACGACCTAGTGGACGGGCTGGGCGTGTGTGCCTAAGTCTCCATATGTGAAAATGTTTTACATGATATGTGATAAGTTAAATGAAAGTGATTTACAGCATTTTACATAATGCTTATTTCAGTACTAATTTTAGTACTACGAGATGATTTTCATATGACATGTGATATGAACATGTAATATGTTTTCAAAAGGAAAAGAGTTTAAAAGTCTAATATTCTTAATATGATTTTAAATTGAATATTAGACTATATGTGATATGAATATGTGATATGTTTTCCAAAAAGGAAAGAGGAGGAAAATAAATCTAATATTCTTATTTTAATTTTTAAGTTGAATATTAGATTTAAATGATATATATTATACGAAAAGGATTTAATAGCTGATTTTGCTATTTATAGTACTATACTAATTATGGTTGTACAGTAAAACATGAAATGAGTTTTAAATGAGAATGATGAGAATTTAACTAATAGTCTTTTCAAAGAATATATGAATATTAGTTACTTTATTTAAATGCTTTATTTTATAAAAGCATTATTTTGAGGAGAATATGAAAATGTTATGAAATAAAAAGGTAAAAAAGGATTAAAATTCCAAACGAAAAGGAAATTGTTCTCTACAGTTGCTTCTAGGTTCCGGGACAAGATAGGTATTTCAAAATACCTACCTTACTCCATCCGGATCTCTAGCCGACTGTAGTATCCTTCCTACATGCGAGCTTAGAGCCCCATAGGAAAAATGAAAAAGATTTTCAGCATATAGGAAGCTGAATATCAAGTATGCATATAATTCCATTACTGAGCCGCGGTTTGCTCACCCCTTAATATTAACATTTCAAGTTTTCGAGGACTAAGAGTCTGACATCTAAAGGACTTCGGCTGTGCATTTGAGGACGATGCGACAGCTTGAATTATTACATAAGGTACGATCATTTATTTTCTGTATTTAGACTTACCTACAGTACTACTTCATTATGAATTAAGATAGGGGATGTAATTCATATTATAATTTAATATGAAATTGTTAATATGTAAAAGAAAAGTAAAGTGTCGCAGACAGCTCAACTATATAAGATGTATAGAATAAAGTGAAAAATAGAGTCACGGGCTGTGACAATGCACATCTAGGAAGACTATCATTAGAGGAAAAATAACTATGAAGATTTGGGTGCCCAAGCATGTTTTAAATTCAAATGATGAGTTATTAAGAATGAAATGGATCCCTAAAGGACCAAAAATTATTAGTACTAACTCTAAGGGACCCAAGAAACTTTGGGTACCTAAGATAAAAGCTTGATGTATTTGTGTGTAGGAGGAAGAGCATTGCTACAAGGCTAAGTCTAAGGAGCATTGGTACCTTGCTACAAGGCTCAAGACACATGACCGGTGACAAGAGCCAATTCAAGATCTTAAAGCCTAAAAGTGGTGGAGAAGTCACATTTGGAGACAACTCCAAAGGTCAAATTGAAGGAATTGGCTCCCTTGGTAACTCTTCCTCGCTATTGAAAATGTCTTGTATGTTAGAGGTTTAAAACATAAATTTCTTAGTATTAGTCAATTGTGTGATAAATGTTTCAAAGTTGTGTTTGATGCTTTGTGTTGTAATGTTGTTAATGCTAAAACTAATCAAATCCTTTTCATAAGACATAGACAAGGAAATATTTATAGTGTTCACTTAGATGAGCTAAATAGCAAAAATGTATGCTTTATGGCCACAAAAGAAGATGAACCTTGGTTATGGCATAGAAGACTAGGACATGCTAGCATGCATGTTTTATCCAAATTAGCTAAAAGAGACTTAGTCGTAAGATTTCCTAAACTTCAATTTGAAAACGATAAGATGTGAGGCTTTTGTAAGAGGAAAACACAAGAGAGTATCATTTTACAACCTCTAGGTCACCCCAACTCCTTCACTTAGATGTTTTTTGACCAACTAGAACCACTAGTTTAAGAGGAAAACACTATGGCTTTGTCATAGTTGATGACTACATTAAGTTCACTTGGGTGTTCTTTTTAGGTGTGAAAAATGAAGCCTTAGATAAATTCATGACTTTTTCAAAACTTGTTCAAAATGAAAAAGATTATTCTATTACAGCATTAGGAGCGATCATGGAAAAGAATTTGAAAATCTTGGTTTTGATACTTATTGTAATGAAAATGGAATTAGCCATAATTTTTCAGCTCCTAAAACTCTTCAACAAAATGGGGTACTATAGAACCTTAGAAGAAATGGCTAGAAACATGCTTTGTGAAAACAATTTGCCAAAATATTTTTGGGCTGAAGCTATTAACACTGCATGTTATGTTATAAATAGAGCTATGGTTAGGCCCATTTTAAAGAAAACCCCCTATGAGCGTTATAAAGGAAAAAGGCCTAACATAAGCTATTTCCATCCATTTGGTTGCAAATGCATTGTTTTGAACAATGGAAAAGACAATTTAGAAAAATTTGATGCAAAAAGTGATGAAGGTATTTTTCTTGGTTATTCTTTAAATTCTAAGGCATATAGAGTTTTCAACAAAAGAACACTTGTTGTAGAAGAATCAATTCATGTGATTTTTGATGAGTTAAGTTCCTCTAGTAGAAACAATCTTGATGATGAAGTAGAAATATTTAATAAACCAATAATTGATCCATCTCAAGATAAAGATGTTAGGGAACAATTAGAAGATCTTGATATAAATAAGAATGAGGAGTCATCGAAACAAGAAATAATTGAGAAAGATTCAAGATGTCCTAGAGAACTTAGTTATGTGAAGGATAATGACATTGTTGGAGATCCAAATATTGGTGTTAGAACTAGGTCAACATATAGAAATATATGTCAACATGTAGCTTTTGTATCACAATTTGAACCAAAGAATGTGTATGAGGCTTTAAAAGATGAAAATTGGATTATGGCTATGCAAGAGGAATTAAATCAATTTGAAAGAAGCAAAGTATGAACACTAGTGGAGAGACCTAAGGATCATCCAATTATTGGAACAAAATGGGTATTCAAGAATAAAATGGATGAGAATAGTATAATAGTTAGAAACAAAGCTAGATTAGTAGTACAAGGATATAGGTAAGAACAAGGAATAGACTATGATGAATCCTATGCTCCGGTAGCTAGACTAGAAGCCATTAGGATGCTACTTGCTTTTGCATGTTACAAAGATTTTAAACTATATCAAATGAATGTTAAAAGTGCTTTCTTAAATAGGTACATAAATGAAGAGGTTTTTGTTGAGCAACCTCTCGGCTTTGAAAATCCAAAGTTTCCTAATCATGTTTTCAAACTCTTAAAAGCCTTGTATGGATTAAAACAAGCTCCTAGAGCTTGGTATGAAAGACTTTCAAAATTTTTGATTGAAAAAGGTTTTGCAAGAGGCAAAGTAGACGCAACCTTGTTTATCCAATCTAAGGGTAGTGACTTATTAGTGGTTCAAATTTATGTAAATGATATCATTTTTGGATCCACAAATGATTCATTATGTAAAAATTTCTCCAAATTAATGCAAGGTGATTTTGAAATGAGCATGATAGGAGAGCTAACCTTCTTCCTAGGACTTCAAGTTAAACAATGTAAAGATGAAATTTTTATATATCAAGCTAAGTACACTAAAGACTTGCTCAAAAGATTTGGAATGGAAGAGTCTAAACCTCAATCCACCCCAATAAGCACAAATATCAAGCTTGATAAAGATAAAGGAGGAAAATGTGTAGACACTAAACTATATAGGTCTATGATTGGTTCATTGCTCTATCTCACTGCTAGTAGACCCAATATAATGTTTAGTGTATGCTTGTGTGCTAGGTTTCAATCATCTCCTAGAGAATCACACTTACAAGCTGTAAAACGATCCTTAGATACCTTAAAGACACTTCTTCCTTAGGACTATGGTATTCTAAAGATTCTACTTTTGCTTTTCATGCTTATTCCGATGCGGATTTTGGTGGTTGCAAAGTTGATAGGAAAAGTACATCCAAAACTTGGCAATTCTTAGTAAATAGACTCATTTCATGGTTCTCTAAAAAACAAAATAATGTAGCTCAATCCACAACTGAAGTTGAATATATTGCTTCCGAAAGTTACTGTGCACAAGTATTGTGGATTAAGTAACAAATGAATGACTATGGAATACAGATGAATCAAATTCCTATCAAATGTGATAATATTAGTGCTATCAACCTTACCAAAAATCCCATACAACACTCTAGAACTAAGCACATTGAAATAAGACATCATTTTATAAGAGATTATGTGCAAAAAGGTGATATTGTTTTGGACTACATAGATACCTTACACCAATTGACTGATATCTTCACAAAACCCTTAGATAAAGAGAGATTTTGCACACTTAGAGGTGAACTAAATCTCATGAATGCTCCTTGAACTAGATTGACATTCTTGGATGGCTTAAGTTGGTTGTGGTGAAAGCAAGTTAGGAATTTAGAGAATATATTGACCACTTGCTATTCATAGCCTTGACTTGCCATATTTCTCTTAGTTGCTAGGATGAACTGTTGAAATATGTGTTTGCTCATGTTCCAAATTTCATTTTGATTCCTTAATAATTAGCCCTCTTAGAAAGAATGTTGTTCTGGCATTTTCAGCACGCCCCTGTTGAAAATCACTCTTCATGTTCAAAATTTCCTCAAAAACACAACAAAATGGTTTTCAATGATTTTTCAGATTGTTTTTGTCTTTTACAAGTCACACACCATGATTTTAACTTGCTCAAATCTTGTTTTTGACTTTAAAATACTAAAAATGTGAAATTTCACTTATTTTGAAATCATTTTTCTGCATAAAAACTCAGGCAATTGACTGAGGGATCAATTTCCTGGGTTTTCGGGCCAAAACAATTGGGTTACAACTATGAGGGATCGATCCCCTTCACCATGGGATTGATCCCATAGTACCAGGCTTACGCAAAATTGCATTCTGCTTGGAAGGGATCGATCCCTTCCTTGAGGGGATCGATCCCCTCAGGCCAGAATGCACGACTCAAAGCCTTTAAACAATTGATTTTCATTTGTCTCTTCTTACTATTCATCTTCTCTATCACGCAGCCACCCTTTCCATCATCTCTTTCATCCTCAAACTACCAATCTCACTCATTTCTTCATCGATCTTCATCATTTTTCCATCATCTTCACTTCCCATCCTCATTTCCTTTCAAAACTTCATCTTTCTTGCATTTTTTTAAAAACCCATTGTGTCCAATGCCATTAACACCTAACATCTCAATTTTTATTTTTATTTTTTATCAATTTCCATCACCTCTCTTGCATTTTTCACTCATTTCATCATCTTTTACAAAAACATTTCCATTTCTTGTACGAATTCACATTCCATCTCATTTTCACATACTCCAAAACCCATTCTTTTGTCCAAACTTCTAGCCCTCACAACTTCTTATCCCTTGCATATTTCATCACTGTTTCTTGATCAACATTGTTGCCTGTGTATTAATCTGCTGAGTTGTACTATTGGGTTGGTTCAAATATTCCCATAAACTCATCCACACATCACCAAAGTAGTGCCAATCACTTGTTCGATGAAATTCCTCAACGAACTCTTCTTTTTTTTCTATCCCCCTACCTAGTCTCTCATGGCTCCTTGTGTCAAACACACTACTCAGAAACAAAAAGCCCTTGCCTCTTCCTCTTCCTTTGTACCTATTGCCTTCAATAGAGTTTTTGAAATGCGGAAGAAAAGAGTAGATTTTATGAGAAATTTGCCAATATGCGGATCAATCATTGGCGACCAATCAACTTCGAATTCTTAGAGGAAAATGGATTCCCATATCTAGCCAAGTTCGAAGCCTAACACTGGACCCATTTTCTGAAAATTAGCACTCCGGTTCCATGTAACATTGTTCAGGCATTCTTCTCCAACACTGAACAAATCATGAGTCCCAATGATAGGTGCAAGGTCATAGGGATCAAATCATTTATAATGGGAATGCATATTGAGGTTTCGAAGCAATCACTTTCTTATGCCTTTTGCATTCCCGAAGGGGGCCTTACCTTTCAGGATGCAGAGGTTCCATTGGAGTTTGCCATTGCTGACGAGCGTGCCGGTGATCTTCCTATCTTTTCGATCCTCCTCCATATCATAATCTCTTGGAATCTATGTCCATTTGGAACCAAATACTCTTAAGTTCGAAAGGTTGATCACTTTTAACTCCACCATATCCATTCACCCGATGGCATTTGACTCGACCTCCTTCATTTCATGCTACATGACTGGGTGAGAATTGTCCAAGGTGGAGCTAAGACAATTGTCTTTCCTTAGCTCTTAGCATATTACCTGCTCGACCAAGGCATTGACTGCTCGTGCGAACCTGGTGTTCTTCCAGATCTAAGTACCACTATTAACCTTGCTACGATGCATAACCTTGGGTGGTACTTACATAGGAGAGGTGATAACTTCGAATGGGAGAAGCGTCACGAACATCCAGCATCTCCCGAACATGCTCCCAAAGAGGAAGCCCTTGAGGAACCATCTTCTTCAGCACCATCGAGCTCCACATTTGCCTCTTTTGACCAGATCATGCTCATGCTTTAGTAGATTAACACCTCACAACAAACTTTCCAGCAAGACTTCACTCAGAGGTTCGATCAAATTGAAGCTCATCTTGATAGGATGGAGGAGACATAGGTTGCATTGTACAATGAGCTCTAAGATGTTCGCATGCAGCAGGACGACTTCATTGAGCAGTACCACATGACCTTCCCTAAGAGGAATTGAGTTCGATATGTCTAGAGTAGTTAGCCTAGACTAGTTAGCTTAGTTAGCCTAGACTACTTGTGACTAGTTATGCTTATGTTAAACTCGTTTGTTCTGTTTACATTGTGACTTCTTAGGATTCTGGTTCTCTATGGTACTACCTTAGTTTATGGTCCTGATTATGTTTATGTTTATATTGTTGCTTTAAATTGACAACTTCTCCATGCTGTCTATTCTTTATATATCTGATTTGTTAAGGGGGAGTTTATATCTGTGTTTTCATTTCCTATGATTTTTGTTATGACAAAAAGGGGGAGAATTAGTGCGGTGAATTTTCATAAAACTCATGCTTAAACTAAGGGGGAGCAAATCTTAAGGGGAAGTAGCATTTTTCAAATATATATTCAAAGCAAATGTACCTTAAGTTTTGTCATATTAAAAAGGGGAGATTGTTAGCTTTAAATTTATAAGAATTTTGAAATGACAAAAACTTAAGTGATGAAAAATGTGTCACATTATATTGTAAATTTGCTTTAAAATGGACACAATGTTAGAAAATCATTTGACAAAGCTTTGGACTAAAATTTTCAATTTAGAAAGTCAAGAAAACTGAAAGAATATTTTGAACTAGAGTCAAATCACAAAAACACATCATTTTATCCCAAAACAGCCAACAAAAATGTGCAAGAAGGCTTGAGGGATCGATCCCCAAATGGCAATGCACTTCCAAGTGCAGGGAACTTGCAAGGGATTGATCCCCATATGGCAGATTGGGCAGGAAGGCACTCTGGAACTTAAGGATCGATCCCTTATGGCTAAGGATTGATCCCATGGCAGGAAAACAGTGCCCAACGGATAGTTTTTGAAGGTTTCAACAGGAAGAATTGAATTAAATGATTCAACAACTGTTCCAAGCAATTGGTGGAATATAAATAGAGGCATTTATGAAGATTAAAGCAAGAATAAGCGCTCAGCAACTTCTCTAAGCTTCAAGAAAGAATTCAAAGCCAAAAAAAAAATCATCTTTTGTATTTGATTTGTGATATCCCACCTTGTAAACCACCCATTCACATTAATTTATGCTATTCAAAGGGGTGTGCTAGCCTTGTAAGGTTATCTTGTAAGAGTGAAGGTAGCTTTGAAAGGGATAGGTTGAGAAGGTTATTCCTAAGCCTTCAAAAGGAAGTGTAAGAGGTCTCACCACACCTTGAAGTGGTTTGTACTCATTCACAAGGAAGAGTGGAATCAATCCCTTGACAAGAGGATCAAAGAGAGAGGACGTAGGCAAGAGTTTGGCCAAACCTCTATAAATTCTGTGTTTGCTTCTCTTCCCTTATCCTTATTTACTACATTTGCTTCATTATTGCATAATTTGTTTTATCTGTTAATTAAGCTCTTAAAAACTCAAAATTAGTAGTAAAACTGATTCACCTCCCACCCTCTCGGTAGAGCCAACACAACTTAGAAACACCATAAACAAGCTAAAAAATCCATTAAAGAAGTAAGGAAATCACTTTTTCTCACCTTGCAAAATAGGGCAGTTCTGTCTAGATTTCTTCTCACTAACTTTTCACTAACCAAATGACCTTTTTTTGACTGAATTATTTTTTTTATGTGTATGAGACTTATGAAGGAACAATCGGTCCTTCTAGGCCAAACTCTAATTCAGCCTGGAATGTGGCCAAAAAAATCCTACAAAATGAAGTAGATGAGAACGCTTACGGAGGGGAATATCTTTCTGGTTCCTTCGACTTACAAAGACTATAATACTATTCTGGAGACTGAATTGGGTCTACTTTCTTGGGATAAAATTTCAGGCCTAAACGTCACCCCTAACCTCTTCAATTTGACCCAAAACCAAAGCCTAGCAGTGAGCAGAAAATCTGACTACTAGTTGGCATGTACCAATAAATCCATAAAAATTATTTTCTGGCCCCTTTTTGTGATTTGGCTACTTTTCAAGTGTTCTACTATGTGTCTTGTGTATTTCCATGAAATTTGGCACCGTCTTGTTTGGGAAAAATTTCCGGTTGGGCTCGTTTTACGCGATTTAGTCATTTCCAACACTAAACTGTTAAAGTTTTTGGTTTTCTTCTAAAATTCATTCAAATATCTTAACCTCAAATTTTCCACCCAAATTTAATTCTCTAAGTTAATTATACCCTATATTGACTTACCATGGGGTCAGAATAATAATTTTTTTTTTACGGATTTACGAGATTTATTCGGTTACTTGGTTAACTTTCTTGGTTTACTTCTAACTTAAAATTTTATGAACTTTTTCACTCCAAACCTTTCAATTAAATCTTCCAAACATCAAATCATACTTATTTTAATATAAATCCTAAAAAAAACACTTAAATTCAAAATCTTATCTTGAGTTTCATGCCCCGAGCTTCGTGCCCCTAATCCGAGCTCCTCGGTTCTTTTGGGCCCTACATAAACACCAAATCCATACATTGAAATTTCTTCCAGTTTTCAATTAAATAATAATATGAAAATTTTGGGGTTCACATTCTCCCTAACTTTCAGGAATTTGGTCCTCCAAATTCAGACTGGTCCATTAAACAAGTGTAAGTACTTTTCTCTCATGAGGCTCTCTAGCTCCCACTTAGCTTCCTCTGTCGTGTGGTGCTGCCAGAGAACCTTAACCAGTGGAACAGTTTTAGATCGAAGTTCCATTTACTTTCTATCAAGGATCTGAATCGGCAACTCAACATAGCTCATCTCTTCCTGAATATCCAATGGTTTGTACTTGATAACATTGGAGGGATCCGGATGATACTTCCTCAACATGGAGATATGGAAGATGTTATGTATTCTAGAAAGCTGTGCTGGCAAAGCTAACCAGTAAGAAACATCCCCAACTCTTTCCAATATCTCAAATGGACCAATGAAACGAGGACTCATCTTTCCTTTCTTTCCGAAACGCATGATACCCTTGCTCGGAGAGACTTTCACAAACACAGAGTCCCTAGCTTGAAACTCAAGTGGCCATCTACGCACATCGGCATAACTCTTTTGTCTACTTTAGGCAACCTTGAGTCTATCACAAATAATTCGAACACCCTTAGCTGCCTCTTCAAGAAGACCAGGGGCTAAAATCTTATGGTCACCCACTTCTTCCTAAGCCATTGGGGACCTACATCTCCTGCCATATAGGGTCTTGTATGGTGCCATCCCGATGCTAGTATGATAACTGCTATTATAGGCAAACTCTGCAAGGAGCAAGTGGTCATCCCATGAACCCTTAAAGTCTAGTGCACACACCCTCAACATGTCCTCTAAGGTTTGAATAGTCCGCTCGGACTGACCATCTGTCTGAGGATGGTAGGCGGTGCTCAAATGTAATTGAGATCCCATGGCTTCTTGAAAATGAGTCCAAAATTGAGAGGCGAACCTGGAATCTCTATCAAAAGTGATGCTCATAGGAGCCCTATATAACCGAGCAATCTCTCTAACATATAAGTCTGCCAATGTATTCAGTGAATCTATGCTCTTAATGGTAAGGAAGTGGGCACTCTTAGTCAATCTATCAACAATAACCCAGATTGCGTCATGACCTCCCCGGGTACTCGATAAGCCTATAATAAAATCCATCATAATTTGCTCCCATCTCTGTATAGGCACTGGTAAAGACTTAAGTAGTCTTGCCAGCTTCTGGTGCTCAACCTTAATCTGTTAACAGATCAAACAT
Organism: Heritiera littoralis; assembly: GCA_031772115.1. Taxonomy (NCBI): domain Eukaryota; kingdom Viridiplantae; phylum Streptophyta; class Magnoliopsida; order Malvales; family Malvaceae; genus Heritiera; species Heritiera littoralis. The sequence goes on along the minus strand of JAPDPK010000060.1, from coordinate 2,169,856 downwards.
TTGACCACAAACTCTACCACCTCTCGTTTCATACCAACCCACCAATACACCTTACACAGGTCATGGTACATCTTAGTGCTGCCTGGGTGCATAGTGTAGAGAGAACAATGGAACTCTCTTAAAATCCTTTGTCTCAGGGTATTATCTCTCGGAACGCATATATGGCCCTTGAACTTCAATAACCAATCATCACTGACCGTAAAATCTAACTGCAAGCCTTGCTCTGCTTGGCTAACCATGTCTAATAATCTATGATCATTTCTCTACCCCGATCTGATTTGATCTAGGATACTTAGTTCAATTTGAAGGCTAACCATAAACCCGACATCTACTGTCTCAACACTAACACTAAGCTTGGCTAACTGCTCAAGCAATTCTCATTCTCTAACCATCATAATAGAAACCATATTCTTCCTATTCAGAGCATTTACAACTACGTTCGCCTTGCCTAGGTGGTGGTACAAAATCTCACAGTCATAATCCTTAAGAAGCTTTGCCCAACGTCTCTGCCTCATATTAAGCTCCTTCTGATCAAATATATACTTCAGACTCTTATGGTCAGTGAAGATCTGGAACTTCTCACCATAAAGATAATGCCATCATATCTTTAGAGCAAAATCCATTGCAGCTAACTCTAAATCATGCGTAGGGTAGTTACGCTCATAGTCTTTAAGCTTGTGTGAACCATACGCGACTACTCTACCATGCTACATCAGCATACAACGTAGACCTTGATGGGAAGCATCACTATATATAGCGAAGCCTCTGGATCCACTCGAAATGGTCAGGACTGCTACTGTAGTCAATCTTCGCTTAAGCTCCTGAAAACTCTGCTCACACTGATCTGACCATTCAAAAGAAACCCCTTTGCGTGTAAGCCTAGTCAACGAAGTTGCAATCTGAGAAAAACCTTCAACAAACCTCTAACAGTACCTTGCCAATCCCAAGAAACTTCGAATCTCAGTCACTGTCTTCAGTCTCTCCCACTGGAGTACTACCTCAACCTTAGACGGATCAACTGACACACTATCCTTAGATACTACATAACCAAGGAAAGCTATTTGATCTAACCAAAATTCACACTTACTGAACTTCCCGTAAAGCTGCTTATCTCAAAGATTCTAGAGCACAATCTTCAGATGTTGCTCGTGCTCCTTTAGGGACTTAGAATAGATTAGAATATCATCTATAAAGACAATCACAAATTTATCCAGATACTCTTGAAACACATCATTCATCAAATTCATGAAAGCGGTAGGGGCATTGGTCAAACCGAAAGGCATCACCAAAAACTCGAAATGGCTATCTCAGGTTCTAAAGGCCATCTTAGGTACATCTTCCATCCTAATCCTCAATTGATGATAGCCTAATCTCAAATCAATCTTATAAAACACTGAAGCCCCTTTCAACTGATCAAACAAATCATCTATTCTTGGCGGGGGATACTTATTTTTAATTGTAGCCTTATTCAGTAACTTGTAGTCAATACATAACCGGAGACTACCATCTTTCTTTCCCACAAACAGTACCGAAGCACCCTACAGAGACACACTTGGTCTAATAAAACCCTTATCATGCAACTCTTGCAATTGTTTCTTTAATTCTTCTAATTCAACTAGTGCCATCCGATAGGGAAGTTTAAAGATAGGCTGGGTATCCGGTACTATATCAATAGTAAACTCCAACTCTCTTTTTGGTGATAATCCCGATAACTCATCCAAAAACACGTCAGAAAACTCACAAACCACTGGTATATCTGATATTCAGGGAGGTTCCCGACTTGTATTGGAGACAAAGGCAATATAACCTTTACACAAATAAATTCATTTGTAATTTCAAACATACAAACATTATACAACTTCACCGAACATAACATCGTATATTTTATTCCTTAATGGAAAAACATATCTCAAATTTGTCAAGTAAAAAGAAAGTTACAGTCTTATTATAGCAGTCTAGACTTGGACGATTTGTGGCTAGCCAATCCATGCCTAAGATTACATCGAAGCTATACATGTTTAATAAAACTAGATTCACTAACATTACCCTATCTCTTACCTTAATTTCACAATTCTTACGCACCATATCTATCATTTGAGATTCATACATAGGTGTGCTAATATGCAATAGGTGACCTAGAGGCTTAGGTTTTAAACGCAAATTGTGTGCAAACTATGGTGATAAAAATGAGTGCGTGGACCCTGGGTCAAACAAAACATGCGCCTTATGATTACAGACAAGAAGATTACTTCTAATAGTCTAGAAGGAGGTGTCAGCAGTCTCCCTGTCTAACATAAAAACATGCCCTTGGGTAATAGGCTTCTTACCCTTCTTAGCTGTGGTAGACCGTTTCTATGGGGCCTATCTCTGTGGAGGCTGTGTCTCTAGCTGCTGTCGTGGTGGCTCCTAAGGCTGTGGGGTCTTATCCTGCATCTGTGGGCAATCCTTGATCAAATGACCTTTTTCACCACACTTAAAACAACTGCCAGTGACCTAATGGCCTGGTCCATCATGTGTCCTACCACAATCTCTGCACCGTCTAACAACCTTCTAAGAGCCTCTGGTGATCTCGATTATATTAGTAGGAGTCTTGGGCTTATCAACCCTCGCTCGAGACTCATTAATTCTCAGTCTCTTAGGCGAACTCCGCTTTTGCTCTAATTAGGAACTCTCTGTCCTCTTGCCTTTACCCTTACTCTTACTTGTGGACCCCTACCGTGCCTACGTAATATCTAGAGCCCTTTTTATATCTTGAGCCCGTTCGAGAGCATCCTCAAACTTAGTAATACAAAACCCCAATAATCTATCTCGGATGGTTGGTCTCAATCCAGACAAAAACCTTTCGACACAACGCTCCTAATCTTTGATTGTCTCGTGGTCATATCTCATCAAGGTAGTGAATTGGTTCTCATACTCATCAATCGACATACTGCCATGTACTAAATTCAAAAAATCTGTCTGCATCTTTTTCTAGGTAGTATGGGTATCATACTGGGTCTTGAAGACTAACAGAAAGGTATCCTAACTAATCACTAGGTGTCGGGTAGTCAATTGTCTCTTAGTAGCTCTCCATTAGTGTTTTGCCTAACCCTTCAACATATCAGCATCTGTGCACCCCAAGTAATTAAAAGTTGTCTCTAGCTCTAATAACCACTCCTCAGCCTTAACTGGATCCTTAATCCCCTTAAACTCTGGGGGATTCATCTTAAGAAAGTCCCTTAATCTGCCCGCAACTTTGTCATCTTTGGGCTCTGGATGGGAGGCTGAGGAGTTAAGGGTGCCGAAAGAGCCTGTGGAGGAGGAGGTGGGGGATGCTGGAGGAGCCTGTGGATGAGAAGGTGGTGAAGTAGGTGTAGGCATTGTGGCACTTGTAGCTAAGGTGTTTGCCCAAAATGTTGAGCAAACATAGCAGTGATGTTGTCAAACCCCTCTTTCATACTTTGTTCGAGCCTGTTTATTTTGGTATTAGGCTCTCTAGCTGGGGAGTAGGTGGTGGAGGTGGTTGAGCCTGCCTCTAAGGGTGACCTCATCTCTCGCTCATGGTGTGTGATCAAATACATTATAGGTTTTAATCAAAACTTTAACAGATGTACTCAATTTATAACCAAATAAGCATAGATACTTGGGATGTAATCTTATTTGACTATCGACACTGACAGTACTAAATAACCCTTGCTCTTATACCAAGAAAGATTGTCATGTCTCGGAAATGTGAAAGTCTTAGGCTATCCTTTTCATTTTTTTTAACTTAATTTCTTACTTAGGTTGTATTCCTGCCAGTGTAGGGATCTTACATTTTTTTTTATAAAAATTTCGATAGCATAATAGCTGTAACTATCCTAACCCCTGCATGAAACATAGTTTATATTTCTCAAATCCAGCTGCAATTCTCAATACAATTCATTTCAAAGTACATATTTATAATCCCACAATAGTTGATTTTATTTATGCTTTCTTAACCGTAAATATAAGATTCCACAAAACTTATACAACATTCATAATATCTCAATTTCCATAAATACCCATCAAATCATGTTGATTTATTCCTCGAAATAACATTTACGTACATACAATATCGACTACATCCCAAAAGTATCGTTTATATTCAAATATCTGTGCTGTATAGGATGTCTGGTATCAAAATAAGTGTACAAAATGTAGCCTGAGAAGAGACGCGTCCCTCAGCCTACGTCGTGTACGCAGCAAACAAAAGGGATGATCACTACAAATAATTTAGAAAGATAAAGGGGGTGAGCTTTTGCAAAGCCTAGTAAGAAATTTATTTAAAGCGGTTACAGTATTGACATATGCAAAAAAACGAGATGCCATAAGAATGTATTTCATACTTTAAATCCTCATATGAAATCTTTAATACATATCTTTAAAATCCATACTTGTTTCAAAGATACATCATACTTTAAAAACTTAACATCATAATTCGTAAAACTTATCATAGAGTTCATGGAGACTAGGTAGGACCATATAGCTAGTATGCAGGTCATGACTAATCATCCTCTAAAGAGAGAACTAAGTACCAATGGCCATGGTAGGGGGCCGTAGACCTAATCAAGGTCATACAACGAACATGCACCACGAAGGACCAACATACCCACAAGGGACAGAAGCATGCACAATGTGGGCGAGAACATACACGACGTGGGCTAAACATACATCACAAGGGACGGGAACATGCACAATGTGGCAAGCATGACAGGCAATAACATAAACTACAAGAGGGCCTTGTCTCAAATTTTACTTACTTTTACAACTTCTTAATCATAAATTTGGTACAAAAACGGTAAGTACCGAAAGTGCTTGGGTCGTGTTAGCCAGGGATTTACCACCACAATCGCGATCTCAGAAAACATATTTACTTTCATACTTAAAACATTATTGGAAAATCATGCATAGAAATCATAAGGTTCGTTTTCTTAGGCATCTTTAGTTAACATAAAACAAGAACTTCGATTTTAAAGCGATATACTCTTCTTTCAAAAATCGGTTGGTACATCCAACTAGTTTTCGAAAACTTTGGAAATTAACTTCGGGACATAATTCATGCTTCAAACATTTATGTATAAATTAATATGAAAGTAAGGGACACCATCACCACTTTAAATTACATCTCTTACCTATTGGATTTTAGGGCAGCAACTGTCTTCAAGTCTCGGGCATGCTTCGGTTTGCATGCCTACACCACTTGCTGCCCAAAACAATTTCAAAACCATCAATACATACTCATACTCATCTTAACATACGTTAATATATCTTAAGTAACCATAAACATTATTAGAGTTGGCCTTATTCACTAACTTTTCTACTTGCTCGATTTTACCAATAAATGTGTCATTTTGATATATTAATATTCCTTAGACTTAAACTCATCAAGATAATGTTTTACATGTTCTTTTAACACTTTACATAATACTTCAAGACTTGTTAAATTGCCAAATTCCACCATTTCATTGTTTTCGATTAAACCGAATCTTAAACTAAACTTTTCGGTATTAAACTAACACCATACAATCATCAACCAAGCAAACTTCACCATTTTCATATAGAACCTAGGCTATCCAAAACATAGCGTAACACTAGAAAATCCATTTCAAAATTCTACTTTAGCCAAAATCATGCAAATTCAACATACATCAATCATATCTCAACTTCATCTTCTCCCAACAATTTTACGTTAATGTTGACCAACTTTGACCAAATATTCTTCCACCAACAATCACCCTAAGCTGTAAATCAACATGTGTACAACTTAGAAACACCATAAACAAGCTTAAAAATCCATCAAAGAAGTAAGGAAATCACTTTCTCTCACCTTGCAAAACAGGGTAGATCTGTCCAGATTTCTTCTCACTAACTTTTCACTAACCAAATGACCTTTGTTTTGGCTAAATTGTTTTTTATGTATAGGGGACTTATGGAGGAACACTTGGTCCTTTTGGCCGAACTCTAAATCTGCCTGGAATCTGGCCAAAAAAATCCCACAAGATGAAGCAGATAAGGACGCTTATGGCAGGTTGAAAGGGGAATATCTTTCTGGTTCCTTCGATTTACAGAGCCTATAATACAATTCTAGAGACTGAACTGGGTCTACTTTCTTGGGTTAAAATTTCAACCCCAAACTTCACTCCTAGCCCCTTCAATTTGACCCAAAACCAAAGCCTAGCAGAAAATCTGGCTGCTAGCTGGCCTGCACCATTAAATCCATAAAAATTATTTTTTGGCCCATTTTTGTGATTTGGCCACTTCTCAAGTGTTCTAGTATGTGTCTAGTGTATTTTTTGGTTAACTTTCTCGGTTTACTTTTAACATAGAATTTCATAAACTTTTTTCACTTCAAACCTTTCAATTCAATCTTCCAAACATCAAATTATATTTATTTTAATATAAATCCTAAAAAAAACACTTTAATTCAAAATCTTACTCGAGTTTCGTGCCCCAAGCTTCGTGCCCCTAATCCGAGCTACTCGGTTCTTCTGTGCCCTACATAAACACTAAATCCATACATTAAAATTCCTTATAATTTTCAATTAAATAATAATATGAAAATTTTGAATTTCATATCAATCAAAAACAAAAATGGAAAGAGAAGAAGGATTAAAAGAAAATTGAATTGCTAGAATTTTAAAAACACATAAACATTAAATGAAAACTTGTAAGAAATTAGTAAAGACTAAAAGGAAATAACAAGAAAGCATGTAAATTTAATTAAGAAACTTAAAGAACATAAAGCAAGTAAAATGGTAGCTGTTGTAAGCTACTAAAAACATGAAAATGTGCATGAAATAAAGCTAAAAAACCATATGCAGCCCACCCCTTTTAAAGCTCCCATCATATTACTTAAAATAGGCACCTATGCCAAGGGGTACAAGGGTAAATCCCTATCTTAGATGAGTTGATATTATTTGCCACTTGTCTTTATATCATTGGCTCCTCAAGGTAGATATTTCCACGTCATATAAGTCCCCACATTAGCCATGGACATTCACCCCTTCTAGCACTTTCTTTTTTGTCTTTCATTCCACTTGTGCATGCAAGGTAGCAAAGGCATGTGTCTTCCATGTGTTGGCCATATGTTCTTTGTTCTTATCCACCAAAAGTGAGTAGGATAATGACATGTAGCATGCTAAGTTTTAAGGAGAGAGCGAGAGATTATGAGTCATGCTATAAAACAAAAATCCACATCCTTTGTCTTTTAGTGGTCCAATTTTCTTTCTTGCCATTTTTCAGTCTACTTTCCACTAAATAGACTAAAATTCATCCGAAATTTATTTATATACAAATAATCAGGAAATCAACAAAATTAGGAGATTAATTAACAAATAAATATGGGAATTAAATAATAATTAAGCAATTAAGCACAAAATAACTCTATTTTCGTAGAGTTATCAATACGTAATTTTTATGAACTACTTAGACTTTTAAATATTCTAATTTTTGTTCAATACTTATGTAAATTTATTACTTTTCACCAAAAATTATTTTTATAAAATCTATTAATCCTCACTATATAATTTAAATTTTTATAAGAAATCTATTTTTTTTGCTTTTAGTGAAGCAAAATCCATATTGGTTAATTTTAAAGTAGAACAAATAAAAAAACACAATAAATATTTTCAACTCATATAATGAGCAATAATTGAAAATATACTATGATATTCAATAGACAATCACACATACAAGCAGCAACATGGTATCAAAATTACTCTATTTAGTTTTTCCCTAAATTCCTTTATAGGGAATTGTGTCTAATCTTTTCTACTATGGGCATTAAACAAACATGAACACCCTACAATAACCTTGCCTATCTCTATAAAGCATCCTAGTGGAATTTCATCATGAGAAACCTTCAAAAATTGTCATGTTCTCAAATCAACCTTCTCCAGTTTTGTTAAAAAAAACACGATTTTTTCCAACTATCCCTAAACAACACCACCATCGCCAAAAGATTGTTCTTGTTCAACACTTTACGTGCCATTTTCGGAGCTGATATAGGCCACTACACATCAATTAAAGCTTTTGCTATAAATGGCCTTTTGTGCCAGGGATTGGTTAATAGCCTTTTGTTCTACCACATCAATGCTTGAGTCTACCATGTGTTCCACCATTTAAGCATTCAAGCCTTCCAAATCAGCATCCTCCACCACATGTCATTAGCATAACAAAATCACTCTACCACATGTTGTTGCCACATCAACATCCTCTACCACATGTGAGTGCCATGTTAGCATCATTCGTCATGTGTTAGTGACACCTTATCGACTAGCACTTCAGCAATTTTTTGTCAAATCCCTATCCTTCAATATTCAGCGTTTTAATTCCAATTTTTACGTTTGTATCTGACCATTTTACTTTGGAAAATGGAGAAATTTGATATATTTAAGCCTAAAAGGGGAAACTCTTCTAAATTTTAGGGAAAAGTTTTTGCATTTAGATCATCACCGATTGCCAATACTCTTGGTAATACTACTCTCACTATTATTGATCTTTAGGCTTTTTCTCCCACTACATTATCTATTACTCTTGGTAATTCTTCTTAGCCCATTGATTCAACTTATAGTAACCACATGACAACAAATTCTTTCATTTTATTAACTAAAATGTCCACCTCATGTCTTTGTCCTATTTATACTACAAATGATACAAAAATGCATATTACTCCAATTGATCATGTTTCTGATTCATCTTTTAGTCTTCTTGATACCTATTGTGTCCCCAAATTATCCTTAAACCTTACTTTTTTAGGCTAATTATGTGATCTTGGTCTAATTGTTACTTTTCCTCCTTTTAGCTTTAAGATAGAGGATCCACAAACGAGAAATATTATTGGGACAAGTAGCAAGGTGGGATGGTTATTGAAGCTTCTTTTTTTTTTTTATCTATCTATTAAACAAGTCGTTACAGCCACAACAATGAATTATTCCTTGTATCAGTTGCATCTTTGTCTTCATCATGCTACGACAAGTAAACTTTGTTCTTTGAATTCTAGTGTGTTATTAAGATCTACTAATTTGAGTCTTTTTATTGTTTAGACTATCAACTTGCTAAACAACCAATTTTTTATTTCACCAATAGTTCTTTTATTTTCAATTCTTCTTTTGGTTTTGTTCATTCAAACATTTAAGGTCCTTTCCTTATCTCTTCAATAAGTGGTTATTAGTATATTGTAATATTCACTAATGACTATTCTCATTTTACATGGATTGATTTCTTTTTTTTTTTTTGGTTACATGGAAAGATAAACAGAAACTAATTCAAATTAAAATTCCTAGGAAACAACACGCCTATAGCATCAGCCTGTAACATCCCTTTCGTGCAGTCTGGAGGATCTTGTAGAAACTCGTAGTCTTCATCTAAAGAACATGCAGACTTAGCTAAGGAGTCTGCCACAAAATTGCCTTCCCTTAGTGTGTGTTGAAACCGAAAAATCCAATCTCTGTTTGCAAGGTTCCTTATGTCACGTATGAGACTCCCAAATGGGTGCACTTTTATATTAGCTGATTTGATAAGATCAATGATCACGTTGGCATCAACCTCACATATCAATGCTCTATACCCCAAATCCCATGCCAGTAACAAACCAAGACGAACCGCTTGAAGTTCTGCAGATGTGGCTGAGCAAATTCCAAGGTGTGCTCTAAAGCCACCAAGCCATTCTCCATTTGATGATCGAATCAACCCACTCTTTAAACAATGCTTTGAGTTACCTTAAATTTATATAATGTTTTCTACCATAATTAAAACTTGATTTTTCTATACTATTGAAACATTTTGAGCTGATAATGCGATGGACTGTAAAGAAACTTCTCTTCTTCAAATTTGGATCAATCATGCACCATAGTTCAAAGATTTCATCTTTATACCTCCCAACAAAATGGTAGAGATGGACATAAAAATCCTTATGTCCTTGACATAGTTCAAGCTTCCTTCTTTGGACCCATTGTCCTCAAAATTTTGAGGAGAAACTACCTTAACTACGGTGTATATATTAAACCATATTCCAACTCAACTCCTCAATAATCTCTCTTCTTTTGAACGTTTGTTTGGTAAGCCAATTTGTTTTATGCTAGATGTTTAACATGGTATCAAAGCCTAAGTTTTGTTCTATGATTTTTGCATGTTACCTCTTTTAAATTTGTCACATGGTAGGATTCTATGTCAACATCTACATGTGATGAGACCTATTAAAATGGTTTTATCACATATCTTTTAAATATTAAGTTTTTTGTGGTCTTATATTCAAGTCGAGCCCTTCCATTTATTATCACTTGCTTTTAGGTTAGATGTCTAACAATAGATATTAAAACATTTACTTACATATTTTGTTCATAATAATATATTTAAATTTAAAAATTTAAAAAAAGAATTCAATCATTGACATAATTGTTGAATCCAGTTAAAGTATAAATCTAAAAAAATTCTGCTAACTGAATTTTATTTAATAAAAATTGATAAATCGAATTTATTTAATTTAAGCTGGAACTGATTCTCATGAATGATTTAGAAAAACAAATAATATAAATTCAAATAAATTTAATTTTAAAAATGAACAGTTTAGATTTAAAATAATTCGAATCGATCATTTGAATTTAAATAATTTGAATGTGAAAATGGAATGAAACAATTACTCGTGCCCAAATGTAAATTAAACTCACCCAATTACAACTTCTAATTGAATCCTCTATCAAAAAACTCGATACCTTCTTTGGATTGCTTTCTAGATTTGTTTTTAAATTAAGGAAAGATGGATCCAAATGAAATCTGTGAGTAAAAATCATGCACCTACCAATTCACCGAATGCACTCGTTTACATTTGGGTTCTTTCCATACCACAATCTACCTACCTTTCCCGAGAATCTTAAAGAGTGAAAAACTCATTGGTGTACATTGCGTGCCAATAAAGTGGGTTAAGTACTGTCTCAGACTCGGATTAGTCAACTTTAAACATAACAACAATGATGAACACAAAAAGACATGACAGCAATCAAATTCTACTCAATCTACTTCTAGTGGCCGTAGAAATCAAAATTATCATCCATGATCTCTCCTTTTTTTTCTTTCCACCAAACTTTTTTCCCACAAATGAATTCATTGAAACATTTTTTTTGTAACTACACGTATCTTTATCTATTTTAAAGTCTAGAATTAATATTGTTCGGATCATAATGATAAACGGTAAAATTTTTCTAACAGTAACGATTTCATAATTTAAATACTGTTCAAATATCTTAAAAAAATATTTTACTTTTAATTCTTCGAATTATTTATTGGTAAATCATTAAAACATTTCTTCCAAAACAAACGAGTACTAAAACACATATTACAGACTATTTTTTATTTGTAAGATATTTTTTAGTGATTGATATTTGATCAACATCTGGAATTTAATTTTATCACTTACTTTTCAAGGAAAATATTTAGCATTAAGTGTTCAAGGCCTCCAAATCTTTTGATTAGATAGTAATTAATATCTGAATTAATTATTGATGATGAGGGTTAGGAATAATGAAGGTTTGGTGTCTGTGGCCAATACAGGAGGGGGAAAAAATCCTCATTGCCGCACGAGTCAGTTTCTCCGATTCTGCTTTCCAACTCACTTCCACATACGCAATAACCCCACAATACTATTAGTTTATCGTCAATTGACCTCTATCTTGTATGTGTATATATATATAGACACACATACTGAAGAGTCTAGCTAGAAAACAGCTGGATGTCGCTAACTTTAGCCATCGTTGCTTTTAAAAACAAGTTGAAATCACAATATTCAACCATCTTTAAAAAATGGAGTAGAAATATAAGTGCAGCGGATAGTGAAAATTAAGTATCAACAATATAATCGATTACCACGTCACGATGACCCGATTGAAAAGATCACTTTTGAATACTGATGCATCTTCCTTCGATCCCTTCAAAGAACAATAGAACAATAGAACAATAGATTCCAGCTTGATGGCAATGGCAATGCAATGGAACTTCATTTCTTGCTCTCCCAATTACCTATTATTATCTTGATGAAAAAGATGAGTTTAAAAACAAATATGAGCAATAAAAACCTGTTTTGAGTTGAATAATGTTGAAGAGAAGAAACGAAGATGCTTATACAGAATTTCCGCGTTTAGCAGGAGCAGCGGTTTCACTGTCGGTAAACCCACATATCAACGTCCATCTTAGCATAAGATAGTGTCAAAAGATCGTTTTGTTTTGTCAATCCGACATTGATTTCTGATCACACGAGTTTTTACCATGGAACACGTGTTTTCCTCTTCTATGCATCCTTCTATCTTTTTTCTTACATCCATTTTCAAAGAATTATCTTTTCCTGTCTCTTAATTACTTCTAGCTATCAATAGTTCTTTAGGAAGCAGTCGACTTGGTTGTTGGATGAAACTAGTCTAAGCAGAGCTTAAACATATATTAATCATTATAACAAAGAACACATTAGTAGGACGTGATAGTAACTTGATGTATACGGAATAATAGTAAAAAATACTCTTGATTTTTTGCACGAAATAAATATAAACTCTCAACGTTTCATCGTATGCAAAATTAATTCATAAACTTTTATTTTATTGTAAATAAATCTTAAATTTTTCAAAATCATGCAAATAAATTCAAATCCCTTAAACGACACGAACTGTCATTTGGATATCTTACGTGACAATAGAGGTAGATAACTTTGTGAGTTGCCATATAGCGTGCTACATGTACAATACAAACAGATATTAGCATCATTTAACAGATTTGAATTTAATTGTATGATTTTGAGAACTTAAAATTTTATTTATAGTAAAATAAAAGTTTATGGATTGATTTGCATACGATAAAACATTGAGAGCTTAAATCCATTTTAGGCTTAAAAGGTTAAGAGTATATTTAGTTATTAAGCCAAAAGATACTGAAACAATTATTATGTTCATATATATTATTTTAAATCAATACCAACTTAATATATACTAATTATATATGTGATCTTCATTTGCAATTATTATTTTCAATTAAGTTTCAGAAATTTAGATGATGAAATATATATAATATTGAATATGTAAGAACGTTTGTTTATAGCAAATGGTTAAAAGTTTTATGATTTCAAAAAACATCCATGTGTTCTTAATTAATGAATTTGAAAATTTACTTGAATGATTTAAATGTAGCTAGAGAGCATAAAGTTTAACAGTTAGATTAATACTAAATTGCATGAGAAAATATAAAGATGTATAAAACTCAAAAACTAATTCAATAATGGATATTTTATGATGTCATAAAATATTTAATTATTTTGAATATATATTTCTATGTGTTATAATTGGCCAAAATGATATTAAAAAACTGGATTTGTTCCAGAAAGCCATCTTTATGTATTATTACAGGAAAATAATGGTCAATCAATATTATATTTGCAGGGAACAAGCCATTATATATAACCATAAATTCACAAACATGCTTTGATAGGAAGGCTAGCTAAAAAGCTGATCGTCTACCGACAAAGAACAAAAGTTACTATAAAAAGCAATGTAATTTTTTTGGTAAATCAGTACTATTTGGGATTGCTTCTCTACCTCTAATCATCATATTTATCAATGAACAATGAACAAAATACATTGTCCACCGACTTTGCTTTCTTCAACCATGTTAATTGTAAAGCATTTATCATAAATTTTTACTAACAACAAGACAAAGATATGTATGTATATATAAAAAATAATTATTTTAGGCACTGTTAATTAATTTTTAAATTTTATAAATAAAATCAAAATAACGTATATATATTTCAAAAAATATTAAATATAAAAAATAAATAAAATGAAATATGCAAAACATTTTCGTTCCATTGTTCTTTATGCACTGTTTTAAGCGAGTTTAGAATCTATCCGGTTTCATGGGAAAAGAGAGAAGAAACCACTCCCATGTATTATATTAAGATTTTGAATGGATTAGGATATAATTAAACCAACTGCGAGAGGAAAACAGCTGCATGCCACACACAAACAAAGAGGTTACATGAATCTAAGCATCGACTAGCAAAAGACAATTTTATTTAAATAATTCTTATGCAAACGACATTATTGTCCTTTTGACTCGAATCATCATGGGCCAACTGTTGGCTTATAAACTCCTGGGATTGTCTGGGACAAGTGATCCTACAGTGCTGGTCGCTGGTGTCAGATTCTTCCCTTTGACCTTTTTCCCACAGAATTTGACTAGGACACAACAGCATGCCGAAGGGTTTTTCTTTTCTCTTTTTTGGTTCATAACATAAGGAAGTTTTTTTTTTGGTTACAACAACATAAGGTAGTTGCTATTGAGAGTTTTGGGACTACTCTGTTTATATAACATCTCATTGTTTTTGGATTTTACAAATTTGTACCTATTAGATTCAGCATAATTTGAGTTCAAATTTTATTGTATCTCGTGGGATCTGTAAGTCTGTTACTCTTTGATAATGAAAACCCGAAACTTTTTTGAGTTTGTTTCGTGATGAATTTATTTCGTGAAATTGAACTCAAGGAAAGAATTCTAATTTCATCAAACGAAGGACGAATCTTTAATAAAACGATAAACAAAAAATCAGCAAAAAAAAACCAATAATAATAATAATAAACACAAAAAAAAAACAGCGAACAGTGAGAGCCAATAACACAGAAAAGACAAAACACATTTGGGAAATAACGATTTTTTGTGTTCTTTATGTAGAAAACTATATTTTCTTTTTGGGTAGAACAATAAGAGGGATTTGGGAATATTTTTTTTTTTATTCAGTGATGGTGAAATCCACTTCGATAGTAGTTTTTTTTTTTTGGAGGGTTCCTTTTCTAAATTTACAACAATAGATAAGGTTTTTGGGTGTTTTATTTAGGAAAAGGAAGAGATGAGGTTATATGGAATTTTTTTTGGTTTCTTGACAACTAATTGTTGGTAGACTACACGTAGGTTTCTAGAGTCATGTATAAACGAATTAAAACATGATAAACAGAGTTATGCGTAGCGGAATATAAATATTTTACAACTAGAAAGCAATCCGTATTGGATCTCTTTGATCAACATTCAAAATCAATTTCATGCAATTAAACTATCGAGCTCACAAAAAGTGTTTCAGAAAAACATACCTAACACATAGATATCATAATCTACTGTTATGTTTTCATAATCAAAGACTTTGAAACCCTTTTATGCTTGCACATCAAAGTAAGGTTGTTGCAAACCAAAACCATTCAATTGTCCGATCTTTAACGGTGATCCATGAGTAACTATGGAACTTTCGAGAGGTTGTATTGTATTATGACTGTCATTATGCTAGTAGCTCAAATTCCATAAACTCACCATAATTTCTTCTCAATCTCTTGATCCTCACAATCAAGGAAGAAACATTTTTCTTCTTAAGCAAATTGAAGCAAGAGAAAAAAATAGGGAGGAGAGTGGGCGGCGCACAAGTTCTTCAAGACTTGTTGCCATTTTCACTTAGTACTTCCTTACACAATGTGACCAGCCATAATAATCTATTTATAGGCTACGGTTTACTTATAAATCTTCATTACTAGAAAAAAGTGCAGAGACTAAGTTTATGTAACGGCGTTAACTACAATTACTAAAAATGTAGAGTTTAATATCTTTAATTATGGTTTTTTAAATTTTATAACTTTTCATATTTCGGGCATTAAGACTCTAACAACATTTATATTAAAAGTGTAGTATAAAATACTAAAAGGCATATTGTACTCAATGGCGGAGCCAAAGATTTTATTCACCGGGGGCTTGATTCAAATATAATAAATTATAAAAAAATAATAACAACAGTAATAATGACAAGTAAATAAAAATATAAAATATTCATATCTAGTCATAATAATTAAAAATTTTACAATTGTCCTTAACGCGGTTTCATATTTTGAAAACGTTGCACAATAGCTTCGTTATCAATACTTTTGAACACATCTTTTTCAATGTACACAACTACACTATCATTCAACCACTGATCTCCCATTCGATTACGCAAACGAGTCTTCACGATGTTCATTGCAGAAAATGCTCTCTCTACAGTGGCAGTGGCAACTGGTAGAATCAATGCTAGTGTCAACAACAAATAAACTAAAGGATACACTTTATCCTTTCCAGTCTCAACCATTTTTACAGCAAGCTCGTCAATTCCTTTCAGTCTTGAAAACTCAGTGCTAGATCGCATATCAATAATATAAGTTTGAAGTTGAACTTAAAGTGCCAAAGGTTCCACCAGAGAAAATTCTTTCGGATAAAATTTAGCAAAATTCACTAACTTTTGTTTATCAAAAGAAGCAAATGAGTCATTTGGACTTAAACATGCCAAACAGAGTAGCAATTCGGTGTTTGCCTCATTGAAACGATTGTTTAATTGTTGAAGTTGCATATCCAAAATAGTGTAGAAGAGCTCAACTTTGTAGTGATCAAGTTTGTGACCTTGGGAGCTTTGCACTGTGATCTACCCCATGGAATGAACATATCATCCATGCTTGGAACATCAATAAGATAATCGTGACAAAAAAAAAGAGACTTGAGCAAACAAAGAATCTCATCCACTATCCCTCATCACTTGCAATTTCTGCTTACACACTTCAACTAATTTCATTGCATTCACAATATCTTGATCTTTCCTTTGTAGTGCTTGTGACAATTCATTTGTCAAGCCAAGTATCTCTTTCATCAAAAATAGACTAAATAAAAAATCAAATGAGGACATGAACTCTAACAAATATTTCGATTGAAATCTTTGCTCACTAGAGTTTGACACATCTTTTGCAACCACTTCAAACAAATCAATTAAGGATGGAAACAAAGAGATTATGCTCAATAACATACCATAATGTGAGCCCCAATGTGTATCACCAAAACGCTTCAAATTACTCTCTTGATTTTGGCCTTATCCACTTGAAAATTCACCATTATCTAATTTTTCAATAATGAAATCATAATGTTTTTCTCGAAGAATATCACGCCGTTTTGGTAATGCCCTAACAATATTAACCACATTAGCAACCATATTAAAAAATGAATTGATCTCATCATGTTTTTTTGCCACAGCCACAATCGCCAACTGCAATTGATGTGCAAAACAATGAATAAAGTATGCACATTTATTCTCCCTCAAAATGAGTGTTTTAAGACCATTCAATTCTCCTTACATATTACTAGCCCCATCATAACCCTGTCCACGTACTCTAAACATACTCAATCCATGCAAAGAAAGTAAGTCATCAAGAGCTTTCTTTAATGAGAAAGAAGTGGTACTAGTAACATGTTTAACGGCTATAAACTGTTCAATTACATGTCCTTTCTTATTCATATAACGAAACACAATAGCCATTTGCTCTTTCAAAGATATGTCACAAGATTCATCAATCAAAATAGAAAAAAAAGCATCACCCATTTCTTTAATAATTGCATTAGTAGTTTCAATGGAACATGCATTCACAATATCTTTTTGAATATCATGCGAAGTCAATTTCAGATTTTTAAGAGCATTCACCAAAGTAACCACTTTAATACTTTCATTATGATCACTAAGAAATTCCAAAAGTCGAAGAAAGTTACCGGATTACTTGAATTCTCATATTCATCATGACCTCAAAATGGAAGTCCTTGCTCTAGAAGAAATCGTACACAATCAATAGATGCAATCAAGTGAGTCTGGTATTCCTTTCGAGCTACATCAGACTGTCTGTCAAAAAATGTCTGAACATGTTGCTCTGCTTCAATAAAGCATTATACTTATTCACAGCATCGATGTGAGCACTATTATGGTGTCCAGCATGATCACCCAATCTTTCAGCTTCCTTCCAATTTGTAAATCCCATTCTAGTAAATGCATCACCTCCACCTTGTTTACCAATATTCGGCTTGAAGAGATAACAACAAAGATAAAAAGCAGCTTCTTTTGATATACTGTATTCCAACCAATTTTCGTATCGACTAAACCAAGCGGGATTGAATCGTCTCATTTGTTTTCCAAACTTCTTGTATTCAAAGTCGTGATCTTTAGGTTGGCAACTAATTTCATCTCAAATGTCAAGATGATAATCAGAAATTAGAGGTCGTAAACCAGGATCTGTGGGAAGATCGGATACATCAAACTCTACTTTTCTTTTCTTTAAACCCTTATCATCCATATTTGAAGGTGTTGCTTTTGATAATTTTATCAAATATTTCTCCATCACCAAGATTCAACAAAAACTCATTCAAAAAGTCAAATATTCAATTATGCTGTTGCAAAGCTTTGTGTGCACTGCCGGCCCATCCAAAAAGAAAAAGCTTTGTATGACGCCGTTTCCGTTTGTTGCTTTATCGTGTATATAAGCAAATAGATAAGGTTCTGTAGCCATTAGTTTCAACAGGCCTAGTTTATTTTTATTTCAATATCTTTAAAATAAATATATTATATATACTTTTTATTTTAACATCTTTAAAATAAATATATTATTCATACTTTATTTGTTGACTACTGTATGGTAAAAAGAAAACAGTAAACTATAACTCAAAAGTTAAAAAAATATAAAAACTCAAAGACTCACAAGTCAAAATTCAAGCCTAGTTTTTGAGAAAAAAAAATTTAAGTCCATGGGGGCTAAACAAACTGTAAAATATAATACAATATATTTATTATTGGCCAAACATCAGCAAAAGAACCTAAAATTTTAGGCTCAGTGGGGGCTTGAGCCCCTACTGGCCCCAAGCACCTCCGCCCCTGATTGTACTTAAATAATTACACAAATAATGCTAATTTTGGTCCAAAAGTATTCTTTTACGGCTGAAGGCCCAATGTTTCGTCTTCAAGATTCAAGTACATAAAAGTATGTAAACAGACTACAGTTTTTAGTTTCAAATGTAGTTTTTTGGGTCTCAATGCTCAATGTTCTATCTTCCAAGATTCAAGCACATTAAAAGTATATAAATAGATTATAATTTTTTTTAAACGTAGTCTTTTTGACACAAGGTTTAATGTTTTTTCTTCCAAGCTTCAAGTACTTTGAAAAATCATTTCAGTTTCAGACAAAGCTACTACTAAGTCATCTATGAAAAGACCTTTTTTTTGTTTGAAAAAATTTAACTACAAGTTTTATTTATTAATAAATTATAGTTACTATGTTTAAACGTTGTCGTTTGTACTTGATGATTTTTCTTCCAAGATTCATGTACTTTGGAAATGATTTTAGTAATATATGATATGCATTTATTGTTTGAATAAATTATGGTTTATAGTTTTAAACGTAATCTTTTGTGTTTGGTGTTTTGCCTTTGGAGATTCATATACAATAATCAAAGACTACGAGTTTTATTCAAAGCATAGTCGAATTTCTAAATAGACAACAATCATTTTATTAAATGATATAGTTTTATTTGTTTTCAATTTAAATTCCTATTAAGAAAGACTACAGTTTTTAAATGTTAACCATAGTATTTTTCTCTTTTATTTATAATTTATAAGAGGACTTAGGGTTCACTATTCAATCTTCAAAATTTTCCCTCATTCTAAAACTATTAATTTTTTTTATCTATCTCACTTTACCAAATAAAATATCATTTTCAGCTTAACCTCATTTTAAATAGAAAACCATTTTCATCAAATTACAACCTACCCTTGAAAATGTTTGTAACCAACCCTTAACGCTGTTTACTCTTTAAACCATTTTTAGTGTAACCTCATTTTGAACCAAAAAAACACATAGAAAATCATTTTCATTTTTAGATTGACTTTTATGATAGATTAAACACCAGAAAATTGCTATAACAGTGATGATTAGCCATTTCCATTTACGAATTAAGCAGTGTTATCCTTTTCCTAAGTTTATTTTTTGTTTTTTTATTTTTTGTTTTTGTTATTTATAATTTTTTTGTCATCTATTTTTATAGATTTAAAGGACATTTTTTGCTTACCTCATCTAGTTCCTACACAAAAGAGGTTCGCTTTTCAAAAAATCCTCTTTTCTATTTTTATGGTTTAATTTTTGCTAATTTTTAGTTTTAGAGTTTTATTGTTCTTATACTTTTGTTTTGTTTGCCATTGTTTTGTTTAGTTTGTCATGTTTTTGATAGTTGGTTTCTTTCCTGCTGCACATTAGCTTTCTAACCAAAAAATTAGTGTTTAAGCTATTGTAAAAGGATTTCGAAGAACATTATTGGTAGCAAATATTTCATTTCAAGTTTTGTGAGGTTAAGGTTCTTTCTCATTATTTTCTTTCATTTAAGTTATTTATATGAGTGACCTTTTTTAACTTAACAAATTTTACTATAGTGTGCATTTAATTAACATGATTCTTTGAATTTATCAGGTTTCTTTACAAAGAGTTAGACCCCATCTTGATTGAGGCGCAAATGGCATAAAAAAGTTATACGTAGTGGGTGCTTTGTCATTTTACTTGAAAGGGGTAGGTTTTCAAATTAATGGACGAAGTTCTTAATAAAATGCTCGCATTATACTAGGCAAGTTATTCATCATATTACATTGTTTATATGCATTTCATTCGCATTTCGAATGTAGAATTGTTGTTTAATGATTTTTTTTTTGTTTTTGTTCATGCTCAAACACACAATCAGAATTACACAACAAAAAATAAACAAAGAAAGACCAAAACCATATCGGATCAATTTTGATAAAAGCTCTAAAGATATCGACAACATGGTTTTCAAGCAAAGTATAGAGTCCATAATTTTTATACATTTTATAGATATATCGTAATCTCAAGACTTTAATCCCTATTTGTTCTTGTACAATGAGGCCAGATTGTTGCAAACCATAGCCGTCCAATTGTCCGGCCTCTAGCGGTATCCACACGAGTAGCTATGGACCTTTGAGAAAGACAGACTTGTGCTATGATTGTCTCTATGCTAGTGGATTGAGTTTTGTAAACTTACCACCTCTATGTGTCTTCAAGCTCTCAACAACCAAGGGAACTCCTTTTCTATACAATCTTCAAGAAGATCACAATGGAGGAGAATAGAAATTAGCACACGTAGAGAATTATTGCAATTGTGGATTTCTCTAACTTTAGTCATTAGGAGGTGGCGCTCAGCCATAACAATGTTTATATAGGCTAGGTCAAATATGTTTCATTAATTAGTACATTTACCTTTAAGCCTTTGAACTTATTTTAAATTATAATTAGATTTACCTTTACATTAAACAATTTAAGAGGCAAGGTCCAAACTTAATTAATGTAGGAACCCACTACTTAATTAAACATTTTAATTAAGCCCATTGTTTCCTAATTAATTATAATTTGCTTCAATAACTTAATTCTTCTTAATTAAACACATTTAATTAAGATCAATTATAATTCCAAAAAATAAGTTACATGGAAAATTCCAAAATTTTCAAACAAACTCAATTCAATTTAATCCAATTACTCTTATGTGTGTGACCTCTTAGGTTTTCAACATGTTGGCAATAAATTGAATCACCATTCAATTCATAAATCAAGATAGGTATTTAGCAATACATCATGACCACCCAAATGTTAGAAAATTAAAATGGTTTGACTTAACATATTAAGTGTATAGTACATCAGTGTAATTTGGTCCTTTCATCATAATATTACAAAAATCAATAAAGTATGGTGCAATATCTACTTTATACATATTTTCATTTTTATCCTTGGGCTACCAATATCAACTCAATTACTCAAATTACCTATCAAAGGACTTAAGAGTTAATATGACCAAGAATGATCGAGATACTGTCTCCTAAGTCACTCGAGGTGATGAATCCTCATCTTGACTACTCATCCACCTTCATGTGCTTCATGGCATATCTAAAATCAGCCTTTTTAGGCATTTGGCACCCAAACACATAGAGGTGAAACCGAAGTATGATAATTCACATAGAAGATGACCTGACATCTAAAATCAATAGACTATGCACACTACTGACATATGAGAGCACGATCCATAGATACTCGAGTGACACTACCCATAGAGCTTTCAAAATAGGTCATAATCAATGAACTTATTCTCTAATAAGCAACCACATGCTATCCTCATGTATCTCTATATTTCAACCGATGAGATCGGTTACTTACTTTATAAGTAAGGAGGCTTAGCATGTGCCAGACTTTGAGCATTGTCAATGCCTAGTCTCGAAGTAGTATGACCAAGAACAATTTTAGGAAGAAAGCTTCGATGCATAGGAATCTCACAATTGTAACCCTTCATAATTCACTTGCAAGGCTATTTTGTTCTAGAGGCTTTATCTTTATAAGTTTAAAAATTGTAATTACTCAAGAAACGAATGGATAAAGAAATATCTAAATATTATTAAGTATCTCAATATATAATAATAGTTCAAACATAAATCAACTAAACAGGATCCACGACATTTAAGTCTTGATTAGCTTCAAGGGCTTACGCTATTAATCTCCCACTAATACTAAAGCCAATCATCTATGTATTTAATACAATAACTCTTTAGGTGGCGTTCATGCTTTTGATTTTGTAAAAAATTTTGTTAGAAGATCAACTGTATTCTCCTTAGTGGGTATTTTTTCTATGCTAACATCTCCTTTTCGCAATGATCCCCCTAATCATGTGATAATGCCTTTATACATGCTTGGATCATTGATGAGACCTCGGTTCATTAGCTTATGTTATGGCTTCATTGTTGTCCTTGTCATAATGTGCTAAGACATAAATCTTAACCTGCTAAATACAAACTCAAAGAGTTGCCACCAACCATTTTAACCTAGGTGTGATTGGTCACCTATTTTCATATGAGGATAAGGCTTGGTCTACATTTAAAAATCCTAGGCTCAGGAGTACGATTACAAAAAAAGAAAGATTAGCACCCTCTCAACGCCTATCCTAAAATGGTTCCAATTATTCTAGGTCATTCTAAATTTGTCTTGATTTCTATTAATTTCAATATGCTTATACATTGAAAATTTACCTAAAATCTTTTCATCAATTTGGTTTAGATAATCAATAACTTTCCTCACTTCAAGAGTATTTAAGTAGCATCGCTTGACTTGCTTAAAGAGGCTCCATCGTCGAATGATGTAATTATTTTATGAAAAATACTATCCCTAACTCTACCTAATTCATTCATATTATTCTATCATTTTATTTTAATTTATTTATTTTGACTTTGATTTTAGTTTTATTCTTATTATTTGTTTTTTATTCTTTATTATTAATTCAGAACATAATTGTTTGTCATTGAATATTGAAGATCCTCCTTAAACCTTCCATCGATTTAGTTCAATCTAAGGAAACTTCCCTCACCTAGAAATTTTCAATGAATATCGATTAACTTTCTTGAAATTACATCATCAGAATAGCTCATATTTATTTCCTTACTATATTACTTATTTGATTTTTATTTCCTTTATTTAAAATTATTTTAATTTTATTTTATTTTATTTTTAATTTTGATATGTTTTTCTATTTTGGAAAATGAATGCTTTTATTAAATATTGAAGATTTTCTATAAACCTTTCATCAGTCTAATCAATTTAAAGAAACCCTCTCACCCAGAAATTTTCAGTAAGTACTAATTGACTTGTTTGGAATTTTATCCTTGGAATGAATTCATCTTCATTAATTAATTATTTATTTACAGGTGACTCTAAATTTCCTAATTTCATGTTCATATTCAATCCTAATTCTAATCAAGCATATAAATAATATATCAAATAAATAAACTTCAAGCAAATTCATGAAACATGTCATGTTAAATTATTTCAATCTTTCAATTAAATTTTGATTTATCTAAACTAAACATTCTAACTATTAAAAATTGATCAACATGCTACATTAAATCATTCCATTCATATTATATCAATCACTGAAATTTTAAATTATCTAAATTAAATATTCAAACAACCATCAAGTATCCTAAATTTTCATTTTATAAATCCACAATCAAATTTGTCAAATTAAAATAACTAATCTAATTAAATCAACCAAAAACAAAATAGATATAGAAAAAAGTAAAGAGATTACCAGCGTTGATCTCGAATACAAACCGTATTCAGGTGAAGTTGAAGATTTCAACAGAGTTTTACTCTAATGGAAATGAAATTTGGATTAGAGGAAAGAAGATAGAAAATAGAAGGATTTTGGTTTTGTAGATTTGAGATTGTGTTAATTGACATAAAGACATGCAGACAAAACTATTTTAAGAATTGGAAAGGTTATGGAAATGTTTGGGAGGCATTTGAGATGATGGAAAAACCAGGAGGAATGTAATACGAGGTTAAGGATGGCTAAAAAGAGGTTAGGGATGAAGAGAACTTCAAAGCAAAACTAAGAAACTAAGGCCAATTTGTATCCAAGCTTTCTCATCTAAATCAAAGGGTTAAAGAGGCTATTTATATGCAAATATGATATAGAAAGCCCTAGTTCTCATGCTTGGGATACACTTCCTTAAAGAAGAGCTATCTCATTGAAATAAATCACGAAAATCCTAATTTTCAGAATAAATCTTGTTTCTTCTTACTCAAGTCTTTGGGTTTATAAGGAAAACTTCACATGGTCATAACTCCCATATTTGATGTGAGATTTCAAAAGATCATAATTCAATTATATCTTAATCAATACTTATCATATTTAACCTTATAATATGTAAAACAAAAAAGATTTAAAAGCTCTTTCCAACCATATATATATTGTCCAATAAGTCTAAGAATTCATAAAGTTATCAAGTTTGAAATCAGACAATATCAACTAACGGTTGAAGTAAAAATTCTATAGTTGATTTCAAAGGAAGTCCAAATATGTAAAAACTTCAAAAGCAATAAGAATTCTAACTTAAAACAACTTAGAGAAGAAATTTATTCCTAAATCAATAAAATTCTAATCTGAAAATAAAGAAATTTAGTCCAACTGCAGCTAAAAATTGCTAAATAATCCAAAATTTAATCCCAAGCAAAATTTGCAACCTAGTTTCCTCCTCCTTCTTCTTCTTCTTCTTCTTCTTCTTTACCTTTACCCTTTTTCTTTATTTTTATTTTTTTATAAATCTCTAACAAAAATCCTAATACTAATCTTAAACTAATAATAATCCTAAAAAAATCTTAAAGATAAATAATCCTAATATTCTAAAAATTAATAATAATTCTAATAATCTAAATAATTTTTTTAAAAAAAAAATAGTAATAATCCTTATAGTTTAATTTACTAAATTAATCTAACTTCATAATTTACCAAAGTAATCAAAATAAAATAAAAAATAAAAATTAGTTAAACTACCTTAATTAGTCAAACTATCCTAATCAAACAAACTATCTTAAGACAACTATAAATGAAATTTACAATTCAAACCCTATCTTTGATTAGCCCACTAAGACCTCAAAAAAAAAAATACAATGTCTATAGTCACAATATAATGTAATTAGACCAACAATGGTTGGAACCACACTAAGGTTAGTGACAAATTTCTTGATCCAAACTACCTCCTTCGCAGCCTTTTATGCAAAGTTGTATTCAACTTTGGTTGTAGAATCCCTAATCATTTCTTGTTTAGAACTTTTCTAATTGACTACACTACTATTCAGAGTGAATACAAACCCTTGTTCCAATTTGAAATCGCCTCTTTCATATTGAAAACCAGCACCAATGTATCCTTGTACACTATGCTCAGTCTCTCCATAAACTAGAAACTATCCTTAGTTCTTCTTAAGTACTTAAAGATATTCTTCACAACAATCCAGTGACCTTCACTAAGATTGCTTTTGTATCTTATTATGACACTTATAGAATGCGATACGCCGGTATTGTGCGCAACATTGCATACATGATGGATCCTATAGACGAAGAATAAATAATATCATCCATCCTTTTCCTGTCATACTATGTTGTGGAAACATAGTCTTGGTAAGAGGCATGCCATGTACCAAAGGCAAGTTTCCTTTCTTGGATTCAACCATGCTAAATATCTTTGGCACCTTGTATATGTATACAGATTGGGATAATTTAGCAACCTCTTTGATCTATCTCTATAGATCTTACTACCCACATTGTAGGCTGCTTCTCCCAAATATTTTATAGATAACTGCTTAGATGGCCAAACTTTTTTTGTTTGCATCATAAGTATATCGCTTCCTATGAGTAGTTTGTCATCAACATACAACACTAAGAAAACAATAGCCAAACAGTTTACCTTCTTATAAACACATGAATCGTCAGGATTATTACTGAAACCAAAATCTCTAATCATTTCGTTGAACCTCATGTTCTAACTCCTTGATGCTTGCTTAAGCCCATAAATCGACTTCTATAGCTTGCATACCTAGTTGGCATTTCGTTTGGATGAAGCCCCTCAAACTATGTCACAGGTACCTCCTCTTAGAGATTCCCATTAAGAAAAACAATTTTCACATCCATTTGCCAAATTTCATAATCATTATATGTAGCTATACCAAACAGAATGAGAATGAGTTTAACCAAGATGACTGGTGAGAAGGTTTCTTCATAGTCAATTCCTTCTCTTGGTATACAGTCTTTAGCCACCAGTTGGGCCTTGTACATTTGTACACTACCATTTATGCCAGTCTTTCTGTTAAAGACCTATCTACACCATATGGATTTGACCACTTTGAGTGGATCAACCAAAGTCCATCCTTAGATTATATCTATTGCATCCATTTCGAATCATATAACCTTAAGCCATTTAGCAAAGTCAATGTTTGACATTGTCTCATCATAGCCAATAGGATCAGTATCCATAGGCAACAATCTCTATCCAATAGAAAATCATACCTCTCAAGTATTGGCCTTGGCCTAATGACCTACAGAGTACTTGTGTTTCTTAAGTATCGATCTATGCATCCAATGCTTCAACGACAAGCTTAAGTTCTACTTGGGTGTGAATTTGTGGAGCTTGTACTACTTCAAGTATAATCTTACTCCCACTAGACTTTTTAACGAGAATCTCTTTCTTTAGAAAAATTGCAAACTACAAGACAAACACCTTTCGCTTGATGGGATTATAGAAGTAATATAAGTTAATCTCTTTTGGGTATCCAACAAATTTACACTTGTTATATCTAGCTCTAAGCTTGTCAGATGATACACTCCTCATATAAGTTATACATCCCCAAATCTTTAAGAAAGACATGTTTGCATTTATTCTATGCCATATTTCATATGGAGTCTTGTCCACTAATTTAGTGGGAACCCTATTTATAAAGAGAGCGGTAGTCTCTAAGGCATATCCCTAAAAGGATATTAAAAGGTTTGCCTTAGATATAATGGACGAACCATGTCTAAAAATGTCCTATTCCTCTTTTTAGACACTTCGTTATGTTGTGGAGTTCCAAGTGGTGCCCATTGTGAAAAAAATTCAAAGTCTATAAGATAATCCAAGAAACCTTAGCTAAGATATTCACCTCCTTAATTGGATCTAAGAGCTAGAAGACTCTTATTATTTTGTTTCTCTACCTCAGCCCTAAACTTTATCAAATGTTCAAAAGCTTCTGACTTTAACTCATTTGGTACACATACTCATATCTTGAGTGGTCATCAATAAATGTTATAAAGTAAATGCATTAAGCCTAATAACACTCTAACCCTTTCACCCTTCTTGGTTAAGGTGTTTTAGTTATTTTATTGAGGGCACAACACTCACAAGTGCTAGATAATTTATAATCAAACAACTCTAAGTATCGTTCTTTATGTAGTTTGACTACTCTTGTCTCACTGATATGTTCAAGTCTACGATGTCAAATATAGGATGGAGTAGTATCACCCTTTTCATGCTCTCTTGATATAAATATTGAGTATGGACTCAGTGGAATCTAATACCTAAAGCTCGTGCAATATGTAGCTATTCCATAATAAATATGATTTAGAATTATAAAGCAACTATTGCCCACTATTCTAAAATCAAAACCATTGTTAATCACAAGATCTTAAATCAATACAAAGTTATTGTTAATGTAGGAACATAGTAATAATTACTAAATTCTAACATTAGGCCTAACAGCAAAGGGATAGTACATGTCCTAACAACAATGGCTGCAACTCTTGCCTTATTGACTACAAGTAGAACAATCTCACCTTTGGCCAATCTTCTACTTTCATTTAGCATCTTTATGTCATTACATTAGTGCAATCCATATCCCCAATTAAGTATACAAGAATTGGATTTGATAGCAAATAGATTTAGCTCAATCATATTGATCATCAAGGAATCATATTCCTTTCTTTCTTTAAACACATTTCTCAATTTGTTATACCCATCCATACAAATTGGGTTTATGGAATTAAGTATGCCTTGCAACATGGAAATTATATAACCCATTCTAACAACCTAAGTATAGAAAAAGTTTATGATTAGTTTTCTATGTTTTAGTAACCAAATAAATCTTTCATTGGCTTTCACACTAATTTTTTTGAAACAGCAGCTTTCACTATTAAATGAAAAACTTTAAAAGTTTATCTATCGGGTTGGGATACTATTCAATTTGATTGAGACCTTGATCAACTTAGCTAGCCATAATCAAGCCTAATAAGATGGATAACATAGCTTATAAATTGCATCTCTATAAAACTCCTAGATCGATAAGGTGACAACTCTTTATTCAAACATATCATAGATGTTTTGCCTAACTATTTCCTCTAAAGTTATATAGTCAAGTTTCCAAGCATTCAAACTATATGAATCTACTTGAGTAAGATCCATCGATTTTAGATCAAACATATTGGTGTAAAAGTGTAAGAATTGTAATTTCTATACGTATTTAATCAGTATTTGACTATTTGACCAGTGTAGGATGGCTAAGTATTGATTTTCAATTTTGGATGCAGCGAGGTGAACTTTCGTACAGGTAGGCATGTGGGTTCCACATGAGCGCACACTTACCCATATATATATATATATATGTATCATCATATATTGATGATATCTAGCCTCCGATAATCCATTCTAATCCACTAAATTACAATTTCAATTTTCATCAAAAAGTGTGCAACAAATCAAGAAATAACAGTTTTGTCCATAGGTTACCAGGTCAAGTGGTCAAAACTGACTATGTGAAATGAATTTAGGGGTTTAATTGATTATCATCAAAGCCTTAACTTGTCATGTTAGGCTTTGTGTCAAAAAGTTTATCGATAGAATCGAAATAGTGAAATAGGTAAAGCTGAGCGAAAATCCTAGCCTTATTGAACATTGCTAGCCACTCTTTGAATTTTCACTAACTTTGACTTATTTGCATGGGACAAGAATGGAAATAACAAATATCTCACTGACCTAAATGTTGTGGACCAATAAGAACAGAAATAAATAGAAATTAGGGAAAATATGGCATTTTAAGGATAAAGATGAACAAATCCTATATCATAAGCTTTTCTTCCATTAGTTAACCCTTAAAATGGACCATAATGGCTAACATAAGCCTCCCATAACCAACCTCCTTAAAAACCCCATGAAATTGTTAAGTGAATAAGAAATAAGAAGAATGAAAAGAGAAATATAAGGAAACACTAAAACCATGACCTCTCTAACCTTCCTTATGCCATTTTCAACTTAATCCTTTAGTCTTTCATAGTATTCTAACTCTCTTCTATCCCCTTAACATCTTCCTAGCCTTAATTTGTAAGGAAATCTCAAGATACAACAAGGAAGTTCAAGAGAAGGTAGTTTCAGCCAAAGGTGAGAACTCATACCTAGACTTTGATTCTTTATTCCCATCAAATATTTTTATTTAAGGGGTTATTCTAAGATGATTTATGGTTTTAGTTTGAGGCAAAAAGGTCCCTAAGGTGGTAAGGCAATTTTGGCCAACTTGTGATCTATATAGGTATATTTTGATTCAAGCCTTAAATTTGAGCTATGTTGATTGTTTAGTAATGAAATGATGATATATAAAGTTTAAATGGATTGAAAATGATTGTAGCATAAAGTGATGAATTTCGCCTCAGAGGGTTTTAAGTATAAACATGCTTAGTACATGGGGGAAATGATATATAAGGTGCATTTCACTTGGCTAAGCATGAATCAAGTGTAATACCCCTTAGTGCATTCAGCCTAGGTGAAATGATGATATAGGAAGTTTAAATGGATTGAAAATGATTGTAGCGTGAAGTGATGAATTTTGCCTCAGAAGGTTTTAAGTATAAACATGCTTAGTTCATGGGGGAAATAATATATAAGGCGTATTTCACTTAGCTAAGCATGAATCAATGACTAGGGCATGATGAAAATGACATAATTTTATGTTGAAATGATGATCTGTTAGAGTGATCATGATATGTAATTGATAGGTGGAATTGGTTTAAAGTGAAACATAAAAATGTAACACTTTGTCAACGAAATTCATGGAAACCCTAATAGTGTTCAATGTGAAAGCAAAGTGTAATGATGTATATAATGATTTGTAATGTGATTATGAAGTGTGATAGTGTATACGGTGTGTAATTGTAGTGATTGGAACTATATTGGTGTGTGGTGACTATTAGAACCAAGCTTAAACAAGTGCCCAACATATATAGCATTGGTAAGTTAACTATATGAGATGCATGATAGCATCATACAATGTAAGTATGGATTATAAGATATTGATTTAATGGTGACTGAACCATATATATATATAAATCAAGTGCCAATACTGCCTATTACGGCTTGGTAGCTCGTGGTGCATGTGAACTATATATGTATATGAAATTGAAATGAGATGTGAATTATGGATACAATATTGAATATGTGTTTTGATTTGCAAGCTAGATAGTGAGATATAGTAACCCTATCATATTACCGTGATTTGTAGAAATTGAATACCAAATGTGAAAGTCTGAAATAGCGAACCATGTTTACATTGCATATGGCATTTCTATGCATGACATAGTGTTGATGGGATTTTAAGCTTGCATGGATTTATTTTTGCATGTTAAAAAGCTTTAAATTTAATTTGCAACATGTTTTTGAAATACATTGAATATATGACTATATTGTATAGATACATGTTTTTGGATTAAGCATATAGTTGCTTTTAAATTCACAAAGTTACCGAATTTCAAAACATGTAAGAATAATTGTTTTACAGCTTTTAAGGCACTCTACATTGATATAAGATTGATAGAGCAATATGGAAACAACTTGAGTATTATATACTCCTATATTGGTACATATGGCTTGTCCGAAAATAGTCATTGAAACGTTCCAATCTTAGTTGATAACTAGAATTAGAGACACAAGGATCTCTGGATATAGGTAACACCCTAGTTTTTGGGGTACGATGTTGGTTCACTAATAGCTATAGTGAGATAGTCTTTATCGGTTAATTGCAAGAGTGTTTGCCTAATTAATTTATAAGTATTGATTTTAAATTTATGAGTAATGATTACTGAATTACGAGTATTGATTATTGATTTACGAGCATTGATCTTTTATTTACGAGTACTGGTTATTGAATTATAAGTATTGATTATTGATTTATGAGCATTGATTTCAGAACTTATGAGTATTGATTTTAGAACTATTGAATATTGATTTTACTAAAGTTTGTTACCGAACACTGTTTACCTCATTGATTGAAAAGTGCATCGTTTTATTGAAAACGATAACTGCATCAATTTATCAAACTTTGCATCATGCTGTCTTTGAATCGTTGTTTCATTGAAATGATAGAACTGTTAGTTGTGATGTCAAGTTCAAGGGAATAAAGAGCTGCTTCAAAGTATCCTTCCATGAACTACTTCGAAAGACATTAACAGCGCCATCGACTCCTAGTATCAAAAAAAGTAAGAAAAGTGATTGAATATCGAAATACAAGATTGCATAAGAAATAGTATATTGACATTAATAAGGAAATGAAATTATATTGTTGCTTGCATGCATTATAGAATAGTATACAATATGCTACTATTCTCTACACTTATGTGGTTGACTTACTGGGCTTTTAGCTCACTCACTTATTGTTTCCTTAACAGGCTAAGCCATAATATCCAGCTCTTGCAGTACATATTCGGTGTATGATTTGAGTGTTTAAATGAATTTATTTTCAGACAATTTTCTACAATACTATAGTTCAAGATGTATTATAACTAAAAGTATGCTTACATCACAAAAATAATTGATATCGAGATGTAAATGAATTTATATTGTTAAACATGCCAAAACCATAAAAGTATTAGAATATATTGTTAAGAATTTTTTTGAATGGTCAAATGACTACATTTTTTGATGAAATTTGGATGTGTTATAGATTAAAGAGTTTATGAGTGCAATAGGTGATTGAGATCTAAAATTGACTGCACTGACTATTAAATCAAGTGACTGCCTGAAATGTGTTAAACCGAGAATTTATCGCTTTTACACGAGAATTGTTTAGTTGTGTTTTTGGATGTTAAATCGTATGATATTGAACTGAGACATACCGTTAGTAGTTAGCTACTCGAAATTATAACATAACATTACTCACATAACAAACTAGTGCAAAAAATGGAAAACTTAGCCTTAAAATTTTGAATTTCGCATAACTGTATGAACTGTCACATTTCTCAAGGTGTGACAAAAAGTGTGACCTGAAGCAACTTAACTCCGATTAAAAGAACTTTGGTTATTTTTCCAAATTGATGTAAGGCAACTTTATCATGCGAAGCATGTAACTTAATATTTAACAAGGGATTTCGATTTTCTTATCTTTGATTAGGTCTCATCAATATTCATG
This sequence comes from Heritiera littoralis, assembly GCA_031772115.1. Taxonomy (NCBI): domain Eukaryota; kingdom Viridiplantae; phylum Streptophyta; class Magnoliopsida; order Malvales; family Malvaceae; genus Heritiera; species Heritiera littoralis. Next base: position 2,137,214 of record JAPDPK010000060.1, on the reverse strand, counting down.
CATAGCATTTATAATATCCTATAAAATATATCTATAACTTGCCATTCTACTACGATGATTATAAACTGTTTATCTAGTCTAATTTCCTTAAGCCACCGAAGGAAATTAGTTAGTTATACCTTGGGATTATATACATAATCTTCATAAGTCTTGAATTTAATCTTCATGACACCTAAATATCTCCTAGGTGATTAAATCAGTGATTAAGAGCTTAAGCTCTTATACCAATTGTTGGCTAAAATGCTAATTCTAAAGGAAGGTGAATTAGTTTTTCTAAATTAATATCATTTTTCTAAAACTAAATTCTCTACAAATTCTATCCTACCACAATCACAACATAATCAATTAAATATGTAAGGAATAAATAAAAGTAAGAGAGTAAGGATAAAGAAAATGTACACACAAATTTATAGATGTTTTCCTTCCTTTACTAATGTCCTCTTCTTAAGCATCCTTCAAGGTATTGCCAAATTCACTCTTGAATGTTGGACTCTTCTTCAAGGCTTAAGTTAAGAGTAACCTTTACAACCCTTCTTATTCCTTAAGCTTAAGGAGAAACCTTTACCTCTTCCTTTTTTCAAGGCTAAAGGAAGAAACATTTCACAATATTTATTTTTAAAGCTCAAGGAGAAAACCTCAAAGGCGACCCAATCTCACCATACAATTTAGCAATCAAGGGTTTTCACTCATTTTTTCACAAATGGTGGATTAAGGTTAGAGGTTTATGTAATCCAAAGGGTCGGTTGACCCAAAAAGGACAGTACGGATGAGTCAGTAGTGCTAGGATGGCAAATTCTTAGCCATCCAGGCACTCTCAAGCCCTGACATTTTTAACTTTCAATTCTATCTTTATAGAATATAAACCATATTTAAAGTGTTTAAAATTCTTAAATGCTCCCACTAACCCATTGATTTATCTAAGATATATCTTAGTACAATGTTTTACCACTGCTTTATCCTAGTAGACTTATCACTCCTAAGTAATACATCTCTATGTATCCTACTAAGAGTCAATGCATCTTTTGCATTCTCATATTTCACTATACATCCTATGCATCTGTATGCACCTTGTGCATGCACCATGATATTGACTTTAATAATTCATAATGCTCCCATTTGTCTCTTAAAATCTTAAGAAATCATTATGTGATAGATGAAATTGTCATCATATGCTTGTGGGGTTAATGTTTCATTAAATTTCATCTATTGGTGGTGTTTCATATTGTATCAGAATACTTATTTTGTTAAAAATCATTAAACACTATACTAATAGGTAGTCTTCAAATGTAAATCTCATATCTAAACACGAATATTTTAGGGGTCGTTTGGTATTGTTGTCAAATTTATGTTTTATGTTTTCTGTTTTTGAAATTTTTGTTTTTGTTTTGTTTTGTTTTGTTTTGAAATTTTGAAAACAGCAAACATGTTTAGTAAACTATTATTATTGCATAATTTTTAAAACTGAAATCATAAAATATGTTTGGCATCTAATAAGTTGAAACATAATTTTTTTAATCTTATAATTTATTAATGTTGCATTAAATATTTTTATTTAAATTATATAATTTTAGTATATTATTAATAATGTGCAATTTTATACTTAATTTTGATATATTACATAAACTATTTCATTTATCATTATATTAAATTTATCTTAAAATTATTATTTTCTTAAAGCTTTAAATTTTTTCATGTAGAGAATGAAAAATCACAGGATTTTAATCATTCAAATTAGGATTCTTTGAGCATAAAATCAAAGAAAATTCAACAAATTTATCAAAATGAGAAAGCATCCATCAATATCTAAATTCTCCCGTTTCTCATCAATTTTTTTTTGAAAGCCAAAAGTTTTATTGATAAATCAAAGGCAAGAACAGTGCAACAAAAGTGAGAAAGGAAACACATAGCTTACAAGACGACAAGAAAGTGACCAAAAAGAAAAAAAAAACCAAAACCACACAACCAACAGCCCAAAGCCAACAAGGAAACGTGATCAACTCGAAGAAGCAAAAGAACAAACACCAGGCTGACAAAGACCAAGAAATGGAAACTCTTCCTCCTCCACTAAAACAACCATCCACTCAACAAGAGAACCACACAATTAACCAAAAAAAGAAAGCAGAGGAGGAGCGTCTTTGACAGCTTCGGGTGCCACATGGCCTCCGACGAGACTTGGACAGAAAAAATTGGCGAACCGCTAACGACGGCTTCGAGCTGTTCATAATATGTGGAAGCAAAAATTCAAAAAATAAAATCCTGGACAAAAACAATTGAAGACCATGAACAGACACAAACAAAGAATCAAATAGAAAGTTCATACGAACCTGTGTTTTGTGTTGGTTGCCTGAGTCGATCAAGGAGAAGTGAAGAAGAAGAAGGAGAAGCAGTCGACTGCAACTGGAACGAGAAAGAAAGATGATGCGGGAGGTGAGGCTAAGGCTTGGCTCTTGCCAAAACAGAAAAAAATACAAATGCCACTGGTAGGATTCGAACCGATGGATCTCATTAATTGTCACTGTTCATTCCGTATTTTGGTTAAAAATTGTTGCCAAATTGTTTCGGAAATAGTTGGAAGCATAAAATTATTGTTTCCTGTTATTTTGGAAATATCACTGTCAATTTCTGGAATTATAAAACAGAATTTATCAGCCAAACACAATTTTGTTGTTTCGTTGCAAGATTTTAGAAAACAAAAACATAAAACTGAAAACAAAATTGATACCAAACAAAGCCTTAGTAACTAAGTATGCATCATATGTATAACCACTTATGCTTATGTGATCTCATCATGCTAAGCATCAATCATATATATAATATCACTATTGATCACAATCAATAGTATCTTTAAAATCTTATACTAACATATTTTCATCACATTCATGATTAGTAGTCATTTAGTGATTATTTACTATTGCTTATTATTGCATCGGCCATCAAAAATCATATAAAGAATACTATATCAAGATTTTGATTTGGGCAAGATGTCTTATTCAAGCTTAGCAATCTACTACTAGTAAGATGTTTTATTAAAGCTTACTAATCTATTGCTCAAATAAAACATCATGTTCTCAAACATGATAAAAGTTTGGCCTATATATCCCAAAACAGTAAAGCATCATTGGTTTAAACATGCCACGAACATCCAATGTTTAAATCAAATCAAGTCCTAAAATGTTTCTCAAAACAAAACTTAAAGTGAGTTATAATCCTTGATCTTCAAGTCAACCAATTGCCACTCCCCTTTTCTCAGGGTACTTCAATTGTCCTTCTCCTCAGTGGATCCTAAAATATGTCACACATATTAGGATTTCATAAGGTATCATACACCAATTATAGATAAAGTTTAAAGAGTACCTGAGGTAAAAGCTCCTTTAACATTTTTAGCCTTTAAGGATTCAAGGTATTCCATGCAATTTCTCCTCCAATGTTTGGTAGTGACACACATCCTTCTTCCTTGTTCTTTCCTTTTCTTTAAATTTGACTTCTTCCACTCGGAGGAATGCTTCCTTTTGAGCTTCTTATCCTTCTTGGAAGTAATGGAAGAAACGACATTCATAGAAGTTTCATTATCTTCCATGGTCTTCTCAGCACTTGTGAGCATATTCAAGAGTTGAGACAGGCTCGTGTCCATGTGGTTCATGTTATAATTAATCACAAATTGCGTATAGCTCTTAGGCAAAGAAGATGATATTAGGTCTATAACTAACTCATTATCAGTGTCTACTTTAAGTACATTTTCATATTTATCTTCAATCGTCAAATATTAAATCTTTCCAACAAACACTTTAGCCAAAGATATTGCAAGTTAATACAAGGTAAGATACATGAGATATTATCCCCTTAAGTCACTCATGGTGATTAATCCTTATCTTAAGTACTTATCCACCTTCATATGCTTCAGGTCATACGCAAATGGATCTATTTAAAGCTTTTATGCATGCAAACCCGTAAGGATGAAATCTTAGTTTGACAAAACACATATAAGATGACTTGAAATCTCAAGTCAAAAGATCAATTACACTATTAACACGTGAAAGTATATTCAGTAAACACTCAAATGACACCACCAAATGGAACTCCCACTTTGGGGTCATATTCAGTGAACTTAATCTCCATATTTCAATCTATGACAATGATTGCTTACTTTATAAGTAAATAGGCTTAGCATATACCAATCTTTAAACACTATCAATGCTGTTTCTCGATAGTACAATGATCGAGAATAGTTTTTCAAAATTAAGCTTTAACGCATAAGGATTCTCATAATTGTAACCACATTACAAATCCCTTGCAAGTTTTTCGTTGTTCCATCGACTTTATCTCATCTTGAAGTCATTATGTGTCAATATAATCGATTAAGATGGTGAAAGAAAACCTTTTAAGTCACTTCCCTAAGCAAACATGTTTTGTTATGGTATCATGCCTCTCATCAAGTGAGTTGGTTCTAGGTTATACACTAACAAAGCCATCTTGAAATCATTAACCTTCTAATTCCCCACTGTCTCAAAAATCCAACATCACCGTAGTAATAATAATAATAATAATAATAATAATAATAATAATAATAATAATAATAATAATAATAATAATAATAATAATAATAATAATAATAATAATAATCCACGAAGAAGATCTCCCAAAACCGACTTGGTTGCTATCAATTTAAATAAAATGCAATAAATAACCTTTTTTAATCAATCAATTTGATTTTTAAAAAAAGCAAAAAAAATAAAGACCTTTACCAGCATCATCTTTTAAGCGAGGAAGAAACACAATTTCTACAAAAAAAAAAAAGATAAATAGAAAAACCACAAGAAAGAAGTTAGGGTTTCAATTTAGAAGTGTCTGGAGGATTTGAAGTTTAAATTTGGTGAGGAAGAAGATGGGGCAAACATAACGAACATTTGGAAATGAGGTAGTTTTTGAAGCAATGGGAATATGAGTTTTAAGGTTTAACTAGCAATGGAAATATGAGTTCTGAGGTTTAACCACGGTTTTTTCAAATTTAGGGGTTTTAGTGGTTTTCAAGGAAAAACCCGATGGCGAAGAAGAAACAAGAGAATGAAAGGAGTCTTTTGGTATTTTAGGGGTTGAAATGTCAGTGGGCATGATAGCGAGCAAGGTGTACAGTGGCCAATCGTCAAAATCTGAAAGTAAAGATGGGTGCTGTAGTATTTTAAGGGAAAGAGCTAGGGGTGAGTGTTTTCTTTGGTATAAAGAGGAAGGATTTAGCCAACAACCTCTTGATCGAGTGGTTAATGATAAGTTGTAGCATCTTGTAAGGCTTGGTTTCGAATCCAAGCAGCCTCGACCCTATCCCTAGTTATTTAATATTTCCCTTGTAACAAAAAAAAAGATGAAGGATTTTTAGAGAGAAAATAGGAACAAGAAAATGAAAAAAAAAATCCTTTGTAGTGCATCCAAAATGGTGTGTTTAGGGAATTGGCAAAACAAAGAAAAGAAGAAAGAAGGAAAAATGAATAAGAAGAAATGAAAGGAAAAAAAAAAAGAAAGGAAAAGAAAAAAGAGAAAAAGGGAAGAAAATGAAAGGAAAAAGGGGAAAAGAAAGGAAAGGAAAATAAAAATATCATTTTTGATTATTTAATTAGGTCATAACATCTTTTTCAGATTTTAAATGTTTGCATAATAAATTCATAATTTAAAGTAAATTTTTAAAAGTCACACTTTTAATAATCAAATAATTTATAAAATAACATATTTACTGTGAAATGGAAAAACTAACAACTACAATTTAATATCCATAAAATACACACATTTTAATATTTTAACATCAATTGCTTGATAAATAGATGAAAATATATATATATATATATATATATATATATATATATATATATATATAACTAACAACTACAATTTAATATCCATAAAATACACACATTTTAATATTTTAACATCAATTGCTTGATAAATAGATGAAATTATATATATATATATATAATATATATATATATATATATATATATATATATATATATATATATATATATATATATATAGACACACACACACCATAATGTTAAAAGATTCTTTAATGATGTTAAAAAATCTTTTATAAATCACTTTGTCAATACTTTGCATCTTTAATTATTTATAGCTGAATAAATAATTCCACTTACAAAAAAACAAAAACAAGAACCATACAAACCTTTTGGCTTTTGATAATGCGAGTTGCATCCTACTACTACTGCTGCTATTAGTGCTGCTGCTGCTAATAATTATAATTGTAGCAACAAAAATAATATATTCAAAGGTATACTAAATTCTAATTCATTAGTAATGTGATTGGTAAAGTGTGTATATATATACATATATTGTATATAAATTTTATTTTTAGAATTTTCAGTTTATTAATAAAAATATTATTTTATAGAAAATAATTTGAGTAATTTTTAATTATTTAATAAATTTTAAAATAGAAAATATACACCATAAAATTTATTTATACTAATTTTAATCAAATGTCTTTAATGATCAGTCTCTCTTCTATCAGCACTTTACCTTAACATCACCATTATGTTCGCATTCAAACACATATCATCATTAATTTTAATCTCACCATTACAGTTTTTAATATCACTACCACAGTATCTAGTCTCACCCTCTATTATTTTCAATCTCATAGGAATCAATTTCATTATTATTTTCTATTAGATATTAAACTTTAAATTAGACGTTTGATGTTTGATTTTTTTTCAATTTTTTTAATATGTGGATAATATAAATTTTATTATTTTATATATAATAGAAGGATCCTCCTTAACTAGAAGAATGTCAATTTCCCTTAGATGGGGGATTGATCCTCCAAGTAATTTAAGTATCTTGAGGGAATTTATCTCCCTTAATTACAAAATAAAAAAAAATATTATGTTTCACGTAGGATCGATTTTAGGATCAATTTAACTATCTATACTATATATAAAAAGAATCTCCTTCTAGGGTAAATGCATAACATCTATCCTCTTTTAAAAATGTTAAAAACATATATACAAATAGATGCATGACATATATGCTATATTCTTTTTCTATTTTCTTTATTTCATTTTTTATTTTTTTCTTTTTAAAATCTCTACCATATATAAAAAGAATTTCCTTGTGGGGTAAATGCATGACATCAGTTCTCTTTTAAAAATGTTAAAATTATATATATAGAAATTGATGCATGACACCTATGCTATATTCTTTTTCTATTTCTTTATTTCATTCTTGATTTTTTTTTCTTTTTAAATTTTTACATTAAAAATAATATAATTTAAAATGAATTTAAGGAAAAATATTAAACATGTATAATCGGTTAATGAATTTTTTATTTTTTTATTAATTTGAACAAAAATAATTTTGAAAACAAAAGGATAAAAATAAGAAAGAATAATATATATATATATATATATATATATTTACACACATACATATACATACTTGTTATTTTAAAAAAATCTATACCTCCTATATATTAAATGAATATCCTTTTGGATTAATGTCTACTTTATGGGTTAAAGCAATGATTGGATTTTTTTTTTGTGCAAATATGGGTTAAGATTTGTTTTGGAGAGATAAATTTGCCTCTTTTTTTAGGTGAATCATAATTTTGTTATAATAAATTAAGAGTTTATATATGATACACTGACAGTGTATAGTTTCTATACACTGTCAATGCATCAAATGTTGACACCTCATCAATAGGCCCTTATGGGCAAATAAAAAAAATTTATTTATATTTGCATATAAGGGCCTAATGATGAGGTGTCAACCTCTGATGCATTGACAGTGTATAGAAACTATACACTGTCAGTGCATCGTATATAAATCCATAAATTAAAACAAATCTCTATGGGTTCTTAAGGGTCATGTTTATGATACACACACATTTACTAAAATTCATTTTAAGTAAATAAGAACAATAAATAATATAAGTAGTTTAATTTTATTTCACTTTTTTTTTCAGCCATATAATTATTCTAGAATTTATAAAAACAATATGAAAATATTTTTTAAATTGAAGAATCATATAATCAATTTTATTAAAATGTAAAGAAGTTCTTACAATTTATTTCAATAAAAAAGTAATTTCAAAGTATCTTAAAAATATTAACTAATTATTATTAAAACTAAGATGTTTTTTAGTTTGTTAGATAAATGAACATTAATAAAAATAACAATAATAAGAATATAGATATTTTGTAAAATAAATATTAATAGTTATAAAATATAATAATAAATAAATAAAATAATAACTTTTTTTATTACAAGGAGAAATTAAAAAAGCTTAAACAGTAAAACCCCTTGGGAAAGCTATTCCTCTTGAATTAGCATTGAGAGGGTAGAATATAAGAAATTGGGTGGATATGTAAGAACTTCAAATTCAACTATAATATCACAAGCTGACTTTGCCATGGCATCTGCACAAAAATTACCTTCTCTAAACACATGTTTAAAAATGTGAGAGAATATAGATATTTTGTAAAAAATTATATATATTAACAATTTGGCTCCAAATTTCAAAATGAGGTAAATATATTCCTTTAAAAAATTTTAAATAATTTAATAATTAAATATTAAAAACTATTTTTTTATAATTAAGAGCGAAAGGTGAAATTACCTTAACTAAAACTTAAATCTTATAATATATCACAATTTTTTATTACTTCACAAAAAAATTGTAAACAAAAAATAATTTTTTTTTTCGACAGCAACGTAGTGCAATAGCTTACTAGTATTTATAAAAAGCGTAAAAGTAGACTAGTGGTTCACTAGACCCCTAAATGAACCACTGCGGTTACACATGTTGCTACTAAGGGACCTAGACAGGTCATTAAGGTGATATCGGAGCAAAAAGTGCTCCTATAACATGTCATCAATGTCTCATGTGAATCCAAACAAGACTTACACTATGTTTGGATAAACATTAGTAAAGGAAAGGAATGGAAAGGAAAGGAATGTAAACTAGAGGAAAGGAGAGGAAAGGAAAGGGTACATGTACCATTTGTTTGGATAGCTAAAATTAATAAAGGAAAGGAAAGGAAAGTAATCCTAACAATTCTTGTTTGGTTAAACAATGGAAAGGAAAGGAAATGATTTATTGTAATGCTTTTTTTCCAATTATAACCTTTTTTGTTTTAAATTTTATAAGATAATAAGGTTAAATTTGATATTCTACATGTTAAAATTTTTTCAAGTTTCCTTTCCTTCCCCTTTACCCCAAATTGGGGTTTTAAAAAAACGGAGTAACTCAAGGGAAAGCAAGGGGTGCTCACTCCCCCTCTCTTTCCTTTCCCTAGCTAAAAAATCTTCCCAAACAAAGGAAAGGTTTACAACCTTCCTTTGTTTTACTTTCCTTTCCTTTCCTTTCCCTTCCCCACCCTCAATCCAAACATAGGCTTAAGGTCATGTTTGGTGCATGGGATGAGGATATGATAAGATAATATAAGATTATGGATAGGATAAGATTAGATTATATCATCCTATATTATGTTTGGTGTATACAAGGATTAAAAATAGGATAGGATGATTTTTTATGTCTTTCATAATATTTGTTTTGTGTAAAATTAAAAATAGTATAAAATGATTTTTTAAGTACTCTTTTGTAAAGTAACATAATTTAAATTTATAAATTTTTTGTTATAAATATAAATGAAAATTTTAAATATTATTTATAATACAATAATTAATAGTCCAATTTATTAGCTGATTTTTTAATAAAAAATTACTTCTAAAAAATTTATATTACTTTTTCAAAAAATTTATTTTGTTAAGAAATGAATTTTTATAAAAATCATTTTCTGTATTTTTTTCATTTTTTTCCTTTTGTTTTTATTTCTTTTATATGATTTAAATTTAAAATAATTTTTTGTTGTAAATTAAATATTGAGTTTTTCTTGGAAATAAGTTTATTTTTTAATTACATTAAATAAGTTTTTCTTTCATTTTTTTCAGGCAAAAAGAAAAAAATTAAGAAAGAAAAAATAAAAATTTAAATGTAAGAAAAAACTAGATAAAAATATATTTTATAATAATTTTATGTTTGAAATTTTATTTTCTAAAAAATAATTTTAAAAAATGTGTACAAGAAAATATTATTTTATCAAAATTATAGTTTTTCTTTAATCAAAAACAAGAAAAAAAAAGAAGGAAAAAATTTATATTAATTAATTAATTAAAAATCCTTATTATTTTATTAAATAGTTAAGTTAATTTTTAAATATAAATGTTAAGCATAAAATAAATAAAATATGAGTATTTATTTTTAATCCTATGAGATTAAAAATAATCCTCACCTTTTGGAGAGGATTGAGTTATCCTATACTAAGAGGATGACTAATCCTTCTTGCAATCCAATCCTTTCCTTAATGTTTGCACCAAACATAAGATAAGATGATTATCATCCTATCTTATCCATCATCCTATGCACCAAACATGACCTAAATGTATAGTTTAACTTAATTATATATATAATGAAAGGGCAAAAAAAGGAAGATTTTAAGTTTATATAATGAAATGATGACTATTTTGATTCAAATGGTTATATCAAAATTTTTAAAGTATAGGATTTTTAGATTTTAAATTTGAATTTAAACACTTGCAATTTTTTTAATTAGAAATCTCTATTATAAAAAAAATAAACTAATGACATCAGCATTTCAAGCGAGGTCTAAGTTTAAACCTTGAGAGTCTCACTTTGAATAAATTATAATTCAAATCACTTTTGATTATCAAATTAGCAATTTTTTTCAAATTTTAGTGAGTCATCAAATTTAAGTATTTCAATCAAATTTAATAAGTCATAACACTTATGAATTTAAAATTTAATGTAATCCAATTACAATAAGTTCGATATGAAAAACCAACTCCATTGGTCCAAACCCAAACCCGATCGATTTGATTTGATTAAAAAAGTCAACAACTCAAACCCAACTTAGTCTAAGTTCAAATTGATTCGAAAGCAAATTATTTGAATTCTTATTGATCTGATGCCAACTTAATTCCAACTCAAAATAATCTAATCCCAAATTTATTCAAATTTAGGTTAACCCAAACCCGAATTGATTTAAACTCAAATTCATCTAAACCCGAATTGATCTGAATCCAAATTAATCCAAACCTGAATAGATTCAAATTTAAATTTAAGACTAACAATAAATATTTAAATATCAAAATTAATGATCAAACTATTATATTATGATATAAATATAATTCGTTTTCAATAATGCAAGTGCTATATTTTTTGAATTTGGTTAAATTTAAATGTTCACTTTTATATTGCATTCATTTGAATATAAGAAAAAATAAAATTCTAGAAAATGTAATATAGAATTATTGAATGGTTAATCTATCACAGAATATAGAAGCTATATCACCTACAGTTAGTGCCTCCAATTGTTCTATAAGAAAACTAATAGAAATTAAAGAACTGTATAGTAACCTATTATAGTTTTTAGTAGGGACTATTAAATCATTTCAGATGCTTAGAGTTAACAATTATTATAGATAATAGAAACAAAATGAAAAAGACATAATTAATTTATGAATATTAGTAAAGATATTATATAAAAAAACTATCATATTGATTACTAAATATTTTGAATATTTCAATCCTAATTTTATTATATGTCATGCAAGAAGAAGAATTTATTTTAATGAGTTATGTGATTTATAGAAATATGGTTTAAACTAAAGGTGGTGAAAATTGACTCGATCCAAAAACCTAACCACTTGATCAACCCGAAACCAAATTCGATCAATTCGATTTGACTAAAAAAAGTCAACATTCCAAATCCAACTCGATTCGAATCTGAATTGATCCAAACCTAACCTGATCCTAACCCAAATTCATTTGAATTTAGACTAACCCAAACTCAACTTGATCCGAACCCAAATTGATCCGAATCCAAATTGATCCAAATTTGAATAAATATTTAAATGTTAAAATTAATGATCAAAGTATTTTACTATAGTAAAAATATAATTTTTTTTCAATAATACGAGTGTTATATTATTTTTGAATCTAGTTAAACTTAAATATTCACTTTTATTCATTTGAATCTAATGAATAATTATTAATGGCTAATCTATTATAGAATGCAGAAGCTATATCATCTACACTTAATATCTCCGATTATTCTATAAAAAGTAAAGAAAAATTAAAGAGATGTACAGTAATGTATTATGATATTTAGTAAAGATTATTAAATCACTTTGATTTATAAAATTATTAATTATTATAGATAATAGAAATAAAATGAAAAAAAATGTAATTAATTTATGGATATTGGTAAAAATATTACAAAGAAAACTATCATACAGATTTTAAAATATTTGGATTATTTCAATCACAATTTTATTATAAGTCATGTAAGAAAAAAATTTTATTTTCATGAGTTTTGTAATTCTTAGAAATATGGTTTCAGTTCATCTTCGTACCAGACAAATCACATCGAGATGACCAAGGCTTAACTCGAAAAACCTGTTCGCTAGACCCAAATCCAAATCCAACCAATCCGAATTGACTAAAAAAGTCAACGACCTAAACCCGACCTAATCCGAACCAAAATTGATCTGAACCTAAAATGATCTGAATTCAAATTGACCCAAATCCGACCTTATCCGAACCCGAAATAGACCAATTGTTCCTTGACCTAAACCCGACCTAACCCAAACGCGAAATAATCCGAACTCAAAATGATCCTATTTTTCCTTAACTTAAATTGATCCGATCTAAAATAACCCAACCCGAACTCGATCCAACCCGCCAATTTGCCACCTCTAGTTTAAACTTATTTTCACACTAGACATATTACACTAAAGGTGATAAAAGGCCTAACTCGAAAAATCCACCTGCCTAACCCAAATCCAAAGCTGACCTATTTGATTTGATTAAAAATCAACAACTCGAATCCAATTTGACTCGAACTCGAATTAATTCGAATCCAAAGTAACTCGAATTCAATTTGATTCGAACATGACCTAATCCGAACGCGAAATTGATCGCTTTTCCTTGATCCAAATTTGACCTAGTCTAAACCCAAAATAATCCAATTTTTTCTTAACTCAAAATGATTCGATCCAAAATAACTCAACTCAAATCCGATCGATCCACTCATTTGCCATCTCTAGTATCAAGCAAACTAAAGCTAGCTTGAGAATACGCTTTGCTTTGAAATAGTAGTTTTTGAAAATTATAAAAAAAAAAAAGAAACAACCGCAGTAGCACTGTGGGTGGGAGTCCTGCGTTTGGTATCGGCAATATATTGTTTGAAGGTAAAATTACTAATATCCATTGAATAGTTCATTAATTACAAATGTTATACGGTTTTACACTATTTTATGTGACGTGTAGAAAACTATACGTCCTTTTTAGATTTTATTTATTTGTTTTAGATATTTTTTGACACATTTTAATACTCGATTTCTTTATCTTTGTAGGGTTAGCTATTGACCATTTACCGACCTCTGTTTCTTTTTCCTTTTGAAACCTCTTTGGTTATCCACGTGCTCTTAATAGGAAAGTTCTAAATACAACCATATTTTTTCTTCACATACTCATTTTCATGTGTGATGTGAATAATAACTTGTGAAAAAAATTGGGTGTGGCAAGAAAAAAAGGGTTTGTACAGAAACTCTCTTTCCTCTTCTTAATATTCAACTAGAATTTTCGACCAAAGTTAAAGAGCTCATTTTTTATTATCTGATTCTGTCATTAACAAACAAAGATTACGTCAATTTCATATTTAATTTTAAATAATGTATTTAAACAATCTTGTCTCGCATGTGCCACAAGATGTCGCAGTTAGCAGAGTCCAGATTTAGAAGAAAACCAGTAAACTAATAATTTGAACCAAAATAGTATTTGTAGACAAATCAAATGAAGCACAAAAATTCATTCAACCAAACTTCATTTTATCTTGAACGGATCAGCGGGTCCAAAGCCATTGCCACCTGGGATCAAACCGCGTCTTCAACAGAAATATCTGTTTTTGTCCGAGGATTTTTTTTCCACAAATCTGGACATTAAAAAGGAAAAACAACTTCACAAGCTTGTCAACCTGTGATTGGTTATATTCACAAAAGAATTTTTTAAATTCCTTTGGGTTTACTAGACTCTTGGCATGCACATTTTCAAATCCCTTTTTCTGCAGCTGCTTGGAAGGTTACATCCTCCAGGATTTTTAGTGACCTTGTAACAGTAATCTCAGCACTTGTATAAATAGCCTTAACTGGGTTACACTTTGTCATTCATGAAACAATCAAATTACCCATCAAAAAACAAGAAAACCAAAACACACATATGGAAGATAAGAGTAGCAGCAGTAGCCGGGTCGGCTTATCTTCAAGCTATAGAGGCGTTCGCAAGAGAAAATGGGGCAAATGGGTGTCCGAAATTCGTGAGCCTGGAAAAAAGACTAGAATCTGGTTAGGGAGCTTCGAGACACCTGAAATGGCAGCCGCGGCTTATGATGTAGCCGCGTTACACTTCAGGGGTCGCGAGGCTCGTCTTAACTTCCCTGAGTTGGTGGATTGTCTTCCCAAGCCAGCCAGTTCCGTCGCTGATGATATCCGAATGGCAGCTCACGAGGCGGCCTTGCGGGTCAGAACTAATGCTGCTGCAGGATCCGAGGCTGGCAGCTCCAACGCCGGCGTGGGTCCTGTCACCGTCGGGTTGTCTCCGAGCCAAATTCAGGCCATCAATGAGTCCCCTCTGGACTCTCCCAAGATGTGGATGCAAATGTCGGAGGCATTGATGGTGGATGAATCGATGATGTTTCGCAATGAGAATGAGGAGAATGAGTGGGAGGACGTGCAAGGTGATTCTCTTTGGGATCCTTAGGTAATATTGCTTGCTTACTTAGATAGTACTTTCTGATAGCAAATATATTATTATACAGTTGTACAACAAGAATACTTAGATATTCAGTTTGTCTGCGTGCTGATTTGTTATCAGTGCATCAGAATTGGAATTGGGCTTAAGAGAGAATCAGTTTGTTAACATTTTGATGAAATAGTTAGTGTGTGCGTGTATTTGCAAGAGAACGCCACTTGTGATCCCAAGAGAGACGCGGGGTTCGGAGAGATTTTGGCGGGTCCCAATACGAAGGGAATTAAGCCTTGACAAGTTTCTTCTAGTGGCTGATATTTTTCTTCAGCTTGTGAAGGACCACCATCTCACATATTGGCTACTTTTTTTATCAGCTGTGGAAGGGTGCGTTGTGATTTCTATTTTATTTTATGCTATTAAAAATAATATTACACTCGTGTAATAATTGAATTCTATTTGTGATTTATTTACATGTACAACAAATTTTGCTTAAATATTAATTAGTATATGATGTATGTTCAATATTTTAATTTATAGATATATATATATATATATATTATGATTCTAGTATTTGTTTTCGGTGGATGAGGACCTGTACTTCAGTTTCTTATTAAAAGAAAATTGCCACGTCATCTTTCATTTATTATTATTTTATTAATTATAAAATATTACGAAACCAATGGCACTGGTTAAAGAATTAATAACATTACCATTATGGATCCATGCATCCCTCACAATTCCAATATTAATTTACAATGTTTCCTTTGTGAATATGTTTAGGAATCACTTCGGATGGAATACCGTTTATTTTGATCTATTATTCCAATAAAAAAAAACAATGGAAAGCCAAACTATTTTAATAGAGGGATTTATATAATCTAATTAAATTTGTTAATCATATATGTTAATTATCCAAAATATTTATTTAGTGCTACTAATTTAAAAACTTGCTAAAGTTTTTAAATTGGTAGACTACTATTGATTAGTAATTTTTATTTTTAATAAAACATGTTGATAATTTAATCTTGGTATATGAAATATGAAAGTAAGTCCAATTAATTGATTGTGATATGCAAGTATGAACCTTTTGCATCTTATTAGACCAGTGTCATGTAGTGATTGTGTAGATCTTACACTTAATAGTCTTTGATAGAGAGACTATTAGGTTTGATTATAAATATATAGTGGGGTCCCCTCTTTACTCCTCAATTTTTTGGTGTTTATCTATTAAGAGCCACCTTTAAGAAAAGTAGAAGAAGAAGACTGAGTTTGTAAGAATTTCAATTTCAGCTTCAACTTTGAACTTTATCAACCGAAACAGGTATGGATAAATAATTGCTTATATGATTTTGGTGTTCTAATTTTCACATAAGGGATTTATAAATTAAATTTAATCTTACATGTAATATCAAAGCCTGATCTATGTGAAATTAGGAACTCATAACAATTTTTAAAGCAAATTTAAGAATTACAAACAATATTTAGAGCATATACTAGTCGAATTTAAACCATAGGATGAAATTTCTTGAACAAAACATAGGGCTTTTGTTACCCATTGAACAAGATTTAAAAACATGGAATCAATTTTGGGTAATTGCTTTGTGGGTCAAGTAATCGAGATTCCAAATATATGAACAAAAACCCATATTCAAAAATCAAATTAAAACCTTGTTGTTTTATGTGTTTTTATTCAATGTAATGATCAATACTAGTTTTTTATAAGTTATATTAAATAAAGGTATTAAATGCTTAGATTTTGGGTTTTAGTTTACCAATTTAAAGAAAACCCAAAATAGGTTGAACATGAGTTTTGAATCAAAATTGTTTGATCAAATTGATCATAATTTATATTGTTTGATGCATTTTTTTCAAATGGATTTTGTAAAATAATGGTTTAATTGAGTTTTTGACACATCAATTTCATAGAAACACAGGAAAAAGAAAATGAAAAAAATTTTTCCATCAAAAAGACTCGAACAGGTCGAATTTTACCCTATTCAGGTCCGATTGACCCAATTAAGGGTTGAAGAAGGTGAATAATACCAAGTAATGCAAAGCCCACTTTCAGCACGCAGAGAGTGCAGCATGTGTGGACCCATTTGGTTGCCTTTTACTCTTGTTTCAACATGCTTAGAATTTTATTTTTGAATTTTCTATTTATTTGTAATTTTTTGAAGACTTTAAATATTTATTATTTAATTATTATGATTATTTCAATGATTATCATATATTATGCCAATGAATTTTGAAAATTTATTATATGATAAAATATTTGGTATTAACGTACTCTCACACAGCTTACAGTTACATGCATAGTTGAATAAATTTAGTAAATTTTTTTCTATTTTTGGTTTATTAATTTTAAATGCAACATACATAGTTTTAAAGGATTAAACTCCACAAGGTTTTGGTAGAACTAATATTAAATGAGTAATTAATTGGTAATATATTAATTATGGGTGAAATAACTAGAGTTTTAATCAATTTTGTCTGAATTGACTTTTTCTCATGATTGTGTTGGTTATGTATCATCGTTATTTTTGGAAATTTTTATTTTATAGATATACATAATAATGAATTTTGCATTATTAAATATTAATGTATATACATAATGAATTTCATGACACTTGGTTTTGAATGCAAAAAATTGTTGATATGAGAGACGCATTCGGTTTTAGTGTCTCACAATGAGAGATCAACTCTTTAATGACCTAAGAGATACATCAAGGTTTCGTATCAGCTAGAGTGGTCTATTGCATATATTAGGTTAAGTATGCAAGCTAATAATTTGAGCAAATTTTAGTTTTTTCGAATTGAGAAAATTTTTAATTAATTGATGTAAATGCTTGGTTGCCGAAGTAGCTTATTTATTGGTATTAATTATTATTTTCTCATAAAGATTCGAGATGATTCTTAAGTTTCCTTATACAATCGCCTGCCCAAAGAGAGTTATTGTATTTAATAATTTGGAATGGGACATAGAGCTTTGTGGTTAAGAATATACTACTCTAGAAGGTTTGTCTGCCCAAAAATAGATAGACTTATTGAAAAATAGCATATTCTTATATTAGTTTCATGTGGTATGTACCTATTAGCATATCATATTGTCTGTCTAAAGGGGAGTTTATGATATCGCACCTGGGCTCTTCAGTTTGATGACAAATAGCAGGTAATTGATCAATGCTATTCGTATGAATTATTACTCAAAAATAAAATTGCATTCTATTGTCTTGAAAATTACAGCTAAATTTTGTGATAATTAAAGTATAAAATATCAAGAAGTTATCATTAAAGAGATAAAATGATAGGGTTCGAGTCCTGGAGTCCTCACTGTTGGGAGGGCTTTACCGTTTACCACTCCCGGCCCGAATAGGATTAGTCTCAGACCGTAAAACGGATGAGGATACCTGTGGTTACACCAAAAAAAAAAAAAAGAGATAAAATGATTGCTTGTGTAAATTGATGTTAATGAATGGAATGTGATTGTGTAAGTAAGGAATTAATATGTGCTGATTTTGAAAGCATGTTTTATGTGAGTTAAACATGTTTAGTATGCTTGTAATGTAATTAATTTTATACATCATATATTTTGATTTGAATTTTTTAAACATTAAGTTTAAAGCCTGATTTCAAAAAAAAATAATGTTTAAAGCCTAATAAGGTAGGTAATGTGATATACTTTTCTTTAAACTCCACATTGGTCATGATCATGAAACAACATTGGTTGTTAATTTTTATATAAAGCATTTAGATTATGCTAATTAATTAATACAGTAAGAAAGTCTGGTTAATGATTATTTTCATAGTGCAATTAGGTTATATTAATTACTTTTGTTAAATAATTGCATATTAAATTGCTCACATAAATTTCTAAAGACTAATGTTGAAATTTTGTAATGTTAAAATTTGGTACTTTCTCAAAATACTTATTAAATTAAGCGTACTCTCATAAGATATTTAATGATTTATAACTATAAAATTATAATTGATGACAAGAGCAATGGATAGAATATATTAGTAAGTATTTTAGTCAAGACTTAGCTGTCATGAGATATAAGAGAAATATCACCGTTGAATATATTGGGTAATAAATAACTAATAAGTTGTGATAGTAAAAAATGTATGAGTAAATATTTGAGTCTATGGTAATAACCAAAAGTTACTTTTGCAAATCTCAGATTGATTGAGGTTTTGATTGAAATGTATCGTTATTTAAGGCTTGTTAGATTAAATTGCCTTAGATGTTTAAGTCATTACTCATGCTAGGTGATATTGAAAATATTATATTCCTATAGTATTATTTGGTACAAGAGATTACTTTGCTATAATATATTATTGAAAGCATAAGATTATTATTTGTTAACTGACTGATAATATTCCATCATGTTGAGACAAAGTATGAAGTTTACAGAATTTGTTAAATTTTATGTTGGTATAAAGTGAGTATATGCATTCATAGATGTTCTTGTGGCCTGTTTGAAATTTCTTGAAATCATGCTTGAAAAGATTACAATGTTATAGTGAAAATGTTATTACATGTTAAGTCAATTACTTTGTCACATGGCATGCTTAGATATTTTTTTGATTGACAGCATGATTATGATAAATGATTTAAAATATTTTAAAGGTGCTTAAATTAAATATTGGGCATTCTAAGGTATTAAGTGATCCATAGAGGTATATTAACATTAGCATTTCTCTTGGACTGATTAGATTCATACATAGACATAAAAAAATTAATGAAACCATAATATTATGAGATTTCTAAGTTGTTACAAGATTGTCTCTAAGTTATTACATGTGACTACTTGCGTAAAAGGAGTGATCATGTGTTTCTAGTTTGGAGATAATCATGAATTATTATAAAAGAAAATATGCATGGACTTAGAGAATTTATTTGCCCAAAAAGGATGAATTTTTCGAAGTCTGTATTCATAAAAATGCATACTTTTAAGAACTCCTTTGAAACTCGGCATCTAAAAATAATTGAAAACTCTATTTATTAAGGGATGAGAAAAGTCAACTAAAGCATTACATTTGTTAAAACACAAATATCGTCAACAAAACTAACATGATGCCTATGAAACCAAGAGAATGAGCTAAGAAGCATGATGAACATGATCTGTAAACTAGCACCTAGAATTATGAAAAGCCCGTATAATTGACATTAATTAGTTACAAAAAATGCATATTTTTCATAAAATGCCCAAAAACCCACTAGAATTTACTACAAGCTTCCAACTTTACATTTTATACTACTTAAAACCCTATTCATACTCACCCAAGTTGCTGCATAACAGGTTTATAGAAACATTCTAAACATAATTTCTTAGTAAGTTTAAGTAATTAATTATGTATAAATGTCAAAAGATTGAACTTTCTACAATAAAAGTATAGATTAATTATGTACAATAAAAAATATAGATTATTTTTGGCTTAATCAACCAAACCGAAAGGGGGTGAATCAGTTTTTGGCCAAAACTTAAATTATTCGTTTTTCTTGAACTAAATTCTCTACTATCTCTATCTTATAATTATAATCATCAAATAATTGAATAAGTAAATAAGAAGTAAAGTAAAGAGAAGGGATAGAAAAATGTGCACAAGAGATTTATAGAAGTCTGGTACCCTTACCTACATCCTCTCCCTTGAGCACCCTTTAAGGAAGTTGCCAAATCCACTAATGAAAATGGTCTTTACAAACTCACCCTCTTTTGCAAGCTCAAGAGTAACTTTCCTTTTTTGCAGATTCAAGGATAACATTTACAACCTCTTCCTTTTCTAGGCTCAAGGAGAAAAACTATAACCCTTTATTTTTTATAGGCTCGAGGAAGAAATATGACTCAAGGAGAAAACCTTCTACATTACCCTATCATCACTACAATGAAGCACTCGAGGGTAGCTCTCGCCTTTCACAAGATTTGGATTAGGGTATACTAAGTGTAACCTTAAAACCTCTAGAAAGATAGGTTGATTACATGTTTAGCTCTATTAAGGAATTAAAAACCAGACTAAAGATGTACAAGCGAATTATTTGTTTGGAATTATAGCTCTCTAATGTTGAAAACTTTGATTTTTCTTTTTGTACTCCCATAATTGATTTTGGCTATTGGAACTGAATATTTGAATTTTTTTCTCATCGATGGACACAAAAATCTAACCATTGGTGTAGCCAGAGTCTAGGGGTATCGATCTTCTTTCAGGATATCAATACTTTATGAAGGATTCCTACAAAACAAATACAAGTGTATCAATACTTTAACCCTAGCATATTGATACCAAATAGAGCATTCAGCTTCTATCCAAGGGTAACGACAGGGTACCGATACACACATTAGGCCCTGTCATAGTCCATATATACAATAATTTACACATTTTCACACACACAATGATGGTTGAGCTGTTTTCGATGCCTTTATTTACACATGTGCACTTAATAGTAATAGTTATAAAAATAAATTTACTCAATTTACAAAATAAAAATATTTACATAACAGTAATTTCATTTAATATTTACATCCCCTGTTTATAATTACAACATAGTAATACTGTACAAACTAGTCTAAACATATAAAGAAAATAAATATACCTCCAAGATCCACACTACACTACCTCGAGGTAACCAAAAGCGCACCTGAAATCCTCAGATCGGTATATCAATTGTCACTGTAAATAATTTGTGGAGGTGGAAAAATAAAGGGGTGAGCAAAATGTGCTCAGTAAGAGAATCGTATGCAGAACTGATATTATGAAATCTATAGGTATAAAAGCATTTATTTTCCTAACAGTGCACTATAGTCGATAGGGAATGATACTATAGTCGACTAGGGATCCGAATGGAGTATGGGAGGTATTTTAGAATACCTGTTATGTCTCAAAACCTAGAAGGACTATAAGGAGTAACTATTGGTTCTGGTATGAAATAACATTTAATAAAATTTCAATGAATAAATAAATACGAAATGGCTTGCAAAACCATTTATATAAAATACTTTAATAAGTATTTATCAAATCACTTTAAACATATAACAAACTTCAATAAAATTCAGTAAACAGTAGTGGCAGTAACAGTTCAAAAATCAGTATGATAAGCAATTCAGTAAACAGTAATCACTTCGATAACAGTGGCAATTCAGTAAAACAATATAGTAAACAATAAAAGTGGTGGAGACTAGGCAACACCCAAATATATCATGCGATAATCCCCGTAGGGAATGGTAACAGTAACACATGAGACATATGGCTATAGTTTATAGGTGTCCTCAGTATGCATTGATCAGGTGACAACCGAGACGTTGAAGATAGGATCAGTATCAATAGCATAGTAACAGTAACAGTAACAATAACACATGAGCATGATACGGGGCATAAAAGTCTCAAAATAATATATAAACAGTATCATCACCTTTATGGAAATTAATAAAAATAGATAAAATCTTCAGTCAGTCCATAAAGGTTATTATTAACATAGTAAATAGTATAGTGAAAACAGTTTATAAAATATTCATACTTCAGTAATAATTTTCATAAATATTCTATTTCACTGAAAAACACTTATATAAACATCACGATGTTTTCATTTCGATGAAAATCAATTACATGAATATTTAAATATTGTTTTACGATAAATTCATATTTTATGAAAATATTAAATATTCAATTTCCAAGGCTAAGAAATCACTCAATAATGCACTTAAAATATTTCATGATATTTTAGAGAATTTTCTAAGAAATTTCAGCAGCATAACAACTGCTATCGACCTAGCCTTCCTGCACGTAAAACACAGTTCACAATCCAGCCAAAAGCCAGAATTTGCACAGTTCCAAAGTAATTGAGTACTAAAATATTCCCATAAAATTATTCTCATTGAAAACATGCATTCATAATATCCTTACGGCCTACACACTCATCCTTTACCTGTCTAGCGTTATCGATCTTTTCGATAGCACCACACGTGATTCGATTCTCCCGGGCTGCAAAACATTTCACCAACAATATTTATTAACCTCAATTTAATTTTTAAACTATTTTCCTTCAATAATTGCAGCCACATTATACACTGGAAATATTAAATCAGTATAATTCTAACGTTGCTAAAACATAACTTCTCTGTTTTAAGTCCGATTTTAAATCCGATTGCACCGGTGGACTCCTCATAATTTCTACAATATTATGGCATCCTAAACCTATCAAGTGCAGCCACAAAACCCCTTCCCCTTTCAATGGCCGAATGGTACACACAAGGATTCATTGAGTTTTTCAACAATCTAACCTTGGTTTCATGTGTATTCATGCTTGTTCTTCATTCTAGCACCATTTTTATGGATCAAACCACAAGGTTTCTTACACTTCCATGCAAAGCCAAATACATTGGAATTGCTTGAGCATGATTTAATTCAAACTAAATCAATCTAACACTACAATCATGCTTAGCACATGCGAATTCATCATTATCTACCATTAAAGCTTAAAAGAAGTGAAGGCACAAGGAATTCTCACCTTGGCTGAAAATGGTGGAGTGCCAAAGACCTTGATTTTGTCCACTTCACAATGAGATATTGGTATGGGAGTGTGTAGACGATTGAATTTTAGGTGGGGTTGTAGAAGAAATTTTGATGAATTAACTTAGTTTTAATGGTGATTTTGGAGGTTTATATTTTTCTCAAGCTTTAGCTATGGTGGCGTGGGGAAGAAAGATTGAAGAATATAGTGAGGTGGCCGGCCAAGCTTAAGGAGAAATTTAGATTATTCTAGATATGGGTAAAATTACCAAAATGCCTTTGATTGTGAAATTTTAGGGCAAAAATGCCCTTAAGCTTCCGTAATTTTTATAACTATGTAATTAAACTCCAAAAATTTAGATCTCTTCACCAAAATTCTTATTAGACATATTTTGATGAATCATGATGGTTTCATCGGGGTTCAATCTACTGTGAAGGTGAAATTATAAAAATACCCCTATCGGGTAAATCTCGTAAATTTTTTATTTAACCACCGATTCAATCTATCTATTGACATAGCCTAGGACTTATTTTCATGTAAAATACCATGTTATATTCACTTGGTCCAAATTCATTTTAGTTTTGGTGCAATTTACCCAAATGCCACCAAGCTATGTCCTTTATCGTTTTTTTTAAATTGTTGGCACGCTTCCCAAAAATAATCTAAATAAAGGATTTTAGACTTGAAATTCTTACCTTAGGCTTATCGTACCCTCCAGACACTGTTTGGATAGTCTCACATCCATCCAGACACTATAGGGCTAGTGGGGCCTAAAACACTGTTTCATTTATAACCTGCAAAATACACAGGAATTGAATAGTGATCCAATGTCTAACATCATGTACAGTAATAGTATAAGTGGCTCTCACAGGCCAGCCAATATTTAAACTAATCAGTAGTGATACCTTTCCATCTGCAAAGAGTATTGATACCTTGAGTAGTCTAGGCATAATATTGTCATTCTAAACATCGAATCACTTCATTTCATTAACTATATGAACATCAAACATGCAATCAAGGAATTTATCACTAAGCATATTTGCATTTGAGTCTCATTCAAGCATTAAGCAATTAGCATGATTTCCATAATTAATTCCCATAAAAGTTAAAGTATAAAGCATGTTAATTTGATTAAAATTATATTCTTCTTACATTTATAAGCATAATGTCAAAATTCTAAATATTTTAAAGTTAACAATTTTTTACCAACAACTGTGTTGGAGACCAAAGGGTTGCCTTGCTCAATAAAAATTAAAAGAAAAAAGAAAAAATATATGAAAAATGAAAAAGAAAATGGGGTTTGTCACCTAGGATGCTAGATGTGGCACAAATGTTAGGAGTGAGAGCTGCGCAAGATCTTAGGGGTTGGCGCTAGATGTGGATAGAGTAACAACTAGTAATGAAGATAAGATCCTAAGGGTTTGTTGGTTTTAGACAAAAGGAAAAGGGTAAGATGTCATGTGCTTTTACTTGTCAGTAATGAAAGAAAGAAAAGATAGAATAAAAGGATTAAGATTTAAAGGAAAAGAAAACTATATCTTAGGCTCTCTAAACGGTGGGTTTAATTATTTTTATGTATAAAAAAAGTGCTTTCAATATTTGAAGTACCAAGAAATTTGAATGAAAATATCATTTCATTTTTTGTTATAGGTTTTATGTACATAAAGAGTAGTACTTTGAATATTAATGATCAAAAGAAATAATACATTAATTAGACAATTGCATTTTTTTAACTATCACTTTAACCAACACTGTTAAATACTATTCTTGCCTATTTACAATAATAAATTTGTATGTCATAGGAATCTCCATCTTCGTGTTCACGTGTCTGCTAAGAACTCTCCAGAAAAAGAAGAAATCAAAGAGACGAGGGATTTGTCCCTGTGCACACACTCTGATGCTTTAGTCAAAAGTTGAGCAAAGTCTTAGTCAAAAAAATAGTGATTAACTGAAATAAAAAGTCATCTGACCTATTATTTATAGAGTAGAATTGGATCGCATTTATCATTTTGTCCTTCTAGACTTATTTGATTATGGCTCAAGCGTGCGTCTAGGTCAAATGAATTTAGGCCAATATCTCGTGGCCTTCAAAATGAGTTTCTCACCTATGTAGCAAAAATCGATCCCCTGCATTGGATGCGAGACCATAACCATAGTCTCCCATATTAGGCGAGAGACCGTGGTTGTGGGAGAGTGGTTCTTAAGCAGGTCACTCTCCCTTGCGGGAGAGTGTCTTTGTGCACTCTCACACATGGGAAAGTGTGTTGTGCACTCTCCCACAATGGAAGAGTGCACCTTAATTATTTAATAATTTTTTGAATAATAATATACATATTTATATATTTATATTCATATTTATACTTATATTTATATTTATATTTATATTTGTAATGATAATAAAATCATTATTATAATTACTAGTATCATTTTTTATTTTTCTTTTTATTTCTATTTTTAATTTCAATTAATGTGTGGCCCACATCAAATACAGTTAAATCTTTTTTCTCTTTTATACTCCAAAATTAATGCTAATAATTATTAATAAATGACCCAAAATGAATGATTATTAAATTTCATTTTTCACAACTCAAAACTATATACACACACATATGCAGAAGACTTTTCTTAAATTATCATGCACTTTACATTTGTCGCTAGTTTGATAAGTAGTAACTTTTAATCCAAAATTTATAAATTTAGTCATATTACATGATACATGCAACCTACTTATATAAAGATCATGGTTCTCTATAATATTTTAATTAACTCAGCTTAAATCATCATATTAACCACATATATAAAGATCAAATCAAAAGAACAACTCTAACCACTTCTTCTAGTTATGGCTAAAACTATGCTTCACTCTTTCTCAAAGTTTTGCTTCATGCAAAACTCACTTAAATCACAAAAGTACTAAGCTTCCTAGCTTATAAAGGTATAGAAATCAGATTAGGGTGATAGGATTTGCGCACTTTATCTTCTTCTTCTTCTTCTTCTTCTTCTTCTTCTTCTTCTTCTTCCTTTTTCTCTCTTCTTTTCTTTCTTATTTTTCTTCTCCCTTTCGATTTTTCTCTTTGTCTCCCAAAGTGGCTGAATGCTCTTCTTCATGTTACACTTATGATTTTTCTCATTTCATTAACTCTTGGTCTTGGTCAATGGAAGACCATGTTGCTTCTTTAAGAAGCCTTAATACGATATTTATTCATTCCTTACTAATTAAGTAAATTGGATATTTTTATATTAATTCTTTTAATTCCATAATTTTTACATGGTTTTTATTTAGCTAATTATATATGGCCCATATTCTTTTGTTGAAGAATGATTCAACACAATGAGTTCGTGTAGAGCTAGTCTTTAGGAATTTGTTTACTAGTTTTTTATCAAGTTATCAAATTTGTTAAGAAGTTGAGTAGTTATCTGATATGTTAGGTAGTAGAGTCAGTTCACTTTAGTTTTAGATTACATGCCTAGTATTTCTCTGTTAGTGGAGATTTTTTAGTGATGTTAGTTGTCATATAAACCTATTTAAAGGCTCCGTTGAAGTCAATAAAGTGTGTGCAAAAACAAATTCCAGTAAACTTTCTCTGTTCAGTAGCCTTTTTGTTTTTTTCACAATAAAGATTTGTCTTCTATCCCAACAAGTTTGGTATCAGAGCCAAAAGATTCTAAGTTGGCAATCCAATGTCTCTTTGCCACTCATCCTTATTTTCAAATTAGAGTGTTATAAGTTTTGGAGCATCAAGATGAAAACTCTATTCAAATCTCAAGATATTTAGGAATTGGTAGAGAATGGGTACAACAAAAGAGATCGTGATGAAACCCAGCTAAAGGACAACAAGAAGAAGGATTCAAAAGCATTGTTCTTTATTCAACAAGCTGTCCGTGAGACGTTCTTCTCAAGAATTGTTACAGCTAATACTTTAAAGGAGGCTTGGGAAACACTACAGAAAGAGTTTCAAGGTTCTTCAAAGGTAATAGTCGTAAAACTTTAAACTTTCTGGCATGCGTTTGAAACTTTGATGATGAAAAGTAAAGAAGCAATGCAAGAATTTCTGTCTAGAGTAATTGCAATTGTCAATCAAATAAGATCTTATGGCGATAAAATTACTGATGAGATTGTAGTTTCCAAAGTTTTCAAAGTCTAACCTTAAAGTTTGATCATATTGTTGTTGCAATTGAAGAAACTAAAGATTTGTCTAATTTTTCCTTTGATGAACTAATGGGTTCTTTGCAAGCTCATAAGGCAAGGCTAAACAGATCACAAGAGAAAAATGATGAAAAGGAATTTCTAGTGACGGGCAAAGAAACTAAAAGGGATGTTTTCTCTGGAAGAAGTGGCTTTCGTGGTAGAGGACATGGCAGAGATAGAGGTAAAAGTCACTTTGTCGGGCAAGAAAGGTAGCCAATTGGTGAGCAAAAGTGGAACAAGAATGTTGTTCAATGTTATAATTGCAAGACGTTTGGGCATGTAAAGGCTAACTGTTGGAATCAAGCAAGCTATGTAGAAGAAGAAAGTCAAGAGAGTAACTCATTTATGGCCCATTTTCATACTAATGAAGTTTCAAATGATGTTTAGTTTGTAGGTAGTGGGTATTCAAACCATATGACCAACAATAGATCTTTGTTTAAAGAGGTCGATGAAATAGAAAACCTACAAGTTAGACTTGGAGATAATAAGCAAATGCAAGTTGAAGGAAAAGGCATTGTTGCAATGGAGACAAGTAATGGTAAAGTAAAATTACTTTCAGATGTCTTTTTTTGTTCCTAACTTGGCATATAGCTTATTAAGTGTGGAACAATTAATGGCTGGTGGATATGCAACTGTTTTTTATAATAGTGCTTGTGTGATTAAAGATAAATTTGGGCAACTTATGGCAAATGTATGTATGACAGAAAACAAAATGCTTCCACTAGCAATTTCTAATATGGAAAAACAAGCTCTTTGTGTTAGTAAAAAGGATAAGTCGAAGCTATGGCACTTGTAATATGGGCATCTCAATATCAAAGGTTTAAAGCTGTTGAGTAAAAAAAGCATGGTTCTTAGATTGCCACAAATTGAGTCTCTTGATCTATAAGAAAGGTGTATTTATGGGAAATAAACAAGAAAATCATTTTCAAGTGGAAAATCATAGAGAGCCTCTAGATGCCTTAAATTGGTACATACTGATTTGTATAGGTCTATGAAAACCACATCACTGGGTAGGAGTAAGTAGTTTTTGCTCTTTACTGATGATTATATTCGAATGAGTTGGGTTTATTTTCTAACCTACAAATCTGAGACTTTTGAGAATTTTAGAAAATTTAAAGCTCTTGTGGAAAAACAGAGTGACACTTCTATAAAAACTCTTCACATGGATCGAGGTAGTGAGTTTTTGTCTAAAGAATTTAACCTTTTTTGTGAAGAACATGGCATTTACAGAAAGTTGATTGCACCTTGTATACCTAAGCAAAATGTGTGGCTGAACGAAAGAATCGCACTGTTATGGAAATGGCTAGAAGCTCGTTGCAAGCTAGTGGACTTTCGAATCTTTTTTGGGTTAAAGCAGTGACAACATCAGTATATTTGCTGAATCTTTCTCCAACCAAGGCTTTCTTAACTAAAACACCATATGAAGCTTGGAGAGGTACAAAGCCAACGGTAAGCCACTTGAGGATTTTCGATTGTATTGCATTTGCTTTAATTAATTCTCAAGATCATCACAAACTTGAGGAGATATTTGAAAAATGTATTTTTCTTGGATATTGTATTGAATACAAAGCATGTCGTTTATATAATCCTTTTAATGGCAAAATGATTATAAATAGAAATGTAGTTTCTAACAAAACTGCAGGTTGGAAGTGAAATGACAACAATGAAGCTACTCAGATTCAAATCTCAAGTGAAAGTGAGAATCCAACAAATGAAAGTGAAAATTCAACTCCCACAAGTTCATCGGTTTCTTCTACCACACCTGTTTCCTCTGCTCTAACTCCAAGGCAAAGTAGTTCATCTTCCTTAGAAGAATCACCTAATAAAATGCCTACCAGAAAGTTTAGATCCTTGTAGGAAATCTATGAATCTTGTCAATTTGCTTTATTCATTTCAGAACCTATAACCTTTTACAAAGCAGCAACCAAAGAAGAGTGGCAAAATATGCAAGAAGTTGGTGATAACGAAACATGGGAAATGGTAGATCTACCTAAAGGCAAGAATACAGTTGGTCTCAAATGGGTGTTCAAAACAAAGAATCATGCTGATGGAACTAAACAAAAGCATAAGGCTCAACTTGTGGCTAAAGGGTACTTGCAACAACAAGGTATTGATTTCGAAGAACCCTTATCTCTAGTTACTTGATTTAAAACTGTTAGAATTGTTTTAGCTTTGGCTCCACAACTACGTTGGCCTGTTATCAGTGTGATGTCAAGTCTGCATTTTTAAATGAACACTTGGAAGAAAAAGTTTATGTCACTTAACCTGAAGGACTTGTAGTCAAGGGCAAGGAGACAAAAGTGTACTAGTTGAAGAAGGCACTTTATAGGCTAAAACAAGCTCCAACGGTATGGTATAGCAAAATTGATGGCTACTTTCATGAAAATGGTTTCACAAGAAGTGAAAATGAGCCCACCCTTTATGTGAAGAAGCAAGGTAAAGATGACTTTATCATTGTTTGTCTTTACATTAATTATATTAGATATATGGGCTCTTCTAACTCTCTTATAGTTGAATTTAGGTCTACTATGACAAAGAAATTTGAGATGTCAGACATAGGGTTATTGCATTATTTTCTTGAGCTTAAGGTGAAGCAAGGAGTTGATGGGATTTTTATCTCACAAACGAAATAAGCAATAGATCTTCTCAAAAGATACAACTTGCTCAATTGCAAACCAGTTGCAACGCCTATGAATATAAATGAGAAGCTATAACTTGAAGATGGTACAGAAGAGGCCAATGCAAAAATGTTCAGAAGCTTGGTAGGAGATTTGATATATTTGACTCATACTAGACCTGATATTGCATTCTTTGTAAGTGTAATTTCCAGGTTCATGCAAAATCCTACAAAGCATCACTTTGGGACAATAGAAAGGATTCTATAAACTGTGGGATATGGTATACTCAAGTTTCCAGCTAGTGTTTTCAATCTTGGGCAAGTTCATTCAATGATAGAAAGAGCACTTCAGCTAGTGTTTTCAATCTTGGATCAGGAGTAATAACATGGAGTTCAAAGAAGCAAGCCACAATAGCATTATCTTCTTCATAAGCAGAGTATGTTGCAACAAATTCAATAGCTTGTCAAGCAATTTGACTCAGGAGAACACTTGCTGATCTCCATCAAAAGCAAGAAAGTGGAACTGTTTTTTTTTTGTGACAACAAGGCAACGATTACAATGACAAAAAATCCAGCTTTCCATGGAAGAATGAAGCATATCGACATCAGCCTGCATTTCATCCATGACTTGGTTGATATACTTACAAAATCACTCTTAAGGGAAAAGTTTGTTTACTTCAATCATGTCTTGCTATATGCAATTTTGAATCAGAGGGGGTGTTGAAGAATGATTCAAAACAATGAGTTTGTGTAGAGCTGGTCTTTAGGAATTTGTTTGTTGGTTTTTTATCAAGTTATTAGTTATCAGATTTGTTAGGAAGTTAAGTAGTTATCTAATATGTTAGATAGTTAAGTCAGTCTTTTTTTATTCTAGATTACAAGCCTAGTATTTCTCTGTTAGTGGAGATTTTTTACTGATGTTAGTTGTCTTGTAAGCCTATTTAAAGGCTCCGTTGAAGTCTATAAAGTGTGTGCAAAACAGATTCCAGCAAACATTTTCTGTGCCATAACTTCTTTGTTTTTTTTCATAGTAAAGATTTGTCCTCTATCCCAACAACCCAACATCTTCCATGCTTCTTCAAATATGGAATATACATATTTTGTCCTTTATAGAGGTGATGTTGCCGGTCATGACTTGGTTAAAGGAGGAAAATATGTTTTGACTTGGTCTACTAGAATTTAACTAGACAATTTAGGGTTTGAGTTTGTCAACTCTACTTTAGGGTTTGACCACTCATTTTTAGGATTTGACTTGTCATATTTAACATCTAAAAAGTAACCTATATTCCATTTGACCATCCTAACTCATCACCTTATGGACTTAATGCTGATTATTCCATTTGTTTTGCATTTATGTAAATGTCCTGCACATATTGCGACTTTAAAAATTTGCCTATATCGATGTACTATGAACCAAAAATTTTGCAAAATCACATCAATTGAAGTTTCTTACCAAAAGTTATGTGAAATACTTTACTAATAGGTCGACTAGCTAGCAGAATTTCTTGCACATGGTATAACTTTGAAGATTTAACTATATCAATCTATAATGAATTAGAAAATGTGCCATATATGATTCGAAAGCTCTCTAAGTTAGCTTCCCATAGAATTTTACGACACGTTAATCGGATTCTTCTAGCAAAAGTTATGGTTGAATTAAGAAAGATTGGTCATATTTTCCTACACAGCAATCACAAAATTCTAACTAATTCGAGAATTTTCCACCATAAGTTATACTCATGTCATTGAATTTCTCGGCTATTATAGCGGGTATCAAGTTTGGGTATCTTACACTATCCGAACCAAAAGTTAATCAAGTTTAGGTATGGATACCCTAGGGGTCTACCCGAACTTGACACAGGAAGTAAGTACACTACTTGACCCTATAATTACCCAATTATAAGGTACTCAAACCTGACATATAATCAGATTGGGAAGTGCCAAGTACTCAGTTGAATAGCACCCATTTACATCACTACCTCTATTTGCATGGTTCATTTGAGAGGTACAAAGCTTTGTATATTATTTGCCCTTCCTATCCCTTCCTTTATAGGTATATTAACCAATGATTCGATCAGTATCAGATCCACATAGCTAATATCAACATTTTGATGAGACTTATTCTAGTCAACTAAAGTTCTCTGTTTATATTTCCAATAGCTTTCTCTGTAATACTTAGAGCAAAACCAACTTGTTCACATAACATATGTCCTCTATTATCTTCTTGATTTTCAGTAATCATGATTTCTTTCTTGAACTGATACTAGCCTTGTTAACTTGCCTATCCCCTAACCTTATTGTCGATCACCAACCAAACTGCTATCCACTACTATATCTCCCATCACTCTATAGTTTCTCTTCCTTAAAACCTCCAACATTATTACTCCTATGAGAAGACAAGGTAGTTTTTGATGATACAAATTAAGAATGATTGCCTCAACTTTTGAATACAACTTTTTTTAACTTTAACTCGCATCCAACTCTTGTATTCCCTAACCACCTTTCCAAGATCCTTCTTCGTAGTAGTGGCTATATCACATTCATTCTCTAGGTGATTGAACTTTCCACATACAAAACAAAAGTTAGGCAACCTTTCATACTTGAACATAATGACCAAACTCCTGAATTCACCCTAGCAACAGTAATGCATCGTCTAAATGGTTTATGGAAATCAACTAGCACTTTGATTCGAAGAAAATGTCGCCAAGCAGTCTGATCCCCTTCCATATCAACCTATTCAACATAGCTAATGGACTCTCCCAGCACAATGCTAAACCTTTCTTGCATCATCCCCAATGGAAGTCCATGAATTTGAATCCAAAAAGGGTAGGAATCCATACATAACTCATCCAAATTCCCCAACCCCTTAACTTCCCTAAATACAATGAAAGCCCTATTAAAATACCATGGTTGATTGAATAAAACTCTAACCTTCTCCAGTTTGTTTTCGAACTAAAATCAAAACATTATTGTTCCCACCTCTTTAACAATCAAACTCTTTGACAACTTCCAGATCTTTCCAAACACATTCTTCATCACCTTTACATTGACTCTCTTCTTGTTAAAGGTCTTACCCACCAAGCACTACTTCCCTAGCACCAATGTCACGTCAACCTATTCCTTCTCTATCACCACTTTTTTTTGCTCCTCAAATAACGATAATTTATTCCACTTTTCTTCCAAACTTTATATTATATTCCTACTAATTAAAAACTACAGAAAAGAAACAAAGGACAAAACTTGATCCCAATATAATATTGAAACCACCACAATAAGAAACAAAGAAAAACCCTTAGTTTTTTAGAAAGGAGCATGAAGAAAACAAACAAAACTCTCACTAAGAAAAGGAAGCCTTAGGAGAGATGTTGGTTAATCTTCCAAATCAACAGCATTATTGTGATATTTTCTATCATTGCGTTTTCAATATGATTATACTAGCAACTAGTTTGATAACCCATGTGATGCACAATTAATTTTATTTAAATATATATATTTGTATAAATTTGTATTCTTTATACATTTTAATTTGTTTTAAAAAAAATAAGTTGAATTATTTAATTGTTTTAAATGTATTAGATAATTTTATTTTAAATGAATTAGATACCATATAATATTACACGAAGATAAGATAAGCCAAAAGAAGAACTTACTTAAAATTAATTCTATTAACACCCTTCTAAATTTCTATTATTATTATTATTATTATTATTATTATTATTATTATTATTATTATTATTATTATTATTATTATTATTATTATTATTATTATTATTATTATTAAACTTAGTCTTAATTGCCATGGTCAATTAAAAATAAATAAATAAATAACAGGATACATGCAAACTTGTCAATTTTTTGCTTATATGTTATCTCTATTGTTTTCTCAACCTTATACATATATATATATATATATATATATATATAGTTTTTTGCTTTTATATATATATATATATATATATATATATATATATATATATTTGTATTATCTCTTATTTTATCTATTTTTTTTTACTTTGAAAAAATTATCTAAAATTTGAACACTTCAATTATAGTTAACGCTGACCAACAAAAATGTTATTAAAACACAAGCACAGTACTGGATAATCTCTGCCAAAACAGAATCCAAAACTAAAGGCTGCATCACGAATCAAAAACATAAAGAGAGACATATAAAAACGTCAAAACAACATCGAAACCAAAAAATCAGCACGATCTACTCCCATCTTTGCTAGAGACTTTTCTCTAAATTAAGCAACAAAATGCACTTTATAGTTGAGAATCGGCATCCATGGCTTTCGAGTTGATCATGACACATGAACAAAATACAACACAACATAATAATTAGAGCCTAAAAAAGAATGTAAAAAAAATCTCATAAATAACGACCCTAATAAATTAATACCTTTTCTAGGAAAAAAGAAAAATATTTGCAAACCGAAGAAAGAAAAAAAATGTACTTGGTTGTGGAGACTTGGCGTCCATAGCTTTTGGATTGATCATGAGACTTACGCATAATGCAACACGACACAATAAGTGGAGCCTGAAAAAGAATGTATAAAAAGCCAATCTCATAAACAACAATACATAACAAAAAATGAAAAAAAAATAGATGTAACAAAAAAAATATCGTTGTCTTTTAACAAATTAATTTTTTTTTACAAAAAAGAAAATATTAGCAAACGGAAGAAAAAAAACGTATTTGGTTGTTGAGACTTGGCATCCATGGTTTTGGGCTTGATCACAACACTTGAACAAAACATAATACAACACAATAACTGAAGGCTGAAAAAGAATGTACAAAAATCTAATCTCATAAATAGCAATACATGGCATCTATTAAAAAAAAAAACAAAACTTGAAAACAACAAAACAAAGGAAAAGATATCCAAAGTAAAAAAAAAAAAAAAAAGATATTTAGAGGGGAAGGAAAGAGAGAATAAAATTGGAGTTAGAGATGAGTCGGTTGTAGAAGAGATACGTTAAATTCACATTGAGAAAATTAAGGAGGAGATCAAGGAGGAAATTAAAAAGATTAAAAGAATATAGTCACTTAAAAAACGAAACGTAAGTTGATAGTAGTTACATATCGAATTCAACCTACTTACATGTCATTCAAATAGAATGTACATGTCAGCCTCCACGTAAGCATGCTTTACATGCGTGCATGTTTTTTGAAATATAATATATATATAGAGAGAGAAAAGATTAATATCTTATACACCGTCAGTGAAGTTTTTTGACTCCATAAGTGGGGTTAGAATCATGACACATATCCTATAAAACTATTAAGAAAATAAAAAATAAATATAATAAGACACGTGTTATGATTTTAATCCCGCTTGTAAAATCCAAAATCTCCACTAACAGTGAATAAGATAATTACCCCATATATATATATATAAGTGGCAGCGTAATGGTCGGGGATCAAGTCCTTCATGTAGAGGTGGCAAATGAGCGGGTCGGATCGGGTTTGGGTTTGGTGATTATGGATCGGATCATTTTGGATTAAGGAAAAATCGGATCATTTCGAGTTCGGACAAGGTAGGGTTTGGGTCAAGGAAAAATCGATCTATTTCAGGTTTGGATCATTTCGAGTTCTGATAAAGTTGGGTTTGGATCATTTGAATTCGGATCAATTTGAGTTCACATTAATTCGGGTTTGGGTTGTTGACTTTTTTAGTCAATTCGTGTTGGTCGGATTTGGATTCGGGTCGATTAAACAGGTTTATTGGGTTAAACCTTGGTCATCTCGATGTGATTTATCCAATATGAAAGTCAACTGAAACCATATTTCTAAGAATTACAAAACTCATGAAAATAAAATTTTCTTCTTAAATGACCTATAGTACAATTGGGATAGAAATAATCAAAATATTTAATAATTTGTATGATAGTTTTTTTTTATAATATATTTATCAATATTCATAAATTAATTACATTTTTTCATTTTATTTTTATTATCTATAATAATTAATAACTTTATGAATCAAAGTGATTTAATAATCCCTACTAAATATTATAAAACAGTACTATATATCTCTTTAATTTATCTTGAATTTTTATAGAATAATTGGAGTCATTAAGTGTAGTTGATATAGCTTTTGTACTCTATTGTTGATTAGCCATTAAATAATTATACATTTGGTTCAAATGAATATAATATAAAAGTGAATACTATATAAAAGTGAATATTTAAGTTTAACTAGATTAAAAAAATATATAACACTCATATTATTGAAAAAAATTATCTTTTTACTATATTAAAATACTTTGATAATTAATTTTAACATTTAAATATTTATTGATAATATTAAATTTAAGTTTGAATATTTTCAGGTTTGGGTTAATTTGGATTTGGATCAATTTGGATTCAGGTCAATTTGAGTTCAGATCAATTCATGTTCAGATCAGGTCAGGTTTAGATTAATCTAAATTCAGATGAATTTGAGTTCGGATTAATTTGGATTCAGATCAATTCGGGTTCGAATCAAGTCGAATTTGGATCAATATGAATTCGGATAAATTTGGTTTTGGATCAATTTGGAATTGAATCTGGTTGGATTTGAGTTGTTAACTTTTTTAATCAAATCGAATCGGTCGGATTTGAATTCAAATTAATTAAATAAATTTTTCAAATCAAATCAACTTTTGTCATCTCTTCCTTTAGGATAACGGCTTCGGGTTTTCCTGTTCACCGCAGTGGTGAAATTTCCTTCAGCACTAAACAGTAACACCACGCATGTAACTGCCTTGTTAATTGCTCTCGGTGATGGAAGTCCACCATGTTGGACTGTCTCAATTGCATTATTTTATGCATATGTGGGCTTCAAATGCCTCTCTTTTAATCAAGACTCCCCTTTACCACAAAGCCTCGAAGCTATTATTAATTTATTATAGCGTTTGGGATGGCGTTTATCTCCAAACCCATTTATTTAACTCGTCTCTAACAACAACCCAAATGAATCTGAGTCATGGACTTTTTTTTTGTTCATTTGTCATGGACTTTTTTTTGGGCTTGTGTTCTGCGTTCAATTTTATTAGCCCTCTCTTTAGGTTATTATAATAATAATAATAATAATAATAATAAACAAATACTTGATATTTTGCATATATAATTTTTATTCGTATTATATAAAATATAAAAATTTTATATCAAAATTTGTTTCAACATGCTAAAAATAATATATTTTTTCTTTATCAAACTAATATATAATTTTATTAATTTTAATTTATATTATAACCGTATCAATTTTTCATGTGATTTTTATATTATATTTAGACTTTAGAGCAGTCAAAAATTTAATAATAAGATAGCTAATGCCACGTGAAAAGAGAAGGAAGAAAAGTTGGACAGTGAAATGCTCATGAATCTAAATTGTCGAGAAGAAGCAAAACGGTCCAAAACATTTCCCTAATATTACATCCACGAGGCATGGCCGTCAAAGGAAAGACAAAAAAAATGGAAATCAGGGAATATGCATGGATTCCCGTTGCCCGCATTTCAAAACCTAATGCAGACAGGACGCTGGCCGCTGGCGGTGGACGCGAAAACCTGTACTTTGGGTACGGCAGGGGCGGTGGGCGGTGTCAGAAATGTACAAACAAGCGACAAAATGTTAATGGAAGACAGAGCAAAGTGTGTTGGTTTTGCGAAGGAAATCTAGCTTGATCCAGCTGTTTCAGTTAAGTGTTTGACTTCAAACATTCAATGATTCGTTAGGTCGTATGTTCAAATCGTAAAGAAAACCATTGGTTTATGATAGGAAAAAAAATTAGTCACATGCTTTTAAGATTTATTAAAATAATTTTTTGCACACATCACTTCAAATAGCTAGGATTAAATTTTCTTTCCTTCCACAAAGGAACCCATTTTTCCAAAAGCTCGTTTTCTTAGAGAACATGCATGTTGTTTTACCTAGTCAAAAAAAAATTAAAAGTGGTATCATAAATATATTAAAAAAAATTAAATGTCCCAATGAGCAACATTCCAATTTTCAAATTCTAATCTCTCAATTGTTGAACTTTGTTGGAAGGTTTAATTTTCAATTCTTGGATGGGATGTTTTCATGTTCTCACTTCTCAAATGAACTCTGTAAATATGAAATTCAAATTTTAATAGTTTTTATTTTTTATTTTCTCGACTCAGAAATTTTCATTGAATAAAAAATATGTATAATCTGTTTATTATGTAATTTAAATTAGAATAACATGAGTGAATTACTAAAATTGTTCAATAGAAGTTAGATTTAAACAAATTATTATTATCTCATACACTATCAATTGAATTTTTTAACCCCATAATTGAGATTAAAATGATGATACGTAATTTGTTAAGAATATTAAAAAAAATAAATAAAAAATAAAGTAAGTTATATGTCATCATCTTAACTCTACTTATAGAGTTAAAAATTTTCATTGACAGTGTAAGTGATAATAATCATTAAACAAAACTTAAAATATTCTTGATTATAATATTAAAAAAAGTAAACTATAAACCAAAAAAAGTTTTCTTATGTATTGAAAATTAAAATTACATTATCTAACTTTTATAATCAAATAAAAATAACATCATTTTTTAACACATAAAAAGAAAAACTGATATGTGTGTGTAAATGGTGACTGAGAAATGATAATTGTAACATGGGTGGAAGGAAGGAAATGTGAGTTAGGAGTGCGGAGTGGGGGATGGGAAATTGGGTGTGTATAAAGTTAAATTAGATATATTAATTGTGCTTCATTCTCAAATCACATTTGTCAATTAAGGACCCATAGTTCATGCAACACCTACCATGAAAAGATTAAAAAAGCAATTTTTGCTCTCTTTTTCCTTCAATTACGTGTTGGTCATGGAATAATATGTGTTTTATGATTTAAAAATCTGCATTTTTTTTACATTTTTTACGTCTTAACCAACTTTATAGTTGGTAATTTGAACTACTATATTTCACCCCTCTTAGTTACATTTTTATATATATTTCTCAGGAATCAAATGTAAATCTAGAAATAAATTCAATTACCAACATAATAATAATAATAATAATAATAATAATAATCTAACTTATTAAAACGAGTTGTAGTGTACATAGCAAAAAAATTTAAAAAAACAAAATCAGAAGGCTTGACTTGCGTCCTTCCCCTGTGATGTTAGCTTTTCGCAATTAAAAAAGGATAACCTTTTTTTGTCACTCTCACATTACATCACTTTCCGGTCCACTTTCCCAAAGGGATTTCAAAGGTGGACTGGGTCTTTGAGGTATAGTCTACAGCCACGTGTCAATAGACCGCGTTTCGAATAGTAACTATCCTATTCATTACTGGGTTTGATTACGTGGGGATGTATATTATATATTAATAAAGATGCAAGTCAATAAAATAAATGATCACCTGAACGTCAATTTATTTAATTATGATGTAACCAAAAAAATAAAAACTTATTTAATTAAGATATTTTATTAAATAATAATTTATTTTTTCAGAAGCACTTTAAAAATAATGTTTTGAGGTAATGCAATTTTAAACTCGTCCCAAAAAATTAAAACCTAAACATAACTTGAGAATACCTCTAGTTGTGTTCAAAATATCATTCAAAATGGTAGTTAATAAAGTTTTAAAAATATTAATTTTAGAACATGATGATTTTAGTAAGTGTAATTCTGAACATATCAACAAACAAAGTTTAGTTTAGCGGTTGTTATCCTTTTTTATGAGAGATTAAGTCCAAAGTTCGATTTCTCACATTCTCCTCTTGTACCTCTTATGAATTAAAAAAATTGAACATATTGCATTAATTATTTGAGTTTATATATGATTCACTAACAGTGTTCATCTTATGATTGACTAACAGTGTATAGAAACTATACGTTGTTAATGCATTATATATAAACTCTAATCTTTTAAGGATAATTGTCATATACATCGTCAGTGAAGTTTTTTTACTCCACAAGCGAGATTAGGATGATGATACATGTCTTATTTTATTTTCTTAATATTTTTAAAGGACATGTGTCATCATCTTAATCTCACTTGTAGAGTTAAAAAAACTCCACTAATAGTGTGTAAATTCATATTACCCCACATATTTCATTATTCATATGCATAAATGTTAAGAAGTAGTACTTCTTAACGTTGTAAATTCATATGTGAAAAATAAGAATTGAAAGTCTGTAAACTACTATGGTAAAAGGAATTTATGATATACCAACATTGGTTGGCGTGAGTGGTAGCGGCTCTCGCCCCTTAACCAAGTGTCCAGGGTTCGATTCCTGGCCTTGGGTATGGAGCAAACTATGCTGGGAGGGGACTACCCACTTTGTGTGCGCTCAGGATTCCCGACGGAGATTAGTCACTGTTGTCGACGGTGGATACTTCGTACCAATATCATGGTTAACCAAAAAAAAAAGGAATTTATGATATAAATTTCTAAAAAATTACAGTCATTTGATTTTCCTTTTCTTCTTAGGAAAAGTATTGACCTGAAACTAAATTTGATAATCCTAGACACGACACGGTAATATAATACGAAAATGATACGAATAAAAACACAAAGATGACACAGGTTAAAATTAGGTAAAAATTATATATAAATATGATACAAGTTAAAAAATATAGTTTTGAATTTTTTTATGTCGACACAAATTTTGACACCTAATTTTCGTATTTTACATGAAATGGATAAGAATTATAAACACGAATTGACAGTTCTACTCAAAAGTATTACATAATAGCTGTCATCTAAAAATCTAAACAAAATCTTAGTGACCATTTTTTCTTTTAAAAAGCATCAAAAGATTCCTATATATAATTTTTTTAAAAAAGAATTCTATATGAAAATAAATTTGGTAAATGGTTTTAAAATTTATAGACCCATATCTTAGTAAATATTTAATGTTAGTTGTTAAAAAAAATATATATATATTTAATGTTAGTAAGAGGAGACATTTGATAAGGAGAAGAAATGTTTCAATCACGCAAAATAAAATATGTCAAAAAACAAAAGAAAGATTGAAGCAGCCCTTGAAAATAAGTGTAGTGCCAATTAGTTATAAAAGGTGAAATGAGGGTGAATAGAGAAAAGAGAATGATTAAGGAAGGGGTTAAAGAAGGGAGAAATTTTTTTTGTTACAAGAGAAATATTAAACAACGGGTAATAAGAGTGTTTGGATTCGAATTCAAGACTTACAATATACCATAACTCATCCTTAACCACTAAGTCAAGAGGTTGTTGGTGAAAGGGAGAATGATTAAGGAAGGGATTAAAGAAACAATTGTAGAAAGAATTGATAGTTACAATTGTTTTAATGTTTTGTCTTAT
Source organism: Heritiera littoralis (assembly GCA_031772115.1). NCBI lineage: Eukaryota > Viridiplantae > Streptophyta > Magnoliopsida > Malvales > Malvaceae > Heritiera > Heritiera littoralis. The sequence continues at coordinate 2,095,764 of JAPDPK010000060.1, read as the reverse complement.
GGGAGTATGGTTAACAAGAGAGCTTTTAATTATCTTCATGTCCAAACCACTGAGCTAAACTCTCTAAAACATTTTATTAGTGAAATTAACCCAAGAATTGTAGCATATTCCAATATTATTTTCACTTCTTTTCATTGAAGTAACATTTTGTGGAACACGTGTAGATTAGTTACAAATATTTTATTAATTTCACTAAGAATAATTCTATGATAAAGCAACTTAGAATAGGTAATATGATTGTTCTAAAGATTATTTACAAAACAACCTATTCTTGGATAGCCCTTCTCAAAATATCTCATTCACAAAACAACTCATTTATAGAATAACTCATTTATAAAACAACTCTTTTATAACATCTTCATGGAACAATTTTTCTCAAAACAGTTCCTTCATAAAACAACACCTTCATCAAAAAGAAAAAGTGAAAATAACCTCGAAATAGGGAAAGATTCTTGGATAAACTCCATGATTGGGATGTCTTAAAGAGTTTGGTTTAGTGAATCAGATATGGAGATAATTAGGAATTCTTCTCTTAACCTTCCTCTGAAAGATGAATGATTTTCCCTATTTTTTAGAATAAAGTAGTGAATTACTCACTATCTTTAAAAGTAAAACTCTCATTAAAAAAATATTAATTTTTTTGTAATTGTCAGTTCTCATTATTACATTTATTAATACCAAATATATATAACTCTTATTCTCCATACCCATATATAGGAGTCCTAACTATGCTTGATGGGACTTTTCCTAAGCAATTTGTCATAAAAACTCTCAAATTCACTCTACACTCTTCTCTTTTCTAAGCCTTTTCCAGCCTTCTACCTTTTCTATTTAGCCTTACTTAGCCTTCTATCACCACCTGCCATTGCATTCATTCTTCAAAGACTACTCTAATATCTTCCTTTTTGCCACCTTCCGATATATCTCATTATACAAATTTGCAATTTTTCATCTTTATAGCAAAAAACTCAATGATTTTTTCGAAAACATATAATTCCTAGTGAATGAACTTTTAAATAAAAAAACTTTGGGTACTAGGTTATTTTGTGAAAGTGCTAGTACTGTTTCGTGAATATACTATTCCTTGAAGGTGTTGTTCAGTGAAACAATCTTCAAAGAGGCAATTTTGTTATATGTTCTAATTTACTTTCATTAAAGTATAAGTCTAAATGAAATTTAAAGAGATAAAATATCAAAAGCCAATCGAGTTAGTAGAATTTTGCTACAGTACAACAATTCAACGATTTTTGTTTAAACAAAACATCAGTTCTCATAGCAACTTATTCTAAAATAACAACATTAATTAGTTCTAATTATCACATAATTCTTATTAATTGCGTCAGTAGAGACTTGCCATAACTCATATAATCTAATTCAAAGAGTGTCCTTAATCCAATCAATCACTTATGTTAAGGTCTCTTCCATGTGCTTAAACAACCAAAATTTTGCTCCTTTCATATATGGTAAATACAAGAATTCCAAGCAAATAAAAATCAGAGCTTTTTCTTTTAGCATGTTCATTGCCCAACTCAATTCTTAGAGGGAAACTTTGGTGCGATGGTAAAGGTTTCTCCTTTATAACCTGAAGGTCATGGGTTCAAACGGAAACAACATCTCTGTTAATGCAAGGGGAAGGTAACATACACAAAAGCCTGCCTAGACCCCATAATGCAGGAGTCTTGTGTACTAGGTTGCCCTGTTTTTATCAATAAGCCCTTTCTTTTGTTTTCTAAGGTTTTCATCAAGTCTTCTACACATACAAAAACTATTGTTGGCTTTCTTGGCGAGGGAAGAACTAGTTCCTCCATCATTTCCCTAAGTTCAAAGTCATTAACTTCATGCACTTTCAAATTAGGATTTTTAACATATGCCAAAATGGCAAATATGTTGAGTGAACCATCATTAGCAATTAAGTTGGAAGAGGAAGGTTGAGTAACTGTGAGCTCAATCTTATTACTCCAAAACTGGTTGTAATTGGCTGAGAAGCTACCTCTTTTGTTTTAGAGTTGTTTTACGTGAAAACATTAGCCGTAACACTTTTCTTAAGAACCCAAATTTTTTCAGGAGCCATAACATTCTTATTTCCCTCATGGATTGAACTTCAAATTTTATGTATGGCACTGATCACTTACTAAACTCTTAGCAAGTTGTCTACTAAACTTATAAATTACAAGTTATGATTTAATGTGGTATTGTTGGGAATTTGTGAGATTGAACAATGAAAGCTAACCAATTGATGTATTAAAGATTAAATTTTTAAAATTATGTACTCAAATATATACAATTTAAAATGGAAAAAAATGAGAGCATTGGGATATTCACATGGCACTAGACCTGCTTATTGGGCTTGTTTAACCCGATCCAACACGGAATTGGACCAGGTCAACCTTGCCTAACAATCAAAATTGGTTTGACCGGTTCTGGAACTAGCCCATCTCGGTAGTATACCGAGCTAGGCTGATTAAAAAAAAAAAAGATCGAGCCTAACTCGATAAGGGACTGGGACCACTAGTCCGGCAAACTGTTGCTCCTATTTTGAATGGAGGGGGCGATGCTTGCTCCCTCCATTTTTTTAATTCAATATTTTATTCTATAAATACCTATTAATTTCATTCATTTTTTTACATTTTCTCTTAATATTTTCAATACTCATACCCTCTCAATACTCACTCAAACTCTCTCAAAATTCACTCAAATTCTCTTATTCTAAATTTATATATAATTATTTTTCCCTCTAAAATTCATTTTCCTTTTCTTTTTACAATTTTACAAATTTTAGTTTCAACTTCCAACTTCCAACTTCCAACTTCCAATATATATTCCTACATATATTTCTTTCAAATTTTCAAATATATTTATTTTAAAAAATATAAAAATGTCAGAATTGTTTTGTTGTTCATGTTCCATTTCTTATCCTTTCGATTTTACTGAAATCCCCAATATAGGTGACAAATCATTCAATGAATTCAAACCCAATTTTCATTTGGAAGAGGAGCTTCCTTCGGCACCATCTATACATCATAGACATAGTACTAGTCGTCAGGGAGGTCATGGTCAAACACAAAATCATTAGCTGCCACCACTATCGTTACATCATCAAGACCATCAAAGAGGAAGATTAACCACCCTAAAAAGAGTAAGGTATGAAAGTATTTCGACATTATGCTAAAAGAAGGTACAACGAATGAATATTCTGCTATTTGTAGAATATGTACAAAGGTTTATGCTTATAGCTCTAGTGGAAATGCTGGTGGTATAAGTATGTATAAAAGACATTTAATTGGTGCACGTAAAATTAATTCAGATGAAGAAGATGAAATTAATGAAGGCTTACAATCTCAAATAATATACATGATGGTGGAAAAAATTTACTTTTGACAATGTTTAAGCTATACGTGATTTAGTTAAATTTGTGGTTAGAACTGAATAGTCATTCACAATTTGTGAAAAAGTAAGATATTTAGAATTTGTTTGTAAATATTTACAACCTGCATATAAATCTATTTCCAGACATACATTAAAAAATATTGCACGGACACGTTTAAAGAATATAGGCATGCTTTAATTAATAAACTTAGTAATATTTCATCTTGGGTTAGTTTAACTAGTGATATATAGACTAGTGCTAACGGTATAATTTATCTTGTTATAACTTGTCATTGGGTAGATACAGATTGGTGCATGCAAAAATAAATTTTATCCTTAGATGTAATAGAAAAAGCGCATATTGCATATACTATTCATAAACATATTACTAATGTTTGTAAATTGTTTGGACTTGAAAATAATAAATTTTTGGCTATTACTTTAGTTAATGCTTCGAACTGCAACAAACCCAGTTATGCAAGATGTATTTTTTTCATATTAGATGTGCATGCCATATTATAAATTTGTGCGTTCAAAGTGGTTTTAATGCTAGTAGTAGTGGTAGTATTAATGGCATAGGTCTAGTTGATAAAATTAAAATGTAAGCAAAATGGATCTGCACCTTAAATCATAAACGTGAATGGAAGCAGCTTTGTCTAACAAATAATATATCTGTTAAAGTATTTTCACTTCCCGTAGAAACAAGGTGGAACTCACTCTATCGTTTATTTTCTTCTGTTTTACTTTATAAAAACCTTATTGCTCCTTTTTATAACAATTATACAAGTAGCCCATATTTAGCACTTTATCATGAAGATTAGATTTTTATTGAATGTTGTGTTGATTTATTATCTATTTTTAAAGACGCAACTAAAAGATTTTTAACTCAATATTATCCAACTATACCTTATTTTGTTCTTATTATTTATACAATGTTTGATAAATTTTTAAAATCATGAAACTTTATCTTCTTTTGTGAATGATATGGAGGAAAATTTTAAAAAATATTGGGAAACAATTCCTTCTATTCATTGTATTACAACTTTACTAGATCCTAGTTAAGGTGAGATAAATATAAAGATTTCTTTTGTTATAAAGATTTTGTTGGTCTTGTTATATTGAGGACCAAAAGTCCTCAATTAACAATTCTTTTCGAGAATTATTTAATATTTATCAAAGTGAGAGGGAGTAGTTCAACTTCAACCGAGGACAAGAAGAATTGAATGAAGAAATTGAGAGTGGCGGCAGCAGCAAAGGAAAAGAAGTTTTGAATGCAATTAAGGAAGCAATAAAAAAGAGGATGAAGCTAAAAGTAAAAGCCAGCGGATTCGAATCATCAACAACTCAACAAAGTTTTAAGTTCAATGAGATAGGATTTTTCTTTAGTCAAGACTTTCATATAGACGATAACTTTGAAATTCTCCAATGGTAGAAAGAAAATCAAAGACAATTTCCAATTTTAGCTTCCATGGCCTGAGATGTTTTTGTAGTGCAAGTTTTTTCTATTGCTTCAGAATCCACATTCTTAACATGTGGAAGAATCCTTGAAGACCATCGAACTACTCTTAATCCGGATTCATTATGAATGTTAACATGCCTTAAAAATTGATTTGAAACGGAATCCCGCAATATTGAACTTAGAATGACCAATGAATTTGCCGATAATATTTCAGGGAAGAAGGAAGAAATTTTTATGGCAATCCGTATAAATTATGAGGACTAGGTAATAATTTTTTTTTTGTAAATTGTATGTAAAACTGTAAATAAGTTTAGTCATAATAAATATTTTCATGGACTACGGTCCCGTGGCTTTTACCCTTCTGACTTTTGAAGGAGTTTTCCACTAAAAAATCTTTGGTCTCCTACTCTCTTCTTATTCTCATTTATTATTATTGTTAAATGCCCAATTAATTAATGTTATACTATGTTTAAAAAATAAATAAATATTTAAATCATAAAATAAATGAATATTGTAAAAACATACTAAATAAATAAATATTTTAAATGAAAAATGATAAGTTTACTTATATTTTAAATGATAAGTATAATTATATTTCAAATGTAATAAATAAGTTTAACAAAATTAAAAAATTTTAAAAAAAATTATATTTTTTTAAACTAATTGCTTTATTAAACAAGGTATAATAACTTTATCATGATATCATTATTTATCATTTTATTATAACAATAGCTTTACTAGATAATTTTATAATAATTTTTTTAAAATTACAATTACTTTAATTAAATAAGTTATAATAACTTCTTTATTATAAATTTATAATGGCTTAATACCCAAATGTGTCCTCCACGTTTGTCACAAAATAGGATTAAGTCCTCAACATTTAAATGTATGGAAATCAATCCTAAATGTTTCAAAATAATTGAATTAAGGACATTTCTGTTACCCCTACCAATAATAAAACTTAACGGAAATTAAAGGATTTAACGGAAATATCCTTAATTCAATTATTTGAAACGTTTAGGACTGATTTTCATGCATTTAAACGTTGAGGATTTTATTCCGTGACAAACGTGGATGACATATTTGGGTATTAAGCCATTTATAATTGCTATTAACATTATTTATTGAGAAATAAATTTATTAGATTAAATCATAAAAATATATTGATAAATATTTATTTTGATTAAAATAAATTAATAACTAAATTTTTTTTAAAAATTTTAAAAATAAAAAATCGAATCCACCGACTCGACCCTGCTCAGCCCCATTTCAATTGAGCTGAGCTTCTGAGCCTAGTCGGTCCAACAGTTTGGTCTTACTGAACTGGCCCAACTTGGTCCGATTCAATAAACTGGTTTATATAACTTGTGGGTCGGAATTGGTTTAGCCCAGCTTAGTTCGCCCCACAAGCACATCTCTACGGCACCTCCTACTCTTCCTTTTTTGTATGCTTCTTACCTTTTTTTTAATTTTTTATTGTCTGCTACTTTTTTCTATCTTTTATTTCTTTATTTGATGGGTAGGGCTAATTTCTATTTTATTTTTTTTATTGGATAAGATTGTTTATATTTTGATTTTTATCGAATTAACTAATCTAGCATATTTAATTTGATTAACAATAATGAAACTAAATGTAACTAATTTGTACTCAAAATTTTAAAGCATATAAACATAGAAGCAGCTTTTTAAATCAAAACTCATCACAGTTTATCTCCCTTTTTTCTCCCTTTTTTGTGTAAACCACAGATATCCTCATCCACTTTAACGGTTTAAGACTAATCCTGTTCGGGGCTTCGTCACAGTTAAGGCTCCTCACCCCTCTTCAAATGTGTGTTTATGGGGATTGGACCCAAGGGCTCTTTTTATCTCTTGTTATTTTAAGGAAAAATTAAGAGTTTGTTTGATTTATGGTTTTACTATATATATTTAATTATTTTTTAAATAGTAAAAAATAATCAAATGGAGCTTTTTTTTTTTGAAAAAAAAAGTCTTCCCAATATAATATTAAAAAAGTCTCCTCAATATATATATTATATTTCCACCATGAACAGTATATATCAGTCTTTTACCACATGTTGGATCATTAGTCATAGATTAAATTCTAATTAGTTTAGTTTAACTACTTTTCAAAGACTAAATCAATGTACCCGGCCTATGACTAAACCTAGGTAGCTAGTGTTATAGCTCTAAAGCTTCGTTTGATAGAAAGGATAGAAAAAGATGAAGATGAAAAATTTGTTAATCTAATTGTTAAACTACAAAATAATAAAGCGATTATGAAATCTATCGATTATATTAGCAAATTTTTCATCTTTACCTCTTTTTATTCTTCCTACCTAACAAAGCCTAAAGGATTTCTCTAAAATTGCCTTTTATTTTTTATTTTTTCTAATTTAAGAGATGCAATCTAACTTCTTCTTCTTCTTTTCTTTTTTTTTTTTTTAATGTAATGGGCGTTTCCTAGACACACCTACCATGACAAGCCATTAAAATTTTAAATAAAATTATTTTTAAAAAAAAGAGGAAATTTTGGATTTGGTTGCATCATTCGAAAACAAAAAATTGTGGCACATGCACGCATGACAGCCTCTTCGCACTCACGTAGCTGCTCGGAAGCTCACTGCCTCCATCCTTTACCATCGCTTCGAAACAGAAACCATCTCCATATAATCCCATTCAAACATCACTCTTTTCTGGCTTATTTAAATTCTGCTCCTTTGCACCGCAAATATTCATCATATCCTAAACCTCAACTCTTAGTTTCTTCTCTTCTTTTGTTCTCTCCAGCGAATTAAGAAAAACCTAGAGAATGGAACACGAAGTTGCTCAGCGTGCAAGAGTTATTAGCCCATCTAACTACAGAGGTGTACGCCAAAGAAAATGGGGGAAATGGGTGTCCGAAATCCGTGAGCCAGGGAAGAAGACCCGAATATGGCTTGGAAGCTACGAGACAGCTGAAATGGCAGCTGCAGCTTATGATGTGGCGGCATTACACTTCCGAGGAAGAGCTGCTCGACTCAACTTCCCGGAGCTGGTCGAAAGCCTTCCGCGACCGGCTAGCTCAAGTGCGGAAGACGTGCAAATGGCGGCGCAAGAGGCAGCAATGAGGTTCAGAAGACCAAAGATGAGTTCGGAGATGGTGACAGAGGTGGGTGGTGGCGGTGGGAGCCTTGGTCCGATTAGGGTTGGACTGTCACAGAGCCAAATTCAGGCCATCAATGAGTTCCCGCTGGATTCTCCCAAGATGTGGATGGAATTGACAGGTGCTCTGCCAATGCAGTATGGGTATGGGGCTGATGAAGCCGAGTTCATGATGAGCCATGATTATGAAGAAATGCAGGTTGAGCCCATTTGGGATTAAATCTTTTTCCTACTTTCTAGTAGCCAGCTATATATAATATATACCCTTCTTTTAACTGGGGTTAAACACAAAAATTAATCAATAATAATTCGACATGTAATTAACTATTAATGATTTAACTAAATTAATGTTTTACTGGAACAATAAGAAATTTAGGCTTATTCTTCAATGCATTCTCTTTGTACTTTTCTTCTCATCTTAATTTGGAATTTGTATCATTTCTACGTGAAAGTAGATTTATGGAAAGTCTTTTTTTTTTCTCATATACCAAATGCTTTGGGTAATTTTTTTCTCTTCCCAATTCACCAAAAGATTGGCTTTAATTCCCTTGCTCATTATAATATGTTTATAAATTAGGTGTGTGCATAAATGTATGGGAATCAATCCCAGAACTTCGAATAACAATTAATTATCACTAAGTTCTGCGCTTCACTTCAATCCCATAAATAAAGGCTGAAAAAAATACTTAGATTGTATTATTTTATGCTTGTTAAAGTTATGATGAAACGGGGATTGAATTCATTGATGAGTAAATGTTGTCCTGTAAATCCAGTTCAGAGTTTCAAGTCTTGATACTACTCTGATCATAAGATAAAAAAAAAATGTTATAATGACATAATGAGTTTTATTTTTGACAAACCAAAAAAAGTTGTAAATTGCGTTTTAAAATTTGAATTTGACCATCAGTTACTAAATTATGTACATGCAGGCAATTTTTTTTTATATATATTTGAAGAACGAAAATTAAAGTTTTAGCTAAATCATAATATTTATCAAAGTTCTTACTTAACCACTCTTCTTACTTAATCACTGGTGAAAATCTTAACTAATTAACTAGAACAGATGCGATGGTTTATTTAATTAACGAGGACGTTGTGGTCAAAGGCCACTTTATAATATGTCTTGCTACAAGACCCCACTAATTAATGTCCTTCAGGAAGAAAACTTTTTTTCTATATTATTATTAAATGCTCTTAAATGTCTACGAAGTTACCCTGATTGCATACGTAGAAAAGCCAGGTGACGTGCTTCTGCTGTGACTGCAGACTATGATATGCTAACCAACTCTATTTTGTCAAATGGCTCCCAAGAAAAATAAAAAAGAAAGTTTACGATTGTCGTCAAATCACTACTAATTTGCTAGTGTTTGGGTTTTTAATTTCTTTTTCATAAAATGAGGTGTTTTGATGATTTTAATATATCGTGAACATATTATTGATCAACAAAATTTTTACTCTTTTATCAAAGAATTAAGTTTTTTTAGCATCCTAACATAGGAGTTATAATTAAGTTTCTAATACGCGGCACGCGGGGAACGAGGCTGCTCACAAACTAGCAAAACATGGATTGCAAAGTCAGGGAGACTTGTACTGGGTAGAGGATTGTCCTAAACTGATAAACAATATTGTAGCTTCTGATGCGAAGTTTTAAGAAATGAATGGAGTTATTTCCACAAAAAATAAAAGTTCGTTAGCATCCTCTCTTTGCATACCAAGGATGAACTTGTTCATATATTAAATGTTTCTGGAATGAGCTCAGTCAAATTTACCTAATTTCACTCAGTAATAGATGCACTGAAAACCTTTCTAAATGCCCCAAAGCAAAATCCTAGGGCAAAAATGAAAACCCGTTTTCTTTCTACTGAGTTTGTTATGTTTATTTGGCTGATTTTTGTGTTATTTTTGGTTGTTTGTGTTGCTACTTGAGGTAAAATATCTAGATCAAACAGGATCAGCTTCTCTTACATGGAAGAATATACTCTACTATTGACTTAGTAGTGCCCTTTATTACCTTTGCCATTACCTGATTTGAAGCATAGAACAAGCTTACAAATCTCTATGCAAGCAGATCCAGGTCTCGGATGATGACTTTGAGGGAGAAAGTCACCAAACCAAAAGGCTTCAAGTCAATTTTAGAATATTTTCAGCATTTGTAAAGTTTTGCCAATGAATTGGCTCTCTTTATTTCTCCTGTAAGTGAAGAGGAATTTGCTATTCATGCCTTGAATGGTGACTTCAAAGAGATTGTTGCTGGTGTAAGGGCCATAGACATTACCATCTCCTTTAAGGATATTCTTGAAAAGTTCCATGCATATGAAATTTATCTCTCTAGTCAAGAAACTGTTCTGCAAGTTCATTATGCCTTTATGGCTAAAAAATCCAATCTTTCTAGAGACAGGTCTAGATTTATACGTTCATATCAAGATGGTCCAAACAAGAACTACAATACTAGCTTGCCAAACAAATCCAACAATTCTCCGTCCAGTATACAAAGGCATGTGCATACTTCTCCTTAATTTGGTTTTAAAGTTGTTTGTCTGTACTGTAGCAAACCCGGCCACATCGCAAGAAATTGTTTCAAGATTAAATCACCAAGGCAATCACAAGCCAATTATGCTTCTAACTCTTGAAAGAAGAATTATCGGTTAATGGACATAGGAGCCTCAGATCATGCCACTTCTAAGATTCAGAACTTACAACTCCACTCAGACTATGGAAGCTCAGATGAACTATTTGTTGATGATGGTACCGATCTCTCTATCACTCGCACTGGCTCTACCACTCTCACTTATCATGGTTTATACTCATCATATCCTACTCCCTTTCATTTAGATAATATTTTGTGTGTTCCAAAATCCAAGTATAACTTCATTTCTATTTCCAATTTTGTGACACAAATTCTGTTTCTATTGAATTTTTTTTTTTAAATCTTTCTTGATCAAGGATCTCCACACTAGGAAACCTTTTACACAAGGTTTGAGTAAGAATGGTGTGTAGAAGTTTTCAGCCATTGAACCTTCTCAAATCTCCTGCACTAGCTTTGGATGGATTGAAGGCATGCCTTACACAATGAAATCAAAGACTTGGTCATCCCTTTCTTCAAAAGATTTAGTTCCTTTTAAAGTAATCTCTTCCTTGTTCTAGTCCTGTGTCCAATTCCTTAGCTTCTTGTAATACATGTAGATGTAACAAAAGCCATAAACTACCTTTTCATTGTTCTACTCTTATAAGTAAAGGTCCTTTAAACTTAATTTTCACTTAATTAAGTTCATGGTTTTCCATTTTTATGTTTCCTTTGTCGACCATTTCACCAAATATATATATGGTTTTATCCAATAAAATGCAAATTTGATGTTGCAAGTTTGTTTCCTAAGTTCAAGAGTCTAGTTGAAAATAGTTTTAATACCAAGATTGTTACCATTGTCTTTGACTATGGCCTTAAGTACTCCAAGCTTATTGATTTATTTCAAAAATCTAGTATTCAGCACTTACATACACCCTGTTACACTCCCTAACATAATGCTATTGTAGCAAGAAGACACGAAACAATAGTGGAAACTGGTCTTACCTTGTTACAGCAAGCTTCCATGCCTATCTCTTATTGGTCATTTGCCTTTCAAACTGCTATCTATTTCATAAACCGATGGCTTACACCAATCTTTCAAAACAAAAGTCCTTATGAGTCTTTGTTTCATCAACCCCCAAATTATAAAAAGTTTAAAGTTTTTTGCTGTTTATGTTACCCTTCACTAAAACCTTATACTACACAAAAGCTTGATCAAAAAACTCGACCTTACGTTTTTTTAGGGTATTCCAAACACCAAAGCGCTTAGTCTTGATCCAAACATACATAAAATATTTGTCTCTCGTCATGTGTTGTTTGATGAATATCAATATCCTTTTGCTAAAGTGTGCACCATACAAGTGCCTTCACCTACCTCAACTAAGACATTCTTTCTCTATAAGTTTATACATTTGATACTACTTACTACTTAGATAAAGTCCACGAAATAGATATGCTTTGCAATAGAATTACAAAAAGGTTGTAATTATGAAATCATCATTGAATTAAAGCATCATTTCTAAAATTTTTGTAGTCAATGCTTTATCAAGATAAAACATATATAAAATTGTCGAGACATGCACATGGTTGTGCTCCAGCTTATGAAGCAAACAACCAATATAATAGATTGAAGTTCGGATAAATTTGAACTAACATATAGGTTCTTGTTTCATGAACAATTTCACTAAACTTGACCCGATAAATGCCATTTGGTAAATCACTAAGCATCTATGACAAGATTCTCAAAGAGTAGTTGTATAAGTGATCATTTGAATTGAGATTACTAATGATATTATATGATGAATGTTATACTTTGATTTTACTTTACTTATGGTCTTAACAATTGATGTCCCAGTTAAGTACTTTTAGGTATAACCATAGGGGTAGTAACTTTGACGGTCACATTTCAACACTCTTCATCTTATTGGGCCATGTCACTTTTTAGTTTTACGTGAAGACCTGTTACCTACTATTGCGAGTTACTTGGAAAGTATATTTAAGCATCCATATACTTCAGCTTTTCAACATCTTACATAGGTAATCTATTTTTATGTAAAATTAAAAAAATAACATGGCCTAATAAAATTTAGAGTGCTAAAATGTGACTGTCAAAGCGATTGCCTCTAGTAGTCCCCATAACACATGAGACATATAAGGATGCATGAGTAATCAATATACGATTCATCACCTTGAGTGGTCAAGGGAATATCTCAATTAGTCTTGGTACGAACAACTCAAAATCTCTGGCTAGAGTGGAATGAAGTTTTGGATAGCTCTAAAACTTATTTAAAGAGTTAATTGCTTAAACAAAGACTTAATATGGTTAAAGTAATTAAGTAGACAAAAAATCTTGCTTAAAGTTAATTGAGATATTAAGTGATGAAAGGATAATAATTATACTGAGAAATCAAGCATGGATAGGTTTGTTAAACAACTTTGACTTTTATTAATAATGAAGAACTAAAGAGTTTGATTCATCTAATAAAAACTAATCAAGGATTATAATCTTTATATTTTTTTGCCATTACGTTAAGGAATCTATAGGACACACTCAACAATACATAGCTTGTGAAAGATTGAAGTTTGGTTAAATAAAGTTGGACTTAATTTATCAACCTAAAATTTATTAGACACCCAAATAAGGGAATTACTAAAGGTCCAATACTTGAAGTATAAGGCATGGTTGGCCATACCTAATATCCTATTTGGACTAGGATTAAGGTCAACCACAAATCTCTTTCTAAAGAACCCTAACTGGCCCCTTGCGTATATAATGCAATTGAATCATCATTTCAATCTCATGTGTTAAGAACTCTTAAGAGAAGAAAATTAGAGACAGTAAACAAAGGTTTAGAATTATGACTAAATTTCTCCCACACCTTGAAAGTTTTGTCCTCTTGTTCGTGTGGATTGTTGTTAAAAGTTAAACACTTGGAAAGTTGTTGTTTGCAACAACCAAGATTTTTTTTTTGTGATCGACAAACGCAACTACTAATTAGGTATAGGAATTTTGGTCATATTGTTTTTGTTGAATGATTATGTAAGTTCTATCAACAAGATCTTAGGATTTGGGAATTGAAAATATTTAAATTTTTGTTACTCTTACGTGCTCTTTAAAAGATCAATTCTCAATATACATTCGATTCCATTCCTGAACAAAACTTGAACTCAAATCCCTATTGAATTTTTTTAAAAAAAAGTCAAACATCTTAATCTTAGATGACAAACAAAAATAATAACTTCAAAATGACTCGAATTTGAGATAAATTCAAATCACACTCATTATATCCTAAACATAATACCAAAAATTAAAATTAACTACTTTTTGGTTAAAATTTTAAGTATCGATTTGATTCTAATCTAGACTCGAACCTAGTTCAAACTTGAAAAAAATAGACTTGAAGATTCAAATTTGGAACCAGGTCATTCAAAAATTCAAAAATAAACTTGAGCTCTGGAAGAGTAAAATGCTCTCAATGGCGGGCAGATTGGCTCTTCTTAAATCTGTCCTTTCCAACCTCCCTGTTTACTTTATGTCATTGTTTAAGGCACCAGCAGTGGTTGTGAATAAATTGGAGAGTGTTCAAAGGCAGTTTCTTTGGGGTGATTCTGAGACCAAAAGGAGAATGAGACTGGTGAGTTGGAATACTATCTGCCTCAGTAAGAAAAATGGTGGTTAGGGTGTTATTAATCTGAAAATTTGCAATCAGTCCCTCCTCTTGCAATGGCCTTGGCAGTTCGGTGTTGAGGATAATGCTCAGTGGAAAAAAGTGATCTGTGAGAAATACTACCTTCCTTCTCATGGATTGTGGCCGAGACCTTGCAACATAAAAAACTTCTCTAGACTGTGGCAAGATATCCAACTCACTTGGAATAATAACTTTTCTTCAAATGATTTAAACTCAAAGTTCTTGTTATGTGCAGGTGATGGCTCTAAGATTCTCTTCTGGTTTGACATGTGGATCCATGGTGTTATCTTGAAGAACTCCTTCAAAAGGATCTTTGCGTTAGCTCTAAATCAAAATGGCCATGTGAAGGAGTTTGGCTTCTGGTCTAATGGATCGTGGAAGTGGGAAATCAAACTTAGAAGGGCTCTGTTTGATTGGGAGAAGGAAGTTTGGAATAATTTTATCCAAACTATCAATTCTTTCCAGATTTCCCCTTTTACAAAGGACCGAATGATTTGGGCACATAGCATAAATGGGGCTTATAAAACTAAATTGTTCAGTATGGAATCTAAAAATTCCTACCATATGGTCGAAGCTTGTATTTGGAAGGGTTGCACTCCACCAAAAGTTGAACTGTTTTGCTGGAATGCCATTCACAGCTCCCTTTCGGTCTTGGACGTCCTTCAATGCAGAGGAGTGGCGTCAAATACAAAGAACAATTGTGCCTTCTGTCCTAGTAAGGAATCTGTTTCGCATTTGTTTGTGACGTGCCATTTCTCTTGGACGGTCTGGTCTCTTCTCTTAAAGACGTGGAACCAACAGTGGGCTTCTCCTAACAATCTTAGCTCCTTGTTTCTCATTTGGAATGGTATGGCTATTAAAAAAAACAAAAGGCTCATCTGGATGATCATCTTTTACGCTGCATTGTGGTCTATTTGGCTGGCAAGAAACGATGTCGTCTTCAACTCCAAAAGGTGTAGTCCTGAGTAAATTTCTTATTTGATTTCTATTCGATGCAGTTGGTGGTTGAAAGCAAAATATCCAGAGCTTGATCTAAACAACATCTTGCTTAATCTTCATGAGCTGTCTTTACCGATAAAAAAAAAAATCAGGAAGGTTTGAGGTTTGTTGGTCCCCTTCTCCCAATGGAGCATGGAAAATCAATATGGATGGCTCGTCCCTTGGGAAGCCTGGAGCGGCTGGAGTGGGTGGAGTGGTTCGAGACTCTGATGGACTCATCAAGCTTATGTTTTCCAAGAATATTGGGCTTGCGGACTCTAATTTGGCTGAGCTCCTTGCTATCATTGAATCTCTTTCAATTATTTCTAAAGCCAGATTGAACCTTTTGCCACCACTGATCATAGAAAGTAATTCAAAGGTAACTATTTCATGGATTAAAAGTGTTGATAATAGCCCTTGGAGATACAACAATCTTATCAACAAGATGCGAAACTTCATTTCAACTCTTGGTGAGATTTCCTTCGTTCATGTACTAAGAGAGGCCAACTTTTTGGCGGATTTCCTAGCTAAGTCTGGGGTTAATAGAAATGTTGACTTTGTAGCTTGGCTGTAACTTTTAATCTTCAATAAAAATTTGAACTTTCAAAAAAAAATTTAAGTAGTTTAAACTTGAAACAACATAAGCCCAAAATAATCCAATATCAAAGTGACTAGAATACGGTCTTTTCTCACTTTTATTAGACTTGACAATCCTAGACACGATACAAAAATGATATAAATATAAGACATGATAGTGACACGAGCTAAAATTAAGTAAAAATTGTATATAAATATAATAAAAACTAAAAATAAAATTTTAGGTTTTTTGTGTAAACAGAAATTTTGAAATAAAATTTTTGTGTTTTCCATGACACAAACACAATTTTACATAATATGAAAATAAATTAGAAACATGAATAGTCAAATCTAACTTTTATC
Source organism: Heritiera littoralis (assembly GCA_031772115.1). Lineage (NCBI taxonomy): Eukaryota > Viridiplantae > Streptophyta > Magnoliopsida > Malvales > Malvaceae > Heritiera > Heritiera littoralis. Next base: position 2,079,626 of record JAPDPK010000060.1, on the reverse strand, counting down.
ATGTATTAGTAGGTAGTTATTCATTTCCCATAAGGGAAATTTTACAAAAATGGTCCAGAGCTCACGAATAGAATCTAAGATGTGCCGCCCAAATCGAAATTGGGCCTACAAAGCATGACTTCAGAGTAAAGATAGCATTAAGTTAATGCAGTTACCTTGAATGAAGACTTCCCAAACAAAGGCACTTTTTCCCTAGGCATGTCCCATGCGAAATTGTTGTCTATGGATGGTATTATCCCCCGTTTACTTGGGTCAAACACGGTTGGATCTTACTTTACAAAGTTGAGAGTGGCCATTCACACGCATCATTGTCGAGTCTTTAAGAGAAAATTAATCAAAGGCCTACTAAAGTTACCCTATAAATGGAGCCCAAATTTGGCAATTTATGCGTTGGGTTGTTTGCGTGGATGTTGGGTTTTCGATTTTAGATTCACCGATAATGAGTGTGACACCAATTCAAATATATGTGAATTAATTTTTAAATTTCATTGACAAAATTAATAAGATAATATAATTTTTTTAAGTTATATTAAAAAATTAATAAAAGAAATATATAGCTATTTCTTAACACCATACGTGGAATTAAAAATTTTTCACTATTAGTATATAAAAAGAACTTTTAAGAAAATGAAGTTACTCCACATTGATTAAAAACTTCTAATTCTAAGTTGTGGTCATATATTTAGCCATATATATTACTCCTTAAAAAAAGAGAAAAAAAAAGCGTTTGGTCTTACTAATGATTTATATCAACTTATAGATGTAACTAACATTAATTAAGGGTTAATAGAAAATAAAAATTAATGTCGTGAATTAAAAACTATCTTTTCTATTTTTGTGGTGAATTGAGTCATTGTATACCATCCTTCAAAAAAAAAAGAATCATTATTGTATACCAAAATGATAATTACTCCTTCCAAAATCAAATATCTCTATTTAGATACACACCAAACATAAGATAAACAGTAATAAACATGCTCAATGATTTTATGCCTCTTCATATTAAACTTATTAGATCTTTTAAAGTAAACAATATCTTTAATAGGGATACATCCCTTGGTCTTCCATGTGATTTTATATATATATATATATATATATATATATATATATATATATATATATATATTCTGGTTTTTACTTGGCAATTCAAGCATTTTGGGTATATCTACTTCATTTTCTTGTGTGTCGTTTTACGGTTTTTCTTTTCTTTACTTTTGGATTTTTTATCAACCCTGCTTTTGGAGTTTCCTTTTGGGTTTGTTAGTAACCCAATAACTTTAGCCCAAACAGTAGAGAATGGCTGAGAGATCCAATGGATTCCTAAAACATAGAGCGAGACCAATAAGAAAAGCCCAAACTAAATGTTTGACCCACCTGAGCATAACTAGCTGAGAATGTGAATTGATTGAATTCTAGTTAATTTTAAAATACGCAAACCCGAACATGATCAATTGTTATAATACCAAAATTCGGTTAACTAGTTGATTATTTTAATTTGTGTTACCTGAATTCTAACCTTATAACATAGAAAATGCCGGTTTAACTATCCAAACTTTTTAAATAATCATTTATTAAGTCAAAATTTGACTTTCAAATTTAAATATAAAATGAAGTTTAAAATAAATTATTTAAAAAATTAAATTAACAAATTTAATTTAACTCATAAAAATAAATTAAAGTTAAAAATCATAATTATAATGTTTAATGAATTAATTTAATTAAATATAAACATTACCAATAAATAATTTATATATAAAAAATATAAATATAATATTAAATTATTATTATTTATAATCAAATTCGAGTAGCGGATACCCTAAGATAACTATCCGAACTCGTGATGAGTAATAGGTTGGGTGTAAAGAGCCATTTAAAATGGCCGCAGAGACTGAAACTCATCACAGTTTTTGCAGCAGCAACAAAAACACTTGTTCTTCATATCACCATCTCTCAGAGGTCTGCTTTATAACAGCAACATTCTAGTTTGTGTTGTTGGAATGAATTCCTTTCATGCTATTGCTTTAGAAAAATAGCCTTTTCTTTTATTCAAACACATGCAAGGCATGACATTTTATCAATAATTACAATCTGGACTCTTCCAACTAAGATCTACAGAAGGCATTGGGTGGTCGCTGTGAAGCCCACTTCCTGTAACATTTTCTCTTTTACTTGAATAAAACTAGTGCTTGTTTGGCTTGAAAGTTAAATGGCAATTGTATATTACGTGACTTGGCCAAAATGACAAAAATAAGGTTCTCTTCAATTATAGAAGAGGACAAGGATGGACTCGTTTAAAATGCATTGAATATTGTTTTTTTTTTTTTATTTCATTGGAGGATTATTTGGATCTTTGAGATAATGTTTGACTCAATTAAGCCAAAAACAACTGTTAAATGATTTATTTAATTATATATTTATTTTGGTAAAGCCAAATCTATTGTTTGAAATTGTTTTCCCCAAGTATGTTTTCTTTGAACTAATCAAATTTAAGTATAGAAGTTGAGCACTTTCCTATTGGCTTAAACTTTTGAGATAGTTCATCTCTTAACTATTAAAGCAGAGTTTTGATGTTGGCATCTTGGTAGTCTCCCCTTTCTTTCAATAATTCTTCACCCATAGTCTACAAAATAAATGTTTTGGAGCAAACGATAAGCATAGTTTATCTAAATGTCTTTGTTATTAAGCCTGAACATTTATAACAATTTCAGCAATTGAAATAGGTACTGGCAATGCATTTTCTGCTATTTAGATGCTAAGTAACCAAAAATGGTTTTGATTTTTCAATTGGTAAGTGGTTAGATCAAGGATGGGCTGAATATCAGTTGCTTTAATGATGTCCTTTCTTGTTCAGTTTCAGTAGGGAATTCTGTTTCTTCGACGTCCAACTGTGGCCAAAATTCCCCCTCTTAAATTTCTTGTCGTTCAAATAAAGTACTATCTTATTGATTGCCTTTACACTAATTTAATATTTAAACTGTGAAGGATGTTTCCTCACATTCCTTCTGTTATGGTTTATATGACTTGGCTGGCGTTTTAATTCTCATCCCTGTAAGCAGGAATTATCTACTATACTGGATCGTGGTTCAATTTCTCTAGGAAGATATGCTGGTGACTCAATTGCATGGGAAAAACGGTCAGTTTTCACTCACAATAGATGTCAAGAGGAACTAAAGAAGTTCAAGGCCCCAGGATTAGTTGCTCAAAAGAAGGCCTATTTTGAAGAATACTACAAAAATGTTAGAGCTATGAAAGCATTACCAGCTCATCAGCAGAAAACCTGCCAATCTGGTCCTAGTCCAGAGACACAGGAGAACACCATACCAATAAGAAATGGTATTGCTGCTGTTGTTGCAAACAAGGAAGATAAATTGAGCAATGTTAGTCAAATTCAGGTCTCAGACAATACCAAGACCATTCACCTGAATTCAAACAACTTGAAACCATTTTGCAAAGAAGTAGAAAATTGCTATAGTGGAAACAGTGATGCTACGACAAAGGAAGGAATGAATGTCTCTACAAATATTCTTGAAGCGGAAAATTGTTGTGAAGAGGCTTCTGTCCTTTACTCTCCGCTGCTTGATGGAAATTCAAAAAGTATCCAGCAAAAAAACATTGCCTCTAGCAAAGTGAGGCAAACTATCAACAAGCCGAGAAAACATGGCACTCTTCTGAAGGATAAGGTAAAGAAGCAGAATCTATTTTGCAATTGAAATTAACTCTGTTTTGAAGTTGACTCTTTTGAAATCCTTGTGCTTGTCCAAAATAGTTTTGGAAAGCAGAGAGAAAGAGAGAGGATGTTCCCAGCTCACTAGATAAAAATCTATATTTTGCAAGCGTTGCTTTTCTTTCTGGTGCTGCTTCTGGTTTCCCTCATTTAGCTTATGATAAAAACTTAATTTTGCAATACTAGTCAGATGTTAAATTCAATGATTTTCAGAACTACATGTACACAAAGTTGTAAGGCAGTATTCACAATCTGGTTATACAATATAACTTGCTTTATCTATACTAAAGGCTCTAGAGCTTCAAAAGAATTACCATGAGGAATAGTGTATATAGAATTTTGCATGGTTGATATGAAATGTTGTTTCATGGTCATCAAACTAACATGGCTAATTAGAAATATTTAGTGTTATACTCACCATCCACATATGCCATATGCTTTAATTTCCATTCTTTCTTTCAGAACCTCTAGTTATAGTTTTCTCAATCAAATGCTTAAGATGTTGATCTTCTTAATTTTGGTTTTTATTTCTTAATTAGGGAACTGCTTCTTCTACGATAAACAAAGCAAAGGTATGGAGCATAACTACTAAAGGTGCTGTTATGAAACCCAAGCCAAAACCATCTTTTCATCAGCAAGCTACTCTCAAGGACAATAAAAGTGTCTCTTCAGGTAAAGAAAGTACTTCGAATGCTGTAAGAAATATTAATGGACATAGTACTGAACCACAATCCAGAATTCCTAGAATGTGTGTGTTGTTGGCAAGGGGTAGGCTGGTATCATCTTCTTCTAGTTCTAGCATTCGAAAAGCCGACGCAAAGCCAAGCTCAAATTCCCAACATTTAAGAACCAAACTAGAAACAAGTTGCTAATTCAAATTCCCAATGTTCAAGTAAAAAGGTTGGCGTCATCTGCTTCTAGCTCTAGCATTAGAAAAGCCGAATCCAAGCCAAGTTCAAATTCTCAACATTCAAGCAACAAACTACAAACAAGGTTGCCAGTTTTTTCCAATCTTCTAAGGTGGATTAACTATCTCTTTTTTTGTTTATACTTTTAGTTATCCTTTCCTCCCACAGTTTCCTGACTGGTATATGACATACATTTGCAGAGCATTTCCAAAAACATTGCTCTAATTGATGGTCTCAGAAACATGGCTCATGACAGGAGGTCAAGTTTCATTCACAGTTCACTTCCTCTCTGTTTTTCGCTTACTAAATCATTAACTTTCTGGGGTAAGGTGGTCCTAATAGGAAGTCTTCTGAGTGGAGTAGCCACCATATGAGACCAGGGGTTGAAGAATCTGCAAAACAGAGACCAAAAGTGATGTAGGCATCTCTTTTCCCAGATAAGAGAGACTGTACCTTTGTACTACTTGCAGAGTTTTTTGTGGATTACTTTTGCCTAAGGTATTGGAAAAAAAAAAATTCTTAATTTTTACCATGTCAAAATCAACAGATTCAGAAGCCTCCTTGCTCAAGAAAAATCAAATCACAGCATTGGAATTAAACAGATCAAGAGTTATAGCAAAAAGCTAAAACAGGAAGAGGTATGCTTTAACCTGATATAAATCAGTTACTATGTTAAATGAAGCTCTTGAGCAATAATTTAGAATCAGATGTAGTTCATTTAGGACCGAACAATAGTTTTATCCTGAAGTTATTGAGATGATATCTTTATCATTTCAGTGGAGAGGGGTGGGTAAGCTATCTACTAAAGGGAAGAAAAAAAAGTTGTTCAGATTTGGCCATCAATAAGCCAAACAAGTCATTAATACCCATTACATACTTGATATAGATAACTGATCTGCTTATTTGGTATTTCTCGTGTCATTAAGGCATCTTTTGAAAAGTTCAAACATTTGGAAAGCTTTTGGACAACACTATTCCTGAGTTTACAGCTAGGACCCTAATAGTATGTAACCAGAATATTCTTACATGAATTTATATAAACAAGCAGAGTAGGTTTTCTAGTTTATAAATAAGATAAAGTTTGTTTGCCGAGAAGAGTTAGACAAAATCACTTCTCTTGTTTTTCATTTGTAAAATTCCTCGATTTGTAATAAATTGCCATGTTTATCTCTAGCATTATTGTATGTTAAGTTCCTCTTCTGCTGCAGAATTATTGATGAGAATGAACTGGTTCTTTTTTAAGTTTTGTAGTGGATATTTGGTGGAACTTTAGTATTAGTGTGAATCTCAAACTGTTTATCATATAAATATCTTGATTCCTAAGTAATTTTACTACCTAATAGCATCTTGGGACTATGAATCTTGGACTTTAGGATCTGCCAAGGTCTTGCATACAACATAATCATACAATCCATGTTTAAATTATTTTGGTTATTCTCTAAATTACTTTTTTGCAAAGCTAAGAGTCTTTTGACTTTATCCATGATATTGTTATATATTTGGGGAAAAACGAATAATGCTGAGATTATATTCAATTTATGTCAGATGGGATTATAGAAATAATTGACCAAGCTTCTATTGAATTAGTATCAAAACGGGAACTACTTTATTTGTGTTGTGAATAAGAGCGAGGAATGGATGATAATTGAGCTGTAATGGATAGGCCACTGGTGACCGTTGAAGAAATTCTGCTTATTGTGTATGTTTTCTGCTAGTAACTGCTTCCCAATTTGGTGGTTAGGATCTGCTTATTGTACTTTATTAGCATTTGAAATTGATGCAATTTGTTAATTAAATCTGTGTTGGAGGATCTTTAGTTTCAAAAGACATCTCATATCTTATTTTGAGTTTTTAGTTAGAAACTTTCTGTTCAATTAATTTGATTACTTTAGAGTGCAAATGAAGAAGGCATTGTGTACATGTGTGTAGGGAAAGGACAAGATTCATGCTGGCAGAAGAGATGCAAAGCACACATCAACCTTTTTGTCTTGTACTAAGAGGGCTTCAGTCCAAAAGCTTTCTCACAAGGTCATTCATTGCTTAATCTAATGCTCAGTATCTTTACAAATTCGCAGTATATGTATTAAAATCCATTCCTTGAAACATTTGAGCTTGTTATATGTTGTTTTACCGGGTTAAACACAAAAACCCCCCCATATGTTTATATCAAAAGAACACTAACCCCCTCTAGTTTCAATATACCAATTTTCTTCCCTTTGACTATTCTTAAAAATCATGAACCTTAAACTCTAAGTCGTAAACTCTAAAATCATCAACCATTAACTCTAAACGTTAAACCCAAAACTCCTAATCTTAACCCTAAACCCTAGTCAAAGGGGAAAATTTTAGTATTTTGAAACTAGAAGGGTTAGTTTTCTTTTGGTACAAGTATAGGGGTTCATGTTTTTCACCTTTTTTTATGCCTAGAAACCATTTTGATATTGTCATTGTTCATAATAATGTACTTTAAACAATCGGTTTATATTTTCCCAGTTCGTGCAAAAACTAAATGATATGAAGTGATGTGGTTATGCTTTCAGATTGTACCCTTGGAGTCTACAAAACTCAAGTGCAATCGAGCAGAACAAAGGTATGGCATCTCTATTTGGCTTTTCCATTCCCATGTCCTGGTTTGAACCATGTTTGCTGCTGTACCTTAACACCTCTTCCAGGGCTGGGAAACTTGTTTCATAGTGATCTTTGATGATGATGTTTCTGTGTAGTTATTTTAGATATGCATTTGTATATCTACACTTATAAATTTGTGTCGCATTCCTGTATTTGTCATTTTCATTTTAGACTAACCAACATTATGCAGGCAGAAGAGGCCAATCTGGCGGTGAAAGTGAGATGATGGTTATTGAGGATCTGTGCCTTATACATACTTGCTCAGAGTTGCCTTATACATACTTGCTCAGAGTTTACTCTTGCAGGAGTTGGTTGCCAACTGAAACAACCTAGGATGCAAGAGAATGAAATAAGAACTTGAAAATATATGTTGATGATTTTAAATACCGATTTTTGTTAACCTATAAATACTTAGAGCAAATGTATATAAGGTGTAAATGTGCCACTGGAATTAATCAGTGATACTCAATTATGCTGGGTAAAATGCATTTGTAGTTTCAAATCTTGTACTTGTGTTTCATTTTAACCTTTAATCTTTAAATTGTTTTATGAAAATCTTAAATCTTCTAAAATGATGCTGATAAGGTCCTTTCCCATAAAAATAAGAGAAAATTATAAAACATGACAATGAATTTATAATTAGGATTTATACATATGATGCACTGATAGTGTATAGTTTCTATACATTGTTAATGTATCAGAGGTTGACACTTCATCAATTAATCTTTATGAGCAAATTAAAAAATTTTATTTATATTTACTTTTAAGGGCTTAGTGTAATTTTTTATTTGCCAATTGATAAGGTGTCAAGCTTTGATGCATTGGCAATGTATAAAAATTATACGCTGTCAGTGCATCATATACAAACCCTTATAATTATTATTTTTTATTATCATACTAAAACATATATATTAAAATAAGAATAAAAATTTTAAAATTTTAAGAATGACTTCAATAGACTTCTTCAAGGGTCGGGTTATTTGTCCAAATTTAAAGGTCAGTTTAAATTTTTGGCAAATTTGGACAAAAATATTAAGCTCGTTAAACAAGCTAGGTTTGAAAATCAATGCCGAATGAAAAATCTGGTCAGGCTTAAGTTCACCATTTCAAGTCCAAGTATAGTTTGGCCCTATAATTTTAATTTTTTAATATTTTTTATACCAGTTCATTTTTTAATTACTTTTCATTATTTTTTGCAATTTAATTTGAACTTGTATTATTTTTTAAGTTTTAGTTTTAAATTTTTATATTTCTTGTAATCTTTTTGTAAGAATTTATTTTAGTATAATTTTCTTTTATTTTAATATATTGTGCTATCCTTATTAACTATTATTTATTTTAATATTTTATTATAATTTCTTAAAAAATAATATTTTTTAGGCAAGTTTGGATGAGTTTGAACTTATTCATTTTATATTTATTAGTAAAAACGACTTTGAGCAAAAACTTATGCTTGAATAGTCGGGCCAAATTAGGTTTGATCTTATTATAAATCTCTTATTACCTTACTTAAGTCCGAACCAATCTAATCCAATTGTGCATTGGATATTAATTCTCTGTCTACTAAACACAACCAAAACAGCAATTGTCGTCTGTTACTTCCTAGGCACTTGGCACATTTCCTGTTGATTACTGTTCTCATAAGGGCGAGTATTTTTTCTTATTGATTGTTTTTCTCCTAGAAAATGATTTATTTAAAGTTACACAATATAAAGACCTTAAAAACAACCAACCTAACACGAGCACAACCTATGGCCAACATGAAAAACTGCAGGAGAATCTCCATACATTGACTTCAAAAAACTGCTAAAGGACCAATGCACGTCCCGCAACATATCTGTCAGCTATATTTAATTCCACGGATGCAATACTAGAATGCAGATTTGCTTGACTGAAGGAGAAATATTCTGGTTTACTTCTATCCGGCATGCTTAAAGAACGTGTACCTCAAGAAAAAACAGGAAAAATTCTGACACACAAAAAGATGAGAAGAGGTAAAATCTGTATGGTAGGCTACTTAGAGACTTCGTTTAACCATGTGAAAAGAGTTTGGCTCATGTGAAACATGGAAAGATAAGATAACCTCATGTAAATTACCTTTTGATATACCAATCAGAACATAAAATTAAGAGGACAAACTACGGTATGCTATTGTTAAGAACATCTATGAGCAAATTAAAAAAAAAAATCCATGTCCACAGAAGTTGAAACAAAGGCTGAAAAAATTGACATTGTTTACGAGAAAAAAATCAAAGCAAGTCAAACAAGTCAACTTTCCTCTCTTGTTGCCATGAGTTGATCATATAGTTGTGATTCTTTTCTACTTATTAAATTTAAAAAAAAAAAGAAAAGTAAAATATGTTGACAAAGAAAAAGGTATAATCCTACTTGACTTAAAAAAGAAGACAAACCCAATGCACAAAGCTTCTACGTTGTGGAGTTTGAAGAGGGTCGTATGACGCAGCCTTCCCTCTGCATTAATGCCATGGAGAGGCTATTTCCATGACTACAAAAGCTGCACCCCAAATTTCTTGCCGGATTAATCCAGTGAGCTCACTTATGCAGCCACAAACAGAATATCAGAAATAACTTTCTGCTTGCAGAAATTCTAGGAAAATATCAGCCATTATCAGCACTTGGTTGTGTAATCAATCTGGAAAAGCTGCACTCCAAATTTCTTGCCAGATCTTCTCTGCCTGATTTCTGGAGCTGGTTCCTAACGGTCACATACACTGCATAGTTTGGTTTGAGACCCTTTTCTATCATCTCAGAAAGAATACTTTCTGCAATGACTGGATTTCCCCTTTTCCTATGAAGGCTCGCCAACAAACTGTAAATCATATTACTCACTTTCTTATACTTATCACTACAAAGAATCACATACCTGTACGCCTCCTGAAACTGCTGCGATTTGAAGAAACCCTTGACAAGGGCAGCATGTGTCATTGCCCGAGGTTCAATACCCCTTGATTCCATTTTATCAAGCCACTCAATTGCCATATCTAACTTACCAAGTCTGCATGCATAACATATGAATACCTCAAACGTTATTGCATCAGGAGGACAGCCACTTTCCAGCATCTGTTCAAGCAGTTGACAAGCCTCAGCAGTTTTATCATTCTTACATAAACAACTGAGAACATAATTTAAACTCCGGGAATTTGGGTAACAACCAACATTGATCATCCTATAGAGTATCTGTCTTGCTTCTTCAAAATGCCCTCTACGACACATTCCTCTAATCAAAATATTGTAGTTCGAAGTCCTCTTCTCCGTTTTCGCAACCACATATTTAGCCATTTCAAAGGATCCCCTAACACACAACATCTCAATCAAAGCGTGGATTCCAGAAACACCACATGATCCACCGACTTTGTTTAACACTTCAACCACTTTGCATATAGATTTCTTTAATGCAGCTTTATTAGAAATCATAACAGGTAAATAACCAAAAGCCTTCTGATTCAAACATATTCCATGTAGCCTAAAATCTTCTAAAAGATTAAATATTGAGTCAAAGTCATTTAATCTCCCACAATTATCAATAACCAAACTACAAATGTCAGAGTTATGATAAAAATCGGGGTGTAATTGTTGAATCCAATTGAAGAAACACAACGCAGAAATTTTCTCGCGATTTAAAATCCGGAAAATGTCAACCAATGATACCTCAGACAGACTCATATTCATACTATTCAACTTGGATTCTATATCGTTCTCACCGCTTCTAATCAAATCGACAATCCCCGAAATTTGCTTTGGACTCGAATTTAACCCTGAAGATGAAGCTGAGAAACTGCAAAACCGCCGAAAATTATATCTATTGAAAAATTGAGAAGACGGGTATGCTGAGAAAACGAAAGGAGCTGAAGAATCGGAAGCAGACTTGGAGTGGAATTGGTGGGAATTGAGAATTAGGGTTGGGCAGGGCTTATGTGAGAGGAGGAATTGGGAAGTGGAAGATAGAGGAGGAAGAGATTTGGGGGAAAAAGAAAAGAGAAGAGAAGAAAGACAATAATGAGGATTGAGAAAGAACCTGAGATTGAGATTTTTTCTGAACAGATAATAGATCTCCATTCATTCGAGCAATGGCTCTACTTTGAGGGTTTTAGAAAGGGTTTTAACGAGAACTACTGGACTAAGACAGAAGGCAGAAGACGAAAGGCGGAAGAAGAGCCCCAAAGCATACAACTTAGAAGCAACTAAGCATGGCGTTGCTTGTGGCAACTGGGAACGTTAAGTCGTTAACAGTAAAAACTAGTGAATTTTTACCCTTTTTTTTATGACTAATAATATTTAGATTAGATATAATTAATTGAAATTATTAATTAAAAAATTATCATCCTATGTACTATCACGGAGTCCAAAAACATTACAAGCGGCCCTCAATACATGCCATATGTTTTTTAAAACTTTTTATTCTTTCTTTTTATCTGTCATTAGTTTTTTTTTTTTTAACTTAACGTTAACTCACGTTTTTACCTTTATGTTTCCTCTATTATGTTACTTCCATCTCCCACTCCAAAGTTTCCTTTGTTCTTTTGTTTTTACAGCAACTCTAGTTTTATTCTTCGTGTAATATGCTCTTCCTTTGTTAAAGCCAATTCTCCTTGCGGATAAATCTTTTTATCCCTCATTTGACATGATTGAAATAATTATTTATGATTGAAATAATTAGGGATTTAGTCATGGGATTTTCTATTCACACCCTTAATTTTGCTAGACGCACCCTAAAATTTTTTTATTCCTTTGTTGCCCTTATTGCACACCCTATATCTCTTTCTCTCATCAACAATTTTTTTCGGTGAGCTACCGCCTGGCAGCACTTGAATGCTACCAGGTAGCAGTTGTATGCTGCTACGGCAGCAAAATGCTGCAAGCAGCAAGCTGCCTCGGTAGCAAACTGCTGTGGCAGCATGCCAGGCAGCAGTTGTATGCTGCTACGGCAGCAAAGTGCTGCAAGCAGCAAGCTGTCGCGACAGTATGCCAGGCAACAGTTGTATGCTGCTGCGGCACCAAGCTGCTGGCGGTAGCAAGTAGACTTGGCAATCTTAGACACGACACGAACACGACACGAATAAATGACACGAGGTGCACGAGATGACACAGGGTTAACATTAAGTAAAATTAATATATGAATGTGGTAAAAGCTAAAAATAACATTTTGAGTTTTCCGTGTCGACATGAATACACGACACGAACACAATTTTACATGACATGAAAACAAATTTTTGACACGAATTGCCAGGTCTAGCAGTAAGCTCCCGGAAGTGATTTTCGGTAAACAATAGGGTGGGAAAAGAAGGATATTTATGTAATTTTATATAAAAATAGGGTGTGTCTAGTTTATAATAGGGTCTGTTTAGAAGTACCCTTTAGTCATATTCGTTTCAAACTAATGTTGGTTCACATGTTGATTTTAACATTTAAAAAGATTACTTGTATTTTTTAATTTACAATGAAAATATTGTGGTGGGTTAGAAAATATATATAAAACATGTTACTTGTTCGATGAAATGCTTATGTCTGATTTAGCATAGTAATTATAACTTCATGTTTAGTTCAACTAACAAAGAGAACATCTATAGATTTTGAATTGTGATAATTTCATAATATTTCTTTCTTTCTTTATTTGTTGAATGCTTGGCTAATAGCTAGTGATTTTTGTCACAAACTTAACTGTGTGCATAGCATAGTACTATAAAGTAGTATAAACATAAGTTTACGAGACAATTAGGTAGTTATGCAAAAAGTTTATCACAACATGTTTTAGCTTGTAGACTTTGTAAGCCAAATGCATGAGAGAACATATCAAAGAGATCTCATGGATGTTCTTGATGAATCTGGTGTTCGTCCAAGTAAGATAATTTTTGTTTTATCTCATGAGTCTGGTGGGATTGGTAATCTTAAATGACTAAATGTGATGTTTTTAATTATTTAAATCATAGAAGGCAAAAGCAATTGGAGAAAGGAGATGTTCAAATAATATTAGATTGTTTTCATAATTGCTAATCAAAGAATCTAGGTTTCTTTTTTATGCAATTCAAACAGATATTGATGGTTGCTTTGCTAATTGTTTTTGGGTAGATGCGAGATCTAGGATGGCCTATAAACATTTTGCCAGTGTGAATCATCACTTTCAATCTATTTTTTTTTGAAATGTCAATATATTTTATTTGGATGTGCTTTATTATAGGATGAAATTGAAGAAACATTTATTTGGTTATTGAGGACTTGGCTTAAAGCTATGTATGGATGTCCACCAACAACAATTATCACATATCAAGATGCAGCCATTACTAATGCAATTGCAAAAGTTTTGCCTAATGTCAATCACCATTTTTGTATGTGGCATATTGAGAAGAAATTTAAGGAGTTCAATAGTTGCGTTCACAACACAGTCACTCTTGACGAGTTTGAAGATGCTTGGATGAGAGTAATGGAAACATATAATTTACAAGTTAATTCTTGGTTTGACAAAATTTATTCCATATGTGAAAAATGGGTGCCAACTTTTTTACATAGCACATTGTGCTAGAATGTCAACAACTCAAAGAAGTGAAAGTTTGAATAAGTTTTTCAATGATTATGTTAAAGCCAGTACTCTGGTAAGTAAGTTTGTGGTGAAATTTGAAGAAGTTTTGGATAGTCGGTGTAACAAAGAACAGGAAAAAAATTCAAACCATGTACTTAAAGCCCATTTTGAAGATATTATATCCTATGAAAGCTGAGGCATCGCTCATATATACTCAAAAGTTATTTAGAATGTTCCAAGACGAGATTATTCATGCTCAAGGGTATGTTGCTGAACAAATTGAAGTCAATGATAGTTCTAAAATTTACAAGGTGCATAAGATTAATAGGGAAAAGCCTGTGTACGTGGTAACTTTTGATGTATCACTTAAAGATGCTGTTTGTAGTTACCACAAGTTTAAATTCATGGGCATTTTGTGTTGGCACATTTTGGCAATTTTCATTAGAAAAAAATGTATCTTCATTGCCTTCACAGTACATCCTATGTAGGTGGACAAGAGATGCCAAGAAAAATACTACCCCAGAATTTCAAAAGAATACACTTGTTGATAAGATCAATGAGTCATCTACTTTGTGGTTCAGCAATGTTATGTTACACTCTCTTAAACTTTCTAAAAAAACGACAAGATCAAGTAAGCATTATGATCATGCAATTCATGGTATAAAAAAATTATGTGAGGAGCTCGATAATTTGATTATTGGGAATGATGAAGTTGATGAAGCTAAGAAGTTAATTTCTATTACCAATTTTTAGCTCTTCAGAATAATAATGATAATGTTTCAGGTATTGACATGATTTTACGAGATCCCCTGCATATTGTTACTGCATATTGTTACCAAAGGGCATCCTCTTCTATTAGAAAATAAAGCAGTATTGAGAACAGTGGTAGAAGGAGCAATACATGTTCATCTTGCAGTCGTAAAGGTCATACAAAACATACTTGTGGTAAAGGTCATATAAAACATACTTGTGGTAAACATCAACAACTGAAGTAAGTAATCAATTTTTGCATATATTTTTCTTTATTTCTATTATCTTAAACTTGAAAGTAACATTATTATTTATATTGCAGTAATGAATTCAATTCGATGTCAACTTCTAGCACTATAAAGGTGATTGAACTCTAATATTTTATGGTATGTTAATCTTTCATTTATTTGTAACTATCACTTCTTTCAAGTGTTTTTTTATTCTTTCATTTATACATGTCGAAATCGAAATGAAAGGAATGGTAGCTTGTAGTATCTCAAGCATAGATCTTTATTATGGTTTTCTATACATTTAGTATTTTTGGACTGTAAAACACAGGTTTCATGAAATTTCGAGTTTGATGGCACCAAATGGAGTTGCAGGGATCAACTAGTTATAATAAGTGTCAAAGAAAGGTGTAATTAGAACAAGAAGCAAAGGATGTTGAAATGAAAGCTGTAAAGCATCTTAAGCATAGAGAAATAACTCTTCAAAGCTATAGCAATACCAAATATTTTAGAATTAGATAACAATATTCTACCATTTTCATTTTAGATTCTTTGAGTTTGACTTAACTAATTAATAAAAGGAACTTTTACTATTATTATCTATGTGGATGCCAAGTAAGCATAGGTTGGAGAGTCCTTAGCTTTTGCCATAGGTGCCAACTACCAAGTCAAAGTGAATAATACATAAAGCTTAGTCTAATTGATCTTAAATTACAATCAAAGGCTTAATTGAACATGTAAATAAGTATGATGCCTTATTTGCGCAACCATAGAAACTAAAATGGTTTATTCAGGATTTTAGCCTAAATTATTTAACTACATTTGTTTGGAACTATCCAAACAACATACCATGTTAGCATTTGAAGGAAACCGAAACAAACATGCAGCGGAATTTAAATCATTCGGCCTCCACCAGGATCGATTCGGAGGGTTGCCTGATTAGGGTTTCGAGATTTTACCTAACGTTTTCTCTGTTTTTTCTGTCTTTGGTCGAATCACAAGCAGCAACTTTTCGTTCCTGCCTCTATGGTATCCACACGAACGGATCTCACGACTCTTGAACGTCTCACGATCAGATGCCTTAAGGAGCGTTTTTGATTCTTTTAACCGAACTGCTAGCTTCGATTAAAAGAATACTTTTTCTGTTTTCTAATTGTTGTGCGGCTATGTTTCAGAAAACATCCTTTTATAGGCAGTAAATTTTACCCTAAAATTTACTCCCAAACAGAACTCTAATCCTACTTAGAATAGGATTAGTTATATCCCTAATCCAATTTAGAATAGGATTAATTAAGCTCCTCATTGATCCGTTCTAAGTGTGCGACCCAATAGGTTCTCAAAACAATGGCAATGACAAAATTGTCACAGGCAATGAGCGGTATCTAGCAACACATCATTGCTACCCATGTAACGAGAATGTCAATGACTCGACATAACCTTACTCGTGATAGATGTTACTGTGTAGTCTAATCCCTTTATCCTTTGATGTCTTGATTAGACACAAGTCATGGAATGTGTCACACTTGTATAGTCTAATCAGCGTTTCTTGATTCCTGAGTAGACTAATTAAACAAATAAAATCAATATCTCATATTGACTTATTTGAGCACGGCCATGCATTTTAGTCTCACTCTATCAAAGGGCCCAAGACATCACTCTTGTTATATAAGAGGGATAAATCCTATCTTGATCACTCAACATCCCTCTACATAGATCGAGGCATACCCAATTACTACCTTTATAGTCCATCCTGTTACGAATGACATCTAGCAGCATTAAAGTATGCAATTCTCTATGTTGGGATCTCTGATGATCTCAAGTCAAAGGATCACATACACCATCATCACTATGAGAATCGCTTATGACACTCATATAACAATCCATGTAGCGTTCTCATGGAGGGTCGATCCAGTACATAGTTCTCTAACATGTACCTATGTGATGACTTGATATCCTATATCCATGACAATGGTCATCAGTCAACCACATACTAGTCTTATCGTATCATTGTTATCCTTGTTCACAATAATACTTTACTAGGGATATTTTAAGAATAGTGTGTTATTACTATTCTAAGGACATTATCATATAAGATTATATTACGCAGTTATAAGACAAATATAATAATGAACTATAAATAAAAATGTCATGATACATAAAAATGCCAAAGTCAATCATCTAATGAATGGTTCTAAGGGCATAATCCAACAATCTCCCACTTGCACTAAGACCATTCACTCATGTATCTAATACCTAGTGACCTAGTGTGACGATCATGTCTCTGCTGCGTCAAAGGCTTCGTCAGTGGGTCGGCGATGTTATCGTCAGTTGGTACTTTGCATATCCTCACATCTCCTCTCTCGATGATATCTCGAATGAGATGGAAGCGCCGTAGTATATGTTTGGATCGTTGGTGAGATCTAGGTTCCTTAGCTTGTGCGATGGCTCCATTGTTGTCACAATAGAGCTCAATCGGATCTACAATGCTAGGAACAACTTCAAGCTTAGTTATGAACTTCCTGATCCAAACAGCCTCCTTAGCAGCTTCAGAGGCAGCTATATACTCAGCCTCTGTTGTAGAATCGGCCACTGTCGCCTGCTTTGAACTCTTCCAGCTCACAGCACCACCATTAAGGCAAAACACATAACCAGACTGCGATCTATAGTCATCTTTATCAGTTTGGAAGCTAGCATCAGTGTAACCTGTTACAATGAGCTCTTCCTCACCTCCATATATCAAGAATGTATCCTTAGTCTTTCTCAAGTACTTAAGAATATTCTTGACAGTGATCCAGTGACGTTCACCAGGATCAACTTGATATCTACTCGTCATGCTCAAGGCATACGAGACATCGAGACGTGTGCATAACATGGCATACATAATGGATCCAATAGCAGATGCATATGGAACTTTACTCATACGTTCTCTCTCTTCTTGTGTTGTAGGACACTGTTCTTTTGAGAGAGTAATGCCATGTGTCATAGGCAAGAATCCTTTCTTGGAATCCTGCATGCTAAACCTCTTTAGCACTTTATCTATGTATGCACTTTGACTTAGGCCAATTAATTTCCTTGATCTATCTCTATAGATCCTTATACCCAGTACATAGGTAGCTTCGCCCAAGTCCTTCATTGAAAAGCAATTCCCTAACCAAGTCTTTACAGACTGAAGGGTAGGGATGTCATTCCCAATGAGTAGTATGTCATCTACATACAACACCAGGAAGACAATAGTTCTCCTACTAACCTTCTTGTAGACACAAGGTTCATCTTCGTTCTTGATGAAACCAAACTCTTTGATTGCATCATCAAAACGAAGATTCCAACTTCGAGAAGCTTGCTTTAGTCCATAAATAGAACGTTGCAGCTTACAAACCTTTCCAGCATTTTTTGGATCAACAAAACCCTCAGGTTGTGTCATGTACACATCCTCGAGTAGCTTTCCATTAAGAAAAGCGGTCTTGACGTCCATTTGCCAGATTTCATAATCATGGTATGCAGCTATCGCAAGCAAGATCCTAATGGATTTGATCATCGCGACTGGTGAAAAAGTTTCATCATAGTCAATACCATGAATTTGTTTAAAACCTTTAGCAACCAATCGCCCTTTATAGGTATGAACATTTCCTTCCATGTCGGTTTTCTTCTTAAAAACCCATTTACACCCTATAGGTTTTACCCTTTCGGGTAAGTCAACCAAGGTCCAAACTTGGTTGGCATACATGGATTCCATCTCAGATCTCATGGCTTCAAGCCATTTCTCAGAGTCTGGCCCTGTTATAGCCTCTTGATAGGTAGTAGGCTCATCTTGGTCCATGAGCAAAACATCACCGTTCTGAGTCATTAGAAATCCATATTTCTGTGGCTCACGATGTGTTCTAACTGATTTACGCAAGGCTTGTGTCTCTTAAGCAGGCGGTTGCTCCACAACAGCCTGTGGTTCTGGTTCCACAACAACTTGTGGTGCTTGCTCAGGCTCCATCTCAACATCGGGTGCGCTATCTTGTAGCTCTTGAATTTCTTCAAGTTCTACTTTTCTCCCACTAGTTCTTCTAGAAATGAATTCTCTTTCTAGAAAGACACCTGTTCGAGCTACAAACACTTTGCGCTCAGTGGGATTGTAAAAATAATATCCTTTAGTTAGTTTAGGATATCCCACAAAATAGCACTTATCAGATTTAGGTGCAAGTTTGTTAGAGACTTGACGTCTTACATAAGCCTCACAACCCCAAATCTTCATAAAAGACATACTGGGACGTTTACCAGTCCATATCTCATATGGTGTCTTTGGAACCGATTTAGATGGAACACGGTTCAATGTAAAAGCAGCTGTTTCTAATGCATGTCCCCAAAAGGATTCTGGAAGATCTGTATGACTCATCATTGATCGAACCATATCTAATAAAGTTCGATTTCTCCTTTCAGATACACCATTCCATTGTGGTGTACCTGGAGGAGTGAGTTGTGAGACAATCCCACACTCTTTAAGATAGTCAAGCAATTCTTGGCTTAAGTATTCACCACCTCGATCTGATCGAAGTGCCTTAATGCTCTTGCCAAGTTGGTTTTGTACTTCATTCTTGAATTCTTTGAACTTTTCAAAAGATTCTGACTTGTGTCTCATAAGATACACATAGCCATATCTACTGAAATCATCAGTAAATGTAATAAAGTACATAAACCCACCTCTGGCCTGTGTGTTTAAAGGTCCACATACATCTGTATGTACTAAGCCCAATAAATCACTTGCCCTTTCACTATGTCCTTTGAAAGGGGCTTTAGTCATCTTACCCATCAAACAAGATTCACATGTCTCATACGATTCAAAATCAAATGAGTCCAAAAGTCCATCTTTATGGAGTTTGGAAATGCGATTCTCATTTATGTGTCCCAAGCGACAATGCCAGAGATATGTTGGATTTTGATAATTAGATTTAATCCTTTTAGCATTTATGTTATAAATAGGCATATCAAGATTTAGAATGTAAAGACCATTAATTAGTTGTGCACTACCATAAAAGATATCATTTAAATAAATGGAGCAACAGTTGTCCTTTATTATAAATGAAAAACCCTTCTTGTCCAACAAGAAATAGAAATAATGTTTTTAGTGATGGAAGGCACATAATAACAATTATCTAATTCTAAAACAAGCCCTGTGGGCAATGTCAAAATATAAGTTCCTACAGCTAATGCAGCAACCCTTGCTCCATTTCCCACTCGTAGGTCGACCTCGCCCTTAGTCAACGATCTACTCCTTTTGAGTTCCTGCACATTTACACAAATGTGAGAACCACATCCAGTATCTAATACCCATGATGAAGAAGTATATAGATTAACTTCTATAACATAAATACCTGAAGTGGTAGTCTCACTTCCTTTCTTCTTCTTTAGCTCTTCCAGGTATTTGTTGCAGTTCCTCTTCCAATGTCCGGTCTCACCGCAATGGAAGCATTTCCCTTCTTTGGCAACCCCACCTTTAGGCTTCAGTGCAGTATCATTGGGCTTGAACTTGCCATTGGCTTTATTACCTTTTTTCTTGCCCTTTGCATTAGCCCTGCCCTTAGCTTTCTTAACTATTAAGACATCTTTGGGCTTGGCCTTTTTCATGTTGGATTCAGCTGTTTTCAACATGCTAAGTAACTGTGGCAGAGTCTTGTCAAATTCATTCATGTTGTAATTAACAACAAATTGACTGTAACTGTCTGGCAACGATTGCATAATCACATCAGTGGCCAACTCTTGGCCCAAAGGAAATCCCAATCTTTCAAGGTTTTCAATGTACCCAATCATCTTGAGCACATGAGTACCAACGGGAGTCCCCTCTGCCATCCTACACTGAAACAATGCCTTAGAGACATTGTACCTTTCTTGCCTAGCTTCCTCTTGATAGAGTTGCTTGAGATGCTCGATCATATCGAACGCATCCATTTCCTCATGTTGCTTTTGAAGCTCAGGATTCATGGAGGCAAGCATAAGGCAACTAACATCCAATGCATCATCTTGATGCTTCTTATAAGCATCTCTTTCTGCCCTTGGAGCATTAGAGGGTGGTTCCTCAGGTAAGGGAATCTCAAGGACATACAACTTCTTTTCTTGCTTGAGGACTATCCTCAGGTTCCTGTACCAATCCAGGAAGTTTTTCCCATTCAACTTGTCCTTCTCAAGGACAGATCGCAGTGAAAGTGTGTTATTTGTGTTTGATGCCATGGTAATCTACAACAAAAATATGCAAAATATAAGTATCATGAATGCATTCATTTAATTAAATATTTAATAAATGATGCTCCCACTATTTTTATCGAAATCAACAACCCTCACTATTAATTCGGAAAAATTATCACATAATTTCTCTAGTGGGCCAAGATCCATATTTCACCTTATCTAGAGTTAGCTTTAGCTAATCGCCCAAGATTTGGCTATTTAGGTAGGCAACACTTACCAATTACATCTCATGTAACTCTTGGATAGTTGGGTGAACAACACTTGTTCTAATTCATCTCATGAATGGAAGCCCAACTTTATGCCTCTAAATTCCCAATCCTATTGAGGAAATCTAGTTAAGTCAACCCAATTTATAGCCTTTGGATATCACTATTATCCCATCGCGTCTTACTAAGATAGATATGATATTTTGCTTTGGCAAACATAACAAAATCGATTCTAGCCTTGACGAGTGCTATTCATTGGTAGGCATCTATTATTGACTTAATTTAATTTGAGGGATTTTCTTAGTTTATTGAATAAGATCTCACCAATTTTACTTTTCTAAAATTATCATATGATTTTCATATCATAAACGTACAAAATAAACCATGCATCTCATGCAATTAAGCAATAAAATAAACGTGACATAGTTATAGCCCAAACTAAATGGATTTCCCAAGCCAATGAGAAACCCTAAGGGTTAACCTAAAGGTAATAGCATCTTCTCCAAGTGCCTCTTTGGTCATCCTTTGCATGGTTGTCAGCTCCAATTACATAGTTTAAGAGAAACCTCGAGTTACATTCGAGGGGAGTAAGATGAGAAAAGAATGTACAACAAGAATTTCAAGAACAAGGCATGACACGCAGGTCGTATTTATTAAAATTTACAACCACCAAAATACAATCATATTGGGCTAGGGCTATAACTATGCACCATGCTCAAACAACAACCACCGTGTTATACAAACAAGTGTGATGCAATTTCAAAATTTTAGTTTTATTAACGAGGCACATTTGAAAAGAATTATAACCCTGATTGCGGGGTTCCCAGGGGCGGCAGCCCCTCAATCTTTATACACTTTCGACATTATTCTGTTTCTTCCATAACGTTTATGCAGAACAGAAACCGCCATTAATAATTCGTATCACAGATTATCCATAACGTTTATGCAGAACAGAAACGCCATTAATAATTCGCATCACAGATTATCCATAACGTTTATGCAGAACAGAAACGCCATTAATAATTCGCATACCAATTGATATATATCATATATATAATTTCAACAATTCGATTTGTAGCCTCTGAATATATCATATACATTCTAATCCGTATTAATCTCATTAAAACGATTGCATGTAATCATAAACAGAAAGTAACCAGAGATCATGCTTTTATCAAAACAAATCAGGGACTCCGAATCTGGCTCGGATACCAGTGAAGGAAACCGAAACAAACATGCAGCGGAATTTAAATCATTCGTCCTCCACCAGGATCGATTCGGAGGGTTGCCTGATTAGGGTTTCGAGATTTTACCTAACGTTTTCTCTGTTTTTTCTGTCTTTGGTCGAATTACAAGCAGCAACTTTTCGTTCCTGCCTCTATGGTATCCACACGAACGGATCTCACGACTCTTGAACGTCTCACGATCAGATGCCTTAAGGAGCGTTTTTGATTCTTTTAATCGAACTGCTAGCTTCGATTAAAAGAATACTTTTTCTGTTTTCTAATTGTTGTGCGGCTATGTTTCAGAAAACATCCTCTTATAGGCAGTAAATTTTACCCTAAAATTTACTGCCAAACAGAACTCTAATCCTACTTAGAATAGGATTAGTTATATCCCTAATCCAATTTAGAATAGGATTAATTAAGCTCCTCATTGATCCGTTCTAAGTGTGCGACCCAATAGGTTCTCAAAACAATGGCAATGACAAAATTGTCACAGGCAATGAGCGGTATCTAGCAACACATCATTGCTACCCATGTAACGAGAATGTCAATGACTCGACATAACCTTACTCGTGATAGATGTTACTGTGTAGTCTAATCCCTTTATCCTTTGATGTCTTGATTAGACACAAGTCATGGAATGTGTCACACTTGTATAGTCTAATCAGCGTTTCTTGATTCCTGAGTAGACTAATTAAACAAATAAAATCAATATCTCATATTGACTTATTTGAGCACGGCCATGCATTTTAGTCTCACTCTATCAAAGGGCCCAAGACATCACTCTTGTTATATAAGAGGGATAAATCCTATCTTGATCACTCAACATCCCTCTACATAGATCGAGGCATACCCAATTACTACCTTTATAGTCCATCCTGTTACGAATGACATCTAGCAGCATTAAAGTATGCAATTCTCTATGTTGGGATCTCTGATGATCTCAAGTCAAAGGATCACATACACCATCATCACTATGAGAATCGCTTATGACACTCATATAACAATCCATGTAGCGTTCTCATGGAGGGTCGATCCAGTACATAGTTCTCTAACATGTACCTATGTAATGACTTGATATCCTATATCCATGACAATGGTCATCAGTCAACCACATACTAGTCTTATCGTATCATTGTTATCCTTGTTCACAATAATACTTTACTAGGGATATTTTAAGAATAGTGTGTTATTACTATTCTAAGGACATTATCATATAAGATTATATTACGCAGTTATAAGACAAATATAATAATGAACTATAAATAAAAATGTCATGATACATAAAAATGCCAAAGTCAATCATCTAATGAATGGTTCTAAGGGCATAATCCAACAGCATTGTCACAACAACAAAAACGATACTTCATTACAAAACAAGGTTTTACCTCAAAAAACAATTCTATGGATTGAGATTATTTAGGCATAGCAATTTCAATTGCAAATGTGAACAAAATAAACAATAATTGGTTTGAGATCAAAATGAAAATTTTGTGGGAAATAAATGGTAATTGTAAATGGTTCCTCCAAGGTCCTTTGTACGGTACTTGCCATCTAATATAACCCATTTCACAACAATTTCCAATCAATTGGCAAATGAGTGAAATTGCAAATGTCTCAACATCATAGCAAATGATAGAAGTAGGGCAACTAGGTTTGCTCTCTTCTGTACTAGCTATTTATTATTGCCCACATTTCCGAGTGAAGCCCCTTGCTCAAAAGCATCATGATCATCCCTAGCATTGCCTACAAAAACAACACCCTTAGGCATTGGAACAAGATTTTAGCATACATGATTCAAAAAGTCCAACAAGTTTCGTTATAACACCTAACTAATATGAACATATAATTGATAGCAATAATAATAAACTAACATGTAATGATGTTGCCCTCCTTAGTATGTATAAATTATACATACAGTGAACTTCATTAGATAATAATTTTTTTAAATTTAAGATTATTAGATATATATTTTTGCATAGAAATATCTTAATGAATTTCTCGAAGAATAAAAGAAATGCATATGGTAATATAAGTAGAAACCAAAAAAGTAAGCAAAATGTAATCAGTTTACAACTTATCAACATGACCATTTCAAACTTTAATCAAAGGATCTTTGTAAGCAGACCTTCATAAAGATGTTCCATTTGAAGACAATTAATAATGGGTTGCAAAATATGCCAAAAATTGAAAGGAGTTTCCATGACATAAACTAGAATTTGACAAAAATTGAAATTATAACCTGTTGACCATTGAAAAAAATATAATATTAACTAAAAACATTAACTTATACAAAGAATAAAATTTATTAAGAAATGCTAAAACCTAAAGTTGAAAGCTACAGAATTACTATATTTCCACTTAATTTCAAAGTAATCAAACAGAGAAAGATATTACCGTCGAGTAGGAAGAAGCAGAGAGAAGGAAGTCCAATGGGAATATAGGAACCCCAAAGAGGAGCAATGATCCAATTCTAATTAGGGATTTAGTTGCTGTTCTTTCCTTCGAAGTGGGAAATTGCAACAGAAACAAATGAAAAAAGACAAAGGAAACCGAAATAGTTGCAGGAACGAAAAACCAACATGTGAATCAGTATTTGTTTGAAACAACTATGACTAAGGAAGAACAAAGAAAGAGCAAAACACACGAAGAATAAAACTGGAGTTGCTGTAGGAACAAAAGAACAAAGGAAACTTTGGAGTGGGAGATGGAAGCAACAAAACAGAGGAAACATGACAGTGGAAACGTGAGTTAACATTAAGTTAAAAAAACTAACGACAGATAAAAAGAAAGAGTAAAAAGTTTTAAAAGACACATGGCATGCATTGAAGGTTACTTGTGAAGTCTTTGAACTCCACTGGCAGTGGATAGGATAATAATCCTAATTAAAATTTTAAGTTAAAAAATATTAATTTGATAACTTATTCAATTAACTTTATAAATTATCATTAAATATATCTTCAAAAAAATCCTTATATTTTTGCCAAAAATCTCTTCACTGAGTGGTTAAAGAAGAGTTGTGATATATTATAAGCATCAGTTCGAATCCAAGTAACTCCACCCTTATCCCAGTTATTAAAGATTTCAATTGTAACAAAAAAAATCCTTAAATATTAATAAAAAAATATATGATGTTTTTTTCAAATTAACTTTTTTTTGTCTATTCCTAAAATTCTTGTAACTTTTTTTACTCCTATAGTTCATGTTTTCACCCCAATTTTGTTGACAAATGGTTTCTTCAAAATGTTGAAATTATTCACAATAACTCGATTTCATTTATTATATACCAAAGTAAATAAAAAGATAGCTTTTATTGTCAAGTACTTTGAGTTTTTTAATAATCATTGTTCATTTAAAGTATCACAAAAATTAATAAACATTAATGATTCATTCGTAACTCATCAAGACATCTACTTTCATTTCAATAAGAAACTTGAACTTTTAGTTGAGATGTTTTACAAGGTTATTTAAGTATGTATCTATTATAATATTCTTCAACAACCTTAATCAATAAAAAATCTTCTACATCATCATCTTCATCATGTAACTCAGCAAGCGATGTAATTTGTATAATCTTATTATGATCCATCACGTAAATCTGATAAATCAATCATATAAGTGAACTAAATGGTTAAAAAAATTCAAATGCATATTAAAATTTCATAAAAGATATTATATATGATTTTTTACTAGGCAGTACTTAGTAGAGTAAAAAAAGTAGAAGGATGGAAAAAGGTGTGTGGAAAAGTGGGAAGAAAATAGTTTTTGTTAATGCTTGGTAAGAAGGAAAAATGTGAGAAAAAAATAGGAAAGATTCCCATTTTTTTTCCTTATGAACAAAACAAAATCATTCCAAATTGTAAAGTTTAGTGGAGAGAAAATGAGAGAGATGTGAGTCATGTATAATAACAAAATTATCCTTTATTCTTTTAATTTTAATTTTAATTTTAATTTGTTATTGTTGCGTCTAAGACCTATACCACAAGTGCACGAGTCGCGACAAGTAATAAAGAGTGAGTAGAGTATCGTTCCCACGAGGATTGTTTAGGTTATTTAGCTAAGTACTAAAATTGGTCACACCTAGATTTATTCAAGTAATATGTAATTTTTTTTTTAAAACTATCTATTAAAATGCCTTGAATAAAACATAACTAAATATGCATGAAAATAAAATAAAAATAAAAATAAAGTAAAAAAAATATAATGAAAATAATAAAATAAAATCTTAATTAAATAAAGTAAAATAAAGTACTAAAAGCTTCAATAAAAAAAAACTGAAATTTAATTAATTCCTAAAATAATAATTGAAACTAATGAATTTAATCTAAACTTACTTAAAATGCAAAATTTAAAATGTTATCGATAAGTATCCATATTAATTAAAATAAAATAAACCATTAAACTAAAACTACTAAGCTAATATAATAAATGAACAACTAAACTATTGCAAAACTATAAAAATCAGAATTTATAAATCAAAAGAAAAAAAAAACAAATGGAAGAAAGCGCATGCACAATAGCCGCCGCATGTCTAACACCACCGAACTTCCGCCTCTTGCTTCTACTTCAGACCAGGCAGCAGCCATTCTCATGCTTCAGCCACGTACATGCCACTTGCTACGTCCCAACCTTCGGTCTAACCATCATACCCAGTAGCAAACAGCTTCACGAGAGCAGCTTTGTCCAACGAACTAGCATTCCCAATGCGCAGTAAGCAAAGCCAAATAGAAAGCAGTAGACAGAAGCTTCAGCAACGCTCAAGCAAACAACCATTAACAATCAAAAAGCAAATCGAAGATTTAAAGAAGAAACAGAGCATAACCAAAGCAAAAGAAATAAATAAAACAGAGGAAGACAGAAGTGGAACTGGTAAAGAAGAGAAAAACCAACGAAAACCGATAACTAAGCTTATATATAACCACGTTAAATTATTTTAAAAAAAAAAAAGAAAGAAAACTACTCTAGGACGCAGAAACATAAAAGAATTTATCTATATAGCATAAACTGAATGTAAACATGTAAAGCAATCTACTGGAACTTGTAATCGACATATATATATATATATATATATATATATAAAACAATATTAAAAGTTTCGGTAACAATTGTTTTAAAAGAGAAATGAAACTTGAATGTAATTTTTTATCCAGAAATTAAAATACATGAAATATGAAAAAAAACTAATACTTGAAAATAAATGAAACAAAGAAGTAAACAAAGCTAAAGAAAAGAAACGCCGCTAAGTGAAGAAGAACACTGTTGTCACGCCAGCCTTCTCCCCTCACATCCCTTTGTGCGGCAGCTTCAACCTCTTTATTCCCTAGGGTTCTTCAAGGGGCTTTTTGCCATTAGCATCCATGGGCTGCTCTATCCTTTTTGGGCCAAGATTTACTTTTAGTCTTCATAGTCTAGCCTTCATATGGGTAATGAGCTTGTATGAAATTATATGAACTTTTATGTTTGTGATTTAGATCTCAAAGCAATCACTTTTGTCTCTTTTTGCATCATTTTCTCAACTTTATCTTGATTTTTGAATTTTCTACACAAGACAAAAAAAATTAATTAATTAGGAAAGAAAATAAATAAAAATTCCAAATTCATCCAAAAATCATGTAATAATATCCCATAAAAATAGACATTTCACGGACTTATCAGTTATCATAGCTCATTAATGGTATAATGGTAAACTAATATAATTTCATTTCATTTCTTTCCATTTTTCAACTCTATCAAGCAATGGAATGAAAGAAAATATTTTCTTTCGCATTTTCCATCTTTCCTACCAAGCATACCTAAGGAAAAAATTAATATTTTCCGTCTCTTCATTTTTTCCCTCCCTCCAATTTTTCATTTTTCCATTTTTTTTCACCTTACCAAGCAAAGCCTAAATGTGTTGCTGTGAAAACATTTGATCTCTTTCCTTGGAAATGATAGGAGTAGTAGAATGGGTATGCTTTCTAGTATTACTACCATTAGGATTAGCATGGCCATCACCTCCTGCATCTTCTTCTAATTCGTTGGCTATGTTATAGGTTAGATTCACTCACTCCTCATCACTATCCAATGAACAACGTGTTAAAGGTATTGCATTTGATCTAGTGACAAAACTATCTCCATAAATTACAAATAAATTGTCATTCATTGGACAACTTTTTTTTTGAAATTTTTTAGCCATCTTTTTAGCCTATATAAACAAAAAAATATATTATCAAAATGAAAGTTAGTCGTACTCACTCTCTATCAAATCCCGTAATGCATTACCTCTCATCCAACAACTTTTTGAATTTCGTTTTAAGCTATAATTTAATTGCTTTCAAAGGAGGGTCATTATAACACAAGCTATTTGAACCTTTCATAATGCCACCATTCAAGTAACAAAAAAGTGGAACTTCTCTTCCAATTCCAAGCATAACTAACTACCATTAAAACATTAAAAAAGAATTATTTGTTCAAGGTCATAGCTATATAAATGAATATATCATCTTAAATTAATAAGAATAAAAAAATGTAATATTACAAAAAGCTACAATATGCCAATATAACTACAAGACATCAAATTTCTTAAGAACTTCAAAGGAAATTTCTTATCATGGTAGATAATCGATCATGGAGAATGAATAAATATATTCATGATTTACCCACATAAAGAAGCACATAAGCATCGAGGTGAATATATTCCACATTGTCTTTATTTGTGACTTAACTACTTGTTTAATGTTAATTTGTTTCACTGCCTACCTTTGTGTTCAATATAGAATGTCAACTATTAAAAATTGAAGAAACATACTAAGGAGTCAAAGTTTTAAGAAGTAGAACAGAGCTCGAAGAGGTTGTTTCCCACTACTACAATGTTTAATTTAATGGAAAGCTCTTCATTTTCTGCATGATTTTATTGTGTTTGAAGTTGCATGGGAAGATGTTTGTGGCATCAACTATTCGAACTTACTTCTAGTAATCGGGGATGCCTGTAAAAAGTATTTTCAATTATCAACACTAAATACTATTAAAATTGGAAAAAATCCTTGGACATGTAACAATGCTATGACAGTCATAAAAAGGCTAAATTGTCAAATAAATACTCATAAAAAAAAAAGCATATGTTAGATCACCACATAATCATATGCATTAAAGTATATGTTATATCACTGGAATTTTTACCATAGTTCAAATTATAACTATAAAACTTAAGATGCTTGCTAAATGAGAATTTCTTGAAGAAAAAAGAGAATATGTGCTTCATTATGCCAATATAATACCTTTGCAATCATCTATACCTTTGCATACTCATTCCCCTACAACAAGACAATGCTTATTTCGATTAAAAAAAAAAGAATAAGAATGACGGCTTTTACTAACAATAAAAGAGTTTATTTCAATTAAATAACATAGATAGACAATGGAGTCCAATCAAATAATAGAGATAGAGATGGAAGTGAGGAAAATATAAAGAATTTCATGGATTCATATAGAAAATAGTGTTTAGGATTTATAAAAGACTAGTTTTAAACCAGTACGATGCATGAAAATATATTAATCGTACAATAAATTCATTGATAATATATATTTTTTGAAATTTTATAATATAAATTATTATGTTTATGAAAAAGACAATATTTATATATTTAATACTTTTTATTTGTAATTTTTACATTAGAACACAGTAATATAAAAAATTATATGTTGGATACAATTATGCAAATTTTGTAAAAGTTAAATCAAACTCATATTATAATTTACTGAAAGAAAATATTATATAAAAAAAATTTAAAATGTCTTTGATTTGAAAAAATTGAAAAAAATTTCCATCTTAAAATTAATCTTGTATTCAATTTTTTTTTTTGAAATTGAGATTCTTCAATGAATTCTTATTGTGCTAAAGAGATTGCAAATGATTCATGTGTATTCCTTACTATATATCAATTTACTTGATAATCCAATAGATTACACAGATGGAATAAAAGACATGGATAAAACATTAATCTTCAATTTGATTATATTAAGTTTCAATTATAACATATGTTATATGAAAATATAATAACGATAGTCTTATTATATAAATGTATACATGCCTCTTCCAATAATTTCAACATTCAAGTTTAGAATCAAAGTAATACACCTTAGACATGGTAAGCTTAATTCTTCCTATCTCAATAATATAATTTGTCGCTTTTGTTTCGAATAAAAAAGTTTAACTCTTGAGATCTTCAAATATTTCTCGAAATTTTATAATATCATTTTCCTAAATCATGGTCATAAACATATCATTAAATTAAATGAATATTTAAAAATATTAAAAATAATTGTTAACCAATCAATACCTTAAGAGAAATTTCCTAAAAATTATCAACATCTTTATTAACTAATTTTTTAGCTTCAATATTGAAAAGTATAAACATTGTTTTTTCAGAACCATAAAATGCCTCAACATTCTATAAGGTAAGCAAAATGTTACAATTAAGTTACATATATTAAAATTATAAAATGCTTATATTATCATAATGAAATAATTTCTATTTAATATTTTAAATACAATAGATATAATTATTATTTTACCTTGGAGTTGGATTAGGAACATCAACATTTATGAGGAACAATGAAATTTTTCATCAACTTCAGACTGCTTTTTGTTGCACCCACATGATATATAATGCCAACCAAAAGTTTTATCAACTTTCATGATAGTTACTCTACAGGGGAAAGATTTTCCATATATATATATATATATATATATATATATATATATATATATATATATATATATATATATATAGACACACACACACACACACACACACACACATATATATACACATATATATTCAAAAATAGTTAATAATGATATACATGCTAAATCAGTTATATTTTAAAATTATGTTGCTGTATATTTTATAATTAAAAAAATATATGTTAATCTAATAAATTTAACAATGACTTTGTGACCAATAATTAATCTCTAACAAAGGTTTCTTATTTTTAAACATTGAAATCTCATCTTATGGTCATCTTTTATATGACGCACGATGAAATTCATTTCTAGAATCTCTTTTAAATAGACTAAATACAGAAAGTAATATAATAAATATTAATTTATGGTACATAATTATTTTAGATAATATTGTTTAAGTTCACATACCTTTGTAAAATTATTAAAGCTTCAGGAACATTGAGATTGATGTAAATTTTTGCTCCACTTGTTTGAAGATAAAGTATAAATATCAACAAAATTGAATAATTATACTTATTAAGTTTTAAAAAATTAAAAAAACAATAATCGTAAAGCATTAGAAAATACCTTAGAATTTTTTTGAAGTAAACATAACAACCAACACAGCGAAACTTTCCATTGATTTCAAATCATTGCCATTAATTTGATTAATAATGTCACCTCAGAGTGTAATCTCTAATATTGAACCAATTAAAAATAATAATCTTATTAAAAATTAAAAAAATGTAAAATAAATTGTAAAATTAATGTAAAGAGTTGAAAATATAACGTTAATTAAAATAAATGTAAAATAAATTGTAAAATTAATGTAAAGAGTTGAAAATATAACGTTAATTAAAATAAATAGAGCTTGATGGTTGATTTGCTCGTCTTTCCTCCCATCCCCGGTTATGGCAGCTCGGATCCCATTCTGGCAACCAAAAATGATATACGCAAACATACTCATAAAGAGTTCAAACGCCTGAGATCACTAAGCGAATAAAATCATGCAAAGGATGATCCGTTACTGGAAAACAATTATGGCCTGGATGAGGTAATGATGGAGGAATCCCAACCTAAATCTTCCTATAAGGAAATGCTTACCTGATGTTTGATGATCAGGTATCTAAAGATGAATGCTTTCCTGAGAGCACAATTCCACGGGTTATGTTCACGAAAAAAGAGAAAGCAAATCTACGCAAACCATGGAGGAAATCAATTATCGTGAAGCTGTTGGGCAAAACTCTTATAGGAAGAATTAAGCAACTTTGGCAATTAGTTGGGTGATATAAGGTGGTCGATCTAGGGTTTGGATATTTCTTATTCAAGTTTCAAAAAAGTCAAGACGATGCCAATGTCCTGGATCATTGAGGGCCATTATTTGACTGTCCGTCAGTGGACACCAAACTTCAATCCTCAATCAGACTCTATTTCTATAGTACTAGCCTGGATTCATCTTTCAAGCTTACCTCTTGAATACTACAACTCCATGGCTCTCTTATGTTTAGGTTCCTATGTTGGAAGAGTTGTCAAGATCGACCGCAATACTGAATGTGCAATTCGGGGTAAGTTCGCACGAATTTAAGTTGAAGTTGATCTCACTTTGCCCTTGGTTTCCAAATTTTATGTTGGCAACCATTTACAGCTAGTTGAATTTGAAGGCTTCCACCTGATTTGTTTTTAATGTGGAAAGTTTGGCCACAAAATTGATCATTGCCTTTTGTTAGCCCAAGCTTCAGATCCAAGGCTGTTACTGCTAAAAATCAAAAGAAAGATATGCACGAAGATGCTGAGTTTGGCCAGTGGATGTTGGTGCAGTGAAAGAATAGGAAGCCAAAGGTTAGGGATGATGTTAGAGAAGGTAAGGCGAAAATTCAGCAAGGGTCTTCCCACAATCAAGGAAACGTTGGTAGATGGTAGTGGTGACGTTGTGTAGGGGCAACCTGCTGTTGAAGTCGCGATGTTTGGGGATAATGATTCCTCTTGAAGCCTTATGCTGGTACTCTATACTTCCTTTCTTTATGTTTTATGACGATTCTATTTTGGACTTACCGTGGGGCAAGTAACCAAAGTTTCAGGTCTAACGTCCAAGAAATTATTCGGAGTAATAAGGTTAATTATTTAATTATTGCTGAACCAAAAGTGAGTGGCACTATTACAGAGAAGGTGATTAGACTTCGTTTTGATTTCTCAACCAGGGTAGATGCGGTGGGGTACTCTGGGGGCATCTGGTTACTATGGAAAGCTTCTTTTGGTAGTTTTAAGGTTATAATAAAAAGGGAACAATTCATAACAGCACTTATTACAAATAGCTCGAGTAAGAAGTGGTTTTTGATTGCCGTTTATGCTAGCCCAACTCCATCATTGAGACATGCACTATGGAACTATTTGGAGAGCATGAATGATTTAGATAATGTTCCCTAAGCAATGGTAAGTGATTTTAACCAAATTCTTTCTATGTCAGAAAAGCAAAGGTGTTCCCATGAGAGTTTGTCTCGCATGGTGAAATTTTACAGAGTTATTTCTTCTAGACATCTCATGGATTTCGAAACATTAGGTTGCCAATACAACTGGATGAATAAGAGAGAGTCAAGAGTATTGATCAATAAAAAATTTGATAGATTACTATGTAACCAGCATTGGAAAACTATGCATCCAGAAGCTTGTGTTATCAATTTGCCAAGGACACATGGAGATCATTATCCTATCCTTATTAAATTAGTTGGTAGTCGTGCACTTAACAAAAATCTTCGACCATTTTGATTTTTGGCTTCTTGGCAGGTGCATGACAACTTCAATGATTTCTTTAGGAACAATTAGAGAAGAGGAGCACCACTTCATCTTTCATTGGGTTCACTTCATGAGGCACTCATAGAGTGGAACTATTGGGCTTTTGGGAACATATTTAAGCGAAAAAGAGTATTGCTTAATTGCATCAAAGAGGTACAGAGGGCTATTGAAATCAATCCGACTACTTTGTTATGTAACTTGGAGAAAGAGCTTTTGACTGAATACAAGAAAGTGCTATCACAAGAAGAGGCCTTCTGGTTCTAAAAATCATGTTTAGAACAGTTGAACTTTAGGGATCGTAACACCAAGTATTTTCACACCACAACAATGATTAGGAGAAGTCGAAATCAGATTAATGCTCTTAAGAGGGAGGACGATACATGGTGCATGGATCCATAAGAGATTAAGTCTATGCTTTTAAATTTCTTCCAACTTTTGTATAAGGCTGACCCGATAAATAACAATACTATTATGGAAAGCCCTCGATCCTCTTTTCATTTCTCTGATATGCAACTGCAAGTTTTGGCTACTTGTCCACAAATTGAAGAAATCTTCAAAGCCTTATGTGCTATGCCTTCTTTTAAAGCTTCAGGCCGTGATAGTTTCCAAGCTGGGTTTTGTCGTGCTAATTGGGATGTTGTGAAGGAGTCAGTTGTGCAATTTGTGTGTAATGCATTTCGAGATGGATATTTTTACAAAGAATTGAGCAAGGTTTTGGTTGTTCTTATCTCAAAGATGGATCACCTGAAACTTGTCTCTCACTTTCGGTCGTTATGTCTCTGTAATGTCTCTATGAAGCTAATTTCAAAAATTTATTGTGGGTAGACTAAGACCTTTTCTACAAGACATGGTTTCTGCTACTTAATGTAGCTTCATACCAGGGACAAGCAGTGTTGATAACATTGTGATCATTCAAGAAGTCGTTCATTCTATGAGTAAGAAAAAAGCGAAGAAGGGTGACTTGTTAATGAAGATTGATCTGGAAAAGGTGTATGATCGAGTGAGTTGGGATTTTGTTAAGTGGGTGTTAGTAGATTTGGGTCTGCCTCATTCTCTTATTAAATTGATCATGTTATGTATTTCATCTATGAAAATGAATATTTTGTGGAATAGGGAATTAACGATAGACTTCAAACTTACTAGGGCCTCAGACAGGGTGATCCTTTATCCCTATATCTGTTTGTCTTATGTCTGCAAAAATTATCGAATATGATTGATAAGGCAATTAGCCAGGGTGAATGGAAGCCAATCTCTGTATCTCATGGAGGGCCTCAAATATCACATATTTTCTTTCCGGATGATTTGGTCTTTTGAGCAATGCGTCAATACAGCAATGCCGTGTAATATTGCATTGTCTGAATGAATTTTGCCACATATCGGGGCAAAAGGTAAATTTCTAGAAGTCGAAGTTTCTCACATCCAAGTTTGTGCCTTATGGTGTGATCACTAGTATTCAGAATTTGACAGGGATGATGCACTGTACGAATTTGGGCATGTATCTAGGGGTTTCGATCTCAGTTAAAAAGCTGAAGAAGTCTGATTACCAGTATCTAATTGATAGAGTCAAGGGAAGATTAGCCTTATGGAAGGCTAAGCAACTATCTTTGACTGGGCGTGCCATTTTGATTCAATCTATATCTAATACTATAACTACATATACTGTAAGAGCCTCGCCCGTCTCACTAGGCCGTCGGCGAGCATCCCCTTGGCATCCCATACGCCCCAGGTTTACTCTTACACGTCATGGCCTCGCCCGTTCCAGTGGGCCGTCGGCGAGCATCCCCTAGGCTTCCTTGCCCCAAGTTTGCCTTGACAACGAGAGTAGGCGGTCGCCAACACTCACTAACAACGTATTGTCCGCTTTGGGCGATCGCCACCCTCACGGTTTTGTCCCAAGGCTTCTGAAGAACTCAGGATAAATGCCTTAAGTGCGTTTTCTGAGGCTCGAACCCTGGCACACTTAAGTACCCAAGCCTTACACTCATGTTACCATTGAGACAAGTTGTGTAACATGAGTGCATGAGTGTAAGGCTCGAGTACTTAAGTGTGCCAGGGGTTGAACCTCGAAAAACGTGCTCAAGGCATTTATCCTGAGTTCTTCAAGAGCCTTGGGACAAAGCCGTGAGGGTGGCGATAGCCTAAAGCGGACAATACGTTGTTAGTGAGTGTTGGCGACTGCTTACTCTAGCTGTCAAAGCAAACTTGGGGCGAGGAAGCCTAAGGGATGCTCGCCGACGGCCAACTGAAACGGGCGGGGCCTTGACGTGTAAGAGTAAACCTGGGGCGTGTGGGACGCCTAGGGGATGCTCGCCGACGGCCTGGTGAGATGGGCGAGGCTTTTACAATAAAATCTTTCGTTACTAAGGACATCAACAGATATCAAGCCAATCTTGCTCTGATACCATTTAATTTGTCACATCCTGTCACTACATTATTTCATGTTTTTCACACGTTTTTCACACATTTTATATGGTTGGACTGTCTGTAATGCCTTACTTTCCTTTTTTCCGTATATAGTAACTATTTAACAAACTGTAATTTATTTATCATTTACATCCCCTATTTAATTTACCACACTGTAGTACTGTAAAATATGTCTAAACATATAAATAAATTATTATACCTCAGTAGATAAGCTTGTTGCCTCGGGGCACTATATAGGCAGCTAAAAATCCTTAGTTGCAATCACGTAGTCACTGGAAGTACACTGTAGATGTTGAAATAAAAGGGTGAGCAAACCATGGCTCAGTAAGAGAATTGTATGCAAAACTAGATATCCCGAAATCTATATGCATTAAAATCCTTATTTTCCTATAGGTGCTCTAAGAACCGCTATAGGAAAGATACTATAGTCAGCTAGGGATCCGGATGGAGTAAGGAAGGTATTTTGAAATACCTGTCTTGTCCCGGAACCTAGGAGCGACTATAGAGAGTAAATATTTTTGTCGGGATCAATCATTTTCCCTTTCATTTTATGTCTTTTTCAGAATAATGCTTTTATAAAATAAACCATTTATATAAAATAAACTAATACTCATATTTTTTAAAAGGAGTATTAGTTTAAATAAATCATAGTTCTCATTTAACCCATTTCACATGTCATTGTATCAATCATAATAGTAAAGTGCTCCATGTAGCACAATAAACTACTAGAAATCGTTTTTTTCTTTTCATATAAAAACATATTCATATACTTTTCCATTTAAACACATTTTTCATATCACATATCATTTCATATCTTAAAAAAGTGGAGACTAAGGCATCACCCAGAATATATCATGCTAGAGAAAAAGTACCTCGTAAGACAATAATAATCATGTCAGATTTATGGCCATAGTCTAGAATAGTCCTCAGTCGAACACTGATCTGGTGTCAACCGAGACTGAATACATATCACATATCACATGTCACATATCACATATCATATATCACATATCACGTATCACATATCAGCATGATATGAGGCCTATTAGTCTCAAAACAGTATATGTGAAATCTTATTACCTTTATGGAATTAAGTAAAATCAATAATATCTTTCAGAAAATCTATAAAGGTATAAATCATAGTATCTCGTACGATGAAAACCGTGTTATAAAATAATTACACTTTAGTAATAAATCTCATAAATATTTTATTTCACTGTAAACACATATACTCGTATTTCTACTTTTTCTTTTCAAACAATTCACTTTTAAGATTACTGGAAATCATTTTCCGGTAATTTTCATAATTTATGGAAAATGGAATTATTTTAATTTCCAAAAATAATAATAAAATTCCATAAACATATTGTTCATTGTGGAATACATGTAGAGACATTTTAGTCTCAAAACAATATTTTCATAATCATATCACCTTTATGGAAATAAAGAAATTCAATAATTCTTCAATCATTCTATAAAGGATTTTGTTAAATCATAAAGTGAATATTTTGGAAAATAATTTATAAAATATTCACTTTTCATTTCTTCATCTCATAATCAATATCATCTGCTGTAAAACATGTAAGAGAAATATTTTGTATTCTCACTTTCAGCCCATTTGGCAACATGAATATTTAAATAATATTTTTCGGTATATTCATGTTTTATGAAAAATAATAAATTTCTCATTTTCAAGGCTAAGAATTTATCAACTCATGTAATTAAATATTTCCTAGTACTTTTAGAAAATATTCTAGAAATTTTCAACAGCATAATGGCTGCTATTATCCTAGCCCTCCTGCAACTTAAACATAGTTTCATATACAGCAAACAGCCTCAATTCCACAGATTTCAATGCATTTCATTTCAAAATATTCTAATAATATTTTATGCATAATAAATATGCATTCAAAATATCGCTACAACTTACACACACATCCCTTACTTATGTAGCGTATTCGGTCTCTTTATGTGCACCACACGAAATCCGCTATTCTCAGGCTGCAAATAATTCCACTAAAATTATTAGCTTAACAAATACTTATTTTTAAGCTATTACTTATGTCTAAGTGCAGCCTTATTAGACACTGCAATTATTTTTGCAGTATAAATTCTACAGGTATTATAGCGTAACTTCTTCATTTTGCTTCAGATTTAAAATCCAAGTATACCGACAGACTCCTTATAATCCCTACAGTCATAATCTACCATTAAACTATCAAAATCAGCCATGGATAGGGTCCCTTTCATCATGGCCGAATCTTCCCTCTTCCATTTCTCATTGATTTTCAACATTTCAATGGTCAATCCTTGTTCTACCATGCTTATTGACTAATTTGGCATGCATTTAATGCATGAAAGCTCAAGAATCCATCATGTTCTTGCCATAGCCTAAACCCTCATGCATTGTGGAATTCAATTTAGCTTGATTTAATTGAAACTAAAACCATACACATGCTTAACATGCTTAAAGGAGTAAGATTACACCATTAGAATAAAAAAGAAAACATAAGCATAGTGATTTACCAAGCTTGGCCAAAACTTCCGCTCTTCTTTTCTCCTTGTATTCTTCTTCTTTTAATGAAATATTGACTTCAATGGAGAGAGGAAATGATGTAGGTAAATTTCCTAGAAGAAATTTTGGCCAAAAATGTCAAATTTGGTGGCTTTTATTGACTTTCTTTTCTTTTTCTTCTCTTCTCTTCAAGAATGGCGTGAAGATGAGATGAAGATGACGACTAGTGGCTGGCCAAAGAGAAAGAAGGATGTAGAAAATTCTACACATTTGAGAAATTAAAATTTTGCCCATGGTTATAAATTTTTCGGACATTTCTTGCCCTTAAATTCCGTAACCCTAAAAACTAGGTTCCAATACTCAAAAAATTCAGATTTCTTCACCAAAAATTCATATTAATCATATTTTGATGAATGGAAATGGTTTCATTGACGCGCGGTGTACAAATTGTGAGAAATTACAGTTTTACCCTTACCGAGTAAATCGTGTAAATTTTCGATTTAACCATTGATTTCGATAAATCTACAGTCACTATATTAAATTCCTTTTTCATAAAGAATATTTTGATATTCTTACTACATCTCAATTCATTTTATTTTGAGTATAATTTTTCAAAAAATTTTTGGGACGTAACCGTCATTTTCTTAATTATTTGTCAACAACTCTGATTATTGAAAATAATATCATTTCAGGTCTTTAAAATTTTCTCCTCTTCCTCATTGCACTGTGAATACACTATCTCCACTTTCATATTTTTATTTGGGCCCAAATTTCTAAGTGGGGCCCACTTCTTGATTTACTTATACTTTAGGAATTAATTAGGAAATAATTCATTTATTTATTAATAAATGAATAATAGTACATATACAGTACAAAATAACTGATTTTCACATATACAATGCAGTTTACACGGTTGCCAGTATTAATCACAAAGGAGATCGATAGACTTAATAAGGACTTTCTTTGGGGCTCTACTACGGAGAAAAGAAAAGACTCCTTTAATTCACTGGCAAGATGTATGTATGCCAAAGGAGATTAGAGGCTTAGGATTCCGTAAATCACAAAATATGAATATTGCTCTCTTATCTAAATTAGGATGGAAATTAGCTTCTGGTGACGGAAGAGTATGGGGCAAGGATCTTAGAATCCAAGTATTTTAAGGGTGAATCGTTCTTTAATTACAAAGCTTGTCCAGGTTCGTCTCATACCATGAATAGTATTCTATCGTCCAAAGATATTGTTCCATAGGGATGTTCTTGAATTGTTGGGGATGGTAATTCCACTTCATTCTGGTATGATAAATAGCTCGGCAAGTCACCTTAGCCACAAACTTTGCTAACTTGTTCTCTACTGATAATGTTAATGACTTAGTTAGCAACTATATTAAAAATGATGGCACGTAGGATTGGGAGAAGCTTTCTTTTCTTCCTAATAACATTCAATGTCAAATTTCTCTTCAGCCTATATTGAGTAATGAAATAGATAGAAACTTTTGGAATGGCTCGTCGAATGGGGTGTTTTCAGTGAAAGCCTACTCCATCTCCTTGGGAAATATTATGTCTGGTTTTCCTTTGGAAATCCATATGGAAGTTGCATGTTCCTCCAAGGGTCAAATATTTTATTTGGCTAGCAACTAAGGACAGACTACTAACGACTGAAAATTGCGTTCGAAGAGGCATTCTTTCTTCAAGTAGTTGCAGGAGATGTGGAGCTTTAGTGGACATTCTCCATGTTCTAAGGGACTGCATGTCATCACAACAGTTATGGGCAACTTGGTGGAGTGGTTCTGATTTGAGTGCATTCATGAATTCCTCCCTTTTAGATTGGATGCAAGAAAACTTAAAGAATCCCAGAAAAGTAGTAGGCACCGATATCCTTGGCCAAGCATTTTTTTTTTTGGTTACATTGGCCAAGCATTTTTGCTTGTGGTTGTTGGTTTCTTTGGCAATGGCGTAAAAAGGGAGTCTTTGATAGGGCTTTTGTTTGGCCAAGTAACACCGATCAACTTGTGTGTAATTTTCTTGAGAATTTCTTGTAGGCAAACGTCATCAGTGTTTCTAAAAACCGACGACAACTATGCACTATTAGGTGGGAACCTCCTCCACAGGACTACATCAAGATCAACGTTGATGCGTCTACTAAAACCAATCCAGGTCCATCTGCTGCTGGAGGTCTATGCAGAGACAATTCACAGAATTGGCTCACAGGATTCATGTGAAATATGGGTTGGGGATCCATCTTGAGAGCTGAGATTTATGCCATTTTATCTGGTTTATCTCTAGCATGGAGTAAAGGCTTTAGGAGGATTATTATTGAATCAGATTCCCTCACAGCGGTACAAAAAATCACTAGCCCCATATGCAATATAGATCCGCTTTCACCATTACTGAAAGCTTGCAGAGATCTCCTTCAACAGGACTGTTGTTGCTCCTTAAGACTTATTTCGGGAAGCCAATACATGTGTTGATTTCCTAACTAACAAAGGACATGAAAGTGGTCATGATCTGGTTTGCTTAGATACCTTGCCTGCTAGCCTAAGTAGGTTTTTGGAGTCAGATGTCATGGGTTTTGGTCTGCCAGAGTTTGTGTAATTTAATTTCCTTCTCTCTCATATGTACCAAAAAAAAAAAAAAAGAAAAACAAGTATATCATCTTGAAACTTTAATATGCTTTGTTTTTGTTTTAACTTATTAAAGTTTTGATCATTAATTGGATCTGAAACAAATATACATACATATTTGTTGAACTATATCAATTTTTCATTTTTTTTCACAGTTGTAAAATATGATGCATAAATAATAAATTATTATAAAATAAATGAGTAAATATAAAAAGATTGACTATTAAATTATGATGATTACCTAGCAAAAATTTGTTGTTCTTGTAATTGTTTTGAATGTTATTGAACTTAACAAACTCAAATTTGCATTTTTCAATAACATGATCATCTTGAGCGATCTCATCAACAAAGTCATGAATGAGAAAACAAACATGCGCACAACCTTATACGTCCTATATAAAGGCAAACTTAAACATTTCTAATAAAATAGATTGAATTTTTTTTATAAAGGTCTGAATTTGGGAACCAAAGTTTTTGTATACCATAGCACGTTCGTGATCACCCTGCTATGGGTAATTAATTAGAAAAATAAAATATAAAGTTATATATTTTCCTTTCAAAATTATAGGACTTTTATTTAATCATATTATAAAATAACAATGTTATATATTTTTAATTGGTAAAATCTGTATATATAGATATTATATTTTGTATTAATGTGAGAAAAATGAATGATTACCTGTTACGTATTAATTAAAAAATTAAAAACTGATGTTATCTTTCAAAAATTAAAAAATTTAATTAGTAATCTAATAATACGTAACATGTTATTATATTAATATTGCATGTTATATTACATTATCCATATTAATTTTAATATATATATATAGATAGTATCTTTTAGAAAATAAAAAAATTAATTGATAAAAGCTATATATTTATAAGTTATATTTTGTATTATTAATGTGAGTAGAGAAAATGATATGTAATTTTTATTTAATTTTAATCAAAATATAGATATAGATGTCAATCTTTTAGAAATTGAAATAAATGATTAATTTAAAAAGATAATTCATTTATTTTATATTTTTAATATATATTTCTATCTTCTTGAAATTTGAAAAGTAATAATAATAATAATAATAATAATAATAATAATAATAATAATAATAATAATAATAATAATAATAATAATAATAATAATAAATAAAAATAAAATTATTATTATTATTATTATTATTACACGTGTTAAATATTTAGACTATCTACATAAGATGTTTTAATTGCATTTAAATACTTTAACTTATATATATAGAATAGAATATAATATATATATATATATATGTAATTGTGTAATCAAGTCGAGCTGAGTTGATACAGTGAGGTGCTTGAGCTCAACTCAAAAACTTGGCGCTCAGTACTCGACTCAAGCTTGACCGAGTCTTGATTTTTGAGCTTGAGCTTGACTTATGATCGAAATCGAGCTACTCGAGCTTGCTCGATTAGGCTTGTTTATCCAAGCTCAATTTTTATGCTCGAGCTCAAGTCTCATGCTCAAACTGACTCAAACTTGAGCTGGAACTTATCTTTTTACATATTTAAAAATATTTTGAATAATTAAAATAAAATATAATATAATATTTTTAATAATGTCAATAACAATACTACATAGCTAGCTAAGAAAGAAAAGAAACATTCATATAACCAAATTAACTGAAAACATTGTCATATTTTTCAAACCTATCTAGCTAGTAACATCAAGATGAGTTGTTATTTAATTAAATATGTATATACATGGCTACTTAATTAAACCACGTTAGATATTATTGTAAAGAAAAAGGATATATCATACTATAATGCGGTCGACTTGGATATAGACAATATGCCAACACTTTCAAAAAAAAAAAAACTTACAAGCACTAAAATTGTGAAAATCAC
This sequence comes from Heritiera littoralis, assembly GCA_031772115.1. Lineage (NCBI taxonomy): Eukaryota > Viridiplantae > Streptophyta > Magnoliopsida > Malvales > Malvaceae > Heritiera > Heritiera littoralis. The sequence goes on along the minus strand of JAPDPK010000060.1, from coordinate 2,036,266 downwards.
ATATTTTAGTATTGTTACATGTGTAAAAGTTCTCACCACTGTTCAATTCCTGTGTATTTCATAGATATTAAGGGAAATAGTATGGTGGGCCGTACAAATCCTATAGTGCCTGGATGGACGGGAGACTTGGTAGACTCAGTAAAGAGGGCCAAATAAATTTATGGTAAGAATCTAGAATCCAAAATCCTTTCTTTAAGTTGTTTTTGGGAAGTGTGCCAACAAATTAGGAAATGACGATTAAGGACATAGGCTTGATGAACTTTCGCAAATAACGGTCAAATTAAATTGACTTTTGACCAACTGACTGAAGTATGATAATCCATGAGCAAATAGGTTCTATGCCATGCTAATAGATAGACTGAATCATATGTAAAATAATAAATTTACACGATTAACCAGTAGGGGTATTTTGATAATTTCACCTTTACGGTCAGTCAACCCTTAATAAAACCCCATCCATTCATTAGAATATGTTCAATAATAATATTTAATGATGAAATAAAATATTCTGGAGTTAAGTTGACTAATTAAAAATATTATGGAATTTGAAGAAATTATCCAAAATCATTAAGTATAAGGGTATTTTGGTTATTTTGCATGCAAGATAATTTTAAAAGCAATTTTTACACTCTCTTAAAGGGGCCGGCCGCCATCATCTTCAGCCTTAAGACATTCCTCCATAACCAAGCTTAGGCAAATTAAAAAAGCTTTCAAAACACCTAGAAAATAAGCTTAAAACTGAAAACTTTCTTCTACAAACTTGTCCCAAGTTCAATGCTCTACAAACCCATACCTATATTTAAGAGTGAAGAGGACAAAATCAAGGTGCTTGGATCCTCCTTGAATTCAGCCACAATAAGGTATCATCATGCTTGCATTTTCTTTATGATTTAATGTTAGTATATGATGTAATTAAGGTAGCTAAACATGATTTTAGCCTTAGATTGAATCAAAACCATCTCAATTGCTCAAGGTGTTTCAGCTATGATGGAATGTGCAAGGTTCATGGTGTTTTGATCCACGAATGGGGTGTAAAATGGAAGAAGGATAAGGATAAAACATGAAACAAAGCTTAGATTGTTGAAAAACCATGGAATCCCTTCCATGAAGCATTCGGCCAGGATAAAGGGAACATGCAATAGTGCTCAATTTGATGTGTTTTATGTCCTATAATACTGTATAAATTAAGACAAGACTGTCGGTGCAATCGGAATCGAAAACGGAGTTGATTTAGGCATAGTTGCAATTTAAGCACCGATGTAAATTAGACTTATTTAGTGACTACAGTGTCAATGTGATAGAGTTTAATGATAAAGAATTAATTATAATAGAAGTGAAGTGAAGTGAAATAATTGTGTTTTATAATGTCTTGCAGCTCAAGAGTGAGAAAAATCAAGTGGTGCTATCGGTCATATCAGTAGAAAATCGAGAGGTAAGGAATGAGTATGGAAGACATAGGGATATTATGAATGCATTTTAATGTTGGAAATGATTTTACAGAATTATTTTGGAGTAAAATGCATTGGAATTGTGGACTGTTGTTGGTAAAAATAATATTTTAAATTGTGTTTTTATTGCAAGAGGACTAGATTAGAAACAGCCGTTATACTGCCGAAAATTTTAATAAATTTATAGAATTATATTTTGGAATCCTTAAATATTAGAAAAGAAAGATTTACTAAGTTAACTTTCTCATATTTATTAAATTCCATATTTTCACCGTATATTGAAATTATATATTTAAATATTCATGTTATCGAATTTTACGTACGTAAGGGTACTGTCGTGTTTTTATAGCTTATTTATAGGTAAATAGAATATTTTTGAAACTAAATAATGAACTCTGAATATTTTATGAATTTTTATTTTTGAACCGCCTATGTTCCCAATATATGCATTTATGGACTGACTGAATGTTATATAATCGAAATTGATTTCTTTAATGGTATTTATATTGCATATAATTGTTTTGAGACTGTTAGGCCCCGTATCATGCTGATTGACTGTTACTATTACAGTACTATTGTTGATTGATACTGATCATATCATCAACGTTCCAGTTGTCACCTAATTAGTGCACACTATGGACACCATTGTGATTATGGCCATATGTCTTACTGTTACTGTTTCTCCCTTCTTGGGATACTGCTATCGCATGATATTTATCTGGTCTCCACTGTACTATTTTATTTGATCGGATTTATATTGTTATTCTTTACTTTATAATATTGAAATGTTACTATACTGTTTACCAAATTTCATACCGAAATTGCTTTATAGAACTGCTTAAATAAATTCTTTTATATATTGTTTATCAACTGAATGACTGCATGAGATTTATTAATTCTTTTATACTTTTAATTGTATCATCTTCAATTGTTTATTCCCTATAGTTGAAACTAGTGATCGGGACATGAAAGGTACTTCAAAGTACCTCCCACACTTCGTCCGATTACCTAGCCGACTATAGTATCTTTCCTAAAATGTCCTTAGTGTATTGTTAGGAATTAAATGATTTTATGCATATAGATTTCATAGTATCAGTTCTTACATACGATTTTCTTACTGGGCATTAAGCTGACCCCCTCTTTTCCACTCTTCACAGATTTCTTGCAATGATATACCGTTCCACTGAGTGGCTGCGCTTTTGGTACCCTCAGGCAGCAGTTACCAGACCGTGGAGGCATATTCATTTTTATATGTTCAAACATTTTGTGCAGTACTACTTTTGTATATTGTATATACAAAGGATGTAAATGCTAGTGAAATGTACTAGAAATAATACTATGTATGTAAATATTAAAATAGTTACAAATTGATCTTTTATTTAAAATATGATTACTGTTATGAGTAAATGGTATAAAGGCATGGCAGATAACCCAACTAACTAAGAGAATATAAAACTATTAATGTCATATATATATATATACTAGACATGTATTTTGTAATGTACAAGATATATTTTATATATAATAAATATTGTATAACATTATGTATGAAATAATGTATGTATAACATATAATATATATTATATGTATAAAATATATGGTATAATGTATAGTATATAGTATACTAAAAATGGAAAGAAGACAAAAACTAAAAGAGGAAATAAAACTAAAACAGAAAAGAAAGGAAGGATCGGGGGGAGAAATCCCGACCCTCTCCGGGCGTACCGCCGGTGGCGGAGGTGCCACCGCCGGTGAGGGAGAATGGAGAGGATGTCGTCGCCGGCCAAAGGAGAAGTCAAGGAAACCACCGGCGGCGGAAGAAAGAGAGAAACGGAGGCAGAAAACGCGGCGGAAGCCGCGGAAAGAGAAAACCGGATCTGGTGGTGCCGGCTGATCCAGGCGCTGCCACTACCACCGAAGCTTCACCCGAGGGAGAGGAAGCCGATGGAGGCCACCGGAGGTGCAATGGACGGCGGAGGAACGCCGGCGAAGAGGAAGAAGAAACCGAGGCGAAACCGAGGCAAAACCGCCTCGATTCGCTGCCGTGTCGCCGATCCAGGGCAAACGGAGGGCACCGGCAAGTTCGTCGTGCAGCCGGCCAGCTGAGGGACGCCTGAACCGCCGGAGAACCGGCCGCCGGCAAGGAACCTGCGAGGAACCGGCGAGGAAAGGAGCTGGACCGGTCTGAACCGGTCTAACCGGGAAAGGAAGAAGAAAAAAGAAGAAAAAAGAAAAGAAAAAGAAAAGAAAAAGGAAAAAGAAAAAGAAAAAGAAAAAGAAAAGAAAGAAAGAAAAGAAAAAGAGGAAAAAGGAAGAAAAAGGAAGAAAAAGAGGAAAAAGGAGAATTTCGGGAATTCGGAAAATTCCCGGAAATTCGACAACCCGGACATTTACGAAAATTCGGTAAGAAATTCCCCGAAAATTTAAATTCAGAAAAATTAAATAAATTATGAAAAAAATTCTAAAAATTAGAATTTTAATTCTAGAAATTATTTTCAGCAATCGAGATAAGGAATCGGGAGAAATGGAGTGCGGGCACGATCGATAAGCGGAAGTCGCCGACCCGGAAAAAGGTAAGGGATGCATGTGCAGCACTGTAAGGATACTCAGTCTGCATATTTTAAATTGAAATATTTTATGCAATTATTTTATGAAAAATTATTATGATGAATGATTTGCTGAAAATAATTTGGGAAGAAGTACTGGCTGAATGATTTTAAACTGTATTTTTCCGTGCAGGAGGTTAGTAAATCGGCAGTCGTTATGCTGCCGAAAATTTTAGAAAAACTTTATAAAATCATATTAAATGATTTTATTTTCGAATTTCGATAGTAAATCACGAAACATGAGGAAATTTCTAAATTTCATAAAACATGAATATAATGGGATGGAACTTTAGAATATTCATGTATTCGAGAATGATGATAATGAAATCATCGAAAATTCTCGGAATAGATAAATTACACGAATTACGAGATGAAAGATGAAGTGGAATATAGTGAATATTCTTATGAATATTTTTATAAATATTCACTAAAGGATTTTAAATCTTATGGTTTTAAATTATGGAATTTTATATTTATATAAATTCCATACAAGTTTATTTTATGATGAAAATACGGTTTTGAGACTGGTTGGCATTCCTATCATGCTGATGCATGATATGTGACCTGTTTAGTCCCGGTCGACGCCTAAATCAGTGATCCACCGAGGACAATATAGGTTATGGGTATAGATTTGACCGGCGTATTCTCTTACCCTCCGAGGTTTACAGTATGATAAGATTGATGTCTATCTTAGACTCCATAAATGATTGGTGATATGTTAAAAAGGAAAGTATATTTACATAAGATGGAATATGCCAACCGGAAAATGTGATACATGATGGGTGACATATGAAAAGAACATGTTTTATATAATATGATAAGAGGATCAATTGAATTATAGCAATTTTTACAAAAATGCTCATTTAGGTACTGATTATAGTACCGTGAGATGATTCTCATAAGACATGAGATACAAACATGTAATATGTTTTCAAAAAGGAAGAAATGATAATTCTAATATTCTTTCTATGGTCTTAAATGGAATATGAGATCATAAGTACTACATGAGATCTGATAAGACAGTGGAAAGTACATATGGCGTAAAGGCCAAACCGAGCAGAGACTCGATGACTTTACCGTGTGAGCCACCTCTAGAATCCTTTGGGAACTGAGTGCTGCACGTGTTCTGATGTATTAGTAAAGGCCAAACCGAGCAGAGACTCGATGACTTTACCGTGTGAGCCACCTCTAGAATCCTTTGGGAACTAAGTGCTGCACGTGTTCTGATGTATTAGTAAAGGCAAAACCGAGCAGAGACTCGATGACTTTACCGTGTGAGCCACCTCTAGAATCCTTTGGGAACTAAGTGCTGCACGTGTTCTGATGTGTTAGTAAAGGTCTAAGTTCTGATGGGGATGCGACAAATGTCGAAGGATGAAATAGATCTTGTGCACATGACATATGATGTGTGTGATATAACGGATTTTGTTTATATATGCCACTCAAACATGTGCTACTTGAATGTTCTTCTCGTTCACACTTAATCATACTGATAAAAAGAATGATGCCTTGTGAACTTAAGAATGGAATAGACTTTAATAGCTTATTTTGCTTTTTAAAGGACGGTACTAATTAAGAGAGTACATTAAAACATGAATGAATTTTAAAGAAATAAAATGATGATTTAACTAATATTCTTTTCAAGGATCATACGGATATTAATTATTCTATTTAAAGGCTTTATTTCGTAGAAGCATTATTTTGAAAAGAATATGAAAAAGGTTATGAATGATTGAAAAGGAAAAGGATTTATTAATTCAAAACAAAAAGAAAAATTTTTCTCTACAGTTGCTTCTAGGTTCCGTAACAAGTATGGTATTCTAAAATACCTACCTTACTCCATTCGGAATCCTATCTGACTGTAGTATCTTTCCTACATGCGAGCCTAGAGCCCATAGGAAAAATGAAAAAGATTTTCAGCATATAGGAAGCTGAATATCAAGTGAGGCATATAATTCTCTTACTGAGCCGTGGTTTTGCTCACCCCTTAATTTTCAACATTTCAGGTTTTGATGAATGTGAGTTCAGTGGATTGTGGATCCTGGCTGTACACGAAGGACAATGTGTCAGACCGACTGTTTATTTGAGGTATGATCATTTATTCTCTGTATTTAGACATGTCAACAGTACTACTTATCTGATAAATTACGATAGGGGATGTGTATAATATAAACAATACATTGTAAAATTGTTTAACAGTCAGTACAAGTGAAGTATCACAGACAGCCCAACCGGTTAAGATGTGTATAAGAAGATGAAGAATGTGGTCACGGGTCGTGACATGGGGCGTGTGAAATAAGGGTTCATTTTAGGGAGTGCATAGAGGCTGGAAACCGAAAGTCAGAAGCTTGGGAACCTTAGCCTCTGAAGCTTGAAATAGGTATGTCTAAAAACTAATTTTTGGTGTCTGTTTCAAGTTAGTTTAAGGATGACGTTGGATGTGTTGAAATTAAAACAGTGAGAGGTTGTTAAACCGAGAAGAAAGGATGGAAAAGATTAAATGATTCTAATTATACAATTATATATAAGATGGTTGGATAATATCTACATGAATATGGATGCATAAGCATGGATAAGAAGGAATTATATATTTATATATATATATATTCCATGGACATGATCGTAAAGAATAAAATACAATCATATATTATGCGTGTATATATAAATTTTTATACATATATGTATAAATAAATATATATATATATATACTATGAGCTCTATGAGGAAGAACAAAATGGGCTTTAATTAAATAATTGCACTTTGATATAATATGAATGCATTGAGCACCTATCGATATTTAAGTGTTATTAATACGGTATTGAGGGATGAACTCTTGGTGTAAGGTTTGATTTGAGATCTTGAGGAAAATAGGCTATATGAGACTTGACCATGAAAGGCTTCTCAAGGTGAGAAATTATACTTCGGTTTTAGATTGAGGTGTATAATTATAAAAATATATCAATGAATATATATATATATATATCATTGTATGATCGTGAAGAATTTGGTCTTTGTTAGCTTTAAATTGACATATAGATATATTTTGAAATGACAAAAACTTAAGTAAGCTTTAATGTTTTAATTCATATTGTAAATTTGCCTTATCACACATGATTTTCTCAATCTATTTTCAAGTGATCATATCAAACATTAAGATCATGATTTAATGATACATCCTTATTGGTCTTAATACTTTATAAATGTTTTGAGTATTTTAGAAAATCACTCGATGAATTTTTGGACCATGTTTTCATTAGAGAAAGTTAAGAAAAACTCCCACAAAAATGTCAAAATGTTTTGGGTTGAATTAAAATCAAAAGCCATATCATTTCTAACCCAAAAATGCAGGAAAAACACATTCTGGAAGCATGGGATCGATCCCCTAAGGGAAGGGATCAATCCCTTTATGGCAGAATGCCTCCAAGGCTCAGAACGAAGCATGGGATCGATCCCCTATGGAAAGGGATCGATCCCTTTTCCTGAAAATAGCCTGTAACGACTAGTTTTTGTGAGACAACGGTCATATTCAAGTTTTGGCTCCACCCAACGGCTAAAATACATCCAAGGGACTATGATTAGAGGCTTGGAAGCTAAAGAAAGCAAGAGGAACTGCTCAGAAATTCTATTCATCATCTTTTTCATTTTCCTCAAGCCTCAACAACAAATCAAGAGCTACAAAGTCTTCATATTCCATCATTCTCATATTCTTTGTATAGAATAGCACAAATCTTGTATAGGCTTTTTCCTTGTGCTTAAGCATTGTAATCACTTGCCTATCTAGAGGCCCTTCTTTGATTACACAATTTGTAAACACAATCATTCCTTGTAAAAGGGGAGGTTTCTCTTTAGCCTAAGAAAAAGAGGGAGGTTTCTCTTGAGCCTAGAAAAAGAGGGAGGTTTTTCTTGAGCCTAGAAAAAGAGGGAGGTTTCTCTTGAGCCTAGAAAAAGAGGGAGGTTTCTCTTGAGCCTAGAAAAAGAGGGAGTGTAACAAATTCAAGGATAGTGAATTTGGGAAAATCCTTGGGAGCGTCTCAAGGTAGAGGACATAGGCAAGGTTGCCGAACCTCTATAAATCGCTTGCGTACATTTCTCTATCCTTACTCTCTTTACTTATTTGCAATTATATTTATGTTTATTGTTTTGAATTTATATTGCATAATTGAGTAGCCTAGAGAACTTAGAAAATATCAAAATAGGCTAGAGAATTTAGAGGAACCGAAAAGCGAATTTAAAGTTAGCGAAAAACCGATTCATCCCCCCTCTCGGTATAGCCTATAGAGCCAACAATTGGTATCAGAGCTTGGGCTCGAGATTGATTTAGACTAACCTTTATCGAGAAAAACAATCATAAATGGCTCAATTGAATGTAGGCACATCCCTAGGAGAAGAGGGACAATCATTAGTTAGACCTCCACTCTTCAATGGAGAAAATTATTCATATTGGAAAACTAGAATAATGTTATTTTTACAATCAAATGATTGTGAAGTGTGGAGAATCATAATGAATGGTCCTAGAATTCCCATAAAGAAAGTAGATGAAAAAAATGTCCCTAAGAGTGAGGATGAGTGGGACACAAATGACATGAGATTGGCACAAATGAATGCTAAGGCTATGCACACCCTATTTTGTGCTTTAGGTCCCAATGAGTATATTAGAGTATCATTATGTGAGAATGCCAAGCAAATATGGGACAAATTAGCCATTACACATGAAAGGACCAATCAAGTGAGAGAGACCAAAGTAGGAATGCTCACACATGATTATGAGCTATTTAGGATGAAAGAAAATGAGTCCATTAACAAAATATTCACTAGATTTAATGATATAATTAATGGACTTAAGGCTCTAGGCAAGGCTTATTCCAATGTTGAAATGGTAAAGAAAATTTTGAATAGCTTGCCTAAGTCATGGGAGGCAAAGATAACCACAATAGAAGAGTCTAAGGATCTAAATACCTTGTCTCTAGATGAGCTTATGGGCTCCCTACTTACATATGAAATGAAAATGAAAAGAAATGAAGTGCCTTCAAAGAAAGTAGGGGTAGCACTTAAGTCTTCCACTCATGAGGTCATTGAAGATGATAATGATGAGAGTGGAAATGAGGAAGAAAAAGAAATGGCAATGTTTGCCAAAAGATTCAATAGATATATGAGAATGAAAGAGAGGGAGAGTAATAGGAGACATCAAAGGGAAGAGTCAAGTAGAAGAGAAAAGGACCCCTTAGTATGTTATGAATGCAATGAACCGAGTCATACTAAATTAGATTGCCCCTTACTTAGGAAGGAAAAGGATAGGAAACCTAAGAAGAAAGTATTTGTGGCTGCATGGAGCGATAGTGATAGCTTCGATGAGGAAAATGTAGATAATGAGGTAGCCTACACATGCTTTATGGCCATTAGTGATGATGAGGCTAGTTGTAGTTCTAGTGAAAATAACGATTATACCTTTAGTGAACTACAAAATGCCTTTGATGATTTAGCAAATGAATTTCAATGCATGAACTCCAAATATAAGAAAATCATTGCTAAATTAAAAATAGAAAATGAAGCCTTGACTAATTCTAAGCTAGAATTTGAAAAGAAATTAGAAGAGGCAAACTTAGAGATAAATGTGTTGAATGAAAAGAATACAAATTTGCATAACTCATTTACTAGGTTTTATATGGGTCAACAAAAATTAGATCACATGCTTGAGACCCAAAGAGCTTTCTTTGATAAAGATGGGTTAGGTTATAATGCAAAACAAAAAAAAAAAACTCATCTTAAGAATTTCCTTGTGAGAAAAAATGCTATGCATGATTTATCTCTTACATGCTCATTATGCAATGGAATAGGACACTCTTCACGAGCATGCACTTATAGAAAAACTACATTTAGAGGAAGAGTTGTTAGAAAAATGTGGGTGCCAAAGCATGCAATAAATAATGATGATTTGTGCTTGAAATGGATCCCAAAAGGATCAAAAATTATTTGCACTAACTCTCATAGACCCAAGAAAATTTGGGTACCAAAACATGTTTGAAATTGTTTGATGTAGGAGTGTTAGAGCATGAGAATACAAAGAAACAATGGAGTTCAAATGCTCTACACCCCCCATGGAGATTGCTTATGCCAATGAGAAAGAGGAAGAGCTTAAGAATCCATACTTGACAAGGTCACAACAATTCTTCAAAGAATGGCACAAGGTGGATTCAACTATTCAATGCAAAGCATTCTCTAGCAAAGGAGTTTTGTAAGCTTAAATCCTATCTCTTCAAAACTCATTTTTGCTAAAATTATTTATATGTTTTATTGAGGCACTTGGTTGATGATTCTTGATGCATTGTGAGTTGAATGATTGAACAAAAAGGCATGACAAAGATTTTTGATTGTTTGATTATAGTACTTGATGCATTGAATGAAAAGCATGATTTATGATTTTGAAATGATTATTGGATTTCTGCGTTTTGAGCAAGTCTTCTATGTGTTAATAATGTATTTACTTGCCTTAAATTGCCAAATATGTCATACATGCAAAATGCCATGACATGTGCATTAATGAAGGACTTATATGTTGGAAATCATGGCATAATGTTCACAAGTATGATGATTTGATGTTATATGTGCTTAAAATCTATGTGAACAAGTTTCTTTTGGCATATTTGTGGTTTCTAATGCTTTAGTTTTGTCAAAATATGCTTAACTCTCAAAATGACCTCCTTTGAGGCCAAAAATGCATTTTATTGTGTAAAATCTTCCAAAATTGCAAAATCTTTTGTAAAATGGTTTTTCATTCATGTTTTTCATTTATACAAGTCCAAAATCATGTTAAACAAATGTTTAAATCATTCCTTGGACTTAAAATACACAAAAACGAAGTTTTGGCACCTCAAAGGTTGGATTTTCTATCAAAAACTGCAGAAACAGGATGAGGGATCGATCCCTCAGCAAGCAGGATCGATCCCCCTTGAGCAGAATGCAGAAAAACTACAGTCTGAAACTAAGGGATCAATCCCCCCAAGCCAGAAAGGGCTTTCCTGCATGTTTTCAACCGAAATTGAGAATAACTTTTCATTGTTTTGATATTTTCTCTCTTCTCAGCTTAAAATTCATTGTTTTAACTTCTTTTTGATGAACTTTAAACTATGAAAATTCATTTTTCATTAATATCATGCCTCAACTCCATCAATTTGTATCCATTCCAACAAATGGTATCACTTTCAACAATCAATATCATTTTTCTTGAGCTCACAAGTGCAAAATCATTTTTCTTGTTGAAAACATTCATGAATTGCATAAATCTTGAAATAATCTTGAAATATATTTTCAATGAATGCTTAAACATAATTTTGAGATTTATTTCAATGATTTGTGGATATATTTGAGAATTTGATGAACTTATGCTTAATGAGTATTCTTCATATTTTTTGTTCATCTTAGTCAAGCATGCCTATAGGATTATGTCTCTTAGCTTGACTTATTAATTCCACACTAGGTTTCATGATAATTATACATCTAGTGGATTGATTTCAAATGTAAATTCAACAATTGATAATGATTATTGTCCTATAATTTGTGATGGTAAATGGATCCTAAATGTTCAAATGCATGAAACTTTATCATCCATGAACTTATATTTTTATGGCCAAATTATTAAGGAACTTGGGCTTTAATGACAACACCAACATTCAAAGATAAATGCAAACTTGAACAAATGAACCTTGATTGATTTCCATGCATTTATGCTTGATTGTTTTGATGTTGAACTTACATGTGTTGGCTCTATAGGCTATACCGAGAGGGAGGGTGAATCGGTTTTTACTAACCTTAGGTTCGTTTTTCGGTTCCTCTAAATTCTCTAGCTTAGATTGATATTTTCTATGTTCTCTAGACTACTCAAGCATGCAATATAAATTCAATTCAATAAGCACAATATAATTGCAAGTAAAGAGAGTAGGGAAAGAGAGATTTACACAAGTGATTTACAGAGGTTCAGCAACTTGCCTACATCCTCTACCTTGAGACGCTCTCAAGGATTTTCCCCAAATTCACTATACTTGAATTTGTGTTACACTCCCTCTTTTTGCAGGCTCAAGAGAAACCTCTCTCTTTTTCTAGGCTCAAGAGAAACCTCTCTCGTTTTCTAGGCTCAAGAGAAACCTCCCTCTTTTTCTAGGCTTAAGAGAAACCTCCCTCTTTTTCAAGGCTTAAGAGAAACCTCCCTCTTTTTCTAAGGCTAAAGAGAAACCTCCCTTTTACAAGGAATGATTGTGTTTACAAGAGATGTAATCAAGAAAGACCTCTATGTAGGTAAATGATTACAGAAATTAAGCACAATGAAATCCTATACAAGATTTGTGTTATGCATTACAAGAGATATGTGAATGATAGAAGATGAGGACTTTGTAGCTCTTGATTTGTTGTTTGAGGCTTGAGGATTTGAGGAATATGAGATTGGAGTTGCTGAGTGGTTCCCCTTTCTTCCTTTAGCTTCTAAGCCTCTATTTATAGTTCCTTGGATGGTTTGTGGACGTTGGTTGGAGCTAAAACAGAAACTAGCCGTTATATCTCACAAAAACTAGCCGTTGGAGACTTTCTGGTGTAAAGGGATCGATCCTTTCATCAAAGGGATCAATCCTTTTTTTCAATCTAGCCTTCCGGGGCATTCTGTCAAAAAGGGATTGATCCCTTTCCCTATGGGATCGATCCCATGCTTCCAGAGGGCCATTTTCCTGCACTTTTTGGGTTAGAAATGATGTAGACTTGAATTTAATTTAACCCAAAATGTTTATAAGCTTTAAGGGAGTTTTTCTTGACTTTCTCAAATGAAAATATTGTCCAAAAACTTATAAGTAATTTTCTAAACTTATGTTCAATAATTCTTGAGCAAATTACTTAATATTGAAAACCATTTTATAAAGTATTAAGACCCATAAGAATATATCATTAAATCGTGGTCTTAATGTTTGATATGAACACTTAAAAATGGATTGAGAAAATCATGTGTGATAAAGCAAATTTACAATATGAATTAAAACATTAAGGCTTACTTAAGTTTTTGTCATTTCAAAATATATATGGCAATTTAAAGCTAACAACATGCTTGCTTGAGTTGAATCAATAATCATGCCTATGAGATGAGAATAGTTGTTTTCATGATATTATGTACTTAACCTCACTCATAGTTTATGGATTTTAATGATAAAATATATTTTAGCTTGATAATATTGATTCACTTAGGTGAAGCCATTTTAGTTAAAATAGCATATACTCTCTAGAACGTTAAATGATGATAACAACTAGGGATATGGCTCTTAATTGATTAAAATGGTAATTTTGAATCTTTCCTTGCTCATAATTGGTTAAGGACTTGAATTGGAAAATGAGCATAGGATTTTTGTGCTTGAAACCATGGAAGAAAATGTGTTTGCTTGAATTCCTTGATTTTTTGAATCTTCCATATGGCATAAATTTGTGAATATGAATATGGATTAATACTTTATGATAACGTGCTAATGATTAATTGATCCATATGCATATTTGATGATATGTGTTATGTTCTTGCATATTTAGAATGATTATTTTCTTGACATGAACACACTACACATAGATATTGGATTCATGCAAAATGCCTAAGTCAATCATTAGTGACAATTGGTATTTAGATTGAAATAACAATTAGTATCATTGGTAAGCATATTTTCAATAACTGGTAAGCCGAAACTAAATTGCCAATTGGTATGAGCTTTAAATTAACAATTCTTCTCATGCTCCTTAGATTGAAATGACAAATAGAGAAGAATTCATATAAGACACTTTTGCATGAAACACTTTTGTGCTAGAATTTGTGATTAATTGATGTATGATTTAATTCTAGACACAATATTTCTTGAGAATGATTTATGAGCACATGCATATGATATGTTATATAATTTCAGCTCATAATTATGATGTATTACAATGCACCTTAGTTGGACTTTAGAAAGAACAATTGATATACTTAGGTGCTTAATAGGGTTGAAATGAGCAAGTCATAGACCTTAGTAGATATTTAAACACAACTTGCTTCATTAATTACTAATTGTGAACTTCTTGCAAAATTATTTATAAACAATTGGTATAGGATCATAAGTCATGTTCTTTGCATGAATATTTCATACTTTTTATGGATATTGACTTATTTATTTGTGCTATGAGTCCCATGTACTAACATCTTTATTGTTGGATGGAGCATATTTTTATCTCTTCTCACATCGCCATGATTTTAGGGGGAGCATATCTTTTATTATTTTTCCTTCTTTTTGCTATGACAAAAAGGGAGAGAGATAGATATTAAGGGGGAGAGATAATGGGGGAGAAATAGTTTGAAAATTCATTTTCAAAACCCATGCTTATATTAAGGGGAAGCTTTGTAAAATCCTGCTTTATTTGAGGGGGAGTATTTTATCAAAGAATTTTCAAAGCAAATTTACATTAAGTTTTGTCATATTAAAAAGGGGGAGATTGTTAGCTTTAAATTGACATATATATATATATATTTTGAAATGACAAAAACTTAAGTAAGCTTTAATGTTTTAATTCATATTGTAAATTTGCCTTATCACACATGATTTTCTCAATCCATTTTCAAGTGATCATATCAAATATTAAGACCATGATTTAATGATACATCCTTATTGGTCTTAATACTTTATAAATGTTTTGAATATTTTAGAAAATCACTCGATGAATTTTTGGACCATGTTTTCATTAGAGAAAGTCAAGAAAAACTCCCATAAAAATGTCAAAATGTTTTGGGTTGAATTAAAATCAAAAGCCATATCATTTCTAACCCAAAAATGCAGGAAAAACACATTCTGGAAGCATGGGATCGATCCCCTAAGGGAAGGGATCAATCCCTTTATGGCAGAATGCCTCCAAGGCTCAGAATGAAGCATGGGATCAATCCCCTATGGGAAAGGATCGATCCCTTTTCCCAAAAATAGCCTGTAACGACTAGTTTTTGTGAGCCAACGGTCATATTCAAGTTTTGGCTCCACCAAACGGCTAGAATACATTTAAGGGACTATAAATAGAGGCTTAGAAGCTAAAGAAAGCAAGAGGAACTGCTCAAAAATTCTATTCATCATCTTCTTCATTTTCCTCAAGCCTCAATAACAAATCAAGAGCTACAAAGTCTTCATCTTCCATCATTCTCATATTCTTTGTATAGAATAGCACAAATCTTGTATAGGCTTTTTCCTTGTGCTTAAACATTGTAATCACTTGCCTATCCAGAGGCCCTTCTTTGATTACACAATTTGTAAGCACAATCATTCCTTGTAAAAGGGGAGGTTTCTCTTTAGCCTAAGAAAAAGAGGGAGGTTTCTCTTTAGCCTAAGAAAAAGAGGGAGGTTTCTCTTGAGCCTAGAAAAAGAGGGAGGTTTCTCTTGAGCCTAGAAAAAGAGAGAGGTTTCTCTTTAGCCTAGAAAAAGAGGGAGTGTAACAAATTCAAGGATAGTGAATTTGGGAAAATCCTTGGGAGCGTCTCAAGGTAGAGGACGTAGGCAAGGTTGCCGAACCTCTATAAATTGCTTGCGTACATTTCTCTATCCTTACTCTCTTTACTTATTTGCAATTATATTTGTGTTTATTATTTTGAATTTATATTGCATAATTGAGTAGCCTAGAGAACTTAGAAAATATCAATATAGGCTAGAGAATTTAGACGAACCGAAAAGCGAACTTAAAGTTAGCGAAAAACCGATTCACCCTCCTCTCGGTATAGCCTATAGAGCCAACAGTCTTAATAAAGAAGTGGCCTTGATTTAATGATGGTTTCAAATAAACGTTTTAAGTAAATGATTAAGTATAGTACAGATACATTGGTGCCACGCTAGTGAAATTGATTTGTAATGGCTAGGAGTAATGTAGAGGCTCAAGTACAGATTTGGAAGCTAGGGGGGAAGTTTGCTAAGAGTTTAATGTAAGTGGGTTAAATTGAAGGAAACCGAAACAAATACGCAGCGGAATTTAAATCATTCGGCCTCCACCAGGATCGATTAGGAAAGTTGCCTGATTAGGGTTTCGAGATTTTACCTAACGTTTTCTCTGATTTTCTGTCGTTGGTCGAGTCACAAGCAACAACTTTTCGTTCCTGCCTCGATGGTATCCACACGAACGGATCTCACGACTCTTGAACGTCTCACGATCAGAAGCCTTAAAGAGCGTTTTTGATTCTTTATAATCGAATTGCTAGCTTCGATTAAAAGAATACCTTTTATGTTTTTTTTAAATTGTGCGGCTATGTTTTAGAAAAAAAAACATCCTTTTATAGGCAGTAAATTTTACCCTAAAATTTACTGCCAAACAGAACTCTAATCCTACTTAGAATAGGATTAACTATATCCTTAATCCAATTCAGAATAGGATTAGATATATCCTTAATCCAATTCAGAATAGGATTAATTAAGCTCCTTATTGATTCGTTCTAAGTGTGCAACCCAATAGGTTCTCAAAACAATGGCAATGACAAAATTGTCACAGGCAATGAGCGGTATGTAGCAACACTCATTGCTACCCATGCAACGAGAATGTCAATGACTCGACATAACCTTACTCGTGATAGATGTTACCGTGTAGTCTAATCCCTTTATCCTTTGATGTCTTGATTAGACACAAGTCATGGAATGTGTCACACTTGTATAGTCTAATCAGCGTTTCTTGATTCCTGAGTAGACTAATTAAACAAATAAAATCAATATCTCATATTGACTTATTCGAGCACGGCCATGCATTTCTTAGTCTCACTCTATCAAAGGGCCCAAGACATCACTCTTGTTATATAAGAGGGATAAATCCTATCTTGATCACTCAACATCCCTCTACATAGATCAAGGCATACCCAATTACTACCTTTATAGTCCATCCTGTTACGAATGACATCTAGCAGCATTAAAGTATGCAATTCTCTATGTTAGGATCTCTGATGATCTCAAGTCAAAGGATCACATACACCATCATCACTATGAGAATCGCTTATGACACTCATATAACAATACATGTAGCGTTCTCATGGAAGGTCGATCCAGGACATAGTTCTCTAACATGTACCTATGTGATGACTTGATATCCTATTTCCATGACAATGGTCATCAGTCAACCATATACTAGTCTTATCGTACATTGTTATCCTTGTTCACAATAATACTTGACTAGGGATATTTTAAGAATAGTGTGTTATTACTATTCTAAGGACATTATCATATAAGATTACATTATGCAGTTGTAAGACAAATATAATAATGAGCTATAATAAATAAAATGTCATGATACATAAAAAAATGCCAAAGTCAATCATCTAATGAATAGTTCTAAGGGCATAATCCAACAATTTCCCACTTGCACTAAGACCATTCACTCATGTATCTAATACCTAGTGACCTAGTGTGACGATCATGTCTCTGCTGCGTCAAAGGCTTCGTCAGTGGGTCGGCGATGTTATCGTCAGTTGGTACTTTGCATATCCTCACATCTCCTTTCTCGATGATATCTCGAATGAGATGGAAGTGCCGTAGTATATGTTTGGATCGTTGGTGAGATCTAGGCTCCTTAGCTTGTGCGATGGCTCCATTGTTGTCACAATAGAGCTCAATCGGATCTATAATGCTAGGAACAACTTCAAGCTCAGTAATGAACTTCCTGATCAAACAGCCTCTTTAGCAGTTGTTGTAGAATCGGCCACTGTCACTTGCTTTGAACTCTTCCAGCTCACAGCACCACCATTAAGGCAAAACACATAACCAGACTGCGATCTATAGTCATCTTTATCAGTTTGGAAGCTAGCATCAGTGTAACCTGTTACAATGAGCTGTTCCTCACCTCCATATATCAAGAATGTATCCTTAGTCTTTCTCAAGTACTTAAGAATATTCTTGACAGTGATCCAGTGACGTTCACCAGGATCAACTTGATATCTACTCGTCATGCTCAAGGCATACGAGACATCGGGACGTGTGCATAACATGGCATACATAATGGATCCAATAGCAGATGCATATGGAACTTTACTCGTACGTTCTCTCTCTTCTTGTGTTGTAGGACACTGTTCTTTTGAGAGAGTAATGCCATGTGTCATAGGCAAGAATCCTTTCTTGGAATCCTGCATGCTAAACCTCTTTAGCACTTTATCTATGTATGCACTTTGACTTAGGCCAATTAATTTCCTTGATCTATCTCTATAGATCCTTATACCCAGTACATAGGTAGCTTCGCCTAAGTCCTTCATTGAAAAGCAATTCCCTAACCAAGTCTTTACAGACTGAAGGGTAGGGATGTCATTCCCAATGAGTAGTATGTCATCTACATACAAAACCAGGAAGACAATAGTGCTCCCACTGACCTTCTTGTAGACACAAGGTTCATCTTCGTTCTTGATGAAACCAAACTCTTTGATTGCATCATCAAAACGAAGATTCCAACTTCGAGAAGCTTGCTTTAGTCCATAAATAGAACGTTGCAGCTTACAAACCTTTCCAGCATTTTTTAGATCAACAAAACCCTCAGGTTATGTCATGTACACATCCTCGAGTAGCTTTCCATTAAGAAAAGCGGTCTTGACGTCTATTTGCCAGATTTCATAATCATGGTATGCAGCTATCGCAAGCAAGATCCTAATGGATTTGATCATCGCGACTGGTGAAAAAGTTTCATCATAGTCAATACCATGAATTTGTTTAAAACCTTAGCAACCAATCGCCCTATATAGGTATGAACATTTCCTTCCATTTCGGTTTTCTTCTTAAAAACCCATTTACACCCTATAGGTTTTACCCTTTCGGGTAAGTCAACCAAGGTCCAAACTTGGTTGGCATACATGGATTCAATCTCAGATCTCATGGCTTCAAGCCATTTCTCAGAGTCTGGCCCTGTAATAGCCTCTTGATAGGTAGTAGGCTCATCTTGGTCCATGAGCAATACATCACCGTTCTGAGTCATTAGAAATCCATATCTCTGTGGCTCACGATGTGTTCTAACTGATCTACGCAAGGCTTGTGTCTCTTGAGCAGGCGGTTGCTCCACAACAGCTTGTGGTTCTGGTTCCACAACAACTTGTGGTGCTTGCTCAAGCTCCATCTCAACATTGGGTGCGCTATCTTGTAGCTCTTGAATTTATTCAAGTTCTACTTCTCTCCCACTAGTTCTTCTAGAAATGAATTCTCTTTCTAGAAAGACACCTGTTCGAGCTACAAACACTTTGCGCTCAGTGGGATTGTAAAAATAATATCCTTTAGTTGGTCTAGGATATCCAACAAAATAGCACTTATCAGATTTAGGTGCAAGTTTGTTAGAGACTTGACGTCTTACATAAGCCTCACAACCCCAAATCTTCATAAAAGGCATACTGGGACGTTTACCAGTCCATATCTCATATGGTGTCTTTGGAACCGATTTAGATGGAACACGGTTCAGTGTAAAAGCAGCTGTTTCTAATGCATGTCCCCAAAAGGATTCTGGAAGATCTGTATGACTCATCATTGATCGAACCATATCTAATAAAGTTCGGTTTCTCCTTTCAGATACACCATTCCATTGTGGTGTACCTGGAGGAGTGAGTTGTGAGACAATCCCACACTCTTTAAGAAAGTCATAAAATTCTTGGCTTAAGTATTCACCACCTTGATCTGATCGAAGTGCCTTAATGCTCTTGCCAAGTTGGTTTTGTACTTCATTCTTGAATTCTTTGAACTTTTCAAAAGATTTTGACTTGTGTCTCATAAGATACATATAGCCATATCTACTTAAATCATCAGTAAATGTAAGAAAGTACATAAACCCACCTCTGGCCTGTGTGTTTAAAGGTCCACATACATCTGTATGTACTAAGCCCAATAAATCACTTGCCCTTTCACTATGTCCTTTGAAAGGGGCTTTAGTCATCTTACCCATCAAACAAGATTCACATGTCTCATATGATTCAAAATCAAATGAGTTAAAAATTCTATCTTTATGGAGTTTGGAAATGCGATTCTCATTTATGTGTCCCAAGCGACAATGCCAGAGATATGTTGGATTTTGATCATTAGATTTAATCCTTTTAGCATTTATGTTATAAATAGGCATATCAAGATTTAGAATGTAAAGACCATTAATTAGTTGTTCACTACCATAAAAGATATCATTTAAATAAATGGAGCAACAGTTGTCCTTTATTATAAATGAAAAACCCTTCTTGTCCAAACAAGAAATAGAAATAATGTTTTTAGTGATGGAAGGCACATAATAACAATCATCTAATTCTAAAACAAGCCCTGTGGGCAATGTCAAAATATAAGTTCCTATAGCTAATGCAGCAACCCTTGCTCCATTTCCCACTTGTAGGTCGACCTCACCCTTAGTCAACGATCTACTCCTTTTGAATTCTTGCACATTTACACAAATGTGAGAACCACATCCAGTATCTAATACCCATGATGAAGAAGTAGATAGATTAACTTCTATAACATAAATACCTGAAGTGGAAGTCTCACTTCCTCTCTTCTTCTTTAGCTCTTCCAGGTATTTGTTGCAGTTCCTCTTCCAATGTCCGGTCTCACCGCAATGGAAGCATTTCCCTTCTTTGGTAACCCCACCTTTAGGCTTCAGTGCAGTATCATTGGGCTTGAACTTGCCATTGGCTTTATTACCTTTTTTTCTTACCCTTTGCATTAGCCCTGCCTTTAGCTTTCTTAACTATTAAGACATCTTTGGGCTTGGCCTTTTTCATGTTGGATTCAGCTGTTTTCAACATGCTAAGTAACTGTGGCAGAGTCTTGTCAATTTCATTCATGTTGTAATTAACAACAAACTGACTGTAGCTGTCTGGCAACGATTGCATAATCACATTAGTGGCCAACTCTTGGCCCAAAGGAAATCCCAATCTTTCAAGGTTTTCAATGTACCCAATCATCTTGAGCACATGAGTACCAACGGGAGTCCCCTCTGCCATCTTACACTGAAACAATGCCTTAGAGACATTGTACCTTTCTTGCCTAGCTTCCTCTTGATAGAGTTGCTTGAGATGCTCGATCATATCGAACGCATCCATTTCCTCATGTTGCTTTTGAAGCTCAGGATTCATGGAGGCAAGCATAAGGCAACTAACATCCAATGCATCATCTTGATGCTTCTTATAAGCATCTCTTTCTGCCCTTGGAGCATTAGAGGGTGGTTCCTCAGGTAAGGGAATCTCAAGGACATACAACTTCTTTTCTTGCTTGAGGACTATCCTCACGTTCCTGTGCCAATCCAGGAAGTTTGTCCCATTCAACTTGTCATTCTCAAGGACAGATCGCAGTGAAAGTGTGTTATTTGTGTTTGATGCCATGGTAATCTACAACAAAATATGCAAAATATAAGTATCATGAATGCATTCATTTAATTAAATATTTATTAAATGATGCTCGCACTATTTTTTATCGAATCAACAACCCTCACTATTAATTCGAAAAAATTATCACATAATTTCTCTAGTGGGCCAAGATCCATATTTCACCTTATCTAGAGTTAGCTTTGGCTAATCGCCCAAGATTTGGCTATTTAGGTAGGCAACACTTACCAATTACATCTCATGTAACTCTTGGATAGTTGGGTGAACAACACTTGTTCTAATTCATCTCATGAATGGAAGCCCAACTTTATGCCTCTAAATTCCCAATCCTATTGAGGAAATCTAGTTAAGTCAACTCAATTTATAGCCTTTGGATATCACTATTATCCCATTGCGTCTTATTAAGATAGATATGATATTTTGCTTTGGCAAACATAACAAAATCGATTCTAGTCTTGACGAGTGCTATTCATTGGTAGGCATCTATTATTGACTTAATTTAATTTGAGGGATTTTCTTAGTTTATTGAATAAGATCTCACCAATTTTACTTTTCTAAAATTATCATATGATTTTCATATCATAAACGTACAAAATAAACCATGCATCTCATGCAATTAAGCAATAAAATAAACGTGACATAGTTATAGCCCAAACTAAATGGATTTCCCAAGCCAATGAGAAACCCTAAGGGTTAACCTAAGGGTAATAGCATCTTCTCCAAGTGCCTCTTTGGTCATCCTTTGCATGGTTGTCAGCTCCATTAGTGTTGATCACCATCAACTCATACTTAGCTAAATTCTAACCCTATACTACGTTACAATTACATAGTTTAAGAGAAACCTCGAGTTACATTCGAGGGGAGTAAGATGAGAAAAGATTGTACAACTAGAATTTCAAGAACAAGGCACGACACGCAGGTCGTATTTATTAAAATTTACAACCACCAAAATACAATAATATTGGGCTAGGGCTATAACTATGCACCATGCTCAAACAACAACCACCGTGTTATACAAACAAGTGTAATGCAATTTCAACTTTTAGTTTTATTAATGAGGCACATTTGAAAAGAATTATGACCCTGACTGCCAAAGCGGACAATACATTGTGTGGTGTGTGATGGGCGATTGCCAAGTTCACGCTATCAAGGCAAACCTGGGGTGAGGGAAGCATAGGGGATGCTCACAGATGGCCAAGTGAGACGGGCGAGGCTCTTACACAAAACGTGTGTTTTTATGTAAGAGCCTCACCCGTCTCACCAGGCTATCGGCGAGCATCCTATAGGCACCCCCACACACCCCAAGTTTACTCTTACATCATCAAGGCCTCACCCGTTCCATTGGACCATCAGCGAGCATCCCCTAGGCGTCCCTCGGCCCAAGTTTTCCTTAATAGCATGAGCTGGGCGGTCACCCATCACACACCACACAACGTTTGTCCGCTTTAGCGGTCGCCCACCTTAGGGCTTTGTCCCAAGGCTCCTGAAGAACTCAGGATTAATGCCTTGAGCATGTTTTTTGAGGCTCGAACCTTGGTACCCTCAAGTACCCGGGCCTTACACTCATCATACCATTTGGACAAGTTTTCCAAATGGTATGATGATTGTAAGGCCCAGGTACTTGAGGGTAACAAGGTTCGAGCCTCAGAAAACGTGCTCAAGGCATTAATCCTGAGTTCTTCAATAAGCTTAGGAGAAAGCTATGAGGTGGGCGACCACCAAAGCGGACAATACATTGTGTGGTGTGTGACGGGCAACCACCCAGCTCACGCTGTTAAGGCAAACTTGGGGCGAGGGATGCATAGGGGATGCTTGCCGACGGCCTGGTGAGACAGGCGATGCTCTTACATAAAACGCGCATTTTTATATAAGAGCCTCACCCGTCTTACCAGGCCATCTACAAGCATCCCCTAGGCGTCACACATGCCCCAAGTTTACTCTTACAACGTCAAGGCCTCGCCCGTTGCAATGGGCCGTCGGTGAGCATCACCGAGATGTCTGTCGCCCAAGGTTTGCCTTGATAGCGTGAGCTGGACGGTCGCCCATCACACAACACACAACGTATTGTCTACTTTGGTAGTCGCCCACGTCACGGCTTTGTGCGAAGGCTCCTGAAGAACTTAGGATTAATGCCTTGAGCGCGTTTTTTGAGGCTCGAACCCTGGTACCCTCAAGTGCCCGAGCCTTACACTCATCATACCATTTGGACAGCTTGTCTAATTGGTATGATGAGTGTAAGGCTCGGGTACTTGAGGGTACCAAGATTCGAGCCTTCGAAAACACGCTCAAGGCATTAATCCTGAGTTCTTTTGGAGCCTTGGGACAAAGTTGTGAGGTGGGCGACCACCAATGCGGACAATACGTTGTGTAGTGTGTGATGGGCAACCACCCAGCTCACGTTGTCAAGGTAAACCTGGGGCGAGGGACGCCTAGGGGATGCTGGCCGATGGCCTGGTGAGACGGGTAAGGCTCTTACATAAAAACAGAGATGCTGGCCGATGGCCTAGTGAGACGGGTAAGGCTCTTACATAAAAACGCCTGTTTTTATGTAAGAACCTAGCCCGTCTCACCAGGCCGTCGGCCAGCATCCCCTAGGCATCCCACACGCCCCAGGTTTACTCTTACAATGTCAAGGCCTAGCCCTTCCAGTGGGCCGTCAGCGAGCATCCCCTAGGCATCATTGGCCCTAAGTTTGCCTTGACAGTGTGAGCTTTGTGGTCGCCCATCACACACTACACAACGTATTATCTGTTTTGGTAGTCGCCCACCTCATGGTATGTAAGAGCCTCGCACATCTCACCAGGCCATTGGTGAGCATCCCCTAGGTATCCAACATGCGCCAGGTTTACTCTTACAACATCAAGGCCTCACCCGTTCAAATGGTCCATCGGTGAGCATCCCTTAGGCATCCCTCACCCTAAGTTTGCCTTGACAGCGTGAGCTGGGTGGTCACCCATCACACACCACACAACGTATTGTCAGCTTTGGAGGTCGCCCACCTCATGTCTTTGTCCCATGGCTCCTAAAGAACTCAAGATTAATGCCTTGAGCGCGTTTTTGGTGGTTTTTGAGCCTCAGAAAACACGTTCAAGGCATTAATCATGAGTTCTTCAGGAGCCTTGGGACAAAGCTGTGAGGTGGGCGACCGCTGTAGACAACTAATTTTGTCCGGATTCATAAATTTTATTCTGGTAAATTCAGTAATAATTGATTTTTGAAATTCTTTAAATTTGTTGGACATTTCGCTATTAAGCTCAATTAAATTCATTTTAGACTAGAATGGATAGGTGATTGAGTTTAATGTAATTTTAAGAAATTTAAAATTTTATAATTGTTAATTTTTAAATTGAATTTAATTGATCAAATCCAATCCGAAGTTCAATAAAGTCTGTGAGCTTGAAAACCCAACTCAAAATAGATCATATCTTTTCATTGTTTTTTAATTTTCTTTTTGGTAATTTGATTAAATATATATATGTAATAAATATAAAGAAAGAGGCAAAAAAATAAAAAAAAGGAAAAAAAAATCTGGTCCATCAACTACATTACTCTGCCACTCACCCA
The DNA here is from genome assembly GCA_031772115.1 of Heritiera littoralis. Classification (NCBI taxonomy): domain Eukaryota; kingdom Viridiplantae; phylum Streptophyta; class Magnoliopsida; order Malvales; family Malvaceae; genus Heritiera; species Heritiera littoralis. Next base: position 2,011,322 of record JAPDPK010000060.1, on the reverse strand, counting down.
TTCCCATGATCAAACACCCTAATTACTGACCTTGAATGTTAAAATCCGGAGGACAAAAGCCAAGAATTAGACCAAGGAAGGCTTTCCAATTCAATTAAAATCACCACTGCCATTGCTCGCCACCACCATTCTCAACCCTCTTCAAAACAAAAAACCTAACCCAAGCCCCCATCGTGACAGCCCCATTCGACCATGATTATTGCCTACCCATCACCATTTTCAGTCTTTCACCCGATACAATTCCTCTAAAAACGACCACAAACAGCCACCGTCCAAAACCACCATTGCCTAAACCCGAGAAGCCACCATTCGGCCACTGCCATAACTGCCAGTCACCTTCCCTTCACTATACCATTTTAGCCTAAACAGTACCCGAAAACACCCAGAAAACCTCACTTGAGACACACAAAAGCCCCAAAGCTCTCGACACTCTACCCCACCCATCTATCCTCTGCTCACCAAAACCACCATAGACTAGTACACAAACCACCAAGACCGAAACCTTTATCCAAATTTGCTCGAACCGTAACCTCCATCGACACACCATTACCAATTGCACCGTAAATCCTTGCCCATTTCCTCCTCGTGGACACCAATAGAAAGGGCTCAGAACCTCGAAAACCCCAACTCTAGACCGGAGAACTCCTAACTCAGTCCGTTCAACCCGAAACCCTTGCTAGGCCACTAGTCCTATGGAACCCAAACCCCAAAACGAACCTAGATTTAAACACACACCCACCTGAAAAAAAATAAAGAAACAACAATAAATCCAAACCATAAAGCAACAATAGAAAATGGTCAGAAGGATTAAGGAGATGAGGTCTCGATTTTAAGGGTTCCAAGGGCCTTTAGGTCTCGAGATTTGGTGAGGAAGGGGTAGGAAAGAGGAAATGTGAGGAACAACGGCAATGGAGTTTTGGAGGTTGGGGAACCACGGCTTCTCATTGTATATCTACAAGATTTTAGAATGTTTTAGGGAAATTTAAGCCTAGAAATGGAAAGCGGAGGTGTAGAAGCATAGGAAAGTGCGGAGCTTTTTGATTTTGGCCAACCAACGATGGCGGCCGGCGGTGGCATATTATGGCTTCGGCAGCTAGGAGATGGCTGGAAATCGGGGAGAAGGAGAGAAGGCTAAGGGAAGTTTTTTTCTAGAAAATGTTGAAAATGAAGAACTAAAAAAAAGTTGGCTTTTATAGTGTGTAAAAAAAAAGGACCCATGTGTGAGCCGGATCAGACCCAGGGTCCACATGCTCGACCCAATCCAAAGCGAGCACTCTTAGGCTTCATATTTGGGCTGCATTTCTTCATTAGGTTTAAAACCCAATCATTTGGGTACATTCTAGCCTTTTTATTTATTTACTTATTTACTTGAATCATTTGCTTTGTGTTTTTACAATCTTTATATTTCCATATTAATATATATACATACTAGGATGTACAATTTAATTAATCAAATTTCATGATTTCAATTTTGAAATAAAAAAAAAAAAGAAAGAGACTTTTTTACTAATATCGTGTTGGCAGAATGTGTATTAAAAAATGTTAATTGCATAAAGAAGCCCGATGATGGGATGTTACGAAAGTCACAAGTAGTGATTCCTAACTGATCCATAAGTGAGAAGAGTCAACTAAATATTACCAGCTTATTGGAGTATTTAGTGCGATTTTTAAATAATTTAAATTTTTATTAAAAATGAAAATAAATTAAGGTTTTTTTAAAAATTTAATAATAAAATTTAAATTTAAGCGAACAATTGTAAATTTAAATTTAAGTAAACATGAGTCCGATGATGGGATGTTACGGAATTCACAAGTAGTGATTTCTAACTGATCTCAAGGTAAGAAGAGGGTACTAAATATTACTAGAGTATTGGAATATTAAGTACGATTCTTCAATAATGCAGATTTTTATTTAAAATAAATAAAAAAGTTTTATAAAAAATTATCAAAAAAATTGAAATAATGATTTTCTTAGGGAAAAAAATAAAAATCTCATATGCATCATGTAAAAGATAAATTTTTATAAAAATGACAACAAATGCATGCGCATCATTCATAGTATGCTTGCATCATACGCATTCATGTAATTTTAAATTAAAATGTGAATCTTCCGACGATGAGATTCAATAGAAATCGCAAGTAGCGATTCTTAAGAAATCTCTAGGTGAGAATGTTATTTCAAATATTACCAAAAGTATTGGAGTATTTGATTTAATTTTTCAATACAAAAAGGTTCAGATTCAATTTCAAAAAAATAAAATTTAACTTTTTTTAAAAAATATAAGGAAAAATGATTGTGACAAATAAAAAATGACTTAAAAAAAGAATAAAAAATGATTGCAGTAAAAATAGAAATTATTTTTAAATATTAAGTTAAGACCATTTTATTGAAACTAAAGGATAACACTTGGTTAAGATGGTACAGTTTTTGAACAAGCATTGTGGGGGTGCTAATCCTTCTCCACGCGTAATCGTATCTTGAACCCGACTTTGTTTTCGCAAACTTCAAATTTGTCTTTTTAATAAAACTTAATAAATTTAAGATTTTGTTAAAAACATAAATATTTTTAGGTTGCCAATCACACCTAACAAAAAAAATTGGTGGCGAGTCCCTGTTTTTAATGTTTTCAAAATCGTCGAGCAGTCGAGTCCTTGGAAAAAATCGTTACGACAGCTTGGCGACTCCACTGGGGACTTTTGAGTTTCAAGCCATTTATTAGTCATGTGTTATCCTAAGTTTTAATTTAATGGTCTTAACTAATATTTAAATTTAATTTCTTTAATTTAAATAATTTGTTGCATTTGTGTTTTAGTTATTATGTTTATTTTATGGCATTCTTTATCTTGTATATATTATTCTTAATAAATTGTTGGGGCATGTAGGATAAGGGTTATAGTGCGATGAATGTTTAATGTGTTCCCCTGTACACACACTTGCACATGCATTTCATAACATGAGCCCTATACCCTGGGTTCCGTCCTTCATAGGAGGGAGTAAAGTACCTTTGCTCTCGTGAGGTAATAACCTCCGCAATGGCAAGCGAAATACTCCCACGCAAATTAAATCTTGCTAGTCCAGTGTGGATGATATGAGGTATAATTTGAGAACTTTCAGATCTGTATAAATCCCAACCTAGCATGCAAAGGGCCCTAAGAAACCAACTTTAGGTAGAGTTATGCCCGAATCTTATAGAGATTATCCCAAAATTAGGACACATGAAGGAACGTATTTGACCCATTTTCTCATATCTATAATAAAGGTACTATCAATTTTGGTTTGAATTGTATATAATTTAAGTCTTTGATTTTTTTTTTTAAATTTTTGTAAAATAAAAATGACAAAAATTTATTTTCTTTGGAAAAGATCTTGTCAAAAAAGAAGGCTAAGAAGGTGTCGCTCTCTCCAATTCTGTCAGAGCTGTTGGTGCTGAAGTCGATAGTGGAAGTATTGGGGTTGGTGTGGTAGATGCAGCTACCTCTTTGAGCATGGGGCAATCTCTCACCAAATGTCCTGCTTGCCCGCATCTAAAACAAGCCCTAGTCGACATGTGGCAAGGTAGGGTACCATGCGACTGTCCACACCGATCACATCTCGCCATGGTACCTCAAGGCCATGAAGCAAGACCAGTAATAGTGGGGGCTGGAGCAGTCGATCTCGTGGATCTCCCTTGTGAAATCTAAATACCAGATGTTTTAGCTCTCTTGGGCTGCTCTCTACCAGATCTATCATCTGTGCCCCTCTTCGCCTTACCTTTACCCTTACCGACGGACTTTGGATGAAACTGCTCGAAATCTTGCTCATAGAGCTGAGCATGTCGGACCACCTCATCATACGTCCGAATATGAAAAAGAGCCAACTTAGACCGAATAGATGGTCTTAACCAAGCCTTAAATCTGTCAATCTTATGTCGCTCATCAATCCTAGTTAGTGGATCAAACCTGCTAAGTGTAGTAAATCGAGACTCATACTAGTCCACTGACATGCTCCCCTGAATCAAATCCATAAACTCCTGCTGAAGCTTCTTTTGTGCAGTATTAAGGATATACTAACAACGGAAAAGCCTTCACAAAAATATCCCATGTAATCACTGGGTGCTGGGCGAATAATACCGTCTGTGTGGACTTCCACCAGTGTTTCGCATCATTACTCATTTAGAACACCGCTAGTCCGACTTGCTCCATATCAGAACATCTCATCACCCTGAACAGTTTCTCTACCGCTATAATCCACTGCTCCGCCACCATTGGATCTTTGTTGCCCTTAAACCTCAACGGATTTAACTTAGTAAACGACCGCACTAAAGTCACATCACAACAATACTCAACATCACGTGGCGACTGTACTGGTGGCCGTGGAACGGGTTGAGCTTGCGGTACTAGCTGTGGTTCGGGAGCAGACTGTATAAGAGGAGGTGGAGGTGGTGCATAGGTGGGACCGCTGGAGCTATAGGTGGAGTGGCTAGAGCTGCATGTTCTCTCTCTGCCCGGTCGGCAGCTCTATCAGCATGAGACATGGTGATAAACTCAACCAACATGCACTCCATCCTTGACATCCAGGTATCTGGACTCTCGGGCTACGGAGGGTGAGTCGATCTTGGGGTGGGTTCCGATCTAGGTTCTGGTGTCTGAGGCTCCGAAATTTGCTCCGCCCTACCTCGGCCTCGACCCCTATAAGCACGAGTTAACCGTCGTCTACTCATATCTGCACCACAACCACGATTTATCGAAATTTGGCTAGTGACCCATTTATATATCCATACTCAACAGTACTACAGGAGATGTAATAAATTTACTTTATCACTAAGACTTCAACAGATATCAGGCAAACCTCGCTCTGATACCATTAAATATTGTCACATCCCAAGTATACAGTATTGTACTCTTTTTACACAATTTCACATGTATAGGTTGGGCTGTCTGTGATATTTTATTTTCCACGTTTAATTCACTTTAAGTACAATACCCTGTAATTTAATATAATTACCGAGAATAAATATTTATAAATTGTATTATGTAATTCACACTTACATCCCCTAACTTAATATAACACTTTAGTACCATAAATTAGAAGTCTAAACATATAAAACAAAATAAATATACCTCCAGGATCTATAAATGCTGCCTCGGGAGCTCAGTGTGCAGGCTTTAATCCTTGGATGATATACTCAATCGGTCACTGAAAATAATCTAGAGAGATAATATATTGGAGTAAGCAAATCACGGCTCAGTAAGAGATTTGTATGCAAATCTTGATACCTCGAAGACTATATGCAGTAAAGTCTTTAAAATATAAAATTTATTAAAATGTTTACTGCATATAAAATGTCATATGATTAAATAAACAATTTTGTAAATCATATGAACCACATTGGAAATTCAATTTGATTTCCACCGTTGAAATCAATCTCTTTAAATACATGTAGTAGTAAAATACATTGTTCACATATTTCACAAATCGGTGATAAAACATCACAATAAATAGTTTATTTCCACATTTCTCATCAAATCCAAACACGTGGAATAATAGTAGAGACCAGGCAACGCCCTAATGATATCATGCTATAAGTCTTGTAGGGAATAATAGGGTACACGTGAGATCCCTGTCAGGAAAGTAAATCATCATAAAGACCTATGGCCATAGTCTATAGGTGTCCTCGGTATTACACTGAGCAGTGACAATCGGGACGCTGAAGACGGCTCAATGTCAACAGCTTTACATATCACATATCAGCATGATATGGGGTCTATTAGTCTCAAAATAGTATATGTGAAATCTCATTACCTTTATGGCATTTAGTAAAATTAATAACATCTTTCAGAAAATACATAAAGGTATAAATCACAGTATCTCATACGGTGAAAACAGTTTATAAGATAATAACACAGTAGAATTAAAATTTCATAACTGTTCCTTTTCACCGTAGAACACATACACATGTGTTTCCATGCTTTCTTTCCAAAACATGAAATTCAAAGTTGTTGGAAATCAATTCCAATATTTTCATGATTTATGAAAAAATAAAATATTTTATTTTCCAAATGTCATAATTCCGCCAACACATTTTTTTCACCATAAACACGTGTAGAGACATTTTAGTCTCAAAATAATATTTACACAGTGATAAAACCTTTATGGAAATCACTATACATGATAAAAATTTATTTATCCCATAAAGGAAAGTCATAAATAAAATAGTGAATACCACACTGAAAATAATTATAAAATATTCACTATTCACCATTTCACTTCACCAATCACACCTTTCACTATAAAACACGTGGGATGAATTTTCAGTATTGAAACCTTTATCAAAATCAGTATCATGAATATTTAATCACTACTTTTCGATAATTCCACCATTTATGAAAAATAAACAATAACTAAGGGCAAATATGATCAAAAGGATTTTGAGTGGAGGCAAAATTATAATATTATAAAATTTGCGATATTTTCTTATGACAAACTTAAAGAATTTAGTTTCTCAATGGGGGCAATGTAAATCTATCCCTACAAACAGTGGCACCAAGAAGGGGACTTGTAGGTGTGACTATGGGAGTAGACTTTGGGTGGGACAAAAGAGTTAAAAGGAATGTAATTAGGGTTTTTGAAATTTGAACGTGGTTATTAAAGTATAAGGTAAATTGGTAAATTCATTAATAATAAATTATATATTAAAATAATAAAAGTTCGATAAGGCTCACTAGCTACTCGAGTAAGACATCTTAATACTCAAATTCGGCTCTCTCGATAGCTTAAGCTTGGCTCAACAAAAATCGAGTCGAATTCAATTTTTTTTTCAAGTCGAGCCATAATAGCTTACGAGTACTAGTGTATCATTTACAGCCATATATATATATATATATATATATATATATACATACATACAAATAAGATTATGATTTAGTGTTTTAAGTTCTAAAATTTTTTTTCAAATTTAAATAACTATTAAAAAAATCTAGCATAACATTTAATATTTTTTTGAAAAAATTTAAAAATATTTCTATTAAAAAATTTTAAACAACCCATTTATGAGGGAAAAAAAAACTTCTTACTAAATATAGAAACTTCCACCACTGCCCCTAATTAGAGTTAAATGGATCACCAATGATGCGCCACGTGGAATAATAGTTTGTTGAGGTGTGCCACTAGTACAGGCACGCCATGTTCATTCCTTTCCTTTCTCTCTGAAATATTTGCAGAATGCTCTCAAAAGGCATTTTCCTATTTGCTTACGCCTACTTTTTTTTCTTCCCATTTCTACTAGATTCTCTATGTCTCTTAGAAATGAGGAAATGATGCTTAATGCTTGCCAAGTGATAGCTATAACATATGATTAATTTATTTATCTTATTTTCTAATTTTCAAGCATATTTAAAGTGTTTTATTTTATTTATTTATTTTTATTTTATAGAGGCAGCATCATTTATTTTATTTTATTTTTTTATTTCAATTATGCTTTAGATATATAACTTAGATATCAATGAGATCTAGTCGAGTTCAAGTTTTTTTCAAGTCGAACTTGAGTAGCTTGCAAGTACCAGTGTATCGTTTACAAACCTATATATAAGATTATGATTTAGTGTTTTAAGTTCTGAATTTTTTTTTTCATATTTAAATAACTATTCAAAAAATTAGCATAACATTTAATATTTTTTAGATAAAAAATTTAAAAATACTTCTATTAAAAAATAAAAAAAATTTATACATCCCATTTATGAGCAAAAAAAAACCTCCTTACTAAATATAGAAACTTCCTCCAAATGCCGCTGATTAGTGTTAAATAGATCGCTAATGATACGCCATGTGGAATAATAATTTGCTGAGGTGTTGCCAAAATTTTCGTACTAAGTTTGTAAATAAACAAATGAATTAAATAAATTAAGAAAATAAATAGATATTTTGTACGTTAATGATATAATGGATATGTCACGTCCCGGGAGCTTTAGCTCAGTAACGTGCTACCTTATGGCGGGTTCTTTCGACCAAGACACACCTAAGTCAACCTACTTCACTAGGAAAATGGTGCGCGTGTTGAAGGAAAGCTTTAAGGACCCTTAAATGGACAAACCCGCCAGCACCTCCACACAGATAGCAAGAAATGACAGAAATAGAAGGCAAGAAAATGGAGGAAAGCTTGTATATTGCTGAGAAAGAATGGGCTGTACAACGTTTAATGAAGAGGGAGGGTGCCCCTTATATTGACAAACCCTCTAAAGAATGCTTGGCTCCCATACAGCCAAGTGTGTGGTTCCTAGACTACTAGTACAAAGCATTTCAGATAGTGGAGCAGTCTAGGGTTGAGTTCTACAGAAACCAGTGTCAGGCACCAGTGGTTTCAAGTGGTTTTCATGGGTTGCGCTCGTGGCTGCTAGAGCGCGCCCTTGTGGCCGTTGGTGTCTGCTCTAGCGCCCGATGGTGTGCGGCAATTTCTTGATGGCGAACTCGCGAGACGTGACATTCTCCCCTATTTGTTCCAGTGACGCCCTCCTCGCTTCTGCCTGTCCCGCACGGAACTTGGCGACCTAGTCTGAGAACTGCCATAGTGTCTTCGTCGATTCCCAACTTGCTTCGCTATCAGGTAGTCCCTTCCATCGAACTAAGTATTCCTGCGGAGGCCTACGGTGTTGCTGCAGTTTCAGCCGATCAGCTAGGATACCTTGGACTTCCCTGTTATAGGTGGTCTTAACCCCATTAGGCGCTCGCCTGAACATTGTTCTGGTATCTCGCCTCTTTTGGTTCGCCCATCTCTTCGAAATCTTGGCTGCCTTAGGCAAGCAGACCCTGGCTAGGTTTCTCTGCTCATGCCTGGCCTTGGTAATGGGATCTTGGGATAAGCCTTTTCTGATTTGGGCGACAAGAGATCCCTTGGGCAAACTGATTGCGACGACCCAATTGCCTTGCCCATATTTGATCGCCATTTCAAAGTCGAACTCCGCCAAGAATTCCTGTCACCTAGCCTGCTTGGGCATCATCACATCCCTGAAGTCATCCAACACTTCCAGCACTTTAGGTGAGGTGTTGTTGGTGATGACTAGAGAACCTTCTCTCTTCGGTGTAGCGAGGTATGAACTCCTATCTTGGCGAGCTCCTCTGGTGACTTGCATTGCCAACATCACCTTGACTCCAGGCCCCTCCACTCGCCTCACGGGGACAACACATTGGCATCGGTGATCAGCCACACATATGCAATCGGCAAACGGTATAAGTATAGCATTAATTCGATCGAGGAAACTTAAGCCAATGACAAAATCATAATCATCAATGGGAAATACCTCGATCATTTCACGACCCTTCCATTCACCTAGTTGCACCTCTACTCCACGAGCCCTGCCTTTGATTGATGCCTCCTTGGAATTCACCATCTTAATGGACCCTTCTTCACTTGTGACCTTGAGCCCCAAATTTCTGGCGACCCGATTTGACATGAACAAGTCAGATGCGCCCGTATCGACTAAGGCATTCAACCGTGTTCCTGCCACCAACACATCGGTGAACATAAGCCCTTTTCCATGGGCGACCTCTCCTGGTCTTCATGATGTTCAGTACCATTGCCCCTAGCTTCAGCTCCTCATCTTGGCGATCTCTCTCGGTCTTCCCAGCATTCGACACCATCAAGCCCATCCTTAAAGCTTCCCTATCAACTTCCTTCTCACTTTGGGCGATGGCGAGCAACTTGCCTCGGCTAGGGCAGTCCTCGGCTCTGTGTGGCCCATCATACAGGAAGCAACCCATTGGTGTCCTATCAGCTCGCTCCGTCTGCTCGCCCTTATCAGCTCGCCACTTCCTATTGTCCTCGTCCTTAGAGGACTTCCATTTACTAAAGAAAGGTTGGCTATTGCTACTCGAGCTCTCGGCTCCCCCATCTTTACCCTTGAACTTGGCTTTGGGAGACTTGGGCCTGTCCTGCCTCTGGAACTCCACCAGGGCTTTTGCAGTGGCGATCGCCCAGTTAAGGTTCTGGACGCCCATCCTCTTCAACTCCTGCTTCACCCAGGGTTTGAGGCCGTCCATGAACGAGAAAAAGGCCTCCTCCTCACTAAGTGTGGGGATTTGTAGCATCAGCTCTTGAAACTCCCGTATGTACTCCTGTACTTTAGTCTGATGTGTCAACCTTCTCAGCTTTGCTCAGGCTTCTTCAGCAGCATACTCCGAGTAGAACTGCTATTTGAATTCCTTCCGGAACATATCCCAAGTTCTTATTGGTACTCCTCCTCACCTGGCGTCCTCATGTCGCCTATGCCACCATAATAAGGCAAAATCAGTAAGGTACATGGAAGCGATACTAACCTTGGTGGCGTCCTCCTCGATGCTTAAGGCGCTAAAGTACTACTCCATCCCCCACAAGAAATTATCAACATCCTTGGCTGAACGGGTCCCCTTGAACTCCTTTGGCTTGGGAACCTCCAATCTCACCCTAGGTGCCATGGCCAACAGGCATCCCCCGATGGTACCTTCAGAAGCAGTGAGCCTCTTCTTGAGCTCCTTAACCTCCGCTTGTAGGGCTACAACTACAACCTCCAATGTTGAATTCTTTTGGTTGAGCTGATCTACTTCCTTGCCAACTTTCTCTTACATCTCGTCCACCTTCTCTTGCACCTCTTCCTTGAATTCCTTAGCTGATGAGGACACTTCTTCCAAGTGGTCCTCTAGTCCATCTTGGACCTCGGCCATGGCTAACTGCACTTTGGCCAACCGTGCCTCAAAGGCTGCTTCTACCTCCTTGGCAGTAGCCTTTTTGCCCTTGCCACGTCCCTGTTGTGGCTCCTGTCCCTCAAGATGTTGTGGTGCTTCTGAACTGGCCATCTTTTCTGCTATTTTTGGCTGCTGTAAGACCTGCTCTGATACCAACTGTCACATCTCGGGAGCTTTGGCTCAGCAACGTGCGGTCTTAGGGTAGGTTCTTTCGACCAAGACAAACCTAAGTCAGCCTACTTCACTAGGAAAATGGTGCTCGTGTTGAAGGAAAGCTCTAAGGACCCTTAAATGGACAAACCCGCCAGCACCTCCACACAGACAGCAAGAAACGGCAGAAACAAAAGGTAAGAAAAATGGAGGAAAGCTTGTACATTGCTGAGAAAGAATGGGCTATACAACATTTTAACGAAGGTGGAGGATGCCCCTTATATTAACAAACCCTCTAAAGAATGCTTGGCTCCCATGCAGCCAAGTGTGTGGCTCCTATACTACTAGTACAAAGCATTTCAGATAATGGAGTAGTCTAGGGCAGAGTTTTGCAGAAACCAATGTCAGGCGCCAGTGGTTTCAAGTGGTTTTCATGGGCTGCGCTTATGGTCACTGGAGTGCGCCCTTGTGGCCGCTGGTGGCTGCTCTCGTGCTCGATGGTGTGCGGTAATTTCTCAATGGCGAGCTGGCGGGACGTGACAGATATATAAATGCACTTACAAAACCTAAGTGCATGTATTATAAGTGATTTGATAATTAAAAAAATAAATAAAAATAAAAATATATAGACATATATATAACTATTTAATTAAATGAAGGATACAAGTGAATTAAATTAGATGCTATTGTCACGTCTCGCAAGATCACCATCGGGACTTCCTGCTTCAGCACACCCAGCAGCACGAGCACACCCCAGCGGCCATAAGGGTGCCCATAGAAAACACCTAAAACCATTGACGCCTAACACTGGTTTCTGCATATTTCACTGCCCTAGACTGCTCCACTACCTTGGGATGATTTGTACTAGTAGTCTAGGAGCCGCACACTTGGCTGCATGGGAGCCAAGCATTCTTTAGAGGGTTTGTCTATATAAGGGGCACCCTCCCCCTTCATTAAAACTCTTGTACAACCATTTATTCTCAGTAATATACTCAGCCATTCCTCCATTTTTCTGCCTTTGATTCTGCTTATTTTCTGGCCTGAATGGGTGAGTGTTGTTAGGCTTGCCCCATTTGAGGGACTTAGAGCTTTCCATTGCCACGCGCACTACTTTGAGGTTGTAATAGGCTGACTTAGGAGTGATTTGGTCCGAAGAACCCCTCCTAAGGTCGCACGTTGCTAAGCTAAAGCACCCAGGACATGACAGTTGGTATCAGAGCAGGCGATCAAAGTTCGATGGCGATTAGAGTTCAGTGGCGATCACAGGTCAGTGGCGATCACAAGTCGGTGGAGATCACAGGTCAGTCCAGCCTGATCGAGTGTGTACGGTACTAGCGGAGCCTAGTGCTAGTTGAGACGTGGTTCGAGCCAAGTTAGTTGAAGAGAGCAGACAAGTGTGCAGTTGGATTAAGCAGGGATGGTGAGTTCGAAAGCAGTACAACACATTGAAGGGCAGAAGGCCCAAGAGACTCGAGCCGAGAAGGGGAAAAAAGGTGGCTCACAAGATGATGCTGTGTCCACCCTTGATGCACGGCTTGCCAAGATAGAGTTGGCAATGGGCGAGGTAGAAGATAAATTGGAAGATCGCCTCGCCAATTTCCACTCCGAGGGCAGAAGCTGAAGCTTGAGGTGCCTGAGAGGCTCGCCGAGATAGAGTTGCTCACCCAGAAGAATGCAGCCCTGGAAGTGATGGTTGAAGCTATGCGGGTAGAGCTAGACCAGCTACACGGGAAGGTCAGTGCTTGCGAGAGTGCCATGTCAGGTCACCTATTTGCATTTGCTCCCCAATTCAAGGCAGATGTCCCCAAGCCGAAGGAGTTCAGAGGAACGTGATCGGCTAAGGATGCGGACAACTTTCTTTGGGGCTTGGAGCAGTATTTCAGAGTTGTCGGCATCGAGGAGGATGCTACTAAGGTGAGCACTACCTCTATGTACTTGGTTGATTTTACCTTATTATGGTGGTGACGTAGGTGTGAAGATGCCAGGCGAAGAGATGCTAAATCAGCACTTGGGCTGATTTCTAGAGGGAGTTCAAGCAGCAGTTCTATCTCGAGTAGCAACAAAGAAGGTGAGGTCCAAGCTCAGGCGGTTAACGTAGTGTGGAGAAGTGCACGAGTATGTGCAGGAGTTCTCTGAGCTAATGCTGCAGATACCGAGCCTTGGAGAGGACGAGGCTCTGTTTTCCTTCCTAGATGGACTCAGGCCGTGGGCGAGGCAAAAACTGAAGCGGATGGGCGTTCAGACGCTGTCAAGGGCCATAACAGCCGCAGAGTCCTTAGTTGATCTCAGCAGGTCAGAGTCATCCAAGCCAATGGGGAAAGGCTTGTGTGGAGATGATGGCTTAGACGATGAAGGTGTCTAAGTCCAATGCTTCCCAGCCCTATGGGAAGGGCCATGGCGACGAAGATCGTGACAGCAGTGGCAGTAGCTCGCCACATTTTGCCAAGCAGAAGTCCTCAAGGAGTGAGGATCGACCAAGGAAACCCATGGAGTGTTTCTTGTGCGGTGGACAGTACAAAGCACGGGAGTGCTCGACCAGGGAAAACTCGTAGCAATCGCCAGGAGTGGCGAGCAGTCGAAGAAGGAAGAACCGGGTGTGGTTCGTCGACTTGGTGTGCTAAAGTCAGTAAAGGGACCAGGGGTGGTTCAAAGACTAGGAGCCATACGAGTGAGCGAAAGGGCGCACAGCTCTCAATCAGGGAACGAAGGCGAGGTCAGTGGTCGAAGGGTGCAGCCAGACCCCTCTAGCATAGGCGAGCAGCAGAAGGCTCAGAGTAGTAGGAGAAAGTGTTGGCCTCGCTCGAAGAGAAGAGGAAGAGGTGCGCAGAAGGAGGACAGACGTTCCCTAAGTAACAAGGGCGTTGCTAGAACAGGTGGGGGAGAATGTCACGTCCCGCACTCAAGTCCAAGACCTGATGGACAGGTGCAGGCCAAACCAAGCCCCAGCCAAGGTGATGAGAGGCTGGTGGGCCAAACTAAGGCAGCCCAAGGTAGTGGGAAATGATGTGGATGCTGGCCAGAAGGTGTGCAAGGAGATAGGCACACAGGTGGGCAAGTCAGACGTTGGTCGAGCGAGTAGAAAAGTTGGGTGAGACGCTAACCAGGCGAGGCGCTAGCCAGGTGGGTGATCAAGGTCCTAGTCACTAGGCCTAGGCGAGCCAGTCAAGTGGGTAAGGCCCCAGACGCAGGCTAAGGCGAGTGCACCAAGCAGGCAGGCAAACGGAGGGAGCAGGCGAGTGCGAGGAAGCAGCTGAGACAGGTTTGGGCGAGCAGACTCGGGAGGCCCCAAGTGCGCGTCCAAATGCGGGCCTTGAGCGAAAAGGCTGGGAACACGCTCTGCCTAGTGCGAGCACTAGCAAGCCCCGGTCCAGTTCAGCTTAAGAGGCTTCCAGTAAGGCCCAGTGCGTGCCAACTATGTGGGAAAGGTTCCCAAAGCAGTCTGCCAGCCACATACTTGGCCTAACCACTACCACACACCTGTATGAGGGCTTGCCTATATAAAAAGGTGTCTTCCCCCACATTTGTACATGCTTAGACACATGGGAGAGTGTTAAGAGAGGCTTAGGGGAGAGTCTCCATTTGTAGGTGAGGGTAGAGTTGAGCGATAGGTTGAGGCCCCTTATGGAAACCTCTTAGGAATGGCTTGGGTGTGTCTAGCTAAGATAGTTGAGGCCATAGGCTGTGCCTCCCTATTGTAAGCTCATGTACATTGTTGAGTTAGTGGAATACAAGTGTACAGTTCCCCACATCTGTGTGCACGTGTGTGTCTACTGTGCATGTGTACTTGGCTTGTTTACAGGTGTCAGAGCAGCCTGGGCTGGAGTAGACTAACTTAGGGATGTGGACGTGAGTTTCCCACCTAAGGCCGCACGGTTGCTGGGCTAAAGCTCACGGGATGTGACACTATATACACGTGAGTATAAGAATAAAATACATATATGTATATATATATAAACTAAATAAGAATATATATAGTAAGTATGAAATATATATATATATATAAATTTAAAATCAGGAAAAATAAAGCATATATATACACTAGTATTTTATATATTAGACATGAAAATATATATTATAATTAAGATTGGAAAGATAATATATATAAATATATAATATAAGGAAATATATAGAATAATTATATAAAAAACAAATAATAAATAATAATAACTAAGCCCGATTGGCTTCTTGAATAAGCTAATTTGGCTTACTTGCTCCTACTAGGAATTTGAAAGAAACAAGCAGAGGACTTGGGTCCTCTGCAAACCAAAAACAAAAGAAAAAGCAAAGAAAAGACAAATTGGCAAGAGATGAGAAAGAGGCCGACAAGGGGAAAGATAACAGAGGAAACGTAGGGGAAAAGAGTTCGGTGTTGAGATTAAGAGCTAAAGACGGCATCGAACCAAGGCAGCAGAGGCGGAAGCTATAGCAATTTCAACATAGCAGCAATGAGTTGAGAAAGAGACTGCAGTGGTGGAATCGAGAGTAACAATCGAGTGCCTAGGCTGGTTTGAAGCTTGAAGGGGCGTGAATCAAAGCCGAAAAACTGAAGCAAATTCAGGCGAGAAAGGAAAGGAGCCAAGACTGGTGAACCGAGGCTGATCATGGGTTGAGTTGAAGGCTTGATCAATGGCCTCATTTAGGTTGTTGTAAACAAGGAAAATATACTGCTTTTGGTTGTTGAAGATTGCCTGAAACAGGGGCTATAATCAGGATTAAAGCTAGCTATTTTGGTGGCTGTAACACAGCCAAATGGTGTATGGAGTAGTGGTGTTTGGGGTCTGTTTTTATAGTTGAATAAGTGTTAGGAAAAGGGACTGAAATGGTGTAGTTTAAGGGCTAGTTTTTATACTGGTGTAATAGAGGTGATCAAGGGTTATAAAGGCTGATTGTGGCTGTCAATAGGGGTTGAAAACATGGCTACCTGGACTGTATTATGTTGTGAACAAGCCACTTGAGTTGAAACGAAAGGAGCAACATATTAGTTTTATAGGCTGTAAACATGGGCATTTAAAGCTTACTCCTGGTGAGTAAACAAAGCACTTGAAGGGTTGATTCTTGGTTAAATCGAGACTAATTGGAGCTGTGTAGGCAATGTGGTTGAAATTAGCTAAGGGTTGTAAAAGGTAGATGTGAAATGTGGCTTTTTAGTGGCTAACTTGTGCGTGTAAAATTGGGAAATCCCAAGGTGGAATGCGACTGGTTCAAGTGTTGATTTTCTAGTGGTTGTGTAAGGGACTAAGATTGGTTGGTTAGAATAGCAAGAAGGCTAGATCAAGGGCTGAAAATAACAGCCAATCGAGAGGCTAAGCTGAGGCCAAACAAGAGAGGTTGTTGCTAAAGGTTTAAAAAGGCAACCACAATCGAAACAATTGTAGGCCAAACAAAGAGTTGAGGTCTTGAAGGTAAATTTAAGAGTAAGGACTAAGATCTAGTGTAAAAGATTGTATAATTTTAATTAGACAATTAAATATAACATGTTTGGATAATGCCTACATGTGTATAGGTGCATACATATGGATAAGATGGAGTATAATACATATATATATATATATATATATATATATATAGAGAGAGAGAGAGAGAGAGAAAGTTCATGGGCATAAGGATAAAGGATAAAACGCGATCATATATTTATACATGTATATGTATTTATATATAAAGAGGTATAAATAGATATACCATGAGCTCTAATGAAGAAGAGCCAAATAGGTTTTTATTTAAATAGTTGCATTTTGATGCAATATGAGTATATTAGGTATTTATCGATATCTAAGTGCTATTAAATATGATATTGATGGATGTGATCTTAAAGTAGGAATTATATTGGAAAATATTAAAGGGAATGATTGGTATGAAATCAACTAAGGAAATTTTTAAGTAAGGTTAAACATAGGCTCAAGAGTAGTGTGTGTGTGTGTATATATATATATATATATTTAGAATGATAATACGGAGTTAATCTTTGGCATGATAGTGAATTCGAATAATTGTGCATGGTTTCGAATTGTGTGCCATTAGTACAATATTAGGCATGATATGAGTAAATGATTGAGATGGTATTGAAATGTTTTTAGTGACTTTGACTAGAGAGAAGAGTAGATTTCGATCTAGGGCTCGAAAATATTGGCTAAAGGCATAAGGTAAGTGGGTTAAGTAAAGTCTGTTAGCACCATCTCGTAGGAATGGTTTAAATTTATAAATTCGTTTATGCTTGGGCTGGATTGAAACTTATTTTCTGTCTTGTGTGTTGTGGCCAGCCAAACTTGCATATTAAGTGAAGTGAACTTATGCATATGTGTATTAACGTACAGCATGTTTTGAGTTTAATTACTTAATATTTATGTTTTAAAAGACTTGCATTATATTTTAAATCGCAAAGTCTTGGTTTGAATTGACTTTTAAAATAAATTGAAACTTCCTTATATTTTAAATTCAAAACTGATTTAATAAGTGTTTTGAAATCCGTGCAAGCCAAGCGCTAAATGAGAACTTTGTTTTTGAACCGTTTTTTAGTACAGGCATATCCTATGATCTTCGGGTCAATTCTAGCCTATCGAGCTTAACTCTAGGCCTTATTACCCGTATATCGAACTTTGTACTCTAGACTATTGTACTATACTATACCTATTGAGCCTAGTGCTCTAGGTAAATTGTTAGACTGTCTGGAAAACCAGCAAACAAGTTCCAGCTCTCGACTAATTAGCGAGACTAGAGTACTATTCTATGGCCATAGATTTCGTGTTGCTTGCAACACCATTCCATCACTAGCTAGGATAAACATTGTTATCGTTATCGTATCACTGACTGAAGATTCTTGCCTAAACTCTACATACCACTATTTTACTGTTGATATTGATTGAGGCTTATGCCTAAAGTGAAAAGTGATCGATTTGTAATCATTTTAACTGATTTAAGGCTTATGCCTAAAAGTGAAAAGTGATCGATTCGAAATTGTTTTCAGTGAATTGAGGCTAAGATCTAAAGTGAAAAGTTATCAATTTGAAATCATTTTGAGTGATTTAAAGCTTACGCCTAAAGTAATAAGTGATCGGTTTTAAAATAGTTTTCAGTGAATCGAGGCTATATGCTTAATGTTTATTGATTATCGTTGTATAAACTAATAGATTTATCAAAGTGCATGGTTATTAATTTTAAATGAATGCATAGTAATAGATTTATCAAAGTGCATGGTTATTGATTTAAAATGAATGCAGAGTAATTGACTTTTAAAATGAATGCATAATAATTAACTTATCAAAGTTCTTGGTTATTGATTTAAAATTAAAGCATAATAATTTATTTATTAAAGTGCATAGTCATCAATTTATCAAAGTGCATAGTCATCGATTTAAAGCGAATGTATAGTGATTGATTTATCGAAATGTATACTAATTGATTTATCGAAGTGCATAATGTTTTGGCTTTATCGAAGTGCATAATACTTATGCTTTATCGAAGTGCAAAGTGATTGATTTATCGAAGTGCATAGTGATTGACATAGTGATTAATTTATTGAAGTGCATAGTATTTTGAATTTAACTAATATGCATAGTGAATTGATTTAATCGAAATGCATAGTAAATTTGATTTAAAAAAAGTGCATAATAAAAGTGTTTTGAACTAAAGTGCATGGTGAAAGTGTTTTGATTAAAGACCGTGATTGAATACCATGCATAGACATCACTTCAGCATTGCTTTTTCTACACTTGCACGTTAAGAGTGTTTTGAACTGAAGAGCATGGTGAAAGTGTTTTGATTTAAGACCATGATTGAATACCATGCATACATGTCACTTCAACATTGCTTTTTCTACACTTACATGTAGATCGACTGTCAAGGCCCAACCCATTCATAGGTTGTCGATTGGCATTCCTTTGGCCCTTTGCCCCAGGTTTGCCTTGACTCACAACGTATTGTTTGCTTTGTAACCCACTCACGCCCTTACGGTTTTGTCAAGACATGTCAGGAATACCCAGAATTTGCCACTCCTAATTTGCGTCCAGAGCAGCTCGACTTACTGAGCCATGGTTTGTGTCGACCCTATAAGGTATCTACACGTAAGTGCATGCAGTCATACAAGTAATATGGGATTTGAGTCCTGAATTATCGTCCCACAGAGACTGGTGTTGTGTAGCCTAGTTAAGTACTGGATACTATTACCTTAAGTCTATCTTAGCAAATTATGAATTTAATTAATTGTGTGATCTAAAAAGGCTAATAAAATAAATAAAATAAAAGAAAATGAAATTAAAAAGCAAATAAGAAATACTTACAGTGAAAATGATCAAAATAAAATAACTACAAAAGAAAGGAAACGAAAAAAAATTAATAAAACTAAGTCAAAAAAAAATTCCTAAAATGAAATTAATGATGCATGAAAAGACTAAATTAAAATTAGTGCAAATGAGAAGAAAATGAACTAATGCATGAGAGATGCTAAAAAAAATCCTAATAAAACTCTAATTGAGATCCTAACACTAAACAAACTCTAATACATTAATATAACTCTAATCTAATATTAAATTAAACTCTAAACAACACCTAAACTAGTTGTAACCAGCCCCTAAATTAAATAATGGACAGAATTTGAAAATGCTAGCTAAATGGCTGATAATAATATATTTGTTATATTATTTATGTTTTAATTACCACATTTATTGCTATATTCTTGTGTAAAATTAATTGTTAAATGTATTTTGTGAATTAATTTAGAGAAAGTGATTTGGGAATTAATTTTGGAAATTAGGGCATGAAATCAAACAATAAATTTTGTAAATGGAATAAATTTTTGAAATATACATTTTTTGACTTTTTAAAGTTGTAATTAAATTATGATTTGTTTTAAAAATTTTTGGAATCACAAGATTAAAATAGAATGAAGGGCTGAGATTTATTCTTGATTAAGAAAAAACCCTAGAAATCTTAAAGGAAAAATTATAAAAGGAGAGGGGCGGCAGTAGCAACAAAGGAGAAAAAAATAAAGACACTAGGAGAAAACAAACAGAGAACAGAAAGGGAGTGAGGATCGGTACTGGGCTGTTAGTGTTTTTTTTTTCTGCTGTTGTGTTTCTTTCTATTTTGCAGAGTAGCTGGTCCTTATGTTTGCCGCAGGTTCAACGAAGAAGAAAGAGCAGTAGCCGGAGCAGACCAGAAGCGTGGCTGACCTTGAAGCGGTCCAAACTGTGAGCGGCTATTGAATTTGTAGCAAACTTTGATCTTGAAGCAGAGCAGAACACGTGTAGTTGCTGCGGAGGAAAGCAAAGCAAACCAATTAAGCCGAAAGAAAAATCCTTGCAATTCCAAGTCACGCCACTTGCAATTGTTTGCTGCAAATTGTCAGGAATTCATGAGTTTATGGGCTCCACTCTTAAAGCTTCATTGAATACTTTACATTATATTATTTATTTATTTATTTACTTATTTATTTTATTCATTTGTGAATTAGTTATTTGTTTAATTTAAAGCATGACATTTATTAATTTAATATTTTATTTTGCTAAATTAAACATGAACTAATTTATTTACTAGGAATTTGATTAAGCCTACTTGTATATTTTATGTTTTTATGATTAATTGATTAATTCTTAAATTCTAGTATCATTCATTGTGATTAATTAAATCTTTTAATTTGTGTTATTGATTGGCCACCTTTAATATAAATTAATTGATTGTTTGAGACATGGTAAAGGTACACATCATATGCTAAGCCATGAATAGCTCTCTTGAATGATTGAATAAATATTTGATGCATACATCAAGCTAGAATATTTTTTTGGTTCTTGTTGTATGTTCTTCTATTCTTAATGGGCTTTTAGTCATTGATTATGCTACACATCATAGGTAATTAATGATTAAAAATACTTTTATTATAGCTGCCATCAAACAGAGTAATCATATATTAGGAAGAATGAAACCTAGAATTGAATTGAGATTTTTAGGATTGAAGACATAAAATTGCAATGTATTGGTGAAATCAAATTCCTAGGCTTTTCTCTATTGGTGACTTTATTTGTTTTATTAGGTTAATTAATTCCATTAGTTAATTAGATACTTAGATAATTCTTTTTTATTGGCTTTTATAATTTTTTAGAGGATAAGTAGTTGAATTTTAATTGAATAAATTTAGCAAATCTCTGTGGGATCGACTCTTTACTTGCACGCTATACTATCCTGATTCGTGCACTTGCGAGAATATAATTTTTTGTTCATCAAGTTTTTGGCGCCGTTGCCGGGGATTTGTCTTTAGTTTATTCAATTTTATTTAACTACATGTGTTTTTCTTTTATTATTTTTCTTTTTAGCTTACTAAATTTATTTAATTTTTTTTCTCTCTCTCTTTAGGTAGTAGATGCAAGGTCGACGATTACTTGGTCAAGAGATAGTGCCCATCAACGATCAAATTGACAGAATCGGTAGGAAAGCAAGGGCACAAGAAGAGGAACTAGTTGAAACCAACATGGAGTTACAAGTTGGGAATCAAGCTAAAAATCAAGTTCAAAATCGTGTTCAAAATCGTCCTATGAAGGAGTTTGCACGTCCTACTGTGGGAACATCACCATCATGCATTGTTCTCAATGATGCAGCCAGAAATTATGAGCTTAAAAATATTCACTTTAATATGCTTCCTTCTTTTCATGGTGCTGTAATTGAAGATCCTTTGACATTCATTCATGATTTTTACGCAACTGTTTAAACTTTTCCTTTGCAGGGGTTAACTGAAGACCAATTGCGAATGAGATGTTTTCCCTATACCTTGAAAGATGCGACAAAGACGTGGTTCATATCTATAACCCCAACCTCACTTACCACATGGGATGCAGTGTACAATAAGTTCATAGGTAAGTTTTACTCACATGCCAAAACCACTGAATTGAGGAGTAAGATTGCAACATTCACACAAGCAGATGGTGAGGCATTCCATGAAGCTTGGGAACGTTTTAAATTGCTTTTAATTCAATGTCCACATCATTGGTACCCATTAGAATTGCAAAATCAATTTTTTTATGATGGACTAACTCAAGCTTGTCAAACTATGGTTGATAATGCTGCTGGAGGTGCTATGGGAGAAAAGACTGCACAAGAGACCTACGAGCTCTACAAGATGCTTGGATCTAATTCACAACAAAAGAGTGTTAGAGATAAATCTAGAGGTCTTTATGAGATTAACACTAACACTGAGTTGGCTATGCAGGTTTCAGAATTAACCAAGCAAATGAAGTCTATGTGTGCTATGATGATGGGTCAAAGAATGTCAGCGTCTAATGAGGTATGTGGAATTTGTGGGATTCATGGTCATGTTACTAATGCTTGTCCTTCTAGTGAAAAATTCTCAGATTTTGTTGAGCAAGCCAATATGATGAACTCTCATAACTCACGGGTGAGAAATGATCCTTTTTCAAATACTTACAACCCAGGTTGGAGAAGTCACCCTAATTTCTTAGGGAGTAACAACCAGAACCAGAATCAAGAAAATTCTTCTTTCCAACCGCGGAAGCCATCTTTAGAAGATACTTTGCAAAACTTTAGAGAAGTTTGTCAAAGTAATCAACAAAGTAATGAATAGCGATTCCAACAACTAGAGGCTTCTCAGCGAAAATTGGAGGTCCAAGTTGGACAAATTGCAGAGGCATTGGAAAGCCATGTTCCTGGAAAATTTCCAAGCCAGCCTGAGCAAGCTAAAGCAATTACTATTTTGAGAAACAGTAAGGTATTTGACAATAAAATGAATTATGATTTTGATGAAAGTTTAACCTTACCTACTGGTGATGACGTTGCCAAGGAGAAGCAACAAGATAAAAGTCCAAGTGGTGGCAAAAAGAAGGATATTGAGGAACTGAGTCAAAGTGAGGAGTCCAATCATCTTGTGAAACTCCTAAGTTACACAAGGCGCAACACCCCTATGTTCCTCCTATTCTGTTTCCAAGCAGACTCAAGAAAAGCAAATTGGATAAGTCATTTTCTAAAATATATGATATTTTGTCTAAGGTTAATGTGAACTTACCTTTGCTTAATATGATCAAGAACATACCATCTTATGCAAAGTTCTTAAATGAATTGAATACTCACAAGCGTAAGTATGAGCCAAATGAAAAGGTAATGGTTTCAGAAACGGTAAGTGCTGTGCTTCAAAAGAACTTGCCACCCAAATTGAGAGATCCAGGGAGTTTTAATATCGACATTACTGTAGGAGGTTCAAAGAAAGAAATGGCTATGTTGGATTTGGGTGCAAGCATCAATTTAATGCCTTATTCTGTTTACTTGCAATTAGGTTTAGGAGAATTAAAACCTACCACAATGTCTCTTCAACTTGCTGATCGTTCAATTAGATATCCTAGAGGCATTGTGGAGGATATTTTAGTTCAAATTGATAAACTAATCATTCCTGTTGATTTTGTAGTTTTGGATATGGAGAGACAGTCAAAGAATGAGCATGAGCTACCCATTTTGCTTGGACGTCCATTCATGGCTACAGCAAAGACAATAATTGATGTTCAAAATAGGAAACTAACCATGACAGTCTTAGATGAGACTGTGGAATTTTCTGTTTTTAATTCTTTAAAATTACCTACAGATTCTAATGATTGCTTCTCAGTTGATGTTTTAGACTCAGTTGTTGACTCTAATCTTGTGCAGGATAAAACAAATGACAAATTGGCTGGCGGAACTAGGAAGCTCCAATTGAATGAGCTAGATGAGATTCGAAATGAAGCCTATGAGGATGCAAAGATTTATAATGAGAGAACAAAGTTGTACCATGACAAATCCATTCTTCGGAAAGAGTTCAAACAAGGTATGAAAGTTTTACTTTATGATTCACGTTTGCGTCTCTTTCCAAGAAAGTTGCAGTCAAGGTGGTATGGACCATTTTTGGTGTAGAAAGTGTTTCCTTATGGTGCAGTTGAGATTGAGAACATGAGAACAGGAGCTAGTTTCAAGGTGAATGGGCATAGATTGAAGCCATACTTGGAAGGCACTCCAAAAGGGCCAGATAGTGGATTTTGTTGATTTAGAGAAGCCTTAGACCTAGCATTCCGTCTTGCCTAGACGTTAAATAAAGCACTTGTTGGGAGGCAACGCAAGTAGGTATGATTTTTCACTCTTTTTATTTTTATTTTTTTAATGTGCACATTCCTACTCTTTTATTAATCTTTGTTTTTCAACTTTGAGGACAAAGTTTGATTTAGGTTTGGGGGTGTGGTTTAGTTGTGTCTATTTAGTTTATTATTTTTTTAAACAAAAAAACAAAAAAAATTAAAAAAATATTTTTAGATTTATGTTTTTCTTTTTTCACTATGATTTTTCACTAGCCTATGATGCATATGAGAGAATTTTACTATGGTTAAGTGAATGTGAGAAATGCATACTTAGATAATTAAATAATTGGTGTTAATTTTATTCACTTCATGATTGATGAACAATTGAGCACATAATGCCATACTCTTATGACTTGTTGATATTTAGTGACTGATTATGTGAGTTGTGAAATCGGTGATCATGCATGACACTCTAGAACTTGTTTTATTACACTTGAGGCGAAATCATAGGCAATTGATTGACTTAGAGATGATTCAGGCATTCCTTGGAACGTTTGAGACTTTCAAGCCTACCATGTTATAAATTATTCACTAATATACCCCATTGAGCCTCATTGAAAGAATGGCATATGCAAAAGCATATGAATAGCCACCATTCGAATTTTCTTATAACCTCATTGACGTTACACAAATTAGCCTGAAAAACAATGAATGTACCCTTAAAAAGAGCTTTAATGCACATATCTATCATTGAGGGTAGACCTGGTCATGGGCGGGCTCGGGCCGGGTTCGGGCCGGGCCCATGACAGGTGATAAGAATTGTAACTGATACCCAAGCCCGGCCTGGCCCGTAATTTGGGCAACTTTTTTTGCCCGAGCCCGTTTTTGTGCCATAAACCCAAGCCCACCCAAATATAATTTTTTTTATTTGTTAAAATTTTTAATTATTTAATTATTTATTTTTTATTATTTATTTCCTTTAAATTTTAATTTAATTTGTCAAAATTTATATGTCAATTTTCATATTAAATATTTATAATCATGTTTTATTAATCAATAATGTTTTTTTATATACAAAAAATTATATTATGCTAAATAAATATAAAAATAATATAATATATTTAATTCGGGCTGAGCCGGGCCTGGGCTTTGAAAGTTAAGCCCGAGGCCCAGCCTGATTTTTAAACAGGCCTAAAAATTTTACCCAAGCCCGTTTTTTTATCAAATATTTTTGTTCAAGCCCGACCAAATTTCAAACGGGCTTTCGAGCTTGGGTGGGTAGCCCGGCCCTTGAATAGGTCTAATTAAGGGGATGTGATTCAAGAAATATTTTCAAGCTAGAAATAAAGGAAGAGGTTCCAAAAAAAAAATTGTGTGGATCATTCCTTGACTCCATTGTGATGAAAAAAAAAAGAAGGAGTTTAAAATGTGGCATGGAAATTGTCATCCACAAACAAATGCATGAAAAAGAGAGGTTTGGATAAACATGTGGAGTTAAAAAGAAAAGAAAAAGAAAGAGAAATTTAATATGTGCTTATCATTTTTAGCTATCTTGTTTTGATTTTTACCTTCCCTTTCTTTGTTAACCAATACCTTAGCTTAACATTATAAGCTAATAAAGACCTATTGATTTAAGTTGATTTTATTGTCTACATTAGTGGAGAGATGTAAGAAGAGCAAGCCTATGGAGTGTCAGTAGAATTAAAAAAAATTTTGAGATCACATCATTTATTCATGAGTTGCATAATTTTTCATTGAGTATTGACAAGGAATTTGAGTTTGGCTAATCACACACACATTTGATATCATGATTTGAGTTAATTAACATTTGAATTATGAGATTATTGAGTTGTGTTTTAAATTACTTGAATTATAGATGTGAGGTATATTTGAGGCAATATGTGAAAATCAAGTGGAATTGAATTTACATAAATTTGAGTGGAAAATTTTGGGTGTCCTTGAGTTTTCACTTTTGTTCTTAAAGGTCACAAACAAGTGCATTTTCTTTTAATTTTTCTTGAGGACTAGCAAAAATGTAGGTTTGGGGGTATTTGATAATAATATATTTGTTATATTATTTATGTTTTAATTACCACATTTATTGCTGTATTCTTGTGTAAAATTAATTGTTAAATGTATTTTGTGAATTAATTTAGAGAAAGTGATTTCGGAATTAATTTTGGAAATTAGGGCATGAAATCAAACAATAAATTTTGTAATTGGAATAAATTTTTGAAATATACATTGTTTGACTTTTTAAAGTTGTAATTAAATTCTGATTTGTTTTCAAGATTAAAATAGAATGAAGGGCTGAGATTTATTCTTGATTAAGAAAAAAACCCTAGAAATCTTAAAGGAAAAATTATAAAAGCAGAGGGGCGGCAGTAGCAACGAAGGAGAAAAAAAATAAAGACACTAGGAGAAAACAAACAGAGAACAGAAGGGAAGTGAGGATCGGTACTGGGCTGTTCGTGTTTTTTTTCTGCTGCTGTGTTTCTTTCTATTTTGCAGAGTAGCTGGTCCTTGTGTTTACCGCAGGTTCAACAAAGAAGAAAGAGCATAGCCGGAGCAGAGCAGAAGCGTGGCTGACCTTGAAGCGGTCCAAACCGTAAGCACTATTGAATTTGTAGCAGACTTTGATCTTGAAGCAGAGCAGAGCACGTGTAGTTGTTGCGGAGGAAAGCAAAGCAAACCAACTAAGCCGAGAGAAAAATCCTTGCAATTCCAAGTCATGCCACTTGCAATTGTTTGCTACAAATTGTCAGGAATTCATGAGTTTATGGGCTCCACTCTTAAAGCTTCATTGAATACTTTACATTATATTATTTATTTATTTATTTACTTATTTATTTTATTCATTTGTGAATTAGTTATTTGTTTAATTTAAAGCATGACATTTATTAATTTAATATTTTATTTTGCTAAATTAAACATGAACTAATTTATTTACTAGGAATTTGATTAAGCCTACTTGTATATTTTATGTTTTTATGATTAATTGATTAATTCTTAAATTCTAGTATCATTCATTGTGATTAATTAAATCTTTTAATTTGTGTTATTGATTGGCCACCTTTAATATAAATTAATTGATTGTTTGAGACATGGTAAAGGTACACATCATATGCTAAGCCATGAATAGCTCTCTTGAATGATTGAATAAATATTTGATGCATACATCAAGCTAGAATATTTTTTTGGTTCTTGTTGTATGTTCTTCTATTCTTAATGGGCTTTTAGTCATTGATTATGCTACACATCATAGGTAATTAATGATTAAAAATACTTGATTATAGCTGCCATCAAACAGAGTAATCATATATTAGGAAGAATGAACCTTGGAATTGAATTGAGATTTTTAGGATTGAAGACATAAAATTGCAATGTATTGGTGAAATCAAATTCCTAGGCTTTTCTCTATTGGTGAATTTATTTGTTTTATTAGGTTAATTAATTCCATTAGTTAATTAGATACTTAGATAATTCTTTTTTATTGGCTTTTATAATTTTTTAGAGGATAAGTAGTTGAATTTTAATTGAATAAATTTAGCAAATCTATGTGGGATCGACTCTTGTACTTGCACGCTATACTATCCTGATTCTGCACTTGCGAGAATATAACTTTTTGTTCGTCAATGGCCCTAAACATGCATCTAAATAATAATGTAACCTAATATAATATAACCTACACTCTAAACTATGTTTAGATGCATCTAAGATGAACTAAATTTAAGTAAATTAAATTCCTGAAATGCTTAAACAGTAACTAAGCTAAGAATGAATAGCAACTAAAAACATTATATCTAATTAAAATGCTATGTAAATATAATGTGAGCTAACCTAAATGGGCCTTAAAAATTACCTAACATGTAAATGGACTTAATATGATCTAAACTTACCTAAATGAACCTAAACTAAGCCCAAAACAGTAGCTAGTCTACCCTAGAAGTAACGCCTAAGTGGCCTAAAATAATACAGTAAAATGCTAAGGAAATTTAGAAAAAATGCTATCTAATGCTATCTAAACAATCCCCAAAACTATCCCTAACTTATATGACCTAAACCTAACTTAACCTTAATATAATGTAGCCTAATCTAGTCCAAAACAACCATGGAAACTGACTAAATAGATTTCATAAAACTGATCAGGAAATTGCAAATAACATGAACACATGGGAAGAAATGACTAAGTATACTATGCCAATTAAATTCTAAAAATTTCCTAAAAATAATATGACCCTAATATGACAAAAAAAATACTGGAAATGCATTGAAAACAACTTAAAAACAGACCCTAAAATAACCTACCAGTTACGCCAAACACTGAGCAGAAAAACTAAATGCATGACATTAATGGTTCTAACCTACGACATTCAACAAACACTTAATAAACAGGCTCTCTAAATTGATGAAATAAATGCTATACTAATGGACACATAAGAAATCATGATCATGCTCCGAAATAGTAGCCACAACTCTCACTAAACCAAACTAAAAGAGGCTGAAAAAAAAATGAATCCCAAAATTGCATCAAGACATGCCATTAACGCCACTTCACTGCACTACTCCACTATACGAATTTTTTATATTTTCTGTTTATGAGAAATACTTAAAAATAAAAATATGACATTAAAATAGACATATGAAACAGTAAAGAAAAAATTATAAACTAAAAAAAATTGGAAAATAGTAAAAAAAATCACTAAAGAAAAATATAGACAAAGTTCAAGAACAAGAACTATGGAGGTATTTACTTCAACTTTTTGAATCACCATTCTCATAGAACCTCATCAATAACCAAAATAAAATAAAAGGAAAGAGTAGAAGAAGATATCATTGCAAGAAATATAAATGAACACTGAGATTAAAATAGAACTTGAAAGAAACTTTACTACACTTAAAGGAAATGTGAACAAAGTAAGTAACTTGCATAAAAAAGGAAAGAACTTGAAAAACATGAAAGATGGTGACTGCTTCTAAACTTTTCAAGACATAAAAGAAATGATGGAAAGTAAATAAAATTAAACCCTAGGCAGCCCACCTTAGTTTAGGTCTCATAAAGTTGCTTATATAGTCACTTAACCTAGGGATACAATGATAATTTCCTATCCTAGATGAGTTGGCATTAATTACCACTTGTCTTCATGTCCTTGGCTCTTCCAAATAGATATTTTCATGTCATTTAAGTGCTCACATCAGCCATGAACATCTCATCCCTTCTAACACTTTCCTTTTTGTCTTCTAATCCACATAAGCATGCGAAGTGGCAAGGGCATGTGTTCTCATGTGTTGGCATGTGTCTTTTGTTCTTATCCACTAAGAGTGAGTAGGATGATGACATGTGGCATGCTAGATGTCAAAAGATGAGAGAGAAAATGAAGAGTCATGCTCCCTTGTCTTGTACTGGTCCAGTCTCCTTTTTTGCCCATTTTCAGTCTATTTTCTATCGAAAAGACTGAAATTCATCTAGAATTTATTTTTTTGCAAAACATGAGGAATTTAATAAAATTAGGGGAATAATTAATAAAATAATGGGGGAATTAAATAATTATTAATCAATAAAATACTAAAATAACTCTATTTTCATATAGTTATCAATTTGTTCACCCCTTTCTAACATCATAGCAGATCATACAAGCTAAAGTCAATGCTTGGAGTTTCGTGTGGGCTCTCGAGGATTGTACCTAATAGTGGTATTTGTTTAAGTCCTCCGAGCTCTGCTTTTGATACTTTTGAGGTATATGAAAATTTGTCTATTATGTTGGTTATCATGTATAGACATTATGTAATGTACAATACATGTTTATTGGAAATATGTTGGGATATAACTTAGGATCCCTTTAGATTATTATAGATTAGTATAATTACCGAGTGCGACTCGGAATATATTTGTAGCATGATAACTATGAATTTTATGGAATGTAAATATGTTCATTAATGATTTTGGGAATGTGTGTAATTTATGATGATATAAATTGTGAATTGTGGAATTCAGATATGATGTTGAAAATATATATATATTTTGCAGGTTAATTAACTAGGGAAAATTGATTATATATAAAAAGAGGCTTTTGATCTTTTTTTTTGTCAGATTAAATCTCGAATTAAAATATTGAAGAAATAAGTTGATTTGCCTTAGGAATTATCCATTTAAATGACAATGATAAGTTAAATCAAAATTGAGAAAGGTGGAATTTGTTTGGCGGTGACACTGACACCAAATACAAACCTTAAATGAAAAGAAAAAATTTAGTTTGTAAATTTAGGAAAACGATATAAGTGTGATTGTTAAGTGTACATCACGGCCTTCGAGTTGTGGCAGGTATGGTACTGGTAGAGGCACGCCACATTCCTTCCTTTCCTTTCTCTTTGGAATATTCACAAAATGCTCTTAAAAGGCATTTTCCCATTTGCATGTGCCTACTCTGCTTTCTTCCTTTGTTTTCTTTCTCAACTTTTCTTTCTTTAAAGCAACTAATAGGGATTTAAATTGCGTTGCAGTCATGTTTTTGGCCACATCGAGTTTATCACGATTTGAGGATGTAACAAAAGCTATTGCAGTCAATGCGGTTCATCGCGTTCGTGAATTTTTTTAATTTTACATAACTTATTTTAAAACATAATAATAATTATAATTATAAGCATAAAAACATTTTTTTGATTTTTAAAATAATTAATGACTCTCTTTGATCTTTTATTTATATAAAAAATTATTTACCATATTTATTAATAATGCATCACTTCATTTATAAAAACAATCTTTTATAAAAACACCTTTTTAATGATTTAAAAAATAAAAACGATCGTTTACAATTTATTACTTTTTATAAAAAAAATTATCTTAAAGTATGTCTTTTTTAGAAATATTATTGACATGAATTAAAACTAAACAGTATGTAAAAAAAAAATATAAATATCGTAAACAAACAAGTAGAGGTGCACATGAACAGAACGTTCAACAAATTGTTTGTGAATCCATTTGCTTTTTACTCGTTTATGTTCGTTTATTAAGCTTAACGAATGAACACAAACAACATTTTAGTATTCGTTTATTAAATGAACCGAGTATGACCAAAGGTATGGTTCGTTCGTTTTTATTCACGAACAAGCTCATTTATATTCGTTTATTGTTCATTCATTTAAAATGTTACTTATTATTCGTGTTAGCTTTAAATTGACATATGTATTTTGAAATGACAAAAACTTAAGTAAGCTTTAATGTTTTAATTCACACTGTAAATTTGCCTCATCACACATGATTCTCTCAATCCAATTTCAAGTGTTTATATCAAACATTAAGACCATCATTTAATGATACATTCTTATTGGTCTTAATACTTTATAAAATGGTTTTGAATATTAAGTAATTTTCTCAAGAATTATTGAATATAAGTTTAGAAAATTACTTATAAGTTTTTGGACAATATTTTCATTTGAGAAAGTCAAGAAAAACTCCCTTAAAGCTTATAAATGTCTTGGGTTGAATTAGGATCAAATGTCATATTATTTCTAACCCAAAAGTGCAGGAAAAATGCCCTCTGGAAGAAAAGGATCGATCCCCACTGTAGCAGGATCGATCCCTTTTTGGCAGAAAGTCTTCCCAAGGTCCCTGAAACCCAGAATCAAGATTCTAGACAAAAGGGATCGATCCCCTATGTAAAGGGATCGATCCCTTTGCCCGAAAATCGCCTATAACGGCTAGTTTTTGTGAGACAACGGTAATATTCGAGATTTGGCTCCACCCAACGGCTAGAATACATCCAAGGGACTATAAATAGAGGCTTAGAAGCTAAAGAAAGCAAGAGGAACTACTCAATCAACTCCAATACTCATTTTCCTCAAATCCTCAAGCCTCAACAACAAATCAAGAGCTACAAAGTCTTCATCTTCCATCATTCACATATTCCTTGTATAGAGTAGCACAAAATCTTGTATAGGCTTTTCCTTGTGCTTAATTTCTGTAATCACTTGCCTATCTAGAGGCTTTCTTTGATTACTCATTTGTAAACACATTTCATTCCTTGTAAAGGGGAGGTTTCTCTTAAGCCTAGAAAAGAGAGAGGTTTCTCTTGAGCCTTGAAAAGAGGGAGTGTAACAAATTCAAGGATAGTGAATTTGGGAAAATCCTTGGGAGCGTCTCAAGGTAGAGGACGTAGGCAAGGTTGCCGAACCTCTATAAATCACTTGTGTACATTTCTCTATCCTTTCTCTCTTTACTTCTTGCAATTATATTTGTGTTTATTGCATTGAATTTATATTGTATAATTGCCTAGCTAAGAGAACCTAGAAAACACTCAAATAGGCTAGAGAATTTAGAGAAACCGAAAAACAGGCATAAGGTTAGCTAAGAACCGATTCACCCCCCCTCTCGGTATACCCTATAAGAGCCAACAATTGGTATCAGAGCTTGGGCTCGAGATTGATTTAGACTAACCTCTATCGAGCAAAACGATCATAAATGGCTCACTTGAATGTAGGCACACCCCTAGGAGAAGAGGGACAATCATTAGTTAGACCTCCACTCTTCAATGGAGAGAATTACTCTTATTGGAAAACAAGAATGATGTTGTTTGTCCAATCAAATGATTATGAAGTATGGAGAGTGATAGTTAATGGTCCCAAAGTCCCAATGAAGAAAGTAGATCGAAAAGGTGTCCCTAAGAATGAGGATGAGTGGGACACAAATGACATGAAAATGGCACAATTGAATGCCAAGGCTATGCACACTCTCTTTTGTGCATTAGGTCCCAATGAGTATAATAGAGTGTCTCTATGTGAAAATGCTAAGCAAATATGGGACAAACTAGCCATCACACATGAAGGGACCAATCAAGTTAGGGAAACCAAAGTAGGAATGCTCACACATGATTATGAGCTATTTAGGATGAAAGAAAATGAGTCCATTACCGAAATGTTCACTAGGTTTAATGATATAATTAATGGACTTAAGGCATTAGGCAAGAGCTATTCCAATGTTGAAATGGTTAAGAAAATTTTGAATAGCTTGCCAAAATCTTGGGAGGCAAAGGTAACCGCAATAGAAGAGTCTAAGGATCCAAATACCTTGTCTCTAAATGAGCTTATGGGCTCCCTACTTACATATGAAATGAAAATGAAAAGAAATGAAGTGCCTTCAAAGAAAGTAGGGGTAGCACTTAAGTCTTCCACTCATGAGGATGATAGTGATGATAGTGGAAATGAGGAAGAAAAGGAAATGGCAATGTTTGCCAAAAGATTCAATAGATTTATGAGAATGAAAGAGAGAGAGAGTAATAGGAGACATCAAAGGGGAGAGTCAAGTAGAAAAGAAAAAGATCCTTTAGTATGCTATGAGTGCAATGAACCGGGTCATACTAAGTTAGATTGCCCCTTACTTAGGAAAGAAAAGGATAGGAAACTTAGGAAGAAAGCATTTGTGGCTACATGGAGCGATAGTGATAGTTTCGATGAGGAAAACATAGATAATGAGGTAGCCTACTCATGCTTTATGGCTATTAGTGATGATGAGGCTAGTTGTAGTTCTAATGAAGATAGTGATTATACATTTGATGAACTACAAAATGCTTTTAATGAATTAGCAAATGATTTTCAATGCATGAACTCCAAATATAAGAAAATCATTGCTAAATTGAAAATAGAAAATGAAATGCTATTAAATGCCAAACTTGAATTTGAGAAGAAGTTAGAAGAAGCAAATCTAGAAATAAATGAGTTGAATAAAAAGAACTTAAATTTGCATAACTCATTTACTAGGTTTTATATGGGTCAACAAAAGCTAGATCACATGTTAGAGATCCAAAGAGCTTTCTTTGACAAAGATGGGTTAGGCTATAATGAAAAACAAAAAGAAACTCATCTTAGGAATTTCCTAGTGAGCAAAAACACTATGCATGATTTATCTCTTACATGCTCACTATGCAATAGAATAGGACACTCTTCACAAGCATGCACTTATAGAAAAACTACTTTTAGAGGAAGAGTTGTTAGGAAAATATGGGTGCCAAAGCATGCAATAAATAATGATGAATTGTGCTTGAAATGGATCCCAAAAGGATTAAAAATTGTGAACACTAACTCTCATGGACCCAAGAAAATTTGGGTACCAAAGCATGTTTGAAATTGTTTGATGTAGGAGGGTTAGAGCATGAGAATACAAAGAAACAATGGAGTTCAAATGCTCTACATACCCCCCATGGAGATTGCTTATGCCAATGAGAAAGAGGAAAAGCTTAAGAATCCATACTTGACAATGTCACAACAATTCTTCAAAGGATAGCTCAAGGTGGACTCAATAATCCAAGGCAAAGCACTCTCAAGCAATGGAGTTTTGTAAGCTTAATCCCTTACACTTTAAACTTTTTATTTGATTAGTTATGCTTTGATGAGAAAATTGGTTAATGATTAATGATGCATTGTGATTAAGCAAAAGGCATGATTGTTGAGTGCTTGATGAATTGTTCTTGATACATAGAATGAAAGGCATGTTTAGTGACTTTGAAATGATTTTTGGTTTTCTGCATTTTGAGCAAGTTTGATATGCTTAGATAATATATTTAGTTGCTCAAAAGCTGATAAATGTGTCATACATGCAAAATACCATGTTATGAGCTTTAATGAAGAATATGTATGTTGGAAATCATGGCATGTTGTTCACAAGATGTATGTTTTAATGATATATATGCTTAAAATCTATGTGAACAAGTTTGTTTTGACATATTTATGAAATTCAATGCATTGGTTTTGCCAAAACAAGCATAACTCTCAAAATGACCTCCTTTGAGGCCAAAAATGCATTTTATTGTGAAAATTCTTCCAAAATTGCAAAATCTTTTGTTAAATGGTTTTTCATTCTTGTTTTTCATTCATACAAGTCCAAAATCATGTTTTACAAATGTTTAAACCTTTACTTGAACTTAAATTACTCAAAAACGAAGTTTTGGTACCTCACAAGTCCAATTTTCTGTCAAAACAACTGCAGAATCTGCAGGAACATATGAGGGATCGATCCCCACTGTAGCAGGATCGATCCCCCCAGGCCAGAAAAGGCACTCCTGCATGTTTTCAATTGAAATTGAGAAGAACTTTTCATTGTTTTGATACTTTCTTTCTTCTCAACTTAAAATTCATTATATTAACTCCTTTTTGATGAACTTTAATGTATGAAAATTCATTTTTTATTAATATCATGCCTTAACTCCATCAATTTGTATCATTTCCAACAAATGGTATCACTTTCAACAATCAATATCATTTTTCTTGAGCTCACAAGTGCAAAATCAGTTTTCTCATTAAAAATGGTCATGAATGGCATAAATCTTGAAATAATCTTGAAATATATTTTCAATGAATGCTTAAACATAATTTTGAGATTTATTTCAATAATTTATGAATTTGATGAACTTGTGCATAATGACTATTGATCATTCTTTTTGTTCATCTTAGTCAAGCATGCTTATAGGATTATGTTTATTAGCTTGACTCAACTACACCACACTAGGTTTCATGAGAATTATACATCTAGTGGATTAATTTCAAATGTAAATTCAACAATTGGTAATGGTGGCCAAATTATTAAAGAACTTG
The DNA here is from genome assembly GCA_031772115.1 of Heritiera littoralis. Classification (NCBI taxonomy): domain Eukaryota; kingdom Viridiplantae; phylum Streptophyta; class Magnoliopsida; order Malvales; family Malvaceae; genus Heritiera; species Heritiera littoralis. The sequence continues at coordinate 1,975,862 of JAPDPK010000060.1, read as the reverse complement.
GACTTTAATGACAACACCAATTATTGATATACATGCATTGTATCTTGACTGTTTTGATGTTGAACATGCATGTTTGCTTAAGTTGAATCAATAATCATGCCTATGAGATGAGCATAGTTGTTTTCATGATATTATGTGCTTAACCTCACTCATAGTTTATGGATTTTAATGATAAAATATATGTTAGCTTGATAACATTGATTCACTTAGGTGAAGCCATTTTAGTTAAAATAGCATATACCCTCAAGAACGTTAAATGATTATAACAATTGGGGATATGGCTCATAATTGATTAAAATGGTAATGTTGAATCTTTCCTTGCTCATAATTGGTTAAGGACTTGAATTGGAAAATGAGCATAGGATTTTTGTGATTAAAAACATGGAAGAAAATGTGTTTGCTTGAATACTTTGATTGTTTCTTCCATACGGTATAACTTTGTGAATATGAATATGGATTAATACTCTATGATAGTGTGCTAACGTTTATTTGATCCATATGCATATTTGATGATGTGAGTTGTGTTCTTGCATATTTAGAATGATTATTTTGACATGAACACACTACACATAATTATTGGATTCATGCAAAATGACTAAGTTAACCATTAGTGACAATTGGTATTTAGATTGAAATAACAATTTGTATCATTGGCAGCCATATTTTCAAAAATTGGTAAGCCAAAACTAAATTGCCAATTGGTATGAGCTTTAAATTGACAACTCTTCTCATGCTCCTTAGATTGAAATGACAAATAGAGAAGAATTCTATTAGGATATTTTTGCATGAAACTCTTGTGTGCTAGAATTTGAAGTTAATTGCTATATGTTTTGATTCTATGTACACTCTTGCTTGAACATGATTTATGAGCTCATGCATATGATATGTCATCTAATTCTAGCTCATAATCATGATGTATTACCATGCACCTTAGTTGGATCTTAGAGAACAATTAATATACTTAGGTGCTTGCTTAACTTCTTACCAATTGGAACCTTCTTGCAAAATTACTTATCAACAATTGGTATCAAAATTATTTATAAACAATTGGTATAGGATCATAAGTCATATTCATTGCATAAATATTTCATACTCTTTGAGAATATTGACTTATTTATTTGTGCTATAAGTCCCATGTACTAACATGTTTCTTGTTGGATGGAGCATTTTTATTTGTTCTCACATTGCCATTATTTTAGGGGAAGCATATTTTTTTATTATTTTTCCTTCTTTTTTCTATGACAAAAAGGGGGAGAGATAGATAAAGGGAGAGATAGATATAGGGAGAGATATTAAGGGGGAGAGATAATGAGGGAAAATTCATTTTCAAAACCCATGCTTATATTAAGGGGGAGCTTTATAAAATCCTACTTTATTTGAGGGGGAGTATTTTATCAAAGAATTTTCAAAGCAAATTTACATTAAGTTTTGTCATATCAAAAAGGGGGAGATTGTTAGCTTTAAATTGACATATGTATTTTGAAATGACAAAAACTTAAGTAAGCTTTAATGTTTTAATTCACATTGTAAATTTACCTCATCACACATGATTCTCTCAATCCATTTTCAAGTGTTTATATCAAACATTAAGACCATCATTTAATGATACATTCTTATTGGTCTTAATACTTTATAAAATGGTTTTGAATATTAAGTAATTTTCTCAAGAATTATTGAATATAAGTTTAGAAAATTACTTATAAGTTTTTGGACAATATTTTCATTTGAGAAAGTCAAGAAAAACTCCCTTAAAGCTTATAAATGTCTTAGGTTGAATTAGGATCAAATGTCATATCATTTCTAACCCAAAAGTGCAGGAAAAATGCCCTCTGGAAGAAAAGGATCGATCCCCACTGTAGCAGGATCGATCTCTTTTTGGCAGAAAGTCTTCCCAAGGTCCCTGAAGCCCAGAATCAAGATTCTGGACAAAAGGGATCGATCCCCTATGTAAAGGGATTGATCCCTTTGCCCGAAAATCGCCTATAACGGCTAGTTTTTGTGAGACAACGGTAATATTCGAGATTTGGCTCCACCTAACGGCTAGAATACATCCAAGGGACTATAAATAGAGGCTTAGAAGCTAAAGAAAGCAAGAGGAACTACTCAATCAACTCCAATACTCATTTTCCTCAAATCCTCAAGCCTCAACAACAAATCAAGAGCTACAAAGTCTTCATCTTCCATTCACATATTCCTTGTATAGAGTAGCACAAAATCTTGTATAGGCTTTTCCTTGTGCTTAATTTCTGTAATCACTTGCCTATCTAGAGGCTTTCTTTGATTACTCATTTGTAAACACATTTCATTCCTTGTAAAGGGGAGGTTTCTCTTTAGCCTTGAAAAAGAGGGAGGTTACTCTTTAGCCTAGGAAAAAGAGGGAGGTTACTCTTGAGCCTAGAAAAGAGAGAGGTTACTCTTGAGCCTAGAAAAGAGAGAGGTTTCTCTTGAGCCTTGAAAAGAGGGAGTGTAACAAATTCAAGGATAGTGAATTTGGGAAAATCCTTGGGAGCGTCTCAAGGTAGAGGACGTAGGCAAGGTTGCCGAACCTCTATAAATCACTTGTGTACATTTCTCTATCCTTTCTCTCTTTACTTCTTGCAATTATATTTGTGTTTGTTGCATTGAATTTATATTGTATAATTGCCCAGCTAAGAGAACCTAGAAAACACTCAAATAGGCTAGAGAATTTAGAGAAACCGAAAAACGGGCATAAGGTTAGCTAAGAACCGATTCACCCCCCTCTCGGTATACCCTATAAGAGGCAACAATTCGTTTGTTATTTGTTCGTTTATGTTCGTTTATAATTCGCTTATTTAAAGTGTTATTTGTTATTCATTTGTTGTTTGTTTATTGGTTGTTTGTTATTTACTAAATTACTAAAATTACTTATATAAGTTATATGATGTAAACCCTATTTTTAAGACATCAACCTAAAAATTTAGTACTTAATTCTTAAATATATTTATACAATACAACTTTGTTGGCTTAAAAAATTAATAAAATATAATAATAAAATAATTATAAAATTGAATTAGTTAATTATGCTTAAAATAATTATTTTTTTAAATTTTAAATATAATGTACTGAAATTAAATTAATAAGAGTTTTATAATAAGTTAAGATTTCATTCTTATCTATTGACCATTTGTATATAGATTACACATATGATTATACACACACATATATAAGATACTTTAATACATGTATACCAATATATGTATATGTATATGGTACAAATTGTACTTAAAATTGTAATTATTAATTTTAATAAGACATTGTTGATTTAAGTTGTCTTATATTTAAGATTTCGTGTTGGATGATTTTAATTTGCATGTGAAATTTAATCTTTATGTAGGATTTTTAATATTTAATATTTAGTTTGTTTTGATGAATATTTGTTTATGAATATGTGTTCGTGAATGTGTGTTTATAAATGCGTTTGTTTAATGGTTTATAAACACTTATTCATGAATGCGTTTGTTTAAATGTTTGTAAATGCATTCGTTTCCATGTTCACGAACGTTTTAGGATGAACGAGCTTATTCATGAACATTTAACAAATAATCTCTATCAAACAAACGAACGAACACGAACATAAAAAATCAAATTCCTTAATGAATATAAACAATACAAATGACATTAAAAATGAACAAACGAATAGAGATCTCAATTCGATTGTTCCTATTCAATTCGTTTACAGCCTTAAAACCAAGATTTTCACGTTAAGCCCCAAATCACATGTTTTTTTTTTCGGCCAGCCCAAATCACATGTTTAATATGCCAAAAATCTAAAATGCTTCGATTGATGGGCCAAAAGCTTAGGATATATACCATTGAAAGGTCCAAACAAACCCCTAAAACTCTTCGTTTAGAAAAGCGGGAGGTTCTATTTGCACTCCCCGTTTTACTCTCTATACTCCACTTAACTTAACAAAATAAAAAATACTCAATATACCCCATTTCTTTACCATTTTATCCCTACCCCATTCATTCCCAAAATCCCGCCCAACCTGTCAAACCATTCTTTCAGACTCCATCTTCATCGCTCGGTTATCCATCGCTGTCACCACCGCTTTTAGCATCACCTTCAGGTATCATCCATCATCAGCGTTTTAGTTTTTGAACAGGGGCTGGGTTTCGCGCCCAAGGACCTTCCCTTGCGTAGGGCAGGCTACGCGAGGGCCATTGCTTCGCCCCAGGCAATCTGCGCGAGGGCCATTACCTCGCCCAAGCCAGCGTACGCAATGGCTCTTGTCTTGCGAGGTCTCTGGCGAAGCTGCTGGCACAATGGTCTGCCGTTCGCAAGCCAACCAAGGTGGCCCTTGCCTCGCACAAGGCAATCTGCGCATGAAGGCTAGCGTTGCGCATGGAAATATGCGCAGATCGCCTATCTTTGCACAGGCCAATATGTGCATATGATGCAGGCTAGCGGAAGGTGACCTGCGCAGGTCGCCTAGGCTAGCGGAAAGCGACCTGCGCATATCGCCTAGCCTCGCGCAAGGAGACATGCGCAGGTCACCTAGCCTTGCCCAGAATTAGTTCAATGAAATATTTAATTACATTTTTTATGTGCTTTGATATTGGGATAACCATTAATTCTGTTGTTTGCAATTTTTTACAGTATTGAGCAAAAGAAGAAGGCAAAGACTGAATTGGGGAATTTGTGGTCTGCAATTCTTCTTCTCTTCCCTTTCCAGGTGAGGCTCTTACTATCTATTTTTGTTTCTGGATTGTCTGCTATGAGAAAGAAGAGAAATGCATGCATGCAAACTGAAAAAATACATAGCTCAAATACATTCCATTAAAAACAACCCATCGATCATAAAGTCTGTTATGTCAGTGGGTTGTACCGCATGATTAATATGTATCCAACTCAAGTACTTTTATCAAAAGAAATTGATCTAAAACCTTATTATACTAGCACAAGTGGGTTTAAAAGATAAAGCAGGAACAGTATTTACATTCATTAATGTTTTGCACGCATGTTAGTAACACTTCAAAATCCAATATAATGCATCCAAGCCAAATGAAAAAACCATTTTATATCTTGTAAAACATGACAATGCATAATCATCCCAAAGAAAATATCTCTCTTCTGTCTTCTAAGCCCATGAAATTATCATGTATACATATCATACAAATCATCTACATTCTACAAAAAAAAAAAAGGTTTTTCAGAAGCAAATGAATATCTCCTTGTCTATTTGACAAGAAATAAGTGACTGAGTGAGTTACACACATTCTTTGATAATCTCACAGGTTATGCCCATCTGTTGTTTACTGCACTTGAAATCCTTCAGCTCCAAATTTGAAGCAGGTCACTCCATGCACCAAAGACTCTTGATTTTGCAATCAATCTTCAAACCCTTGATTCTGCAAAGAATTCCATCATTTTAGTTTTAAAAATACTATATTAAAATTCCATCATCTTAGTTTTAAAAATACTATATTAAAAATAACATTGAAAGTCTAAATTTTGTCTTTTTCCTATTTGAATTTTCCTTGATTATAGCTTTTAAGTATCTTCCTAATGTCTGCAACTGAAACTATGTAAATCTAATAAAAATTCATCAATCTCATCATCATCATCATCAGAGCTTTTATCTCAATAAATTGGGATAAGCTATATAAACCAATAACTATATTTACATTAGATCTTCCATATGTATTCACAAAAATTCATCAATCTAAAGGAAAGAAATCTAAAACAACTAAAACAATCTTATGCTTTGCTTGATCTATAAAACATAAAAATATGACTAATAAATTTCAATCACTGCCTTTAATCCAACATGTTCTACAATGGCAACTAAAACAATCTTATGCTTTGCTTGATCTATAAAGCGTGTGTATATCCATGCGGCAGGCGCAACTGACACAAGTCAAATAAGTAAGTCCTTGTTTTAACTTAAAAAATTGAGTCAACTCTGCGTTTTCACTCTCATTTCACAAAGTGTTATCTGCAGAAAAAACTCAGAAGATGATCAAATCAGTAAGGAATGGAGGCAACTCAATAAAATCAAATTAATTAAATTTTAAAAAGATAAATATGAAGAAGAAGAAAATAAGATAGATCTATAAAACTAGAATTTAAATAGGAAACCTAAGTTCAGATTAAGTTGCCTTGCGAGGTTTCTCGCGCAAGGCAATCTGGGCAGGAAGGCCAATGTTGCGCAGGCCAATATGCGTATGTGGCCTGGGCTCACGCAAGGTGACCTGCGCATGTCTCCTAGGATCGTGCAAGGCGACCTGTGCATGTGGCCTAGGCTCGCGCAAGGCGACCTGTGCAGGTCGCCTAGCCTTGCTCAGAAATTAGTGCAACCAAAAATTTAATTACTTTTTCATGTGCTTTGATATTGGGATAACCATTAATTCTGTTTGCAATTTTTTACAGTATTGAGCAAAAGAGAAAGGCAAATACTGAATTGGGGAATTTGTGGTAGCAATTCTTCTTCTCTTCCTTTTCCAGGTGAGGCTCTTAGTATCTATTTTGTTTTTGGATTGTCTGCTGGGAGAAAGAAGAGAAATGCATGTGTGCAAATTGAAAAAATACATAGCTCAAAATTTACTTTAAAAACAACCCACCTATCATAACCTTAGACAAATTACAATAAGTTAATAGATCAAGTATCATAGAAAGTACCTGAGAAAAGTTAAAAGAAATGCATAAACATAATATTGAGACACCATCACCGTACCAGCTGGTTTATCTTAAGAGATTTTTTCTTCACCCGTCTAACTTCATTTTGCTACCTGATTACTGCCCTTAACAAAGCTTGTTTAAGCATTTATCTCATAAATTCACTTAGAGTTTGACAAGATATAGAACTTCTCCTGAGAAAACAGTATCAAATGAGTATTGTCTGCATATATAAGCTCAATCAGTAGAAGGAACAGTAAAACTCTATGTAATCATGGATTCACCATGTGATGTTATCTTCAACATGCAATAAGATAGATGAAATAATTTGTTTCCAATGGCTTCTCTTTTGGTAATTAAGACTGTCTGGTATTGAATCCTAATCATTGAAATTAAGAGTTCAACATTCTACAAAAAGATCAACCGACTGTTGGCATTTGTTTTCAATAGTTTATCTGACTTTAATTGGTTTCAATAAAGATTGTGAAAATTAGAACTTTCCATGAACTGACTATTTCAATTAAAATCCTATGACTGAAGTTTATGACTACTATATATATGTAGTTAGCATGTTTGGTTCAGATTTCAAAGCATGTTTCAACCTCAATTTCTTTTTAATCTGTACACCACAAAATGCAATTCCTTTTATGTGGATACTAACTAAAAGAGTTTGAAGCCTTAAGATTTATGGACATTTTTAATTTCTTATTTAGATCAATCTGAATGTCTCTTGTACCAGCTTTCAAAGCATTTGATTCTCTGGTTGCAGAGAAACAGTGATCATTCAATCATAGATCTAAATGATTTCAATGACAAAAGGCATTTTAGGGTTCTGGCAGATAGTTTTTTCTCCTCCTTTTGTAGCTTTATTACTAGCTTCTGCGGAATTGTTCCACCAGAACTCTACGAAAGGCTGATTAGAACCATCAGAATCTTCATATATATGCTTTGTCTCACGTTTTTTTAGAAACTCTATGCATTGAGAAATTTTGGAAACTTGCCCTACAACACCCTATAAGCAACTAAACCATATAGATCTGCCATGGCTGGCATCATTGCTGGAATTTTTAGATTATTGCTGGAATTAAGGTATTTTTTAGATTTATTGCTGGAATTTTTTTGCTGGAATTTATTGCTGGAATTTTATTTTCAAGTGTTAGATTTATTGCTGGAATTTTATTTTCACTTTTTTGACAACAAATTTGAGACGAAGTAGGCCCTACAAATGTTCTAACCTTATAGCAGTTAAATCCATAAATGGCTCAATATTCCAAGGCAAATAATTATCTACAACTTAACTAAACATCGTATCTAACCTTGTCAGCAAACATTGATTAAGCGTGAATCTACATTACCTGCTTGAGCTGTTAGGAGAATCAAGCCTATGATTTGTACATTACTGACATAAAAAAGCTACCATAAAGGAAATTAATATAGAGAAAATCATCAGTTCAAGAAAATAGGATCAAAACCAGCTCAGAGGCAAACAAAAAAGTGAAGGAAAATTTCAACCTTACATTTCTATTGTTTCAGTTGAGCAAGTGAAGATGAATTTCCAATTTAAGAGATCAAAGATAATTAAATGTAAAACAACAAATCCAAAACTAATTACCTAGAATCTCAAAATCCATCCTAACCCAAAAATAGCACAAAATGAAGCTAATTCTCTAATTCACAGTAGCTAACTAGCTATGCACAAATAAATTATTATTAAAAATCTCAAAATCCATTCTGAATTTTTTATTTTTTTATTTTGTTTTTTGGATGTTAGATTGCATGAGCATTGTGATGTTTCTTCTTGGTGATGACATATATAAGATTGTGGTCTTTCTTTTTTCTTGTGCATGATGTTCCTCTACGCCCCATCTTTAATGAAAATGCTAACACAATATTTACTCTATTTGGCCTGCATTTTCAATCAAGTGTGTCAATTCTATTAGAGATGTTTTGCAGGTTATATGTATAAACAAAATCTTGCTGTCTTCACTTTGCTGGTTATAATTATTTAAATGTTTTTTTCAGACATGGCATTAACACAAGGTGCAAGCTCATCTCAAGGAAGACGACGACGACCCACTGCCTCTGAGAGAAGAAGACGAGCTAGGACAGATCATGCGGAGGATGCCGAGCAAGCTGAGCAGACTGATTTAGAAGACCAAGTTGAGGAGACAGATTCGGATGATGTAGAGGAGGAATCCGAGCCTTGTCCTGGAGGCCCGATTGATACTTCAATTCTGAAAAGTTTTAGATCGCATATTGCCTTTGCCATATGGGATGGTCAGGTAATTATTGTGTAAAATGTAAAAAAAATTTTTATTTATATTATCTGTTAAAAATGATCTTATTGTTTGTTGTTTTTGATATAGGAGCGAGGCAACTTGAAGGCTATTAATCATAGCCAAAAAATCTCTCAATGGATTTTAGACGATGATCGGTCACGTATTCGCTCCACTGTTTTGCAGTCTGGATTAGGGTGTTTGGTTGACTGCAGTTACCGTATATGCAACAGCACCACCATCTCTGCTTTTTGTGAGAGGTGGCAACCGGAGACGAATACATTCCATCTGCCTTTTGGAGAAATGACAATTACTCTGGATGATGTAGCTACACTGGTAGTTTCATCTTCTTTGCCATTGAATTGACTAAGACGGGTGTTGATGTGCTATCCTGTTGAGATTCAACAATCTCAAAGTATGATGGGGCACGTCGAGTTGATTTGTCTGAATGACCTTTGGTCTTAGCTTTCTCGAGTGGAGGAACAAGGAAGGTAGTTGCCGGATCACCCAGTTCCCTTAACTTTTTCTTCAAGGCTAATTTTCCTGAGAGATCACATGCATCGAAGCGTTTAACTATAAGCTCCCACTCAGCATCAAGATTCAGCTCAGACATGTAATCAACATTGATCTTCTTCAAGTCCAACTTCGACCAATAGGGATCCACATAGGATAAGGGAATTGGTTTTACATCTCTTATTAATTCAACAATCTCGTGAGCACAAGGCAACCCATGTGTACTTCGAATGACACAACCACAGGCAAGATGGTCAATGCCAATATCATTTGCTCGTTGTGCCTCCTTCAAAATAATATTCAATGCTGTCCTAGACACCAATCCTCGCAACTCCCTAAACAAAGTTGGGCGAAAATTATGTTCAACAACAGTTATACTTTTCTCAAATGAAGCCTTTATCTCAGTATGTTGCAGCTTAATCAGGGAGTTCATAATATTCCAAGATCTATCAAAATCTCCTTGAGACGATCCAAGGTGTCTCTTTAACTTCGCATGTGCATTCTCCGCCCTACATGACATTAGAAAAGTGTTTATTATAATGACGTATAATATAAATTGTGCAATAAAACAAATTTTAAACTTTATAAACCTACATACCTATTCGTTGTAACATTTCCGAAGTGCTTTACTTTATTTGTCCACGCAGCAACAAATCTCTCTTTATACTTATTTAACCATGTGTCAGTCAAGTACTGGAGTGCTCTTGGATAAGAATGGTAATGAGTTACCATTGAACTTAAATTTGTTTCGTACTCATACTCATTCGAAGAGAATACAATAACACCCCAAGCTGACATAAATGCCTCCCACTTCTCATTGCTCTCAAACAACTTTTTGCAATTAACAAGGACATTCTTTGATATATGCCATCTACATAAGAGATTGGTTGCACTAGGGAACACTGTCTGTACTGCTGTCAACAATGCGAAATCCCTATCAGTAACAATAACGGAAGGTGTTGAATCAAAAGACATCAAGCTTCTTAGTTTCTCTAATGCCCAAGTATAGTTGTCAGTGCGTTCAACCTCCATGTAAACAAATGCAACTGAAAATGTCAAATTTGTACATGTCACACCAACAATCTCAAGGAGTGGGAGTCGATATCTATTAGTTTTATATGTACAATCCATAATTAACACATGTGGAAAAGCATTCAACAAATCTATAGCTGTCGGATGTGCCCAAAATAAATCTCTAACACAATCACTTGACTCATCACTCCTATGCCACTCCACATATTTACATTCATTCAAGTGTTTCATGAGTTGTTGCATCTGTGATTTACCAGCTTTGTCAAGCATTCTATATTTTTGTTGTGCATTGTAGATAGTCTTCATAGTACTCACATTCTTCTCATCATGTTTTTTCAACATTAGTAATATATTTCTTGGTTTTACCATAGCATTTGTCATAGCACCCACCATACTTTGCTCTTTCACTGTCAAACGACCAGCAAAGGAATGTCTTTCTAAATGTTTTGCGGCCAAATGATTATGCATCCCATGTACTACTTTCACTGCCCATTCATCATCCCTATCCAATTTCACCCCATGTAACTCGAATGGACAATTACATTTCTTTGTTCCTGTTCCCAAGCGACGGAATTCATCTGTGTTTGACTTATATGCTCCATGCCTTTCACATACAAGTCGAACTCTAGGTTTTCTTCGGGGAACACCAACATCTGATGATCTAATCACAATAACCAAACCCAAGTCTCTTCCAAGCTCTCTAGCCCATGTGATCAAGGCATTTCGACTATTGAAAACCTAAAACAAAATAAAATTAATAATTAGTTTTTTGTACTATATTTCTATTAAAACCTTATATTAATTTTAAATATACTTACTTGGTTAGTAGTAAATGCATGAGTATAATCAAATATTTCTTCATCTACACCTTCCAATTCTCCAGATACTACTATGTTGTCAATCTGCAAATATGAAACAAAGTAATTAATTATAATTACTTAAAAAATAATAATAACTACTTAACTTAAAAAAATACATATCAATTATATAATAAAATACATATCAATTATTAATAAAAATAACTACTTATCAAAAAAATACATATCAATTATATAATAATACATAACCACTTAAAAAAAACAAAAAACTTCCTAACAGCACTATTCGCGCAACTATATATGCACATTGAATTCACTTGTGCGCAACATGACTTGCGCCTATTTGCCATATATGCGCAAAACAGATTACGCAAAAATGCAAAAAATGCGCAAACTATCTTGCGCATAAATGTGATTTCTGCGCATATTTTCTTGCGCTATTTCTTCAGTGTTGCGCAAATCCGATTGCGCAATAATCGAAACCCGTGAAAAAAAAAACATTACCTGTTTTCCTTCTTCTTCTTCTCCTTCTTGAATGCTTTCATATCCTTCATAGCTATAATAGTAGCTATTTTTACTTACATTTTCCATTATTTTTGTGAAAGAAAATAAATTTTAAGGTTTAGAAGATGAAAGTGATGAGAAGCTAGAAAAGAGAACAAAGCAGAGGGATAAGAGAGAAAAAAAGTACGGTGTCTTACGGGTGAACTTAGAAGTTACATTTATTAAACATTTGATTTAGTGATTTTCGCGAGAAGTTGGAGATTTGGCAACCCATGCTTTTGTGCAAGAGCTTTTGCGTGGTTTTGTTGATTTCGCAAATATGGATTTGCACGATGTCTGATTTTTTGCGCATGTATCAATTTTATGCGCAAATTAGTTTGCGCATTATGGCTATATATGCCCATGCTAGTTTGCGCATGTGGAATATTTTTGCGGAGGATAAATTGCGCAAAATGGCCGTTCCTGCGCAATCTAACTTGCGCAGGAGGTTGATATCTGGGTAAAAGTCATCAGCTTTTTACTCTATGGTTTCGATAATCTCTTATTAATAGACATCAATTGCATTATGGCTGCAGTTTCGCATCATGCTATGGCTCCTTACAATGCTCTCTCGAGACTTAAGCCTTATTTGGCCATGAAGCTCTTTGAACATATTAATTCATGGCAATTTTGCATAGTAATCTGTTACAACAAATTTTCAACCCAGTTTTCCAACCAGTTTTCCAACAAATTCTCACTAAATGGACCAGTAAAATCATGATTGATGAAGAACAATGAAGAACGATGGAGAACGATGCAGATGGAGAAGAAGAGCTTCCGAGGAAATGGGTTAAATGGTGGCGATAGAGAACGATGGAGATGGAGTAGGAGGAGGGGTTAAATGGTCACAAATTTTGGGTTTGTAATATTTTTTTGGTGGAGTACACATATTTGGGGTAAGAAGAGTAAAAGGGGAGGTTTATTTAGAACTTCCCTAAAAAAGCCTCGGGCTATTGTATTTTCTTTCACCTCGCCTTCCTTCTCTTACCGGCTGCATCTTCACTTCTTCCTTCCGCACCCAAATTCCCACATCGAAGCCAGCCACCGCCACTGCTTCTTTGATCGCCCAGCTTCGAACACTGTATCTCTTCTTCTCCTCCTCCTCCTCCTCCTCCTCCTCCTTTTTCCTTTCTCTTCTTTTCTCAAGACATTGAAACCGACGGTTCCAACTATCCTCATATCATTTTTATTTGATCTTTACTTCTTGAGTGGATTTGGCTGAATGTCTGCTGTTTAATAGATTGTCTTTTTGTTTTTTCTTCTCAATTTTTAGATTTGATTTTGGAAAAAAAAAAACGATTCACACTCAGTTTCGGTTGGTACCGAAACTGCGAAAAGCGGCCTTGATACCGTTATCGTACGAATACCTGGCGACCAAAAAAAAAACTCAAGCTTTGAGCCTTATTTTTGGACTTTCTGGCCCTAATCTCATTTGAAGTGTAGCTAATGGCGGCGCTTTCAGTCTCAATCTCTGACTCTTCACGCTTTCTCTCTTCCACCGACGCTGCTGCGCCCAAGCGAAAGATCTCTGCTTCTTCTCAATGCAGCTCCTTTGCTCTTTCCAAACCTTTTCCTCTTTCCAGGTTATCATTTTATCCTATTTCTTTTCTTCCCATTTCTACTCGATTCTTTATGTCTCCTAAAAATGAGGAAATGATGCTTAATTCTAACCAAGTGACAGCTATAACGCATGATTTATTTATTTATTTATCTCATCTTCTGATTTTTAAGCATATTTAAAATCTTTTATTTTTTTATTTATTTTTATTTTATAGAGGCAGCGTCGTTTATTTTATTTTATTTGGATTATGCTTTAGATATATAGCTTAGATTTCAATGAGATCAGAATTGGACTACAGTTGTTTACTAGTACCTAGATTGCTGTTGCTTCAACATTTGGCTATGTTATCTTGTTATTATAAGCAAAAAGCAAAAAAGAAATGTGGATAATAGGGATAGATTGGAATCAATTATGTTTCTAAAAAGAATGGCTTAGTGATCGATTAACTGAATTAAATCAGTTCAGTTGGTTAATTCGATTAAAACTAAAATAGGAACACCCCCATTTAAAGGTGAAAAAAGCTTCTAACAATATGTGGCAATATGCGTTTTGAGTCATGTGGGAAGAAAAGATGTCTGATTCACTCTGATGTGACTGTGATTTTGTCACTTTGTCTCACATTCACACTATCTTTGACATTTAGTTGTTTTGAGATTTTTGTATGTGAAGTAATGCTTTTGTTATTCCTAAATCTGTTATGAAATACTTTTTTGTTTCACATGTTTACCTTTTCTTCTCTTTTTCCATTGTTTCTGATGCTTATTTATTTCTTTTAAAAGTTTATCTAGTTGCTTATTAGATTTGCTACAACCAATATGCTATTATATGTTTGTGTGAAATGCTATAGAGCTTGTTCACCCACCCAACAGAGGAAGGGTAGAGCTATTTTTCTTGGAATTCTTAAAGATGCAGAATCTTTGTCGATGTGGCAGGGTCCTCGAAATGATTTGTGGTTTATACATGTTGTGTCTATACTTATACCGCAAGTGCACGGGTCGCGACAAGTAATATGGTAGTGAAGTACAGATATTGTTCCCACGAGGATTATTTAGGTTGTTTATTTAAGTGCTAAAATTGTTTGCCCCTATTTTTATTCAAACAAAATTGAATTTTCTTAAATTAAATCAACTATAAAATAATAAAAATAAATAGCAAGTAAATTAAATTACAAAAATTTAAATAACAAGAAATAAAGCTAAACATGCTGATTATAAATTAAAATTTAAAAATCTGACACTCCTAGAAAGAAGGGGGGAGGGAGTTGGAAAGAGTGCAGGAAGGGAATAGAGGATTTTTGGGAGAAGAGAGACATATTACAAATTTAGAGATTTCAAAACTGATTGATGTTTTTTCTAGATTTTTGGGTCACTTGGGTCTAACAAAGCCATTTTTAAAGGCTAGAAAGCCCATTTATGAATTGAGAGGAGAAAAAGTCCATTTCAATTCTTTCTGTGTATGTGTTTGTTGAATGAAAAAAAAAAACCATTTCCAATTTTTGTTCCTTGCATAATTGACAATCTAAATTATTTCTATCCTCCAAAATCTTCGCGAAATTGAAATGATCCCTTAAGAGTTACCACTTATAATCAAGCATATCAAATTTCTAATTGAGTAAAGATGTCATATTTCATCAAACGTTGAGTCCCCATAGGCCATATTTTCCTTAACAGTTACCTTCTTCTGTTCTCTTTTTAGCTGTATTTCAATATTGTATATTTAAGGCAATTAACGAGGCAATTGACAAGGCAAATGCCACGATATGTATATGCAACTGAGATAAATTGAATTCCAAGCAACATAGGCAAAAAATGGGTTCTTGATCATATGGATCCTTGTTTGTTTTTCCCACCAAAAGATCAATTTAAACATTTTGGTAGGTCAAAAAATGGAGAGTTTGGGTACTTTTGGTGGGCTTGTCATCAAATAAATTGTCCTTTGATATTCCAGTTTGTTTTTTCTGTTATTTTCAGTATTTTTTAAAAACACTGAAGAGTTTTTCTTGTTATTTATATTTCAGATTAACTATTGTTTCTCAGTGGGGAAGAGGGAAGTCGTTGAATACATATGTCCAGGCTTCAGTAGCAGGTTTGTTTTACATTATTTGTTATGCCATTTATTTATGCCTTCTTTATGATTTTATTGTTAAAGATTCCATATCAAACAAAGCAGCCTTTAAAGAATTAAACCCTAGATCAGACAAAGCAATGTTCTTAAATAGAATGCCACATATGACAAAACATATTAAAAATGGGTTAGATATGTAGGTTTCATCTTGTTCCTATTAGTTAGTCACTTTGGATATTTGTTTAACATTGTAACAATGTGAGAAGGGCATTAGGACCACTTATTTACTTATTTATAATTTAATGTTTTCATAGTTTTAATTTGACTTAATTACATATTTGCTACCTAAACTGAGGGAAAATGGCAGCAATAGAAATTATTTTTGCTTAAGTTATTTATGTTTTAAAATCATGGGTATTTTTGTAATTTCAAGGTTCACTGGGAAATCAAATTTTCTATGGTTTAGGCTTTTAATTTTTAGTCTTTTAATTATTTTAGAATCTTAGGCTGGAAAAGTATTGTGTGTTTTAATTTTATTAGTAGGATTAGGTAATTAAGATTAATAGTAGGATTATGATATTAGAGTTTTAATAGAGTTTGTATACTATTAGGGTTAAGCTTGCTTGCTAGCGTATAAATAGGCCTTGTTCTCTCTTTTTAAGGAGAGAATAAATAATTATAACAATTTTCCAGCAAAGTTGTGCTCTTTGGTTGTGTGACTCAACCTTAGCCCTAAGTTTCCTAAGCCTTCCATCAAAACTTCAACCCTAATCCGAGCCCTAACTAAAACCTAATATTCTATTCCCTTATTGTTAGGCTAATTACCCTAAAACCCTAATTTAAAGGCATCGCAGATCTGTCCTACATATATTGGCGCCGTTTGTGGGAAAGATGAAAAAAGCAATCTGATTTGTGGAGAAGCTGCTGACAGATTGGTGTTTGTAATCAGTTTATTCAAATTGTTATCTGTGATGGTGACTAATGCTAAATTAAATAGAGATATGGGGGAACTCCGCTAGGACCATGAACGTACCAAGAATGCTGTGCAGAATACATTTGAGCTCCTTACTATTTACAATAGACTGTTGAAGCACTAGCAGCTTGTATGGCACTAATCGAAGCATGTCTAATTCAGGCCCTCCCAAGGTGTTCATGTCTAGCCTGTTGCTCAACTACTCGGAGAATTCATTGAGCCATGTGATTATGTTGGAGATATCACTAGGAAGGTGAAAATAGAAGTGGCGGATCTTGAATCTAAAGTAGATCCGACTTTGTGTCTTGACTAGTTGAACTCCCTTGAAGACTATTTCCATTGTTATGATATGTCTGGATGCAAGAAGAGTTCAATTTGCCAAGATGAAGCTAATTGGATTGGCAAAAATCTGATGGTATGGTGTGGAGAGTGAAATAATACGGTAAGGATAGCCCCCAATTCACACTTGAGAAAAGATGAAGGCCAAGTCCAAAGAAAAGTACCTACCACTTAATTATCTTGAGAAGATGTGCCAACAAATGTTTAGCTTATGATAGGGCAACATATTTGTTGCTAAATGCATAAACAAATTTGATGATTACAAGATAAGGAGTCAAGTAGCGAAAGATGCTATACAAGTAGCATCGCCATTTCTGGCTGGGTTGAGGGTTGATATCAAAAGGGAGACGCTTAAGCAGCCTATTAGCTTAGTGGAATAAGCCTTCCAAGAAGCCCTTGATGTAGAAGAATATTTGAACTTTTCCACTAGCAAGAAAATGGGTTTTCAAATTGGGGAAACTGAAGCTAGGATGAACTTTGGTGCAAATCCAAAGAAACTGATTGTCCCTGCACAATCTTTCTGTCGCCTTGACGGAACAAGACCGTTTGCCAATGCCAACAATTATAAGAAAATTTTGTTTCAAGTGTGGAGAGTTTGGATACTTTGGGTGATTGTCCAACAAAAATGAATATGCATATAGGAGTGAAACAAGAGGATGAAGAAATTTAGCAAGATGATAATTCTATTGACTATGGTGCTTATGAGGTTGATGATCTTGTCTTTAATGAGATAGATGCATCTCTCTTGGTGATAGTTTGACGTGTCCTAACTGCTCCTAAAGTAGAAAAGGAGGATTGTCGATACACCTCAATATTCCAAACCCTTGTTTGTTGTTGTGGCCACCTGTTATCATTGGTGGTGGGAGTTCCATGAATGTAGTTACTACCTCCATTATTGGCATCTCAAACTTTCAACTAAACCACACCCTCACCCCTATAAAGTGGGTTGGATTGACAAAGCCACAATTCTTGTAGCACAACAATACCTTATATCTTTTAGTTGCGGTGATCGTGTTGACTCTATGCTTTGTGATGTTATTCCTATGCAAGTTACCCACATTATTCTTGATTGTCCTTGGCAATTTGACCTAAATGTGAGTCATGTTGGTAAGACAAAAACCTATTGTTTCTCTCATCAAAAAAAGAATATTGTTCTAAAACCTATGAGTTTGGAGGATATCAAGAAGTATGAGGAGACAAGGATTCTTAGGTCGAATAAAGTTGTGGAGTTGAGAAGAATTATCTCCATTTTTATTGGCTAAAAAGCAATTTGAAACTAAGAGCAACAAAAATTACAAAAGACATGCTAATTGGAGAAAGAGCTTGCTGATGACATGGTTACGGTGCCGACTAAATCAAAAAGGTATCTAGGAGGCGTTCACAAGAAGCTTCATTCAAATTATCATGCTTTAAACTCATTGGGGTTGAGTTTTTCCCAACCAAGGAGAAATTATGGAAAATGGCGGCAACAAAAATTATTTTAGCTTAAGTTATTTATGTTTTAAAATCATGGGTATTTTTGTAATTTCAAGGTTCATTGGGAATTCAAATTTTCTATGATTTAGGATTTTAATTTTTGTCTTTTAATTATTTAAGAGTCTAGGCTAGAAAAGTATTGTGTGTTTTAATTTTATTGGTAGGATTAGATAATTAAGATTCTTAATAAGATTAGTAAACTAGAGTTTTAATAGAGTTTGTTTCCTTTTAGGATTAGGCTCACTTGCCTATAAATAAGCCTTGTACCCTCTTTTTAAGAAGAGAATAAATAATTATAAAAATTTTCCAGTAAAGTTTTGCTCTTTGGTTGTGTGATTCAACCTTTTTAGGTGTGACTCCTAAGAAACCCTAGGTGAGACTAATTATCCATAAATTTCCTAAGGTTTCCATCAAAGCTTCAACCCTAATCCGAGACCTAACTAAAACCCAATATTCTATTCCTTTATTGTCAAGCTAAAATTTGCCCTAAAACCCTAATTTAAAGATATCTCAGATCTGGCCTACATCATAAATGTTGCTAAATGTGCAAATTGGTACTTGAAGGAAAAAATGTAGAATTTGCACCCTAAACTTTCAATTCATATACCATGTTAACCAAAACCAAACACACTAATCTAGCTAGCCTATATTTGTTGTGTTCTACCTATATGATCATGTCATTTGCATACAAAATGAAACCTTTAACATCCTTTCAATGCCAAATAGAAACAAGTTATTTTTTTCACCTCGGCATACAAAACTCCATCCAAAATTGGCCAATTTGTGGATGCCACATGGAATTTTCACAAATATTTACCATTTTTATTTAACATGTGATGTAGACATGGCATGATTATATTTGATTAAATGTACGTGGGTGATTGCGTACGGTGTTAAGAGTATAGATTTATATGGTGCACAACTTGAAAGTCCAAGGTGTAAATTGTACACTTCATTATAGTTTGGGCACCAAATGTGTAATTAACTCATTCAATTTCTTCTTTGAGCTGATTCCTTGACTCTAGTTGATCTTCATTTTATAGGGGACATATTTTTTGTACTTGTATATAAGGGGAAATGTTTAGCAAAAAACTTAAAAGTCCATGAGCAGTCTTATTGCTTGTTTGAAATGGTTGAATTGCTCTACTCCCTTTACTTTTATTTGTAAACTTAACCTTTGTACTCTACAATTTGTTTTTATTTTCCCAATTAATTGGAGTTTAATTCTATTAAACTAAATTGTTTACTTTACTGACATCTCTTATTTATTTTGTCAAATAATTATTGATGTGTCAAAATTATAGTTGTCTTAGCAATAGCATTAATCTTTTAAGAATAGAATAAAAGTTACAATTGTGATCTCGTCTTTTAGTTTTCCTCATTTTTTTCCCTTAGATCTAATGCCAAATCAATTTTGTTTACCTATATGCATAGTATACTTACACATCAATGTAGTGCCAATCTTTCTCGGAGGTTTCTTTCTATTTGTTAAACTACTTAATCAAACAAAATACAATCCCCTACCAACTATAGAACTAACTTTCTCTTTAAAAGCCAAATCTTTTGTCAAATTTTGCTGATAAGTAGCCAACTTAAATCCAATTGACAATAGGTGAAGCCTTCCTGTTTGTTTAAGTTCATAGTAAATCCTAAATTTGGTTAATGTGGTTTTATAAAGTCACAATCAACCTATCACGTGACATGCACTTCACATATAGAGATATGATTCAATAGCCCAACATAGGGGAACCAACAAACAAGGATTTAGGGCAACTAAGATAAAAAGAAATTTTTTTAATGTGTCTCCAATTTAAAACTAGTTGCTAATATTGTTATAGAGCTCTCTCATACATGAAGGTTATTGGTTACTTTGAATGTAATCAATATGGGGGATATTTTTATAACTGTTTAATCAAATTTACATATTATGATCCTTTTTTGTGTTTTTAGTTACAAATTTCTGTATTCATCTTTACATCTTTACTCTTGATATTAGTTTTCTTGTTTGTTCTTGATGGTATCTATAAATGGTGGTTCTGCAATTTCTGTCAAATATTGTCAGTAGATAAAAGACCCTTTTTATGGATTGTATGCGTTCTGTAAGTTTTGTTGTATAGTATGTGTACATGGTTATTGAATCTCTTCATTCTTTGACTTAAGGGCTAGGCTCTGCCAAAATTGAGCATCTCAATTTTAATTAGTTGATCAGTTGTTTATCACTAAACATCATTTCACAGTGTTGACATTTGAACTTTCGTTTTTCTTTTTCCTTATTCTGCCTTGGTTCTACAAATAATTACTGGGTATAATTTCTAGAGATGGCAAATATGAACCTGAACCTGAAAATCCGCTCAAAGAAACCAAAGCTTGAACCCGTCCAAACCTTGATTTGACAAAAAAAAAAAATTCAAAGATTTGAACCTGGGAAAACCTGAACCCAAAATGGCATGGACATGAAAAGCCCCAACATGAAATGATCCGAACTCAAAAAAAATCCAAACTCGAACTTGGCCCAAACTCAAAAAGCATGGTGAAAAGGTTATATCTTACATAAAATCTAATAAATAACCTGATTAATCCCAGTTTGAACTTGGACCAAATCTGAAAAGACCTGAATTTAGATTTGCTCAAACCTGAAATGATCAGATAGTCCAAACCCCAAATGCATTGAACCCATTCATTTGCCGCCTCTAATAATTTCCTTAAGAGAGTCCTGGATCAGCTTCTGGATAACAAAACATAAAGAGTAAAAAGAAGACAAGAAAAAGAAAAGAAATGGATAATGGTTTTATTGGTTTTTTAATTTAATGTTTTGCAATATTATTGCCATGTCAGCACAAATTTTTTATCATCAACACCTTAATTAAATAAAACGCATTTGCAGAATCAGTGGTTTTACATTGACACTGCCAGTAATTTCATTCAACTCCAACTAAATGTGAGACTAAATTTTTACATTTGAAAATACATGGATTGCTTATAACATATTTTTTGAGCTAGTGCAATTGCTTATTCTGGACTTTAACCAATAGGATTATCTGCTCTGAAAAACATTGTAATTAATTTTTGTTAGATGTACATGATTAGTTACATTTCCTGTTACCTTAATTTAATGGATGGTAGGTTATCCAGTACTGGTAATTGACATTTAAACTATGGTCACATCCGATTTTCCCTCTCATTTACAGATATCTCAGTGGAGAAATCAATGGATAAATTTCATGTTCCCAAGGGAGACATGTGGGCTGTTCATAAGTTTGGTGGCACTTGTGTTGGGACTGCCCAAAGGATCAAGAATGTCGCAGATATCATCATCAGTGATGATTCAGAAAGAAAGTTGGTAGTAGTGTCAGCGATGTCTAAGGTGACAGATATGATGTATGACCTTGTCAACAAGGCACAATCTCGAGATGATTCCTACATCTCTGCATTAGATGCTGTCTTAGAAAAACATCAATCAACAGCATTTGATTTGCTTGATGGAGATGATCTTGCTTCTTTCTTATCTCAATTGCATAACGACGTTAGTAACCTCAAAGCGATGCTTCGTGCCATATACATAGGTAATAAAACTCTCTCTCTCTTCCTCCTCTGTTTCCCTATTCACTTCACTTACAGAACAAGATGTGTTGGGTGTATGAGTGCATGTTTATATGTATGCTTACACGATTTTGTGTAGGTAAGGACAGAGTTGTTAATGGGCATACAAATATATAATTCTTTTTTATAGTATGGTAAATATGTGTATTTGTTGACACTCCCCAAACCCTGTAAGTGGGAGCCTTGTGCACTAGGTTTCCTTTTCCTTATTTTATTTTATTTTTTAATATGTGTTTTTATATACTGTGATAAATATATGTATCTTGGAAGGAATCTAACAAAGTATATCTCATCAGAAAAAAAAAATGGTTAAAGTCATTGTTACTTGTTTGTGCCTTTGTTCATAGGAGTTAAAAAGCCACTAGTGGTGTTGGTGGCTGCTCAATCTATCTACGAATCAGTAGCTCTAGTTTGTAATTTTACCAAGTGCATTTGCAATATTGTTGTCTCGTCTGTTTTTTTTTCTTCTCTGTTCATCTTAACCAGGGATGTATTAGTTTACCAGCGTCTGATCTAAATGTTAATCTGTGCTTCATGCGTCTTTCAATTGCATTCTAAATTTTATATGTAGAACTCCTTTTCTTTGTTATTTGTTTTTATCAATTCTTTTTTGTATTTGCCTCAATTAATTAAGTTATTGGTGAGTTTGGTAAAGAATAGGAAATGATATATACTTATGCTTAAAACATTTTTAAACCATAGAATCACAACATCCCTTGTATAGGTTAACATATAATTGACCTTGATAATATGTCTTACCTTAAACATCACTCTTTTGAAGTTCATGATGCAAGAGATCCATGTTTCTTTAAGAAGGTTAACCTTGTTTTTCTGTCTAATCTCTGCTTCATTCCATAAATATGTGATTCCAAACTGTTAGTAATTTCTGGATGTGTTTCCTTGTATTCTGAGATTCTTTGGAGAGCATGTTGTGAAAATGGGTGGTAGAATTGGGTTCTAGTTGGTTTAATTATGACAGCTTTCAACCCAGTCCAATAACAAAAAGGAAAAGAATAAAAACATCTTCATATGTATTTCAATTCTGTGGCTGATGTTCTTCTATGCTTAAATCATTGTATTGGAGCAACTTTGATTACTTGAACCTTAATGCTAACATTTTAATTTTCTCCCTCTACAAGTGTTTTATTTATTTAGCACTTATATGTTTCTGCAAATAATTATATGAAATTCATTTATGTATTTGATTGGCAATGACTTTTGTCACTGAGAGTTTCTCAGTATTGACTTTTCATTTTGCATTAATTGTTTCAACTTCAGTTTCTATCCAGACAGTAAGATTTGGCTCTTACGTTGGCAACTGAACTCAAATAAGTCTCATCAGTTGTCACCAATTCCAGGGAGGAGGATGAAAGAGAGATATATTGCCTTACATTGTTGTGATGCTCTTATTAAGTTGTCTTTCTTTTTGCTAGCTAAATTCCAGGGGCTTAATTAGTCAAAGAATACCATGTTATTGTGTTAAGGTCACTTCAAGTCTTGAGTTCTAGATTATAATTTTTTAATCACTTTTATTTAAGTTTTCCATTACAAATGTTTGACCCCTTGACAGACTTCTTGTATTTTGTTTGTTTCTACTGTTATTGTATGATTAATACATCTTCTGAAGAAGTATTTCTTGTTATCTAAAACTTACATCCTTAACTTTTCCTACAGCTGGTCATGTGACAGAATCTTTCTCAGATTTTGTTGTTGGACATGGGGAGTTATGGTCTGCTCAGATTTTATCATATGTTGTTAGAAAGGTGTGTGGTTTTTTTATTTTTTATTTTAATTGTAACATTTGGTACCTTTTCTGATGTATTATAAAATGGTTTTTGGTACAGAATGGGCTAGATTGTAAATGGATGGATACGAGGGAGGTCCTTGTTGTAAATCCCACTAGCTCTAATCAGGTTGATCCTGATTTCTTGGAATCTGAAAGAAGACTCGAAAAATGGTTCTCTCAGAATCCATCCAAGATGATAATTGCAACTGGTTTCATTGCCAGTACACCTAAGAATATTCCTACCACTTTGAAGAGGGATGGAAGTGACTTCTCTGCAGCTATAATGGGTGCTCTGCTTAGGGCTCGCCAAGTCACAATATGGACAGATGTTGATGGTGTGTATAGTGCAGACCCTAGAAAAGGTAGGCTCTTGACCCTACATGTAGATGCAATGCATTCATAGTCTCAATCACATTAATATTTTGGCATTGTCTATGGAAAATGGTTTAGATCGTATTAGTTTTAAACTAGTTTGTTGTCCTTTACATTATTGTTTTCTTTGTTTTTTCCTCTCACAAGATACTCTTAACGTATACTCCATAATAAAGGTGCTTGTGGTACCCAGCATTGTTGTGCCATGCAACCAGTTTTCTTTGTCTTGTAATTTTGTTTTGACTCTTTTTATTTCTATGAAAATATAAAAACCGCTCAATACTCGATAATTCTGAAATTCCCATACCCAGCTTGGATTCTCCTCATACATCCTCATCAGTTCTTGTATCTCCCTGCTTATTCACTTGCCACAAGCAACGATACTTTATGTACTTCTTTTCTCTTTAATAAATTTCAAAGCTCGAAGCACTGCCTCTATTGCCTTATCTACTAAAGCCCCTAAACATTTTGGATCCTGTCCCAAGACAAACTACTTCCTTTGGCTGTTCCTTAAAATTCAAGAAATCCTTATCGTAAGTGTTAAAATTTTTGAAACCCAAACTCAAATCCTTAATCTACAGCCATCAAAAATTGTGAAGATGTTTAAAATTTCCTCAAAATATCTGTAATTATTCCCCAAAGCCATTGCATTTTCTTTTTAAATAATATAGGTTACATTCATTACCAACTAAAAAGCTCATCTTCAATTGCATTTGGAACCATTAAGTTCTGCATTCTGCAACCCTGATAATGTGGTTGAAAACTATGCATTTAATTATGCGAGGAGTAAAGAGGAGACAAAATTCTGTACCAAAAAAAAGGGTAATAAAATTTAAATTCCAACAGAAAGCAAACTATGACAGTTGCAAACAGTAATAGAGCAAAAAAGGCTTTATAATTAACAAGAAAAATATTAAAGGAAGAATAGAGTGGCCAAACAGATCTGAACTGTGATGTAAAAAAAAATTGTAAGAAGTGGAGATAGATTGAGGGTGAAATCAACTAAGGGGAGAGAAAAAGTTTATAGAGGAATAGGGGAAGAAAAGGAAAACGTAAAAGAACTACATGAAGGGACAGAAAAAGAAGAATGGTGGGGAAAGGGAGGGGCTTATAGTTCAGGGAGTGAAGGAATTGAGAGGAGGATGCAAGGAGGAAGGGTGGGCTGGAGAAGAAAATGAGGGAGGAGCAATAGAGAGAAAGAAAGCCTGGATTGCTTGGAGACTAGAATAGTTAAAGTGAGTGAACAAAGAAATAAAATGAAAAAGGGGACCTAGGAAATCAAATGGGTAGTGAGCAATGCCAATGTTGAGGGAAAATTATTTTGGAGCATGTGAATTTCCCTACAAGAAAATGAAGAAAAGAACGAGGAATAAAACGAGAATGAGTAGAAAGATGAAAATGGGGATCATAAGAAAAAGAGAAAATGAAATAAAATTGGACAATAGGGAAGAAAATGGTGGGAAGGGAGGGGCTCGTTGTTGGGGGGATGAAGGAATTGAGAGATGGATGCAAAGAGGAAGGGTTGGCAGGAGTGTTTGGAGGCTAGAAAGGTTAAAGTGAGTGAATAGTAAAATAAAATGAGAAAGGGGATAACAGGAAATCAAATGCATAGTGTGTGCAATACCCATGTTCAAGGAAAATTAATTGGACCATGTAAATTGCTCTATGAAAAAAAATGAAGAAAAGAACAAGGAACAATGAGAGTGAGTAAAAAGGAGAAAATAGGGATCATAAGAAAAAGAGAAAATGAAATATAATTGGACAATGGGAAAACTGGCTACTAAAGAACCAAAATGAAAAAAGAAAAAGAATTGAAAGAACTGTGCCTTAAACAATAAGGTATACTAGTACTTATTTGATATTGGCTAATGAGACATGAATGGATTTTGCTTTTCAAAGGATAAATGAATTCTTTAAAGGGAGGGATATATATTTTTTGAATTAATTGTTGAAAGAAAAGGATATTAATTTCATTTTTGATTTCTTTTCTCATCTAATTTTGATTTAAAATTTGATGTAAGATGCAAGCACGTGTATTTTCTTTCATATAAAATTTAATAAAGCATTGATTTAAACTTGATGAAAGAGGCTAGCATGTGCTCCTTACCCTAGTGTTACAATTAATTTTCCCTTTAAGGACAATATAAATGTGAGATTTGACTGTAATTGCTAAGAATTAACTTTTTCCTGCAGTTAGTGAAGCTGTGATATTAAGGACATTGTCTTATCAAGAGGCATGGGAAATGGTAGGCTTACAAGCTCTTTTATAGCTGTCAAATTTGCTTAACCTTCTAGATAGAATTTTCTAAGATAAATTAATCTACCATGTAGTCATATTTTGGCGCAAATGTTTTGCATCCTCGCACTATCTTACCTGTGATGCGATATGATATTCCAATTGTAATAAGGAATATCTTCAATCTCTCTGCACCTGGAACAATGATCTGCTGTGCTGCAACTGAAGATGAAGATGGTCAGAGGCTAGAATCTCCAGTCAAGGGGTTTGCAACAATAGATAATTTGGCACTAGTAAATGTTGAGGGGTATGTTTTCTTGTATGATTTCTGCTGCATGTGTTTGGTTATGTTCTGTATTTTTTCATCTCCATCATATTTGTTCTTACCTTTTCATTTTCTT
Organism: Heritiera littoralis; assembly: GCA_031772115.1. Lineage (NCBI taxonomy): Eukaryota > Viridiplantae > Streptophyta > Magnoliopsida > Malvales > Malvaceae > Heritiera > Heritiera littoralis. The sequence goes on along the minus strand of JAPDPK010000060.1, from coordinate 1,949,232 downwards.
CTGGTAGAACTGGAATGGCTGGTGTTCCTGGTACAGCTAGTGCCATTTTTGGTGCTGTGAAGGACGTAGGAGCTAACGTCATTATGATATCCCAGGTGCCTATTTTCTCTTTTTTCAGTTATTGCTGTTGTATGTTACGCATGGAATGCTTATTTCTCAATTTTGGTGTAGGCTAGTAGTGAGCATTCTGTCTGTTTTGCTGTGCCTGAGAAGGAGGTAAAAGCAGTTGCTGAGGCTTTGCAGTCTAGATTCCGTCAAGCTTTGGATGCTGGACGTCTTTCTCAGGTGCTATTGTTGATTTAAATATATGTATATGGACTTGGCTTTCTCACAAACATAACTGATGTAGAAAAAGTAGAAAAATGAGATAGTATATAGAAATCTAGAGGGAAAATCAGAAATGGACAAAAGTAATTAGGTAGAAACAAAGCAGATCGGGATAGAAACAGAAGAACTAGGGGAGAAAACCAGCAAGAATTAATGGAGAGAAAATCGCAATAATCAGTGTCACAATATCTCAAATATTCCTCGCCCGAGACCTATTTGAAACTAAAATAACATGGGTATTTATAACAAAAGCCTAATTAAATGCAAAAACAAATATAACTCTAAAACCTTAATACCTGGAAAAGAAGTAAAATACTAATTAATATATATTAACCTAAATGTTTGATATTATCCTAAATCTAACATACAATGAAAGTTGTATACAGACACATGGTGTCGACACCTGTCTCTTTGGACAGGCATGATAGTATTCCAATATTTTGAGGGCATTAAGGGAATATTGCAATAAGATATTGGAGGAGAATTAAAGCTCTAGGGCTTTTGACAATAAAAACTAGTTTGTTGGGCCAAGATATTTTGGATCCTTTTTGTAGGGATAAATTAGTTTTTATTTTTTATTTTTTGTATGGGTTTTAATTCATGTATTTTTCTTTTTTGGCTTTTATACTTAAATATTTTTATCAGAATTTTTTATGAAAACAGAAATGCTATCAAGCATACATGTTATTTTTATTCATTTATATCTTTAAAATAGGTAATTTTGAAATTTTGGAAACAGCATTCAGTATTATCATTCTACTTTATTCTAATCACTTTTTTTTCTTAATAAGATTTTTTGTTCTTAAACAAAAATCAACATCCCAGATAAAAAAACTTTAATACTTATTTTCATCTCAGTTATCAATATATTTTCCTACATCTTAAGCATTTTTATCAAATGCTATATAAATTTATAATTATTCATTTGTCACATTTAACCTGAAGCAGACCGAGGGGCATAATACTTGTATCTGTTATAGCTTCAATTAAACTATAAAATATACAATACAGTATTCTATAGTTTAATCTCTTAACTAGCATATCTCCATCCTCCATCTATAACAGGCCATTGTACTATGATTATACTGTGAATGCCTTTGGATTTATTTGAGCTCCCGTAATTTTATCGAAGGGCTGCATTGACTTTTTTAATGATTCAAGAAAACTGTGAGTTCCTAGCTTTATTGGGCCTTTGTTCCGTTGCATCAATAGAGATAAAATAGAGAATGACAATTCATTTAAGTACATTCTCTTAAGCTTGAAAACTGTCTCATAAAGTAAGCTTTCTATTATTACTGAAATACTTCATCATCAAAAAAATAAGTAAAATTTGGAAAGGTCTCGCAAATAAGGGAAACCTTAAACTTCCATATTTCTTTCCTATTTTTCAAGTGCATGCTGATGCCTGTCCCGAGTCTCTCACAATTATTTCAAAATCAGCTTAAAGTTTTCCTAAAACTAGTATTGTTGTGCAAACCATCAATTTTAGGTCTCTGATTATTAATGTGATTTGCCTTTTGGCTTTCATCTATGGACAGCAGTTGGTCTAATTACTAGAGAAGCTGTGATAAGTCAATTGGCTAAAAAATCGGTTGGGTTTATCTAGGTCTTGGAACTCTGGTTTTATACTTTAGATAATGGAAATTAAAATCTGTTGTGGTTCAAAACTACATTTATAGGATGAATTTGAAACCATGCGTAACAAAAAGTTTATATGACATCTTGCTAATATTTCTAATATAAACCATCTTGCTGTTTGGGGCTATGGGTGTCCTCTAGCATGCTGGTTGCAGCATCAGGTTTGACTATACAATAAAACAGATTGTTATTCTGGTGTTATACCAACAGTTTTAACAATAAGTTAAGAGTATTTTAGCACTTTTCACTTACCCCTTGTTCTTTTCAAGTATTTAATTGCCTATGGATTAGTTCACAGTGCATGCACATATAAAAATGCTATCTGTGTTATCTATGTTGTCATCGTGGGTTAAATTTTGCTTAGTGGCTTTTTTCATCTTAAAATCTGTAATTTAGTTACTTTTTTTCATTGGAAGGTGGGTTGATGGTGGTTGTGTGTGTGTGTGTGTGTGTGTCTGTGTGGGTATAGTGGTCAATATATCTTCAATTTACATATATGCTTACGCTGGCATGGTCCTATTTGTCTACTTAATTTTCTCAAATAAGCAGTCCTTCACAGGTGGCAGTTTTTCCGAACTGTAGCATATTAGCAGCAGTTGGCCAGAAAATGGCTAGCACTCCTGGAGTCAGTGCCACTCTTTTCAATGCTCTGGCGAAGGTAGAAGTTCCATATATATCCTTTCATACAAATCTTTTGCTTCTTGCTATTTTGTAAATTATTCACGTTAGAACTTACTGTGTTCTTTTATTCTTTTTTCCCATCTCAAATCACAATGCAGGCTAATATTAATGTTCGTGCTATAGCTCAAGGTTGTTCTGAGTACAACATTACGGTAGTTATCAAGCGTGAAGACTGTATAAGGGCTTTAAGAGCTGTGCATTCAAGGTTTTATCTTTCAAGGACAACAATAGCAATGGGGATTATTGGACCTGGATTGATTGGTGGGACATTACTTGACCAATTGAGGGATCAGGTGTGGTGCAGAAGTAGTATTATCCACTTATTTTCTTTTTTCTGTTGCCAAAAAATGATTTTATTCGTAACGGCTATAATTTTGTTACTTGTTTCTTTTCTTCTATAAACACATTGCACTGAAATGTGCAAGTCATTTAGTGTACTTGATAGCTATATTATTTGACATTTTTTCATAGGGATTAGTCTTTTTGTATTAACCCTTGTGACTATTTTTATGATTGATCAATCATTTTGAAAATTACGGATGTAAGTGTGCTGAGTCACAAGTTGCTCAGTTGACTTACTGGTTGCTAGTACTTGACTTGGGTGCTATTGGGTTTGAGTTACGAGAGTACCTTGTTCAGAGCTAAGCTCAAGTATGAGAATGAAATGCAATAGAGTCAAGCACAAGTATAAGAAATGAAATGCAATCAAACTATAGTTGAGTCAAGTTCAAGTAATTCGCCGGGCCGATTGGCTTGATTAGACCCTAGTGAAAGTATCATATTGGTTTGCAGTTTGTCTACTTTCATAAACATTATGTCAAAGTTGGCATTCCTCTTGAACAGCACAATTCAGTTGTTGTGACCTAGGTAGCTCTGGTGGAAGCAGTATTATTAGGGCTGAAATATTACTCATTTCTTATCTTACTGAACCTGAATGAATGATTGAATTTTCTTTGGCAGGCAGCAGTTCTTAAGGAAGAATTTAACATTGATTTGCGTGTTATGGGGATTACTGGTTCAAGGACAATGCTTTTAAGTGAAGTGTAAGTCTTCAGCATTCATAGAAATAGTGCTACAGGCTAGATGTCATGTTTTTAAAAAGTTATTTAGGAAGACACACAAGCTTTTTCACTCTTGTTGCAAAAAGAAAATTTTAAAAATATTTAGTGTATGTTTTAACCATTGCATGAAAGCTTATGGATAATATGTCATTTTGTTCTTAGAGTCTATGAAATAAATTAACGCCACTAAATTTTCTGGAATCATTTCAATTCCTTAGATTTAAAGCATATCAAATTATTGATGAAACGAACTCTCTCTCTCTCTCTCTCTCTCTCTCTATATATATATATATATATATTATGGTTTTCATTTATTCCATTCTTTGCTGTGATTTGGATGTTACATTGAAACAGAGATCATTTCTTTGGATATGATGCTAAATTTTTTAAAGATCCCATCTATTGTTAGGCTTATTAATTTGCATGGTGATTACCACCGTTGACCTATGGCTGCTGGTTTAGCTTTTGAAGGATTTAATTAAATTAGTCCTTTGAAATATTTCTTCTCTCTGTGTATGAAGAGAGTTCTTGCAAGTTTAGAGGAAACTAACCATTTAGTTTGACTGTTTAAAGTTTCTATTGCTTTAATGCAACCTTTAAGGTGATTTATTTCTTGTTTCTTGCCGTGTGTATTTTATTAGTTTAATTAATACTATTCAGTTTTCATTCTTCTTGGCCTTCCCTCTTTCTTTTAAATCTTTTTTTATCTAATTCCTTCATTTGTATCAAAAACCATATTATACCTTCTTTTACATGTAATTGTCTACAAAATTAAAATGTATCATATCATAGTTTCATGGCCCTTGTTTTTAGTTTTTTTTTTTCGTGTTTTCTCATTTGTACTTTATTCCCTTTTCACATGATAAATCTCCCCTATTATTGTTATTGTAATTTAGATGTCCTTCCACTGTGTTCCCACCATGTAATGTACTCACTGTTTTCTCTATCAATATGATTGTTTGCACTTGTTGATGAACTGTTGTCATAATTACAAGTTTTTGTCTTTTCCGTATCCTGCCTTTGATTTCATTTTCTCCATTTCTGAATTATGTCCATACCATCATGTGATTGATGCATTCATCTCTTGTTATAGAGGAATTGACTTGTCAAGATGGAGAGAACTTCTGAAGGAGAAAGGACAAGTTGCTGATTTAGAAAAATTTACCCAACATGTGCATGGAAATCATTTTATTCCAAATACTGTTTTGGTAGATTGTACGGCAGACTCTAATGTCGCAAGCTGTTATCATGACTGGTTGCGTAAAGGAACTCATGTGATCACTCCAAACAAAAAGGCCAATTCGGGACCACTTGATAAGGTAAGATTGATTCTGGTATGGAATTTACCTGAGTTTGATTTGGTTATTTTTTAGTCGAACTTGAGCTTGACAATCATGAGGGAAAAGACATGAAATCCACCAAATTGCCAATTGAAAATATATAGCGACTCAGGCCCAGTATTTGGATAGTTATGAGCATGTTTGATTTTCCCTATATTTTGTTTGTTTTTATCCTATTTAAGGGGCACTCTCCCTTTTGGATGCAGAGTGTTAATTCTTCACATAAGTAGTAGAGGAAAGCAGAGCTATATATAAAAAAAAATGCTCCTATCATTGAAGACATCTGTTACACTGATAATGGGATTATTAATGGCCTGGTTTGTATGTTAAAGGAAATTGACTATCAACAAAAACTTTTTTGGATTCTGTAATTAAAGCATGGTATATAAAATCATTGATATATTCTAATGCTGCTTTCGTGAGATTGAGAATCTCCTGCTAATCTGTTATTGAGGAAGCGAGCAAGGTTCATATTTGGAAGTCCTCTTTACTTGAAATTTGAAAACTAGATCTCTAAAGTTAGAGACATGCTTAAATTTCAATTATTTTGGCCAATTCAATGTAGTGGAGTCTTAGTGAAAATGTTTAATTGAATAAACTTTGACATGCTTGTAGAGTTGGTTTCAGTTTGGAATAAAAAAAATTGCTGCTTTCAAGAGGCACATATAATACTCATCAAGCCAAAATTGATCTTAGTTCAACAAGTACAATTTTTTCCCTGTTTGCAAGAGAAAAGATCGTATAAATGCAAATGATGGGATAAGCTGATAGCAACGTGGATGTGGGTGAAAATGTGATGAAAGAAAGTAGCACAGGCAATGCCTGGATTTTTTCTTTTGCAATTTTTTTTTCTTTTGCAATTTAGCATCTTTGTTACTCTTCTTTGCGCTAGAGGTTCTCTGTTTTCTGCCTTCTCTTCTTGTGTACGTGTTTCTGTCACACCCCCCTCCCCCCCTTCCAAAAAAAAAGAGTTTGCGTACGCATGGCCTGTAATGACATGGTACGGTTATTTTAGTGATTTAGCAAACTTGATTGCAATTTGTTTCTGCTGAACCTTTCTTTCTGATTACAGCTCTGATTATTCCTCTGATTACATTTTGGTATACTGGAATTGTATTTCTGCTTTGTTAATATACTTCTTGTGTGTAACCCAGTACCTAAAGTTGAGAGCTCTTCAGCGACAATCCTACACACACTACTTCTATGAAGCTACTGTAGGAGCAGGTCTTCCAATCATTAGCACTTTACGAGGTCTTCTTGAAACTGGGGACAGAATTTTGCGCATTGAGGGCATTTTCAGGTGAGTTATGTTTTGAGGAGATTAAAATTTATCTTCATCACATGCAAATTTTGACATATACCCTCTGCTTTATTATTTGTTTTAGTGGCACTTTAAGTTATATTTTCAATAACTACACCGGCATTAGAGCCTTTAGTGAGGTGGTATCAGAGGCAAAAAAGGCAGGCTACACTGAACCAGATCCGAGGGATGATCTGTCTGGAACAGATGTTGCAAGAAAGGTAAGAGTGTTCTCTTTTTCTTTGTTCTTTTAGTTATATAGGTAAATTTGTTAATGTTGTACATGTATACTCCTGCATGTTGTCACTTACCAAACTGTGATGTTAGAGTTGGCAGTTGGGTGGCTTGGACTATATTTGGTCAACTTTGGATTTGGGTCATTTCAGTTTGTTCACATTGTGTTTGGGTCATTTCAAGTATCTCAGGTTTTAGTCACTTGGGTTAATTTTTTGTCTTTTAGGGTGTGTTTGATGGTGAAAAAGTGGAAGGATGGATAGTGGAAAAGTAGAAATGATTTTTACTATTTTTTGGTAAGAGAGAAAAGTGAGAGGAAAAAGAAATGGGAAGATTGTTATTTTCTATCTTTATTCACAAAAAAAAAATTGTTCTAAATTGAAAAGATTAACAAAGAGAAAATGAGAGAAATGTGAGTCAAGCACGTGCATTTACAAAATTATCCTTCATTTTTTAAATTTTACTTTGTTACTTAACTTACTAATGGTATATGAAAAAAATGTAGTTTTTAGAGAAATTCTATTCACAACCATTTTTTTCTACTCAACCGAATTTTTTTAATGTTATGACAAAAATGCTCACAAGAAATTTGCATTATTGACCTTAAAATCTAATTTCCAAAATTTTTTGTGCTTTTCCAAAACGGATTTTGGGAAGCACAAAAATTTGAGGAATTTCATTCCAAGAAAATATCCTATGTTAAGATTGTTTATTAACTATGCACTAAATCATGACTTCTCTATAAAAATAAAAAATTAATAAGCATCTTGCTTTCATTCCAACAAAATATCCTATGTTGAGATTGTTTTTTGATGTGCACTAAATCATTATTGTCGTGTAAAATTATAATTTATTTTATCATGTGGATTTGTACAGCTATGAAAGTGATTTTGAGATGATAGGCTTTGACAACTTGGTGCGCTAACAAGACACTACCATAATACTAAAAGCACTAAATCATCATTGCCTTGAAAACATCATCATCGTCATCATCATTAGAGCTTTTACCCAAGAGATTGGGGTAGGTTATATGAATTAATATCTGAACTCACATTAGATCGTCTATATGAATTCTCTTCCTCCACACAGTTTTATTTAAGACAATGTATTCATCCAACTCTAATGCCTCAATATTTTTTGCGAATTACTTCCAAGGCTTTTTCGGTCTTCTTCTAGTCTTACCCCTTCTCTCAACATTCTACTCTCCTAACTGGAGCATCTACAGATCTACGTCGTATGTGTCAAAGCCAACGTAAACGACTTTCACATATCTTGTCTTTGATAAGTACCACTCTCATCGTACGGATATCTTCATTTCTCATTTTATCTTTTCTTGTATATCTACACATCCACCGTAACATTCGCATTTCTACTACACTCTTCTTTTGTGTATGTAATCCCTTAATTGCTCAACATTCATTACCATATAGCAATATTGGTCTAATAATTGTCCTATAAAACTTGCCTTTCAACCAAATTGGAATTTCTTTATCACATGGCACACCTGTATCACTTCTCCACTTACTCCATTAAGCCTGGATCATATAGGTCACATCACCATCAATCTCTTCATCCATCTGTACTATCAACCCTAAGTATCGAAAATGATCCTGCTTAAGTAACGTCACCTCATCTGTCACTACATTATACTGTTCCACCTGCTTTGAACTGAATTTACACTTCATGTATTCAGTCTTCACTCTGCTTAGTTTGAACCCTGTTGATTCTAACGTCTGTCTCCATAATTCTAACTTTGCATTGATCTCCACTTTAGTTTTAGCACATAGGGCAATATCATCTGCAAACTTCATATACCAAGGTATCTTATCCTAGATAGATTTTGTCAGTTCATCCATAACTATCGCAAATAAGAATGGACTTAACTAACCCTTAGTGTAATCCCACTGTGATAGGAAGCTCACTTGTTTGCCTTTCACATATCCTCACGTGTCCTTGCTTCTTTATATATGTCCTTAGTTAGTTCAATATGTTTCAAAGGAACTTTTTTCTACATTAAGGACTACCATAGTACTTCTCTAGGCACTTTATCATATGTTTTCTCCAAATCTATAAAGACTATATGGAGATCTTTACCCAGTACTCGAGAGCGGTCCATAAGTTGTCTAAGCAAATGTATTGCCTCCATAGTTGATTGTCCGAGCATAAATCCAAATTGGTTCTCTAATATCTCAACATTCTTTTTTAATCTCCGTTCTATCACTCTCTCATAATTTTATCGTGTGATTTATTAGTTTTATTTCTCGATAGTTGGTGCAATTTTGAATATCTCCCTTGTTATAAAGAGGTATCCAGACACTCTTCCTCCATTCCTCAGGCATTTTGTTAGTGCGTCAAATCTTATTAAAAAGAGTTATCAATCACCTAATTCCTACATCTCCAAGACATTTTCAAACTTTAGTTGGAATGTCATCAAATCCAATAGCTTTTACGGTCTTCATCCTCTTTAGTGCTTCTTTTACCTCTATCTCTTTGATTCTATGCATAAAGCATTGATTCAAATCCTCGAGAGGCATCGAGATATCATCCAAATTTTGATTTTTTCCGTTGTTAGATAATTTGTCTAGAAAACATAATGCACATAAATATGTTTGGAAACATAATATTCATGTTTCGCAGAAATCCATTTCCGGGAAGGTTGAAAATTTTGGGACTTGAATTTTCATAAGGTCTATAAAGTCATTATATTATGGGTATTTTTGTCATAAAATAAAAAAATGGTAGTGAGTAGCAAAAATGTGGTTGTTAATTGAACTTCTCTAATTTTTATTTTCTTTCTTCCCAATTTTGAATTCTACCAAGCAATGGATGAAAAGAAACTATATTTTCTTTCAACTTTTCCATCTTTCCTACCAAGAACATCAATAAAATTAAAAAACATATTTTCCAACTTTTCACTTCTTTTCCTTCAATTTTCTATCGTTTCTTTTTTTTATCCGTCTAGGGTTTGCTTGGTACAGTGGAAAGAAAAATGAAAAGAGAAAATTAGAATGAAAGAAAAATGAAAAATGGAAAACATATTTTTTCTTTCCATTGATGTGCTTGGTAGGAAAGATGGAAAATGTGAAAGAAAATATAATTTTCTTTCCATCCATTGCTTGGTAAAAGTGAAAAATGTAAAGAAAGAAAATAAAATGTATTGTTTTACCATTATACCATTAATAAGTTACGATAACAAAATAAAAATAAAGAATAATTTTGTAAATAACATACTTGACTCACGTCTCTGTTTTTTTCTCCACTAATATTTTCAATTTGAAATGATTTAATTTGATAATAATGAAAGAAAAATAGCAGTCTTTCTTATCTTCTATCCCCACATTTTTCTTTGTTATCAAGCACTACTAAAATTCATTTTCTTTCCATTTTTCCACTCACCTCTATTTATCCTCCCACTTTTCCACTCTACCAAGGACATCCTTAAAGTCAAATCAGGTTACATTGGGTGGGTTATTCTGATTGTGTCTGAATTTATCACCCTTAAGTTATTTATGGTCACATAAATTGGTGACACATTTAATTTTTGATTTTTGACATCATAAAGATAAATTTGAAAAGAGAATCATTAAATTGTATAAAATGACTGAAAAGTGTAAATTGAAAATCATTTTCTAATTTAGAATTATTTCTATTTTCCCTCAATTAATCATTTATGTCTTTTGATTGATTGATATTTAATATTCATCTTTATTGCACTAATTATTACTTTTAGTTTACCATTCATTAGCTAGATTCACCATGAATTAGGGTTAGGGATTAAAAGTCCAACCGTAAATATGGAAGCTAGAAATTGGTGTTAGTTAATTTATTTAATGTTAGAATTCTCTTGAGAGTTAAAAAATATAAGTGTTGTTTTTGTAAATAAATTACAATTAAAAATTTTGTAAACAAAAAGTTACACGATTATTGTAATACAAGAGTTACAAAAGTAATTTTATTATATTTTAATTTTGTAAAATTATTAACAATAGACTAACAGTTAGTGTTATATTTATTCATTTTTATCAAATTAATATTCAAAAGAGAAAATTCAAATTGCATTTTATTTGAGTTTGGGTTGAATGGTTTTGGATTATTGACTTTTTTGTTCAAATTGGGTTGGATCAGGTTTGGGTTTGGGGTGGTTGGATAGGTCTTTTTGTTTTAGGTCTGTTTTGCCATTTCTGAGGTAGTTGCCCAGCAAAGCATCTTTCTAATTGGCACTAGCAGAAAGAAATTATGTATAAGTGGACTTCCTCAAGCATAGAGAATTTAGCTTGTCTCAAAATTTCTGCTTTAATTCAATGCAGGTATTCATTGAAATTTCATAATGAGCTTTAGCATATTACAACAGGAATTAGGTGTAATGATACCCACTGCTAGGAATAGGCATGATGGCTTGAACTGTCTTTTCTTTCATATTATAGTTGCTCCAGTTTTATGATCACTGCACTTGGATGAGAGTGGGCTCATGGATCAATTTTTCATTTGTAGGTGATAATTCTTGCCAGAGAATCTGGCTTGAAATTGGAACTTTCAGATATACCTGTTCGAAGTCTGGTTCCAGAACCACTAAGAGTAAGGGTTAATTTTCCTCTCTTATAGAATTACTACAATCAAGATGGAAATCTTTAATGTTATATTTTTTGTGGCCAAAAAAAAATGTGATACTTTTATTTGTATTTGCAGGCTACTACATCTGCCGAAGATTTTATGAAGCAATTGCCTCAGTACGACCAAGACTTGGCTAGGGAGAGACAGGATGCTGAGGAATCAGGGGAAGTGAGTATTCAGTTTTGTTTTCTTTTTCCCTATTTCTACTTGTAGAATAACATCTCAACAATCTTTTCAACTATGCTCCTAAGCTAGGATAACCTCTCTTTTAAAATGCATTAACAAGGCGTGCTTTGACATGTGCCTTAAGGCAAGGTGACAAGGAATTTTCCTTTTAAAAAAGGTGCCTTGAGACTTTTATGTTTCAATGATCATTAATTTTTTTAATTTAAAGAAATTGGGTCTATTTCTCGACTAATCCCCACAGGCATAGCAACCTGTTTTTAATCTCTTCATTCGCACTAGAATGACTAATGAGTTATATCTTTTATGCAAAAACAAGTACTTTAATGTTTCATGATTATTATTGTTTTCAGAAAATGTTTTGAATTTGCTACAAGGTAGACTTTCACAACTTTTGTATTGTTCATGTAGATTATTTTTATTATTATTGCTAATTTTAGACTTCGTAAATGCTTTTGACTTTAACTTTTGCCCCTAAGTTTTTAGCCGTAGGTGATAAATGTACAAAACGGTGAAAGAAGGTTTGAGCAAAAAAGATGAAACAATTAGGTTTTAATAGATGTTAAACGACTATCAAATCCCCCTATTCTTAAATGTAAATGAGATGGATGTATCCATTACAGAACCTTTCCAAGGTTATTGTAGGAGGAAATTTGATTTTTCCCTCCAACTGATTAACTCTATTAGGATTCTGCTATAAAATTGATCATGGCAATTATTTCAGTAATACTCTTACGCTTTTTCTAGTGTATGTTTGTGGGCAGTGTATGAGTTGGTAGAATGTTTCTCCTTAGGTGATGTCTAAATGCTTTCTGAATAATTTGTTTGGCAGGTCCTGAGATATGTTGGCGTGGTGGATGCTGTTAATCAAGAGGGACGTGTGGAGCTGCGAAGATACAGGAAGGATCACCCATTTGTGCAGCTCTCCGGTTCTGATAACATCATTGCTTTCACAACTACTAGGTACAAGGAGCAGCCACTGATAGTCCGTGGTCCAGGAGCTGGTGCCCAAGTAACAGCTGGTGGAATATTCAGTGACATTTTGCGGCTTGCTTCCTATCTTGGTGCCCCATCTTAGGGATGTTTATACCTCCAGCAGTGCTCCATTTTAAGGCAGGCAGGCTGCCTTCCAGAACTCAGTTGTCGTGTTGGTTTATTAGCTGGGTGGGTTAAGTTGCGTCGGTTGTTTAAGAATGTAGGTTATGTAACATGTCTTGAAAAGGTTAAGGTTTTTCTTTCAGGTTTTTGGCAGTTGAACTGAAATAGTGATAGATTAGTGTCGCTATGATGTTTTTCTTGTATCAAGGCACTATGTTAGGTTAATAATGAAAGTAGGCCCTTGAATTGTGGAAATGCAATTCTATTAGAGTGACGTATGGCAGGCAGCTTAGCTATATATGACTGAGGCTCCTACTTTTCTACTTTTCCCCTTTTTTCCTTCCAATAATTGTTGGCAACAACAATTTAATGGGGATGAATGTCGTTTTGAAAGAGTTATTGACTGCTCATGTTCTGTATGATAGAAAAGTAATTCGTGCCAACCTGGATCAATTAAAAAAAAACTAATGGATGAAACTATTAAAACCCTTTAGTGTAACCCTAAAACGTTACTAATCTTAACCCTAAATCTAATTACTTGATCTAAATGAGTCTTGAACATATGACATGATTAACTACTAACTTCTAATATGAGGAATGCAGGAAAACAAGTTGTATTTTTGGATTTTCAGAGGTTGAATTAATGTAAGCTAATTATGATGAACTAACCCTACATCTAAATGAATTCTAAATGTACTTTTAAACCCTAAACTGATGCAATTTAATGGCCTAAAACATAACCTAAAACAGCATCTAACTAACTAAGCAAAACCATGACATATAATGCAACTTATACTTGGCTAATGCATGGAAATGCCAAGGGAGATGACATGGAACCTTTACCAACTTTTACCTAACTATTATCCTAACCCTATACTATAAGACATTTAAACACCTCAAAACAGTATCTAAATGCATGGAAACAGTGTTGAAATAAAACTTGGACAGAATTGGATTTTGATCAAGTGATGGATAGATGTATATGCTTCATATGAACCAACACATCATGTACGTGCTATATCTATAAAACTCGTTGTATTTCACAAAGGTTTTTCTTACAAAAGTAGTTGATTTTTCTTATTCTTATGCTTCTTTTAGCACGAAGGAGTTGCATTACATATGCATGGAAAAGTTATCAAATAATGCCTAAGGTACATCAAATAGTAGCTAAAGGGTACAATGATAGATTTATCACATGGTGCATGGATTTAAAAGTTCACGGGAAGGAAAAACTAAAGCTAAAGGTAACAAAGTAGAAGTACAATATTGCTTGACGTGATATTTTGTTTTGGAGTTGACTAAAGGACAAAACATAATCTTCAAGAAGAAATATTATGAATTTGAAACTTGCACACTTGCACGCGTAATTATAATTATACATGCATTGGACTGAGACAAGAAAAACATAATTAATTCATTATTAAACTGGTATATAATAGTTTATCTTTAATAAATAATATATGACTGAGTAAGTACGGATCAATAAAACACATGAAAAAGAAGGAACCATAAAGCCTTAAGCAAAACCTTAAATCTTTCCACATTGAATATTACTATAAGACAAAATCTTGCTAAAATATTATCATTTAAATCATGCAAAATGCTCCTTTCAAAAAAAAATCATGCAAAATGCTAATGTAAGAACAGGCAACAATTTCCATATATAAGAAAAGGATAATCATTACATATACCTCCAATAGAGTTTTTTTACTTCACAAGGGATGTTAGAATCGTGACACATGTCCTATAAAAATATTAAAAAAATAATTAATAAATAAAATAAGACATGTATCATGATTCTAATCTTGCTTGTAGAGTAAAAAAACTTCATCGGCAGTATATGAAAGAATTATCTATAAGAAAATACAGCAATTTCCATATGAATCTAGAAAGGTTCAAGCCTTCTAATGTATGAACAGGCAACAGTTCCCATACAGTCCCCATATATATCTAAGAAGGTTCTAGCATAACCAATGCTAACCAAATGTAGAAATGTTAGACTTGCGTGACGCAATGTAAGAGATATACAAAGTGCAAAACAGACCAATGCCTTGATCATGCAAAATGCATAATTTCCAACATAGTTAAAAATTAAAATGTACATTAATAAAAGAAAATGGACACTAGTAAAAAAAAAAGTGCTAGAAAAAAATTATGCAAAGCAATAAGAGATTCAACTAGCAACAAGAACAGCCATTTGATTCCACAGGACCCAAAAACCAACAATTCAATCCAAAAAATAGTTGACACTGAACTAATAATTCAATCACAAATCAATAGTATTTCAATTTTAACGTGGAATATGAATACACAATACCTAAGATGAAGTTGAAGATGAAGACTAATTTGGAGATTTTTAGGTTCTGGGTTAAGAAGTTGAGGCGAAGAAGATGAATAAATAGAGGAACAGAATGGTGAATTTTACAGTAGGAAGAAATTTGTAATTTTAGGAGGTAAATTTAATATATTTTTAATTGTATTTATGATTGTAGTGTACAAATTAAAAATAAAGGTGTTTTTAAAAATTCTCATGGTCTTGGGGGCAGTTGATAGACTTCTTGTAATTATTAGGTCATCAACATGAAGAAAAGTTTTAGGTAAGAGCGAGAAAAGGGTCGAATAATTCACGGCTTCAATTATAACTGGGAAGAGGAAGACCATCCAATTTCTTACTTGAT
Organism: Heritiera littoralis; assembly: GCA_031772115.1. Lineage (NCBI taxonomy): Eukaryota > Viridiplantae > Streptophyta > Magnoliopsida > Malvales > Malvaceae > Heritiera > Heritiera littoralis. The sequence goes on along the minus strand of JAPDPK010000060.1, from coordinate 1,934,081 downwards.
GCATGGCTTAAGTTGAGGCAGATTACATCGACCTTTGGGGACAATTAACTTTCATTGCTGAGAACTCTGAGGGTTTTGGTTGAGGCTGGTGGGTTCTGGAGGAATTTTCATCATGGGGTTAGTGGAAGCTGCATTCAGAATATTTATTTTTCTCTTTGTTTTGCTGATCTCTATTTGGTGATTGAGATTTGAGAGTTAGTTTTGTTTTGCACGCCTTAATCCCTGTTAAATAATAACTTCAAGTGGAGAAATTATTAGATATTAATTATAAGCTCGACAAATCAAAGTGCAGCACATAATTAATAAGAATTATGATATGAGCATATTGAATCTACAATTTTCACTTATCTGACATAACAATTATTCCTTGAGGTATCAGTTTTAAGGATGACATGAAAGGCTAAGTCGAGCAGAAACCAGCTTTCACAGGCATTGGGTAACTTTTCATGTTTTCTGAAATAATACCATCATATATCGGATTGTTGGCAGTGTGAATTACGAAAGTTAAATCCAAGAAAGAATAATCCCTGACCCGGAGAGAACTACACATGTATCAAGTACGAATTAAGTCTACCAAGAAAGACTATCGTTTCTTCTCTTAATTGATTTTAGGACTGAGGTAAAACTTTGAATCTCTAAAAAACCGCACAATTGTCTCAGCTTTGTCGGCTGAAAGGTCTGTCGTTGCCAAAATGTGTTCCTTTGATGCCTTGGCAATCCCTTCAATTGAACCAATTGCTTGATTCAGCTGAAAAACAACCAAGGAGTTAGTTATTCAACCAAGAACAAGTGAGATTTATTTAAGCCTTTCTTTTCTTGTCATGGATAATGTTTTATTACAATGCTACCATTTTCAGACAATATGCACCAGTGCAGCACAGGCAACAAAGTCTTCCCAGAAAACAAAAGATAGAAGTAACATTGAACATGCTGGATGCAGTAAGAACAAACGAAATACCGCGTGTGCATCATGGTTATCGATCCCTGGTATGGATGTAACCACTCTAAGGAAATTTTCCATCCTCTGCAGTGATTGATTCTTCTTCACATGCAAGAAAACAAAAAGTAATAGAATTTAAAGGGAAACTGCAGTCGCCCACGTGATCAATAGCATATAAATAATGAAAACAAGCTATGATTAGGCAACCAACCTCAGCTTTCAATTTTGATTTAGCTTCCTGCTGTTTGCAAACTGTAGTTACATGGTAATTTGCCGCTTAATCACTTAAAGGTACCATTCTAGTGAACTGAATAGGATAGAATATTCTTACTTCCACAAGAATGGGCTATCTTCACAATCTTTTCAAACCCCATCTCAATGTCTTGAACTGGCACAAATGTTGGTCTACCGAGCTGCATTTCATACCTTTACAAATTTCCAAAAAACCATTTATTATATAGTTAAAAGGATAATTATTCAATACATTATCAGTGGAGTTTTTAAACTTCACAAGCTGATTTAAAACGATGACATATGTCTTTTAAGAATATTAAACAAATAATTAAAAAATAAAATAGGATTTATGTCATTATCTTAAATCTACTTGTAGAATCTATAAACTCTACTGACAGTGTATTAAATAATAATCCATAGTTAAAATAGGATAAAAAAAGTGGTTTCATATAAGAATTACTTGAAGTAAGAGCGCACAAAAGAATCATTTTGCTCCCTAGTTGGAAGGTTAACAACAACATAGAGATGAGCAAACTGTCCCTTCAGTTTTTTTGCCCTGTACTAGTCAGACGAATTGAATCACAGAAAATGATGGTAGAAGCCCAGAAGGTGAAATAAGACAAATTACTAATGTTTCACCTGCTAAATATAGTTTCAACATTACAGCAATCCCATTGTGTAACAAAGATAAATGCTACTGATAATCCTCCACAGTTGAAAATGAAATCCTACACATAAGAAGTTGTAGCAGATAAGATACAAACAGTAATCAACAAATGAAGTAGTAGTAATTAAGAGGAAAAGAAAAGAAAAAAAAAAAGAAAGCAAATACAGGGGAAATTGGGACAAAGTTAAGGCGGAAAGAATTTGCAGTGAGGAAGGAGGAGATGAAACTGATGAATGATGGGTGATGTCGATCCCTCCAAGAACTGTTCATCATGCAAACCCCAGCAGAAGCTGCAATTACAAATCACAAAATGGAGATTTTGTTTGAGCAAAGCCGATTATTAGACTGAACAGAAACGAAGTTGACAGCAGTGCACATGGCCAAGCCAAGAACAAAAAACAAACAATTTAGTTTTACAGATGAAGTGAAGATCAATAATATAATATAGGAATTCATTTATCTGCCTACTTTCACCTGAAAATCAAAAATCACAGATAGCGGAAGCAGAAGAGAGTTTCTACCTGAATTCTTCGTAAGCTTGGAACATGGATTTTCAACCATTGGAACTCCGTAGCCTGATTTCAAATTCGCCATTTGCAAATTAACGATTTAACCATAAAAATTCGGATCTTCCTATTGACAGATAAAATACACAGAGGAGAAGGCGGGGAATTCAAATCGCTACCCTCCAATCAATTTTTTTTTCCACTTTTTTGACCCAAAAATAAATATCCGAAAGACGGAGCGGCGCTAGGACGTTAATTTTTTATGGAAATTGTAGAAAGTTGTTTAAATAACTTTGCAACATCGTTTTATACGCTATACCGTAAATAAAACGTTTTGTATTTTATACATTATCTGGTTACGGGCCGGACCAGGCCGGTTTCGGACCGGTTTTCACCGGTTTCGGCCCTAACCAAATTGAAACCGGTTCGAACCGGTAGAAAATCGGTCCGGTTCGGACCGGTTCTATTAACTATAAGAGGCGAACCGGCCCGGTTCGTTGGACCGATTCGCCTCAAAACCGGACCAAACCGGTTCGGTCTATTTTTTTTCTTTTTAAAATTTTTATTTTTAAACCGGTTCGGTCCATTTTTTTTCTTTTTAAAATTTTTATTTTTAAAAAATTTATATTAATTTATTTTAATATATATTAATATATTTTAATAATTTAATGTAGTAAATTTATTTTTATAATAAATAATGTTAATAGTTTAATTTAACAATAATTTATTATAAAGTTATATTATAATTTATTTAATTAATGTAACAATAATGTAAAAATAAACTATTATAAAATTATCTAATAAAATTATTGTTATAATAAATTAAAGTTATATTATGAATATAATATTATGATAAAATGATATTTAATTCAAAATACAAATAATGATATTATGAATATTATTATTATATTCATTTTGCATATCTTTATTTATATTCATTTATTATATTCATTTTGCATTTAAAATAATTTATTATATTTGAAATATCATTTACTTAATATTTATTCATTTATTCATTTATTTATGTTTTTAAAATATTAATTCATTTTGTATTTTAAATATTAATTCATTTTGTATTTTAAATATTTATTTATTTTAAACAAATATAAGTATAACATTAATTAATTTGGTATGTAATAATAATAATAATAATAATAATAATAATAACAACAACAACAACAACAACAACAAAGGAGAAAAAGGAGAGAGTAGGAGACCAAAGATTTTTTACGTGGAAAACCCCTTCAAAAGTTAGAAGGGTAAAAACAACAGGACCGTAGTTCATAAAAATATTCACTATGACTAAACTTATTTACAATTTTACATACAATTTACAAAAAAAAAAGATTATTCTCTACTCTTCATAATTTATACGGATTGCCTTGGAAATTTCTTCCTCCTCTTCTGAATTATTATCAGCAAATTCATTGGCCATTCCAAGTTCGACATTGCGCGATTCCGCATCAAACCAATCTTTAAGGCATGTTAACATGCATAATGAATCCGGATTAAGAGTGATCGATGGTCTCCAATAATTCTTCCACACGTCGAGAATGCGGATTCCGAAGCAACAGAAGAAACTTGCACCGCAAAAACATCTCGGGCCATGGAAGCTAAAACTGAAAATTGTTTTTGGTTTTCTTTCCACCATTGGAGAAGATCAAAGTTATCATTTATAGAAAAATCTTGACTTAAGAAAAATCCTAGCTCATTGAAGCTAAAACTTCGTCGAGTTGTTGATCCCGATCCCGATCCGCTCGCTTTTCCTTTTAGCTTCATTCTCTTCTTTGCTGCTTCCTTAATTGCGTTTAAAATTCCTTTTCCTTTTTTGCTACTTTCGTTTTCTTCGTATGAATCTTCTTCTTCTCGATTAAAGTTGAATTGCTCCCTTTCTGTTTCATAAACATTAAACAATTCTCGAAAAAGATTGTTAATTAAGGACTTTTGATCCTCAATAGAATCAAGACCAAGAAATTCTTTATAACAATCAAAAAAAATTTCTATATTTATCTCATCTTGACTAGGATCTAGTAAAGTTGCAATACAATAAATAGGAGGAATTATTTCCCAATATTTTTAAAATTTTTCCTCCATATCATATACAAAAGAACTTAAAGTTTCATGATTCCTAAATTTTACAAATTTGTCAAACATTGTGTAGATAATAGGAACAAAATACGAAGTAGTTGGATAAAATTGAGTTGAAAATCTTTCGGTTGCATCTTTAAAAGTAGATAATAAATCAACACAATATTCAATAAAAGTCTAATCTTCTTCAAAAAGTACTAAATGTGTGCTACTTGTATAATTGTTATAAAAAAGAGTAACAAGTTCTTTATAAGGTAAAATAGAAGAAAGTAAACGATGAAGTAAATTCCATCTTGTTTCCACGGGAAGTGGAAATGCTTTAACAGGTATATTATTTGTTATACAAATTTGCTTCCATTCACGTTTATTACTTGGTGTGCGAATCCATTTTGCTAAAATTTTAATTTTATCAATTGGACCTATACCAGTACCAGTACCAGTACCACTAGAACTAAAACCACTTTGAACATATAAATTTATAATATGACATGCACATCTTGCATGAAAAAATATGCCTTGCATAACAGGGTTTAAACTTTTAATTAAATGAGGAATAGCTGCAGTATTTGAAGCATTATCAAAAGTAATAGCAAAAACTTTATTATTTTCTAGTCCATATAATTTACAAACTTTAGTAATATATTTATGAATAGTATATGAATTATATGCTTCTTCTATTACATCTAAAGATAAAATTCGTTTTTGCATAGACCAATCTTCATCTATCCAATGACAAGTTATAACAAGATAACTTATACCATTAGTACTAGTCCATATATCACTAGTTAAACTAACCCTAGATGAAATATTACTAAGTTTATCAATTAAAGCTTGTCTATATTCTTTAAACATATCCATGCAATCTCTTTTTAATGTATGTCTAGAAACAGATTTATATGCGGGTTGTAAATATTTACAAACAAATTCTAAATATCCTTTTTTTTCACAAATTGTGAATGGTTGTTCAGTCCTAACTACAAATCTAACTAAACCACGTCTAGCTTAAACATTATCAAAATTAAAATTTTTTCTACCATCATGAGTATTAATTTGAGATTGTTTACCTTCTAAAATTTCATTTTCTTCAGCATCAGGATTAATTTTATGTATAGTAATTAAATGCCTTTTATACGTACCTGTACCGCCACCACCTCCACCGGAGTTATAAGAGTAAACGCCTTTGCACAATTTACAGATGGCACAATATTTATTCGTCTCACCTTCTTTTGCTACAATGTCGAAATACTCCCATACCCTACTTGTTTTTTTTTTACTAAACTTCGGTCTTGATGATGTAGCAGCAGTGGTGGCAGCTGATGATTGTGTTTGAGCATGACTTCCTCCACGACCACGACCAAACGATGGTGCCAAAGGAAGCTCCTCCTCCAGATGAATATCGGGTTCGATTTCATTAAATGATTCGTCACCCAAATTAGGAATTTCAGTAGAACCAAAAGGTCGAGAAACAAAGCATGAACGACGAAAGAAATTTGACATTTTTTTTTGAAAATAAATATATGTTAAAAATTAAAAAAATAGATGTATGATACATATAATATATTGAAAATTGAAACTTGAAAATTAAAAGTAAAATTTGCAAAATTATAAAATAAAAAGAAAAATGAAATTTATAAAAAAAATGATGATATTATAAATTGGAATAAGGAATATATATAATATATTAGAATTTGAAAATTAAAAGTAAAATTTGTAAAATTATAAAATAAAAAGAAAAATGAAATTTAGAAAGGAAATGATGATATTATAAATTTGGAATAAGGGAATTTAAGTGAATTTGAGAGAGGTTGAGTGAATATTGAGAGAGTATGTGAGTGAAGAGAATAAGAGTAGATGAATATAGATAGTAGATTTGAGAGAAAATATAGAAGAAATGTAAATGAAAATAGAAGATTATAGAGGTATTTATAGGAAAAAAATTAGAATAAAAAAAATTTAAAAAAAAAGATTGATGGGCAACGGCCAAATCATCAAAGTTCAAACACAGAGCAGAGGTTGCCTCTGCTCTGCACATACTGCAGTGCAATTGCAGTGCAGGGAGCCTAGGCTGCCACTGCGCAAAGGTTTTTTTTTATTTAATTAAAATTAAAAATTAAAAAAAAAGTTGGGCAACGGCCAAATGCCGTTGCCCATCAAAATGATTGCAATTGCACTGTAGTGCAACAGTGCAACTACAGTCAAAAGTTTTTTATTTTTTTTAAATTTTTTTAATCGGACCGGTTCGAACCGGTCCGGTTTGGTCCGGGCCCTTACCAGGCTCGGTTTTTAAATTTTAAAATCGGCCCAACCCGGTAACATACCGGGCTGGGTCGGTTCCGAACCGGTACAGTACCGATTCGGATTTTGGGCCGGATTGACCCGATCCGGTTGCGAACCGGGTCGGGCCAACCTGGCCCAATAATACATATATATATATATAAAAAATAATTATCTTGCATCCATTTTGGTCAAATCAACTTTTATTAAAAATCTGTAAATTTTTTTATTCTACAAGAAATGATGGCACATACCGTACTTTATTTTTTATTCATTCTTTTATTCTTAAAAGGTTATGTGTTATTATCTTAATCGCGTTTGTGGAATTAAAAAATTTCTTTGACAGTATATGATATAAAAAATGCTTAAATTAATTTACTTAAGAGTCAACTTTCGTTAAATTAATTTACTCACATATTTAACTCAAACTTTCATGGAAAAAAAATAAAAACTAGCATAATTTAAAAAAAAAAGCTATTAACAATTAACATAAAAATTAACTTAAATAAAGATTAGCTGGAAAAGTAACAAAAAAATTAATTTGTAGAATGTGAAATGGAATTGTATTAGGTAGAATGCTTTTGGAAGTAGTTTTTTTTTTAGTGTAAACCACAGGTATCTCCATCTATTTTAATGCAATTTCTTCTACATGTTAAATAGTGTTAAATGAGCTTTAAAAGTGTTTGGAGGCCAAATTGTGACACATTCGGATTTTGAAGTAGGAACGCAAGCTTCTATACGAACAAGTTGGCAAGTCTCACGAGACTGCACACTCATCCAAAAACCATGTAAGTACCTTAAATTCATCATAAATGGTTTCGGGCAAAATAATTTGTTTCATGTGGTTATGATTTGGGTTTAATCAGAGAATTTGACAATAAACTGAAAATTTCAGCCTTTGGCTTATGACCAATCTGCCTTGTTTCGGTTATATCTCTTGATTGGAGTACCGAAACGATAAACCGTAAAATTCTTATGAAAGTTAACTTAAAGGTATTTTATCCATAAAAAGCTCATAATTTAATTCCCTACGGATTAATACCAGAAAAATTTTGAAGTTGAACAATGTGTAGTCAAACCTGTCAGTCGACACCTCTGTAAAGAATCGAGCATATCTCTTAGTAGGAAACTCCAATTAAGGCGATTCAAATTTTGTTGAAAAGCTAAATTGATAAGCTTTCTGACCATATAAGGCTTGCTATCTAATTCAATATGGATCAACATCAATGAATTTATAGATTCATATCACAGATTGGAAATTCTAACTATGAGCAATCGGTAATGAAACGGGCATAATTTTTTATAGAGAACTCCGATTTAGGTGATTCAAATTTTGTTGAAAAGCTAATTTAGAGACCTTTCTGGTCGTTTATGGCATGTCATTATACCTTTTGTAGATTGATACAGTAAATTACTGGAAGTTAGACATGAAATTTGGTAAATTGGGAGTTCATCGAAGGATTAAGATTAAAATAAAAAGTTTAAGGAAAATTTGGATTATTGTTGACTTAAAATTAATCAAGAGGGGTTTAAATGGAATGGAGATAAATTAGAAAAGGGTCCATCCATTATAAAAGCAAAATACTAATTCAGAATTGAGAAGAATTTTGAAGTTTGTGTTTAAAATAGGATTTGTATTTAACAATCAAGTTGAAACCGTAAGCACCTCTTCCATCTGATTTGTTTGTGGCCATTTTATATTTTATTCATCTTTATTATACCAGCAACTGAATAAAAAAAATAGACATTGAGAGCTACCCAAATCCCTAGAGAACCCGTGTACTCTTCTCATAAGAATTGAACCATTTCAATTCTTTCTCCCCTGTCCAGAACAGTGGCAAACAGCCTACTATCAAAAGATTTCATTTCTTCTTCTTCTGTCCCTTATAGCCGGCACCCAAAGAACCCATTCTATTCTCTTAGTTTGATTAAGTTTTAGAAATTAAAGGAAGAGGAGAATCGGGAAATTCATTTGCTCTTTAACTAATCTGGCTTCCTGATACGAATGTGATTGAAATTGCAGTTGAACATACAGAGGAAGGCTTGAGGATAAATACAATTAGTTAGAGTTGATTGTCAATAGCAGTTGATAGTTAAGAATTTTCTATAGCTATAAATACTGTAACTACAAGTGAAGAGAGAAGGAAGAAATCAGTCATATTGATCTTTTTCTCATCTTTACATTCTCTTCTTCTTCTCATCTCATTCTATTCTTTTTAGATTCTTTCAAGAATTTGTCGCTCAGCCATTTTGATCTCTTTCTCATCTCTACCTTATTTCTTCGTTTTTATCTCATCCTTCTCTGGTTATATTCTTTTCTGAATCTATCATTTACAGACGAGATTTGGTCCTTCTGAGTTGGAGGATTTTCAAGGGTAGCTTACTAAATTGGTACAAACAAGGTCAGTAGTGGAGTACCAAGAAGCCTTTGAATTGTTATCGAACAGGGTAAATGGCCTTTCTGAATCTTTCTTGTGAGTTGTTTTGTTTCTGGATTAAAACCAGATATTAGACATGAAGTAATGGCGTTTAGACCTCACTCTTTAACTAAAGCCATAGCCCTTGCCAAGATTCAAGAAACCAAATTAAACCTTAAAACTATTTATCCCAAATTACATTCTTCACTACCACCTCTCTTACCTACACCACAAACACATCAACCCCAATATACCGCAACCAAACAAACCACATTCAAACCAGTACCTGAAACCATTTCCAAACAACTTCCATCTTCAAGTACCTAAAAACCTGTAATCCAGAAACTAACTCAAAGCCAAATTCAAGAAAGGAGGGCCAAAGGATTGTGTTTCTACTGCAATGATAAATATACAATTGGCCATAAGTGTCGTGCTCCAGATGAGGAACCAGGGGAATGCAGTGACCTTGAAGAACAGGTGTTCCAAATTCCAGAAGCAGAAACTTAGACGACAAACTTTGACACTCCATACATAAGTCTTAATGCCATGTCTGGGGTAATAGTTCCTCAAACACTACGTTTTGTTGGCTCTATTGGAAAAACAGAGGTAAAATTTTTAATTGATGGTAGAAGTACACATAATTTGTTACAATCCAGTATTATTTCCAGGCTTAACTTGAATGTTGATGTTACTCACAAGTTTGAAGTAATAGTTGGCAATGGTGAGGTTTTAGTGTGTGAAGGTAGATGCTCTAAGATCCCAGTACAAATCCAGAAATATGTATTTCCAGTGGATTTTTATGTTCTGCCTATACAAGGTGTAGAAGTAGTGTTGGGAGTTCAATGGCTGCAGCTGTTAGGACCAATTATTGTCGATTATCAAAAGCTAACAAATGGAGTTTTATTAGGAGACAGAAAAGGTACAGCTCCAAGGATTGAAGCAATGGCAATCCCAGCCAATGTCGATGCATCAATTTCGCAAGTTTCAGTCAAAAGATTATACAGCCTCCTTATTCCACCTGACTCTGAGTCCTATTACTGATGATACCAAAATAGAAGAACATTCCATTGAGATTGATATGCTATTGAAGGAATTTGCTTCAGTCTTTGAAGAGTCTACAACCCTACCTCCTCACTGCCAATTTGATCATGAGATTCACTTAATTCCTAATGCAACACCAGTAAATGTTCGCCCTTACAGATACCTGATATGAATAAGAAGGAAGAGTCAGTTCAAATTAACAGCCCGTAAATGATGAAGTGGGAAAAGCTGAGAAGCAGCAAACCATTGCCTTGTCTCAAAGCAGAAGGGAAATCAAGAAGCCAGTCAGATATGAAGACTAAGTCAGTTAATTCAGTTAGAGCTCGTATTGGGCGGGGAAAATTCTGTATGACAGTTAGTAGGGAGTTACAACCGTTAACTGTTTCCTTGGTGTTTGTAATACAAATAAAAACGAAGGCCCTGTACAAGAAAAGGAATGAATGATATTTCTCCAGAATTTCCTCCTCTCTATTGAGTTCTTCCTTCTTCTTCTCATCTCTTTCTCATTACTCTGTATAAACCCTTTCTTGGTCTTATCATTTGGTGCTCTCGTTTTTCCTCAAACATGGCATCCACTTTTCTGAATCTATCACTTCCTCTCACATACTGTCCATTATTTCTTCCTCCCCTTATCTCTATCCATTTTTATTCTGAAGAAAAATTCCAATGGCAGCCACGAAAAAGAGGAAATAAAAGGGGAAATTTCTATGAAACAATAGGATTCAAAAAGGAAATAATGTGGGGAAGCTAAAACCAGTGCTGCATGTGAGATTGAAGCTGGTTAAGAGTGAAACTGAAGGGGGGATGAAGAATTTGGCTCTCGATTTTGAAGGCTTTGGTGAGTGATGAAATACTTTTCATTGTTAAAGTTTAATTACTAAAGGGAAACTAAAATTTATAGTTAAATGATAACCTTGCAGCTAACTGATAAGTGAAGGAAATTTGTGAAGGAGAGCTGCTGGATTGAGAAATTCTAAGGCTGGAGGTAGCTTCTGTTTGGGTTAACAGTTGCTGCTGGAAATTGGGTAAGCGGGCTAAGACTTTATCTTTGTATTGCTTGAATATTGAGTATGAATGTGGAATATGAGAATTAATCTATGATAATGTGTATGACTAAATAGGGTAGGGATGAATAATGAATGAATTGGTGATAATGTGAGAATCTGTTTGAGTATCCTATTCTGGATCTCGTGTTTATACGGTCAGTTTAATGGTTCTACATTGAGATAAATTCTGAAAAAATTATGGTACACAGCCTTTTAAGTTAGTAGAAATTCAGTTTTGGAATTCTTGATTTGGAGTTCTATAACTTGAGATATGTACAAATGAGTGCAGGATACTCTGTCTAGAAACGTGAATCATGGTTCTGATTTTGAAAAATTGTAGAAAATAGCCTAAATTGAGTTAGGTTGCAAGCCTTGCATTTCCAAAAAGGTAATTAAGTTAAGATTATTATGGTTCTAGGTTTGCACCAATTGGATATGCTGATAATTAAATATAAAGTATTTTGTGCAAGTAGGTCAGTGTAACACTATGCCTGAAAACTGCTAGAACATGGTGCAATTTTGGAAATTTGTTGATGTTGATCTAGAAAGAATTAAATTGTGAACCTTACATTTCTGGATAAAAAAAGTTAGCCTTTATCTAGTTCTGGAATTTTTGGATTTAGAATTATGTAGCTTAAGATATGTATATATGAATGCAGGATACTCACTGCAAGGGATGAACAGCCTAGTGACAAATTTCAAAAATGCCTAAAAAATAGTCCAGATTGACTTTGATTGCAAACTTTACATTTCCAGAAAGTTAAATAAGTCAGGATTGATATGGTTTTGGGTTTATAAAAATTGGAAATCTCTATGTTGAAATATGAGATAGTTTGTGCACTAAGGTCAGAACAGAGTTACTCCTTGGTGTCATTTCTTATTGAATTGTATAATTCTTAATCCTAGCATGTCATTGGGGGTAACGAGTAACCCGATCTGCCATGTGTTGTGTATAGGGTAATGCTAAGGACTGACGTTGACTAAAAGTTCACATAGCTCTTGTGGAACTTGATAGGCCAGCGAGGATTGAATCTGTAGGCTAAGGAAGTACTGTAAGTAACCCTAAGCAACTACCTTGCATCCAAATTGTATGATGTTTTAAATTCTGATTTGGTATTGAAACGAAATGAAATGCTACAAATGGGATTTGTTTTGACATGTATTGAAATGCTGCACATTGAGCCTATCCTTGACTAATTGATTTAGTTTTCTGAAAATGTTTTATAAGCATGCTAAAGGCTCGCTAAATCTATGTTTGGTTTCATGTATTATTGTTTTAATATGATGACACTTTTGAGTTTCCAAACTGAACTAAGCTTTTGGTTTGATACGGTTTTTTGATTTTGTTTTATAACTTAAAGTGCTTTCTAAACTTAGTGAGCCCTTGATTATTACCTACATATTTATGCACTATGATTTTGATACGAAGTCTTGGAAAGCTGATTTGATAAGATTGATATTAGATACTATTTTAGACCCGAGGTATTGATTCCTTAGGGCACCATACCTTGAGAATTGTGTAGGCGTTCTTAATTGGCTTAGAGCACTGTGTCTTGATGACTAGCTCTCGGGAATGATCGGCTTGTCTCATATATTACAATAGGTCCCAGTGTCATCTGATCAATGAACCGGGGTTGATTGGTCTATGCATAGGCAGCGTCCCTTTTTGGGAGATTGCTACGGTTAGCTACCGTAGATCGTTATTGTGTTAGCTCTAAGTATCTTAATGATGCTATGCCTTATCTCTTGGTACTACGATCTGTTTTATCGATTGGACAGTATGATTTATGATGATGTTTTGACAATTGATGATTGGCGTTTACCTCATGATTTGTGAACGTGTTTTATAATGCAGCATATCGAATTTGATTTATCAATGTTTGAAAATGAGATTTAAATCTGCTATATTCTTTATGTTTTAAAATGCAATCATGTTTTATACTACAGAATACCGGATTTGATTTATCGGATGTGTATGATTTATGAGATTGAAAATTGAGAGATGCAGGTTATGATTTTTAAGTTGCTTCTGTAGTTACTTACTGAGTTTATGACTCACTCCCCTCTTCTTTTCCTCCCTTTCAGATTGAGGATTGCTGTCACTCTATCTTCGTTGGGGATCTCCTCTGGAGTGCATCCTCACGTACAGTGTAAGGTATATGGCTCCCAACAGACTGTATAGACACAGTTGATTAATGGCACAGTGTGTTTTTGTTTCAGTTGGTTGTATATACATATTTATACATCGAGTCTGGGATGTAGGCCAGGTTTTACTGCTGTTGAGTTTATACTGACTTTATGCTTGTTTGAGATAAAACTGATATGTTGATATATGTTTATAAATATATGTCATTAAGTAATATTGAGGTGCATGACATAAATGAATTTAGTTTGATGCACTGATGGTAACGACAGGAATCAGTTTACATATGATTCTAAAGTTTGAGCATGGTTAAAGATGATAACTTGATAATTTAAATTTGCATAGATAATAATTATACTAGATATTTATGGTTCAACTGTTAAAGGATAAAAAAAAAGGGGGACCTTAGTGATCAAAGGATCACTTAAATCAAATGATAGCTTACACAGTCACCTACAAATAATGAATTAAGAAATAAAAAATCAGCCCGCAAATTTTAGGCCTTGTAAGGATTAAGTAGAAATCGAGATGTGACAGTCTGAGACTAATTCTACTCGGGGCTTAATCACAGTTAAGGCTCTTCACCCCTCCCCAAAAGTGTGTTTAGTGGGAATCGAACCCAAGAGCTATTCTCACAAACTCAACTTGCATTACCAACTGAGCCACAACCCATAGGTGGAAGTAGCTTCAAATGTAATGGTATAACTTAGTTAATCCTCCAAAATGTGGTAGTCAGGCTTAGAAGAAAGTTGGGATAAAAAATATCTTTCAATCCAAACACACATAGAAACAAAAGAAAGTAGAAACAAACACAACAACTTTTAATGTGGTTTGGCCCAACTAAATTGGCCTATAACTACTCAACCAAACTAATAATCAATCAAACAATTATAACCATGCAATTTTTAAAAGAGAAAAATTACAAACTCCTTACAAGGCCCAAAGCCCAACTACCCAAAGAACCCAACTACACCATTTATAATAACTCAAACCCTAACTATTCTATTAGTGTTTACAATTCTTTGGGATACTTTACAAACCAAGTTTAACACATTACTTATAAAGGAAAAACCTTATAACTTCTCTTACACTTTCGATATGGGATTCAAGGCAAACCCCAATAAATCCTTTATTACTTGAATTCTCAAACTGCTCAATAACATCTGAAAAACTAACATGTCTCTGAGTCTTCTTATTATTGGGAACAACTCTATCCTTTGCATCATCAAGCAAATATAGTTATTTCTCATTCCTCTTTCCTTGCAAAACTAAATCACCATTCTTGTATACTTTACAACAATCATCATTACCAATATATATGTACCCATGTGAAGCTAACTCACCCAAAGAAATCAAATTTTAGCTAAAACTGGGCATATACCTCGCATTACAAAGAGTCTTGACACCACCATCATGAAGCTTGAGTTGAACACTCTTAAAACTTTCAATCTTCATTCTATTACCATTCTCAACCACAATATTGCCTGAACTTTTATCCTCTTTCAAATCATCAAAGAGATCTTTATCACTACAAATATGTATAAATGCAACCGAATCCAAAACCTAACCTTTCTCACAAGTATAAGACCCATCTAAACAAGTTACCAAAAATACATCATCATCTGAGTCAGTCATCGTAGCACATGTCTCATTCTTCTTTCCATCATCACTTTTTTGCTGGGCCTTTTTGAATGCAGCCATATCCTCCATTAATGTCCTACAACGTGTTTAGATATGATCCTTCTCTATACAATAATAACATTCTACCTCATTGTAATCTTTGAATCTTGATCTTGATCTCCCTTTTGATCCACCATGTCTCTCATTAGTCCTCCCTCGAGTAGGACCTTTTATAGCAGCTAGCACACCTATTGTAGACGAAGAATCTTCTTTGTCCATAAATCTTTCATTCTCACACAACACAGCAATCATGTCATCCAATGTCAAAGTAGTTTTACCTACCAATAAAGTTTGAACTAAAGGTTTATAGGACTTAGGCAAAGATAACAACAGCAGCAATACCTTCTCTTCTTCTTTCAACTATATGGAATCAATAACTAATAAATGTGAAACTAGCTTATTAAATTCATTTAGGTGATTATGAGGACTCATACCTTCATCCATATTCAGAGAGTATATATCCATCTTTAAACACAATTTATTCATCAGCGATTTTGATACATAATTGTCTCCCAACTTTTTTTACAATCCGATTGGTGTCATCTCAGTCAGCATATTGTACTTAATCTCTAAAGCAAATACCAATCTAATTGTGCTCACAGCCCTCTTCAGAACTTTATCCCAATCTTTATCAAACATTTTGTTTGGCTTATTTTCTTCCAATGCCAAATCTAGACCTTGTTGTACTATAAGATCTTGAATTGTACTTTGTCATAACATAAAATTACTTTTACCATCAAATAAAGAAATCTCAAACTTATGCATACTTCCAGACATAGCTTCAACCATAGCTTTCCTCCTCTTGCAAGATTATGACCCTTCACCTCTAATACCACTTGTTGGGATAAAAAATATTTCTCAATCTAAACACCCATAGAAATGGAAGAAAGTAAAAACAAACATAATAATTTCTAATGTAGTTTGGCCCAACCAAACTGGCCTATAGCCACCCAATCAAACTAATAATCAATCAACCAATTACAATCGTGCAATTTTTAGAAGAAAAAATTGCAAACTCCTTACAAGGCCCAAAGCCCAACTACCTAAAGAACCTAATTATATCCTTTATAATAGCCCAAACCCTAGCTATTATATTGGTATTTACAACTCTTTGGGATACTTTACATACCAAGCCTAGCATATTATTTACAAGGGAAAAAACCCTTATAACTTATCTTACACTTTCGATATGGGATTCAAGACAAACTCCAATAGAAAGATTATCATCAGGCCTAACTACTAAGGAGCCATCTCCTAATATTCTTTGAATAGATTGCATGTATGAAAGAAACTAAGTATTTATAATTGATATGTCATATAACAAGTATCGACATCTTTCAATTCATTGAATTATATTAATGTGCTTGTATTCTAATTCGTCTTTTAATTCATCAAATTATTTTTTGTTACTTTTTAATAGGGGTGTAAATGAACAAAACATTCGACAAACCAGTCATAAACTCATTCGGTTTCTATTTGTTTATGTTCATTTATTAAGCTTAACGAACGATCATGAACAATATTTTAGTGTTCGTTTATTAAACGAACCAAATATGAACAGAGGTCTGATTCATTTGTTATTGTTCGCAAACAGGCTTGTTTATTGTTCATTCATTTAAATTATCATTTGTTGTTCATTTGTTATTTATTAAAATACTAAAATTACTAATATTATATAAGTTATATAATATATACCCTATCTTTAAGATTTTAACCTAAAGAATTAGTACCTAATGATAAGTCTCTAAAATATATGTTATTAGAGTATTTTATTACACGAATTTTGATTAAGTTTGGAATATTAATGTAATTTCTTCCCAATTTAATTAAATTGTCTTCATTTGTAAGAAATTCAAGAATCATGAGGAAATCAAGAAAATGGCAAGAAAATAAAGAAAAAATGGTTGGATTTGGTGTTCAACCCCTAAAATTCATAAAGTTAGCATTCTTCAAACTCTAAACCTTATTCCAATTACCTTTCTAAAAAAACAAACTTTTATTTAAACCTTAAACTTAAACCCTTTCCAATTGAATAACCATTAACCCTTGTTCCACTTACTTAAATTTCTAAGCATTTGTAGGAACTCTTAAACTCTATCTTATCATATATACATTAGCCCACATGAAACCCTTTATAACCCATGCATAAGTCAAGCCCATTTTCAAAACCCTTTTAAACCTTTTTAAACCTTTTAAATTAAACCATTAAGCCCATCTCAAAACCCAATAACCCAACCCAGCCATATTTTACTTCAATGTCAATGTAAAAGGAAAAGAAGCCTAAGTGAAGCATGTAGCCCAAAACTTGAACAAGGAAAGGAGAAGTTAGATGAAGAAGACGTGGAGTAGAGGTCGGGTGATAGGCGGCTTTTCTTCATCACTTTGTTGCGTTTTTCTTCATATTTGTTATTGCAATTTCTTTAAGTTTCTGTTAAGCTTTTCTTTAATGGATTCTCTTATACATTGTAAAGTTTAAATAGTTTAGTAGGATTCATTATCGTCATATTTGAAGTTTTCTTTTAAACAAATTTTAGAGTTAAAGTTATTTTCAAACTCTGTTTTATTTTCTATTTCAATCTCAAGTTATTTCTATTTCTTTTACTGCTTTCGTTTTCATCAAGTTTCTGGATCGAAATTCACTATATTGTTTTGATTTACATTGGATTATTATTTTTGTTAATGTTCTTTTGTTCTTTTATTTTTTTATTTTTTTTTATTTTAGGTGTCCTACCCTATGTTGCTGGCTATTTGCGTGAGATGGCCAGGCAAGCGTGGTTTGATCTGCTATTGCCATATTTCTAGGCTATGGCTGGGACGTGTGCTGCTGAGCAGGATGTGGCTGTCCTTGGCAGTGGAAGCAAGTGCATGTGCATGATAGGCATGGCATGGTTTGGCTCAAGAGTAGAGCTATTAAAATGGGCTGGGCCAAAAAGCCCTTTTTATTAAATGGGCCTAAAAATGCAAGCTCATATCCGGCCCTAAGGGCTAACGGGCTTAAATGGGTCGACCCATATAAGAAATTAAAGAAATTAAATTTTATATTAAAATCTCATTTTTTGGTAAATAAACAAAGTAAAATTTGAAATAAATATTAAACAAACATCAAATAAATTCATATCAAATCCATCAAGTCTTCAACATCATTTGAACATTACATATTAATAGTTTAACAAGCATAATATAAATTGTTTTAACAAACCTAGATGTTGAAAAACATGTTTCAACAATATTAAAAATCAAAAACTTGATAAATAGATCTATGTCCATCCATCTTCTCCATAGTGTCAATCACATTCAATCAATTCTTTTTCAATTTTGCCATCTACAAATATAAATAAAGAACAAAAGAAGAACTCACAAGAATTAAACTTACGAATTGATTAAAAATTGTCAACTAATTAATAACATTACCTTCTGTTGGCTCTACAGAGAGGAGGGATGAATCGATTTTCTACTTATTTAAGATTTTTCTAACTCTTAATGCACAATTAAGACTAATGAAACAATAATGAAATAAGTGCAGCAAAAAGAGTAAGGAAAAGAGAAGCAAACACAAATATAAAGAGGTTCAGCCAATCTCTTGCCTACGTCCTCTCTCCTTGATCCTCTTGTCAAGGTTTTGATTCAGCTCTTCCTTGAGAATCTTTACAAACCACTTCAAGGTGTGGTGAGATCTCTTACAACGTTTCTTGAGGATTTAAAAATCACCTTCTAAGCCTCTCCCCTTGTAATACTACCCACACTCTACAATAGCAGACCTTACAAGGATAGCTCACCCCTTTGAATAACAGAACTTTTAGTAAATGGGTGATGAACAACAAGAAATCTCACAAATGGAGTTACACAATAAGAATTTTCAGATTGGATTTTCTCTGTTGAAGCTTAAGGATTTTCTGAGTGCTTGTTCTACCTCCAAACTTCATAAATGCCGTTATTTATAGTCCACCAAACAATTGGAACGGTTGGTGAAGCATTTAATGCAAATCCTCCCATTGAAACCCTCAAAAACTAGTCGTTGGAGTCAGGTTTCGTGCAAAGGGATCGATCCCTTTACCAAACGGATCGATCCCTTTTCTCTAGAATGCCTTCCAACCCTTGAATGGACCTCTTCAAATCATTCTGCCAAAAGGGGATCAATCCCTCTGCAGGGGGGATCGATCCCTTCTGTCCAGCCTGCACACTGATGAGTAACTTGGGTATGGTTTGATGAGATTTTGTGATTTTAAGTCAGTCCAAGGTATTTTAATTCTTTTACAAAAGTATTTACTGACCTTTCAAATTGAAATCACAATTAAAACTTTGTTTAAAATATTTTCAATCATAAAGTCCATTTGAAGCAAATTTACATTGAAGAGAAAAACGTTTATCCAAACTTAAGTTTTTGTCATTTCAAAGTGTGTGTCAATTTAAAGCTAACACCTTCAAAACCAAGAATTCAATTTTGGGTGCAAATGAAAGTTTTTACGTTCTCATGATTTAGAGAACTTCAATACTTATTTAAAACATAAGAACCAATACTAAAAGAACTCTCCGATGCTACTGTTGTTATTGGAATGTTGAAAATATCACAAGCTATACTTGCAAGCTTTGGAAATCATGGCTTATGATCTTTCTACCATTGTAGCACATTTAAATTTTCAACCATGCGACCCATAATCTTTAGCTCTTCCAAATAAAGATTTAATTGAGATTTTGGTTCTTCCACTTGAATAATTTCAAATATTTTAAAAGCCTATATCCTTGGACATTTTAAAATAAATTAATTGTCATTACAAAGGAGAATTTAAAATAAAGTATATACTTAAAAAACAAAAATGAACTTACATCACTTAAAGCAAATGTACTCTTCCCCTTCCAACTAGCATGTATAAGAGGTTGTGAGTCATTAGGTTGATTTGAAGTAAATTAGTAATACTAAATAGAATTAATTTTATATATTTTACTTTGATTAAAATGTTAAACATATAAATAATTAAAATAAAAATAAAATTTTACTATAATTAAAAATATTAAAAAATTAAATGGGCTGACCCATTTAAGCTCGAGCCAAAAAGCCCTTTTTCTTAAATGGGCTATAAAAATGAAGTCTAAGTCCTAAATAAATGGTCCAATTAGGCATTGAAATTTTAATAAATTTTCATTAAGTAAAAGTTTAAACTATGGATATAAATATTATTCTATATGATGAGTTTACTTTTAATAAATTGTTTTCAAATTTTTTTAATTAGAGTTTAGTTAGTTTATTATGGGTGTGTAAGAATTGTATATTAATTTATTATAAAATTTTTATTAACTCTTTCAGTACCTTTTGTTTATAAAATTCTTATTATCATAAGCATAACTAGCTAATTTAATTTCATAATTAATTTTATTATGTTTCATTAATTTCATAAGTAATTTTATTATGTTTCATTAATTTAATTTCAGTACCTTTCAGCATTCTTTGATTTCTAATTTTCATGAAATATTGTACTATTCTTAGTGATGAAAACAGAGTGAAAATGAAAGAAGAAAACAGATTGAGAATAGAGTAATTGAATTTGTATTTATCATCTGACTTAATAGGCAATATTTGTAAATATACTTGATAATTGATATTCCTATTTGTAAATATGCTTGATACTTGTTATGTTTATTACTAGATATTACAATTCTTAACAATGGCATTTTGTTGTTAGGTTGAAGCTAATATTCAAAATTTTAAGTAAAGAAGTCATTATTTCTCAAGCCTTTGAATATGTTTCAGAATTCATAAACTCCAACACTAGTCCATTGTTTAACTAAGCTTCACAATCAACGATACATGTAGAGTTTTTGTATTTTTCATTTTTTTCATCAATAGTTAACTTTAGCAATGCCCACGTATCATTTCGCTTGTCATACCCATGATCTTCCAACTCTTTTTAGCAGTCTCTCTAAAAAATAATCTTCGGGGACCCATGGGTTGTGACTCAATTAGTAACGCAAGTTGAGTTTGTTGGAAGAGCTCTCGGGTTCAACCCCTACTAAACACACCTTTAGAGAGGGGTGAGGAGCCTTAATTGTGACGAAGCCCTGAGTAGGATTAGTTTCAAACCGTTAAAACGGATGAGGATACCTGTGGTTTACATTAAAAAAATGATCTTCGGGGAGGCCAGAAAGAGTTCGGGGTAGACACCACCATATTTAGCAGCCCTTATTTTATGGTATTTTTGTTTTTTGTTAATTACTAATTGCTTTCATTTTGTATTTTTTTGTTGCTCATTGATAATGATTTAATATTGAATTGTTAGGTATGTCTTTTTACTCGGAACAAAATCATATTAGTTTATCTCCAACTTCTCAAGTATGGAACTGGAGTTTGCATTATTCTTATTCTAGTTCTGATTCATTATCCGTTCCTATGGCTGCTAGTGAGGGAAATGAAATTGTCCATGTTAAAGGAGACACTCCTAATGAAGAGGATGAAATTGAAGTTGGCAATTATGCGAAGAAAGCAAGAAAGAAGACATCACTTGTTTAGCAAGAATTTACATTTGTGAAACTTGTTGATGGGACTGAAAAGATGCAGTGTAATCATTACAAGATCGAACTTGTCAAGCACAAAGATGGTACGACTATGAAATACAAGAGACATTAAAACAGTTGTGTGAAATGTCAATTCATTGAACATGGGCAAACCAATATTTTTCTACAATTGCAAACACCTAGATCAGATAGTGTGAGTCTGGAAGTATGATCAAGCAAAGATAAGGGAGATTGTTTCTCATATGATTATGGTTCATGAGTTGCCATTTGCAATTACTAAGTATGAGCTCTTCACTTTGTTGATGAAGACTGCAAATTCTCACTATCAAACGATCTCTTAGGCAACTGCCAAAGTTGATTATTAGACAAGTTTTGAGGTAAAGAAAAACAGGTTTATTGCATTGTTGAAAACAATGGATAGAATCAACATTATAATTGATAGGTGAAAGTCTAGTTATAAGATTCAATACATGGTATCGATAGCTCATTTTGTGGACTTAGATTGGAAGTTTTAAAAAAGGGTGTTAAATTAGAAGTTTCAAAAAAGGGGTGTTAAGCTTTGTTGTTGTGCCTCCTCCTCACAATGATCTTGTCATTTATGATGCATTGTACAAATGCTTACAAGAATAGGGTATTGAAGGAAAAGTGTGCACAATTAGTGTTGATAATGCTTCTTACAATGATTTAACCATGATGATGTTGAAAGATAGCCTTTCTTTTCAGAGAAAGCTTCCATTGGATGGAAATGTCATGACCCGAAGACCGTGATGCGTATTTATCACTTTTACTTTATTACAATTCACCAATTTTTTGAACTAAATTTTTCAAACTAAATTTTTCTTTTCACTTTAAGATTTGTATTCGGTGTCAGTGTTGGTTCTAAACTAATTTCGCATTTCTTAATTTGATTTAACTTTACATTCATCATTTAAATTACTATCTCATAAGACAACTTAACTTACTTGATACTTTAATTCAATATCAAACTGGTAAAAGAAAAAGGTCGAAAACTCCCCCTTATATAAAATCGATTTTCCCCAGTAAATAAGCTGTAAAATGACAACTATTCCCAACAACATATTTCAATTCCACAATCCACAGTCTATATCACCATATACTACACATACTTCTGAAACATCGGTTAAATATATGGCATTTTACAAGCTCATAATTGTCGTACATTGATCATTTCTCAGATCGCACTCGATAATCATATGAGTCTATAATAATCTAGAACGATCCTAGGTTACATCCCAAAATATCTTTATTAAACATGTATTGTGTACCCTATAATGTCCATACATGATAACTCAAATTCAGATAAGATCCATATACCTCAAAATGGTAAAAGTAGCGCTCAGAGGATTATGCAAGTATCTCGAATAAATACCGTCTCCGAGGCTCGTACTGAACTCCGAGTGTGGAGTCTAGCTCGTATGATTTGTAAGTATGTTAGAAAGGGGTGAGCAAAACCGCGACTCAGTAAGTAGTTTAAGTAAACAGATACTAGGCTCATGTTGGTCTATATGTACATGAATGCATGGTAGCAAATAAAATGACATATATACATGACGTTGCATTCTATACACTAGTGTATCTACATGAATTCTCATTCAAGGCTAAGACTGTGCGAATATTAATTAGCAAGATATCTTGAATACCTCACTTTCTGAGTCTAAATATGATACCTGAAAATACAACCATTTGACTCGATGCCATAATATAACCAAAACAATCAACACTACAAAATTTTGTATGCTTAAAGTTGAAAACTGGATTCTAATATATTTAGGCTCCGTTTGGTTCGCATAAAATAACTTTCAGAAAATGATTTATGGAAAATGATTTCTGAAAAATTGATTTTTTGGAAAAACTGATATTTTTTGTTGTTTGGTTGATATGCTGAAAAATATTTTCCGTTGTTTGGTTGTTTTCTGGAAAATTTATGTTTCTGTTAAAAAAGTATTATTTACATATTTAACTACTAATAATGTTTTTAAATCAATAATAATCATAATAATAAATATGAAAAGGAAACTTTTTTTAAACAAAATTTTTATCTTAATTAATAAAATTGATATAGTTTACATATTTGATTGTATAATAGTTTGTAGTATCCCAAAACATTGCCCTTGTAGAGCTAAGCTCATGTTTTGCCAATACATGATTAAAATAACCAAAGCATAATAATAATATAATAAGATCCTACAAACTTATAATTAATATAATAAATTATATATTGTTCTTACACCTACAACAATTATAAACCTTAATTAGGACTTTCCTACTCTAAAATAGTTAATATTGTTCTACACAAAATAATCCTACAATAATCATATAAAGCATGTTCTTACATAAAACCACATCCATAATAATTTTGTAGGATTAGAAACAAGCATATCCTCCACATATGTTAACTATGTTCATCAATCATGTGAAATTCTTGAAGAATTTATCAAGCCAAAGCCTCTTAAGATTTTTATTTTTAACCATGAAGGCTCTTGCTTGCTTTTCATGTTCTACCAAGTAGTCAAAAGCAGCAGCAAGAGACTTCTCATCAAATCCCTCCATCAACATAACTTCATCATAAAGATGTCCTGTGCTCACTTGTTCAGCAGTGAATTTGTTGATGGCACAAGCAATGTCACCAAGTTTTTCTGTCTTATAAGCAAACATTTCATTTTAAATATCCGAAGCCTGAGCACTTTTTCTTTTACGATGAGACCTTACTTGTGAAGTTCCAATTGAAGAAGTTGTTTTTCCTCTATCTTCCTCATTAACCTCATTCTCTCTTCTTAGAGGCATTGTGTCAACCTCATTAATATCATCCAAATCAATGTCAGTGAAGGATTTGGCAAAACCTCCTGTCGCCATATCTTTTCCAACAACCAATGCCATCTCATCATACATTTCAATTTTTTTGTTCAAAAATTGTTCATACTTCGGATGTGCCTGTTTCATCATTAATAAACACAATAAGGATGCTAATATATTGTAATCGATTAAAATTAAAAAAAAAGTTAAAAAAAACCGTCACTGCTTCATCATATGTTTTTTGATCACAAGTTATCATCTTTATGTTGTCATCCCATCCAAATCCACTATCTTCTCGAATTTTGGATATAACCTGTCATGTATTCTTAACAGTCTTGAGGTAATTATCGACATGATTACGCTCACATTTAACATTGAATTTTTTGGAATTAATGGAAGCCACTCGAGCAAGCAAATGTGGCTTGAAAGTATTGGATGGCTTATTTCTTTTCTGAGCCTCCTCAGCAAGTATTTCCAAAAAAATTCGTTGCATCGGTTTTGTCCACCTAAATTGATTCGATGTCCCTTCTTTCTTTGACTTATTCATTTCTACAATAATAATTGCATCAAGCAAATATAAACAACACATAAAAAATAATAAACACCAAAGCATAAAAAGAAAGTATATGAATGAAACAATAATTTCAATAATATAACTAATTAACTGAAATGTCAAATAAGTTCAATTCAATCCGAATAAAAAACATAAGAAATTCTTGAAACATAATGACTTAACATTGAAAATTTCAAGTCTACACTAATTGGTTCTAGTTATGTAATCTTTCCACATAGCTTGTGCAATTTCCTCTCTCTTGGTAGTCCATTCTCTAGTTCCTTCTCTCTCTTCTCGCGTTGTAAGAGTTGATCTTACAGTTAAAGACTCTTCTCCATCAAATGGTCCTTGATTAATTGAGTCGTTAGGATCAACTCTCATTATATGGTTATGAATGATGCAACATGCTAACACTACATCTACTTGTGTTTGAAAATCTCAAAATGGTTCAACATCTAACACAAGAAAACGTTTCTTCAGAATTTCAAAGACTCGCTCAACAGTAGTTCGCAATGATGAATGGCGAAGATTAAAGAGTTCTTTTGCATTTTCTGGATGATGATCGCTAAACTCTTTCAAATGATATCGAACACCACGATATGGAGATATAATTCCATTTCGGATGCCATATCCAGCATCAGCAAGGAAATATTTGCCTACAAGTTTACAAAATTTAATTATTGCTAAATTCATTCTAAGCATAAATAAAGTATTAATTTTCATTAGTTTTAATTGTTACCTTCTGGAATTCTAAATCCTCTTGGGCGTTCAAGTGTATCATTTAAAATACAAGAATCATGGGCACTTCCTTCCCAACCAGCAAGTACATACGAAAATTTCAAATCAAAAGCAATGGCAGCCAAGACATTTTGTGTTGTTCCCCTTTTACGACTATGAAATCTTCCTTGAATCTCAAGTGGCACGGATGCACGAACATGAGTTCCATCTAATGCTCTGACACAATCTTTAAAATACGGGTAAAACCTTGAGTTGTTTGTTATTTCAGGAGGAGTTGACTTATCGGGTAATCTAATGAGAAGCCTATATAATTTCAAAATAGCACAATCTTAAAGTAATGGTGAACTGTCCAAGTTGACCTATAACATCTTGACCCAATCACCCGAAACCGTACATTATGGCCAATGATATGCAAAAAAATAATAACTTGCTCCCTAACATCCACCCACCTACCTGATTGTAACGAATTGGTCCTAGTAAGAATGTCACATAATTTAAAGAATGCAATTGGACGCATTCTTATCATATCAACACATCTTTGATCACCTCCATATAAAATGCTATTAATATAACTTTCTCTATCAAGATCTCGATTGACATGAGGTTCGCGGGCTATTTGGTTCCTAAGTCTAAATCTTTTATGAACAATCATTCCAAAAGAAAATACTGATGCAGCTGCAGCCATAATACATGAACGAATGGAATTATTATCCATATGTAATAAGAAACAGTTACTAACAAATCACAAACATACCCAATCATCATAAACAAGTAGTAACAAATCGCAAACATATTCAATCATCAAAAACAGGTACTAACAAATCACAAATAAACCCAAGAACAATACAGCTTAAAGTCCCACTCACCTTGAAATATCCAAACTAGCAAATCTTGGAAGAAATAAAATCAACAATAATCGAACATCAGAAATAGCATGATTATCATAAACTACACTTGCAACAATACATTCAAGCCAAATTCTCCCAAGAATGAAAAGGAAAATGAAGAATAAAAATTTATATACAAAGATTGAGTTATAAAAGAAAACTTATAATCAAATTATAAAAGTCTAGCAAAGAATAGAACATATAACAAAGATTGAGTTATTATCAAAATCATTAATACATTTAATAAAATAAATATTTATAATTTAATCCTTAATAAATATTTATAATTTAATCCTTACATGTTATTAAAAATAATTTTTTAAAAGAATAAAAGTGTAACACATGGACAACAACTGCTGCCAGAGAGCAGCAGCTGATGTTGTTGTTGCTCCAATAGCAGCAGCTGCTCTCCTACTGTCCAAAGCAACAGCAACAGCAACAGCAGTTGCTGTTGCTTTGGACAGCAGCAGAGCAGCTGCTGCCAGCTGATGCTGCTATTGCTTAAGCAACAGCTATACATCCCAATAAAACAACCAGCGCACAACCAAAGCCCCAAGCCACTCAAACCCCCAACGGCAAACACCCCTGCTTAGAGACCAAATCTAAAACACGTTGTGAGCATCAAGTCTGGACACAATCATCTGCTACTCACAAAAGCCAACACCACACACAGCAAACATCAAAATAGCGCAAAGCCACAAAAAAAAAAAGGAATCAAGTCAATGGAATCAAGCCACAAAAATGTGAGAGAAGCCTCTCTAAACAGTCAGGAGGTCACGGTTGCATCCCCAATTTATTAGAAATATGGTAACGGGCTCCTCATAGGAAGAAGTCAAATCAGAACCAGTGTATTCTCAGATTTCTTGAAACGAAGACACTGGACAACACGAGTGTCGTAACGGCTTCGCGCTCGATGATTTTGAAAACATTTAAAAAAAACAAAGGGAGTCGCCACCAATCTTTTTTGTCTAGGTGTGATTAGTCACCTAAAATATTTATCTTTTTAACAACATCTCAAAATTAAAGTTTTATTAAAAAGACAATTTTTGGTCTGTGAAAACAAAATCGGGTCCAAGAGTATAGTTACGTGTGGGGAAGGATTCGCACTCCCACAAAGCCCGTTAAAAAACGGTACCATAGTAATCATGTGTTATCCTTTGATTCTAATGAAATGGTCTTAATTTAATATTTAAAATTAACTCCATTTATTTTGAAATCATTTTTTATTTGTATTAATTTTGAAACATTTAAATTTTATTTTTTATTTGAAATAAGTGAAAATCTTTTGTATTGAAAATTATTCCGAAGTACCCCAATACTTCTGGTAGTATTTCGGATAATTTCCTCACCTAGAGATTTCTTAAGAATCACTACTTGTGAGTTCTATAGAATCTCATCATCGAAAGATTCACACTCGCTTCAAAAATTATTATGAATGCATATGATACAAACAGATAATGAATGATACAAAAGAATTTTTTAATTTTTTATATAAATATTTCTTTATTTATTTTAAATAAATTTTTTATTATTGAAAAATTGCACTAAGTATCCCAATACTCTGGTAACACTTAGTGAACTTCTCTCACCTAGGGATCAGTTAAGAAATCACTACTTGTGAGTTTCATGACATCCCATCATCTGACATTGTTTATTTAAATTAATTTTTTTACTACGCATTTTGAAACCTAACAATTTACCCAAAAAGAGTATTATTATTAATTGTTTTAAAAGAGATACGTGATTTTATTATTACAATTAATTTCATATAACTAATTATACTTAACATTGTTAATAATTATAAAATTTACAAAAAATTTATATATATATATATATTTCATCATAAAATTATATTAAAATACATAAAACAAATTATTAAAAGCATATAAAAATGTAAATAAAAGAGGTGAGAGTGTACCCTAACCAATTTGGACTTTAAACCTAAAGAAAACCCTTTCAAATGGCCCAAGATCTAGCCCAAACAACAGGGCCCAATCTGCCAGCGGAAGCAGGTCGGGTTGAGCAGAAACGGGTCGGGTCAACTTGCGGATCTCCCTTTGTTGGACCAGGCGCGATCAGGTCGAGTGCGTGGGTCAGGCGAAATGGGTCGAAGCGGCACGCGGTCTCCTGCTCGGGCACGTGGATCTCGAGTCGAATCTGGGTCCACACGCGGGTCACTCTTTTTCTTTTTTTTTTTCCGCTATAAAAACCCTCTTTTTTTATCTCTTCATTTCTTCTTTCCTTTACAAAAAAAAAAACCTAGAGCCACGAAAAGGCTCTTCTCGGGTGATTTTCGGCCGTCGTTGGGATCGCCGTTCGTCGCCGCCGGTCGCCGTCACCGGTGGCCAAAAATGAAAAAGCTTCCCCTTTTCCGATTCCTCTCTACCTCCTGAACTCGATTCCGACTTTCGTTTCTCCTAAAAAGCCTCCTAACCCCGTAGATCTGAACCCCCCGAAAGCCGTTTTCCCTTTTTTGTTTTTGTTTTTTTTTGTTTTTGTTTTTGTTTTTGGTTGACGATGGGTTGTGTTGGTTGTGGTTTGTAGTTGCTATGGCTTATTTCTTTTTTTGCATGTGGGTGTTTAGGTCTGGGAGGTTTTGGGGTTTCGGTTTCTGTTATGGGTTGAGTGTAAGTGTATGGTGTCTTCAGGTTTTGAGCAGTGGCTGTCGTTGGCGGTTGTTGGTTACTGATGGCGATGGGTAGTGAAGCGTCGACAGAGGTGAGTGGTTGTTGGCCGAACGGGGCTGGCTAAGGGGTCTCGGTTGGATGGTGATCGAAAATGGTCTTCAGGTGGTTTCGGATGGTATAAACAGTGGTGAATGGTCTCTGTTGTCGAGAGCAAAAATGGTCGACCCCCCATTTCTGCCTTTGGCAGTGGCCAAATAATGTGTTTTTAGAGGGAAGTCTGTATAGGGTTTGGTGTAGATGGGGTGGGGTGACAAAATTGGTGACCGGCGGAGATGGGACAGCCTGGGGAGATGGGCAATGGTGGAGGCCGACGGGTATGGGGTACTAAACGCCATTCAATGCTGATGGAACCAAATAAAAACAAAAACAAAAACAAATAAAATAAAATAATAAAAATAAAATAAATTAAAATTAAAATTAAAATTAAAATTAAAATTAAAATGGAGTAGCTAAATTAATAATAATAATATTAATAAGTATCGAATTTATCAAAATAATTTGTAAACCCGGACAAAATTAGGTGTCTACAATGAGTACTGGACTGAATCAGATTCAAGGATGTGGAAAATGATTTCGAGAGTGCAAAGAGAGTCCACATCAGACGGTGATGGGAATATGAGTAAAGGAGAGAGAGACGATGCTTTAACCATTTCCCGAAGCCTTACGTAAAATGACTCTACTCTTTCCTCCCTCACCATGTTCTTCTTTTCCCTTAATTGGATACTCAAATTCGATGGAAAATTGAATGTTTTTCTCGGTTAAATATACAATATGGAGATTTTGGGAGAATGCTTAAGACCACAAACAGCAAGTAGACAAGCACCAATAAACACCATATGAGAACAAAAAATCAATAAATTTTTTTCTTTGCATACCATTGTTTTGTTTAGGCAGAGACTTGCAGGAAAGTGGATCTCGAAGGATGGAGGCAAGATCTTGAAATGTTTAGATATCCAAGTAAGAATGCCAACGACAAGATCAATGGTACTGTTGAGATCTATCTGTGGTGTTGGTGATAGTTTTGGTAAGGAACTATGGTAGATTGATTTGGGTTTTGAAGATCTAAGCAAGGGTGAGCAAGACCTTGAAGGGCAAGAGCGAAGGAAGGACGCCGGCGATAAGATCGGTGGTGCCGGTGACAAGATCGATAGTGCCGGCAACAAGATCAGTGGTGAGGAATGGTGGGGTATCGACTTGGGTTTTCTGTCTAGGTGAGTTAGAAATTGTCTTCCCCTTTTCAAAAGGGGAAGACAATTTAAGGGAAAATGTTAAGAATTTTCAGTTGACCGTAAACCATTTTCAATTAACTGAACTGATTTTACACTAACCAAACGTAAGAAAACAAGGAAAATGTTTTCAGGAAAATGAAATACTTGTACCAAACAAAGCCTTAGTTCGAACGGATAATCATACGAAATTTTTAAAGTCAATAAGACTTGGTATGAATCCTTAAGTACTGAAACCATTACTAACCACAAACAAATTCCAGATGCACTTACTTCAAAGTAGAGAATAATACTGAAAACTAATAATCAATCACTGTAGGTGCGAGGCCTTAAAGTACTGAAAACTGATACAGATGTCAAACAGAATTCTAATACATTTTATTCAAACAAATAGCCTTACAGAAAACTGATAATCTGTCAAACTAGGCATAAAGCCTTAAAGTGCTGAAAGCAAATATTGATAGAGTTTAGGCATGAATCCCTGATACTGATACTGATACTGATGTCCATCCTAGCTAGTGATGGAGGAGGTGTTGCAAGCAACACAATACCTATGGCCATAGATTATACTCCAGTCTCGTTGATTAGTCGAGAGTTGGAACTTGTCTGCTGATTTTCCAAACAAGCATGATAATGCCTAGAGCTCGAAGCTCGCAAGGTGTAGATACTGATACTGATACTGAAGGTCTAGAGCACAAAGCTCAATAGACGGGTAATAAAACCTAGAGCAAGGCTCAATAGGCTCAAGTGACCCGAAGGTCAATGGATCTGCCTGCACTCGAAAAACAGCTTTCTTGTGCCTTTTAACTCCCATGGTTTTCAAAACACTGACAAAAACGTTTTAAAGCTTTAAATATACAAGATTTTTGACTTATTTCAAAGTCAACTCAAACCAGAAATTTGTAAACTAAACAATACGTAAGTCGTTATAAAAACTCATGCGTAAAACAGCTTGCATTAAAATATGTTATATGTGAATGCATGTATGCCTTAATGAAAGCTCCTCCATGCATGTTGCACTGCTGCTAAGTGTAGTTTAATACGGACCATGCACATGTGTACTTAACTTATGTAGACACCATGACAGTTTCATATAAAAGTATCGAAACGAGAGTTTTCTCATATCACTCAACATGTGAACTTAGCTGGCCACAACACACAACACAGAAAACAATATTTTAATTCCAGCCCAAGCATTTTCTAGATTCACACTTCAAACCTTTCTTTACATTTTACCTTAGTAACCCAACCGACGACATTTCACCCCTTAATTTGTAAGCTAGCTTGGTTATTAAAGAAATTTAAATGCTTCCTACAAAATGGTACTAGTAAAGCTTACTTAACCCACTTACCCGGATACTTAGCAAATCTTCTTCTCCGATTGTCCAAATCCGTACTCTAGCCTCTACACCACTCCTTGGGAAACCACCTTCAGTCAAAGTCACTACAATCATTCCAATGCAGTCTCAATCAAATATTTATATCATGCTTAATATTGTACTTAAGACGCACAATTTAAAACTACGCACGATTATTCAAATTCACTATCATACCCGAGACTAACTCATTAACTTTCTAAAAGCATATATATATATATATATATATATAAATATATACATACACATGTACACCTAAGTGTATTTATGCGAGTATACTTAAATCATTCTTGTCATGTCATATATATTCATACGCTTATATATATAGAAATACATATATCTATATATATATATATTCACCTCTAAATAACACATTCTAACATTGTATTCATTATTGATCATCTCGTTGCATTCTTTTCATATATATATTAATCTTCCAACTCAAGGCAAAATCCTCACCTTAAATAAGCCTTCAAAATCGAGCCTCCTCTGCTGGTGCGTGGTCCACGGTTATAATTGTTGTTTCTCTAATGATACAGCAGTTCTTTACGTCCCCTATTAGAGACTTCCTTAACCGAAGCTGCAGTAAGCCTCTCTACTTTCTGAATTCAATACAACCGACATTCGCTTTGTACTAACTTGAACAACTGACAAAACCAAATTTAAACAAACCAATTTTCAGCCTTCAAGGGCTGAGGATTCAAAGCTTCAATTCTCAGTTTTTCAACTCAGCAACCACCGCCCACTTACCTTTATTTTTCAACTGACTAAATTTCACATCCCGATTTTCACTTAATCCTTAAGGAAGCCAAAATTTGCGAGCTAATTTTTTTTTCATCGTTTGTAGGTAACTGCATAGGTCACAATTCGGTTTAAAGCGATTCTTGATCACTAAGGTCCCATTTCTATCCTTTAATAGTTGAAGCATAATCATCTAGCATAATTATTATCCATCCAAATTCAAATTATCAAGTTATCATCTTTAGCCATTCTCCAATTTTAAAATCATAGGTAAACCGATTCTTGTCATTACCTTCAGTGCATCAAATTAAATTCATTTATGTCATGCACTTCAGTCTTGCTTAAACACATATATTTGTAAACATATATTAGCATATCATTTTTATCTCAAACAAGCATAAATTCATTATCAATTCAACAGTAGTAAAACCTAGCCTACATCCCAAACTCGATGTATAAATATGTATATACAACCAATTGAAACAAATACACACTGTGCCATTAACCAACTGTGTCTATATAATCTGCTGGGAGCCATAAACCTTACAATATACGTGAGGATGCACTTCGGAGGAACTCCTCAACGGAGATAGTGTGACAGTAATCCTCAATCTGAAAGGGAGGGAAAGGAGAGGGGAGTGAGTCATAAACTCAGTAAGTAACTACAGAAGCAACCTAAAAATCATAACCTGCATCTCTCAATTTTCAAAACTCATAAATCATACACATCCAGTAAATCAATTTCGATATGCTGCAGTATAAAACATGACTGCATTTTAAAACATAAAGAATAGCAGTCTCATAAACAGATTTAAATCTCATGTCAAACATTGATAAATCAGATCCGATATGCTGCATTGTAAAACATGTTCTCAATCATAAGGCAAAAGCCAATCATTAATCGTCAAACATCATCATAAATCATACTATCCAATCTATAAAACAGACCGTAGTACCAAGAGATAAGGCATAGCATCATCAAGATACTTAGAGCTAACACAATAACGATCTACAATAGCTAACCATAGCAATCTCCCAAACAGGGACACTGCCTATTGTCATAACGTGTCAGGTCCGTGAACCTAACCGCTAGACTTTAAAATTCTAAGGAGTCGCCACCAACCATTCAAACCTAAGGTGTGATTGGTCACCTATTCATGTCTAAAGATAAGGCATGGTCTACGTTCAAAGATTCTTAGACTCGGGAGTACGGTTACGTGTGAGGAAGGATTAGCACCCCCACGACGCCCATCCTAGAATGGTACCACTTAGTCTTAGGTTATCTTTTAAATTTGCTTAGATTAATCTTTAATTTCGATATCCTTAATATTGAAAGATATTTCTAAGCATCCTCCATTAAGCTGGTGGGATAACTTAAAAAATCCTTCTCACCTCAAGAGTATTCAAGTAGTTCTATGCGACTTGCTTGAAGAGGCTCCGTCGTCGGATGAATTTTAGTATTTTATGGAAATTTCCTAACTTTGACTCCTCTACCCAAATTATCTTATTTTATTTTAATCATTTATTATTTTCTATTATTTTCATGACTAATATCTTTATCTATTATTTATTGTTAT
The DNA here is from genome assembly GCA_031772115.1 of Heritiera littoralis. NCBI lineage: Eukaryota > Viridiplantae > Streptophyta > Magnoliopsida > Malvales > Malvaceae > Heritiera > Heritiera littoralis. The sequence goes on along the minus strand of JAPDPK010000060.1, from coordinate 1,899,939 downwards.
ATTTATCTTATGAATATAAATTATCTTTATTTTTTAGAAAATAAATATAAATCATTTTATCAAAAATTCCTTTAAAATCCTCCATTAAGCTGGTAGAATTTAAAAGAAATTCTTTTACCTAAAGATTTCCAAAGTATTACTTAAGCGTAACCCTCTTCGGAATCTTATCATCGGAATACTCACTTTCATGAATTGACTCTTATTATTATTATATTTTTATTTATCATGTTCTTTTATTATTATTTATTATATTTTTAAAAAATGTACATGAATTATTTTTTATTGAAAATTCCCTTTAGCTCCTTCCATTAAGCTGGTCAGACCATGAAGGAAATCCTCTTACCTAGAGATTCCAAAGTATTACTTAAGCGTAACCCTCTTTAGAATCTCATCATCGGAATAAATCATGTTCACCTTTAATATTTTTTTTATTTACTGAATCTTATCATTATTTTATTGTTTTAAATTTATATTTTGTATTTATATATATTATAATTACAATTTCCTGAAACCTTACCCAATAAATCAAGCATACAACATTAATTAAATCCTAATTATTTATACACATTAATCATACCAGTCATTACCATGCAAAATTAGTATTTTATAATTAATTCATTTACTCAAGTTATCATACAAAATCATATTAATTAAATTTTATTATTAAATCAAGTTATTAAATTATACAAATTAAACTATTAAGTCAAATTTATTATCAAATCATTAACCTATTATTAAACTATAAAATTAATTAAATAGGAGAAGAAATGATTAACATACCTTGTTCCACGTGCCTTTCTTTTTTTACAATATTTCTTTCTTTACTTTTTCACGTTATTCTTGCAACAATTCTTTCTTTCTTTTCCTCTTGTAGTTGGCAGCAACAAGGTTAGATGGGATCTGCGTGTGGCAAGCGTAGTAGCAAGGAGCAGTTCTTCAATCTTGTTTCCTTGGTTATAACAAGAAGCGTGCAGCAGTTAAAGCTGGCCTGTGCTGCGATGTGGCGAAGGTGGGGCAGCAAAAATCTAGTGGTGGCGTGATAAGAGGAGCTGCTAAACGTGGGCAGATGTGAACTTGCTGGTGAAAGGAAACACGTGACAGGTGATGAAACAGTGCAACGATGGTGTGGCTTGATGCTGGATGGTGACGATGATGGAGACAGAGATCGGCAATGGCAGCTTGAAGGTGCTATGAAGATGGTTGATGGCAAGGTTCAAAGAATGGGTTTTATATTGAAGACACAAGATTGGGTTTTCTTTTTTTTTTCTCCCCTACAGTCAAGAGTGCTCCCCTTTTTATAATAAAAAATTTATTTGAGTCCTAATACAACTCTACTTATTTTATCAATTATCTCCTATTTTTCAACATTTTATCTATTTCTTATATTAATCCTAATCTAACTCTATCAAATTTAATATTAATCCATATAATTATCCTAAAAAATCTAATTATCCTAATTATCTAATCCTAAAATTAATTTTATTTTTATTTATTTCTTCTTTCTCCCTCTTTTTTTTTATTCTTAAGTCCTATTTAAATTTCCTAATTAATGTTAATTCTAAATCTAAAAATTCTAATTTAATTCTAGCCTAATTCTAAATTGTTAAATTAAAATACAAATGTCATCCAACCCAATTAATTATTTATACAAATTAAGACCCCGGACAAAATAGGGTGTCTACACCTATGCATAGACCAACCAACCCCGGTTCATTGATCAGATGACACCGGGACTTGTCCAAACGTAATATACGGGACAAGCCGATCGTTCCCGAGAGCTAGTTATCGAGACACAGTGCTTTAAGTCAATTAAGAATGCCTATACAATTCTCAAGGTACGGTGCCCTAAGGTTTCAATACCTCGGGTTTAAAACAGTATCCAATATCAATCTTATCAAATCAGCCTTCTAAGACTTCATATCAAAATCATAGTGCATAAATATGCAGCTAACAATCATGGGCTCGCTAAGCTTTTAAAGCACTTTAAGTTATAAAACAAAATCAAAAAACCATATCAAACCAAAAGCTTAGTTCAATTTGGAAACTCAAAATTGTCATCATATTAAAGCAATAATACATAAAACCAAATAAAGATTTGGTGAGCCTTCAGCATGCTTATAAAACATTTTCACAAAGCTAAACCAACCAGTCAAGGATAGGCCTAATATGTAGCATTTTCAATATGCGTCGAAGTCGATTTCATATGCAGCATTTCATTTCATTTCCATACCAAATCAGAATTTAAAACATTATATGATGATTTGGATGCAAGGTAGTTGCTTAGGGTTACTTACAGTGCTTCCTTCTCTTACAGATTCAATCCTCCCTGGTCTATCAAGTTCCACACAAGCTATGTGAGCTCTTAGTCAATTTCAGTCCTTAGCATCACCCTCTACATACACAAGGTGGATCAGGTTACTCATTACCCCCAATTGCATGCTAGGATTAAGAATTATACAATTCAATAAGAATGACATCAAGGAGTAATTCTGAATTATTTCAAATATGAACTACTTCTATCTATTCATCTCCTTTTTTTTACTCCCTTGAGCCTCTCATAATCTACTTGATTCAATTTCTGCACTTTAGGATTTTCTGACCTTTTGTCATTGTGCTAGCCTTAAGTATAAATTTCAGAATCTAATTATCAAGCCGTAAATTTTAGATTACTTCTAACTCAAATCCCTATTCGGAAGTATAAGGCTTATTTCCTAATTCATCCTGTGCCATTTCCAATAATTTTCCAAACTTTGGTCCAAATCTGGCACATTAGGCAGGATAATTTCCTGACCTGTGTTCATTAAAATTCATATTACTAATTATAGGGATATGTAATTTGTACAAACCCAAAACCATATCAATCTTGACTCATTTACCTTTTTGAAAATGTAAAGTTTGCAATTAAAGTCCATTTGGATTATTTTCTAGGAATTTTTGAAGTTGACTCTAGGCTGTTTGTACCCTGCAGTGAGTATCTTGCATTCATATATACATAGCTTAAGCTACATAATTCCAAATTCAAAAATTCAAGAACTGGATGAAAGCTAACTCATTTCCCTATCTAGAAATGTAAGGTTCATAATTTAATTCTTTCTAAATCAACATCAGCAAATTTCCAAATTTGCACAATGTTCTAGCAGTTTTCAGGCACAGTGTTACACTGACCTACTTGCACAAAATACTTCATATTTAATTATAGGCATATCCAATTGCTGCAAACCCAGAACCATAACAATCCTAACTTAATTAAATTTTTGGAAATGTAAGGCTTGCAACCTAACTCAATTTAGGCTATTTTCTACAATTTTTCAAAGTCAGGACCATGATTCACGTTTCTGGACAGAATACCCTGCACTCATTTGTACATATCTCAGGTTATAGAAATCCAAATCAAGAAATTCCAAAACCGACTTTCTTGTAACTTAAAGGGCTATTAATCATATCTTTTTCAGAATTTTTCTCCATGCAGAACAATTAAACTGATCATTTTAATTACAACCCAGAACAAAACATCAATTCCAGAATTGAACATCAAGTCAGAATACAATTAATCCTTCATCTATACAACAGCCATTTGATTCAATTATCATAATTTCATTTTCATATTCAATAAATAAACAAGGGAAGGTCAGTAGAATATTTTATTTACCCAAATTTCCAACAGCTCTTCTTTATTTCTCTGAAACAGTAGCTCTCATTCCAAACCTTGCCTTTGATTTCCTTCAAATCAGAACCTAACCCATTCTCCTCTCTTTGATTAATGCTTTTCCTAACAGCATTGTCATATGGAAACCCATGAATTCACAATCTAAGAGAGTTTATATAGCAGGAATTCAAAAGAATTTATCTTCCTTACCTTGGTCTCTTGAAGTTCCCAAATCTCTCAAGCTGACCCTTCACTCTCGGTTTCAGTCCTCCCTTCAAATGAAACATGCAACTTATTTTAACATTCTGTCATGAACATCAGAGATGAAAAAAAATCAACTCCTTCTTACGTTGAATTGCTGTGGCCAAGCCTTAACACACCAAGAACCTTTAGATTCTAGCCCAAGACAGTTCTCAAATCTACATGCAAGGGAAAATTCATCAATACCACTCCAAAAACCTTAAGCCCTCTTCAAGATTTCCTGAATTTCCTTTGAATCTCTTCAAATCTGAGGCTGCCTTCAGGGTTCTTTTTTTTGTGGCAGAATGTAGGTCACGGCAATAAGGATTTTAGGGATTTAACTTTTCCTTTCTTCTCTTGGGGGTTCGATTTTGCCCAGAACAAGAGAAACTAAATTTAACCTTCGGCACTGGTAAAGAAGAGTAGAGAAAGAAGTGGTCTGACCATGGCAGAAGGGAAGAGTCGAGTATGAGAGGTAGAAGAGAGAGGTTCCACGTTTTGATGAAAATAAAACTGATATCTTTTCTTAATTGTTTAATTAAAATTTATGTTTTAGGGCCTCTTTTCCTTCATTTCTTACTTTGAACCGAATTAACATCTTTAATATGATGATAGAGACAAGATAATATTATTTCTAATCTATTCAAACCCATCTTCAACATCCTCTTAATCCAACAAAACCCCAAATCCTTTTAACTTTCCCAATTTAATCATTTTCTTTGATAACCTCATAATTGCCAAATTTTCGAGCCTAACTTCCGACAATTAATTGTATCAATCCACAAGAATTCTAAGAGCATGTCATACATGATCGGAAAGGTCTCCAAATTAGTTTTTCAACGAAATTTGAATCACTTGAATCAGAGTTTTCTATCAAAAGTTATGCCCATTTCTTTACCAATTGCTCACGATCAAAATTTTTAGTCTGTGACGTGAATCTATAAATTCATTGCTGTTGATCCACATTGAATTAGATAGCAAGCCTTATATGGTCGGGCTTATCGAATTAAATTTTCAAAAAAATTTGAATCGCCTTAATTGGAGTTTCCTACTAAGAGATATGCTTGATTCTTTAAAGAGGTGTCGACTGACAAGTTTGACTGCACATTGTTCAACTTCGAAATTTTTCTGGTATTAATCCGTAGGGAATTAAATTGTGAGCTTTTTATGGCTAAAAGATCTTTAAGTTAACTTTCATAAGAATTTTACGGTTTATCCTTTCGATACTCCAATCCAGAGATATAACTGAAACAAGGCAGATTTGTCATAAGCCAAAGGCTGAAATTTTCGGTTTATCGTCAATTTCTTGGATTAGGCCCAAATAATAACCACATGAAACAAATTGTTTTACCCAAAATCATTTATGATGAATTTAAAATACTTACATGGTTTCTAGATGCTTATGCGGTCTCGTGGGACCTGCCAACTTGTTCGTACGAAAGCCTGCATTCTTATGCCAAAATCCGAATGTATCACAATTTGGCCTCCAAACACCTCTAAGGAGCCGTTTGGTTCGGGAAATTTAAGATTACCAGGAATATTAAATTACCGGAATATTATTTTATTTAACGAATTACTGGATTTAAGATTACCAGGAATATTAAATTACCGGAATATTATTTTATTTAACGAATTACTGGAAATATTAGATTCCTGTGTTTGGTTGTATTGGTGGGAATATAAGATTTCTGTGTTTGGTTAAAGGAAAGTAAGAGAGTAAAATTATTTATTTTACTATAATACCCTCCATATTATTAGTTGATGTAAAGTGAATAACACTTGAAATAAATTATATTTAAATTAATTACTTATTTATTTATTTATTTATTTTGCCTCTTTTTTATAAGGTTTTTGTTATGTAAATTATTTTGATATAACAAACTATTACTATATTAAATTGATTTTGATTAATCAAAAATCATAGGGTCCATCTTATTATTGGTCCATTTGATTTTAAATTCATTTTTCTCTTCATCAAAATAAGAAAAAAACATGGTTGTAATATTAGATAGGTTTATGGGTAAAATGAAAATAAAATATAATTATTGTAGGGTAAAATTGGCAAAAAAGTTAAATTTCCCTCGGAAAAAAAATACCTCAGGGAGAGGGGGGAATTTTTTTTCCCAAATTTGACACTGTTTGGCACTGTTTTGACACTGTTGGTAAAAAAACTTACCCCTGAATCCGATTTCTCCAACCAAATGTAGGAATCATTTAAGGGAAAAAAAACTCAGGTAAAAAAAATTTTCTCCAACTAAACAGCACCTAAGGCTTATTTAACACTATTTAGCATGTAAAAAAAATTGTTATTACACTAAATTAGAGTCCAACTAAACACACCCTAATTTATTTTTGACACGCCCTATTTTTACACTACAAGTTACTGTTCACTAAAGGGGAAAATGGGTGTGTGGAAAAAAATAGGGTGCGTTTAGTTTGTCTCCTACATTATCTCAAACAAAAGCCTAGCTTCCAGCTACAATGCCACTCTCTCGGTGCTCCTCAATTGCTAGCTCTGCTTCAATTTGTTCTCTCTTTCGACATCTGTCTCTCTCTCTCTCACCGACTCTCCTATTTTGGGCACCAACCACAACCACTGCAGCCTTAAACATGAGCTTGAAAAGCCAAACCAGAAATGGAGCTTCCGATTCTTAACCTTCACAAGGCTATTTTCATCTTCCTTGCAATGCCCTGCTTCAGTAGCATGTACAAGCTTGCTACCACCCCTTTCTTTCCTATTTCAGGCACCCAAACAGCCGAGAATACCACCATAGAACCCCTATTTCACCCACACAAACAGCCACTAAAATTTGCTTCCACAACACCTTTGTTTCTAGCCTCCAAAGACTGTCCCGATCTTCCCTAACAAGCCACTGTTCAAGACTAATTTTCAGCATTCAAAGTTAACCCCAAATGCCTCTGTTTCTAGCCTTAGATTCTGCTGTATAAAAGACCACTAATCGTAGCACCATGAGCCTCTCCTTTAGTACCGATTCTACTTTAAGATCAGCCTTTTTTCTTTAATCGGTTTCTTCCTCACTGTGCAACCGCTCTAGTCGTTTGCTGCAGCTTCTTCTTCTCTCGATTTCGACTTTCCTTTCTCTAGTAGCTGCAGCAATTTCGTCCATTCTATTCTTTGGTCTCTCTTCCTACTTTTTTTTTCCTTTCTCTTAGCCATGCTGTTTGCTCTCCCTCTCTCGGCTCTTTCAGTTTTCTTTTCTTCCCCATCTGTTCACTGCAGCAGTTTATATATATATATATTTTCAACGCCAATGTAAACGCAGCAGAGATGAAAATAAAAGAAAGGATTGCGTGAAAGATGATGAGGAAACGTGAGGGAGAGATGAGCAGTTGAAAGAGATGAAAATGAGATGGGATGGGAGGAAGGGAGTCGGTAGAGGATGGCTATGGCTATGGGCAGAGTGCTCTGCCACAGTTGCCCGTTTCTTCTTTTTTTTTTTTTTTGTCTGTCCGATGCAGACAGAGTGACAGACACAGCACGCTTCCTTTGGAAGTTTGCCAATATTTGTTTATTTATTTATTTAATTATATATATTTTTATATAACATATCTTTTATATATATTTATATAAAAGCATTTATACGAAATCCTTATAATATTCATATTTTATCCTTTATTGATTTTATATATATATATATATTGTGTATATATATTCATTCAGTATATTTACATATGATATATATATATATATATATATATATATATCTTTTTATATATACATATACACCTTTGTTTAATGCAAAAATGAGTGCATATATATATATATATATATATATATATATATATATATACACACACACACATATATGCATACGTACGTATATATTTCTTTAATTTAAATCCTTCATTTTCAATCTAATTAAATTTCTAAAATTTAATTATCGCTTAATAAAATAATTTCTCATAACTCTTAAATACTCCATATTAAATCATAAGGCTTTAAAACAAATCAATTTAGTCACATAGGTCAAATTTTGCGATTGTCACAGGAAAACTTTTTCGTGTTCGATGTTGTGCACATTTTTTGACTATTTTGGTGCATGATAGTCTTTCCAAGATTGAATACATAATTGACAATGTAAAAGAAAGTGTGAAACACATAACAACGACAACTCTATGTTTGTCTATGTTCATTGATGTTGTCAAACAGCTTCAATTACCTAATAAGAGGTTGATTCTAGATTGTTTCACAAGATGGAAAGCTGCATATGTTATGTTGTCATGTGTATTGGAGTTTAAGCAAGTTTTTCCACGATATTAAGAAAGAGATTCAAGTTACAAAAACTTGCCAACTGATGAAGATTAGGTGAGAGTTGAAGAAGTTTGTTCGTTCTTGGCAATTTTTAATGAAGTTACCAACATCATATTGTGTAATAAGCATTTAATATTGCAGTTTTTTAAGTTAATTTTATCAATTATGCTATACATTTATGACATTAAATTTAAATATTTATTTCTTTGATAATAATTAGGTTTTGAATATTCAACATCAAATTTATTTCTCCTTGAGCTTTGGAGTATAAAAGAATTGCTGAATGAGAAATCTTTGAGTAAAGAACCTTTAATGAGACTAATGGCTTTGAAAATGCAAAAGAAATTTGATAACTATTAGGGTAAATGCAATTTGTTGATCTCTATTGTTGATGAACTTGATCCTAGGAATAAAATGATATTGATTGACTTCGTTTTTCATGTCATTTATTCCACAAAGGAAGTTCCTATTGTGACAACTTATTTGACTTTTATAAGGAATATATAGATGATTATGCAACAACAAATGTTGGTAAATCTATCAAAAAAGGAATATATAGAGATTGGATTTGTGATTTTCAACATACACTCAGAGAAGGAAATTTCATGGCTGACTCGTTGGCTAAATCAGCATGCTCCTTAGATGAGGATTATGAGTTTCTACAGGACCCCCCCGAAAGTGCAATTGGAATGTTGCAGGCTGACGCTATGGGTGTTTATTTTCCTAGGAAGTTTAGAATGTTTTAGTTGTTTTCTGCTTTTCATTTGTAACCAAAAAAAAAATCTATCAAAAAAGGTACGCAACAAAGTGTTAATTAGACTTGTTTAAGAGTCGAGCTATCTACCTATATTTGAAGGTCCACTCATTTTTTTAGCGGGTTTGAACAAAAAATATTAAGTTGTTAATGGGCTTGAGCTTGAATATTTAGGCCTGTTAAAAAATGGATCAGGCTTGGGCTCACTGTTTCAAGCCTAGGCCCGGTTCAACTCGGCTCGTTTTAATATAATTTATTATTATTACATTATATTAATATATTTTAAATTATTTTTGCTTTCTTTGTGCAATTTATTTTGAATTTGTATTGTTTTTTATACTTTAATTTATATTTTCATGTTTCTTGTAACCTTTTTTGTAAAATTTTATTTAAACTTATTATGTTATACTTATTAAATATTATATATTTTAATAATTTTATAGTTTATTATAATTTTTTTAAAAAAATTAATAATATTTAGATGAGCTTGGACGGGATTAGGCTTATATATTATATGTAAAATGGGTTTGAGCAAAAAAATTAGACCTGAAAAATGGATCAAGCTGGGTTTGGGCTCATGTTTACTTCCTTAATACCTTACCGAAGCCTGGCTCGAATTCGGTCCAGCCCGGCCCATGAACAGATCTAATGCTAATACCACCAATGTTTCTGTTTCTAATGGAGTTAGAAAAGGAAAAGCTATTATGACAAGGAGATCAAAGTATAAGAATTATGTTCTGAGTGTAGATATAGTTCACAGTGTTAAGTCTGAACTAGATATGCATTTGGAAGAATGGGAGTTTATTTGCAAGGAAAATTCTAGAGAATTTGATGTTTTAGATTGGTGGAAGGCAAATAACCTTAAGTTCCAAATTTTGTCAAAAATGGTTTGTGAAATCTTGTCAATTTCGATTACTATAGTGGCTACAGAATCAACTTTCAGTGTTAGTAGTAGAGTTATTGATGCATATCATTCATCTTTGGGAATTGATACAGTGCAAATGCTACTTTATGGTAGTGATTGGTATCGAAACTTCTATGATCTCAAAAGAAAAACAAAAGTAACTTTAATGTTTAATTTTATTTGTTCTACATTTCAAATATTGTAATATTTTAATTTTAATTTTAATTTTTTAATATAGGCTAAAGCAGAAGTTAAAGAAATTCCTCTGCTCTAAACTTTGAAAAGCTTTTGATTTGAAATTTGATTACTTGGAGGCATTAGATAAGTTATGCTTTGTTTTTAAAATGTTGTACAGTTAGCTATTTTAATTTTCTAAGTACTTTTTTTCTTCTATTTCTTGGGTTATGTTGTTGAATTTGATCTTTAAGTCTATTTTGTTTATTCAAATGCTTTGGTAAGATCAACATTACTCCTTTTTATTACACTGGAGGTTTTGTGCAAGTATTTTATTTTTTGTTCAATATGCAAGTATTAATGTCTTATGGACCAGAAGTAGATATATGTAGTGTTGGTGTTATCCTTTATATCTTGTTATGTGGGGTTCCATCGTTTTGGGTAGGTATTTATCTCAATAATTATATTTATTTACATATTTAGTTTTTTATCATAAGTATGAATATTAAATTTAACATTACTCATCTTATTTTATCATACAATTTGAAAGAATGATGGCAACACCAACCCTTAGTATTAATTTTTGAACTTTTTTAATATATTAATTCTCAAGCTTGAGTTATGTTGTATTTAAGATTTCGTGTTAGATTATTTTAATTTGCATGTGAAATTTAATTTTTATGTAGAATTTTTAATATTTAATATTAAGTTTATTCACGAACACTTGTTTATTATCTCAGTAATGAGGTGACCTCTAGTGCATTAACAATGTATAAAGACTATATACTATCAACATATTAAATATAAACTTTATTATTATTATTATGGAAGAAAACTCGAGCCTTTTACTATTTTTTTTGTTACAAATAAAATATTAAATAATTAAAGATAAAAATTAATTACTTAAATTCGAATTCAAAATTTACAAAATATTATAACTCATCTTTAAGTTCAATACAGTTAAAAGGTTGTTAAATGCGGAAATCTTCCTTTTTCTCGGACACAAATTTTCCCGCCTGAATGAGCTGCCGTGTCTATGAACATTTTTTCAAAACCCAACAACGTCTTTTTGGACTACTCAAATGTAGCTCTGCATTTCCTTCCCTTAAAACCACCAAGACTCTTCATGCGTTCGCCATCACCTTCGCCTCTTACGCCTTCCAACCCATCTTTTTATATAACAACATCATTTCTCGCTATGCATCTCTCGGCCATTTATTACTGGCACGCAAGGTGTTTGACAAGATGACTGAGAGAAACGTAGTATCATTTACTTCCATCATCACTGCCTACGGTAAATCTGGGGATCTCTGGAACGCATTGGATTTGTTTTCTTTGATGAGGGGTTTTGGGTTTTCCCCTACTCCCTTTGCGTTGGCCGGACTGTTATCTTCCCAGGCACTGGATCTTTTTGGTGGGGTTCAGTTTCAAGCATTGGTTATCAAGAATGGGTTGTTCTATGCGGATCCCTTTGTGGGTACTGCTTTGATAGGTCTGTATGGAAGGTTTGGGTCCATATCTGAGGCAGTTCAGGCATTTGAACACATGCCGAGGAAGAGTTTGGTAACATGGAACTCGATGATTTCGTTGTGTGCACATCATGGGTTGGTTGAAGATTGTATGTATTTGTTTCGTGAGCTCCTAAGGGTGGAGGCATCTTTGTCTGACTGTTCATTTGTGGGTGTTTTGTCTGGGTTGCAAAGTGAGCTTGATTTTGACTTTGGAGAACAGATACAGGGCTTAGTGATTAAATGTGGTTTTGATTATGTAGTTCCAGTTGCAAACTCTCTTATTAAAATGTATATCAAATGCGCGCACATCTGCTTAGCTGAAAAAGTTTTTAAGCAGATGCATATTACTGATGTTGTGTCATGGAATACTATTATTGGTGCACTGGAAAAGGATGAGAATCCTCTAAAATCTTTAGATTTCTTCTTCCAAATGTCCAGGGATGGAATGGTGCCTAACCAGACTACCTTAGCTATTATAATTGCTTCTTGTAGTAGTTTGCAGATCCCAATATTAGGGGAATACATTCATGCGAAAACAATCAAGAAGGGCTTTGAATCTGATGTATTTGTAGGTAGTGCACTAGTTGACTTTTATGCAAAATGTGATAAATTGAAAGACTCCCACCAATGTTTTGATGTCATATATGAGAAGAATGTAGTTTCTTGGAATTCCTTAATTTTGGGTTATGCTGGTAAATTCTCTACTACTTCAGCTTCTTTACTGCTAGATATGCTGCAACAGGGTTGCCAGCCTAATGAGTTTACATTTTCTGCTATTCTTAAATCTCTAGTGACCATAGAGCTGCAGCAGCTTCATTGTTTGATCTTAAGAATGGGCTACGAAGATAATGTATATGTATCAAGCTCCCTCATGACCTCATACGCTAAAAATGGTCTCCTATCTGATGCCCTTGCCTTTGTCACAGCTTTTGAAAGACAACTCTCCATAGTTCCCTCTAACATTGCTGCCGGAATTTATAACAGAGTAGGTCAGTACCATGAAACAATAAAGCTGCTTTCTGTTCTTGAAGAACCTGACATTGTATCTTGGAATATTATGATTGCAGCTTGTGCTCGTATTGGTCACTATAAAGAGGTTTTTGAACTATTTAGAAGCATGCTCATGGCTCAAATATATCCAGACAACTACACATATGTTAGCCTTGTATCTGTGTGCAGTAAACTTTCTAACCTGCCTTTAGGTAGTTCTGTTCATGGTCTCATCATAAAGACTGATTTCAGTCTTTGCGACACATTTGTTTGCAATGTCCTTATAGACATGTATGGAAAATGTGGATGCATCAAAAGTTCATTGAAAATCTTTGATGGAATGGCAGACAGAAACCTCATCACCTGGACATCTCTGATTTCAGCTCTCGGAGTCAATGGTTATTATCATGAAGCTATGGAAAGGTTCCAAGAGATGGAGCATTTAGGATTTAAGCCTGATGAGGTCACTTTGATTTCAATCTTTACTGTGTGCAGACATGCTGGATTAGTTAAAGAAGGCATGGAATTGTTCAGGAGAATGAAAAGTGATTATGGGTTTCAGCCAAAATTGGATCATTATTATTGTGTGGTAGACTTACTAGCTAGATATGGAAAACTCAAGGAAGCAGAGCAGATTATTGCCAGCATGCCTTTCCCACCTGATACCCTTATATGGCGAAATTTCCTTGAAGGATGCAAGAGACATAGAACTATAGAAGATCTACGAACTGGCCATGGAGTTGAAAAACTAGTCTAGAATTATTTTTTTTCTAGTGACCAGGGCCATCTCTGCTGCACAGTTCCTAATGTATCTTTTCCAGATTCAAGAACCTCTACCTTCGTGAAACCAGATATACATGACAGATGCTTTCTGGACATGAAATTCTCCTTGAGAAAAGCAATATTTGGTAGAAGACAGTGACATAGGCTTTCCAAACAAGAAAGATGAATGAGAATGTCCAATCATCCCCCTATTCAGTCTCCAGTGTACGTACAAGCCACTGCATCTATTCTGCTGTCCTTGTTTTCATGAGGTAAGAGATGCACATTCCCTAAGTGTTAGATTCACTTAACCCCCAGACTAGTTTGAATGTACATATTCTACATCTTCTCCTCCTACAAAATAATAAAAATAAATGCAGATATAATTTTGTGATAGAATTGATAAATGTTAGCTGTATATAATATCTTAATGCAGGTTAAGAGGATGAAAGCAACAATGCTAAATCTTTATTGATTTACATTTCTGCATAAATTGTTGTGTAAGGATGACTTTGCTAATTTATGTGCTTGTGCTAAAGATTTCAGACCTTCATGAAAGGTGTACAATAACATGGAAGTAGTTGCATTAGCTTTCCACCAGAACTCTATTTCGAGGCAAAAGTATAAGAAATTAAAAGAGGAGAGAGAAAGGAACAAAAAGGAGAAAGTTTCTCCCTTGTATAGAAGAAAAAGAAACCTTGCTAAATCAGATAACAAAAACTACAAAGAAAGAAGGGGATAAAGTGAAAGATTATACCCTTAACAACTGAAGCTTAATGTAATTCTGGTAAAGAAAACGACACCAACCTGGGATATGCAAATAGCCCCAGAAATTGTCAGCATGACGGTAATCTCCCATTAACACCTCTTGCTCTTTTCACTTGTATTCCGTTTGTGAGCCAACCTGACTAAAATCCTACTCAGCATCTGTTATTTCCTTGAGGGTCTATTTTTAATTTTCTGCTTCAGCTTCTAGTAACAGCGACGAGGCTAATTTCGTGTACTGATAAATGAGCAAATAGAGGAATTGAGGAAACAAATTGCTGCTAGCTTATAACATCATTTCTGAGCGGCTTGTTCAGTTGCACAATACTTTCTGGTCCCACCACGACCTTGTGCAGCCGCAGGTCTTTTTCTTAATTACTCTCTCAGTCTAACTGAATTTCTGAACATGTTTAATATATAATATTTTTGATGTAGGAACTTGTAGTCGGGGAAATCTGTGCTCTTGCTGCTAGCTTGTACCGTCATTTCTGAGCAGCTTGTTCAGTTGCACAATACTTTCTGGTCCCAACACAACCTCCTGCAGCCGCAGGTCTTTTTCTTAATTACTCTCTCAATCTAACTGAATTTCTGAACATGTTTAATATATAATATTTTTGATGTAGGAACTTGTAGTTGGGGAAATCTGTACTCTTGCTGCTAGCTTATACCGTCATTTCTGAACAGCTTGTTCAGTTGCACAATACTTTCTGGTCCCAACACCACCTCGTGCAGGCGCAGGTCTTCTTTTTAATTACTCTCTCTCAATCTAACTTAATCTCTGCACATGTTTAATATATATATTTTTGATGTAGGAACTTGTAGTTGGGTAAATCTGCACTCTGAACAGCTGAGGGCATTTTTTACCCACAAGATCCCTTACCGGCATCGTTGGAACCCAACAACTAAGCTTGAAATCCTTGATTGTTTACTTGATCAATGCTATGGGAGTACAAGCAAGAATAAGATCAAAGAGATTACCACTCAAGGGGCACAGCATGGTGAAATTACCAAAGCAAACGTCCACAATTGGTTACAGAACCGTAAAGCTCGTTCCAAAAGAAAGAAACCAGATTTTGACTGAGCCAAAGAAGGCAAAAAACTTGGCAGAAAGGAGTGAAAATTTTCATTTTCTTCAGTCCCTGTATAAATCCTGAAATGATTCAGGCAAGTAAGAGGCAAAACAAGTTCAACTCAGATGGCAGATCTACATCCCCTCATACCAATTACATGATGAGACATTCCAGTACGTAGTTACTAAGCTCAATATCCTCTGTTAATGTATACAGAAACTTCTAATTAATAGTTCCTCTACGAGCAATTTTGAGTAAATAGCACGAAGATCCTTGAACTTTAAGTCAAATTTTATTTTGATCTCCAATCTTCAAAATATTTCATATTGGTCCTCAGTTATTAAAACGTTTATTGTTTTCGTCCTTCCTCCGGTGAATTGCTTATTATGTTGTTAATTGACAACCGATCCATCACACGTGACATTTTAGTTGACACCATGCGTCATATCAATTGACTTTAAAAAAATAATTAAAAAAACTCTTAATATTTTTCAACAAAATTTCCCACTAATACAGAACACAAAATCAAAGCGGGAGTAATTGATAGCACAAGTCACAGTCTTGTTCACAATCTATCACCACAACAGTCATCCAAAAAAAAAGCAGAGATAGCAAGTAAAGGAATGATTACAAAAGAAATCCTAAGCCATCTATTGTTGCTTTTGGTTCATGCAATTGACAGTCAAAAACATGCAATCATAGTACAACGGAAACGATTTAGGAAAATTTCGAAACAAGGATCAAACTTGACACAGAAAAAACTATGGGTCTAGAAATCGGAAAGCTTGTATTGAGCAACAATGAACTTAAAAAAAAATTCCATACCTTGTGTCTTAAGATATTGTAATTTTAAGAGCTTGAGTCTCCCTTTGTTCTTGTATTCAAAGCTAGGTTGTAGCAAATCAAACTCGTCCAATTGTCCGATTTTTAATGGTGATCCACATAAGTAGTTATGGAACCTTCAAGAGGTTGGATTGTAGCATAACAATTTCTTTTCATGCCATATCTCAAATGGTGCCTTATTCAGAAATTTGGTTGGAACCTTATTTAGAAGGTAGGTAGAAATTTCTAAGGGATATACCCAAAAAGATATTAGCAGGTTTGTGTTACTTATTATGGACCGAACTATGTCCAATAAGGTTTTATTCCTCCTTTCGTACACTTTATTTTGTTGTGGAGTTCCAAGTGGTGTCCACTGTGATAGACCTTCATATTCTATTAGATAATCCAAGAAGCTTTAGTTAAGATATTCTTTTCCACAATCGGATCTAAGAGTGAGAATACTCTTACCGTTTTATTTCTCTACTTTAGTCCCAAAATCATTAAATCTTTCAAAAGATTCGAACTTGTATTTCATCTATATCTTGAGTTGTCATCAATAGATATTGTAAAATACAAGGCAAAAGAGTTAAAAAATATCCCGAAAAAAATGGTATTAGTAATTGAGCTCTTAACTTTTTTCTCAATTAATTAAACCCTTACATTTCAATTTTCACTCAATTGAATCTTTACGTGAACAGAAACTGTTAGGTCTGTTATGTTTTTGGCCACATGTACTGCACAAATTTAACAATTTCCATTTACAAAAGGGCTCAATAGAGTGAAAGTTGAAATGTAAAGACTCAATGAATTGTGAAAAAAAGCTAGGAGTTTAATTGTTAAAACCATTTTTTTCAAGTGCTTTTTTGACCCTTTAGCCAAAAAAAACAAATAACCACTTCTAGCAACTGTGTTTATTGGCCCGCATATGTCCAAATATGTTTAGCCCAATAGCACTCCTATCATTCCCATTTTAGGTGAAAAGTGCTTGGTCATCTTACTAAGGAGATAAGATTCACAAGTCCCATATGATTCATAATCAAATAGGTCTAGATAGCCACCTTTACACAACTTTGCTATCCTTGTCTCAATGATATGTCCAAGCAACAGCGCTAGATATAGGATGGGATTGAGTCATCCTTTCGTGCTCTCTTGACATCAATATTGAATATGAGCTCTTTGGAATCCAATACATAATGTCCATTGACATATGTAACTATTCCATAACATATGCCATTTAGAATCATAAAGCAACTATTGCCCTTTGTTCTAAATTTAAAACCGTCATTTTATCCCTAGGTATGAAATCAATATGATGTCATCTTGTTAACGCAGGAATGCATTAACATTCATTTAGTTCTAACATTAGACCCAATGGCAAAAGGAGAATTTAAGTTCCTAAGGAAATAGTTGCAACCTTCTTAGGATTATCTCACATTTGTCTATTTTCCTACTATCTTTGAGCTTCAAGTTTTGGCTCATACTTCTACTCTTAACCATCTCTATATTAGATCCACCATTCCAAATTCTCCTAGACATCTAAATAGTGAAGTTTATCCAAGAATCCTATCCTATTTTGAAGTTTTTTCCATTTCTTCTTGGTGAAAGTATTATTTAGTGAAAATATTGATGTTGTTTCATGAAAGTGTTATTTTGTACAAGAGTTGTTATGAGAACAAATTGTCTTGTGAATAGTTGTTCTGTGAAGGTGTAAAGAGTTGTTTTGAGAAGTGGTTGTTTTCTTAATAACCTTTAGTGGAACAACTTTATTATTTCTTTTAAGTTATTTATCACATATGATTCTGAGTGAAATTTAAAAGGTAAAATATTAATTTTTAAGTATCTAGAAGGATTGTGTAATCTGATTGCAGCTTTGAACAACATTAAATGCAATTGTAAGATTACTTTGCAGGTAAAATAGAATACCAAACTGTAATCACATTGCAGCCATTTAAAATGTAAGGAATGTGTTTTTCTCATTGATACCGACACAAATCCTAAATTAATTTCAACATATTATTCACGGATTAATTGTGTTCCAAGGATTTTTGTTCTTTTTATCTTGTTGTAATAGTTCATGAAATAAGATTTGACATGCAAAGAATATTACTAATTGAAAATTAAGTTAAAAATACAAAATGAATAATAAAAATTCATAATACTACGTTTAGACGAAAAAAAAACCTTATTGTGGCTTAAACTTAAACATTACGTGGCATTATATGAGGCAGAAAAGCAAGGACATGACCCAAAGAAGGCAAAAAATATCAGAACCATTCCTTTGGCTATCAGATTCATCCCAATAGCCCGCAAAAACCACGTCTTGAAACAACCACAACTCCAGCCATACATGGCATTCTTTCGATTTCCACAACAACAGCAGACTGCGTGTTGTCTTCTTATCCTACACCCCACCCTCTACTTAAAATGCGCGCCCTTCTTACCTTAAGGCTTCCATCTTCTTGTTCTTCTTCTCTTCCAATAGCTTATAATTTTCATTCCTCTCCTCCTCCTCCTTCCAATTCTTTTCCTTGTAGCTTTAGACCCAACAGGCGTTTCCATTTTTTCAAGCCTTGTTCGTCTCTCAAACAAACAAAGAAGCAGCAGTCCCTTCAAAAGAGTCCACCCAATGCTCCACAGAGTCTCAGGTGGTTCTTCAACCCCAAGGGTGATGATGATGAGAAACTCAAAGTGGATGGTAATGTTGAAGGAGGGATTGAAGGGGAGACTGCACTTAAAGGTACCCTTTTGGCTGGAGTTTTACTTGTGGGTGTCGTTGGTGGATTTGGTACTGTCGGGTATGTCTACAAGGAACAGATCAATGCTTTCTTGAGCCAGTTCTCCACTTTCATTGAAGGTATTTCTTCATGAAATTCAGACCCTTTTTCAGAATTCATCTGAATTTGGTCATTGATTTATTAGTAGGTTTTTTTCATGTGAATGAATAATGATTCTTTCTTCATTTGATTTTGGTATTCGGATTGTTTTCTTTTGATAATTGATAATATAGAATTATCAATAATCAGGAAACAAATTGAGGTTGCATGTAAATTTACGAATTTAGTTTCCTTTAGCTTTTGATGGTTTAGGCGTTTTAGGTATTCTGATTGATTTGGGATTACATCAAAGGAACTTCGTCACACTCTCATCTTATCCTCAGCTACAACCAAAAACAGAAATTAATTTTTCTTTTCTTGTCTGGCTAATTGTTTAGTTGGTTTACAAGAATGTTGTCAATATAAATATTTACCCCGTTTGTGTGCCTACTCATTCAAATCTGCTCCCTATTCCTGATGAAAGGACATTTTCTGTTTCATCTTGATTTGTTTATGTTTTCAACCTTGTTCTCTTACAGTAGAATGAGTCATTCTTAGCTGAGCTAGATTAAAATAATCAATAATGGAATATTTTGGTTCTGGACGGATGTTTGGTGGGGATAAAATGTCATTTTTTTTCGATGATGGACAGATTTGTCTCCTTCATAAATGAGGTCGTAGGTGATTAAAGATGATTATAGATAAATGCATTTTATGGTCAAACCAAATATTGCTTCAGAAATTGTAAATTTATGGTTTACCTGTAGCTTATATCCATCAAAGAAACTTTAACACTGCAATTCTTTTCATGCTATAGCATACCTAGTTTTGCCTTTGAAGTTTCTTTGCATTGTTGGGAACTCTATGACTGGTATTTGGTGCTGACAGAGTCCTATAACTTGATTTAGCCTTTTCTGAAGTAATTTCTTATTAGATTAGTAAAATGTGCTATAACGGGGCTTTCCTGTTTTCTTTCTTTCCTTTAATCAACAGATTCCTTAATTCTTTTAATGCACAGGTTATGGGCCTACGGGATATGCTTTGTTTGTAGCAGTTTATGCTGGATTGGAAGTAAGCGTTTATTATTCTCTTTCATGCTTTAGCTCTTTTATTGCTTCAATTTGAAGCCCCATTTGTTCAGTTTTGTTTGGTCTAGATTTTTACGCAAGCTAATGCATCAGAGGTAATAGACTTGAGAATTTAGGTGTTGTCTCTTCTATGGCTTAAGAGTCATATTATCTCTTGAAATGTTTATAATAAGTTTTCATTGCAAATCTCTCTCTCTCTCTCTTTCTGCCCTTGTCATCTAGTCTTTCTGGACTTATAAATCTTACATATTTTTGAAACTTTGCATTACGACAGATGTTTCATTAAAAACTTTCTATCCAAATGTTTCAGACCACTATTTTCCTTATCTTTGCTAAAAGCAACCCTTTCTTTTATTATGTTGTAGATCCTTGCTATTCCTGCCATTCCATTGACCATGTCAGCTGGTCTTCTTTTTGGCTCTGTTATTGGCACTATTATAGTCTCTATCAGTGGAACGGTGAGTTGTTCTTTTCCAAACATAAAAGAGGAGAGAATGTGAGTGCACTGAAATTCATGCATTAATGTTCTTTTAATCTTTTAGGTGGCAGCTAGCGTTGCCTTTCTGATTGCTAGATATTTTGCACGTGAGCGTATTCTTAAACTGGTTGAAGGGAACAAAAAGTTCCTTGCAATTGACAAAGCAATTGGAGAAAATGGCTTTAGAGTGGTGACACTCCTTCGATTAAGCCCTTTGCTCCCATTTTCACTGGGGAATTATCTCTATGGATTGACATCAGTAAAGTTTGTGCCATATGTGTTGGGAAGGTTTGCTTCTTCTTCTTCCTCTTCCAATTACTCTGTTTGCTGTGTTGTTTATGTCATTCAAGAAATTTTTATCCATTCTTTATTAATTGTACAATCAATTGCATTTATCTTTAACTAGATAAACTTTTTAACTTACATACACTTTCTGCAAACTTTTATTATTAATGAAAATTAATATTTATTAGCATGAAAAACATGTGCTACTATCATCGTTGTAAGTGTTGCTAGGCATGCTCTGGCAACTACAGTTTTAAAATCCTCTCCTCTTTCAATTTGAGTGAAGTGTATTGTCAAAATATAGGATTCTGCTGGTATGAT
Organism: Heritiera littoralis; assembly: GCA_031772115.1. Taxonomy (NCBI): domain Eukaryota; kingdom Viridiplantae; phylum Streptophyta; class Magnoliopsida; order Malvales; family Malvaceae; genus Heritiera; species Heritiera littoralis. The sequence goes on along the minus strand of JAPDPK010000060.1, from coordinate 1,879,043 downwards.
TGACTATGCAGCATTGTCCCATTAAAATTACAATTATCCTGGCAAGATTCAGGTTTCCTTTTAAAAATAGTTCTCTTTGGATACCATCAAAATTTGGCACGTTACAATAATATCAATTATAGAATTTGCAAATAGCCTTAGATGATGCTGCCTAAAGCAACTAGAGTTTTTTGTTCAACTGAAAATAGGTCCCTCATTCTGAATTTTGGCTTTCTGTGATTTAATGGCTGGATTTTGGTGTGGCAACTAACTTGATTTTGGGTAGAACATTGAGAATTGCCTTTATATTTGGGAAGAGAAGTTCACTATAGTCTAGCAAATGTTATTCACTTTTTGCTTCAAACTGAACCAGTAATTGCCATGCAGTTGGTTGGGGATGCTTCCAGGAACATGGGCTTATGTCAGTGCTGGTGCATTTGGTCGAGCAATTATTGTAAGTTTTTTATTTGTATTCCTTGTGAATTATCTACATGATCGAAATTTAGTCATTCAAACTTCATATCCTCTTATTGAAGTCCTTTCATCTTTTTTCCTTTTTAACTTTCTCCTACTTTTTTTCATACCCTCCTAATAATAATTGACATAATGTTTGGATACATGCAAGTGTCATTTATTATCATTATCTTAACTTTACTTGACCGCATTATAACCAATACTAAAGTGCCGCTTTGCATCTTCCTAGCATCATATAGTTCTGTCCTAGGCAGTTATTAGAATAATCAAATTCCTTTTCTGCCTGAACTTCAGTGAAGAGTATCAGTTCTTTTAGAATGAGTTGAAACAATGTTCAGCCAGAAAACAGAAAATAGTTGTTGTCATTTATGGGGTTCTCCAGCAGTGCTACTGGAATGTTGCATGCTGCTCAACTCTTCTCAACTAAGCCATGAATTGAAGCTAATTGGTATTAGCTATGTGAATTTGTTTTCTCTATTATGTTCAGTTAAAAGCTTTTATTTTCTGAAAAATCTAAGGAAGCCTGATCCTATATGATGACCTCAATACGTGTATATTTGGTCTACTTTCTACCTATCCTGCTTTGCTAAAGACAATCTAGTCTATGAGCATTCCTTGGTCTATCTTCTATGTGGCCAGACCATCTTGCACTCAAGTCAGTTTACCCTCTACCTAATAACAAATTCGGCATCTTCTTTTTAGTTCACCAGTCTTCCTATTTCAATGGTTACATAGATAAAAAATATTTTACAAGCAATTTAGTATAGAGGTATCTTGGGCAGGGCCGGGACAGGCCCTGTTCACCCTTTGAAAACCTTGCTCCCGGTCTGACCTGTGAGGCCCAAATAGGGCTGACACCATTAACAAATTTAAAAAATTTAAAATATTTTGTTAATGTTTTAATTTTTTTAAATATATTTTTGAATTAAAATTAAATAAAAATTAGTTTTTCAATAATATAATATGTTCACAGGCCAGACTAGACCTAGGGTTGGAATAACTCGAGGAGGGCTGCCTGTTTAGAAAGTGGACAGCTCTAGTTCAGTATTAGAAGGAATTTGCAATTTCTTTTCCACTTAATGACTTCAGTTACTATATTAATTCTTTGGCATAATGACCCTTTTAGCCCATCGAACTATATAAAAAAATGCCATTTTGGCACTCCATATTTTATTTGTTATTTCGAGCTTCTATATTTTATTTTGCGTCATTTTAGTCACATTTTAATAGAAAAAACAACGGAACTGTCAAGTCTGTTGTGCCAAATCAGCACGTCATGAAAACATCTATGTGGCGATGATATGGCACAAAAAGCTTTGTGATGATGATGTGGCATCCAAAGTCTGTGGCAAAGACGTGACTAGTGACGTGGCATAAGATGTGGCATTTGATGAGGTTTATTTGATGATTCTGTTTCTTTTTTGTTAAAATGTGATTAAATTGACTTAAAATAAAAGATGTAGGGTCAAAATAACTCAAATAAAAAATAGAGGGTCAAAAATGATCTTTTCAACTTAGTTTGAGAGGCAAAAATGTGATTATGCCTAATTTATAAGTCTACCGGCTTTGATTTTCGTCCCTATATTTATTTTGTGTCCTTGGAATCGTAGTCAATTATTCATTTAGTAAAGACAAAAAGTTGCTTGTTAGTTAAGTGGTTGTTTAGCTTATATGGTTAGCTGCCTGAGTTATGTCTTATAAAATTAATCATCTCTCCAATTGGGAAATTTTCAGCAAGAGGAATCTGATGTGGGGTTGGGTGGAGGAAATGGTATATTGACACTTGGACTCGGACTGTTGGCCACTGCATTAGCAGCTGCTTATGTAACGCAACTTGCAAAGGTAATGTCATTTGGTCACCTTTTTGTTGTGATCCCATTTTGTAATTTGAGGGTTTTCCGCTGATAATGATAGAGAATTCATCTAGATTTATAATGGTGTTTTGTCCTTCGAAAGGGAAAAAAAAAATTGAACAGCATCATTCTACAAGATATCTCTAAGATCTTTGTATTGCGTATGGTCCATATAATAATATTATCTGTCCGGCTTTCATCGAACCTAATTTGACAACATAATTCCAATTCCAAGAGGTATACGATATGTTTGGATTGGTAGTTGCCTAGTGTTGTTTGACAGATTTGTTTGCATTTAAAATTTGAATCATGTTCTCTCCATTGGTTTTTGTTTATTATCTGATATGGTTACTATTTCTCTTGCCTGGATTGTGGTGCAGGACGCCGTAAAAGATATCGAGTAAAACATCAAGCATTGTTTTTGCACCACTCAAGTTGATAATAGTAAGGTAGAAAACTGTAAAACCAGCGACTGCTAATTTATCATGTAAATGAAATTCAAATTGTATAACTGAATCCAATGTAATGGAATCTCTCGATTTAACCTTTTTGTAAACGTATGATACTTGTTATTTTACGTAAACCATTAGCAAAATGTTATTCTACGTTTACCAGTAGCAAATTCTTTAATTTGGTTTGAGCCACGCAGCTCTGTACCCTGGGAATTATTTTATTGTGGTGTGGCTTGAAGGTAGGTCAGATAATTTTGAACACAACATGATAATATGAAACGGTAACGACCCAAATAACAAAAACAATAATGATATAGTTTAAAAATTAATAAAAAATTTAAAAAATTATGTTTTATTTATCGGCATGATAGTTTATAAATGTATATTCAAATTATTAGGTTTGTATAGCTGTTAACTTATCTATTTGAAATTTTTTCTTACCTATCTCAAATCTATTTCTATTTAAGGAATAAGAAAAAGTAATAAAAGATGAGATAAAGGGGATCTTTATAGTAAGTTTAAAATTTTTGATTTTATTATAAGGTCAACGAAATCTATTGACCATGCTTCATTATCTTTAATGACATTAATTTCAAAAATCATAGCAAAAAAGTTGTCTTTGATTGCCTTAGGTGCTTTTTTAAAAAAAAAAAACATAGCAATCTTTTTTGAAGTGTCTTAGTTTTTCACAATGAAAACATGCATATTTCTTTTTGAATTTCTAGCCTTTAATGGAAAGTTCTTTTTTCTTTGTGGATTTTTTGTTGAGAGCAGTATCCTTCATCACATGAACTTTGGAGATGTTAGTCTCCTTTCCCTTTTCTTTTTCATTCTTTTTGTGAGATTGCTCTTCAATTCGAAGATAATTTACAAAGTACTTGTCGTAACGGCTTCGCGCTCGACGATTTTGAAAAACGTTTAAAAACAATGGGAGTCGCCACCAATTTTTTTTGATTAGGTGTGATTGGTCACCTAAAAATATTTATCTTTTTAACAAAATCTCAAGATTATTTAAGTTTATTAAAAAGACAAATTTGGTCAACGAAAACAAGATTTGGGTTCGGGGGTTCGGTTACGTACGAGGAAGGATTAGCACCCTCATAACGCCCGTTAGAAAACGGTACCATCCTAACTACGTGGTATCTTTTGATTTTAATAAAAGAGTCTTGGTTTAACACTAATTTACTTATTTAGAAAATTCTTGTATTAGCTTAAGAATTACTATTACATGTATGTTTAAAAACTTCCTTTTGAAAATTAACATGGACCCCTTTTATTGAAGAATTAAATCAAATATTCTAATACTCTTGACAACGTTTGAAATAATTCTCCTCACCTAGAGATTTCTAAAGAATCACTACTTGTGACTTCTATAGAATCTCATCCTTGGTAGGACTCACGTTTTTAAATTCGCGTGAATGCATGTGATGCAAACAGATAATGATGCGCATGCATGTCCATTTAATTCTTTATATTTCTTTATTCTTTATATTATTTGTTTTTTACTTTTGAAAAAAATGAAAATTCGTGTATTGAAAAATCACACTAAATATTTTAATACTTTTGGCAACATTTAGCAGACTCTTCTTACCTAGGGATCAACTAGGAATCACTACTTATGACTTCCGTAGCATCCCATCATCGGACGAACTCCATTTGTTTTAATATTAACCTTTATGCATATAATACGTATGGATTTTTACTTTCTTATTTAGCATGTTTATTGTTTATCATTATTTTGTTATTTCATATTATTTGTTTTGTTATTTCTGTTGATTTTGTTTTTATTTTTATTATCATACATTTTTAAGATAAAAGCTTATATATTGAAAAATCACACTAAATATTCCAATACTTTTGGCAACATTTAATGAAATTTCTCTCACCTAGGGATCAGTTAGGAATCACTACTTGTGACTTCCGTAACATCCCATCATCGGACATTAGTTTTTATCTCTTATGAATTATTTTATCTCCATTAATTCTTGTCTTCATTTATTTAGATTTATTAACTTAATCCCTTTGATTATCGTCTTTTATTAAAATCCCATTACCATTTATTTGGTTAATTTAATCACCTTTGAAACTTTATTATTGTTAATTTTTATTGGGTTAATTATTTTGTATTCATATATCTCTAAAATCCCCTTTTTTCTTTTGTTAATTTTTCCCACCTATTTCCATTACCTCTTTTGTATTTATTAATTTTCATTCAATTAGTATTTTTTCTAAATAATCTTTAGTACAAAATATATTATTATATATTTTTAAAATAAGCACGAATTTGAATATTGAAAAATTAAATCGAATATCCCAATACTTTTGGCGACATACGATAAATTTCTCTCACCTAGAGATATTCGAAGAATCACTACTTGTGACTTCTACGATATCTCATCATCGGAATTCATGCTTACTTTATTTATTTATTTTACTTTTGTATTTTTATTTTATTTTTTTAGCTTCTTAAAATATTCTTTTATGGTAAATTGTTTAATAATAAAAAGAAAATTATATATAAAAAAATAAATATTTTATTTATTTACACATTTTATATATCCTATGTACATTTTAAAATTATGTAGATTTCCTAACTTCCTAAAAAGATTTTTAAATTAAATTGTTAAAAAATATTTATTATACATAAATAACTATATGGTTATATGTAATTTATATACCTATTTTATGTATTTTTATTTATATATCTACATATGTATTATATTTCTATATCTATTTTATACACTTTATATATATATATATATATATATATATATATATATATATATTTGTTTTACATTTTGAACTATATATATATATATATATATATATATATATATATATATTTATGTATTTATATGCATTTCTTTATATTTATTAGTATATGCCTTTTATGTACATAAAATTTATATATTTTCTTTTGAAACTATATGTTTATTTTATTTTTATATATTATATCACTTATTTATTTATTATATATTTTTGTCTTTTGCCATGATAATACATTTAAAAACACCTAAAACAAATTAATTTATAAAACAAATAAATAAAATGAAAAAGAAATATACCCAACAGTCCAAAAGTGGGCCCAAAATCGAGCCCAAGTAGCAGAGGCCCAAATTTGTTAAGGGAGACGGGCTGAAGCGGGGCGGCGCGCGGGTCGGGCACGATGCACGGGTTGCGGGAGCGGTTCAGCGCGAGGGTCGCGGAAGCGGGTTACGCGGACTTCGGGTCGGGTCAGGGGCGACGTGCGGGTCCTCTGGCTCAAAACGCACCGTTTTGACCGTTTATAAAAGACCCCATTTTTTTTCTTTTTTCATTTACTACTGACCTTCCCAAAAAAAAACTTCAAAAACCCCAAAATCCTCTCAACCTCTCCTTCTCCGGGCGATTTTCGGCCGCCATGCACCGCCGTACGCCGGTCGCCGGTGAGCTGTCCGACAGCCCTAAAACACTTCACTTCTCTCCCTCTACTCCGATCCGAGCTCCGTTTAACCCAAAAACAACCTTAACCTTATAGATCTGACTTAGGCTGTAGCCCTTTCCTTTTTTCTTTTTTTTTTGTTTTTGTTTTTGGATCTGGTTGTTGAATCTGGTTGTGGTTTTTTTGGTTGCTGTTATTTGGTTTGTTTTCCTTTTTTGTAGGTACGAAAGGGACCTAGATCTCAGATCTGGGGTCCGGGGTTCTCAGGTCCTAAGGTTTCTCGGGTTTTAGACCTGGGTTAAGGGACTTGGTTTCGTTGGTGGTGATTATGATGATCTAGGTGGCGAGTGACTGGTGATGATGGTGGTGAGTGGACGGTGATGGTGATGATGAGCGGACGGTGATGATGAGCGGACGGTGATGATGGTGGTGATTGGACGATGATGATGGTGGTCATAGCTTGGTGACGATGATGATGAGTGGCTGGTGATTGTGGGTAGTGGCTGTGTTTGGGGTCGGTATTGGTGGGTAGACGATGATGAGTTTTTGGGCTTTCGGTTCTCCTCTCTCTGAAGAAGAAGCTCAAGATCCTTGCTTGGGGTCTTCTTAAACGATGTTGAAGCCCCCTCTAGCCTCTCAGAATCACAGAATCGATAGGCTCTTGTTGGAGCGGGATTCACGGCACGATGTTTCTGGATTTGGGTTGGAGGTTGAGGCGCCGGCGGCTAGAGCAGGGAACCGGCAGATCTGGTAGATATCGAGCATTTAATGCGATGGGAAAAGGGACTGATAATAATAATAATAATAATAATAATAATAATAATAATAATAATAATAATAATAATAATAATAATAAATAGAAAATTGAAATATATAGTAATAATAATAATAATAATAATAATAAAATAGAAATATGAAATATATAATAATAATAATAAAAGGTAAAAATAAAGAAAATAAATAGTATATAAGTATATTAATAATAATAACACAAAAGTAACAATCATAACAACAATAATAATAAAAATAACAATAAAAACAAAAACAAATAATAATAATAATAATAATAATAATAATAATAATAATAATAATAATAATAATAATAACAGTAATAATAATAATAATAATAATATTAATATTAGAAAAGATAACAATAATAAAACTAATAATAATAGTGATTTGAATAATAAATAAGAAAAATGAAAATAAAAGAAAATAAAAAAATAATAATAAAATTTGTCAAAACAATTTGTAAAACCTGGACAAAATTAGGTGTCTACAGTACTTAAGAGTTATGTCTTCTTTTTTATGTTTCAAGTTTCTCTTGATATCTTTCCATGTTGATGGGAGATCAATTATTGAAGATAAAATGATTGATTCATCCATATCCATAGAATAGGGCTTGAATTTGTTTAGGATGATTTCAATCTTAGTAAATTGTTCCATTATAGGTCTAGAATCACTCATTTTATAAGTGTTCTAACTTGTCACTAGGAACTTTTTGTAGTTGCATCTTCCTTCCTGTATCTGGCATCCAATTTATCTCACAATTCTTTTGTTATAGTAATTGTAATGTATGTATCAGATAGGGAATCAGATATACCGTTTAGAATACATCCCCTACAAGTGTAGCCATCGTTGTCCAATTTCTATCTTTGATGAATTTCCTCACTAGTTTCATTTTCCTTCCCCTTTGGTTTTGGAGTTATGAGAACATATGCAATGTTGAGTAAGATGATAAGAATCCTCATCTTTTGTTGCTATCTTAGGAAGTTTCCACCATTAAAGTGTTTCAACTTCTGAAAGTTTGTAATCATTTTTTTCAAAGTATCTATCTTTGTGAAGACTGCAAATTTCGTACCGGTTCTTTGTAAATAAATAAAGACCATCAAGTAAATTAATGAATTAGATTTTTAGTTTGTACTTTCGATTTCCTTTAGTAATGGAAGCGAATATTTTACTTAGGAGTAATTACCGATAAATGATGAGTGCTAGCATAATTTAGAACTTTATAATTAAGTTAAAAACATGCGTTAGTCTAATAAAGAAAATAAATTTAATCTAAGGACATTGTTGCTATGTGTGTGTATATATATATATATATATACACATGGATATAGATGAATAAGGAACAGAAAATATGTATATATATCTATACAACATATATAGTAAAATATATTAATTATGATAGAATAAAAGAAAGGCAGAAGCAAAGCTTCTGCCAAACGGGAAAAAAAGGGAAAGAATAACCAAAAAAATAAAAATAAAATATAGACAAAAGCTAAAAGTTAGGATCGGGTAAAGGAGAGAAAAAAACAAAATAAAAGAAAGGTTTAAGGAGGACAAAGCTACAACCCAAAAAAACGAAACAGAAGGACACCGGCCAAAGAAAAGGAAGGAAAGGAAGAAAGAAAAGAGGGATCTCGGCTGGAAAGGAAGGAGAAAGAAAAAGAAAGAAGAGAAAGAAGAAGAGGTCTCGGCCAGACACAGAGGAGAAGCGCCGTGAAGGAGAGAAAGAAACGAAACTGGAGAAGAAAAGATTACTGCAGCAAACAAAAAAAAAAAAAGAGAAAGAAGGAAAGAATTGCAACGGCAAAGTGATATTGGTTGATCAACAAGGTCAGTAAGCTAAAAGGAAATTATGTGGATTTTAGATGCAAATTAAGGCTATTGTTAGGTTAAGTTTTTGTGACTGATTTGAAGACTGAAAAACTTGATTTTTAGGAGGCCATAACAGTGAACGTGTGACAGAGGTAAATGGTAGCTGTTGAGGCAAATCTAACAAAGGAAAAGGGACGGTACTGAGGGTGGAATTTTGCTGCATTGTCCAAGCAATTTATAAGGGCTTTTGGACGTGAATATTAGGTCTGTATTGGGGCAGTCAACAGAAGTCTTCGGCAAGACTAATGGTGAGCAGATTTTGGTGGTCATTTTGTTGCATGAAACAGAGAATAAATGAAACTGGATCGATGACCATTTATAGGGCTTTAAAGGAGCTGTGATTCCTACTGTTCAAGGCTAAAGTGCAGGTGACAGCAGGGATTTTTAGGTGGTTTAATGAACTAAAGACGTAAGCTTCTTGGAGGTTGAAGAAGTGACCAAACTGAACACTTGAAGGGGGCTGTTTGTGCGTGCGAAAACAGTGGCTCTTTTGGGCAGTGCATAGAGGTGGGAGCTGTGAGTTGAAGCCTCAGAACCATTGCCTTTGAAGCCTAGACTTGGGGTGTTTTGGGTTGATCCTGGCGGCTTGTTAGTGAGGGGATGTAGTAGCTACGGTGGTGTTGTGGGCTGCTGTAGGCTTGATTCAAAAGAAAGCTTCTTGTGGTATTTTAAAGGAGGTAAAGAGCTAGGAATGTGGCTATAATAAAGGTTCTTGTAGGTGTTTTAAGATTGGAAGAGAAACGTGTGAATAAAAGGCTATGTGGTGGCAGAAACGGTGCTAGTTCAAAAGGCTATATTTGCACAGTGTTAAAGTTAAAGAAGACAAGCACAAGGAGCTTAAGCCAAAAGGGTAAGACTCTTTGTTAATTAATTTTAATCTATATAAGCATTATTTGATTGATGAGAAATCATGAATATTCAGGATAATATACTTTAGATTAGTCTTGATTATTAGTTGAGATTATTTAAGGAAATGTGTATATATACACGTGTATAAATACAATTATATATATACCTATATGAGCACATATGGAGATGTACAAATACATATCAAGTTGATATGAAGGGAATGATTTGAGCATAAATTCGTAACTGCATATACATATATACATAGATATATATATACAACAATATATATATATATACACATATAACAATGGGAGTCTTGATTTGAAATAATAATGAAGAATGAACTCTTGATGTAGGGTTGGATCCGAAATCTTAAGGAAGGTTGGTAATACGAGATCCGATTGATAAGGCTCATCAAGGTGAGAAAATTATGCTTTGGTCCTCAATGTAAGATATATGCGTAATTACAATTGTACTGAAAACGTGTATATATATATACACAAGAATGTATATATATATATATATACATGTACACGACCAATACATGAAGACGAAGAAATTAGCGGTGATACAAATGTGAACTAGTGTTAATTACGACTACTAGATAGATATTTTAAAGTGAGCGATTAAGCATAATGACGTATAATTATTCAAGTTAACTGATTTTGTGTAGTGGATCGGAGCGGTTAAAGAACCCAAACCTTCCAATCCAGAAGAACGGGGAAGATACTCACTAGGAATATAATGTAAGTGGGTTAAGTAAAGCTTGATAGCACCATCTCGTAGGAATGGTTTAATTTTTATAAAATCGTTTATGCTTGGGCTAGATCGAAACTTATTTCTGCTTTGAGCGTTGTGGCCAACCAAGCGTACATTTTAAGTGGAATGAACCGATGCATACATGCATTTACATATAGCATGTTTTGAGTTTAAATTACGTAATGTTTATGGTTTAATGACTTGCATCATATGTTATATTTGCAAAGTCTTGGTTTGAACCAATATTTGAAATAAATCGAACGTCCTTTATATTTCGAACTCAAAACTGATTTAATACTGATTTGGAATCCATGGAAGTCAAGTGCTACGCGAGGAAATTGATTTCAAACTGTTTTTGAGTGCAGGCATGTCCTACGACCTTCGGGTCACTTCTAGCCTATCGAGCTTAGCTCTAGGCCTTATTTCCCGTCTATTGAGCTTTGTGCTCTAGACTATCGTATTGTACCTATCGAGCCTAGTGCTCTAGGTAGACTGATACTTGTCTGGAAAACCAGCAGGCAAGTTCCAGCTCTCGACTGATCAGCGAGACTGGATATCGTCCTATGGCCATAGATTTAGTGTTGCTTGCAACACCATTCCATCGCTAGCTAGGATGGATATCGATTGATTGATTGATTGAGGATCACTGCCTAATCTCTACTTACCATTGTTCCATTTCAAATACTGTTTTTAGTGAACTGAGGCAATATGCCTAATCGTTATCGATTTTCTTGATTTATGACTAATGCGTTCTTGAAAATTTATATGGATCGAAATGATTGCAATACTTATTGATCGTTACCGAATGCTTATTGATTGTTTTATCAAAGTAATTACAGATTGACTTATCGAATTATACCGATAGTTTATTTGAAATGCACAACATACTGAATCCAACCGAAGGCATAGCGAACTCATTTAAATGAATTGCGTAGTAAGTTTTGTTTTAATTAAGTGCATATTGAAAGCGTTCTATAACAGAAATGCATAAAGAAGTGTTTGGTTTATGATCATGCATTAAATATCGAGTTTGCTTATTACTTCGGTATTGTTTTCCACACGTGCATATAGAACGACATGAGTCTAGCATGCATTTACTTAAGCTACTTACTGAGCCGTGGTTTTGCTCACCCCTTATTAATAACATCGCAGATCATACCAGTTAAGCTCTCACTTGGAGTTTGGGTGCGAAGCCTCGGGGACATACTTGAGTAGCTATATCGGTCCGAATCCTCCGAGTGCTGTTTTTGTTGCACTTGAGGTATAATATCGTTTATTTTGTTATCCATGTATGACATGTTAAGTTTGCACAGTACATGCTTATAGGATTGCTTTTGGGATGTAACTTAGGATCGTCCTAGATTATTATAGGCTTTATGATTATCGAGCACGATCCGAGAAATGAATTGTAGTGATTTTGAACTGTAAACTGTCTCTTACATCTATTTGTTGACTTGGGAAGTATGTATTGGATCTAGTTGAATGAACTGAAAATTCTGGATTGAGATATGTGGCTGGAAATAGTTGAGATTTTTGCAGGTTATTGAGCTGGGGAAAGTCGATTTTATATAAGGGGGAGTTTTCGACGTTTTTCTTTTATTAGTCTAATATTAAAGGAGGGTATTACGTAAGTCCAAATGGTAAATTAAACAACACATGTATATTAAATGAAGGATACGAGAGTAGTTGAGAGAGGACACTGACACCGAATACAAACCCTAAAGTGAAAAGAAAAAGTTAGTTCGTAAAATTGACACAATTTGGTAAATAGTGAATAGAGTGATAAACGTACGTCACGGCTATCGGCTCGTGACAGATTAAATGGTATCAGAGCCCGGTTTGTCTAGTACGTGTCAGCGTCCTAGAGGTCGTTATTGGTGTTACATCCCATGTACTGTGCAATGTCTGCATGTAGTGTACTGTTACCGACTTATACTAAGATTGATCTGCTCTTGGTATAGGTTCTCTCTTGATTGACATACAATGAGGAGGATTGGAGGTAGACCGAGGGGGTTGGCTCGAAGTTATCCGATTACACGGCCGCCCTCATCCGCAGTACCCCCATCATCCTCAAATCCGACTCCTCCACCCCCAGATAGTATAGAAGCGAGAATGGCCCGAATAGAACAAAGCCATGAGACTATGACTGCTTTATTGCAACAGTTGGTGGCTAACCAAGCTAGTGCACATCAGGCTGCACCACCACCTCCCGCACCTCTAGTACCGCCACCTCCTGCACCTCCTGTACCTCCTGCACCTCCTGTGCCTCCACCAACACCACAGCAGGCACCACCTCCGTCACCTCCGGTAGTGCCACAGGTTGTACCTTTGCCAGTTGTGCCTCCAGCCGCTGTACCAGAAGTTGGGAACCCAGTGGATAGAAATATGACACTCCTCCGACAATTCCAGAAAATGAATCCATCACAGTTTAAGGGGGAGAAAGATCCAGCGAAGGCGGAGGAATGGATAGAGGAGATGGAGTTTCTCTTCAAATATATGGGGTGTGGTACCACTGAGAGGGTTTCATTAGCAGTGTATATGATGAGGAGTGATGCGCAGAAATGGTGGAAGACCCATGAGACGTTCTTATTGGCTAAGGATCCGGTTATTACATGGGAGAGGTTCTTAGAGGCCTTCATGAACCATTATATATCTAAGGCTGCCAGACGACAGAAAAAGAAGGAATTTATGGAACTCACTCAAAGATCGATGAGGGTAGATGAGTATGAGACTCGATTTACTGCCTTAGTGAAGTATGACTCGGATTATGTTGTTAATGAGGAGAAGAAGGCAGAGAAGTTTGCTTCGGGATTGAGACCTAACATCCGAAGTAGGGTCACTCCATTTGAGCTTACCGAGTATGAGGCAGTGGTAAGGAAAGCTCAGACTGTTGAACAAGAATTGGAGACTACCCAAGCTGAGTATGGGACAAGGAAGCCTCCTAGAGCTAAACCATTCATAGATAGGAGGGATGAGAAGAGGAGGTTTGAACCGAGTAGATCACAGGGACAAAATAAGAGGCAGAGGTTTGTTGCGCCTCGACCACAGGCTACTAGGCCTACAGCTACTGCTACTCCTCCTAACAGGGCCTTAGCCATTATTCCTACTGCTACTGCTACTCACATCTCAGCCATGTGCCACTTGTGGACACAAGCATGGCAACAGACCTTGTTATGTGGTCACGGGAGCTTGTTTTAGGTGTGGCAAGACTGGCCATAGAATCAAGGATTGCCCCCAGATGAAGGCCACAGAGACGCAAGCCGGGGGACAGACCATGCCACAGCAAAGGAGGACACAAGACAAAGGCAAGAGTCCAATGGTACAAGGTAGAGTGTTTGCACTTGATCAGGAGACAGCTGATGCTTCTGGTTCGGTTATCAAGGGTAAGCTTACTATCTGTGACTTAGAAGCATTCGTGCTCATTGATCCAGGCTCAACTCATTCATTCATTTCACCTGCATTTGCTAGTAGATTGCATATAGAGTCAGAGCCTTTAGGTTATCCCTTATACATTACTACTCCTCTCAAAGAATCACAGACAACTGAATATGTTTATCGTAAGTGTAAAGTGAAGGTGGGAGATAAGTGCTTAACAGTAGATTTGATACTATTGAATATGTATGACTTTGATGTAATACTAGGCATGGATTGGTTAACCAACCATCATGCTAGTGTAGATTGCTATAAGAAGATTGTAACTCTCTCCCTACCTGAAAAGTTTGTATTATGCCTTGGAAATGATAAATAGAATGATTTTAATTGTTGTTGATGTCTCACTAATATGAGATTAATTGTTTATGAAGGCTATCTCGCGTTTGTCGAGGATGCCGAAAAGAGCCAATCGGAACTGTCTGACATCCCAGTTGTCAAGGACTTCTCCGATGTATTTCCGGATGAGCTACCAGGGCTACCTCTGGAAAGAGAGATGGAGTTTGCCATAGAGCTACTCCCAGGCACTCAACCTATATCCAAGCCCCCGTATCGAATGGCCTTAGTTGAGTTAGAGGAGTTGAAAAAGCAATTACAAGAATTGTTGGACAAAGGGTTCATAAGGCCGAGTGTGTCACCATGGGGAGCTCCGGTGTTGTTTGTGAAAAAGAAGGATGGCAGTTTGAGGCTATGTATCGATTATAGGCAGTTGAATCAAGCAACGGTGAAGAATAAGTATCCACTGCCTAGGATTGATGATCTATTGGATCAATTGAAGGGTGCCCAATTATTTTCGAAGATCGATTTGAGGTCGGGGTACCACCAATTGAGGATTAGAGGGGAAGATGTGCCAAAGACAGCCTTCAGGACTCGATATGGCCACTACGAATTCCTAGTTATGCCATTCGGTCTAACGAATGCCCCTGCAGCATTCATGGCATTGATGAATGAAGTATTCAAGCCTCACTTGGATAAGTTCGTCATTGTGTTCATAGATGACATACTGGTGTACTCCCGATCCCGGGAAGAACATGAGCACCACCTCCACATAGTACTCCAGACTCTTAAAAAGGAAGGGCTATACGCAAAGTTTAGCAAGTGTGAGTTTTGGTTGGAACAAATCAGTTTTCTGGGGCATGTGGTATCCAAGGATGGTGTAGCAGTTGATCCAGTTAAGATAGAGGCCGTGATGAATTGGGAGAGGCCTAAAACAGTGACCGAGATTCGCAGCTTCTTAGGGCTTGCAGGTTACTATAGGAGATTTGTAGAGGGATTTTCCAAACTTGCTGCTCCACTAACCCGACTCACACGCAAGGATGTCAAGTTTGAATGGAATGATGCATGTGAGCGTAGCTTTTTGGAGCTTAAGCAAAGGTTGACTACGGCTCCTGTGTTGACGATTCCAAGTGGATCCGGAGGATTTGCAGTGTATAGTGATGCTTCTCTACAGGGTCTAGGGTGTGTGTTGATGCAGAATGGTAGAGTAGTGGCATATGGTTCAAGACAGTTGAAGGACCACGAGAGGAACTATCCTACTCATGATTTGGAGTTGGCAGCGGTAGTGTTTGCGCTAAAGATTTGGCGCCATTATTTGTATGGTGAGCGGTTCCAGGTTTATACAGACCACAAGAGCTTAAAGTACTTATTCTCGCAAAAAGAGTTGAATATGAGACAGAGAAGATGGATGGAACTATTGAAGGACTATGACTGCGAGATTCTCTATCATCCGGGTAAAGCAAACAGGGTAGCGGATGCATTAAGTAGGAAGAGTGTGGGATTTGTTAGTTACATGATGGTCAAAGAGTGGGATTTGATGGAGAAATTTTCAGAGTTGAATATCAACCTAGAGCCCGATGGTGAGTGTTTGATGGCTAGCTTGAGGATAGAGCCTAGCATTATGGATCAAATTAGACAAGCCCAGAAAGAGGATCCTAGACTTGTGGAGATTATTGGTGGAATACAACCGGACCAAGACTCAGAATTCGAGATTTCAGATGATGGGTTATTGAGGTATAAGAGCAGAATTTGTGTCCTGAATGATGAGATGTTGAAGAGGAAAATTTTAAAAGAGGCACACAGCTCCAAATACACTATGCATCCAGGTAATACGAAGATGTATCAGAATATACGCAAGGTGTTTTGGTGGGCTGGTATGAAGAAAGATATAGCGACCTTTGTGTCCAAGTGTCTAGTGTGCCAAAAGGTTAAGATTGAACACCAACGGCCAGCAGGCTTACTAAAGCCTTTGCCCATACCTACATGGAAGTGGGAGCATGTGACTATGGACTTCATTATGGGGCTCCCGAGGACTCGTAAAAATCATGATGCAATCTGGGTGATAGTTGACAGATTAACAAAGTCCGCTCATTTCCTAGCTATGAAGGCTACCGATTCGCTTAGTGCCTTAGCAAATATGTATGTTAAGGAGATTGTGAGATTACATGGAGTCCCAGTGAGCATAGTCTCGGACAGAGATTCTCGATTTACTTCCCGTTTCTGGGAACACTTCCAAGATGCTATGGGAACTAAACTAAGCTTTAGCACAGCCTTCCATCCTCAAACCGATGGGCAATCAGAGAGGACTATTCAGACACTTGAGGACATGTTGAGGGCATGTGTTATGGATTTTCAAGGCTCATGGGATGATCATTTGGCACTAGCTGAATTTGCGTATAACAATAGCTTTCACTCTAGCATTGGGATGGCACCCTACGAGGTGTTGTATGGACGGAAGTGTAGATCTCCTATTGGCTGGGAGGAGGTAGGCGAAAGAAAAATATTCACTCCAGAATTAGTAGAGAGAGCATCCGAAGATGTGAGGTTGATATGTGATAGATTGAGAACAGCCCAAAGTAGACAGAAGAGCTATGCGGATAATCGGAGAAGACCTTTAGAATTTCAGGTTGGAGATAAAGTGTTTCTGAAGATCTCTCCATCTAAAGGCATAATGCGATTTGGTAAGAAAGGAAAATTGAGCTCTCGGTATATTGGTCCATTTGAAATACTAGAGAGAATTGGTGACGTGGCATACCGACTAGCATTACCACCAGAGCTGTCAAGTGTACACAATGTCTTCCATGTGTCAATGCTCAGGAAGTATCATCCGGACCCCTCCCATGTCATTGACTATGAACCTTTGGAGATTAGGGAGGATTTGAGCTATGTTGAAAGGCCTATTCGGATCTTGGATAGAAAAGATAAGATATTGAGGTCGAAGACGATTCCTCTAGTGAAAGTACTTTGGCAGCATCACTCTTCAGAGGAAGCTACGTGGGAGTTAGAGAGTTTGATGAAGGATAAGTATCCTCACCTCTTTCAGATAGACATGGAAAATTTGGAGGACCAAATTTCCTAAGGTGGGGAGAATGTGAAGACTGCAAATTTCGTACCGGTTCTTTGTAAATAAATAAAGACCATCAAGTAAATTAATGAATTAGATTTTTAGTTTGTACTTTCGATTTCCTTTAGTAATGGAAGCGAATATTTTACTTAGGAGTAATTACCGATAAATGATGAGTGCTAGCATAATTTAGAACTTTATAATTAAGTTAAAAACATGCGTTAGTCTAATAAAGAAAATAAATTTAATCTAAGGACATTGTTGCTATGTGTGTGTATATATATATATATATATATACACATGGATATAGATGAATAAGGAACAGAAAATATGTATATATATCTATACAACATATATAGTAAACTATATTAATTATGATTGGCTTCCTAAGGAAGCCAATCAAAACGTAACGTGGGAGCAGGTCTGTGAATAAAAGAAAGGCAGAAGCAAAGCTTCTGCCAAACAGGAAAAAAAGGGAAAGAATAACCAATAAATAAAAATAAAATATAGACAAAAGCTAAAAGTTAGGATCGGGTAAAGGAGAGAAAAAAACAAAATAAAAGAAAGGTTTAAGGAGGACAAAGCTACAACCCAAAAAAAACGAAACAGAAGGACACCGGCCAAAGAAAAGGAAGGAAAGGAAGAAAGAAAAGAGGGATCTCGGCTGGAAAGGAAGGAGAAAGAAAAAGAAAGAAGAGAAAGAAGAAGAGGTCTCGGCCAGACACAGAGGAGAAGCGCCGTGAAGGAGAGAAAGAAACGAAACTGGAGAAGAAAAGATTACTGCAGCAAACAAAAAAAAAAGAGAAAGAAGGAAAGAATTGCAACGGCAAAGTGATATTGGTTGATCAACAAGGTCAGTAAGCTAAAAGGAAATTATGTGGATTTTAGATGCAAATTAAGGCTATTGTTAGGTTAAGTTTTTGTGACTGATTTGAAGACTGAAAAACTTGATTTTTAGGAGGCCATAACAGTGAACGTGTGACAGAGGTAAATGGTAGCTGTTGAGGCAAATCTAACAAAGGAAAAGGGACGGTACTGAGGGTGGAATTTTGCTGCATTGTCCAAGCAATTTATAAGGGCTTTTGGACGTGAATATTAGGTCTGTATTGGGGCAGTCAACAGAAGTCTTCGGCAAGACTAATGGTGAGCAGATTTTGGTGGTCATTTTGTTGCATGAAACAGAGAATAAATGAAACTGGATCGATGACCATTTATAGGGCTTTAAAGGAGCTGTGATTCCTACTGTTCAAGGCTAAAGTGCAGGTGACAGCAGGGATTTTTAGGTGGTTTAATGAACTAAAGACGTAAGCTTCTTGGAGGTTGAAGAAGTGACCAAACTGAACACTTGAAGGGGGCTGTTTGTGCGTGCGAAAACAGTGGCTCTTTTGGGCAGTGCATAGAGGTGGGAGCTGTGAGTTGAAGCCTCAGAACCATTGCCTTTGAAGCCTAGACTTGGGGTGTTTTGGGTTGATCCTGGCGGCTTGTTAGTGAGGGGATGTAGTAGCTACGGTGGTGTTGTGGGCTGCTGTAGGCTTGATTCAAAAGAAAGCTTCTTGTGGTATTTTAAAGGAGGTAAAGAGCTAGGAATGTGGCTATAATAAAGGTTCTTGTAGGTGTTTTAAGATTGGAAGAGAAACGTGTGAATAAAAGGCTATGTGGTGGCAGAAACGGTGCTAGTTCAAAAGGCTATATTTGCACAGTGTTAAAGTTAAAGAAGACAAGCACAAGGAGCTTAAGCCAAAAGGGTAAGACTCTTTGTTAATTAATTTTAATCTATATAAGCATTATTTGATTGATGAGAAATCATGAATATTCAGGATAATATACTTTAGATTAGTCTTGATTATTAGTTGAGATTATTTAAGGAAATGTGTATATATACACGTGTATAAATACAATTATATATATACCTATATGAGCACATATGGAGATGTACAAATACATATCAAGTTGATATGAAGGGAATGATTTGAGCATAAATTCGTAACTGCATATACATATATACATAGATATATATATACAACAATATATATATATATATACACATATAACAATGGGAGTCTTGATTTGAAATAATAATGAAGAATGAACTCTTGATGTAGGGTTGGATCCGAAATCTTAAGGAAGGTTGGTAATACGAGATCCGATTGATAAGGCTCATCAAGGTGAGAAAATTATGCTTTGGTCCTCAATGTAAGATATATGCGTAATTACAATTGTACTGAAAACGTGTATATATATATACACAAGAATGTATATATATATATATATACATGTACACGACCAATACATGAAGACGAAGAAATTAGCGGTGATACAAATGTGAACTAGTGTTAATTACGACTACTAGATAGATATTTTAAAGTGAGCGATTAAGCATAATGACGTATAATTATTCAAGTTAACTGATTTTGTGTAGTGGATCGGAGCGGTTAAAGGACCCAAACCTTCCAATCCAGAAGAACGGGGAAGATACTCACTAGGAATATAATGTAAGTGGGTTAAGTAAAGCTTGATAGCACCATCTCGTAGGAATGGTTTAATTTTTATAAAATCGTTTATGCTTGGGCTAGATCGAAACTTATTTCTGCTTTGAGCGTTGTGGCCAACCAAGCGTACATTTTAAGTGGAATGAACCGATGCATACATGCATTTACATATAGCATGTTTTGAGTTTAAATTACGTAATGTTTATGGTTTAATGACTTGCATCATATGTTATATTTGCAAAGTCTTGGTTTGAACCAATATTTGAAATAAATCGAACGTCCTTTATATTTCGAACTCAAAACTGATTTAATACTGATTTGGAATCCATGGAAGTCAAGTGCTACGCGAGGAAATTGATTTCAAATTGTTTTTGAGTGCAGGCATGTCCTACGACCTTCGGGTCACTTCTAGCCTATCGAGCTTAGCTCTAGGCCTTATTTCCCGTCTATTGAGCTTTGTGCTCTAGACTATCGTATTGTACCTATCGAGCCTAGTGCTCTAGGTAGACTGATACTTGTCTGGAAAACCAGCAGGCAAGTTCCAGCTCTCGACTGATCAGCGAGACTGGATATCGTCCTATGGCCATAGATTTAGTGTTGCTTGCAACACCATTCCATCGCTAGCTAGGATGGATATCGATTGATTGATTGATTGAGGATCACTACCTAATCTCTACTTACCATTGTTCCATTTCAAATACTGTTTTTAGTGAACTGAGGCAATATGCCTAATCGTTATCGATTTTCTTGATTTATGACTAATGCGTTCTTGAAAATTTATATGGATTGAAATGATTGCAATACTTATTGATCGTTACCGAATGCTTATTGATTGTTTTATCAAAGTAATTACAGATTGACTTATCGAATTATACCGATAGTTTATTTGAAATGCACAACATACTGAATCCAACCGAAGGCATAGCGAACTCATTTAAATGAATTGCGTAGTAAGTTTTGTTTTAATTAAGTGCATATTGAAAGCGTTCTATAACAGAAATGCATAAAGAAGTGTTTGGTTTATGATCATGCATTAAATATCGAGTTTGCTTATTACTTCGGTATTGTTTTCCACACGTGCATATAGAACGACATGAGTCTAGCATGCATTTACTTAAGCTACTTACTGAGCCGTGGTTTTGCTCACCCCTTATTAATAACATCGCAGATCATACCAGTTAAGCTCCCACTTGGAGTTTGGGTGCGAAGCCTCGGGGACATACTTGAGTAGCTATATCGGTCCGAATCCTCCGAGTGCTGTTTTTGTTGCACTTGAGGTATAATATCGTTTATTTTGTTATCCATGTATGACATGTTAAGTTTGCACAGTACATGCTTATGGGATTGCTTTTGGGATGTAACTTAGGATCGTCCTAGATTATTATAGGCTTTATGATTATCGAGCACGATCCGAGAAATGAATTGTAGTGATTTTGAACTGTAAACTGTCTCTTACATCTATTTGTTGACTTGGGAAGTATGTATTGGATCTAGTTGAATGAACTGAAAATTCTGGATTGAGATATGTGGCTGGAAATAGTTGAGATTTTTGCAGGTTATTGAGCTGGGGAAAGTCGATTTTATATAAGGGGGAGTTTTCGACGTTTTTCTTTTATTAGTCTAATATTAAAGGAGGGTATTACGTAAGTCCAAATGGTAAATTAAACAACACATGTATATTAAATGAAGGATACGAGAGTAGTTGAGAGAGGACACTGACACCGAATACAAACCCTAAAGTGAAAAGAAAAAGTTAGTTCGTAAAATTGACACAATTTGGTAAATAGTGAATAGAGTGATAAACGTACGTCACGGCTATCGGGTCGTGACAATCTTCATGTCAACAAAATAAGTCTTAAGATTGTTATACAAAAATTGTCACTTCTAGGGGTTTGATGAAGATGATACAACTTGCCCTCCTTCTTGAACTTTAACTTTTGGAAATTGAACTTCTTTGTATCACAAACAATCATGAACTAATGCAGTAATTTGGAATGTAAATGGGTCGGGCACCTGTTAATTTTGGGATACCCAAACTCGATTAATTATCATAATACCTGAACCTAATTAATTACTCAATTATTTTAATTTGTGTTATCCGAACCCTAACCCTATAGCATAGAAAGTACTCGTTTAACTACCTAGACTAGTTAAATACTCATTTACTTTCAAATTTAAATATAAAATTAATTTTAAGATGAATTATTTAAAAAATTAAATTAATAAAATTTAATTTAACTCATAAAAATAAATTAAAGTTAAAAATAATAATTACAACGTTTAATGAATTAATTTAATTAAATATAACATTACTAATAAATAATTTATATATAAAAATATAAATATAATATTAAACAATTATTATTTATAATCATGTAAATTCATGTTCGGGTAACAGGTACCTTAAGATAACTAATACTAGAACTCGATTATATAATACACTAATCCTACTTAATTGGATCTAGTAGTGCCAAGTACTCGTTTATAGGGTACCGATTGCCATCTCTAGTAATAGACTTCAACGCAAGCTACTATAGCCCCACTTTTCTTAGGACTTATTTTACTCTCACCAGATATGGTGTGTAAAGAGAATTATAGAAATAGTCTCAAGATATAATGAAGTCAAACCTTGTTTAATATCACGTTTCACTTGTAATATTAAACCAGTAAATACTATGGACAAAAACAAAAGCATTATGTTTTAGTTAGAGTCTTCTATAGTAAAATAATGTCTAACAGACTTGTTTTCTACTTTGAGATTGAGAGAGGGTAGTAGAAGTTAGAACTAATATGATTCTTAGTGTGTTTTAAATCTAAACTTAACATCTTTATATATATAAATATATATATATATATATATATATATATTCTAAGTGATGTGATCTTTCAATTAAGTAATATGATTTTTTTTCTTTGTATTATTTGATTCAACAAACACAATTATTTAATAAGTTTACAACTTTTGGAAGTTAATAGCTATGTTTCTTAACCATTCAAAAGCGTGCATCATTTTTTGAAGAGTTTGTAATTCTTTAAAAAAAAACCTAGCTATTGTATATACTTTTATACTTGTGTAGTTAGATATTCGAAATGGTGGTCAAATACCTTAGTGTAATATTGAAACAACATGTAACATTTAGGAGTGGTAGTCAACTGCCTTCCTATAGCAGTCAACTGCCCTAGAGTAACTTTAGAATCAAGATTGCACTTTGTATAGGTAGTTGACTGCCCTTCATAGGCAATTGACTTTCCTCCTAGGCCATCCAACTCACCTCTTAGGGCATCTAGTTGCTTAAGTGCAATTTTTGAACAAAAAAGTTTATCGCACAAAGGCAGTTTGTTGCCTTATAAATTTGGTTAAAATTGTCTCAACTCGATTTTGTTTAATCCGGAATCATGCCAAACATTAGTTTTACTTATCTATTGATTAAACAATATTTTAATCAATATATTTTCACTTTATTTTGAAATTTTCTAACAGATAATTACATTAGGATTTTGATGTTGATATTGTTATTTGTTGAATACATAAAAAAAATACAAGTTATGCAATTTATAATATTATTTATTAGTTAGTTAGATAAATAAATTAAGTAAAATTATTTTTAATTGTTTTAAAGTTTTGCTGTTGACTGTTTTACCATTATATATATATATATATATATATATATTACTAATTCAATTTTTTTTATCAGTTTATCATTAGATATCTTGAAATATCATGATATCTTATAGTTTTAGAGTAACATCAATATTTTGTGATCTTGCTATAAATAAATTTATTATATTTGATATACTAATAATGTATAGAGGCTATTTACTGTTAGTCAATCATAAAGTGCCGCTTCAATTAATGTGTAAAATTTAAAAATACACAATACCTAAAAATAAATTAAAAAACTTTAATAATATTTATTTTTGAGAATCTGTATATTTTTAAACTTAGCTCATTGATGAAACAATACTCTATGGTTTATTGACTGCATATAAGTGATATACACAATCAATGAAGCAAATATAAAATAAATAAACAAACTTTGTAAAAAAAAAAACCCTCAATAGACAAATTCAAGTTAGAGAGAGATGAGATAAAAGAGCGGCATAAAGAAAATCGAAGTTATGGTTAGGGGTATAAACAAGTTAAGCTACTCATGAGCTACTTGAACTCAACTCGATGATTACTTGAGTTTGACTCATTTTTTTCGAGCCGAGCTCGAGCTCAAACTACTCGAGTAACGAGTTCAAGCTTCTTAATACTCAATTCAAGCGGTTCGCGAATCTTTTCAAGCTTTTTTGTAATATATTTTAATATTTTATTATTAATTTATTATTTTACCCTCATAATATACAATTAAAAATTCACAGATCAAGCCTATTGAGTTGAGCTCAAGCTTCAAGAATCAAGTATCAAGTTCGAGCTAAGTTTTGAGTCTTGAGTTTTCCAACCAAATCGAGATCGAATCTAATATTAAATCATCGCGACTTAACTCGATTATAGCTCCAATCATGGCTCATGTGTTGATTGCGGCTGTTTGAAGAAAATTAACCTTTTTTCAAATGTTGGACGGCCTGGATAAAGTCCCCATGAGCAAGCCTGGCTTGATTCCGTTTAGTTCTTAGCCCACGAGTCCAATTGGGTTGATTTTCGGGTTTATCCAATTCATGTTGCATTCCAGATTAGAGATGTAAACGGGTCGGGTACCCGCTAGATTTGGGATACCCGAACCCGAACCCGATTAACTTTAATAATACCCTAACCCGATTAACTACCCGATTATTTTTATTTATGCTACCCGAACTCTAACCCTATAAAATATAAATACCCGTTTAACTACCCGAACCCGTTTAACTACCCGTTTATTAAGTCAAAGTTTGATTTTTAAATTTAAAATTAAAATTAATTTTAGAATAACTTAATTAAAACATTATATTAATAAATTTAATTTAACTCATAACAATAAATTAAAGTTAAAAATTTTAATTATAATATATAATGATTTAATTTAAATAAATAAAACATTAATAATAAATAATTGATATATAAAAAATATAAGTATTGTATTAATTAATTATTATTTATAATCGGGTTCGGGTAGCGGGTACCCTAAGGTAACTACCCGAACCCTACCCTAACCCATGACGGGTAGTAATTTCCTTACCCGAACCCTACCCGAACCCGATTATACACTACCCTAATCCTACTTAAACGGGTCGGGTAGCACCGGGTACCCGTTTATAGGGTACCCATTGCCATCCCTATTCCAGATGCATGATTATTTTTTTAATTAATTTTATTTTCTTTTATCCTAGCCTGCTACGGAATTTAAAGCTATCAGAATTTTAATCACAAACAAGTGAATTTCACAATTTAGACGAGAAAAGACAAAAGGAAATGAAGGTAGTAAAGGGCTAAATTGGACATGAAATAAATTAACCACTTGAACCCCAAGACTTGCAAGTAGGAATGTAAACGGATATCGTTTAATAAGATACTTGAAACTATTCGGTCCGATTAAGTAGAATTTAGATATCTTAGAGTCAGATTTTAATCAAATTAGGGTAGTGATTTCACTACCTATGTCAGATTCGGGTAATGCCCATAAGGTACTCTAAACCCGAATTTAATTAACTTTTTATTAAATATATTTTGTATTTTTTTATTAAATTATGTTTTTTGTAGTTTCATAAACATATTTTTATGGGTTCTCAGTTGTTGAATTACTCAAGTTTGTTGGATTATTATGGAACTTCTATATTCTTATTTAATTTTATATTTTTAATTAATAAAAATTAGATATTAAAATAAGGATTTATATATGATGCATTGACAGTGTATAGTTTCTATACACTGTCAATGCATAAGAGGTTGACACCTCATCAATAGACCCTTATATGCAAATATAAATAAAATTTTTTAATTTACCCATAAGGGCCTATTGATGAGGTGTCAATCTCTGATGCATTGACAGTGTATAGAAACTATACACTGTCAGTGCATCATATACAAACTCTTAAAATAATTGATTTTCATGCCTGAGTTCAGGTTTAAGTAATTAAAGGGTTTCGCTCTTCTAGTAATTTAATTGGAGCTTCAACCCGAGTTTCGGTGAGGTTGAATCCACTTTTTTCGTTCTACCTTCCTTATTTATTTTATCTAATTCTTATAGAATTCTAAAAAATCTAAAAAAAAAAAATTAAAAAAGGGGGGGCGAGAGAGTAGTCACAGATATTTGATTGTATCTCGATCTAATCTTTTTCGCCCCGTCCCGACGCAATAACTAGAATTAAAAAAAGGGGAATGTTAACGCATCCGGGAAGAAACGATTGATCTCTATCAATAAACCCGCTAAAGAACCGAACCAGAGAGTACTTAGTACCGGTGCTACGGAAAGATATGTTTTTAGATCTCGCATTTAAAACCCTCCTTCTTTATCGTATTACATTATGCTAATACATATATAATCACATGTATGTGTGGTTAAAGACCACTTGTATTTGTATATTTGTACCCGGAATTCCTAATTCAAAATTCAAATAAATTCAAATTTAAATGTACAAATTGATTAAAAATCAGGTAATTAAACAGGTTAAGATAATAAACGGATAGTCTGAAATTTATAGGGTTGAGGTACTGCATATAAAGAATAATCAAGTAATTATAAAATTCGAATTCTTTAATCAATAATCGAATTCAGAGTCATATACCTCAAAATTAGCGGGTACTTGTCTTATTTACATTACTACCACGCAAGCAAAGCATCTATATCAAAAGGCAAAATTACGGATTTGGACAGGAAGAGACAAAACACGTAAAAAAGAGAAAATGGTAAAATGTAAAATTCACCAAATTGAATCATGGGATCCGTAAAATCGCTAATGCTGTTAAGCGAAATTATCACTTCGCACGATACCATATCAAAGCAAAGAAGCCAGACTCAGAGGCTAATGCCATAGCCATGAAATGTTTTCCGTGGGATAAAAAAAAATATAATTAGGTGATTACATAGTTGACAAGGTAGCTTTCCTCCTTATTAAGAGAATAACTTAGTGATTTAATTACGATGTCTTCAACTCACAAGAAGGCTTTTTAGATAAATTTCGATCTAAACTTATTTTGAGTTTTGTTCATTAATTCTTTTAGCATAGTGTGATTACTCCAATGTTGATTTCTTTTAAAATAAGGTTAACTAATAAATAAAAAAAAGAAAAAATCTTAATAAAAACTAAGAGTAATAAGATTGTTATAAATAAATTATGAACTTTGATAATTAACATTATCAAAATAAAAAGATTATATATATATATATATATATATATATATATATCTATATATTCTACTATCTAATTTTTCAGTGGCAAAATTATTAATCACCATATCAATAATAAAAAACTAGTTTTGCACAACTTTTTTTCTCAATTTATATAGCAATTTAATCAATAATCAATCAATTTAACAACACCCACAAATATTTAACATTAGATACCAATTATAAATTCAATAATATAAATTTAAGACAAGAAAAATTTTAAAAATCATGATAAAAATCCAATATTTTAACTTATTGTTCAAGTAATTAATACATAAGAATAAAATTTTTCAATTTAAAATTAGGTTTGTGAAAAAGATTATTCATACCTTAACTCTTTTTTCTACTTTGATCTTGGTTACAAGTACCCAAAAAAAAATCTTGAGACTAATTTTATTCGGTAATCTCATCTTTAACACTATTTTCTCTCAAATTTCTCTATTAATTTTTGTGTGTTTTATTTCTTTTTTATGTTAAAAGTGACTATAAGAGACAAAATATGGTTTCTTTAACTTTACCCTTTTTCTTATATAGTTTAAAATTTTTTATTAATTCTTCTATTTGTGCAGCTTTTGTATTGATCCTTAAATCATTTTGAGTGGAGTCCATTTTAATTTTTTTCCCTTAATTTATATATAATATTTAAAATTAAAATTTCAGTGGGATCAATTGACTCCACTTTTTTTTTTTTACAATAGAAATATTAGATAATTGGAGACATGGATAAAATTGCTTAAATTCGAATTTTGAGTTTACAATATGCCATAATTTTTTTAAACACTAGGACCAAAAGATTGTTAGCCATTAATCCTACTTTTTGTATGTGGCTACGTTACTCTCATAGGCAAACCCGTCCAAAAACGATAAAATAAATGACGTGAACACACTAATTAATGTCTTGCTTTTTTTGCAACTTTTTGATGATATATCGATGAATTTCAAAATACATTAAGTATTAATCAGTTTAAAGAATCAATCTTACTCTTGCGTACGATGTACTGAATCTTTTGCTTGCAACCTATGCATACGCTTGAAAAGTTAAAGTCACGCAGCCCAAATCTTGATATTTATTTTTTGAACGGACAAAATTTCCTGGGCAAGCAAGCAATGATCCAAAACGACTGATACAATGCATTTCGCATAGCTGTCTGTGGATCGCTTTCGAGAGTGCCACTTCTTCTCCACACGTCCTGGTACGCTATGTTTCTCAATGCCAATCGCCAAGTGTAATCTTAATAATGAATTCTTGTTACCTTAACAGCATATAATCACATGCGAAGACCTCAAATTCTGCCACCACATCAACTGCATGCAATAGATAGGTGCACTTTTTCAACATTCCTAAGCACACTTGTCATCGTTTCATGGGCTGTTTGTCATGTGTCAAATAAGCATCAAGGCAACAACGTAATGTCGAAGACTACTTGAGTTGACAAATTAACAAATCTAATGCTATAAGTTTGCCCATAAACCCTATCTCCAAGTCTCAACTTCTCATCCTTACCAAACTTGTTGCTTCCATTCCCTCGCCTTCCATAATTTGCAGAATGGAGGATTGGTCTCCTCAAGACGCCATGAAAGCTTATTTGCACACTCTTCATCTTGCAAGCAAGGTGCAATTCTGTAACAAAGATGAAGATGGGAAGCCGAGGGTGATTGAACCCAAGTGCATGGAGTTGATATCAGCCCTGGCAGCAGGGAAAGGAGCTAAATTAATTGTGGAAATCACAACAGAAGGCATAACTCCATTAACGATTGCACTTGGTGTGGCAGCAAAGCAGACTGGAGGACAACTTATTTGCATTCTTGCATCTAAATCAGATAAATATTATTCTTCCATGAAAACCAAAGCTCAATATCGCCATGTCGATATGGCTGATCTTGGAGATGTTGTAAAGTTGGTGCATGCAAAAAACCCTTGCGAGATAATCAAGCAATTGAAGAACATTGATTTTGCAGTTATTGATTGTAAGTTTGAAGATAACTACTTGAAATTAATGTTTAAAAAGCTTGATGCAAGTATCATTCCCACTGGGTCTGCTGTAATAGTTCACAATCTTCACCATAGGAAAGCTGGATCAGTTTCGTTTGCTCAAGTTGTTAAGAGAAGAAGAGGAGCAGAATCTGTAACTCTGCCTATAGGAGAAGGAATTGAGTTGACAAAAATATTAAGATGTAAGAGATTTCATGTCACCTTCGACAATTAATATTAGAACCCTAACTTTGTATTTTCTGATTGTAATAACCTCTTTTTTCTCTTTTAGAATTTATTTTTAAACCAATTAATGTCAATTTGACCATACAAAATGAGAAATTTGATATTTTATCTAAATAGGACTGATATGAATACCAATTTTCACAACGAAAATGAATATGATTTTGAAATCTTTAACTGATATGAGGTTGATTATAGCATCTATATATATTTATATATATATATATATATATATATATTATAATATATAAATATAAAATATATATTAATTGTATGAAAAAAAAAGTAAAAAAGAAAATTCTTCCTTCGTTTTCTTTTATCTCTTTTCATTTCTTCTTTCTATAAATCTTTCAAATGAGCAAAAAATTACAGTTGCTAAATAGACAGAAAGCGAATGGCAATCTCCGCCTTACAAGCAGAAAGTGTTCTTCAGCGGCAAGCAGCTTCAAAACTGTCTTCCTCATCTTCAAAACTTAATTTTAATAGATATGTTCTTTGGTTTATCTAGTATCTTGATAAAGTATGCATATGAGAACATTATATTATAATTTGACTTAGATGTCTCGAATTGTTGTGCTTAGTGAAATATATTTTGACCACATATTGCTTTGATCAAGATGTATAAATGATTAATTGATTTATCTTTGACCTTAATATTTGAAATGTTGCCCTAAGTCATAATTGAATATGATCGATAGGTTGTGTAAATTAAATTATTATTAAAATTTCTTAAATATTATTCTTTGAATTATGAATATATCATCATATTTAAAGGTGGCAAAAATTGGTCCGACTCAAAAAACCAACCCAAATAACTTGAAACCAAATCTGACCGATCCTTTGATTAAAAAAGTCAACAAATCAAATCCAACTTGATCCGAGTCCGAATTGATTTGAAACCAAATTGATCTGAATTCATATTGATCTCCACCTGACCTGATCAAAATTCGAATTGATCCAAACCCAAATTTATCCAAATTTAGATTAATCCAAACACAACCTGATTCAAATCTAAATTGATCTGAGCACAAATTGACCATAACCGTAATTGATCTGAATCCAAATTAACTCAAATTTAAAAAAAATTCAAACTTAAATTTAAGATTATCAATAAATATTTAAATGTCAAAATTAATGGTCAAAATATTTTATTATAGTAAAAATATAATTTGTTTTCAATAATACAAGTGTTATATTTTTTTGAATTTGGTTAAACTTAAATATTCACTTTTATATTGTATTTATTTGAACCTAACCAAAAACAAAATTCTACAAGAGCTAATGTATAATTATTTAATGGCTAATCTATTATAAAGTACAGAAACTACATCACCTACACTTAATCCCTCCAATTATTCTATCAAAAAATCAAGAGAAATGAAAGAGTAGTGTATTATATTATTTAGTGAGGATTACTAAATCGCTTTGATACATAGATAATAGAAATTAAATAAAAAAGATATAATCAATTTATGAATAATGGTAAATATATTATAAAGAAAAGTATCATACAAGATTATTCAATATTTTGAATGTTTCAATCTAAATTTTGTTATAGGTCATGCAAGAAGAAAATTTTATTTTCTTAAGTTTTGTAATTCTTAAAAATATGATTTTAGTTCATATCCATACCAGACAAATCATATCAAGATGACTAAGGCCTAATCCGAAAAACTTATCTGCTCGACCCGAATCCAAATTCGACCAACTTGAATTAACTAAAAAAAATCAATGACCCAAACCTAACTTAATCCAAACCCAACATGATTTAATTTTTACTTAACCCAAAATAATCTAATCCAAAATAACCCAAAGCGAACTCGATCTAACCCGTCTATTTGCCACCTCTAATCGTGATTATCATTCTTACATGGCCAAGATTATTATATTTGTAAAATAAGAAATTTTGCCTTAGTGTCATATTCAATTTAGTTGAACTTTGATAAGGCTTATATAGTTCAAGTTAACGTTTAATGTATTATTTGTTTTATTCACAACTACAAAAATGTTAATAGATTACGCTAGAAAATGTAGTCTATAGTATAAGGTGACGTTTTTGTAACTATAGTCTATTCAAATGTAGTCTTTTCTCAGCTGTCATAAATTACATTTAGGAAAAACTATATTGTAAGGTTTAAGTTCGAATCTAAGTAATTCCACTTCTATTCTTAATTATTAAAGATTTCCCTGGTAACAAAAAAAAAAAGTAAACATAGTCTTCCTTAATATTATAGACTACGCCTTTTGTTTTAACCGTAGTATTTAATTTATTAATAAATTGGAGTTTATTTAAGAACATTTATTTTCTAGACTAATAGACCTTTTTTATAAGCAAATATTTATCGATTGGATGAGAATGCTTCAGGGAAACATCGAGCTTTCTCAAGACATTAACAGCAAAACAGAGTGCACAAATAGCAGGAATTTTTTTTTTTAATTCAAAAGAGATATAAGTGAAGAATGTGAGAAATCGAGCTTTGAACCTAATTTTTTTTAGGAGAAATAACAACTGTTAAGTCAAGTTTTGATTGTTTAAATAGCAAGAACTTTAATTAAATAGAGATCAGGAACATGATATAAAACGAGTGTGAAATATAACATGAGATGCAAATAACATAATAGAAAACTGTTAGAAAAAATAGGGTTTAAGGTAAAAGAGAGAAGAGAGGGACGAAGAAGGAGAAGAAATTATTTTTTGTTAATTTAATAAATTTATTAAGGTTAAAATGATCTTTTTATTATAGGATATTTTTATCTTAAAATTAAAGGGATGTATATAATATTTTCGGAGGTGTATTTAGAAGCTCTCTTACATTTATTGGCTTGTTCACTTGACTATTCATACATTTACTTAATTTGCTTTTATTCTATTTTGAGACTTAATTTAACTAGTCTAAGTCTAACATTTTGTTTAACGTGATTGTTGTACACGTACATATTTCCATGACCACGTTTTCTTTTATTGGCTTATCCACTTGTTTATTCGTTCATTTATTAATTAATTAATTTGCTTTTGTTTTACAACAGAACTCATCTAAATTAATCTTTTTAAAATTAATAACTTTTCTAAATAAATAAAAAATCATGATCCCAACACCGACCACTATAAAAAAATCAATAAACTCCTCTATAGTGATAATTGATATATTTTTTTAAATTAATAAAATTTTAGTTTTGACTTTCACATAAATTAAAAATTTGATTAAAAAATATAAAATATATTACATGGTATTCAAAAACCAGAAAAACACTTTAAGATGCTAGTTTGCATAAGGCTATCATATTTAAAATTTTTATTTCAAAAACTAAAAAAGTATTGCAAGGACATTTTTAAAGAACTTATCAATCAGAATGAGATTTTTAAGAAAATTAAATGTTGGCTAAAATGTTAAAAAAGTCCTTGGACTTAATCATTTTAAAAATTATCAATTTTTTAATATTTTATCAAATTTTAAGGAACTTTATCAATTTTTAAGGAAATTAAATGTTATAGAGCTATTAGAGGAGTTAAAAAAAATATGAAAATTAAATACACTTTTTTAAGAAAAAATAACAAAAATTATAAATAAAACCCTTTAAATTAATAACCCTTTTAAATTAATACTGAATTATAAGTCTTCAAAAGCATTGATTTAAAAGGGTTCTACCGTACTTTAAAATTTACCTCCACTCATCGACTGATTGTTTCACTCCTTTGGCACACGTACAATTGTTTTCATTTATTGGCTTATACATTTGCAATTTTAGAAATATGTTTTAATGGTTTGACATATTTTGAAAAAAAGGATCAAGAAAATTTGATTTGTAATTATTTGATTTACGAAACAAAAATTTAAAACTAAAAACTCAAGAAATCAATTAGACAATGGAAAGTAGTTTTATGAAATAGAATTTTTGAATTTTACGATTGTGCAATTTTTAAAAATTTTTAGATGTGAAAATTCTTTCAATTTCTATTAGAACTATGGAAAATTTGAAAAGAATTCTCAGTGCAGACACCGAATTTTGTTCGAAAAACTTTAATTAAAAAAATTTGAAAAAAAAGCAAAAAAAAATAAATAATAAATAAATTAAACTCATTCTTCAATGCCCATGCATCATGCAAATTTAAGCCAAGTTGACTTGAGAGATTTAGACCAAATATGAATAAGTAAATAAAAGGAAAATAAATCATGCAAAAAAAGGAAATAATTAATTGGAATTACCTAAAGTAAAAAAAAAATGAAAAGGAAACAAATTAAAAAAAGGGTCAAACAAAAATAAATGATAAAATAAAGATCTTATGACTTCGGGATCATTACATTAAAATCAAAATTTTTCTTTCTTAAATAAAAAGGGGGTCTGCTAGGTTTTGAGGGGAGGAAAAAAAAAAGAGACACGAAAAAGAAAAAAAACCCTAAAAAAATTTTCTACTGCCTCTTTCACTATTCATCATCTCCATCGTTTTTGCCGTGCCATTCTTTACCCCAACTCGCTACCTCTTGCTTCGGCAACGCCCATACAGCCACCATCCTCTGTCATCCTCGCTACAGTTGCAGCCACCTCGCCTAGTTCTTTGCCACGCTGCACTGCCCCACGCTTTGTTGCCCTGCCCTGCGCCTTGCTGCTCTGTTGCTGCTGTCTACCTTTGTACGCACCGATCCGGTTGGCTCATCTTCATCTAGTAGCCTCTACCATCATCATCTCTCCATCACCACTCATCTTCATCACTGCACTGCTACATTGCCGCCTGAAGCCAGCCCCTGCATCGCCTTCATCACTTACCAGCACACCATTGAACCTGAGTCGTTCCCTAATTGCTCCTTGCCCGAGCCTCTTTATCATTCCCTAAGCATCATTATTGTAGCTTTGCATCACTGATCTCCCCTCCCTGCATTGCTCTACCCTGATACATCATCAAACCGAACTTGCTACACTATCACTATCCACGACGGTTGCTTGCTGCATCTCCAAAGTTGCTACCACAAGTTGGCTTTTGTGAAAGAAGCCACTAAAGAAAGAGAACAAAGGCCTGTCTCGGTGAAGAAGAAAGCCGCCAAAAAGCTGCAGCATTGTGCCTCTATTTTGGTGATCATCTTCATTTGATTGTTGCGTTTCTGTCCAATCAACATTGTTGCACCGCTTTTCGGCCCAGCTGCAGTGTACGTTGACTCATCGTTACTCACCACTACTGCCTACCTTGCCCTGCGTCTTGCATTCAACATCACCGGTTGCTGCAACCGTGCATCATCATCTTTGCTTGCTGTCGTGTTTGCTAGGGAAAAGGAAGTTGTGATCTGCGTGAGGGAGAATACAAAGAATTAAAAATTGGGTCAGCCTGTTAAGGTATATTCCTTGCCTTTTTGCTTTGTATGTTTTGTTTTCATATAATAGTAGTGATAAAATGAAACAACGAAGGTTGATAAAAGGGTTTATATATTTTATTTATATACATCATTGCTTTCTATCAAACATCATCATCTTGTACGTTGTCTATATATCTTGTTTAAGGTTGGTAAAGAATTTATGTAAACATATATTTTAAAGAAAAAGATTGTAAAAAGAGTTCTCTTGGAATTTTAGAATGTTGAAAGAACTCACATACATAATTTTTTTTAAAATGTTATTGGGAGAGTTTTTGTTTTAATAAAAGAAAAAAAATAACAAATAAATTAATAATAAAACAAATAAATAGATAAATGCAAATAATAAATTTGAATTTCTGAGGATAAGATTTCAAAGAAATCACAAGTAGTAATTCTTCGAGAATCTTTAGGATCGGGAAAATTCATTAGATGTTACCAGCGTATTGGAATATCTAATTTGTTTTATCTCGATATCAAAGTTTCTTATAAATATAAAAAAATAAAATAAATAAAAAGGTAAAAAAAATAAATAAATATAAATTAAAATAAATGTAGATATAAATTTTAATAACAAATTTTAAATTTCCTAAGATAGGATTTCTTAGAAATCGCAAGTAGCGATTCTTTGATAATCCTTAGGATCGGGATAAAATCTTTAATGTCACCAGCGTATTGGGACATTTAAGTGATTTTATTTCGATATAAAGAAAATATTAATAAGATTTCTTAGTATAAAAAAAATAAATATAAAGATGGTAATAAAAATAATAATATAAAAAATAGGTAAATATGAGAAAATAGTAAGTGAATAGAAATAAAAAAAGGCTTTTAAATAGGTAAAAATTTAGGAATTAAAATAAAATATAAAAATATACATCTTAAATATAAAAGGATCCCCGATGATAGGATTTCTTAGAAATCACAAGTAGTGATTCTTTGATTATCCTTAGGGTCGAAATAAAATATTTGAATATTACCAGCGTATTGGGGTATTCAAATAATTTTAGTTCGGTATTAAGATTTCTAATATAATCAACCTATATGAAATAAACTAACACTAAAAAATAATAAATAAATAAAAATTTTAAAAAAACAAATAAACAAGACTTCAAAATAAAAGAGTAAAACAAAATAAAAATAAATAACATATAAATAATGTCCGATGATGAGATGTTACAGAATTCACAAGTAGTGATTCCTAACTGATCTCTAGGTGAGAGAAATATGCTAAATGTTACCAGCGTATTGGAATATTTAGTATGATTTTTCAATAAAAACAAGATTTCATAAATATAAATAAATTACAAAATAATAATATAAGTATAAATGAATAATGGATTTCTCATGTGCATCATCTGTATTTTGATTGCAACATTTGCATTCATGAAATTTCATAATAAGTGTGAATCTCCCGATGATGAGATTCTATAGAAATCGCAAGTAGCGATTCTTAAGAAATCTCTAGGTGAGGAAATTATCCGAAATGCTACCAAAAGTATTGGGGTACTTCGGAATAATTTTCAATACAAAAGATTTTCATTTATATAAAACTTAAATATTTCAAAAACAAAACAAATAATGAAATGATTTCAAAATAAATGGAGTTCTTTTTAAATATTTAATTAAGATCATTTTATTAAGATCAAAAGATAAGACATGATTAAGTGGTACCGTTTTTTAACGGGCGTTGTGGGGGTGCTAATCCTTCCCCACGCGTAACTGAACTCCCGAACCCAAACTTTGTTTTCGCAGACCAAAAATTATTTTTGGTAAAACTTAATTAATTTTAAGATTTTATTAAAAAGATAAATAATTTTATGTGACCAATCACACCTAGTCAAAAAAAAGATTGGTGGCGACTCCTCTTTATGTCTTCCAAAATCGTCTAGCGATCGAGTCCCTGGACGAAAATCGTTACGACAGCTTGGTGACTCCGCTGGGGAAATTAGAGAGTCGAACCATGATGAATCATGTTTTATCCAAAATCTTAGTTAATGGTCTTAATAAATATTTAATAAAACTTTTCATAAAAAAAATAAAAAAACAAAAAAATACAAACAAAAAATGTGTGAATCATCTTTATCATTTGCATTTTGTTGGGATGCACTTTAAATTTTGTTTCTTTGCATACATGACATATTCATTGCATACATCAACCCTACACCCGGGTTTGTCCCTTTTAGGAGAGAGTATCGTACCTTTGCTCTCATGAGGTGATAACCTCCGCAATAGCAAGCGAAATACTCTCACTCAAGTTGAACCCTTTCCGTTTGTAGCCTGTCATGGGTGAGGATTGGGGTGCCTTACTAGTCTAGTGTGGACGTCAGTAAGGAACAATTTGAGAACCTTTTACCCTTTAGAGACTTAAACCAAGCATGTACTGAGCCATAGAGAAACTAACCTTAGCTAGAGCCATACCAGCCTTTTGTGGGGGTTACCTTAAATTATGGCACATGAATGAATACTTTTATGTAACACCTTTATGGGAAATATAATAAAGTGAATATTGAAATTGTGAAAAAAATAAAAATAAAAATAAAAATAAAAATAAAAATAAAAATATAAACCCTTCTCATTCAATTTTATTTGTGATTTCAATAGCATGCATATTCTAAAAAAAAAAGATTTTCATTTTTTTAAAAAAAAGAAGGTGTTTTTGTAAGATTTTAAACTTGATATATGCATCTCATCACATGTGCAATAGCTATTGAATTTCATGCACATACATGCATTTAGCATGCATACATACATTCCATCTTGTGCCCACTTATGAAAATTTTTGGTAATCATAAGTAATGACATCAAATCTTGGAAGTAAAAAGTTGAGATTTTTAAAATCCTCACCAGCGTATTGGGATGATTTTAATAGTCTTTTCTTTTATGGCACAATTTCAAACAATAATATGCTCTAAATTGCGGTAAACAAATATCAGAGGTGCCAAAATAAAGAAGCCACCGCATTCTGAACCACTTATTCGACATCGTTACAGTACTCAATCAAAGACCAAAGCCATGGAAAATGAACATGTTGAGCGAATGGAAAAGATGGAAAGAATTCAGCAAGAGCTAGCTAAATTTCAAGAAGAATCTCAAAAGCAAATGTCGAAGATGATGGAGATGATGATGACTTTGATGAAAGGCAAAAAGGTCATTGAAGGATTAGGAAATGAGCCTCAACGTATGAGAAAGAATCCACAGTACCCATCGGAGTTTATAGCCCCTCAAACCCAAACTTCCTAAAGAGCTTATCCCCCAGCTCACGTTTTTGTGAATCAACAACCAGACCAAGGACAACACTCAAGATCTAGCCCTGTTGATCTTATTTTAGATGATCCCATGGAGCAAGAAAAGTTGAGGAAAGAAAGTGGCGAGTCACAACAAAAATATGAACTATTGGATGAAAGGCTAAGGGCAATTGAAGGAATGGATTTCATTGGAAATATAGATGCTAATGAGCTTAGTTTGGTCCCAGATCTAGTAATTCCATTGAAATTTAAAGTACCTGAATTTGAGAGATACGATGGGACCACATGCCCAGTAGCTCACATCACTATGTTTTGTCGAAAGATGTCTGGGTATACAAATAATGATAAGTTGCTCATTCATTGCTTCCAAGATAGTTTAACTGGAATAGTAACAAAGTGGTACAATCAGCTAGATCGAAGTCATGTTCGCAAGTGGAATGACCTGGCAAAAGCCTTCTTATCCCAATATAAGCACATGACTGACATGGCACCAGATAGATTGTCTTTGCAGAATATGGAAATCAAGCCTTCTAAAAGTTTCAAGGAGTATGCCAATAGGTGGAGGGGCCTCGCATCTCAACTGCAGCCTCCCCTTATTGAGAAGGAAACCACGGTATTGTTTGTCAATACGTTGCCATCACCGTATTATGATAGGCTTGTGAGGAGTGCTACAAAAATATTCGCTGACTTGGTAATTTCTGGAGAAATGATAGAGAATGTCATTAAGAGTGGTAAAATTGAGGATGCTTCTACTTCAAATAGAGTTGGGGCAAATAAGAGGAAGGAGGGAGAAACACAAGCTGTTACCATTGAAAATCAACCACCAAGGAGTTCCGTTCCTTTTCAATCCTATATTACACATCACCCATATCCTTATTATCCAACTATAGACAACACTACCCATAGTCCTTTTGTTTATCGCCCAAGTTGGCAATATAATTTTCAAGTCCCTACTCAATCAAACAAAACCGGTGGGTATTCAAAAAGAGCAAGGAACAATCAAGGGAGAATCTTTGTAGACCTAATTCCTATGACCTATACAGAGTTATTTCCACAATTGGTGAGAGATAATCTTGTTGCACCTAAAACCATTAAAACATCCATATCCTAAATGGTATGATGTCACTGCTCGATGCGACTATCATTATGGGAATGCAGGCCACTCCATAAAGACTTGCCTTGCTTTTAAATACAAGGTGCAGAGTTTCATCAATGTTGGCTTGTTGTCGGTGGGAACCTTTCGCTACAAACAGGCATAAATTTTGGAGGATAAGTGTTCTATGGGAAAAGGCCAAAGTTGTTATCACTTTTGAGTTCTTATTCTAAAGTAATTCCTTAAATGCTTACGCCCATAAGCTTTAGGAAAATTTTTATGCATGGGCTAGTTTATCTATTATCATTTGAATAAAATGATAAATGCATTTGCACTACATATCCTCTTCCATACAGATCTTTGTTTTCATCTCTTTGTATTTCACCCATTCTTAACTTCCAAACAATGAATGAGCAGTCAATTATGACAATAGTCTGGGATTCTATCTTGAAAAATTCTATTTTTGTTGGCACATTTTTGTCCTTTAAATTGTTGAAATAATAAAAGATAGCTCCTATCAAGAGAAGTTAAAATTGCATGAAACGAGGAAAAAGTGAAGCTTTTGTATCCATTGTGTTTTTCTTGTTCAATAAATGTTCTTCAATAAGAGTATTTACATTTAAGACGAGAAATGACCATCTTTGATCTATCTTCATGCATGAGTAAAATTATCCATTTGCCACCCCTATTGAACCTATTATGCTTTTTTTTAAAACAAACCCACCAAGGATCACCCCTCACATTGAGGGGCAAATTTTGCAAAAAAAAAACCAGTCGACAAATGAAGAAATTCAGGTTATGAGTTATGAAAAATCTCAAGAGAAAATACCCTTTGATGTTTGAGTCCTCTTGTAAAAAAAAAAGGAGGGGTGAAAATGAAAAGTTGTAAAAAAAAAAAAAGAAAAAAATGGAAGAAGAAAAGAAAATGATGAAAATGAAAATCAACTAAGGCAAAGCGGCAAGCATGCTTTGCATGATGATAAATGATCCTTTGGTTTTTGACCCTTAAAGAAACAAATTTTGAGCTTGATTATATCCATTTTTTTCATAACCCATCACCAGAGCCTACATTTCGTGCCTTAAAAGTCCATTTTTATCAAATGTGAATACTTGAAATTAGAGAATCATGTATTGAACTTGGACATACTTATGATGCTATCAAGAAACAACAAGATTGCGATTAGTTTGTTGGGAATATTAGTGATGTTGAAAAAAAAAGAGAATGAATGAGAAAATGAAAAAAAAAAAAGACAAAAAAGAAGAAAAGAAAGAAAAGAAGGATAAAAGGGGGAGGCTCAAATTGAAAACCCAAAAGGGCGGTTTGAGTTAAAAGAATGATAGTCTAGTTGAAGATTTGGGAAGATGGTTTGACATAAGGAGAACCAGCATCATTTGAGAGTCTCATGGTGTAGGGGGCAACTCAATTTGATCGAGAATCTCAATTGAATAGATTTTTCAAAGAATCCTGACTAGTTTGTCAAAATTGTCTGGTTTTTCATTGAGAATCTATCATTGTCATTTGCTTTGAATTATCCAATTTCTTAATTGAGAACCTATCATTGTTATTCACCCCAAATTGTCCAATTTCTTGTTATACTTTGACAAGTTTGTTCCTACATTTCTTTTATTCTTGCCAAACCTTCTAATGTCTTTACTTTCCCAAAATGGATTGAGGAAATTGGTGACTAAACTCCATTTGTCATGGAATTGGAATGACAATAAATAAATGACAATTATACATAAAAGTCTTTGGCATTACTTTGGAAAAGATTCTAAAGATGACAAAGGGCCATATACAAAAAGAGAGCAAGAGTGTTGAATGTAGCTGACATATGTGCTTCTACGAACAAGATGGGAAATAAAGAAGAGAATCTTTGTGAGAAGAAGAAACGATCTTAATGAAGAAAGCCATGGATTTTCAGCACTGAAAAAAAAGAGAGAAATTTTGAGAAAAAGGAGACTTCTGTCATTTAGGCATTCACATCATTCTAAAAGACACATGCATCATGGTTTTTAACTATTACATTGGGGCATATTTCAACAAAGCATTTGCATTATCATCATTGTGATAGACTTTTTTTTAGGGGCTTGCATTTTGCATTTGCATCATCGGAAAAATAAAAGAAAAAAAGAAAATGAATGAATAAGGAATACAATGAGGCTAAATGTTCCTTAAAAAGTAAGAAAATGTTTCTTTAAAGAAAAATGGTTGCAGTCATGATGAGAGTTTAAGTCTAATGTTGCTGGCACCACTGTGTGGTTTCAAGCCCAGTGATATTAGCTTATGAGTAAATGAGATTTAGTTGGCTTCATTGTGAAATTGATGCATGATAAGATTATACCTTAGATCTTCTAGATGTGACCTATAAACCCAATGAATGCTCAGGATGAGAAGCTCCAAGTCAGGATGTGAAATTCTAAAGATAAGAAATTCTTATGATGAGAAACTCCAAAACAAGATGTGAAACTCTTAGGATGTGAATCTCCAAGTCAAGATGAGAAACTCTTGGAATGTGAATTTTCAAGTCAAGATGTGAAACTCTTAGAATGTGAATCTTCAAGTTTAGATGCGAATCTCTTATGATGTAAATCTTCAAGTTTTTTTTAGATGCGAATCTAAAAAATTTTGAGGATCATGGAATCTTTTCTTTCTCCAAATATGTGAATTTCTCTAAAAAAAAAATCTTCTTTTATCAAATTCATTTTTCTAAGTGGATGGAGCCTTGGTAGGGAGTCAAGGTATTATGTGTCAAAATTGAATTCACTTTTTCAAAGTGGATCGAGCCTTGGTAGGGAGTCAAGGTATTATGTGTCAAAATCGAATTCACTTTTTCAAAGTGGATTGAGCCTTGATAGGGAGTCAAGCTATTTTGTGTTAAAATCAAATTCACTTTTTCAAAGTCGAGCCTTGGTAGGGAGTCAAGGTATCATGTGTTTCAAAATCGAATTCACTTTTTCGAAGTGGATTGAGCCTTGGTAGGGAGTCAAGGTATTATGTTTCAAAGTCGAATTCATTTTTCTAAAGTGGATTAAGCCTTGGTAGGGAGTCAAGGTATCAAGTGTTTCAATATCAAATTCACTTTTTGAAGTGGATCGAGCCTTGGTAGGGAGTCAAGGTATCATGTGTTTCAAAATCGAATTCACTTGCTCGAAGTGGATCGAGCCTTGGTAGGGAGTCAAGGTATTATGTTTCAAAATCGAATTCACTTTTCGAAGTGGATCGAGCCTTGGTAGGGAGTCAAGGTATTATGTTTCAAAGTCGAATTCACTTTTTCGAAGTGGATCGAGCCTTGGTAGGGAGTCAATGTATCATGTGTTTCAAATTCGAATTCATTTTTTTGAAGTGAATCGAGCCTTGGTAGGGAGTCAAGGTATTACGTTTTAAAGTCGAATTCATTTTTCTAAAGTGGATTGAGCCTTGGTAGGGAGTCAAGGTATCATGTGTTTCAATATCAAATTCACTTTTTCGAAGTGGATCGAGCCTTGGTAGAGAGTCAAGGTATCATGTGTTTCAATATCAAATTCACTTTTTCGAAGTGGATCGAGCCTTGGTAGGGAGTCAAGGTATTACGTTTTAAAGTCGAATTCACTTTTTCAAGGTGGATCGAGCCTTGGTAGGGAGTCAAGGTATCATGTATTTCAAAATCGAATTTAGCTTTTCAAGGTGGATCGAGCCTTGGTAGGGAGTCAAGGTATCATGTGGATCGAGCCTTGGTAGGGAGTCAAGGTATTGTGTTTCAAAGTTGAATTCATTTTTCTAAAATGGATCAAACCTTGGTAGGGAGTCAAAGTACTGTGTTTCAAAATCGAATTTATTTTTCTAAAATGGATCGAGCCTTGGTATTGGATTCAAGGTATTGTGTTTCAAATCGAATCCATTGTTCTCATAGATCGAGCCTTGGTACAGAGTCAAAGTATTATTTTCGAGAACCAAAATTGAATTTTCCCAAAAAAATAAAAAATGACTTTTGACAAAATTGTTGTCTAAAGTCTTTGCCTTATTCCTGATTCTCAGTAATGTGTAAAGAGGGGCAGCTGTAGACACCGAATTTTGTTCGAAGAACTTTAATTCAAAAAAAATTTGAAAAAAAAAAGCAAAAAAAAAATAATAAATAAATTAAACTCATTCTTCAATGCCCATGCATCATGCAAATTTAAGCCAAGTTGACTTGAGAGATTTAGACCAAATATGAATAAGTAAATAAAAGGAAAATAAATCATGCAAAAAAAGGAAATAATTAATTGGAATTACCTAAAGTAAAAAAAAATGAAAAGGAAACAAATTAAAAAAAGGGTCAAACAAAAATAAATGATAAACTAAAGATCCCATGATTTCGGGATCGATACATTAAAATCAAAATTTTTCTTTCTTAAATAAAAGGGGGTCTGCTAGGTTTTGAGGGGAGGAAAAAAAAAGAGACACGAAAAAGAAAAAAAACCCTAAAAAAATTTTCTACTGCCTCTTTCACTATTCATCATCTCCATCGTTTTTGCCGTGCCATTCTTTACCCCAACCCGCTACCTCTTGCTTCGGCAACGCCCATACAGCCACCATCCTCTGTCATCCTCGCTACAGTTGCAGCCACCTCGCCTAGTTCTTTGCCACGCTGCACTGCCCCACGCTTTGTTGCCCTGCCCTGCGCCTTGCTGCTCTGTTGCTGCTGTCTACCTCTGTACGCACCGATCCGGTTGGCTCATCTTCATCTAGTAGTCTCTACCATCATCATCTCTCCATCACCACTCATCTTCATCACTGCACTGCTACATTGCCGCCTGAAGCCAGCCCCTGCATCGCCTTCATCACTTACCAGCACACCATTGAACCTGAGTCGTTCCCTGCTTGCTCCTTGCCCGAGCCTCTTTATCATTCCCTAAGCATCATTATTGCAGCTTTGCATCACTGATCTCCCCTCCCTGCATTGCTCTACCCTGATACATCATCAAACTGAACTTGCTACACTGTCACTATCCACGGCGGTTGCTTGCTGCATCTCTAAAGTTGCTACCACAAGTTGGCTTTTGTGAAAGAAGCCACTAAGAAAGAGAACAAAGGCCTGTCTCGGTGAAGAAGAAAGTCGCCAAAAAGTTGCAGCATTGTGCCTCTGTTTTGGTGATCATCTTCATTCGATTGCTGTATTTCTGTCCAATCAACATTGTTGCACCGCTTTTCGGCCCAGCTGCAGTGTACGTTGACTCATCGTTACTCACCACTACTGCTTACCTTGCCCTGCGTCTTGCATTCAACATCACCGGTTGCTGCCACCGTGCATCATCATCGTTGCTTGCTGTTGTGTCTGCTAGGGAAAAGGAAGTTGTGATCTGCGTAAGGGAGAATACAAAGAATTAAAAATAGGGTCAGCATGTTAAGGTATATTCCTTGCCTTTTTGCTTTGTATGTTTTGTTTTTATATAATAGTAGTGATAAAATGAAACAACGAAGGTTGATAAAAGGGTTTATATATTTTATTTATATACATCATTGCTTTCTGTCAAACATCATCATCTTGTATGTTGTCTATATATCTTGTTTAAGGTTGGTAAAGAATTTATGTAA
Organism: Heritiera littoralis; assembly: GCA_031772115.1. Taxonomy (NCBI): domain Eukaryota; kingdom Viridiplantae; phylum Streptophyta; class Magnoliopsida; order Malvales; family Malvaceae; genus Heritiera; species Heritiera littoralis. The sequence continues at coordinate 1,834,578 of JAPDPK010000060.1, read as the reverse complement.
ACATATATTTTAAAGAAAAAGATTGTAAAAAGAGTTCTCTTGGAATTTTAGAATGTTGAAAGAACTCACATGCATAATTTTTTTTAAATGTTATTGGGAGAGTTTTTGTTTTAATAAAAGAAAAAAAAACAATAACAAATAAATTAATAATAAAACAAATAAATAGATAAATGCAAATAATAAATTTGAATTTTCGAGGATAAGATTTCGAAGAAATCACAAGTAGGGATTCTTTGAGAATCTTTAGGATCGGGAAAATTCATTAGATGTTACCAGCGCATTGGAATATCTAATTTGTTTTATCTCGATATCAAAGTTTCTTATAAATATAAAAAAATAAAATAAATAAAAAGGTAAAAAAATAAATAAATAAAAATTAAAATAAATGTAGATATAAATTTTAATAACAAATTTTAAATTTCCGACGATAGGATTTCTTAGAAATCGCAAGTAGCAATTCTTTGATAATCCTTAGGATCGGGATAAAATCTTTAATGTCACCAGCGTATTGGGACATTTAAGTGATTTTATTTCGATATAAAAAAATATTAATAAGATTTCTTAGTATAAAAAAATAAATATAAATATGGTAATAAAAATAATAATATAAAAAATAGGTAAATATGAGAAAATAGTAAGTGAATAGAAATAAAAAAAAGGCTTTTAAATAGGTAAAAATTTAGGAATTAAAATAAAATATAAGAATATACATCTTAAATATAAAAGGATCCCCGATGATAGGATTTCTTAGAAATCACAAATAGTGATTCTTTGATTATCCTTAGGGTCGAAATAAAATATTTGAATATTACTAGCGTATTGGGATATTCAAATAATTTTAGTTCGGTATTAAGATTTCTAATATAATCAACCTATATGAAATAAACTAACACTAAAAAATAATAAATAAATAAAAATTTTAAACAAACAAATAAACAAGACTTCAAAATAAAAGAGTAAAACAAAATAAAAATAAATAACATATAAATAATGTCCGATGATGAGATGTTACGGAATTCACAAGTAGTGATTCCTAACTGATCTCTAAGTGAGAGAAATATGCTAAATGTTACCAGCGTATTGGAATATTTAGTATGATTTTTCAATAAAAACATGATTTCATAAATATAAATAAATTACAAAATAATAATATAAGTATAAATGAATAATGGATTTCTCATGTGCATCATCTGTATTTTGATTGCATTATTTGCATTCATGAAATTTCATAATAAGTATGAATCTCCCGATGATGAGATGAGATTCTATAGAAATCGCAAGTAGCGATTCTTAAGAAATCTCTAGGTGAGAAAATTATCCGAAATGCTACCAAAAGTATTGAGGTACTTCGGAATAATTTTCAATACAAAAGATTTTCATTTGTATAAAACTTAAATATTTCAGAAACAAAACAAATAACGAAATGATTTCAAAATAAATGGAGTTCTTTTTAAATATTTAATTAAGATCATTTTATTAAGATCAAAAGATAAGACATGATTAAGTGGTACCGTTTTTTAACGGCCGTTGTGGGGGTGCTAATCCTTCTACACGCATAACTGAACTCTCGAACCCAAACTTTGTTTTCGCAGATCAAAAATTATTTTTGATAAAACTTAATTAATTTTAAGATTTTATTAAAAAGATAAATAATTTTGGGTGACCAATCACACCTAGTCAAAAAAAGATTGGTGGCGACTCCTCTTTATGTCTTCCAAAATCGTCTAGCGATCGAGTCCCCGGACGAAAATCGTTACGACACTCAGCTTTAATGATTAACTTTTTATTTTCAAACTGTAATACAAATAGTAAAGTAAAAAAAAAAGTAAGAGATTAAAGACTAGTTAGTTAATCTCTCCATGAAAATAAAAATTGAAAATAAATTATTTGGATAATGGAATTTTGAAGCGTAAAAAATTATTGATATTTTAAAATTTTTAGGTAAGAATATTTTTTTTATTTTTTAGAATGATGAAAGATGTGAGGAAATTATTTAATATTAATAATTGGCATTTATCCAATAAAAATTAATAATAAATGATAAAACTTAAAAATAATAATAAATGTAAGAAAAATAAAAAATGGAGATAAAGAAATAAGATATAAAAATGAGAATGAAAATTAGAAAAAGAGATAGGATGAATTAAATTTTCTAACAAGATATTTTTAAAAATCCAAAGACAGAGCCACTTCGAGAAAAAAGAACAAGTTTCCTTGAATACTCTTGAAGTGAGAAAATTTTTTTGAGATTCTACGAAAATAATGGAGAACTTCGCGATCTTTTTCAATATTTAAAAAATGAAAAATATTAAAAATAATGAAAGATCGCTTTAATCAAGACTATTTTAAGATAACATAAGATTAATTGATGCTGTTTTGGTTTTTTTTTATGAGTAGTAGATTTTCATTAGAAGTTACAATCACAATCAGCATATTACCTTTCATGAACAGGTAACTACGAAAATCATATTACTCAAACTAAATAAACTAGTAAATAACTATAACAAACTAAACAAATTAGTAAATAACTAGACTAATTCAAGCTCACATTTGGTAAGACTCGAACCTGAAACCTCAAAGTCTCAGGACCTCCTCTTTGTCACTAAGCTAAGACCTCATTGGCAATTGGTACTATTTTGTAAATAGGCATTGTGGAGGTAAAAATCATTCTCTACATGTAACCATGCTTTTGGATCCAATTTTTAAAATATAGACTAGTACATCCCTTAGAGTCAAAGGTGACCCACGTAGAAAAGGCAACTTCTTTTACGTGCCTTAATTTTTCACGTCGAGCGGTCTTATTCTCGAACCAGCATGTTATGACAATACCCATTTAATTTAGATACAATTCTCAATAAAATATCCTCTTTAAAACCAACTGATCACTATCTCACACCCTAGCATGATTCCATCTCGATAACTTATAATTTTAATATATAATTTTTTAACAATTTAAATATTTTTTAATTTAAAAAACTTAAAATATGATTCAAATAGATATTTGCTAAAATTAATTTTTAATAATCTAAATATATTTTTAACAACTTTTTTACTATATCTCCTAAGTTTGTTGTTTTTTCTTTTTCAATTTCATATCTCATTTTCTTTATTTCGGATTTCGCGACTTATTAAAGGATTTAAAAAATCTATATATCATATAGGGCACAAGTTAGTTATTATTATATTTTTATTTTAACTATTTATTTTAATAAATAATTATAAAATCATATCTCTATCATATAAAAGATATAATAACCTAATAAAAAATAGATATAATAACAGTAGAGGTGGTTATTGGGCTAGGTTGACTCGGCCCAGCTCGAAACCAAAGCAAGTAGCCTCGGCCCAATAACTGAAATTGGTAAATCAGTTCTTGAACCAGCCCAACTCGGTTTTTTGCCAAGCTAGGCCGGTTCCAATAAGTTAGGACCACGCCCGGTTGTCCCAGTTCTGGGCTGGAACTGATTTAGGCAAATGTTTTTTGCCTACACTGCCTGTTGCTGGAGGGCGTTGCTCCAATTTGAATGGAGGGGGGGGGATGCTCCCTCCTTCCATTTTTATTTTTAAAATTTTTTTCATTCAAATTTTATATAAATACCTATTAATTTCATTCATTTTTTCTTTACATTTTCTTTCAAATTCTCTTAATACTCATATTCTTGCAAATCTCAATACTCAAACTCTATTATTTTAAATACATAATATTATTATTTTTCTCTAGAATCAATTTCCTTTTTTTTTTAAATTTTTACAAATTTTATTTTCAACTTCCAAATTTCAATATATATTTACTTCCTTTAAGTATATATTCCTATGTCTATTTCTTTCAAACTTTCAAATATATTTATTTTAAAAAAATATAAAAATGTCAAATTTGTTTCTTTGTTCATGTTTTATTTCTCACCCTTTCGGTTCTACTGAAATCCTCGATTTAGGTGATAAATCATTCAATGAATTAGAACCTCATATTCATCTAGAAGAGGAGCTTCCTTCGGCACTACCAATGCATCATCGTACTAATCGTCATGGAAGTTGTGGTCGAACACAATAATCAGCTGCCACCATTACTGCTACATCATCAAGACCGATGAAGAAGACTAACTGCACTAAAAAGAGTAAGGTATGAGATCATTTCGATATTGTTGAAAAAGAAGGTACGCCGAATGAATATTCTGCTGTTTGTTAGAATATGTAAAAACGTTTACGCTTATAGCTCTGGTGAGGATGCTAGGGTCACAGGTAGTATAAAAGGCATTTAATTAGTACATATAAAATTAATCCAGATGAAGATGATGAACTTAATGAAAGCACACAATCTCAAATTAATATACATGATGGTGGAAAAAAATTTACTTTTGACAATGTTCAAGCTAAGTGTGGTTTAGTTAGACTTCTGAATAGCCATTCACAATTTGTGAAAAAAGTAGGATATTTAGAATTTGTTTGTAAATATTTACAACCTGTATATAAATCTGTTTCTAAATATACATTAAAAAATAATTGCATGGACATGTTTAAAGAATATAGGCAAGCTTTAATTCATAAACTTAGTAATATTTCATCTAGGGTTAGTTTAACTAGTGATATTTGGACTAGTACTAATGGTATAAGCTATCTTGTTCTAACTTGTCATTGGATAGATGAAGATTGGTGCATGCAAAAACAAATTTCATCTTTAGATATAATAGAAGAAGCGCATAAAACGCATATACTATTCATAAATATATTACTAAAGTTTGTAAATTGTATAGAATTGAAAATAAAGTTTTTGCTATTACTTTAGATAATGCTTCAAGTAATACTACAGCTATTCCTAGGTTAATTAAAAGTTTAAGCCCAATTATCCAATATATATTTTTTCATACTAGATGTGCGTGCCATATTATAAATTTATGTGTTCAAAGTGGTTTTAATTCTAGTGATAGTGGTGTAGCTCCAATTGATAAAATTAAAATGTTAGGAAAATGGATTCGCAGCCCAAATCATAAATGTGAATGGAAGTAGCTTTGTCTAAGTGAATTATATACCTGTTAAAGCATTTTTACTTCTCGTAGAAACAAGGTGAAACTCACTCCATTGTTTGCTTGAATCTATTTTACCTTATAAAGAACTTGTCATAACGTACTAAGTTTTGGGAAACCTAATCACTAGACACAAAACTATGGAGTCGCCACCAACCATTCTAACCTAGGTGTGATTGGTCACCTATTCAAACTAAGGATAAGGCTTGGTCTACGTTAAGAGTTCTAAGTTCGGGAGTACGGTTACGTGTGAGGAAGGATTAGCACCCTCACAACGCCCATCCTAAAATGGTACCAAATAATCTAAGGTTATCCTAATTTTGCCTTTTTACTTTAATCTTGGTATAATTAAATATTGAAAAATCTTTTAAGTCTCCTCCATCAAGCTGGTTGGATAACCTAAAAGTTTTTCTCACCTCAGGAGTATTCAAGTAGGACCAATCGCCTTTCTTGAAGAGGCTCCGTCGTCGGATTGTTTAAATATTTTATGCAAACCCTATTTTGACTCCTATCCAATTTCCATTTATTATTTCATCCTATCTTATTCTATTATTTTCTTATATAAATTATTATTTCATATATTTTTATCTTTAAATAAACATGAATTATTTGATGTTGAAGATTTTCTTAAAGACCTTCAATCAAGCTGGTAAGACCTTAAAGAAACTTTCTCATCTTAGGAATTTTTAAAGAAACTACTCAAGCGCAATTTCCTTTAAATTCCATCCTCGGAATAATTCACATTTATTAAAATATTTAATTTAATTTAATTTCTATTTATTTTAATTCTTTTCTAATTTTAATTCTAATTTATTAATTTGATCTTTATTCTTTATTATAATAAACTTAATTTTAATTTACTATTTTTTAATCTAATTTAATTTTTATTTTTTATAATTAAATTTATTAAATATTGGAAATGTCCTTTAAATCTTCCATCAAGCTGGCAAGACTTAAAAGAACTCTCCTCACCTCAAGATATCTAAAAGTACCACTCAAGCGCAGTACCTTTAAAATTCCATCGTCGGAATATTTGTAGTTATTTTATTCTATTTTATTTCTAAATATATTAACTTCTATGGCTCTTAATTCCCAATTTAACTATTAATTCTTTTAATTAATTCTTATTTCAATTTTTAATAAATTTGAGTTTTAAATATTGAAAATATCTTTTTAAATCTTCTATCAAGCTGGTAAGACTTAAAAAGAACCTCCTCGCCTCAAGATATCTAAAAGTACTACTCAAGCGCAGTACCTTTAAAATTCCATCATCGGAATATTTGTAGTTGTATTATTTTATTCTATCTAAAATATATTAAAATTTGTATGACTTTTAATTCCTAATTTGATTACTAATTCTTTTATTTGTGATTAATTTTAATTAATTCTTATTTCAATTTTTTAATAAATTTGAGTTTTAAATATCGGAGATGACTTTTTAAATCTTCCATCAAGCTGGTAAGGCTTAAAAAGGACCTCTTCACCTCAAGATCTCCGAGAATATTACTCGATCGCAATCCTCTCGGAGTTCCATTGTCGGGATGATTCCTATTTATTTAAACTTTATAATTTTAATTGATCAAGCAAATTTTTATTGACATTTCTATTCTAGAATTTCCACTTTATAAATTTATTTATGTAGCTTTCATTATTATAAATCTTATTAACCCAGACATGACAGCCCGATAAAATCTATTTTTAAGACCACAAATGTTTAGATCGGTACATAAAGCTTGAAGATATCCTAAGCACAAAAATAATAATAATAATAATAAAAATAATAAAAATAAATAAATAAATAAATAAAATACTACAATCAACTTGCCAAGCAAAAAACATATAAATAATTCATGCATGGCAACGTCAAAAAGCCAAAAGAATAAACATATATAATTCAAACATGTCAACGTCAAAAAGCCAAAGAATAAAATATGGAAACAATAACATAACTGATAATAGATTAACAACATAAAGACAAAGTCACCTTTAGCAGACTTGCATAGTGACCGACGATACTTCTTTTCTCTTTACTTTATTCACGTTGAGTTAGGGCTGCCACAAAGCAGAGACCGAGTCACAACCATATGGCGATACAGAGATATGGACAGGCAGAACCGAATGGCAGCTACAGGAGGTACGAGCAAGACTGCAACATGGAGCAGTGCAGTGACAATGGAGGACAGCCAACAAAAAGGTTGTTTAATGGCTGTGGCGAATGGCAAGGACGCAGAGGTGTTTAAACAGGGACAAGTGGTGATGCACCGTGGAGTTCTGGTAAGGCACAAACAGCAGTGGACGGCAATAAAGCAATGCAGCAACAAGGGTTAGTAATGTTGTAGGAAAATCATTGATCAAGTAGTGGAACAATGATGTCAGGTTCGGTTTGATGAAGAGAACGATGGGGCAATATGGGTAGTTGTAGGAAAGAATAGAAACAAGGGGATGGTTTTATTCTTGTGTTGGTGAAGCTGATGGAGCAAGGCAATGACGAAGATGGTGATGGTGCTAGCGGCAAGGGTCGATGACAGTGATGGTTCTTTGTAGTGGCTTTGTATTCTTCTTTTTTTTCTCCTTTTCACGTGGAAATGGTGCTGTAGCAGGAACGTGTGGCCAAGCAGTGTGATGTAGCAGCCAAGAGAATAGTGATTATGCACGGTGCAGTGATGAAAGGTCCGATGACAGGGGTAGAAGAAAGTGGGTTTGGGCAGTGGTGAGGTTCCAGTAGCTAAGGGTGGCTGATCCCTTCTTTTCTTTTTTTTTTTACACGTGTATCTTCTCCCCCTAAACCTAGCCGACCCCCTTCCTTTTATTTTTTTTTTGTGCCTCTATATAGACTTAGGAATTTATCAATTTAAGAATCTGTTTTAATGGCTAAAATCACCTTCCATAAATTTTGATTCTCATTTCTATTTATTTTGCTTCAGTAATTAATTCCAGAATATCTTCATTGAGGTATAATTCCTTTCCTAATTGATTTCCTTCCCAAAAACTTTAATTGTAATTATCTCTACTTGTTTAATCTGATTTAATTTCTTTCCAATTTCTGACCAGATTTTTATTTTGATTTCTTTCTTGAATTTTCAAATCAGATTTTTGACTTTGCCTTTATAGTAAGATCCTGATTTTGCTTTCAGAATTTCCTTTCTTTGGAGCTTGACCACTTTATTATTTTTTCTATCTTTTATTTTCTTTTCATTTTTTTATATTTTATTTTGTTTAAGAATAAACAAGATAATAATACAAAAATTAGATTCATCTTCTAATTGTCAAACCCAATAGACCTAATAACATTAAAAGACCCCGGACAAAATGAGGTGTCTACAGAACTTATTACTCCTTTTAATAATAATTATACAAATAGCCTAGTTTTAGCATTTTATGATGAAGATTAGATTTTTATTGAATGTTGTGTTTATTTATTATCTACTTTTAAATACGCAATCGAAATATTTTCAACTCAATATTTTCCAACTTCACCTTATTTTCTTACTATTATTTTTATAGTGTTTGATAAATTTTTAAAATTTGAGAATCATGAAACTTTATCTTATTTTGCATATGATATGAAGGAAAAATTTTAAAAAAATTGGAAAATAATTTCTCCTATTCATTGTATTGCAACTTTAATAGATCATAGTGGAGGTGAGGTAAATATAGATTTTTATTATTATTATTATAAAGATTTTCTTTGGCTTGATTCTATTGAGGACTAAAAGTCCTTAATGACCAATTATTTTCGAGAATTGTTTAATATTTATGAAGGTGAGAGGGAGAGTTCAATCGAGGACAAAAAGAATCAAATGAAGAAATCGAAAGTGGTGGCAACAGCAAAGGAAAATACATTTTGAACATAATTAAGGAAGCAACAAAGAAGAGAACGAAGTTAAAAGAAAAAGTCGACGGATCCGAATTAGTAACAACTCGACGAAGTTCTAGCTTCAATGAGTTGGAAGTTTTCTTAAGTCAAGAGTTTCAAATAGACGATAACTTTTGATCTTCTCTAATGGTGAAAAGAAAATCAAAGACAATTTTCGATTTTAGCTTTAATGGCCTAAGATGTTTTTGCGGTACAAGTTATCGTCTTGGAGACCATAATCCGCATTTTCGACATATGGAAGAATTCTTGGAGACCATTGAACCACTTTTAATTCGGATTAATTATGCATTTTAACATGCCTTAAATAGTGGTTTGAAGCAGAATGCCACAATAAAAAACTTGGAATGGCTAATGAGTTCATCGATAATAAAAAGAAATTTCTAAGGCAATCCATATCAATTATGAGGAATAAGAAATAATTTAATTTTTATTTTTTTTGAAAATTGTATGTAAAATTATAAATAAGTTTGGTTATCATACTAAATTTTTTAATGGACTACGGTCTTGAGGTTTTTACCCTTCTAACTTTTGAATGAATTTTCCATATAAAAAATCTTCGGTATTCTACTTTCTCATTTTTCTCCTTTATTATTTTCATTTGTTATTATTGTTAAATACCAAATAAATTAATGTTACAATAACTTTAAAAAACAAATAAATATTTAAAATACAAAATGAATGAATATTTTAAAAACATACTAAATAAATGAATAAATATTTTAAATACAAAATGATAAGTCTAATTTATTTCAAATGTATTAAATAAGTTTAACAAAATTATTTTATTTTAAAAGTATTATAATTTTTTAAACTAATAACTTTATTAAATAAGTTATAATAACTTTATTATAATATTATTATTTATTATTTTTATAACAATAATTTTATTAGATAATTTTATAATAACTTTATCTTTTTATGACAATTACTTTATTCTTAAATAAGTTATAATAACTTTATTTATTATAAATTTATGATCACTATTAACATTACTTATTATAAAAATAAATTTATTAGATTAAATCATAAAAATATACTAATAAATACTTATTTTAATTAAAACTAATTAATATATAAATTAAAAAAATTTTAAAAAGCAAAAAAAAGGGCCTAGCCGGTTCGGTGCGGTTTTCACTGACACAGTCTAACAAGCCAGACCAGTTTAGTAATTTTATGTTGCTGAACCAGCCCGACTCAGACTGGTTCAACAAACCAGTTCAACCGGTTTTAAGTAGTGGTAGGCCGAAACAGGTGTAGCTTGACTTGGTTTAGCCCACTACCACCTCTAAATTACAATTTACTAATTATTTAATTTTTTTAACATAACAAACAATTTTTTATATGGTAAATTCAAACTTAAATTTTCAAAATTCAATAATTAAGAATTCAATGTTAAACTTTGAGGTCTCATGTTCGAGTCTCAGTAAGTGTGAGATCAAGTTTAGTTTGTTATGTTTTTAGTTTTGATGAGGGTTAAACCAAAGATTACTGGGCTTTTCTATAAGTCAAGCTGGAAACCATTGGGCCGAATGATAATCTAAGCCTAAGAGGAAAGAGGACTCAGAAGGCCCATAAATGATCCATTAAATGACCATTTAAGCTGTGGGTCATAAAGGTAATTACGCGCAATCTGACTCCTATAAATAAGTCACAAGTATCATCTTTAAACCCTAAGCTCTATTTGCCTACTAAAATGCCGCCAAAACTCGGTCTGACTTTTTCTATTTTGCAGAACCTTGAAAGAGGCACGTGGAGAGAAGAGATAGACTCCTACGTCAGCAATCAATCATTGTTGTTTTGGGCAACAACAATTGGCGCCGTCTGTGGGAAATTGAGCAAAAAGCCAAGTATAAAAGTCTGCGAAAGGGTACGGAAGACCCACAAGAGACTGCTAGTTTCGCGAGAGATAAAATTGCGATAGGAACAATGAAAAGAAAAGTCCTTTTGAATGGTTGTCGATAGAAACACTGCAAAAAATATATATATACATACACGCGATAGAACAGTCTGTCGCACGTAAGGTTTCATGCGACAGAGTAGTCTATCATGCGCAAGGTGCACACAACACAGCTATTTGCACGCCCACAGACATGCGACAGACACTCTGTCACAAGCTAGCACAAGGCTCACGCGAAAAAGCAATTCGCGCGACCATTGACACAGGCGACAGGCCTTAGACGAGAGAGTGGCTTCCGCATGAGATAGCATTGGGCGAGAGAGTGGCTAGCCTGTCACACAAGTCTGTCGCTGCATCATCTATTCTTGCACGCTGCAGAGCAATTTGCAAGGTTTTAAAGATAATGAAGCAAGAAACAAGGCACTGCAATTAATGAAGTCCAAAACTTGTCAGAATGCAATGAATCTCACGGAAAGCAAACAATGGAAGGATTTCATCAAATAGAGTGCAAAAAGACAAATGACAAATAAAAAAAATAGAATTAACAAATAACAATATTAAAAAAAAAATTTCTTCATCACCGTTTGGCTACGAAAATGATTTACTCTAATGTGAAGTTGCTCATGTTCAGTTGCTTCCACACTTGGGGTGCATTTTCTAGCAAACTCCAAGTAGAGAACGGTGCAGTCGAGTGTGAGCACGAGAGCCACTGTGACCAGCAGCTACGGCGTTTCGTCGTCGTGCAAAGGACTGGAGGTTGTGGTCTCCGATGATTTCCTGGCTGGCTTGAAGGTTCTAGTTGTGGACGATGACATTATTTGTTTAAGAATTCTCGAGCAGATGCTTCGCCGTTGCCTTTATAAAGTTACTACTTGCTCCCAAGCCAAGGTTGCCCTAAACCTTTTACGTGAGAAAAAGGCTGTTTTGATGTGGTACTAAGTGATGTTTATATGCCTGATATGGATGGTTATAAACTCCTTGAACATGTTGGGCTTGAAATGGATCTTTTGGTAATTATGATGTCAGCTGATGGGAAAACAAGTGCTGTTATGAAGGGAATTCCGATCAAAGTAGCAACGGCACTTGGCCCACTTAGTGTTTCCAAAAGCAGCCCTTAAGCTCGGGCAAGCGGTTCCCAAGGCGTATTTCTGTAGTAAGCAGTAGTTAGGAAGGATTGGTTGGGCGAGAGAGTGGCTCTCGCACCTGAAAAGCTTAGGCGAGAGAGAGGCTCTCGCACCCGACAGGATTGGGCGAGGGAGAGGCTCTCCCCCAGCTCCGATCAAAGCAGCAGTAGCACCAGGCTTTCTCACGATCCACGCAGCATCCATGGTGAAAAATCACAATAATGGCGACACCCATATGTCTCCTGGTAGAAGCGGTGACAAGACAGCGTTGGGTTTTAGCATCAACAGCAACGTTCTTGACGGACTCTTCATCAATGCAGTGTCTTGTCGACAATTCTTCAAGAATTCGATACACAAGATGCCTAAATAGAAGAAAGTTCTTTGTTTTGACAAATTCAATCAATTCAACTATTAAAGTTTGTTCAGTTCATTAGCTGATACAAACTTGTTCATATTTTCAGAAATCTACCGAAAGAAAATCAAAATGCAATGCATATAATAGAAACAAAATTCAAAGACAAGATGGAAAATTGAAAGAGGTAGCAGGAAAGAAGCAAACCACCTTGAGTGAACTTAGCACCGAGCTTGGTATAAGAAGAAAGTTTGACATCAAGATCACCTTCGATCTTTCGAGCTTCTCTCCTCAATTCCTCCCAACCCGACTCTTGCAGATCTAGAATCGGATCCATCATTTGGATCTTCGTTGCTCAAATTCGGATCCCTCGCACTTTAGTTTTCACTTGTTCGTTGGTGCTGAATTCTAATGTGGATCCAACAATGGAGACTGGTTCAATAATTACAGTTAGTAACACTCATTCGATTGAACAAATGAAAATCCTGCTGAGTGTTCGAGGTTACGATTTGGATCTTATATTTGGTTCTTCTGTTTTTTTGTCAGTGTTAGGAAGAAAGGATTGTGAGGTATGTTACGAGATATGTTACAATTTTATCGAATGTACATTTATAAATTTATGTTGCCATTAACGATGTTAGAGACAGGTAAATCTAAAGTCCCTAAGCACAAAAGGGTGCGAGACGGGTAAATCCAAAGTACATAGTACGCAGGCTGTGAGGTATGTGACGAGGTATGTTACAATTTTATTAGATGTACATTTAACATTTTATGTTGCCATTAACGATGCTATATTCTACAAAGTCCCTGAGCACAAAAAGGTGTGAGACAGGTAAATCCAAAGTCCCTAAGCACAAAAAGGTGCGAGACGGGCAAATCTAAAGTCCCTAAGCACAAAAAGGGTGCGAGACGGGCAAATCCAAAGTCCCTAAGTGAAAAATGCATGAGATGGGCAACACATGGGCTTGAAGCAAAAAATGAGCTAGGTAAGTCATGAATGAAATAAAAGTCCATAAGCAAAAAATGCGCGAGATGGGCAACACATGGGCTTGAAGCAAAAAATGAGCAAAGTAAGCCATGAATAAAATAAAAGGACTTGAAGTGAAAAGTGCGCAAGGAAAGTCTGATTATTACGTAAGATTAGTACAAGGTAAATGTGTAGTTGCCTCTATAGATGAGTTTAAAAAATGGGTTGATCAGTTTGTAAAAGACTATGCTCTTTCACAAAAAACTGGGGAGCACTCTAGATTAACCTCTGCATCAAAAGGAGTATCGATACTAACAAGCACCCAGACATGTACGTCCTGAGGTGCTATAATGTCAAGAGCTCTATCCTTAGGAAAGTTAGTCTCTGGATGATCTAAATCATCTTCGTCCAAGCTTGTGAGAACCTCGACCATCTCGAGTCGACGAAAAGGCTCCTAAGGGTTGGTAAGATCAGATAGATCTTTATAAGTGCCTATCCTCAGAAAAGGTTCCAAATCCTCAGCATATGGATCAAGCTTCAACCAATCAGAAGCATGCCAAGTACAAATCGCCTCTGATGAAACCAGTTAAGAACATATGCATCCTCTTGTGGCACTTCTTGACGATGCGCCCTCATGGCCTTAACCCAGATTTGGTTTTCTTCCTCTTAGCTAATAGAAGGCTTTGGTGGCTATGCAATCTGATAATTTCTCCTTATAGCTCTTGGTTTCGGTCATCTAAGACCTTGAATTTGAAAAGAAGGGTGGCATATGCCACTTAAGAAGCGTTTAGCTAAGAGAAGGAAAATGTACCCCAATAGTAAAAAGCACTTGACAAAAGAAATAACGACACGACGTCGTTCCTGTTACAAATAATGATGAAGTCCACTAGTTGAGCCCTCAAGTGAAGATGAAAAGACTCTTGTAATAATCCCAAAAAGAGGGTAGCAAAAGAATTTGAAAAGCCCGTTCTTTATATACTCTTTCGCAAGGTAAACCCTGTGAAAGAGTGGGGAGCAATTGATGAGGGTCAAACCAAAAATTACTGGGCTTTTCTATAAGTCAAGCTGGAAACCATTCGGCCGAATGATAATCTAAGCCCAAGAGGAAAGAGCACTCAGAAGGCCCATAAATGATCCATTAAATGACCATTTAAGCTGTGGGTCGTAAAGGTAATTACGCGCAATCTGACTCCTATAAATAAGTTACAGGTATCATCTTTAAACCCTAAGCTCTATTTGCCTATGAAAATGCCGCCAAAACTCGATCTGACTTTTCCTATTTTACAGAACCTTGAAGGAGGCACGTGGAGATAAGAGATAAACTCTTACGTCAGTAATCAATTATTGTTGTTTTGGGCAACAACAATTGGTGCCGTCTGTGGGAAACAAACAAAAAGCCAAGTATAAAAGTCTGCGACAAGCTGCGAAAGACCTAAGACCCGTGGGAAACTGCTAGATTCGCGAGAGATAAAATTGCGACAGGAACAATGAAAAGAAAATCCTTTTGAATGGTTGTCGACAAAAACTCTGTTAAAAAAATTATTAAAAATTATTATATATATATATACACACACACAATGGCGATAGAGTGGCACGGGCACACTACAGAACAGTTTGTCGCACACAAGGTCTTACGCACAAGGTTTTACGCTCACATAAAAGAGTCTTTCGTGCACAAATAATGAAATATATATATATACGTGACAGAATAGCCTGTCCCGTGTAAGGTTTTACGCTCAAACAAGAGCCTGTCGTATACAAATAATGCAAAAAAATTTTTTTTACTACGGCGTTAGAGTGCATGCAATTAGCGACAGACATGCCTACCGCGCGAAAGACCTCCTTGGCGATAGAGTACATACTACTGGCGACATCCCTACCTGTCACTTGAAAGATCTATGGTGACAGAGCACAAGGAATGGGCGACAACATTAGGCGAGAGAGTGTCTCTCGCGCACGACACCCTGGCTAGAAGTTACGATTACAATATGCTCCAATCAAAGACAAAGATTTAGGCGTAAAACACTTGGCAACTACAAGGAGAGAAGTCAACTTACACAAGGTCGTAAAATGCTACTAACATTGGAAATGATATCAAAACTTGTTCACAGGGAGCAATCAATTTCAGCTGTCCTCTGTTTCATTCGTGGATGAAGAATTTGTTAATTCTGGTACTAGAAATGTGATTTATATTTTGTGGTTACATGGTAGACAGCTACAGACTGTACTGCAATCACGTCCTCGTTTTTGTTCCCTTGAATTTGAAATGTAAAAAAAAAATCATTGAAAGCCAGAAGACCAGTGCATCGACACAACGTGGCACAGACCCACATGCTTTGCTGCTAAACTTACCTCAAAAGCTCCATGCCTGTCTTCAAAATAATCCTACAAGGCTAGGCATTAACTATAACTAGGATATCCACATGACTTGACTTGACATGACAAGGTTCAAAACAAAAGCAATGCAATAAATCTTAAAAGTACTATTACTTATAATTGTCCATGGTGATGATTGGCGGCATGGATGTGAAAAATTATTCTAATTTATATTATGGCATTAAAGTAATGTTTGATGGGGCATGGATCGTGGTATGTAGCACATGATTTAATTACTTTTTGCAGCAACGGAAGAATGGAAACTTATGCAAGAATGCCTTATATATTACTAATTTTCTCTAAGGCAAAGATAACTTTATTTCAAGTATATGCTGGTAAAGGTTGTCAGGTTGATTAGAAGTTACATGAAGTTCGTTTCTAGACAACTCTATTTGCACTTTTTCCGTGTAATATTGCAATAGTATCCATGTGGAGTGACTCCTCTCTTGAGTTAAGCTTGAGGAAGTAGTTTGGTTTGGCTTTAGTGCGTGTTGAAATTCGAATTATAGACCCAAAAGCACGTAGATTAGCTAGCAGGGGTTTGTTCTTGCTTAATCAGAGGCTTTGAGTTCGAACTCTGGGTATGTAGTTGTGTTAAAATTCTTGAGGAAGAGCTTTGCCACTCTTTGAGTCTTACTCGACTTAAATTTGGATTAGTCTTATACCAAAAATGATGTAGAGATACCGAGTGATTAGGACAAAAAAAAATTACGAGAATATGACTTGCGGGTGGCAGGCATATAAGCTGCGACAAGTTCCCTATGTTGAGCGATTCGAGAGAGCTAAGATCCACGCCAAAGTCTCCTTTGGCGAGAGATGGCTCAAGCACTTGAGAGCCAAGTCAGCCGTATGCAACGGTCGCCAGCTAGTGTAATGATTCGAGCACAGATCTATGCAATATCCCCAATTGGCAAGAGGGGGCCCTCGCACGCTACACCTCTCATGGGCAAGAGAAAGACTCCTGCGTTAGACATCCCCTTTCGCGAGAGAGAAGCTCCCTGCATACGACATCGCCCTTTGGTGAGGGACAGGCTCCCACACGCGAGAGGCCTTAGGCGAGAGAGTTGCTCCCTCACACGACAAGCCTTGGGTGAGAAAGGGGCTCCCTCACGCAACAAGTCTTAGGCGAGAGAGGAGCTCTCACGAGCGACAAGCCTTGGGCGAGATAGGGGCTCCCGCACGCAACAAGTCTTGGGTGAGAGAGGAGCTCTCACGCCCAACAAGCCTTTGGAGAGAGAGGGGTTCCCGCACGTGATGGGCTTGTCTACCGCACCCAAGCTCGCCTGTTATAGTGATTGGTGAGCACAATACTCACGCGGTTGGACCTTTGGCAAGGAAGAGCAATGGGCAAACACAGATCGCACGTGGCAGGCTCCTTCGTCGAGAGAGTGGCTCGCCTAATCGAGCAAAGAATATACGAGACATGCTCCTTTGGCGATGGCGACCAATATAGGAGAGCTATAATCCACGCGCAGGCTTCTTTGGCAATGGCGAGCTTCATGCATGTAACAACCTGGTATGCCACACAATACTGGCGAGCAGAGGTCCTTATAGCATGTCGATTGGTAATGGTGAGCAATTGTGGCGAGCACAGCATACAAGCGGTAGGCTCACCCAGTAAAGCAAACTTTGGCAAGCACATTGCATTCAGAACAGGCTTCACTACTATAGCAAATGTTCGCAAGCAATGCCCATTGCGGCAGCCACCTTTGCAATTGCGGGACTCGTGCATGCAACGCCTCAGCCTGCTGGTACAGCTTGCCCGGTAAAGCAATGATTGTGAGCATAGTGAACAAGCGATGAAAATTGGGCGAGCTAGATGCAAGCTCAGACGAAGAGTGATCTGGATGGTGAGAAAGAATTGGGCGAGTTAAGAGACTGCCCATCCAATGAAGAGGGTGAGCCAGGCCAGACTTAATATGGAATCCTGATGGTGAGCATGATTTGAGGAAGTAGAGGATCCAAGTGATGGACCAATTTGGGTGATCCAGGCGCACGCCCAACCGAGTACGGACCTGGATCGACGAGCAAGAATCGGGTGACCTCCAGGTGAAAAAAGCTCCCCAAGAACTCGATAAAGCTTGATGGGTGAACAGGTGCACGCCTAGGTGAGAATCTAAGCAGAAGGGTCTAGAACCCTCTAGACCTGGTGCGCGCACTAACCCGACAGAGTGTCCAAAGAAGCTTCTTGTCGTCCCATCGCTTAGTCAGCTGTCACAAAAGCTTCTTGAGATCCTGACAGGATTCCACTTGCGCGAAACCAGCTAGAAGTGACTTAAGGGCCACACACTTGGCCTGTTGACAGCCACACAAGTATAAGAGGGCTTGCCTATAAAAAAAAGGGTGCCCTTTCCCACATTTGTAGATAGAAGAGCCTCTTTAGTGGCCTGTTAAAAAAAAGGATGACTCGATTTATTGCGTGAGTAAGTTACCACCGACCATCATATGATAGATTGTTCTCTCGTCTAATTACACAGACAGACTTTGAAAGTAAGTCAAAAAAGTTAGATCCTAGACTCAACCCAATGCGATTGTTAAATGCCATCACGGTGGACAAGCGAGGCCCCCATAACGGGTTGATGTACGAGATGAATGAGCAAAGTGTATGAGCTATGCTGGATACCAACAATTTCATCTCTTAGCAAGTTACGCAATGACTTGGATTGACCGTCTCCAAGTTGCCAAAGTAAGATCAAGGCCATAAGCGCCAAAGCATAATTTGTCCTAAGCATGACCGCTGTTGTGATAAAGGTGGAAAGATGGGAATATAAGTGCATACTTACAACATCATTACTTGATGATTTTGAGCTAATCCTCGAGTTGAAATTCTTTGTTGACGCAAAAGCAGTACCCATACCTCATTCGACCATCCTATAGATTGGTGACGAGAGGTGCCCATGCTTTCTCCTAACAGAGAGTGGGAGACCAAAGGTAGAAAAGTCCTCGATGCCATCGAAATAAAAAGGAAAAAAGGGTAAGATAGTCAGGTTGGTGGCCCATGTCCAAATTAATGGCCCTTGTGATGTCACGGAAGTGCACGGGAGTGCATCAAGCAAAGACAGTAAAGGGGTGATGGTCCAGGTAGAACGCCTTATTAGTGTTGACAGCAAGAAATGAGAGCTAGTTGCTGATGAGTTAGAAAAAATTACATAGCCAATTGCTTGGAGGCAAGGTCAACGAAGTCCCTTGCACATTGTTATAGTCTTCACCGACCAAGCAAAGGACATGCGGGTGGTAGCAGATTTGAGGTACCCTCATATTATGCTTTCAATTTTCTTGTCCACTTTAACAATTGTGATCGTATTAGGCAGGTGTCCAAAGAAGGTACTAGCCACTGTCTTGTAAAGCAGCAAGCCAGGGAGAGCTTGGTTCAATATAGTTGGATCGGAAACAACTTGCAGTATGCTTGTGGGGGCAAATTGCTAGTTCCTATGAGTGGAGAACTGAGGCGCGATTTAGCGCACGATCCATGATTGACAGCAGAACGTCTAAGCACTCGCCCTTTATAGACTTTACAAAGACAAAGACAAAGACTTGGAATTGCATTGGCGGTAAACATTTAATATTATTGTTTTAACATTCGTTGTAATTATGTTGTTACTTGCTCCATGTAATTGAAAATACTACATTATGAAATGGGAGGCCAGTTATTTTTATCTGTAGTATGATAATCCTCCATGTTGGATAGACATGTTGCAGGAATAGAAGAAGAAAAAACGTAAGCTGGCCAAAGAAAAGGGGCTAAAAGAGAAAAATGCGCGAACTAGCTGCCTATTGCAAAATCAAAGTCCCTAAACACAAACGGGTGTGAGACGGGCAAACATAAGTCCTTAAGCACAAAAGGGTGCGAGAAGGGCAAATCCAAAGTCCCTAAGCACAAAAGGGTGCGAGACGGGCAAATCCAAAGTCCTTAAGCGAAAAATGCGCGAGACGGGCAAATCAGAAGTCCCTAAGCACAGGAGATACGAGACGGGCAAATCAAAAGTCCCTAAGCACAAAAGGGTGTGAGACGGGTAAATCTAAAGTCCCTAAGCGAAAAATGAGCGAGACGGCCAAATCAAAAGTCCCTAAGCACAAAAGGGTGTGAGACGAGCAAATTTAAAGCCCTAAGCATAAAAGGGTGCGAGACGGACAAACATAAGTCCCTAAGCACAAAAGGGTGTGAGACGGGCAAATTCAAAGTCCCTAAGCATAGGAGGTGCGAGACGGGCAAATTTAAAAGTCCCTAAGCACGAAAGGGCTTGAGACGGGAAAACATAAGTCCCTAAGCACAAAAGGGTGCGAGACGGGCAAATTCAAAAGTCCTTAAGCGAAAATGTGCAAGACAGGCAAACCAAAAGTCCCTAAGCACAAAAGGGTGTGAGACGGGCAAACATAAGTTCCTAAGCACAAAAGAGTGCGAGACGGGCAAATTCAAAGTCCCTAAGCATAAAAGGGTATGAGACGGGTAAATTCAAAAGTCCCTAAGTGAAACATGTGCGAGATGGGCAAACCAAATACGCAAGTCCTTAAGCAGAGAACACGCGAGACAGGCTCAATGCTCAAGTAAAAGTTCTTCTTTGGACACAAAAAGTCACAAAGAAAAACTTGGGGAGCACACAGTATGCAGGCTGTGAGGTATGTTACGAGGTATGTTACAATTTTATTAGATGTACATTTAACATTTTATGTTGCCATTAACGATGTTATATTCTATAAAGTCCCTGAGCATAAAAGGATGCGAGACAGGTAAATCCAAAGTCCCTAAGCACAAAAGGGTACGAGACGGGCAAATCCAAAGTGCACAGTATGCAGGCTGTGAGGTATGTTACAATTTTATCGGATGTACATTTAACATTTTATGTTGCCATTAACAATGTTATATTCTATAAAGTCCCTGAGCACAAAAGGGTGCGAGACAAGTAAATCCAAAGTCCCTAAGCACAAAAGGGTGCGAGACGGGCAAATCTAAAGTCCCTAAGTAAAAAAATTGTGCGAGACATGCAAATCCAAAGTTCTTAAGCGAAAAATACGTGAGATGGGCAACACATGGGCTTGAAGCGAAAAATGAGCTAGGTAAACCATGAATGAAATAAAAGTCCCTAAGTGAAAAATGCACGAGATGGGTAACACATGGGCTTGAAGTGAAAAATGAGCGAGGTAAGCCATGAATAAAATAAAAGAACTTGAAGTGAAAAGTGCTCGAGGAAAGTCTGATTATTACGTAAGATTAGTACAAGGTAAATGTGTAGTTGCCTCTATAGATGAGTTTAAAAAATGGGTTGATCAGTTTGTAAAAGACTAAGCTCTTTTACAAAAAATTGGGGAGCACTCTAGATTAACCTCTGCATCAAGAGGAGTATCATACTAACAAGCACCCAGGCATGTACGTCTTGAGGTGCTATAATGTCAAGAGCTCGATCCTTAGAAAAGTTAGTCTCTGGATGATCTAAATCATCTTCGTCCAAGCCTGTGAGAACCTCGACCATGTCGACGAAAAGGCTCCTAAGGGTTGGTAAGATCAGATAGATCTTTATAAGTGCCTATCCTTAGAAGAGGTTCCAAATCCTCAGCATATGGATCAAGCTTCAACCAATCAGGAGCATGCCAAGTACAAATTGCCTCTGATGAAACCAGTTAAGAACATTTGCATCCTCTTGTGGCACTTCTTGACGATGCGCCCTCATGGCCTTAACCCAGATTTGGTTTTCTTCCTCTTGGCTAATAGAAGGCTTTGGTAGCTCTGCAATCTTGTAATTTCTCCTTATAGCTCTTGGTTTCGGTCATCTAAGACCTTGAATTCGAAAAGAAGGGTGGCATACTCCACTTAAGAAGCATTTAGCTTAGGGGAGGAAAACGTACCCCAGTAGTAAAAAGCACTTGACAAAAGAAATAATGACACGACGTCGTTCATGTTACAAATAATGATGAAGTCCACTAGTTGAGGCCTCAAGTGAAGATGAAAAGACTCTTGTAATAATCCCAGAAAGAGGGTGGCAAAAGAATTTGAAAAGCCCGTTCTTTATATACTCTTTCGCAAGGTAAACCCTGCGAAAGAGTGGGGAGCAATTGATGAGGGTCAAACCAAAGATTACTGGGCTTTTCTATAAGTCAAGCTAGAAACCATTCGACCGAATGATAATCTAAGCCCAAGAGGAAAGAGGACTCAGAAGGCCCATAAATGATCTATTAGATGATCATTTAAGCTGTGGGTCATAAAGGTAATTACGCGCAATCTGACTCCTATAAATAAGTCACAGGTATCATCTTTAAACCCTAAGCTCTATTTGCCTACTAAAATGCTACCAAAACTCGGTCTGACTTTTCCTATTTTGTAAAACCTTGATGGAGGCACGTGGAAAGAAGAGATAGACTCTTACGTCAGTAATCAATCATTGTTGTTTTGGGCAACAACAAGTTTAGTTTGTTGTTATTATTTTTATTTATCAGTTTACCATATTACTGATTCATGAAATATAATGTGCTAATTATGATAGTAACTTTGAATTTAAAAATAAAAAACTTGTTTGGTTTATAAAAAATATTGAAAATACATTAAAATATGTTATATACTCATAATTTCTCTAGTTTCTTATGTGGAATTTCAATTAATTTTACTACACTTCTGATACCATTTTGGGGAGGATTGATTGCCTTCACAAGGACACCTATATAAGCAATCCTCAGATCAGGCATAAAGCAAGGTATTCTAGCCGATGCTCAAGATTCAAGTATTTACTTGGCATAAACGTCGAGCTGTGTAGAACTATGCCCTTTACTACAGTAGCTTACTTCAAAAATCCTTGTTACAATAACTTTTTTTTCTTTGTGGATCAATGGTCTATTTAATAATTACACAAGTTTCTTGATGCAGAGGATCCACTATTGTGGCAACTACAGAGCATACAATTTATATCACTGCAAATTTTGTTATAAAATGAAGAACTGATTCATACTAATGAGGAAAGGAAAATAACCAAGGGAGAGACTTTAGAAACTCATACTTGTAGTTCACAAATTTCTTACAAGGGATAAGAGAGGATTTGGAGATCTTGATTGGCACAAGGATACCTACATAAGCAGTTCATAGATCAGTCATAAAACAACGTATTCTAGCCGATGCTTAAGACTCAAGTGCCCACTTGGCATAAATGTCGAGCTGTGGCCTAACTCTTATAGAACTATGCCTTTCACTATGGTAGCTTACTTCAGTAATCCTTGTTACAGTAACTTTTCTTTCTTCGTGGATTAATGGTCTGTTTAATAATTTCACAAGTTTTCTGATGCAAAGAATCTGCTATTGTGGCAACTGTAGAGCATACAACTTATGTTACTACAAACTTTGTTGTAGAACAAAGAACTGATCCATATTAGTGAGGCAAGGAAAATAACCAAAAAAGAGACTTTAGAAACTCATACTTGTATTTTACAAATTTCTTACAAGGGATAAGAGAGGATTGGGAGATCTTGATTGGGAAATCTTGATTGGATGCCTCCTTTGGCACAAAGGAGTTACATTACATAGGCATGGAAAAGCTAAACTAATAATACAAATAATACCTGGGGTACATCAAATAGTAGCTTAGGAGTACCAATAATGGTTTAACACAACCTATTGTTTGATTTAATGATTGTTTCTCTTGTTTAGATGAATAGAAATTCTAAATAAACCCCCATTTTTACTAAACTATCCCACTCAAACAACCCAATAAATAAAAAGATAAATTTAACCTTCTCCCAAATCAACAATGTTGCCTTCCCTCCCCACCAGCCAAAAACTCTTCCAAACCAACACTGTTGCCCACTTTTTCCTTCTTCTATTCTTCATCTCGCTGGCGTTGAAGGCTGCTCTGGCATTGAAGGTATGGCTTTATGGAGTTTAGTTTCGGCATGGGTGAGCTTCGCGCAAGGGCCCTTGCACGAGGCCAGCCTCGATCTCATGCAGGTGGCACACCTGCGAGAGGCTGAGCCTCACGCCCAACAGCCTTTACGTGCGGTAAGCTCGCGCAAGTGAACTTGCTCACGAGAGCATACCGTGCCCAAGTTCACTTGAGCGCAGGGGCTTTCCTCATGCAAGTTCCCTTGCACGGGGCAGCTTGCCTCGCACAAGGGGACTTGCACGGGGCAGCTGGCTTGGCGCAAGGGCACTTGTGCGATTATTTTATGGTTTTAGCTACTTTCAACATGCTTCGTTTCTATGATTCTTGATTTCATCATCTGACTGAAGTTTGTAATTATATAGACTATTGCCACTATCTCGCTTCGATTGTTGCCATCAATCTCTACAAGCTACTGTACTGTAAGGAAAGAAACAGAAAGTTAAAGAAAGAAACAGGAAAGAAAAACAAGAAAAAAAGTAAAGAAATTATAACCAAGTATGTGCTTGATTAACATGGCCTAGCCAACTGTAGTTTTATTTCATCTTAACATGGGCTAGCCCCATATCTAAATGAAGTGGTACAATTTACAAGAATGATGTGAGCAAACAGAATGTTTAAAAATGGTTCTGTTGGAAGATGGAAGATTCTGCTGAGATATTGCCAGAATCTTAGAGATTTGCTAGCTGATTTTTCTGTAAAAATATTTAATCAACTTATGTAAATTAAGAAAGTTTCCTTGTAGGTTAGCTGCAGTAATTATGTAGTTCCTAGAAGTGTGCTGTGTATTTTCTATAAGAAGGAAGCCTGTAAAGTATTTTAAAAAGTGAGTCAATACATAAAAATTATTCCTTCAGATATCTCTCTTTGTTTTCATCGTATCAAGAGCTAGATTTTGATCATTGACTCTTTCTAAAAAAACCCTAGGACTTATTCCATAGAAACCTTAGCCAAATTATAGTTTTTACAATGTCTGATATTTCAATTCAATCCAGTCCTCCTACTAACTCAAGGAAAACCACTGAAACCTAAATCCAAGCCTCCAACTCTAGTTCACACTCTGTCCAAATCACCATTATCCGTTTGAATGGTGATAATTTTCTGCGATGGTCTCAGTCTGTTCGAATGTATATTTGGGGGTGAGGGAAGATTGGGTATTTAACTGGAGATACAAAGAAACCAACAAAGGAGGACTCGATGCATGCTACCTAGGATGTAAAAAACTCCATGGTCATGACATGGCTCGTGAATTCTATGGATGAAGAAATAAGTTCCAACTATATGTGCTATCCAACAGCCAAGGATCTTTGGGACAATGTCAACCAGATGTACTCAGATCTGGGTAATCAATCCCAAGTTTATGAATTAACACTAAAACTTAGTGAGATCTGACAAGGAGAAGATAGTGTCACTAAGTACTTCAACTCTTTGAAACGGTTGTGGCAAGACTTGGATCTATTCAATGATTATGAATGGAAATCTACAGAAGATTGCAAACACAACAAGAAAATGGTGAAGGACAATCGCATCTTCAAGTTCCTTGTGGGGCTCAATGTTGAATTTGTTTAAGTGAGGGGGAGAATAATTAGCAGACAACCTCGTCCCCCAATTGGTGAAGTATTTTCTGAAGTACGAAGAGAAGAGAGTTGCAGGAATGTAATGCTTGGAAAAAAGGGTGCTAGTGTATCTATTGAAAACTCAGCATTGGCTGCCTCTAATGCAAGACAGATGAATCAGCAAAAGATAGATGAAACACCTCGTGTTTGGTGTGACTATTGCAACAAGCCTCGCCATACTCGAGAAACCTGTTGGAAGATTCATGGCAAACCAGCAAATTGGAAAACCAGCAAACAAGGTGATAGACCCACTCATGCATATCCTTCAGGAAATGAAGTTGAGACAAGTCCCTTCAGTAAAAAGCAGATGGATTATCTTCTTAAACTGCTAAAGTCTAATTCATCATCTGGTATTCCTAGTGTTTCCCTTGCTCAAACATGTAGTAACCCTAATGCTTTATCTTGTTGTTCAAATTCTGCTCCTCGGATCATTGATTTAGGTCCACATGACCACGTGACTAGTTTGTCTCATCTATTTAATTCTTATGTACCTTGTTCTGGTAATGAAACAATTAGAATTGCCTATGGTAGTTTCTCACCTATTGCAGGAAAATGATCAATAAAAATCTCAGAGAATATAGATCTTAAATTTGTTCTTCATGTCCCTAAACTTGCCTGTAATCTTTTCTCTATAAGTAAATTATCCAAAGATTCTAACTATCGTGTTACCTTCTTTGATTCTCATTGTGAATTCCAGGACTTGAACTCAGGGAGAATGATTGGCAATGCTAGAATGATAAACGACCTTTACTATTTTGATGACAACCTCTTCAGTAATAAAAAAGCTCAAGGTTTTGGTAGTATTTGTTCAATTTCTATTCGTGAACAAATAATGCTTTGGCATCTTAGATTAGGACATCCTAGTTTTCCTTATCTTAAACATTTATTTCCTGCTTTATTTTAAAATTTTGGCTTGTTCATTGTTTCAGTGTGAGAGTTCTCATTTATTAAAAAGCCATCGTGCTACTTATATCTCAAAACTATATCATGCTTCCAAACCATTTTATTTGATTCATACTGATATTTGGGGTCCTTCAAAGATTACCACTTTATCTGGAAAAAAATGGTTTGTGACATTCATAGATGATCACACACGATTGTGTTGGGTATATTTGATAAGTGACAAATCTGTGGTGGAAAAGTTGTTCAAAGATTTTTACAATATGGTTGAAAGTCAATTTCAAACAAAAATTAGTATATGACGCTCCGATAATGGAATGAAATATTTTAATGAATGTTTGGGAAATTTTTTTAAAGAAAAAGGAATCCAACATCAATCTACATGTTGTGATACTCCTAAGTAAAATGGAATTGCTGAGAGAAAAAATAAACATTTACTTGAAGTGGCTTGTGCCATCATGTTTTCTATGCATATTCCAAAGTATTTATGGGGAGAAGCTGTTTTAACAGCATCCTATTTGATTAATAGGATGCCTACCCGAGTTTTAAACTACATCACACCTTTAGAGTGCCTCAAAAAAACTTTTCCAGAATCTAGAATACAATCTGATTTGCCTTTAAAAGTTTTTGGCTACACAGTATTTGCTCATATACCCAACAAACTTATATCTAAACTTGATCCTAGAGTTGAAAAATGTGTTTTCATAGGTTATGCTCCAAATAAAAAGGGGTACAAGTGTTATAAACCTCAAACCAGAAAAATCCATGTCAGTATGGATGTCTCTTTTTTGGAAAATCAACCTTACTTTAGCAAAAATTATCTTTAGGGGGAGAAAGAAAGAGAAGAAGACAATTTTTGGAACATTTCTCTACCTAATACAATCATTTGTGATATCACTTCTCCTATTTTTTTCAAAACAAAAATTTAGGAAAAATCTGTTCAAGATATTGAGAATAAAGGAAATTCTAATCAACCATTACAAAGGATGGATGTCTCACAAATAAGGGGAGAAATACTACAAACGGATCAAAACAATCCAAATTCTAAGCTTTTGGTTTATACTAGAAGAACTCATAAAAATGGTAAAGATCTACCTATCACTCTAGCACAGAATCAACCAAAATCTCCAAGAGATGGTCCTTCAAATATTCAAGGTAATTCTATTCCTATTTCATCTTCAGCTCCAATTCCTTCTTCTATTTGCCTTCTAACAATGAGTCCTCAGATCTTAATGTTCCCATAGCTATTAGGAAAGGAGTTTGAACATGTACCAATCACCCTATTACCAAATATTTATCTTACCAGAGACTTTCTAATCGCCATAGAGCATTTACCTCAAAAATTTCTCACTTGTTTGTTCCAAGAAACATTCAAGAAGCTCTAGATGATCCAAATTGGAAGTTAGCAGTTATAGAAGAGATGAATGCTCTTAAAAAAAGTGGTACTTGGGAGGTAGTTGACTTGCCAAGGGACAAGAAGATAGTAGGGTGCAAATGGGTATTTACTGTAAAGTGCAAGGCTGATGGTAGTGTAGAAAGGTACAAGGCTAGGCTTGTGGCAAAAGGATTTACACAGACCTACAGGATTGATTACCAAGAAACGTTCGCTCCAGTAGCCAAAATAAACTCAATTCAGGTTTTGTTATCTTTAGCCATGAATCTCGATTGGTTCCTACATCAGTTAGATGTAAAAAATGCCTTCCTAAATGGAGATTTGGAAGAGGAAGTGTTTATGAACCTACCACCTGGCTTCAAGGAAAGATTTGGTAAAGATAAAGTCAGTAGATTAAAGAAGTCGTTGTATGGCCTCAAACAATCTCCCAAAGCTTGGTTTGAATGCTTTGGGAAGGCGGTAAAAAGTCAGGGTTACTGTCAAAGTCATGCAGATCATAATATGTTTTATAAACGTTCAAGAGACGGGAAAACTGCTATCTTGATCGTTTATGTGGATGTTATAATCTTGACAGGTGATGATAATGTTGAACTAGAAAGATTGAAGAAGAGACTTGCTAATGACTTTGAAATCAAGGACTTGGGTACGTTGAAATATTTCCTCGAGATAGAGTTTGCTAGGTCTAAGGAAGGTATATTTGTCAATCAATGCAAGTACATACTCAATTTGCTTAGTGAGACAGGTTTGCTTGGTTGCAAAGTAGCTGAAACACCGATTGAACCCAACTTAAAGCTACAACTTGCCAAAAGTAAAGATGGGGTGAACAGGGACCAGTACCAAAGGCTTATTGGAAGACTGATTTATTTGTGCCATACACGTCCAAATATAGCTTTTGTAGTAAGCATGGTGAGTCAATTTATCCATTCACCACGTTTGGAACACTTTGATGCTATGTACAAGATCTTAAGGTACTTGAAAGGGACTCTTGGAAGGGGTCTATTATTTAAGAAACGTGGACACCTACAGATCGAAGTCTATACTGATGTAGATTGGGCTGGAAGTATTAATGACAGAAGATCAACTTCAGGCTATTGTACATTTGTTGGAGGAAATCTTGTTACTTGGCGGAGCAAGAAACAAAATGTGGTGGCTAGAAGTAGTGCAGAGGTTGAGTTTAGATCTGTTGCTCATAGGATTTGTGAAGTAAAGTAGATTAAAAGGTTGTTAGAAGATTTGAGGATCTCTAACCCTTCACCCATGAAAGTATATTGCGATAATAAAGCAGCAATCTCTATTGCTCATAATCCAATCCTTCATGACAAAACAAAGCATGTGGAAGTGGATAAGCATTTTATTAAAGAAAAGCTCAGTAATGGACTGATTTGCATGCCTTACATTCCAACTACTGATGAGATTGCTGATATACTTACAAAAGGGCTACATAAGAAGCAATTTGACAGTTTGATTAGCAAGTTGGCAATGGAAGATATCTTCAAGCCAGCTTGAGGGGGAGTGTTGGAAGATGGAAGATTCTACTGAGATATTGCCAAAATCTTAGAGATTTGCTAGCTGATTTTTCTGTAAAAATATTTAGTCAACTTATGTAAATTAGGAAAGTTTCCTTGTAGGTTAGCTACAGTAATTATGTAGTTCCTAGAAGTGTGCTGCGTATTTTCTATAAGAAGGAAGCTTGTAAAGTATTTTAAAAAATGAGTCAATACATAAAAATTATTCCTTTAGATATCTCTCTTTGTTTTCAAGTTCATTAACTTTAGTTAGCTTTCACAGTCACAAGAAGTAAGAAGAAGCATGTATCAATAATAATATCTGCATCTTCACTTAAGCTTCACCTATGTGATTCATTTCCTATGAGAATTTACTTCATTATATGTGTTTGATGCCACACTGGTTTCCTATGATCCATTCCTATTAAGAAAGAGAAACATATAAATCCCATCAGTTGGTAAATATATTTGTTTGACATTTCATATATATGTTTCTTAGTTCACCTCTATTCTTGTTAGTACTAGAGATATTTGAGTTGGTTAGGTTTCGGTATTAATTTTATGGTAATTTTCAAAGGTTTTGTTTTATAATTATTTACATGTTTTTCCTTTTTAGACATGGCAATAACACGAGGTGGAGGTTCATCTCAAAGAAGACGACAGCAACCTATCGGCTCTGAGAGGAGATGACGAGTTAGGAGATATTAGGCCGAGCAAGCCGAACAAGTCGAACTTGTCGAGCATACCGAGCAGGTCGAGCAAGCTGAGCAGGCAGATTCAGAGTATGCAGAGGAGGAAGTCGAGCCTTGTCCTGGAGGCCCGATTGATACCTCTATTCTTAAAAGTTTTAGATCACATGTTACTTTTGCAATATGGGATGGGCAGGTAATTCTCCTTGCTAAAATTTGATAATATTTGTTGTTTTTGCAATATGTGATCACATGTCGCTTTTGGAATGATCTTATTGTTTGTTGTTTTTTATATAGGAGCGAGGCAATTTGAAGGTCCTTAATCATAGCCAGAAAATCTCATAGTGGATCTTAGATGATGATCGGTCTCGTATTCGCTCATTTGTTTTGCAGTTCGGCTTAGGGAGTTTGGTTGTGTCATGACCCGAAGGCTGCGACGTGCACTTAGCAATCACACTTATACCGTTTTCCCAAATTTACGAACTAAATTTTTCTTTTTACTTTAAGGTTTGTATTCGGTGTCAGTATCGCCTCTAAACTAAATTTGAATTCTTAATTTGATTTACATTCACCGTTAAATTTTTTATCTCTTAAGACCACCCGACTTAGTTAATACTCTAATTCAATATTAAACTGATAAAAGAAAAAAGTCGACACACTTTAATTCAATTATGTGAAGGTTTCGATTTATTTAAAAGGGATAGTTCAACCCAAAACTTTATAATTGAAAACATGATGCAAGTTGTCGAAATATAGATATTAAATAGCTTGTCTCAAAATATGCAATATGTAAATGCATTAGTTTGATAAATTTAACGTGCACATTTGGCTAGCTTCAACACGTAACGCAGAAACTAAGTTTTTGTCCAGTCCAACATATGCTAGGTTTGAAACCAACAAATCAATTATTTCTCATTGTTCAGTCATAACTTTTGTATGTCCTCAACGTAAGAATAAACTGAAATATTTATCGAAATCAAAAATTATTCTACGAGATGATGCTAACATACGTTACTTAACCCACTTACCTCGAGGCTCAAAATTCCCTTCTCATGTTTCCGAGTCCGTTCTCAAGTCCTTACGCCGCTCCGATTCACTACAAATATAATTCATTTCCCATCTCAATAACTCATTACCATCTGACTAATTTACATCATAAGCCACATAGCTTACATTATCGTAATTGACTAATTTTATTTCTATGCCCTCTTTAACTCTTCACTATCGTATACATTCCAAGTGTGTGTGCACATGTGTGTGTATATATATATATATATATATATATATATATAAATACACACATATACTGACAATTATAAATGTGTACAGTATACATTTATATTTACACATGCAAATCTCTCCCAAGTATGTAAGGCCTCATTCTTGAAATGCTTGCTTAGTTACATTTTATATAATTTTATTTTCACTAGATATTCTAACTTGAATCCTATACTAGGAATTCATCTCCCTTTATTTCCCAAATAATGCCTTATATATATAAATATATATAGATATATATATATATATACACACACACATTGGTACATATATATTTATATTGGTACGCGTATGTGTATATTTTTACATATGTAGATCATATATATATACCGATGCTTGAACCAAAAGGCTTTCCTAAGTTGACTTTCTTGTAACCCATTCTTTTTAAAACTTTCCAATTAAAACCTTCACCAATATTCAATCTTAATTATGCCTACACAACATATAATTATATTGTATTATATATATATATATATATATATATAAATGCATATCTCCTAATATCCATAATATGCATTTAGACATATATATATATATACACACACACATGTATGTACTTAGACTTTAACTAAACAATACAGAGCCTACTTTTACCTTTATAATTTGACATGAAAATGGCTCTATTTCTTTGGGTGGCCTTCACGATCTAGTTCATTGTTGTTACCATTACTACAATTTCACATTCTCAACGTTAGATATATAAACATATGTTTTATATGTTTAATCTTAAACTTGGCAAGACACTTAACCCTTTCTAAACCTTCCAAGTTTCAGCCTCCAATTCCACCTTGGCACAACATTATTTTAGCCTTTAACTACACCTAATCATGCAAGACAGCCCTCCACTCTAACCTGAAAACAACCTCAAGTTTGGCACTTAAGGACTCACCAAATAGCCATCGAAAATTGCTCACCAAATCTATAATTCCAACCCTATTTTTCAGCCACCGAGAACCTCTGTTTAAACACCAATAAATTCAGTCCAAACCCCTTATCAACACCTGAACCATGCAGCACAGTCCTTGACCTAACTTGATCACCCAAAGCAGCACTCAAGTCAGCCCTTGTTGTCCTCGTTACTGCCTTTGGAGGTGTTTGGTTTTAAGTAGCAGAATGGGTCTTTGATCAGTTCATTTAGCTCATGTTCTTGCCTCCATCACAACCAAGTCAAGCCCAAGCTACAGCCAACCGTGAGCCACCATTGATCAGTCCAAAATGGCCGCCGGAATCACACTAGAACCTCTCTCTCTCGATCAGTACAGATCTGGCCACCAAAAGACCTTCACAGCCTGCCAACCGATCCAAATGCAGCCACGGATCTTCCTTAATCACGCATTCAGCTAGGTTTTTCAAACCCTTCTTCTCACATGGGGCTGCTGCAGTTCAGTCTTCTTCTTCTTCTATTTCTCCTCGTCACTTCCAGCACCCTTTTTTTTTTCTTCCTCTCGTTTTCCTTCTCTTCCCGTAGCCAGAGTACTCTTTTCTTCTCCTCAGCCCTTTCACGTTTTTCTTCTTCCTTTCCTCTTCTTTCTTGGTCTCTCTTTCTCCTTTTCCTGTTTTTTCTTTTCCTTGTGCTTGGTTTTAGGTCTCGACAGAGGACTAGTAAAGTCCTCTGCTGTTTTGCTTTTTGTTCCTGCTCCCACTCAGGTAAAGGGAAGCCGATGGCTTCCTAAGGAAGCCTTCGGTTTCCCTCTCTTTTGTTTTTTTATTATTATTGTTTATTATATATATTTTTTGTTCTTTTTGTATTTGCTTTACAGAGGACTTTCGGTCCGCTCTTTCCTTTATTTTGTTTCCATTTCTTGCTCCCACGTTAGTGGGAGCAGGTGATACTTGATTGGCTTCCTAAGGAATATATTATTTATTTTCTATTTAATATATATAAACTTTACATATATATATATTATACTATGTATATTTATCATCTTTTTATATATGTATATACATGATATGTATATATTCTCACATCTAATATATTTTTGATAGTAGTGTGTGTGTGTATATATAGATATATCATTGCTTCTTTATCTTAAAATTTTCATATATATATATATATATATATATATATATGTATATATATTCAATATTCAATATATATATATACATATATTTTAATACTCATGTTGATTACATTTAATTTTATATATACTTATATCCTTTGTTTATCTAAATATATATATTTATTTGTTCTTTTGATTGTTTATTCACTTATATACATATTTGCCCGTAGGTTTGTGAGTGCATTTATAAAATTTATTGATTTATTTCACGATGTACAAAATATTAATTATTTTCTTTATTAAGTTAATATATATATATAATTCGTACTTATTTATATAAGTTCTAAATTATATTAGCATTAATCATGTATTGCTAAATGCTCCTAAATAAAATATTTGTTTCCATTACTCGTAATAATTAGAAGTACAAACTACATTTTAATACTTAGCTTGTTTGTTGTCTTTTATTCATTTACAAACATTGGTACGAAATTTGCAGTCTTCACATTCTCCCCACCTTAGGAAATTTGGTCCTTCAAATTTTCCATATCCATCTGAAAAAGGTGAGGATACTTCTCCTTCATCAAACTCTCTAACTCCTATGTAGCTTCTTCTGAAGAGTGATGCTGCCAAAGTACTTTCACTAAAGGAATTGTCTTAGAGCTCAATATTTTATCTTTTCTATCTAAGATCTGAATGGGTCTCTCAACATAGCTGAAATCCTCCCTAATCTCCAAAGGTTCACACTCAATGACATGGAAGGGGTCCAGATGATACTTCCTGAGCATCGACACATGGAAGACGTTATGCACACCTGACAGCTCTGATGGTAATGCTAGTCGGTATGCTACGTCACCAATCCTCGCCAGTACTTTGAACGGACCAATATACCGAGAGCTAAATTTTCCTTTCTTACCAAATCGCGTTATGCCTTTAGACGAAGAGATCTTCAAAAACACTTTGTCTCCAACTTGAAATTCTAAAGGTCTTCTCCGACTATCCGCATAGCTCTTCGTCTGCTTTGGGTTGTTCTTAACCAATCACATATTAATTTCACATTTTCAAAAACTCTCTGACATACTTCTCTACTGGGGGACCAAGTGAATTTGTGGCCTTTAGAACTAAGAAGTCTGCAAACTTTGTCAATTTGTTAACAATAACCTCAATTTCATCGTGATTTCTGTGGGTCTTCAAGAGCCCCATGGTGAAGCCCATAGTCATGTGCTCTTATTTCTATGTTGGTACAAGTAAGGAATTGAGCAACTACGCCGGTTTCTAGTGCTCAACCTTACCTTGTTAGCGCACTAAACATTTAGACACAAAAGTTGCAATATCTCTTAAATACCAACCTACTAGTACACCTTGCATAAGTTTTGATACATATTCATATTATCCAAATGCATCGTGTACTTAGGGTTATGTGCCTCTTCCATTATTTATCTCTTTAAGGCCTCACTGTCTAGAATACATATCCTGTCCCTATAACTTCGTAAACCATCTCAATTGATTCATATGTATGGCACTAACCATGAAGCTGGTCACACTATAATTATCTATCTCAAATCACTTCAGCATAGTATTCACATTATGCCAAATATCTTCATTACATACTACATCAATTAAGTTAACACACAACATCGTGTATCCACATTTCCCATGCATTACATGGGCTAATATGCCCTCATTAACCAATAGGAACACACAATGTTTATATACATATACTTTTACATGAGTGTACCATCTATCAAGGTTCAAAAATATCACAATCCGATTTTTTATCAATCTCGTCAATACAACCAAATGTTAGAATTAAAAATTCACTATGGCCTTAATGAATCTGTCACACCTATCAGTTAATTATCTCTTAACAATACCTTGAAACATAAAAATCACCTTACAAAGATCATTAATACTCTATGAACACATGAAACTCCTCATACGTATTGTAGACACCAAATTTTGTCTGATCATGTAAGAAATGGATATGATCCAAGCTCAATATAATGGGCCATAATAAGTCTAATTGGACATTTAAAGTCCAAATTAAAGTTCATAGGCTTAAAAAGCCCAAAAGGAAAGTGGGCTGATGTTTTTTTTATTATTTATTTATTTATTTGTTTTTTATTTTTATTTTTATTATTATTATTATTATTATTATTATTATTATTATTATTATTATTATTATTATTATTATTATTATTATTATTTAGTTTTCTTTCTTTCTCTTTTCGTTCGTTCTTTCTTTTTCTTCTTTTCAACCACATTTAATGGAAATGTTGACAAAACAGACCGAAACTCCATCAATCCATTGACCGGCAATTGGTTTAGACTAAAACCGCCATTGCTGGCCACCAAATTCCATGGAAGATCCACCCAAATCCACCGCCACCTACCCATTTCTGACACTCCCTACGGGAACCGAGAGACAAAAACTCAGAACCTAGATGTTTGACTCTAATGCACTAGACTAGATTAAAAGGGGTGTTCTTCAATCTATTGGAGGATAGGAAGAATTCATGCGAAAAAATTTTTTAGATTCAAACAGATTTACAAAAATGTCACCACCGAGACCCCTTCCCTGCCCAAAAACCATCTCAGATCCCATTCACCACTCACCGAGACCTAAACCACCACCATCGGCCACCAACCACTATCCAGATCATCATCATCACCACCAACCGAACCTTCACCATCGAAACCCCCAAAACCACAACAAACCCCAAACCCAAGACCTTTAGGAACAATAGATCTAATACTTAAATTCCGACCACCTGAAGAAAAGAGACAATAGCAACCAAATCACAACCAGATCCAATACCTGATTCAAAAACAAACAAAAAAAACGAGAAAAGGGCTTTGGTCTAAGTCAGATCTATAGGGTTAAAGGGATTTTTAGGAAGAACGAAGGCCAGATCTGAAAAGAGGGAGACGAGGGGAGTGTTTCTAGGCTTTCGAGAGTACCACTGGCGACCGGCGTACTGCGGTGCACGACGGCCGGCACGATGGCAGCCGTTCGAAAGGGCTGAGGGAGGCTTGAGAGGATTTTGGGATTTTTTTTGGAGAAAACAGGTGGAAATGAGGAGAAGCCAAAAAAATAGGGCTTTTATAGAGGAGTGAAACACACCGTTTGGAGGCCTGACCCGTGCATTGACCCGCGTGCCAACCCGACCTGGATCCGAGATCTGCGCGACCCGGCTCTCCCTTCTCTCGTGACCCGCGTACTGCACCTGACCCGCTTGTGACCCACACGCCGACCCGCTTCGGGCCGTCCCTCTTGGCAAGCTTAGGTCCTGTCTATTGGGCCTGATTTTTGGACCCGTTTGGAAGGCTTTCTTTGGGTTTTCAAGCCCAACCCGTTTGGTATATATTTTATTTATTTATTTATTTATCTATTTAGTATTTATTTATTTATTTTTTCTGTTAAATATGTTATTTTATGTATTTTTAATATATTTGCATAATATAAAATGAATATTTATTTGTTAATAATATTCTTTAAGATCTAATAACTTTAAGTTTAATTATAGAATTATTCTTAATAATATATATAGTTTAAAATATATAAATAAATAAATAAAATATGTAAATAACTATAAGAAATATATATAGTTCAAAATATATGAATATATATATATAAAGTACATAAAATAAATATATAAAATATATATGACCATATAGTTTTTTTATGTATATAATAAATATTTTTTGATTAAACAATTCACTACAAAAAAATCTTTTTGGGAAGCTAGGAAATACATATGATTTTTGAAAGGTATATAGATATATAAAATATGTAAATAAATATGTAAAATACACATATAACCATATAGTTTTTGAAATGAAATAAAATTATTATTAGACAATAAAAAAGGGGTGTATTTTAGGAAGTTTAAAAAAAATATAATAATAAAAAATAAAAAATATATAAAAATAATAAATCAATAAAATAAAATAAGTATGAAATCACAATGATAAGTCTTCGTAAAACTCGCAAGTACCAATTCCTCGAAAAACTTTAGGTGAGAGGAATTATACCGAATGTTACCAGAGTATTGGGATATTCGATATTATTTCTCAATATTTAATTTCATGCTTATTTAAATATATATATATATATATATATACATATATATATATATATATATATATACATATACATACATACACAATAATGAGTT
Organism: Heritiera littoralis; assembly: GCA_031772115.1. Classification (NCBI taxonomy): domain Eukaryota; kingdom Viridiplantae; phylum Streptophyta; class Magnoliopsida; order Malvales; family Malvaceae; genus Heritiera; species Heritiera littoralis. Next base: position 1,797,549 of record JAPDPK010000060.1, on the reverse strand, counting down.
TTGTAATGACAAATAAAGAGTATTTAGAAAAATATTAATTAAATAAAGACTAATAAAAACAAAAGAGGTAATGGAAACAATTGAGAGAAATTAACAAAAAAAAGGGATTTTAGAAATACATAAATATAAAATGATTACACAAATAAAAATTAATAATAGTAAAGTTTCCAAAGATAAAGAATGGTAATTAAATTAATTAAATAAATAATAATAGAATTTTAATAAAAAGGGAATAATCGAAGGAATCAAGATAATAAATCTAAAAAATAATTTCAAGATAAATGAAATTCTTCCGATGATGGGATATCATGAAACTCACAAGTAGTGATTTCTTGACTGATCCCTAGGTGAGAAGAATTAGCTAAATGTTACCAGAGTATTGGGATATTTAGTATAATTTTTCAATAATTTAAATTTTTATTGAAAATGAAAATGAATAAGTTTTTTTTAAACAAAGTAATATAAATAAATAAGGAAATTTAAATTTAATTAAACGAATGTCCGATGATGGGATGTCATGAAACTCACAAGTAGTGATTTCTTGACTGATCCCTAGGTGAGAAGAGTCTATTAAATGTTACCAGAGTATTGAGATATTTAGTATGATTTTTCAATAATTTAAATTTTTATTAAAAATAAAAATAAATAATTTATTTTTTTATAAAAAAACAAAGAAAAATAAATAATGAAATTTAATAAATGCAATTCTTCCGATTATGGGATGTCATGAAACTCACAAGTAGTGATTTCTTGACTGATCCCTAGGTGAGAGGAATTAACTAAATGTTACCAGAGTATTGGGATATTTAGCTAAATTTTTCAATATTAAGAGTTTCATTAATAAAAATCAAAATATAAAGTTCTTTTTATAATTCCATGTGCATCATGTACTATATGCTTGCATCAGGTGCATAAATTTAAATTTAATTAAATGAAATTTGTCCGATGATGGGATGTCATGAAACTCACAAGTAGTGATTTCTTGACTGATCCCTAGGTGAGAAGAATCACTAAGTGTTAGCAGAGTATTGGGATACTTAGTGCAATTTTTCAATAATAAAAATTTTTTATTTAAAATAAATAAAGACATATTTATATAAAAAATTAAAAAATTCATTTGCATCATTCATTATCTGTTTGCATCATATGCATTCATAATAATTTTTGAAGCAAGTGTGAATCTTCCGATGATGAGATTCTATAGAACTCAAAAGTAGTGATTCTTAAGAAATCTCTAGCTGAAGAAATTATCCGAAATGCTACTAGAGTATTGGGGTACTTCGGAATAATTTTCAATACAAAAGATTTTCACTTATTTCAAATAAAAAATAAAATTTAAATGTTTCAAAATTAATACAAATAAAAAAATGATTTCAAAATAAATGGAGTTCTTTTTAAATGTTAAATTAAGACTATTTCATTAAAATCAAAGGATAACACATGAATATTGTGGTACCGTTTTTAACGGGTGTTGTGGGGGTGCTAATCCTTCCCCACGCGTAACCGTACTCCCGAACCCGATTTTTTTTTTCGCAGACCAAAAATTGTCTTTTAAATAACTTAATTCATTTTAAGATTTTGTTAAAAAGATGAGATTTTCAGGTGACCAATCACACCTAATCATAAAAGATTGGTGGCGACTCCCTTTTGTTTTTAAATGTTTTCAAATTCATCGAGCGCGAAACCGTTACGATAGCTTGGCGACTCCACTAGGGACGCTAAGAGGGTCAAACCATTAATTAACCATGTGGTATCTTAAATTTTAATTTGATAGTCTTTGTTGACATTTAAGTCTAGTTTTTCTTTTAAAACAAATTCCTTTAAAATTAAAATAATAATCCTTTCATTCATTTTTGATCATTTAATTCATTACATTTTTTATGTATGAAAATATTGTAAATAAAGTAGAATATATGTTCATTCATTTCATATACATCAATGCATTTGCATAACATGAGCCCTACACCCGGGTTCCGTCCTCCTTAGGAGGGGGTAAAGTAGCTATGCTCTCGCGAGGTAATCACCTCTGCAATGGCAAGTGAAATACACCCACTCAGATTCGTTCCTTACTAGTCCAGTGTGGACGACAGTATGAAATGATTTGGGAACCTTGTAGATATCTGAAATCTCATACCAGCATATAGTATGATGTGAGGAGACCAACCTAAGTTAGAGCCATTCCTTCCCTTTTATGAGAGTGACCTTTGATAGGGCATAAATAAGCACTCCATCCTTTATCTGCCTTTTATTTCATTGTTTATATTTTATACACATACTGATTTGTATTTGTTTTCTTGTTCTTTTTGCATAAATCTTCTTGCATCGCATAGTCACATAAGGGGGTGTTTTAACCATGGCTCTCTTCAACGAGGAATTTTCACTGAATCCATAGAAAGGCTAGCTTGTTCATCATCTGTGAACATTCCATGTGATTCCGACCGGGAGGTACAAATTTGTTCTGAAAAGGTTCAACAAGTAAAAGGGGATTGCTTGACTAGGAATTTCATGTCCTCGCTCCCACAAGAAGTGCATCTGAACCTCCAGCAAAATAACCTAATAGATTTAGCCAACTTATGGGATCAAATCAGTGAAGAAGGGAAGAAGGATTTCCATGAAAAATATGGCCAAATAGAGTCTTTGATTGCTGTAAAAGTTGAAGAAGCACTGATCAGAGCTGCTATTCAGTTTGGGACCCCTCCTATAGGTGTTTCTCTTTCAATGGGATGGACTTGACACCCACAGTAGAGGAGTACTCCGTCCTGTTAGGTATCGACTTGAAATGTCCAGATAAAATATATGTTCGAAAGCCAAAGTCCGGATACCGCAAAAAGCTAGCCAAACTTATGGGAGTCAGACCAGAAGACATAGACTCCCATAAAAAGGAGAAGGGATCCAATGTTTGTATGCCATGGGGTTTTCTTCATGAATTCATCAAGGGACATCTTAGTGACCAGCAAGGGTTAGCAGGTTTTGCTTTAGCGATCTATGGTTTGGTTATCTTCCCGAAGGTGTTAGGGCACATTGAAGTAGCCGTGATAGACTTTTTTGAGCAAATCAAGAATAATGGGAATACATCACCTACCATACTGGCAGAAACCTTCAGGTCATTGAATTATTGTAAGAGGAACGGAGAAGGGCGATTTATGGGATGTGCACAGCTACTGCATGTTTGGGCTAAAAGTCATTTTAAATGTCAGGAAAAGGCTTTCAAGAGAACTTTCCTACATCATCGTGCTCCGGTTAAAGAGTTCTATAACAGTAAGTGGCCAAAATCGAAGAGCAAGGAAGAATGGGTGGATTTTTTACAAAGACTTGGAGAAAAACAGATTGTATGGATGACACCTTAGATGCCTCATGTACCGGTTTTATATCGATGTGGAGAAGAATCGTGGGTGCAACTTCTAGGACCATGGGGAGTGGTAAGCTATGCACCACTTATGGTACTAAGACAGTTTGGAGCTAAACAGTTCATTCCACTAACACATGGGCTTAGTGATTTAGAATTTTCTTATGTTGAGCCCAAGGTAATGAAAAAGGGCGAACAAGTGGTTCGATCATGGAAACAAGCACGAAGAATAAACCTTGGACCTCTCTCTGATAAAGCTACCCCGGAATACTTGGTGTGGAGGACAAAGCAAGTGAGGGAGGTAGTGTTTCTCCCAAGAGAACGCAGCATGCCTCTAGAACCGAAAGTAGAAGTATCTGAGGCAAAGATCGCTAGGCAGCAATTCAAGATAGAAGAGGAAAGGTGGAGACAAGAGAATTTGAGGCTTCAGAAAGAGATGGAACAGTTCAAGTACGAGGCAGAAATGCGAGAAGCCAAGCTCAAGAAGGTCCAACAAGAACACAACGTCACCAGGAAGGATCTCAGAAATATGCACCAAGAGAACAAGAAGTTAAGATCTGAAATGAGGGTTGGAGGAATTATGCAAACTTCATGTGAAAGGAAAAGGGAATTAGAAGACTTGCACAAAAAGGTAGAACATTGGGCACACAAAGCAAAGAAAAGTGAAGAAGTTGTCTATTTGTCTCAAGAACGACAAAATTGGGAAGGCATGTACTCAGCAAGTGCAAAGAAGTTAGCCCAATATCAGAAAAAGAATGAGGAACTAAAGGAGAAGTTGAAAAAAAAAAAAGCGAGTCGAGATAGATAATGAAAAAGCTACATTGTAATAGAAAGTCCAAATGTTAGAGGATCAACTACAGAGGTACAAAGATCACATCAAAGTAATTATAGAAGATTGGGAGCAAAGTGAAAAGAACTGGAGTTATGGATATGACTTGGCACAGGACGCGAGTATGATATGGAGAGTAGGAATTTTGGGAAGGCAACATTACATAGAACATTTGGCCACTCAAGTTTGCAAAGCTGTGATGAAGGCAACGGAGATGGTCGACAAAGCCGAAGCTCTAAGACAAGAAATTTGCCCAACAGGAGAGTATGGGCAAAGGTTGCTGAATTTTTTAGATCAGGCTAAGGATCAATATCAACAAGTTAGTCGTTTTTATGGATTTAATCGCAATATGATCGGAATGTAGCAAGTGACTCTTTGAATGAATGAAATTTCCCTTTTGTTGAAATTGTTATGGCACAAATACCCTCAATGCATCATTCATTTATTGCATACATTCATTCATTCATTCATTCATAAGGCTTAAATAAAATATGCTTTCAAAGTTGCATCATGTAGTGATTAGTTTCTTATTGTGGTAATCAAGATTCAAGGATAGCTTCAACGTTCAAGATTTCAGCCCAAATTCCCAAACACTCATACAATACTCGATTGAATTCAAGAGCAATGGAAGAAGAACAAGATAGTCGGATCGATAAGATGGAAAAGGCGCAAGATGAAATTCGGGGACAATTAGTTGCCTTAATGGAAATGATGACAAGAATGAGCCGAGAGAAAAAAGTGGATAGAGAAACACCTAACCAAGGGAGTGATCAACCCCATGAGGATGACAATCCCCAATACCCTCCAGGATTTACCCCACTTTATGCCCAATCTTCACAAGGCATACCCCCACCTCCACCTTATGCCCAATCTTCACAAGGCATACCTCCACCTCCACCTCTACCACAGCCTATGGGCAGTTATGCATACATGTATCCGGGTGCACCAAGCACCTCAACACAACCTCGGATTACAGTGCCAATACCTCCAGTCCAAGGGACAAGACCCGCAGATCCAATTCAAGTCCCCGACTTAGATGATCCAAGGGAACAAGAAAAGGTAAGAGGTAGTGTATCGGAGGTAAAAGGTGATTCGGATTCGAAAAAGCTAAACATCATAAAAGAGAGATTACGGGCTATCGAGGGAAGTGATTTCTACGGGTCTGTAGATGCAATGGGATTATGTCTAGTACCGGATGTGGTCATTCCTCCCAAGTTTAAAACTCCCGAGTTTGAAAAGTACGATGGCACCAAGTGCCCCATTACCCATGTGACAATGTATTGTCGCAAGATGGCTACGTATAACCACGATGATAAGTTGTTGATACATGTGTTTCAAGACAGCCTCACTGGGTCAACTGCTAGGTGGTATGTGCAGCTAGATCTTACACGCATCCACAGTTGGAATGACCTAGCTAGAGCGTTTATTGCTCAGTACAAGCATGTCATGGATATGGCCCCAGACAGGTTATCTCTGCAAAACATAGAAAAGAAGGCCAATGAAAGCTTCAAGGAATACGCTCAGCGTTGGAGAGACATTGCATCCCAAGTCCAACCACCATTGACTGAGAAGGAAATCACAGTTATGTTTGTCAACACTTTGAAGGCCCCCTATTATGAACATATGATAGGGAACGCAACCAAGAACTTCGCAGACATGGTTATCACTGGAGAAATAATCAAAAGTGTGATCAAGTGTGGGAAATTGGAAGGCAGAGATCCAAAGAAGGGCGGGTTGTCTAAGAAGAAAGAGGTTGAAACCCAGGCGATAACCCACGCAGCACCTCGATGTAAGGGATATGCACCTTACCCACCTTAATTTCAGCCAAGCCTCAACCTTACCCAAATTACCAACCCCATTTCCCGACCACAAACAATGTCTCACACCCTCCCTACCAAAGTCCATTCCAACCACCGATGTTTCAACCGAATTTTCGTCCCCCGGCACTTTACTATACACCAACACCTACAGTCCAGCCTTATCAGCCAGACAGTAACCCAACAACTAACCAAAGACCACCTTGAAGAAACATTGAAAAGGCTCCTATCGATCCCATCCCTATGTCTTATACGGATTTATTCCCACAACTGGTGAAAGGTCACATGATCGCACCTCTTTACTTGGAGCCAATGAAATCACCTTTTCCAAGATGGTATGACCCCAACGCTTGATGTGACTACCATGGTGGGAACCTGGGTCATTCAACGGAGAATTGCACAGCTCTGAAGTATAAGGTGCAAGATTTGGTCAAGTCAGGGATATTGACTTTTTCCAAGGAGATTGACTTTTTCCAAGGAGATGGAGCCTAGTATCAATGCTAACCCACTGCTCAGCCACAGTGGAGGATCAGTTAATGCAGCTGAAGTTGGGGGGAAGTGTTGCATAAAGAAACACGTAGATGAGATTAAGACTCCCATGAATCTAATATTCGACGTCTTGGTCAAAGCTAAAATGATTCAGCCTTTACCGTCGAGCTCGAATATTTGTCAAGATGAATTCAGCCTAAACCAGACTTGTGAGTACCATAGGGGATCTGTTGGCCATTCTGTCCAAAATTGTCCTCAATTTCGACATAAGGTTCAATCAATGATGATTCATTCTTGATCAAGTTCTATACAGAAGAAGAGGAGGATATGGTAAACACTGTTGCAAATGAATCTTCGGGATGTGATTACCCATGGGGAAAACCAATGACAGTATTTTACAAAGAGAAGCCAATTCCCAAACAGGAGGAATCTAGCCTTGTCACTCCTCTAACCATGACAATCAAAATTTTGAGCTCTTTTCCTTATAAGAGCAACAAGGCTATACCCTGGAAATATGAGTTCAAAGCAATGATTGAAGGGGCAAGCAACATGGGCTCAGATCAGCCAATTATGCCAGATAATGCAAACATCAGTGGAGTAGGAGGAATTACACGTGGTGGGAGATGCTATACACCGAAAATGCTAGAAAGGGACCGAAAAGGAAAAGCAAAAGAAGGTGAAGAGGATGGTCGGATGGAAAAGGGAAAGGAACAAGCTCTGCTTTCCAAAGATCAAAGGGAAAAACTACAAGAGCCAGTGTCAGAAGAGGATGCAAAGGAGTTTTTGAAGCTAATCAAGCACAGCGAATATAGTGTAGTCGAGCAGTTGAATAAAATGCCTGTTCGAATTTCACTATTATCTTTGCTTTTGAACTCGGAATTGCATCGAAATGCCCTAATATAGGTATTGAATCAGGCTTATGTGCCTCATAATATTCCAGCCGATAACATGGATCGGTTAGCGGGGAATATCACAGCGGCAAACTTTATATCCTTCATTGATGATGAAATTCCGCCAGAAGGGCGAGGGAGTATCAAGGCTCTGAACATCACCACCAGCTACAAGGGCCACACAATTGCCAAAGTTTTGATTGACAATGGGTCATCAATCAGTGTCCTACCTATGGCCACGCTAGCAAAGATGCCCATTGACATTTCTTGCATACAACCCAGTCACATGGTTGTAAGGGCATTTGATGGTTCTAGAAGGGACGTCATAGGTGATATCGAAATCCCAATTGACATTGGGCCGGTCACTTTCAACATCCAATTTCAAGTGATGGATATTTCCCCGTCATACAGTTTCCTACTAGGGAGACCATGGATCCATACGGCGGGTTCTGTTCCTTCATCGCTACACCAGAAAGTGAAGTTTGTTGTTGGTGATAAACAAGTGTCTGTTTCCGGAGAAGAAGACCTCTTGATCTCCAAACCCTTATCTGTACCCTACATTGAGGCAGCCGAATAAGCACTGGAGTGTTCTTTCAGATCCTTTGAAATCGTAAATGCAACATATGTGGGAGAAGGATCAAAAATACCTACCTCGAGATTGTCAACCACTACTAAGATGGTTGTTAAGCAAACACTTCAAAAGGGTTAGCGGTTTAAAAAAGGTTTAGGCAAAAATCTCCAAGGGCCTAGGAAACCTGTGAAGATTGTGGAGAACAAAGACAGGTTTGGTTTCGAATACAAGGCCACTGGTTCAGAGAGAAAGAAGATCCTGGAAGAGAGACGGAAGAGAAGAATAGCCCACCTTCGAGGATACAAAGAAGAATCGAAGAAGATGGTAATCCCGTACCTCTATGATACATTTTGTTTTGGCGGATGCTATCACTCTGATTCATTAGAGACTGAGAAGGGGGGATCTATGTTGCTGATGAAAGGATCCTCTCGCGGGTTCCTAGTTTAAATGGTGCATGAAGAAATGGCAACTTTTGTTATAGAAATGATTGTGTTGTTGGGCACAGAGCTGAAAGACTAAATTGTTGAAAGGATACCTTCTATCTTTTTGTTTTTCCTTTTGTAATGTAGTAAGGTAGATTATCAACATCCCGGTCTAGAGAGCTCTAGAAGATGCTTTTGTAAACTTGAGCTTCATCATCATTTCAATAAATTAACAAGTTCAATGCATTTTGAGTACTCTCGTTTCATCCATCATCATTTCCATAACCATTCTTTCTTTTTATTCACTACCATTAGTTTGAACAACCTACCAAATCTGTCAATTTTTTACTTTTTCAGGAAAATGAATAATGAATGTGAAGATAACCTTAATAGCTATCCGGGGTTTGATTTTGAAAACTCTATCCATGTTGGTGAACTCGATAACAATGTAGATTCAGACGATGATGCTTTATCTCCAGATCTATTGAAAATAATTGAGCAAGAGAAAAAACCAATTGAACCCCACAAAGAAGCTATTGATATGGTCAACCTAGGGGATGATGAGAATGTCAAAGAAGTCAAAGTGGGCACAGCACTGCCATTGGTTGAGAGGCAAAAACTAGAGGAATTACTTCGTGAGTACGTGGATGTTTTTGCTTGGTCTTATCAAGACATGCCTGGGTTGAACACTGATGTTGTGGAGCACCGTCTGCCTTTGAAAACAAAATGTAAGCCGGTACAACAGAAGCTTAGGCGCATGAAGCCCGAGATGTTGTTAAAGGTGAAAGAAGAAGTAAAAAAGCAATTCGATGTGGGGGTCTTAAGGGTGGCTAAGTATCCTGAATGGGTGGCTGACATAGTCTTGGTACCAAAAAAGGATGAGAAAGTAAGAATGTGCTAGATTATCGGGATTTAAACAGAGCTAGTCCCAAGCATAATTTTCCATTACCCCATATTGATACACTGGTGGATAATACAACCCAACACTACATGTTCTCGTTCATGGATGGTTTTTCAGGCTACAATTAGATTAAAATGGTTGAGGACGACATGGAGAAAACCACGTTTGTGACAGTTTGGGGCACATTATGCTATAAAGTTATGCCTTTCGGTTTAAAGAATGCCGAAGCCACCTACCAAAGGGCAATGGTAACTCTCTTTCATGACATGATGCATAAAGAGATAGAAGTGTATGTGGATGACATGATTGCTAAGTGCTGAGGAGAAGAGGATCATGTAACCAATCTTCGAAAGCTGTTCGAAAGGCTACGAAAGTTTCAGCTCAAGTTAAACCCTGCCAAATGCACTTTTGGTGTTAAATCGGGAAAGTTGTTGGGGTTTGTAGTCAGTGAAAAGGGAATCGAAGTGGATTCGGATAAAATCAGTGCGATATAAAATTTTTCACCCTCACGCACACAGAAGGAAGTAAGAGGTTTTCTGGGAAGATTGAACTATATTTCCCACTTCATCTCGCAACTTACGCTTAAATGTGATCCCATTTTTAAATTGCTTCGGAAACAAGATCTAGGTAAATGGAATAAGGCATGCCAAGAGGCTTTTGAAAAGGTGAAAAGGTACTTGTCAAATCCACCTATTCTAGTACCACCGGTAGCTGGAAGGCCTTTATTGTTGTACATGATTGTCAATGAACACTCTATGGGATGCGTACTAGGCCAACATGATGATACAAGCAAGAAAGAATGGGCTATCTACTACTTGAGCAAGAAGTTTACTGATTACGAGGCCAAGTACACTGCGATAGAAAAAATGTGTTGCGCATTGGCTTGGGTTGCTCGTAGATTGAGGCAATACATGTTGTATCATTCAACCTGGTTGATAGCCAGATTGGATCCCCTTAAATACATCTTTGAGAAACCATCATTGTCAGGAAGACTAGCTAGGTGGCAATTTATGCTTTCTAAATATGACATTGTGTACGTATCCCAAAAAGCAGTCAAAGGTGGGGCAATAGCTGACTTCCTTGCAGACCGTGCTACTGATGAGTATGAGCCTATCAAGCTAGATTTTCCAAATGAAGATATAATGTCTGTCTTTCAAGTGGATAAAGAAGAACCCAGCAACAAATCGTGGACAATGTTCTTTGATGGCGCATCTAATGCCTTACGACATGGGATAGGGGCAGTTTTAATATCTCCAGATGGAAGGTATTACCCGTCTACAGCCCGGTTAAATTTCAACTGCACCAACAACATGGCTGAATATAAAGCTTGTTTAATGGGCTTAAAGCTGCAATTGAGAGGGGAATCAGAAATTTAGAAGTTTATGGGGATTCAGCACTAATCATTTATTAGTTACGAGGTGAATGGAAACAAGGGATCAGAAGTTAGTTCAGTACCAAAAGTACATAGTTGACCTTGTACAACAATTTAATGACATTGTATTCCAACATTTATCCCGAGAAGAAAACCAGGTCGCTGACGCCTTGGCAACTCTAGCTGCAATGTTTAAAATGGAGGTAGAAGCAGAGGTCTCACCTATCAAACTGCGCATGAGGGACTCTCCAGTCCATTGTTCTAGTATTGAAGGGGAAGCAGATGGACAACCTTGGTACTATGACATCATGCAGTACCTTAAGAATCAACAATACCCAGAGCATGCGTCGGAGAATGATAAAAAGATCCTCAGAAGACTGGCAATGGGATTCCTTGTTGATGGAGACATTTTGTATAAAAGAGATCGAGATCAGATGTTGTTGAGATGTGTAAATGTGTTTGAAGCTAAAAAGATTCTTGAAGAGGTATACGATGGAATTTGCGGGGCACATGCAAATGGTCATTTTATGGCTAGACAAATTACGAGGGCAGGCTATTATTGGACTATACTAGAAAGAGATTGCATAGATTATGCTAGAAAATGTCACAAGTGTCAAATCTATGCTGACAAGATTCAAGTTCCCCTAACATCACTGAACGTCATAGCACCACCATGGCCTTTCTCTATGTAGGGAATGGATGTGATTGGACCTATTTATCCCAAGGCATCAAATGGGCACAGATTCATTTTCGTGATGATAGATTACTTTACTAAATGGGTTGAAGCTGCCTCTTATGCCAATGTGACTAAGTCCACTGTTTGTAAGTTCCTAAAGAAGGAGATAATATGTCGATATGGGCTCCCAGAAAGGATCATATCGGACAATGCCCTTAATTTGAACAATGACATGATGAAAGGAGTATGCGCACAGTTCAAGATCAAGCACCATAACTCAGCCCCGTATCGCCTGAAGATGAATGGAGCCGTTGAGGCTGCTAACAAGAATATTAAGAGGATTGTGGGAAAGATGACAAGCACATACAAAGACTGGCACGAGAAGCTACCATTTGCTTTGCATGCTTATAGAACATCAGTGCATACTTCTACTGGAGCAACTCCTTTTTCTTTGGTTTACGGCATGGAAGCAGTGCTACCCATTGAGGTTGAAATCCCCTCTTTAAAAGTCTTAATGGAACTAGACTTAGACGAGGCTGAATGGGTTCAAAGTCGCTTTGAGCAGTTGAATCTTATGGAAGAAAAAAGGCTCACAGCACTATGTCATGGTCAGATGTACCAGAAGAGAATGATGCAAGCCCATGATAAAAAGGTTCGACCCAGGCATTTCCGTGAAAGGGAATTGGTGTTGAAAAGGATCCTCCCTAATCACCACAATAATCGGAGCAAATGGATGCCAAATTGGGAAGGACCATATGTGGTAAAAAGAGCGTTCTCAGGTGGAGCGTTGATCTTGACAAAGATGGATGGGAATGATTTGCCTAATCCAATAAATTCTGATGCCATGAAGAAATACTATGTTTAAAAAAAAGGGGAGGGGGGAAAGAAAAGACAAAAAAAAAGAAACAAAAAAAAGAAAAAAGAAGAAAAAAAAGAAAGGGGAATTCAAACTGAAAACCCAAAAAGGGCAGTTGGATTAAAGGGGAATGTCTAAGTTGAAAACCTGAAAAGGCAGCTTAGATACGGAAAAGATCAACACTTGAAGATTGAAATCATGCGGCGCATGGCATCAGCGGGACGAACTCAGTGTGACAGGGGGCATCAACGGATTAGTTTTTTCCAAAGAAAGCATCTGTTTGGTTCGTGAATGGTTATCTAAACATTCATTATTTTGTTATGGTCACCATCCCTTGAAATTCACCACTTGACCCTAGTGGCATCCGCCACTCGACGGTATTATTATTTTCATTGTCTCTTATTTGCCTAATAATAGATGCTTTTCTTCTCAATTCTGTCGTTCTTTTGATTTTTCCATAACTGACCGATAAAGTACAATTATGCATTGCGCTTGTTAACAAGATTGAAATGAAGATGATGATTAAGTGATAATCTACCTGCTAACATTACTAAGAAAGAAAAAGAGGGAGAGAGGAGGAAACGAGAGAAATAAGGAAATAAAACAAAGGAAACGAGAGAAATAAGGGAATAAAACAAAGGAAATTGAAAATTGTGACAAGTACATGTTGTGAACCAGCTCCGATGCGAAATTGGTGACAACCATTTTGTGAAACACAGGTGAAAGGATAAAAAAAAACACAAAAAGGACAGTTCTGAGAATTTGATTACCACAATAGGAATTGCATGATTTTGTCAATAACATGCATTTGCATTTCATTCATATTATAAGAATCCAAGCAAAAGGTTAAGAAACTCAAAAAAAAAAAACAGACAAACAACAAAAAAAAAGAAAAAAAATGTTTTAGCACATCTCGAAAAAAATTTAAAGTTTAATGGCCTCTGCTACAAGAGGAGCACATTTCAGGAAAATCTAAAGTTTCATGGCCTCTGCTGCAAGAGGAGCACATTTCAGGAAAATTTTAAAGTTTCATGGCCTCTGCTGCAAGAGGAGCACATTTAAGGAAAATTTAAAGTTTCATGGCCTCTGTTGCAAGAGGAGCACATTTCAGGAAAATTTTAAAGTTTCAAGGCCTCTGCTGCAAAAGGAACACTTTTCAAGAATTCAGAAAAGGAATTTAAAGTTTCATTGCCTTTGTTCAAGAGGAGCACATTTCAAAAAAATAAAAAACATCAAAAAAATTAAATTAAAGTTTCAATGCCTCTATTGTAGGAGGAGCACTTTTACAAGAAGAATTTAAAAAAAAAACAAAAAACAAAGAGAAGAAAAGGAGAGAAGTGAGTCATAAGCCGGACAAAATTGTTGTCTCTGCTGCAAGAGGAGCACATTTCAGGAAAATTTTAAAGTTTCATGGCCTCTGCTGCAAGAGGAGCACATTTAAGGAAAATTTAAAGTTTCATGGCCTCTGCTGCAAGAGGAGCACATTTCAGGAAAATTTTAAAGTTTCAAGGCCTCTGCTGCAAAAGGAACACTTTTCAAGAATTCAGAAAAGGAATTTAAAGTTTCATTGCCTTTGTTCAAGAGGAGCACATTTCAAAAAAATAAAAAACATCAAAAAAATTAAATTAAAGTTTCAATGCCTCTATTGTAGGAGGAGCACTTTTACAAGAAGAATTTAAAAAAAAAACAAAAAACAAAGAGAAGAAAAGGAGAGAAGTGAGTCATAAGCCGGACAAAATTGTTGTCTCTGCTGCAAGAGGAGCACATTTCAGGAAAATTTTAAAGTTTCATGGCCTCTGCTGCAAGAGGAGCACATTTAAGGAAAATTTAAAGTTTCATGGCCTCTGCTGCAAGAGGAGCACATTTCAGGAAAATTTTAAAGTTTCAAGGCCTCTGCTGCAAAAGGAACACTTTTCAAGAATTCAGAAAAGGAATTTAAAGTTTCATTGCCTTTGTTCAAGAGGAGCACATTTCAAAAAAATAAAAAACATCAAAAAAATTAAATTAAAGTTTCAATGCCTCTATTGTAGGAGGAGCACTTTTACAAGAAGAATTTAAAAAAAAAACAAAAAACAAAGAGAAGAAAAGGAGAGAAGTGAGTCATAAGCCGGACAAAATTGTTGTCTCTGCTGCAAGAGGAGCACATTTCAGGAAAATTTTAAAGTTTCATGGCCTCTGCTGCAAGAGGAGCACATTTAAGGAAAATTTAAAGTTTCATGGCCTCTGCTGCAAGAGGAGCACATTTCAGGAAAATTTTAAAGTTTCAAGGCCTCTGCTGCAAAAGGAACACTTTTCAAGAATTCAGAAAAGGAATTTAAAGTTTCATTGCCTTTGTTCAAGAGGAGCACATTTCAAAAAAATAAAAAACATCAAAAAAATTAAATTAAAGTTTCAATGCCTCTATTGTAGGAGGAGCACTTTTACAAGAAGAATTTAAAAAAAAAACAAAAAACAAAGAGAAGAAAAGGAGAGAAGTGAGTCATAAGCCGGACAAAATTGTTGTCTCTGCTGCAAGAGGAGCACATTTCAGGAAAATTTTAAAGTTTCATGGCCTCTGCTGCAAGAGGAGCACATTTAAGGAAAATTTAAAGTTTCATGGCCTCTGTTGCAAGAGGAGCACATTTCAGGAAAATTTTAAAGTTTCAAGGCCTCTGCTGCAAAAGGAACACTTTTCAAGAATTCAGAAAAGGAATTTAAAGTTTCATTGCCTTTGTTCAAGAGGAGCACATTTCAAAAAAATAAAAAACATCAAAAAAATTAAATTAAAGTTTCAATGCCTCTATTGTAGGAGGAGCACTTTTACAAGAAGAATTTAAAAAAAAAAAAACAAAAAAAAAGAGAAGAAAAGGAGAGAAATGAGTCATAAGCCGGACAAAATTGTTGTCTCTGCTGCAAGAGGAGCATATTTCAGGAAAATTTTAAAGTTTCATGGCCTCTGCTGCAAGAGGAGCATATTTCAGGAAAATTTTAAAGTTTCATGGCCTCTGCTGCAAGAGGAGCACATTTAAGGAAAATTTAAAGTTTCATGGCCTCTGCTGCAAGAGGAGCACATTTCAGGAAAATTTTAAACTTTCAAGGCCTCTGCTGCAAAAGGAACACTTTTCAAGAATTCAGAAAAGGAATTTAAAGTTTCATTGCCTTTGTTCAATAGGAGCACATTTCAAAAAAATAAAAAACATCAAAAAAATTAAATTAAAGTTTCAATGCCTCTATTGTAGGAGGAGCACTTTTACAAGAAGAATTTAAAAAAAAACAAAAAAAAAAGAGAAGAAAAGGAGAGAAGTGAGTCATAAGCCGGACAAAATTGTTGTCTCTGCTGCAAGAGGAGCACATTTCAGGAAAATTTTAAAGTTTCATGGCCTCTGCTGCAAGAGGAACACTTTTCAAGAATTCAGAAAAGGAATTTAAAGTTTCATTGCCTCTGTTCAAGAGGAGCACATTTCAAAAAAATAAAAAACATCAGAAAAATTAAATTAAAGTTTCAATGCCTCTATTGTAGGAGGAGCACTTTTACAAGAAGAATTTTTTAAAAAAAACAAAAAAAAAGAGAAGAAAAGGAGAGAAGTGAGTCATAAGCCGGACAAAATTGTTGTCTTTTGTCTTTGCTCTATTCCTGATTCTCAGCAATGAGCAAAGAAGGGCAGCTGTAGACACCAAATTTTGTCCTATCATGTAAGAAATGGATATGATCCAAGCTCAATATAATGGGCCATAATAAATCTAATTGGACATTTAAAGTCCAAATTAAAGTTCATGGGCTTAAAAAGCCCGAAAGGAAAGTGGGCTGATGTTTTTTTATTATTTATTTATTTATTTGTTTTTTATTTTTATTTTTATTTTTATTATTAGTTTTTATTATTATTATTATTATTATTATTATTATTATTATTATTATTATTATTATTATTATTATTATTATTATTATTATTATTATTATTATTATTTAGTTTTCTTTCTTTCTCTTTTCGTTCGTTCTTTCTTTTTCTTCTTTTCAACCACATTTAATGGAAATGTTGACAAAACAGACCGAAACTCCATCAATCCATTGATCAGCAACTGGTTTAGACTAAAACCGTCATTGCTGGCCACCAAATTCCACGGAAGATCCACCCAAATCCACCGCCACCTACCCATTTCTAACACTCCCTACGAGAACTGAGAGACAAAAACTCAGAACCTAGATGTTTGACTCTAATGCACTGGACTAGATTAAAAGGGGTGTTCTTCAATCTGTTGGGGGACAGGAAGAATTCATGCGAAAAAATTTTTTAGATTCAAACAGATTTACAAAAAAATCACCACCGAGACCCCTTCCCTGCCCAAAAACCATCTCAGATCCCATTCACCACTCACCGAGACCTAAACCACCACCATCGGCCACCAACCACTATCCAGATCATCATCATCACCACCAACCGAACCTTCACCACCGAAACCCCTAAAACCACAACAAACCCCAAACCCGAGACCTTTAGGAACCCTAGATCTAATACCAAAACTCTTACCACTTGAAAAAAAGAGACAACAGCAACCAAATCACAACCAGATCCAATACCAGATTCAAAAACAAACACAAAAAAAACGAGAAAAGGGCTTTGGTCTAAGTCAAATCTATAGGGTTAGAGGGATTTTTAGGAAGAACGGAGGCCAGATCTGAAAAGAGGGAGACGAGGGGAGTGTTTCTAGGCTTTCTGAAGTACCACCGGCGACCGGTGTACTGCAGTGCACTGCGATCGGCACGGTGGCGGCCGTTCGGAAGGGCTGAGGGAGGCTTGAGAGGATTTTGGGATTTTTTTGGAGAAAACCGGTGGAAATGAGGAGAAGCCAAAAAAATGGGGCTTTTATAGAGGAGTGAAACGCACCGAGCACGGAGAGGTAGTACAAGCTCCACTTATGATGTTGTTTATTAGTTTATGGATCAATTATGGCAAAGATAGCCTATGTATGTCCTCACAAAAGAGAATAGAGGGCGAAAGTGTGTGATCCCAAGAGAGACAGCTCCAGACTATATGGCTTGGTATGACTCCATTTCTCATCGATTCGTACAAAATCCAACACGCGGATCGAGGTTTCAAGCTCTCATGGTTAATTCTGATTATTCTAGTGTAAGTTATTAACACTAAATCCTAAGTGAATAAAATTTTTTCATACTAACTGATTTGATAAAATTTATTTCATGTATTGTCTTGCAGCGAGTGTCGAGGGCAATGTCTCGCATTGAATTACTCATTAGTGGCAACAAAGATGTGGAGACATTAACAAATGGGCTTTACAACCTGCATGACATATTATCTGGGTCGTCAGATGCTGCTTCATCCTCAGCTCTTCCTCTAGCTCCATCACAGACAGCTCCTCCTCCAGCTCCTCTACTAGTTACATCAGAGATAGCCTTTCCACTAGCTCCTATTTCCTCGGTGTAGACACCCTATTTTGTCCGGGATCTTAACTTGTAAAAATAATTAATTGGGTTAGGTGACATGGTATTTTAATTTAATTTAACAATTTAGAATTAGGCTAGAATTAAATTAGAATTTTTAGATTTAGAATTAACATTAATTAGGAAATTAAAATTAAAATAGGATTTAGGAATAAAAAAAAAGAAAAGAGAGAGAAAAGATAAAAAGAAATAAAAATAATTTTAGGAAAGGATAATTAGATTTTTATAGGATAATATTAAATTTGATAGAGTTAGATTAGGATTAACATAAGAAATAACTAGATAAAATATGAAAAATGGGAGATAATTAATAGAATAAGTAGAGTTGTATTAGGACTTAAATAAATTTGTGGTTATAAAAAGGGGTTGAGCACATAATTTGGGGGGATACACAATCAAGCAACTCAGCTTATAATTTTTACTCCCAAATACCGATCGTTGTTCCACTGCTGCTGCTGCCTTCGATAGCCTCTTGCGCTAAGATTGTTGCCATAACCAAGCCAAGTTGCCTCCTTGCTTCCTTGCTATCATTGCCGAAACGTTGTTACCCCTCAAGTTGCCAGCTTGCATCCTGCATCATCGACGCTGCAGTCGTCGTTCCTTCCTGCTGCATTGCCAATTGCCCCTGTTTCCTTGTTTCGGACAGCTGTTAATAGCCGTTGCTTGGCCTTGCTTCATCGCTGGTTGCTGCTTGACTACCATTGTTTGCTAAGAAACGAGTTTGAAGAGGACAACAGCTAAAACCACTTCCCAGGTTTTATATTATTGATTGTTTTGCTATGAGACTGACATATCATTGACCTGATCATATAATTTGATGATTAATTAATATAAATTGTGTGCTAATAATTTACTACCATATATATCTATAATTTGCTTTGCATGATGATTAATAATATATGTTACCTAATTTGCATGTCAATTTAAATTTGCATGATAAGCTTGTATTGGTTCAAGGTATGTGTGTTTGCATAATTTAATTTGTTTGCATGATAATTAATTTTAATTCTTGATTTAAATTACTTTTGCATGATCAATTGTTTGGATATTCACGGTAATAATTTTTTTTAGAAAAATATAATAAGATAAATATAAAACTTCATAAAATAAAATATTTAAATAAACAGTGATAAGGCTTAGCAAATAAAAATATTGATTAATTATCAAAGATGAATATAGTTTATGCCGAGGATGAAACTCCAAGAAAGTCAATTGGTACTCCTTGGATTTTCTAGGTGAGAGGATTCTTCTTAAGTTGAGCCAGATTGATGGAATACTTGCGGAGAATTTTCAAGAAAACATAATTCATGTTCATTTTAAAGATATAATAATAATAAAATAAAATAGTAAACCGAGAATAAAAAATATAAAATAATACCATAATAAGGTAATGGGATGATAATAAAAGAAGTAAATGTGACATATGCCGATGATGAAATTCTAAGAAAGTCAATTGGTACTCCTTGGAATTTTTAGGTGAGAGGATTCTTCTTCGGTTGAGCCAGATTGATGGGATACTTAAGAAGAATTGTCAATAACCCATATGTCATGTTTGTTTTTAAAATATAAAATAATAGAATTAGAACAATACAATAAGAAGAATAAGATTAGAAAATATTTAAAGATAAGAATTCCATAATATACTCAATCAATCCGACGATGGAGTTCAAGAAAGTCGATTGGTACTCCTTGAACATCTTGAGGTGAGGGGAGTTTCTAAGATTTGAGCCAGATTGATGGAATAGTCTTAGAAACTTTCCCAATATTTAATTATCAAAACTAATACAAACATAAAGGCAAATTTAGACTAAACTTAGAACTAAGTGGTACCATTTTAGAATGGGCGTCGTGGGGGTGCTAATCTTTCCCCACACGTAACCGTACTCCCGAACCCTAGATTCTTTGAACGTAGACCCTGCCTTATTCTTAGACAAGAGTAGGTGACCAATCACACCTTAGATCTGAATGGTTGGTGGCGACTCCATTTGTTTAAAGTCTAGCGGTTAGGTTCACGGACCTAGACGTTATGACAGTTTGGCGACTCCACTGGGGACTTTAGAGAGTCAGGCCAAAGATTAGTTTGAAGATTAGTCTAAGTTTGCCTAGAAGTATTTGGAAAATGTATAATAAAATGTTAATTCATTCCTTCAACACACACAACACTTGCATTTGCATAAGCCCTCAACCCGGGCTCTTCCTTTTTTAGGAGGGAGTAAAGTAACTACGCTTTCGTGAGGTGATAACCTCCACATAGGCTAGCGAAATACTCCCACTCAGATTGAACCTTTCCGTTTGTAACCTATAATGGGTGAGGATTGGGTGCCTTATTAGTCCTGTGTGGATGATAGTGAGGAACAATTTGGGAACCTTTAGACCTTGAATTATCCAAACCCAGCATGTAATGAAACATAAGGCTTAGCCTTAGGGTGGAACCATATTAGATTGGAGTGTAGACTCAAACCTATGATAGGACACATGAAGGAATAAGTTTTACTTCCTCTTTTGTACATTGTTTTAAAAAAAATCAAAAAATATAGTTTTTCTTTCTTCCATTCTTCAAAATAAAAAAGTAAAAAACAAAAAAAAAAGAATTTGTCTGTATCATTAAGTCATGCATAGTTGTGTTTGATTTTGCATCACATAACATATCATTCATGTAAGTTTGCACCTGTCTTATCATGAGAATGAACACACTTTTAATTGTTAGGAGAGATTGCTAGACCTAAGGGCATTCCATGTGCATTCATTTTTGTGCATAAACATATCATCACATTGAAAATAATTTCAACTAAATTGTGGCACAAGGTATCAAAATTGCATCCACTAGACGATCTGCCCTCCACAGATATCATACAAGGTATCAAGCACGCATAATGGAAATATTTAGATAGAAAAGTTGGAAAGGGAAAATGCAGAGATAAGGGGGCAATTGAGTGAAATTACCCAGTTGCTAAAAGCCATGATTAAAGGAAAGGAGAAGATGGGTAATCAAGAGGAGTCTATCCAAGAAGCTCAACAAAGCATGCGAGACAACCCTATTTTTGTTCCTGAAGGAAGTACTGTCAATGCTCCAACACCTCTACAGATACAAGTTCAAAACCTAGTGGAAGTGCCAAATCTAGATGATCCCACAGAGTTAGAAAAGTTGAAGCATAAAGAAGAATATAGTGGTACTAAAGCTCAATTGAGCTTGATAGAAGAAAGACTAAGTGCTGTGGAAGGAGTTGACTATTTTGGACCCGTTGATGCCGAAAGGTTGTGTTTGGTACGTGGTGTCGTGCTTCCACCAAAATTCAAGGTGCCTGAATTTGAAAAGTTCAATGGAAGATCGTGCCCAAAAGATCATCTCACCATGTATTGTAGAAAGATGGCGGCATATGCATGGGATGACAAGCTATTAATTCATGTTTTTCAAGACAGCTTGACTGGGTCAGCCGCTAAGTGGTACAACTAATTGGAAAGGAGCAAAGTTTCTTCTTGGTCTGAGTTGGCGAGAGCTTTTATAGCTCAATACAAACATGTGTCTGATGTAGCTCCTGATCGCTTATCTCTCCAAGGTATGGAAAAGAAAAAAGATGAGAGCTTCAAAGAATATGCCCAACGATGGAGAGACGTGCATTCACTAGTTCAACCTCCCTTGACTGAGAAGGAAATCACCATGTTCTTTTTGAATACTCTCAAGGCTCCTTACTATGAGCGTATGCTTAGCAGTGTGACCAAGAATTTTGCAGACATGGTGCTGACAGGCGAAGCTATTGAAAATGCCTTTAAGAGTGGTAAGATTGAAGCATCTATGAATGATAGCAAAAGGAATGGGTTTTCAAAGAAGAATGAAGAAGATGCACAAGCTGTCTTAAATAACTCACGTCGCTCCTATACCTCTTATTCACCTTCAGTAAATTACACTTATTCTCAACCCCACCCACAAACTTATCATCAGAATGCTTACCAACCCATTTCTCATTCACAAGACCCCACTTTTTCACCTAATGACCAAAAGAATACTCGAGCTAGCCGAAATGTCACGATAGACCCTATACCAATGACATACACAGAGTTGTTCCCACAATTGGTAAGGGGTCACCTTATTGCCCCTGTTTATGTAGAGCCCTTGAAGCCTCCCTACCCAAAGTGGTATGATCCTAACCCAAAGTGTGCTTATCATAATGACAATGTTGGTCACTCTATTGAGAATTGTATCGGCTTGAAGAGGAAAGTCCAAGCACTTGTCAATGCTGGAATTTTGAGTTTTGGGGCAAAGAATGACCTAAATGTGAATGATAATCCTCTGCCAGATCACACAAAGGGTAGCGGTTAATGCTATGGAAGAAAGTGGATGATATTGATTGATTCACTTAGTTTGAAGATAATGGTTGTTTCTTTCTAATTTCATCTTAGGACGTTTCAATTTCTTAGGTAATGTAGGAGTGCCTAAGCCCCCAAGGCACTGAGAATTCTTTTATGTATTGGGCCAACTTTCATTTATTATCATTTTCAATAAAGGATTAGTGCGATACATATTTCTTAATTCCTCATTCCAATCTTGTCCTTTTATGCAAAACACCAATACCCATATTCTCTACACTATTACCAAGCTTAAAAGTATCCAAATAATGAACACGATAATGATGATGGCAATGAGTGTAAAATTCAATTATGAAAGAACCACTTTGTTTGGTTGGATGGATTTCCAGTTTGCCAAGATTGTTCAAGCAAGAAGAGAATAGAAGATATTTGTCTAAAATCTTCACCTATAGAATGTTACGAGTAAAGGTGAATCTCTACATGAAATTCTAATGAGTTTGTCTTTGTTTAATAGATGACCTTTAATGTGAGTACTTGTATTGAGATAAGAAATGGCCTTCTTTCACTACCTTTCAGCGTGAGAAAAATTATCCATTGATTACCCTTTTTGAGCTTATTATATTCTTTTTGATATAACCCACCAAGAATCACTCTCCACATTGGGGGGCAAAGAGAATAGAAGATGAAAGATCAATGGGTTAAAGTAAAAATCTAAAAAGAAAAAAAAACCCTTTTGTGAAAAAAAAGAACAAAAAAGAAAAAGAGAATGAAGAAGGAAAGAGGGTTTGAATCAAGAAAGTGAAAACTCTAGTCACATTTGAATAAAAAAAGGGAGAGAGAAAGCAAATTAGAATGAGGCAAAAGTCAAAATGCCTAAATGATTCATGAAAAATGATTCTTGGTTTGATGAACCTTGAAACACTTATTTTGGGCCTATATTATCCTTTCTTTCATAAACCCTCACCTGAGCCTACATTACGTGCCTTAAAAGTCCATTTTGATCAAATATGAGTACTCCTATTGAAGAATCATGTGTTGAATAAAGGCATACTTACACTATGAGATGATGATCCTTTGGATGGAAGTAGGACAAGCAGATCAAGATAAGCAAAAAGATTTCGTCTAGATGGAAGAAGTGGGATTCCGAAGACTCTCTTGGATCCATGTGAGCATTAAATTGGGTGAAGAAGTATCTGATGTTGGGGCATGAATCAAAATGGAGAACAGACAAGAGAAGCCTCATCAAGGACAATGAAGTTGAAAATAAAGAGAAATGAATAAAAAAAAGAGAAAGAAAAGAAAATGAAAAATAAAAAAAAAGAAAAAAAAAAGAGAAAAAATGAAAGGAGGATTCAAATCGAAAACCCAAAAAGGGCGGTTTGGAGCAATGGAGTGCGTCTAAGTTGAAAACCTGAAAAGGCGGCTTAGATACCAAAAAATACTGGATATCAACGATACTGAGGCAAGAGGATTTTTGATAAACTCAACATGATGAGATAAGTGGACCTTTGAAGGGAATTTTGTATTCATTGATCAAAATTGATTGAATTGTTGTTATTTGGATACTATTACCTGAAACTTAATCCTGAAAATTCTTGCTTACTTTCCTTTTAAGCCTCGCAAATTCTTGTTAAATCTTTCCAAATGTTGAAAAATACCACTCTTTTCTTTTCACCTATCATTTCTTTGTTATATCCTAACCTTGAGTAATTGAGAAATTGTGTTACATTGATCTTGAAATTGGAATGATAATGAATGACTCTTATATTATTTAGGAAAAGAGAAGAAAAAGAAACTCATGGATGAATGGAAATTGGAAATCAAGAAAAACCAATGAATAAGAAAGAATGAATGATGAGGTCTCAGTAAAGATTTTAATGAACAAATGAATGACCAGATAGAGAGGATAATAAAAAGAAGAAACAAGGGATAAGATAAGGTATAGAGGGCACGAAGACAAGAGCTTCATTGGGAAAGAAAATCGGAAGAAGGAAAATGAGAAAAGAAAAGGAAAAATAAAGGCAGGATGACAATTGAAAAGAGAAGAATGCATGAGATAGATTGATGAAGAAGAACCTTGTTGTTGCTACAATTAAGGATGAAATGATTTTCAAAGAAAACATAGATAGAATAAATGGCATGAATGACATTACATGAATAGAATAGATTGCATGAATGATATTACATGAATAGGATAAATTGCATGAATAGCATTACATGGAGAGGAAAAATTGCAATTGCTTGAATAGGATAAATTGCATAAAATCTCTGAAATTGAACAAAAAATAAGTTTTGGAGGGGTTTCCCAAGATTTCATATTTTGACAAGAAAAGGAGTTTTAGAGGGGTTTCCTAAAATTCAAAATTTGACAAGAAAAAAAGTTTTGGAGGGGTTTCCCAAAATTTTAAAATTTGACAAGGAAAAGAATTTTAGAAGGGTTTCCTAAAATTCAAAATTTGATAAGTAAAGAAATTTTAGAGGGGTTTCCTAAAATTTCAAAATTAGACAAGGAAAGAAGTCTTAGAGGGGTTTCCCAAGATTTCATATTTTGACAAGAAAACGAGTTTTAGAGGAGTTTCCTAAAATTCAAAATTTGACAAGTAAAAAAATTTTAGAGGGGTTTCCTAAAATTTCAAAATTGGACAAAAAAAAATTTTGGAGGGGTTTCCCAAAATTCCAAATTTTGACAAGAAAAGTTTTAGAGGAGTTTCCTAAAATTTTAAAAAAAAAACAAAGTTTTTGGACAAGATTTTAAAGTTTGACTGCCTGCCTGTTTAGGGGGAGCTTTTTAGACAAGATTTTAAAGTTTGACTGCCTTTCTGTTTAGAGGGAGCTTTTTGAAAAAAATAAAAAAAATTAAAAAAAAAAAGAGAAGTCAGACAAAATAAGTGTCTATGTCTTTGTGCAATTACTGTTTCACAGCAAATGCACAAAGAGGGGCAGCTGTAGACACCCTATTTTGTCCGGGATCTTAACTTGTAAAAATAATTAATTGGGTTAGGTGACATGGTATTTTAATTTAATTTAACAATTTAGAATTAGGCTAGAATTAAATTAGAATTTTTAGATTTAGAATTAACATTAATTAGGAAATTAAAATTAAAATAGGATTTAGGAATAAAAAAAAAGAAAAGAGAGAGAAAAGATAAAAAGAAATAAAAATAATTTTAGGAAAGGATAATTAAATTTTTATAGGATAATATTAAATTTGATAGAGTTAGATTAGGATTAACATAAGAATTAACTAGATAAAATATGAAAAATGGGAGATAATTAATAGAATAAGTAGAGTTGTATTAGGACTTAAATAAATTTGTGGTTATAAAAAGGGGTTGAGCACATAATTTGGGGGGATACACAATCAAGCAACTCAGCTTATAATTTTTACTCCCAAATACCGATCGTTGTTCCACTACTGCTGCTGCCTTCGATAGCCTCTTGCGCTAAGATTGTTGCCATAACCAAGCCAAGTTGCCTCCTTGCTTCCTTGCTGTCATTGCCGAAACGTTGTTACCCCTCAAGTTGCCAGCTTGCATCCTGCATCATCGACGCTGCAGTCGTCGTTCCTTCCTGCTGCATTGCCAATTGCCCCTGTTTCCTTGTTTCGGACAGCTGTTAATAGCCGTTGCTTGGCCTTGCTTCATCGCTGGTTGCTGCTTGACTACCATTGTTTGCTAAGAAACGAGTTTGAAGAGGACAACAGCTAAAACCACTTCCCAGGTTTTATATTATTGATTGTTTTGCTATGAGACTGACATATCATTGACCTGATCATATAATTTGATGATTAATTAATATAAATTGTGTGCTAATAATTTACTACCATATATATCTATAATTTGCTTTGCATGATGATTAATAATATATGTTACCTAATTTGCATGTCAATTTAAATTTGCATGATAAGCTTGTATTGGTTCAAGGTATGTGTGTTTGCATAATTTAATTTGTTTGCATGATAATTAATTTTAATTCTTGATTTAAATTACTTTTGCATGATCAATTGTTTGGATATTCACGGTAATAATTTTTTTTAGAAAAATATAATAAGATAAATATAAAACTTCATAAAATAAAATATTTAAATAAACAGTGATAAGGCTTAGCAAATAAAAATATTGATTAATTATCAAAGATGAATATAGTTTATGCCGAGGATGAAACTCCAAGAAAGTCAATTGGTACTCCTTGGATTTTCTAGGTGAGATGATTCTTCTTAAGTTGAGCCAGATTGATGGAATACTTGAGGAGAATTTTCAAGAAAACATAATTCATGTTCATTTTAAAGATATAATAATAATAAAATAAAATAGTAAACCGAGAATAAAAAATATAAAATAATACCATAATTAGGTAATGGGATGATAATAAAAGAAGTAAATGTGACATATGCCGATGATGAAATTCTAAGAAAGTCAATTGGTACTCCTTGGAATTTTTAGGTGAGAGGATTCTTCTTCGGTTGAGCCAGATTGATGGGATACTTAAGAAGAATTGTCAATAACCCATATGTCATGTTTGTTTTTAAAATATAAAATAATAGAATTAGAACAATACAATAAGAAGAATAAGATTAGAAAATATTTAAAGATAAGAATTCCATAATATACTCAATCAATCCGACAATGGAGTTCAAGAAAGTCGATTGGTACTCCTTGAACATCTTGAGGTGAGGGAAGTTTCTAAGATTTGAGCCAGATTGATGGAATAGTCTTAGAAACTTTCCCAATATTTAATTATCAAAACTAATACAAACATAAAGGCAAATTTAGACTAAACTTAGAACTAAGTGGTACCATTTTAGAATGGGCGTCGTGGGGGTGCTAATCCTTCCCCACACGTAACCGTACTCCCGAACCCTAGATTCTTTGAACGTAGACCCTGCCTTATCCTTAGACAAGAGTAGGTGACCAATCACACCTTAGGTTTGAATGGTTGGTGGCGACTCCTTGAATTTTAAAGTCTAGCGGTTAGGTTCACGGACCTAGACGTTACGACACTCGGAGACAAGTCCACCAGTTACTTCAGAGATAGCTTCTCCTCTAGTTACATCAAAGATAGCTCCTCCAGCTATACGTTTTTATACTAGTTCGGGAAGAGGAGAGGCAAGGCAATTATATCGGATGCGTCAGAAGATTAGTGATTTTTGTTTTTTAAAGATACAATTTATCTTTATGATATTGGATAATGTTATTAAAATATGTAGTGATTTTTGTTTATAATTTATTAATGATTAATGTTTTATTTAGTGATTTTTTGTTTTTTAAACATAGTTTATCTTTATGATATTAGATAATGTTATTAAAACATATAATGCATAAATCGATAATACAATCATAAGAAGGCATACATATCAAAATACAGTAATATTTAATAAAATATCATGGTTCATCTAAGTCAATGGTTTCTTTAATGACAACATCTAATCTCGACAATAAATTTTGGAATTCTTCGATGTGAGAAACATATGGAAGCTCCCACTCACGAGCAAAATCACATTGATACCAAAGCCAAATGCATGCAATCGGAGGTATTGGTGCGAACAAGTCCATAAATACCTGAAAAATAGCATTGTTAAATGTATAAAAAATGAAATACAAAATATCTAAAGTCTGGCATACATATCATTATCAATACCTCAACAAAATGACAATCGTTAACAATTCCAATTGCTATGAATCCATGCTGTAGTGGTAGAGGTAGTGCAATTCTAAGCGAGAGATATGTCAAACATTGTCTCAAAGATAAATGAACCAGCATAACATTATACTTTGTTGCTATCAAGTGAACCATATCAGGTAAAGTCATTCATTTATCATAAGGAGCCGGTATGTTGAAATATGATAATGTCTCTAACAATTCATCAACACACTCCACGAATCCATAGAGACTAACATAATAAGCTTGGAAATCACATATCTCCTCAATCAAATCTTGTCGCACCTTAGCCCATGCATCAACACCTATGCCTAGCAACCCAGCTATAGCCCGAAAACCACAATGTTCATCTAACTCAACATCCACGATAGAGCGTATGTGTTGGCATATCTCTAAAAGGAAAGAATCAATAAATTTCACTTTCTTTTTTCGATGAACTGGTAACTTCATCCTCTTCGTTGTTGAATTTAATGAAACAGGTGTTGATGCACTATCATGTTGAGATTTAACAATCTCAAAGTATGAAGGGGCACGTCAAGTTGATTTGTCTGAACTACCTTTAATCTTAGCCTTTTTGAATGGGGGAATAAGTAATGTAGTTGCTAGATCACCTAGTTCTCTTAATTTTTTTCTTCAAAGCTAATTTTCCCAAGAGATCACCTGCATTGAAGCCTTTCACTATAAGCTCCTACTCGGCATCAAGATTCAACTCAGCCAAGTAATCAACAGTTTTCTTCTTCAAGTCCAACTTCGACCAATGAGGATCCAAAACGGATAAGGGAATAGGTTTCTCGTCCCTCATGAATTCAACAATCTTGTGAGCACAAGGCAACCCATGTGTGCCTCTAATGATGCAACCACATATAAGATGGTTAATGTCAATATCATCTGCTCGATGCGCCTCCTTCAAAATTATATTCAATGTTGTCCTAGACACCAATCTCCGTAACTCCCTAAACAAAGCTGGTTTAAAATTATGTTCAACAACAGTAACACTTCTCTCGAACGAAGCCTTTATCTCCGTATGTTATAGCTCAATCAGAGAGTTGATAACATTCTAAGATGTATCAAAATCTCCTTAGGACGATCCAAAGTGTCTCTTTAACTTCGCATGTGCACTCTCGGCCTTACATGACGTTAGCATAATGTTTATTATAATGAATAAATTGTATAAGTTGTGAAAATAAGAATTTTTAAACCTTGTAAACCTACATACCTATTTGTTGTAACATTTCCAAAGTGCTTTACTTTATTTGTCCAAGCAGCAATAAATCTCTCTTTATGTTCAGTTAACCAAATATCTCTTAAGTACTCGAGCGCTCTAGGATAAGAATGGTAATGAGAGACCATTGAACTTAAATTTGCTTCATACTCATACTCATTTGAAGAGGATACAAGAACGCCCTAAGCTGACATGAATGCCTCCCACTTCTCTATGCTCTTAAACAACTTTTTACAATAAGCAAGTACATTCTTTGATATATGCCATCTACATAAGAGATTAATTGCGCTAGGGAACATTGTCTGTATTGCTTTCATCAATGGTAAATCCCTATCAGTAACAATGACAGAAGGTGTTGAATCAAAAGACATCAAGCTTTCTAGCTTCTCTAATGCCCAAGTGTAGTTGTCAGTGCGCTCTGCCTCCATGTAAACAAATGCAACTGAAAAAGTTGAATTTGTACATGTTACACCAACAATCTCAAGAAGTGGGAGTCGATATCTATTAGTTTTATATGTACAATCCATAACTAATACGTTGGGAAACACATTCAACAAATCTATAGCTATTGGATGTGCCCAAAATAAGTCTCTAACACAATCACTTGACTCATCACTCCTATGCTACTCAACATATTTACAATCATTCAAGTGTTTCATGAATTGTTGCATCTGTGATCTACCAGCTTTGTTAATCATTTTATATTTTTGTCGTGCATTGTGGATGGTCTTTATGGTACTTACATTCTTCTCATCATGTTGCTTCAACATCATTAATATTTTTCTTAGTTTTACCATAGCATTTATCATATCACCCACCATACTTTGCTCTTGCATTGTCAATCAACCATCAAACTTCATTCTGCGCACGGAAATCCCTATTTGCGCAAGTTCACTTTCGTGGACATAGGCCGTCCGCACAAGTGCCGTTCGCGCAAGGATGCTTGCACGAACCATGCATCTTCGCGCAACAATTAGATTTGCGCAAGTTTCCTTGCGCAAGGGTTGTGATGTGTGATTTCTGCAGGGATAAAATAACCATTTGCAAAGATAATTTTACTGTTAAAAAACGAGGTGGGGTAAACTTAGCAGAACGTGGGGTGGGTTTAGAATTTCTCTTAGATGAATTATGTTTGATTTACCAACAAATGGTTAAAAAAAAAAACTGGAAGTGGACTTCCCTAGGCATTTGGAGTTGTAACTGTTGGAAGAGCTTTTCTGTTTACCACTTTCAGCTGGAACATAATTAATATCAGATTGTAAAACAGATGAGGATACTTGTGATTACACAAAAAAATTATGTTTGATTTAATGATTGTTTCCATTGTTTAGAGGAATTAAGTTAAAGTGTAATTAAATTCAAAATTTGATCAATTCTTTTTAATTAAAGAAAGAATTAGGCTTAACTTTTTTTCGGTATAAACATATGTATTTTTATCTTTTTACTATTTAAGATTAATTTTATTCTAACCGAAAATGATAAAAGATAAAATCTTTTAAACATTAGCTACTTTATAAAAAAAATAAATAAATTATGGAGGATTGTGACGTATAATTGTCTTTCTTGAGTTTTTTCGGTAATTCGTAATTCCTTCCGAGACCTGTTCTCAGACTCAGCTCTCTCACAACCCAACCCAGGTAAGCTATTGCATTTGCATGATTGCATCGCAATTCGCAACCCTACCTTAATTTTCTGGAAAAAGAATACTTTCACAATGGCTATGTTTTTCTTTTGGGTCTATTATCTTTCGAATTTCTAACATATATTAAGCAAGCAAAGCTAGCTATCCATTGCTTATTTCATCAAATGCTCACCATGTTGTCGATAAAAATCTTCTTTGTATTTACTCCTTTTTTTTAACTTAATTTTAGATTTATGATTTTCAAAACAAATGTTTCTTAGATGGAAAAGAAACGGGAAAAACAATCCTATGGCATTGGCTTTTTTATTCCACAGCTTCAATTCTCACATTACTTGGGCTTCCATTTAATACTTGTAGTTGTTCGCTGGTGTTTGCTCTGCCAACTTGCTTGATGTGCTTGTTATTCTGCACTTTTTTTCCTCCTGATTGCTTTAGAATGACTTGCCCAATCTGAACTTGTTGGGTTTTTTTTTTTTGGTCACAAACTTGTTGGGTTTCTATAACTTGTTAAGATAAAGTAATGTTCATGGTGGTCTTAAAAAAAAAACTATCGATTCAGTTGATATACCTGACTTTCACCATATCTCTACCACAAATTACTCGTTACAACCACCATCTGTCTTCATGTTTATGAATTGTCTTTTACTCTTTCAATTTCAGATTCTATCAACTTCTTTTTTTCTTTAATTTGAAAATTCCATGTTTGTGAGTTGTGATTTTGCTTTTTTTTCCTTTTATACCAGCTCTTGAAGTCATTAACTGTTCAATTTCTGGCAGCTTTTGCTCTTGTTCAAACTCAAGAGCATGTGAAAATTCGGTTAATTCAATACTTACAGAACTAACCGAAATAATTTGGTGGGTTAAAGCTTAATTTTTATGTAATTCTGTTTGCTGGTTAACGGTAGAAGAAAATGGTGATTTGGTCAATTCGATAAATGGTTATTAGGTTACAGTTTTAACTGAATTGACTGAATGATCACTTTTACTTGAAACAATAATCAACTGATTTAAAATTATTTGCCAAACACTGCACTATCGCCTTTTATAATGTGATTTGGGACTGCTAGTTGATATTTTCTTTATGATATCCACTGATATTGTTTGCTGCTTGTGCTTATTGTGTACCCTTTTATTTGTTTGCTCATGTTATTTAATGCGGAAATTTATCTCTTTTATCTCTCTCACTTTCTCTGTTATTTTATTTGTTCAATTCATTTCTGAATGGCAATATGAATTATTCTTTGTAGGTATGCTTGTTGTTTGTATCCCTGCTGTTTTTGGTAGCACAGTTCCAACTGGTTTGGGGCACAGTTAAAAAAAAATTCTGTTCTGAATACATCCGGGCCAACCTTTAGCAGTACATCTGGTGCCTAATATATTGATCAGCTGCAATGGGTGCTTCAAAAGGGCAAAAACTTTCTGGATTGCAGAAGCAAGTGCTTAGTCTATACAGAGGATTTTTGCGAGCAGCTCGTTCGAAGCCTACTGAAGATCGATGCCAGATTGAATCAATTGTATCAGCTGAGTTCCGTCTCAATTCCAAGCAAGTAGATCGTAAGAATTTCCTCTATATTGAATATTTGATTCGACGTGGTAAGAAGCAACTTGATCAGCTAAAGAGCCCTGATACTATGGGGTTATCATCTTTCAATGTTAGTTCGTCTCAGAAACAAAATGCTAAGAATTGAACGTAATGTGTATTTGTTGTCATATTTTTATGCCAAAAATGATCATTCTTTAATTGATTATTGAAGAAAAAGGAACTGTGTTACACCAATATTGATGTTTTTAACATATTGAATCTCTTGCTACTTTTTTGTGCTTGATACTGGCCTGGGAAAAGTTGAAATCTGAGATTCATAAAACTGTAAGAGACTGTGCTGCTGTTTCAGGTAGCTTTTCTTTTTAGGTTCTTTATTTTTGCATGCCGCTGGATTCAAGATTAAGTAGATATCTATCTGATCTTCAATCCATTGTTGTTGGGCAAGGATCTTAGGTTTTTCCGATGCTGCCTTCTAGTAGATTCACTGATGGATTGGTGAAATTCTAGGTTCCTGAGCATCTGTCTTCATGTTTTGTCTTGATGCAACAAAAAGGACCACGCAAAAGGGAAGATGAAAATCTTGATAAAGTTACAACTCTATCTAGCAACTTTTTTGTATGTTGCATATTAAAGATGGTTTTCTTTTTTATGATGGGCAGGACGTTAGTAGTCAATTTATTTTTCTAGGTTATTTGAACTTTATATTGCACACCATCATAATATCAACACTTAACTCTATAAGAACTGACACCATTTTTTTTATTTAACTAACAAGTTGGGATTTGGATTTACTTGCTAAACCTTCAGGGAAATTAGAGAAATGTTTGATCCCGCATTTGAACACTTTATTTATAGCACTTTAATAGTTATATACCTGTACAAATATTTTGTCAAGTTTTTGTCTTAAAGTTTATCTCGTGTAAACACACAATACACGCATCCAAAATGGAAGTCAGGTGGATACTTGCACATGGCGGAATTCTTGTGGATGGAAGAACTCTTGGTCACCATTGTTAACACAGAAATTGGATGGAGTGAAGAGTTATCTGATGAATTCATCCATTTGTCTTCATTTGTTATGGAAGGAGAAGGTTTGTAACCAATTAGAGGCCTGGGTGACATTTACAAACTTAGTTGCTTTCCATCTTTCTGATTCATGCTTTGATTGGTCCTATCCTATTCCTATCAATGAATTGCGAGAATTGGCGTTTGTTTGTTGCTATTTTAGCTATGAGATTGTTTTAGCTACCTTTGCGGGGCATGTTCCTATAGTTTTGGGTTGGCATTGGATAAAAAATTGGCTTTTCTTTACACGACACATGCTTGTCAAAAAGTCTCCTAGACGTCATTGCTTTGTTGGGATATGAGATGCCTTGAAGGCTGTAAGTAGAGGTTGCAAAAGTTGACCCGACCCGAAAAATCCGTCCAATTAACCCGAATCTAAACCCAACTGATCCGATTTGACTAAAAAGGTCAACAATCAAAATCCAACCCGATCCGAATCCGAATTGATCCGAAACCAAATTTATCCGAATTCACATTGATCCAAACCCGACCGGATCCAAACCCGAATTCATCCGAACCCAAATTCATCCGAATTTAGATTGATCCGAATCCGAATTGACCCGAATCCAAATTGATGCAAATCCAAATTTACCCAAACCTGAAAAGATTCAAACTTAAATTTA
Source organism: Heritiera littoralis (assembly GCA_031772115.1). NCBI lineage: Eukaryota > Viridiplantae > Streptophyta > Magnoliopsida > Malvales > Malvaceae > Heritiera > Heritiera littoralis. The sequence goes on along the minus strand of JAPDPK010000060.1, from coordinate 1,763,885 downwards.
ATGTTATCAACAAATATTTAAATATTAAAATTAATTACCAAAGTATTTTAATATAGTAAAAATATAATTTTTTTCAATAATATGACTGTTATATATATTTTTTAATCTAGTTAAACTTAAATATTCACTTTTATATTACATTCATTTGAACCTAATGTATAATTATTTAATGGCTAATCTATAATAGAGTACAGAAGCTATATCACCTATACTTAATGTCTCCAATTATTTTATAAAAATCAAGATAAATTAAAGAGATATATAGTATTGTTTTATAATATTTAGTAGGGATTATTAAATCACTTTGATTCATAAAGTTATTAATTATTATAGAAAATAAAAATAAAATGAAAAAAATGTAATTATTTTATGAATATTAGTAAATATATTATAAAGAAAACTATCATACAGATTATTAAATATTTTGATTATTTCAATCCCAATAGTACTATAGGTCATGTAAGAAAAAAATTTTATTTTCATGAGTTTTGTAATTCTTAGAAATATGGTTTTAATTGATTTTCATACCAGATAAATCACATCGAGATGACCAAGGCTTAACATAATAAACATGTCCAATCGATCCGAATCCAAATCCAAATCCAACCGACTCGAATCCAAATCCGACCAACCCGAATTGACTAAAAAAGTCAACGACCCAAACCCGATCTAATCCGAACCCGAATTGATCTGAACCCAAATTGATCCGAATTCAAATTGATTCAAACCCGACTTTATCCGAATCCGAAATGATCTGAACCCGAAATAGATCGATTTTTCCTTGACCCAAACCCGACTTTATCCGAACCCGAAATGATCCGAACCCGAAATGACCCGATTTTTCATTAACCAAAATAATCCGATCCAAAATGACTCAACCCAAATCCGATCCAACCCGCCCATTTGCCACCTCTAGCTGTAAGAACTTTGGCATGCAATTAGAGGTGTAATTGAGTTAAAATGAGATAATTAGAGCTTTGACTTGACTCGAAACTAGCTCGAACTCCATTGAACTTGATTTTCAAAGCTCGAGCTCGATTCAATAAAATATTCAAACGGCTCGAGCTTGATTGGATATGCTCCATTTGTCAATTTTAATTATATGTTATAGGGGTAAAATCATAAATTCATAATAAAATATTAAAAATATTATTTAAAAAAACTCGATAAGACTCGCAAGTATTTCGAGTCAAATATTAAGAAATTTGAACTCAACTCGACTCGTTATTCAGGTAGTTCGAGTTCGATTCGAAAATAAATAAATCAAACTCAAGTAATCATCAAATCCAACTCGAGTAGCTCACAAGTAGTTAAATAGTTGACTCATTTATACCCCTATCTGCAATACAGTGAGTGGATCTCTCAATTTGTCATTTGCGCTGCTCTTTTTTTTTTTGGAAGGAATTCTGTAATCAACTTGTATCAACAAAATCTTTTTTTTCCAACAAAAAAATTGAGTAACTCTTGCATTTAATGTGAGAGTTTTAGCAAAAATAAGCAAATAAATAACATTGCAAGACATTTTTAAACAAAATTTTAGCAAGATACCCTTAGAGCACTTCTAATCTATAATTTCACATTTACTCTTTATCCATGAATCATGCATCAAGGTGTTACATAAATTTCAATTTTTTTTTTTGAAAATGTCTAATTGATAAACTGAGGCATATAAAATTGAGGGTTAGTCTAATTGATAAAGGAGAAGTTTTCTTTGTCAACCTAGAAGGATATAGAACTTCATCAAAACCTAGAAGGTTTAATCTAGTTGATAAAGAAAAAATTTTCTTCTTTGTCAACTTGTATTCTATTTCTATCCCTTTGGAAATATGAGATACAATTTAAATTTTATTTTTAATACATCAAATCAAATTGGTGTGAAGAAGCATATTTTTAAGATTATCGTAAAAAAATAGACTCAATCAAAATCCAAAAATATTACAAATTTGCCTTGCTCAGCCTTCAATTTATTTTCAGAAACCTAAGCAAGCAAAACAATCTACAGTGTCAGTAAGAGAACCAGACAATTCTTCCGCATCCTACAGAAAAATGGAAACTCAATTTTATGTACATTATACAACTTAATTACATATTTGATGCCTAGACTCTGTTAAAATGTACAAATTTGCATTTTAAACTTACTCATGTATCGTGTTAAATAGTTATACACGTGAGGTCTGATCAATACTATTGCGTCATATGTACACCTCATCTATGAAAAAACTATCAGGTGCTTAGAAATGAAGAATAACCCAAATTTTAATACAACATATAATAGTTCAAATAACCAATAATTACTTCATGGGGCTTTATAATTCCACAAAACTAGTACCACCAAGTTCCAGCTGAGACCGGCAACAATACTGCCACAAATCTAGATATTTGTTTGCAATAGGATCATACCTTTGTACTTTAGGTCGAAGCAGAGCTTCCCAGCAATTTCTGCACTGCCTGAGAAGTGAGATCCCCAGCAGATTAACCCAAACAAAATGTAGTTTGTTAGGCATTTTATTTTAGCCAACTTTCTCGACCAAGAAAACCTATAACAGATGCAAGGGGATATCATAACTTCCAAACTTATGGACCTCCAGAAAAATAAAGGCTCTCTGTATCCATGAGAAGTTTCAAGTATTCAAAACAGAATATGGTTGACAGCTTAACATGTGTTAAATATAATAAAATCCTATTTTTTTGCAAATGAACTTACCATAAATTTTATCGTAGCAAAATTAAAAGATTCAATGAACATTTTGTCCCTAAAGACGTAGCAAGAATTTATGCTAGTTAAAAATAGTAACCAACAAGATTCTTCAGTTTATATACCATGTACACTTTCTACACTATAAGAAAACTTGCACATTTGTATCAGCCAACTAAATTCACTAACTACGCCTTTGGCGCAAATGCCTCATATTTCCTTTTATGCACAGAGGGGAGCAGAAAAGAAACACGCCATTCTGTCTACTGTCTAGAATACAAGGTTAAGGCCCCAAATGCAGCAAGATCAATAGCAACGGCAAAAGTCACTTACGGTATGATGAAGTTGTAGTAAAATAACTTCATAAGCAGCTCAGCTTGCATTTAGTTCTAGCGTAAAGCAAGAAACAAAATCTGTTGACTCCTCAAGGCTTCTTTACAAATTTCTTAGCTTTCCTTGAAAAGTTTCTCGCCATAATTCTGTCAGAGAATGTTAATGGAAGTTCTTCATCAGTAGTCTCTCTTTGATCAGACCAGCCTGTTGACACACTCTCATTCTTTGAGCTGCCTCCAGTAGAATCCACATGGAAGTTGGGATCTTCAGGTATATCTCGATATAAATGTTTCAGAATGAACAGTGCAGTATCATTATCTCTCCAATAGTTTCTGTTAAACCAAGGTTTACCAATCAAAATAAGAATAAATATATACATATATATATATATATATGCTTATTCTTGAAAACTGAGGCAAAATCAAACTCAGGGTTCAAGCTATTACACCCTCACAAGTATTGTTACTGCAAAACATTAGAACAACACGAGGATAATATGAAATTTTGAACATTTGTTTTGTGGGCTTGTCTGGAGGTTGCAAGCCCCAAATTTTCATTCTTTTACCCCATTTATACAACACTAATGCTTTTTCATTTTCATTTATTATTAAAGATACCAGTTTGATATTAATGTCAATAACAAGCATTTATGATTCCAAACTCAAAAACTGAAGGTGCCACAATAGATCACGACATAAAACAAAACAAAGATAGCCCAACCATCTGCATTGAAAACTAACAAGTCAACAGTTAAGGTTTCTCATCTCACAATGGTCAATTTTAAAGTTTATTATGGCTTAATATTCAAGTTTGGCCTTTTCACCTATTGTTATATGGTTTTTGGTTTAGATGCTTAACATAGTATCAAAGTCTAAGATACTATGTTAACCAAAAAAAAAAATTCTAAGATACTACTAAACTCTCCATAAATAATGATCAAGTTTATATGCCGTTTGCTGGCCTTATTTGTTTGTCCACATGACAGGAATTTTTGTTTAGTTGTTAGTATAGGGCCTACACGTGAGGCAGAGTATTAAATGGTGTCATCCCTCACTGATTATGTTTGAACTTCACTAGCCATATATTAATGTCGGACTCCTTCACTTATTTCCAATTACTTTAGGCTGGATGCTTACCATCGGACAACAAAAAATTCATTTGTCTCAAAGTTTAATACAAGTAGGACAACAAGGAGATTGGGTTTGTAGCTAAGGGTATAAATGTGTTAAGCTACTCGTGAATAACTCGAGCTTAACTCGTTGATTACTTGAGTTGACTCAATTATTTTCGAATCCAGCTCGAGCTACTTAATGAGTTGAGATGAGTCTGTGTATCTTAATATACGACTCAAACGGCTCGTGATCCTGATCAAACTTTTTTTCATATACATTTTTACTACTTGACTATTAATTTATCATTTTACCCTCATAATATATGGTTGAAAAAAGGAAAATCAAGCTTATCGAATTGAGGTCAAGTCGAGCGGCTCAAGAATTTTGTCGAGTCAAACTCAAGCTTCAAAAACTAAACTTAATTGAGCTCAAATTGAACTTTGAGCCGAATTTGAACATGGTACTAGATCGTTTCGACACACCCCTATTTATGGTTATTTTGTAACTAAAATTCTTGAGAAAGCACAGAAATTGAACCCAAAAAAGGGGAGGGAAAAGGTCCTAAGCTACACAGGTAGGGTTCCTAGTCATGCCTAAGATTGGTCGCATGACAACCACAAAGGAGTAATGATGAAAATTTATTATAAATAATTCTATCTTAATATAAGAAGTACAAAGATTTACATTGACTCTCAGAAACCCAATCCTAAGAATTAAAACCCGTATTCCAAGTAGGACTTTAAATATACTTGGACACCACACAAAAACCTAACAAACTTAAATCAAAACTTAACAAGATAAAGAAATGCAAAAAAACTATCCTAAACCCTAATATAAATGTAGAATACCAAACATAGCCCTAATCCTTCAATTAGACTTTTAGCATTCTGCATCAAAACCATATAGATAAAATTATGTGCATCTAAACAGCTGGTGAAAGAAGCCATATACCCCTCCTCAGTAGCAACATATCACCTTGTTTATATAGTTCCACAGCATGTCAAGTACAATTTTGGTTGACACAATACCCAAAGAAAATATTCAGCAGTTTTGGATTTCATGCTGCAAAGGACATGACTATAGTTGTCACAGGCACACATGTCCATCAAGTATGACAACATCATCATCATCATCATCATTATCAGAGCCTTTATCTCAAGAGATTGGGGTAGGCTATATGAACCAATGTTTGAATTCACGTTAGATCGTCCATATGTATTCTCCTCCTCCATAGATTCCTATCCAAGGCCATTTGCTCATCCAATTCTAAAACCTCTATATCTTTCCAAACTACTTCCTTCCAAGTCTTTTTCAGTCTTCCTCTAGTCTTAACCCTTCTCTCAACATTCATAACCTCTATTCTCGTAACTGGAGCATCTACGAGTCTGCGTCTTACGTGTCCAAACCAAACCAACGTAAACGATTCAAGTATGACAAGATGTCACACAAAATATATAGCACACCAAAAGTTTGCTCAATAGTCAACCACAACAATCCAAATGTATATACACACAAAGATGCATATATACAAGCATAGATTATATACGTGTGTGTGTGTATGAGGAGAGATCTATATACATATATATGTATGTATGTGTGTGTTTGTGTGCGGAGGGATCCACTAAAACTAGAGTAAAACAAATATTATTTTACACTCTTTCATATCTTTTTAAACGATTTATATTTTTTAATCCAACCTTTGAATTTTATGTTCCATTTACATAGATCATGCATGCTAGATTTCAAGTTAATAGAAAATGTTTAACCATCTGTTCGATAATAATAAAATTTCAACAGTTAATATATATTGAAAAATATGCTATTCTTGATTGAAATAATAGATATATTAGATCAACTTGAAACTTTACGTGCATGACGGATACAAGTAGGTTAAATCTTAATTGTTAATTTGTAAATATATTAATCCTAAATGAAGTTATAAATAAAAATAGTGTAAAACAACTTGTTTTACACTAGTCTAAGTCGATCTCTCTCTCTCTCTCTCTCTCTCTCTCTCTCTCTACACACACACACACACATGGACACATATATATATAATGATTCAAGAATCTTACGTATGTGATCCAATGGCTTGTAGATACGGATGTTCAAATGTTTTATCCTGTGGAGAAAATAAAAAAGACTTTAGTTAGGAGAAATCAGCATAGAGTCATGATTAAAAGCACAAATTAAACATCCTTGGGCTTCAGTAAGAGGAAAAAACCAACTAATCAAACTTGCACTTTTTTCTTTAGTCACAAAAAGCTCTATGAAAAAATTGCCATTATCCATCCACTTTGGCATTTGTTATTGACAATTCCTGAAAAATGATATTTTGGTGCTTCCACATCCAACTCAAATTACTTGTTTTCTACTAGTTTAATTGTTCAATCAGGTATATGCCTAACAATTAAATTTTTAATCACTAGTAGAAGAGGCTGCGAAAGACCATGTGTTACAGCATCAAAGTGCCTTGTTCCCCAAATATTACCACATCATATTTATTGGCCTCCTATAGATTAGAGCCAGAGGTCTATAGAGACTCAAGATCAGTGCTAGATTAATTAGATCCCATGGTACAAACTAGAAAAACACCTACATATCACTACAGTGACAACTGATAATAAAACTAAAGAATCAATTACCCACCCCTAGCTGGAAAGTATAGCAACAAAAGTTCAAGTGCAGTCTCATTTTAACTCATTCACAGGTACATACCAATGCACACATGCACGCACACAGAAAAAACCAAGAAGAGAAATCAAATAGCATCAGACTGCATAATTACACACTTGAAGCACATGATCTATCCGCCCTTCTTCACTTCCAGTTAACCTCTCCATCATTAGAGAACCATATGTCTTCTCTTCTTTTTCTTCTGCATTTTCTGGTCCTGTTATCATAAAAATAAATAAATGAAAGCAGGTTGAAAAGTATAAATAAAATACAGGGGTAAGACAGATTAGTCAAAATCAATTTTGTCAAAGGTACCAAGGGGGATATGTGCCCCATCTTTTTACCGCTACTTTGTGCTACATAAGAAAGATATTAAAACAAAAAGTGATGCAAAAAGTTGTACAGAAACTCCTGATTACCTTCTAGGTTGTCCGTGTTTCTTGATTGGCAAACTGTGAGCACTTTAGCCTGTTCAAAGAGCATAAAATCTAGAAGTTTATATGACCAGAAATTAGTGATATAATTTGCTTATGACCAAAACTATGATTCAACCAAGACTCAAGTTTGGCAGATACATTATAAGTGTACTATCAAAAACTAATGCAACAAATTCAGCATGCTTGCATATTAGAGAATATTTAAGGCAACTTAGAACTCAAATGAAGCCATTACCTGCATAGAGTTTGAAACTTTAATATGACCACATACCAAGCACTAAACATGTAAATCAGACGAATTTGCTTTCAGGTTACTAAGATTAAATGATCCATTTTTATTCGAATAATAAATTGACAATGTTTTCAAGGTTCAAATATTCATAGACTATTAGTGAAAAGTTTTTAATCAATTTCTACAACATAAGAAGCCAATTCTTTGGAGCTTGAACCAGACAGGTATAAAAAAGCTTCAACATAACCTGTTTGGGCTCAGCATGAAACTGTAAACACAAATTTCTTCTAACGTTTAAAAAAAACACAACTATTCTTTACATAGAAATTAGGCCAAAACAAAGTTAAATTTCCAGTAAATATTACTATTATATCATCTAAAAAGCAACAAACAATAAGTGAATTAAGATGACTTTAATGCTTAAACTTGCACTCAGAAAAAAATAAAATTTGACCATTAGTTCTATGCATGCATGTGTGCATGTGTAATTTACAAGAATAACCATTGAATTAGCACTTGGACCAAATCTGGAACTGAGAGAACTTTGAGAAGTTCATTGTTCATAGAAGTCAAAGCAATGGGAGCAAACACAGCTTGTACATGCAACAAAGAATGAGATATTAACTCTGGAAATTGTAATAGGACTCACCCTTACAGCGCTGAGTTGATCCATTACTGCCTGAGAACGAGCAGCTAAATCTTCAGTAAATTCCTAAACAAACCACACAAGCATATCAAATTTTGAGAAGGGGTGAAAGCTAAAGAGTGTAGGGTACGCATAGAAAGAGAAGAAAAGGTTAAAAATGCACCAAAGAGAGGGTGAACAAGAGAAAGTGGGAAAACATTAACTTATGCATATATCAATGGCCTTACTTGAAATCCAATATGCAGCCTTCTTCCACCTTTATGATAAGGGATAATGACAGGACGTTTTGTGATGTATTCTTTACAAACAAGTGGTTCTAATCTGCATTAAAATACGAAAAACTGTCAAGTTTAGGACAGGCTAGAATGAAAATTAAAGAGAAGAAAATGGACCATGTCCTGAATGAGAGAGGGATATCAAGGGGAATAGACAAATTTCCAGCAAATCTTTTTTGGAGGCTGGGGTGGAATAGAGGGGGTTGTCTTGGAGAGGATGCAGCCAAGTTGCAGACACACAAAGATACATACAAATTTACATAATATCAATAAACCAAACTCATAAAACTAGAATGAGTCATTCCTCACCACACCCTCCCACCCCTCCCCTAACAATGAAGGGAAAAGGAAGATCATATACTTGTCTACACCCAAGTATAGCTTCACAATCTAGTTTAGATGAGCCAATCAAAAAAGCTTATGCCAAGCCCTGAATGAACCATTTTACTTAGGAATTTGACATTCTCTGCGCCAATGAAGAATAAAAATGTGCAACAGGCAAATACCAACCTATATGCTACAGGATCAAATGGGTGGAAAATGTTGAACATTTGACGACAAGCTGGCATCTCTTCACAAATGTTTTCCTCATCCCAATAGTCTTGCCCTTTGCCTATAATAATAATAATAATAATAATAATAATAATAATAATAATAATAATAATAATAATAATAAGAGTTAGCAATTCAAGCATAAGGAAAACTACAAAAAGTACAACTGTTGAGAGGGGAGGAAATCAGGAAAAATAATGTTAGAACCTGAGGATTTGACTTAAACAGAAGATTTGAGGTAAGCATAAAAAAGAAAGTGAGATATACTAACTAATAGCATCTCTGTAGAAGAAAATAAAAATTATTTCATGTGGGAAACCGTGTTATTTTAGGAAAATAAATATTTCCTAGAATCAAGTTTATATATTTAGTTGTAATTATGTATTTATTGAGATCCCAAAAGTTTAGGGATTTCAATTAGTATGAGGAGTAGTTTCCTGATTTAGTGCTAGAGCGTTGTGTATATAAACAAACGTATTATTCAATAAACAATTCAATTCAAACCCTAAACATTGACATGGTATCAAGAGCTTTAGGTTTTTTCTTGGAAATCAGTCACTTTTTCAGCCTTCATTGCTGATTTTTCTGCAGTTTCTTTTTCAACCTTCATTGTTGATATTTTCTGCAGTTTCTTCTTCAGCCTTCATTGCTGATTTTTTGCCTTAGGCCTTCATAGCCATTTTCTCATCCAGCCTTCATAGCCTTTTTTTTTTTTTTGCTCTGTTCTTCATCATTGGCGATTTCTCTTTGTTGCCTGGCCTTCGTTGCCAAATTATCCCTGATTCTCACTCAGTCTTTCAGCAAGTATTGATTTGTAAAAGATGTCAGTAGTTGCAGAAACAACCACTGCAGCACCAAAGAAACCAGTAAGTCTTAACCAAGAGGAGGTGGAAAGGGTGAGATCATTCTTAAGTAACCTCGAGAAACCTACAGGTACTTGCACTTCGGCGTATTCAGGTAAGCGTCTATTTTCTTTTGGATTAAATGCCTCAGAAACACCCTTTACTCAATCTTGGATCATGGATTCAGGAGCCACCGATCACATGACCCACTCATCCAAACATTTTTCCACATACTCACCATGTTCAAGCAATAAGAAAATAGCCACAGCTGATGGATCCTTAGCAACCGTAGCTGGTATAGGAGATGTTCGAATAAACCCATCCATAACCTTGAAAAATGTCCTTCATGTTCCTAAGCTATCCACCAATCTTGTCTCTGTACAGAAACTCACACAAGACTTGCTTTGTAATGTGACTTTTCACAGTAGTTATTGTTTATTTTAGGACAAGGATTCGGGGAGGACGATTGGACGTGCTAGAGAACGGGATAGTCTTTACTACCTTGCGGAATCAAACAAGTCAAACATATTCAAGAGCAGATCACCCCACTCATTCATGTTCGAGTCTATGTTATCTAGTAAGGAGAAAGTTTTTCTTTACCATTGTCGGTTAGGACATCCATCATTTAGGGTTATTAAAATTCTGTTTCCTTCATTGTTTATAAAGTTGGATATTGAGAGTCTTCATTGTGAGGTGTGTGAACTTGCCAAACACAAGCGTATACCTTTTCCAATAAGCAATAAAAGAAGCATTTTTCCTTTTTATCTTGTTCACACTGATATTTGGGGTCTCTCTACTGTTGCTAATGTGTCAGGGGCACGATGGTTTGTGACTTTTACTGATGATTGTACCCGAGTTACCTGGGTTTTCTTGCTTAAACATAAGTCAAATGTTAGCACTGTGTTCCCTAATTTCTTCTCTATGGTAAAAAACCGGTTTGGTGTGAGTATTAAAAAACTTAGGTCAAACAATGCCAAGGATTATTTCAATCAAATTCGTACCCCTTATTGTCAAAGAGAGGGAATAATTCACGAGTCTTCCTGTGTGAGAACACCACAACAAAATGGAGTCGCCGAAAGAAAAAATGGGCACCTTCTAGACCAAACCCGAGCACTATTGTATCAAAAAAATGTACCAAAAAGTTTCTGGGGGAAGCAGTTCTCACAGCCACTCATCTCATCAATGGATTACCCTCTAGGGTTCTAGGATTCAAAAGTCCAATGGATGTGCTTTCTTCATTCTATCCGAACCTCTCTACCACAAACAATCTTACACCTCGCATTTTTGGGTGTGTGTCCTTTGTTCATATCCATAGTCAAGACAGGGGGAAGCTAGACCCTAGAGCCCTAAAGTGTGTTTTTGTTGGGTATTCTTCAACTCAAAAAGGATATAAGTGTTACCATCCTCCGTCCAAGAAATTTTATGTGTCACAAGATGTAACATTCAATGAACAAGAGGCCTATTTCACTCAACCTTATCTTCAGGGGGAGAGTCTTAGGGAAGATAAGGAAGGTTTTCTTGGGTTGCCTGATCTTTCTCTTTTGTCTCAACCCAATCATATGCCCCAACTATCTGTTGAGCCATCTGTTGAGTTTGAACCTAAGTCAAATGCCCCAGTTGTTGGTGAACCTGAACCTGAGTCAAATGAGACCACTCCTACTGCACCAAATGTGTCTGAACCCGAACTAGTACCTAACCCCGAATCTGCTCTTGGAGATGTGAGATTTGGCAAAAACTTGGTGTACTCAAGGCAGAAAAAGGCCAATCCAGGATCTGTGCAAGTTCAAGAGTCCAACTCCAGTCCTTCAAATAAGGTAACAATTACTAACTTTCCAGCATTACAGAGTGAAACCAAAGCCCAAATTACTGAAGATGACCAAGACCTTCCAATTGCTATTAGAAAAGGGACCAGAAAATGTACAAAACAACCATTATATCCTCTTTCACACTACCTATCATTTAAAAATTTCTCACCAACCTACAAAGCCTTCCTTGTAAGCCTAAAGAACACCACCATTCCTACTACCTTATCTGAGGCATTGTCTAATGAAAAATGGAAACAAGCCATGGATGTAGAGATGGAGGCTCTAGAGAAGAATAAAACTTGGGAGTTGGTGAAGTTACCAACAGGGAAAAGGCCGATGGGGTGCAAGTGGGTTTATACTGTGAAATACAGGGCAGATGGGTCGATTGAGAGATACAAGGCGAGGTTGGTAGCCAAAGGGTATACACAGACTTATGGGATTGACTACCTAGAGACGTTTGCTCCAGTTGCTAAGATGAATACAGTAAGAGTAATCTTATCTCTAGCTGCCAATTTTGGTTGGGAACTACAGCAATTTGATGTGAAAAATGCCTTCCTACACAGGGAGCTTAAGGAGGAGATTTATATGGAGATTCCACTAGGTTATGGAAGGAATGTGATTGCCAATACTGTATGTAAGTTGAACAAAGCTTTGTATGGCCTGAAGCAATCTCCTCGAGCTTGGTTTGGAAGATTTGCTAGAGTCATGTTGGCCATGGGAAACAAACAAAGTCAGGGGGATCACACATTGTTTATCAAACATTCTGCTTCAGGGGGAGTAACAGCACTGTTAGTATATGTGGATGACATTATATTAACTGGAGATGACAAAAGGGAGCAGCAAATATTGAGTCAATGCTTGGCTAAGGAGTTTGAAATTAAGACTTTGGGAAGATTGAAATATTTTCTGGGAATTGAAGTTGCACACTCCAGAAAAGGGATTTTTATATCCCAACAGAAGTATGTTACGGATTTGCTTAAGGAAACGGGCAAAACTGCATGCAAACCCGCAAGTACTCCTATGGACCCAAACCTTAAGCTAGGAAAAGCAGAGGAAGATGCCACAGTGGACAGGGAAATGTATCAACATCTCGTGGGAAGACTGATTTACTTATCACATACCAAACCGGATATAGCTTATGCGGTGAGCTTAATTAGTCAGTTTATGCATAGTCCAAGAAAGGTTCATTTGCAGGCTGCCTACCGAATTTTGCAATATCTTAAGGGAACACCAGGAAGAGGAATACTGTTCAAGAGGAATGGGAGTACAACACTTGAAGCCTATACCGATGCTGACTATGCAGGATCGATCATCGATAGGAGATCAACCTCCGGGTACTGTACCTTTCTTGGAGGGAATCTTGTGACATGGAGAAGCAAGAAGCAGAGTGTAGTAGCACGTTCTAGTGCTAAGGCAGAATTTCGTGCAATGGCACAAGGCATGTGTGAGCTACTTTGGCTGAAAATCATCCTAGAAGACTTAAAGATTAAATGGGAAGGGCCTATGAGGCTCTACTGTGACAATAAATCAGCAATCAGCATAGCTCATAATCCAGTACAACATGATCGAACGAAGCATATAGAGGTGGATAGACATTTCATCAAGGAGAAGTTAGACAGTGGCTTGATATGTACTCCATATGTGTCAACACATGGGCAACTTGCTGATATCCTCACCAAAGGGTTGAGTAGCACGACATTTGAGAGAATTGTATCCAAGCTGGGAATGGAAAATTTCTATTCACTAGCTTGAGGGGGAGTGTGGGAAACAGTGTTATTCTAGGAAAATAAATATTTCCTAGAATCAAGTTTATATATTTAGTTGTAATTATGTATTTATTGAGATCCCAAAAGTTTAGGGATTTCAATTAGTATGAGGAGTAGTTTCCTGATTTAGTGCTAGAGCGTTGTGTATATAAACAAACGTATTATTCAATAAACAGTTCAATTCAAACCCTAAACATTGATATTGCACAAAACCAGTAATTTATTCACACGGATTTAATATATTGGGCGCGTCATTACAAGAATAAAGTGAAATAAGCACAACAAAACAAAGTGAGATCATCTATCAAAAGAACCAGGCATAGCATAATAAGTAGCAACAACCAAAATAAAGTGAAATCATTCATTAGAATCATCATAACTTTCTGAGACTCCATAACAAATGTGAGAATTTCAGCTTTCAGAATCCAATGGCATCCATCTTTTATTAAAATAAAAAAAATAAAAAAATAAAAACTGTAGAAAGTAGAAACAATATATATATATATATATATATATATATATATATATATATATATATATATATATATATTAGAAGTATGCTTAAATAACTTAAGAGCGCCAATATTAAGCACATAAAAGACATCTAAGATTTGAGCATTACCAACTCCAATACGTACATTGCGAAGGGCAAGGAACACCCCCAGAGGTGATCCCACTGCAAAGAATGTGTCAACCTAATATTATAACAGCTGAACTGAATCAGTAACAAATTTCATAAAATGTTGATGTACTTTGTATAAGACTATAATGTATCCACTTTTTCTTCTTATACGAAGCATTGCATGTTTGTGTGTCTCTAAATAGTGCTAAAATAACATAAGAAATGTAGTACCTCTTAAGTAGAAGATACTCTTATCATAAGACAGGAAAACTTTTTAGAGAAAGAAAAACAGTTACTATTCTTTTCATCATACCTTGAATTCAAGCTTCGTGTATCTGATATAAGGGGTATAGCTCTTTTGTGCATCATCTAGCTTCAGTGGCAGCATTTGATTAAACTTCTGCAATGTAGGTGGTTTTTGCATAAGCATCTCTTTATTTTCTGTTGTATAAAGCATCGAAACTCACATAAGAATGATAAGAATAAAGATTTTCTTCCAATCCAAAAATTTAAAAAAAAATAATAATAATAATAAAGAATAGAGATTTCCTTGAAGCAACACACGCACCAGTATCCTCACTGTTATGTGATTCCAGCTCTGCAATATTTGCCTTTAGGGAATCAATCTGAAGGAGGGAAACTATAATTTAACACATTGAAATCCAAAAAAAGCCAGGGGAAAACATCTATTGGTGGTTGCATATGCATGTATATACAGTATACCAGAAACAAAGATACTCCGCCTATATTTATATGTATGTGCATGTTTGTGCTTATATGTAAATATTGAAATTCCCACCTCTTCCCTAAGCATTTTGATTTCTTTATCCTTATCTTTGGCATCTTCACTCTCTTCCTCTGTTGCTTTCTCCAAAAGACCGGCTGAGACAACTAAGTGTACATCTGTAGCTTCACCTAACCCACCCTCCTCCGGCCAAGGGGCTTCACTAAAATCATTAGGTAATTGATGCACGTCCTCCTTACACCTTTTCTGCACAGAGTCCTCAGCAGCAGCATTAATTTTAGCTGAAACTAGGGATTTATCTTCAACATGTCCTTCTTCAATCACCAATGGAATTGGTCGTGAAACCATCATGTCTTCACCAAGCAAATCCACTGTGTCCTTTGTCATTATAGTGGAGTTCTTGTCCTCTATATTAGCCAAAGAACTGCACTTGGAAGATTGATTATTCGTATCGGGGGAACATTCAAGATCTTTCGGGTGTTTCTCATACACCCACTCCATTGGAAATGGGGAGGAGAGATTCTCTTGATGGCAGAGGATGTCGTAGGAGAGAACGCTTCCCAAAGAATGTCCATATATGGAAACCTAAACAGAATAGATGTCATAATTACAAAGCATTGAATGCAAACAAGACCACAATAGTTACATAACTTATGAAAGACAATAAAAACTCATTCAACAAGACACATACCTTTCCATTATAACCAGGATTCCGTTTAAGAAACTTTAAATAAAGCCTATTTAACTGGTTCGAAACCTGCAGGACAAGAATTACATATTGATATGGTTTCAAAATTAAAATATTTCTGAGACTGTAATACCCTATTTTAAGGAAGGAATCCACCAAAGCTGCAAGAAGTTAAGATATATTCAAACAGAAAACAAACCTGTAAAAATCATAAGAAAAGTGACATAGCTTAAAATTTTATTTATCTTTATACAAAAAATCACCACACCATTTGTAATGCAACACCTATTAATTCTCTCCATTACAGAGTTCAACCCTCTCATGAAACAAATCCTTCAAGCTACAACAAACAAAGCCCAAAAGGAAGACCATGGCCTGATTATTGTCACAAGCCGAGACACCCCCGAGAAACTTGCTGAAAGATTCACGGCTGCTGATTGGAAACCAAAACAGCCACCTCCTGAACGTCCAGAACGTGGAAGTCATGGTCTTACGGTCGCTGAAGAACAACCTTAGAGACATTTCTCTTCCATAAGGAGCGAGTGTTTGCAAAAGTTGTTCAGCCATTCAAGTTCTACTGTGCCCATCATTGGAACTGGTTCAATAACACAGAAAGATAATTTTTCGAGTGCTGTAAAAGTCAATTTTGATAAATCAACTTCTTGGATAATTGGCTCAGATGCTTCTGGTCAAATGACTAGAGATGCCAAATTATTCCACAATTACAAACCATGTTCTGAGAAATTCAAGGTCTGGATTGCCAAGGATCTTTATGAATGGAGGCTGGCACAGTTTCTATCATCATATCAAAGAATCTAACCTTAAAACATGTCTTTTTGGTTCCAAACCCGACATGTAATCATCTATTAGTAAAATTACAAAAGATCTTCATTCCTAAATTCTTCTCAAAAGATGATAATTTACATGAATTTTCACTAAATGGTAATTTACAAGAATCTAAACTCTTACCCTCTTTCTTTTCTCCCCTCCCACTTGTGCCACTCTCCCTGAGCTATTGCCCACCATCCCCTCTAGCCAAAGCGACATCCGACCACCTCCCCCCACCCCACCCGTGCCCCAACTCTGAAATTTATGGTAATTTTAGATTGATATTAGTTTCTTATAAATGATGATTTAAAATTATAATGTTGATTTAGGGTAGCAGTATATGAGATTAATGCATGACTTGATGTATTAATTGATTGTGTTGTATATTGATATCCCAGTGATAATTGATTGTGGTTGGTCGATTGGTTATAATATGGTCGTAATTGATTATATATATGAGTTATAAAGTATTGATGTCAAAGAGATTTTGCATTACAAATCAATATCATAGGAAACAAGTGAATCTTGCATATTGTGGGTGAACTTTGTATGATATTAATGGTTGAGTTATGACTTAATTGGCAGTGGTTTTAATTGAGATTTACAGCCTCCAAGGGCTTGGTTCAATAGATTCACAAAGGTAGTCAAGAAGTATGGATAATCTCCAGGACAGGTAAATTATACTTTATTTACCAAGCACTCACTAGAAGGGAAAATGGCTATTCTCGTTGTGTATGTTGATCATATTATCTTGACAAGAGATTATGAAGAAGAAATGCGTTTCAATTTCTCAGTGTAAGTACATTCTGGAATTATTGAAAGACACAAGACTGCTAGGATGTAAACCCACCGACACTCTATGGATTCTACCTATAAAGTGGGAATGAGAGAAGGGAGTTCTCCAGTTGACGAAGGAAGATATAAGAAACTTGTAGGGAACTCATATATCTTTCTAATACAAGGTCAGATATTGTTTTCTTAGTAAGTGTGGTGAATTACTTGCTGGATTATCCTTTCAATGAACATCCTGATTATGTCCATTGAATCCACAGGTATCTTAAAAAGACACCAGAGAAGGATTTGTTTACCGAATGGGCACAAACAGAGATGTTGAAATCCTATCAAATGCTAATTGGGCTGGTACAACAACAGATTGAAGATCCACCTCTTATTATAATTTTGTGTGGGGAAATCTTGTCAGTTGACAAATCAAAAAGCAATTTGTTGTTTCAAGAAGCTGTGGTGAGGCAGAATTCAAAGCTTTGGCACATCGTATTTGTGAGGGAATATGGTTGAAGAGACTTCTTGGAGAACTAAAGATTCCAATCAAGGGTTCAATGAAAATGTTCTATGACAATAAGGCAACAATAAACATTGCAAAGTATCCTAGCCATCATGACAAAAATAAGCATGTGGAGAATTGATTGTCACTTCATAAAGGAAAAGATTGAGGAAGGGATAATCAATATGGTTTAAACTCCTACACATCTTCAAACTTCGGACATTCTTACAAAGGCTCTTCCAAGAACCAATTTTGAAAATTTTCAAACCACAGCTCATAGAAAAAAACAGGAAGCTAAACAGGCAAAATTCTTTTCTTTTTTTTTTTTTTTGAAATTGGTTTGAAGATGTGGAGTATAGACCAATTTTCAATTTTCAAAATTGGTTTCAAATTACAGTTTTGAAGAAATAACCATTTAGTTGTCACCTAGGTTTTTTTTTTTTTCAATAAAGGAATACAGGTAGTTAATACCCAATATTGCTTTATCTCTTTTTATATCCCTATCTCCTAGTTCTTAGATAAGAATAAAGGCATTATCTCTTCATCTATGTCATTCTTCTCCTAAATAAGCCTCTGTATTCTTCATCAGAAAAAATAAATAAATAAGAGAATTATTCCCTACTCTGTTTTTTCAGATGCAGTATTAGATATCTAAAGAGGCCCTTTAAGAGGTGCAAGAGCCCATTCCCCTGTGAGACTAATCACTAATTATGGCATGACTAAAATGCTTTAGTTATCACTTGACCTTAAGCTCAAGCAATAATCAAGCAATGAGTTGAATCTCAAATTGCTGAAATTGTGTGATAACTTCCTCTGCAATTCTTCCCTTATTTAGAGCTATATGTAAAGATTCTAGAACAAACTAATAGAAGCATTTTCGAATAATCAAGCAGACTGTAAATAAAAATGAAATAAAAGAATAAAATGAATAATAGCAAATACAGTACCGAGTCAATAATGCTCTGACAGTATATAGGACTCATGTAGTATAACACATCATGAGCAGTAGCACTCAGCATAACACGTAAACCTCGCACACCATCTAGTGTGATTTTCTCAACTGCAGCTTCACCACTGAGCTTCAAGCCTTTTCTCCACTGAATACACACAAGTGAGGTACCATGTAAAAGAGAATTTTAGTAAATTGAAAAAAGAAATGAAATTTGCATTAAAGTATAAAAGAGAAGAAAATGAGTAAGAAGATTTAGGTTTTGCATCCTTTCACTTAAAAATAATGCTACTTCACAACATTCGTTAAGAAGTGTTGTAGTTCAACATGCTCCAAGGGAGGTAATGCTTGTACAGACTACGTAGCCAATATAGCCCAAGATATTGAACAAGGTATTTTTGTCTTAAATTGCCCACCTCCATGGTTCTTGCATATTTGATTGAAGAAGATAAAAGTGGTGTGGCACATGTGCGCTTTGCAGGTTGAGGTTAGTGATCTCTTTTATACCAAAAAAAAAACATTTAACAAGTCATGTTCTTTCACCATTATCTATCATAAAGGATGAAGTCTTGGGTCAAAATAAACAAAAGCGGACAAGTATAAATCAGTGAGAGTAAATGGAAAATGTCAAAAGCAATGGAAAATACATCCTAACCCTATTACTCTAATACAAAGGTCCCTCATTTTCGTATTCATCATCATTTCTCCAGACTCATCGGGCAAGTAAAATAAATTATTTCTTCAAAATTTCAAAGAACAAAAAAACACAACCATTATGCCATTATATTATTTTAATGGTATTTTACTTAATGTCTTTGCACTCATCAAGCAAATTTTAAATTCCAAAGCAGATAAGTTTTAATACTTGTAATAAAACAATGAAATGGAACAACAATTCTGTCGCCTAAAGGTATATATGGGACTATAAATGTATACTTGCTAAAACATCATACTATATCATGAATTCATTTTTTAGATTCCTCTTCAAATGTTTCTTTATTTTGGCTTCATTTATCTTCTCATTTATGCCACTTTAAGTCATTAAAGGCAGGCTTAATTTATCTGTGATAAAACAGATTTCTAAGCAGTTAGTTTCCAAAGAAACAAGGATTTAACTAAAACCATCACTTTTAACATTCCAGTAGCAACTTTAGCTACAGTTTCCATGTATTAAATGAAAGCTAAAATATCTCTCATAAATAAACAATTCTTGAAGAAAAGCAAGCAGCTTCTAAGAAATAACTGATGTAGGACAAGTAGGTAAAAGAGCTAGAATATAGAACTTTAGGGAGAAACTCGGAAGTAGACAAGAACAATTAGGAAGGAACCGAGGAAATTGGGGGAGGAACAGAAGAACTTGGGGAGAAAACCAGACAGAATCAATAGAGGGAGAAAATCTCAGTACACAATATCACAATAACTCATATTAAATATCCAAAACCTAATTAAAACTAAAGTAACACAGCTATTTATAACTAAACCCAAAACCCTAATAAATGCAAAATACCAATAATAACTTGGATTAAAAAAATAAGCCTAATTTTTAAAGGCCTAAACGACTCCCATCAATAACCCAATACCTAATACCTTTAAAACTATTAATGTTGAATGTTGAGTAACAATACTGTGGTAATTCTTAACTATGAACCCAAAAGATGCTAACATAAGACTTTGCCACACAAAAGCCCTGATAATTTGATACAAGAAACATCATACTATCTCAAGGAAAGTGGCCTGTCATATTGTAACAGAAAGTCAACTCATTCAAAGGAAGCAATCCTATCCGTTTCAAATTACATTAATTATACAATAACACAGCTAGTAAACAGTATCATCAAAATGATAAATGACAGAGGATGATAATAAATGACAATCAAATTCTCAAGTAAGTGAATAAAAGTAGCCTGTCATATTGTAACAGAAAGTCAACTCATTCAAACAAAGCAATCCTATCCGTTTCAAATTATATAAATTATTCAATAACACAGCCAGCAAACGGTATCATAAAAATGATAAATGACAGAGAATGATAATAATGACAATCAAAATAACACTATAATGTCTCAAGTGAATGAAAGCAGCATGTCATATTGTATCAAAGTGTCAACTCATTCAAACAAAGCAATCCTATTCATTTCAAACTACATAAATTATACAATAATACAGCATAAGAGGGGAACATTGGTGCAACAGTAAGGGTTGCTCCATTGTGACCTGTAGGTCACGGGCTTAAGCAAAAACAGCCTCTTTGTTAATGCAGAGGAAAAACTGCATACATATGACCCTCTCCAAACCTCACATTGTGGAAGCCTTGTGCACTAGGCTGCCCCCCATTCAATAACACAGCATGCAAACAGTATCAAAAAAATGATAAATGACAGAGAATGATAATAATGACAATCAAAATAACAATTATATAAAGCCTCGTTCACATACAGAATATTTTTTGTACTGCATATACTACAAAAACTTTCTTAATAAGAGAAACAACCAAAGAGGGAAAGGAAGTATAGAATCATTACAGGAGATTACCTGACATGGGATGAAAAGGACTCTTTGTGCACCACATTGATGTGTAGTCAGGTGTTGCTCAGCAAGGCTTGCTGTGATATGGCGAAAGTTGCCAACATCATCAACCAAGTTAGATTTCTCCAACCTTTGACCAATACCATGGACCATAAAGACTAAGTGTCGAACGGGAACCTAGATCAATTATAAACAGTCTTATTGTAAACTTCATTAAACAGACAGACAGGCTCAGTTATGTGCACGCATGCACACTACTTGTAAAAAAAGAAGATTAAAGGAAGAAAAAAGGAATAAGGTTACATTCCTTAACAAGATACATATTGAGAAGTTTAGGATTCAATCAAAAACTCTATGTAAAGTCAATAATAAAATGCTGCATGACAGGACAAGTAAGTTTATCCATGGTAGTTTTTATCCAAAGTCAGTCCTTAAACAATGCATACTTTAGTACATTCAAAAATAAATCCATCTGATCAAAAGAAGGAAAAACATAAGATTTTGCAACAGGCAACATTTTATTTCAGTGATAAATCATAATTAAGCCGCAGCCAACAAAGCAAATATTTCCAATGGATGCTTTCAAATATAAGCAGTTAGTAAAGAGCAGTTGACTAGCTATATAGTTTCCCTGTTCATTGCCAGAATAATAATAATAGGCAGAGAAAAGGTCCGATGTCTTTGACTTCCTTAACTGAAACATAGTTCAATGAAGCAATTCTCCCTGCTGTAAATTTTGTAGTTTTTTTGAAATATTATGAAATTTCGTTTATTTAAAATGTTTTATATCGGAAAGAATTAAGACAAAACAAAAATACACACTATAGAATTATGTTAGTAGAACACATAGACACATGCAACAAGCAAAATGCTGCAAAGCATACCTGAGAACAATAATCATCCATCTCTTCCTCTTTTCTTTGACGTAATTCATCCTATGTAAGCCAATCATATGTGTTAAAAGGTCAATTCTATGACAGATCAACCAACAAAGTTCCAATTTCAGGCCCCCATATACAATAATTTGAATATTAACATATCGACCATTAAAGCATAGGTTTTTTCTTGCTGCTAAAGCACAAAAGAGGGAAAAGGACGAGAACCTGGGTTGGTTTGGGGGAGCGAGATTCAGAGTAACCTCGTCTTAACTTGATCCCATTTCCACTGAAACTAATAATACTTGAAAAACCAGAAACATCAACATTGAGCCAAGCCTCCCAAGTATTGTCTTCTCCAGTAAAAAGTGCATGAAGTCCCTGCATTCAGTGTTGCACCTCAAGTCCTCAGACACTGCACATTATGATTTAAGTGACTAGATGGTCCCTTTTTAGAAAATTATATACATACTGGGGTAGTGCCTTGCAAATCAACTCTAGCTGCAAAAAGTCCTGATTGTTGAAATGTTCTACGGTGCCAAACCTGTGCACAAGTCCAACTTCATCAGAAAATTACAATTATATTAAAGAAAAAAACAAAAAAAAAAAGAAATAGATGCATTCTTATGCCTAAGTTCAATTAAAAGGAAAAAAAGAGATTGGGATTGAACAATTTAAAACAAGCACAGAACAAGAAAATGAAGATGGAAATAATTGGAAAGCCATCACATAGCCCTCAAATTTTATGGGTTTAACAGGCAATAAGGTCTCAAGCATTCGTGCAAAAATTTTAGGAGCGACAATAGGATAGAGAACGCAAGCACAGTAAATCAAATTTTGTTGGTAGAAAATAGGATCTTATAACATAAATATTGTGGCAAACCTGGCTGCGATATGCAATCTCTAATTGTTCAGCAACATCTTCACGAAGTGGAAGCCAGTCCAGACCCCCTTTACGAGCAAACCAGTGGCCTCTTAGAACACGCCGATTTTCTCCATTCCAGTAAACAGGGAAACAGTGTCTCTTAACTAAATCTACCTGCATTTTTTACATCATCTTATTTATAAAAAGCAATACCTGATTTGAGCAAATAAAACTTATTGCTTGTTAATGACCAGAAAAATTACTTTTAAAATTCTCAACTATATAAATAAGTTCTTTTAGCACATGAACAAAAAGAATTAATGTGACAACATGGACCAGAGGATGAGACATGTCCTCATTGTGCAAAAGATGGTAAAATCTTATGGCATGGTAACTTAAGAAGCATTCCATACAGATTAAAGCAACATTCCAAACCTCCAAAATATGGTGCAACTACTATGTAAAAACATATAGAAACATATTGAAAAAAAATGCAATCTGCCAATACATATCAAAGCCATAGATAGTTTGCACCTGGCAATAAAATGGCTCAAAAATGAATGCTACCTGAATTCATGAATGCATGATACTGCCACCTATATCCAGTTATGTAATTTCAAACCCAGTCTATATATTGTTGAACAGATACAGCAACACCCTGATAAATAATAAAAAATTAAAAAAAAAAGGACACACACACAAAGGAAAATAACAAGGTTCATCATCCACATTGTTATTAATACTAAAACTAGGCTTAAAACTAGAGAAGAGAACGACGACATATTTCACAGGAAAAGTAGTAGGAAGCACAAACTTCAATTTTCCACAATCTTCAATTGAGTTTAGTACTAAGCATGAAGCTAAATTTGATTATAACCAACCAATAAACAAGAAATAAAGTCAAATGCCCTCAACAAATGAATAAATTTCAGATTCTTAAGAAATCATTTAAAATTATGGCATAAAAAGATTAATTGGTTATTTTAAGAAAGATTGATGGCTAAGGGAAAATACCCTCAATCTTGCTAGATAAAAGACTTGCACTGAAGGACAATAGATCTTTTGCTCCAAAGTATCTCATACAAAGATCTGAGTAGTTGGGAAAGGCAGAAATTTGAATAAGAACAAGATACCTCATACAGCCCTCCCTTTACGGGGACACCAACCCTCTCTTCTTCAAATGCATATAGTTGGGCAGATTGAGAACCTTTTGAAGAAGACGAATCCTCTCCCATGTCCAACTTCTTGCCGGAACTACTTTGTCCTCTTGGACCTTCACTGCATTCAGCATACTCTTTCCACCAACTAGAGAGAAGCTCTTCTTCCCTCTGTAAACACATATTCAACAAACAACTGGATGAACAAAAAAATCACCACCTAATAACTTAAATATAAAAGGTCCCTTTCACAAAAATAAAAAAAGAAAATGATAAGATAATGTTCAGACACCAACAATTTTTCAGGGGCTCAGTAGATGAATTAGGCTAAAAAAAGGTAGGACTCTGTATAAGATCGATAGCAGGATTGGACACAATCATGCCATCCCTATTATTTTGCGAATAATTGTTGAACAAGAAGATTAGAACTTGCAGTAGCATAAATAATGATAAGAAGATAGAGCCCTATTAAACTCCATGAAAGATTCAAGAGTCAGAAAGAGGTCTAGTTACCAAGATTAATATGGAACAGCAGCTTAATCATTCAACATAAATATAAGTTTAAAAAGAGGACCTGCAAGAAAGATGCCTCTATTGCAAGAGAATCCCTCATCCCAAAACGAAAATAATCACTCTTTCCCACTATCTCAGTTCGAGGAATTGAGGCAGCTAACTCTGTAGAAAACAAAAGAAAAAAAGAAGTCATTAATGCTTAACAGATATCTGGTCTTGAGAATTTCTGTATTTCACAGGAATCCTTTCGTCCATAGCATTATTCACCACAACTCAACCATGATTGAAAACACTTCAGGGAGTTATTGCATCATAAACAGAAGCTTGAAACACTCCTCCATCTAACCATGACCTTAATGTATCCATAACAGAATTCAACAACTCTTTATCCATCCAGAATGTAGGGGAGAAATTCAATTTTCTACCATAAGAAATTAAACTATATTAAGAAAGATAAACTTAATATTATATTTTATCATACACTGCTCAGAAGCATTGCAATTGGGCAGATTTCTCCAACACCTTCCCTAGTTCTCCCCAGTTTGTAAGCATGATTCTTATTTGGGAAGTCCATGTTATTATTATTTGAAAAAAAAAGGGTAAAGACTGATAAGAAACTAAATTTCAATTCCTGAATGAACTATTCCTTCCTTGATAAGTAAGTCAAAGGATCATCCTTGTTAAGAAGTTGATTAATCTAAACAGTCTGTCACAAAGAGAAAGGGAAAGACATAAGACCAACAAAATGCACATTCATTGCCCCTTCAAATTGCGCAAAAAGCTAACATATAAAGCAATCGTTCCAGTCTTTCAGCCTGCCTAGCTTGCATAGAAAAAACAGTTCAAAACATGGGTCGCAACTTGTGGGTAAACCTGACAATTCATGTATAATTCATATTCTATAAGATAAAATTGTGTTTATATCATGTAAAACACAAAAATTTCATATCAAAATTTGTACCGATATGTTAAACACAACTTTTTTATCTTATTCATGTACAATTTTTACTAAATTTTAATCCGTCTCACATTCGCATATTTTATTCATGTAATTTTCATATAATATCACTGTATCATGTTTATGATTGTCAAGTCAATTGGTTGCCGTCCAATATCCAACTTCTAACTTCGTACTCCAAGGATTCGACGGTCAACCACGATTCATTAAATGCACATACATTTACATGACCTTTATAATACCTCCGACAATGAACAAAAAATCTCTTTAAATGTTTCGAATGCATCAGAATGTGCAGATAACAAACCTATCTGGCAGCGCAACCAAACGTGAAAGGAAACTAAGAAAGGCAAATTAAAACTACAACTTGAAATTGAGCAGAAACTAACCATTTTCAGCCAAAGGAACCTTGCAAAAGTACCAGCGAACATCTTCCCCATCTGAAGGACTTCTCGTCTGCGCATGATACTTCTGACGACCCTTACTATGCTCTATCACATCCTCCAATCTTGCAATGTTAGATGGCGTGTTCTTCAACAAATCGGGTGATGTTTCCTCAACTCCACTTGCTCCCACGACCGTAGGGTTTGCTAGCGAATCAGCCATCTAAATCAAACCTTCAATCAGAATGCCTGTGCTTAATCAAGTCAAGTAGGGGTTTCTTTAATTCTTTCTTTCCGCAAAAACTAAAAAGCAGGGTCTTCTCTAATTCTGAAAACTCAAGGGATGCATAATTAAAATGAAGCCCAAATCAAAGCTGCAGAAATAAAAATAAAAACAAAAAATAGTACCTTTTCAGGATTGATATTTTCTTATTCTGCTGATATCATGCACGAGCAAAGAGCGTGAAATTAAGAAAAATTTCAAACCAAAAACGAAAAAGAAGAGTGGTAATGAAAATGGCGTTTGTTGATAATGAAATTTTTTTTATTGAATGTAGAAAAAAAAAACAAAACTAACCGATTTCTTTTCCAGTTTTTTTTAATATGAAGTCTATTTAGAATGTTGAAAATTGGAGGATTGAATGGTAGTTGGGTTAATTGAATGTCAGATACAAAAAGAAGAAAAACAACACCCATAACCAAAAAAAAAAAGGCCGGTGCATTCTCATTTATAATTCTAAATCTTTCTTTTTTTTTTTTTTCATTTTTCATTTTCTTTAGTTTGTTTTTGGGAGGATTTTAGACTTTGCTTAAGACTAAGGACAGGAACTTCCGAACTCGAGAACTACCTTTCTAACTGCAAATGTTGATTGCGTGGTTGGATTGGTTTGGATTTACATTTTCATTTCTAACGGCAGTTATTTTAACATTTTTTTATTTTTTTAGTTCACACTATCTTTTTAGTTTTTTTATAAAAATCGGTTACTTATTATTACAGATTAATTAAAAAATATTTTTTTAGTAGAAGTGCTTAACGGGCCAGGTTGACCCGGACTTGGCTTGGTACCTGCCCGATTCAACTTGGCCCGTGATCGGAATCGAGAAAACTGGTTCCGAACCGACCCGATTTGACTAGAAGCCCAATCGAATCGGTTCAACAAAAATTTGAATCTAGCCTGTTAAGAACCTAACCTATTAAGAGCTCTGCCAGTTAAGGGCTCGATGTCATGCTCTCGGGTCTCAAAGCATGCGGGACGTGACACTAGTCTGGCCCAGCCTAGTTTGGTATAATTTTAAATTTTTTTGTTTTTTATATATTATTTTCATATATTATCTTTTATATATATATATATATATATATATATATAAAAGTCATAGCAGTTGGTTCAAAATAAAACTCCTATGTGGATTGTTTATGAGTTTAACATATGGCATTTATTTTACTAAAATAATAATTATCATTTTTTAAATTTCAAAAAGCTATAACTCTCTCTCTATATATATGTAAAGACCCTGCCCGTTCCTTGGCCGTCGGCGAGCATCCCGTAGGCGATCACACACGCCCCAGGTTTATCTTTACACGTGATGTTGGCGGTCGCCCACACTCACACGTATTGTCCGCTTTGGCGGTCGCCTACCTCATGACTTTATCTCAAGGGGCCTGAAGAACCCAGGATTAATTCCCTTAAGCGCGTTTTCACTTGAGGTTCGAACCCAAGACCCTAAAGTACCTGACTCTTACACTCATCATACCATTTGGACTTACAGGTCCTTGGTTTGAACCTCAAGTGAAAACTCGCTCTCCTGAATTCTTCAAGCCCCTTGAGATAAAGCCGTGAGGTGGGCGACCGCCAAAGCGGACAATACGTGTGAGTGTGGGCGACCGCCAACCTCACGTGTAAAGATAAACTTGGGGCATGTGTGATCGCCTAGGGGATGCTTCCCGACGGCCAAGGAACGGGGGGGGGGGGGTCTTTACAATCATCATCATCATCATCAAAGCCTTTATCCCAATAGATTGGGGTAGGCTATATGAACCAATATCTAAAATCACGTTAGATCGTCCATATGTATTCTCTGCCTCCATAGATTCCTATTCAAGGCAATTTGCTCATCTAATTCTAAAACCTCCATGTCTTTCCAAACTACTTCCTTCCAAGTCTTTTTCGATCTTCCTCTTGTCTTAACCCTTCTCTCAACATCCATAGTCTCTATTCTCCTAATTGGAGCATCTACAGGTCTACGTCTTACATGTCCAAACCAACGTAAACGATTTTCACACATTTTGTCTTCGATAGGTACCACTCCAATCATCCTACGAATATCATCATTTCTCATTATATCCTTTCTTGCATATCCACATATCCACCATAACATTCTCATTTCTGTTACACTCATCTTTTGTGTATGTAACCTCTTAGTCGCCCAACATTCACTACCATATAACAATGTTGGTCTAACAACTGTCCTATAAAACTTGCCTTTTAACCATGTAGGAATTCCTTTATCGCACAACACACCTGTAGCACTTCTCCACTTACTCCATCCAGCCTGGATCCTATAGGTCACATCACCATCAATCTCTCCATCCATCTGTATTATTGATCCTAAGTATCGAAAATGATCCCGCTTAGGTATCGCCACCCCATCTAACTTCACTACATCATGCTCTTCCAGTCGGTTAGAACTGAATTTACACTCCATGTATTCAGTCTTCACTTTGCTTAGTTTAAATCCTTTTGATTCCAACGTTTGTCTCCATAATTCCAACTTTGTATTGATCTCCGCTCTAGTTTCCGCACATAGGACAATATCATCTGCAAAAATCATACACCAAGGCACCTTATCCTGGATGGATTTTGTCAATTCGTCCATAACTACCGCAAATAAGAATGGACTCAACGCTGACCCTTGGTGTAATCCCACCGTGATAGGAAACTCACTTGTTTGCCCCACACCTGTCCTCACATGTGTCCTTGCGCCTCTATACATGTCCTTAATTAGTTTAATATATTTCAAAAGAACTCTTTTCTTCATTAAGGACCACCAGAGTACCTCCTTAGGCACTTTATCATATGCTTTCTCCAACTCTATAAAGACCATATGAAGATCTTTACCCATTACTCGAAAGCGCTCCATAAGTTGTCTAAGCAAATATATTGCTTCCATAGTTGATCGACCCGGCATAAAACCAAATTGATTCTCCGATATCTCTACATTCTTTCTTAATCTCCGTTCTATCACTCTCTCCCATAATTTCATCGTGTGACTCATCAATTTTATGCCTCAGTAGTTGGCGCAACTTTAACTATCTCCCTTGTTCTTATATAAAGGTACTAAGACACTCTTCCTCCATTCCTCTGGCATTTTGTTAGTGTGCCAAATCTTATTAAATAGATTTGTCAACCACCTAACTCCTACATCTCCAAGGCATTTCCAAACTTCAATTGGGATGTCATCAGGTCCAACAGTTTTTCCATTCTTCATCATCTTTAGTGCCTCTTTTACCTCTGTCTCTTGGATTTTACGCACAAAGCACCGATTTAAATCCTTAAGAGGCACCGAAATATTATCCAAAACTTTATTTTGTCCGTCATTAAATAATTTGTTAAAATAATCTCGCCACCTGTCCTTAATGTCATTATCTTTAACGAGAGTTCTTTGATGCTCATCCTTAATACATTTCACGACTCCTAGGTCGCGACTCCTCTTTTCTCTTGCTCACGCCAATCTATATATCCTTTTCTCTCCCTCCTTTGTGTTCAACTTGTCGTAAATCTCTTTCGCAACCTTCGTCTTAGCTTCTGCCACAGCCTTCTTTGCCTCCTTTCTTGCTACCTTATATTCCGAAAAACTCTCTTCTGTATTGTTCTTCTTTAAAGCCTTGTAACGCTCTCGCTTAGTCTTTATAGCATCTTTTACTACTGCAGTCCACCATGTTGCGTCCTTTCCAGTCGGCACTCTTCCGTTTGATACTCCTAATGTCTCTTTGCCTATCTCCTGAATGCATTTTGCCATCTTATTCCATATTACATTTGGGTTCTCTTCTGTTGTCCAAGCCTCTTTTTGAATCCAACTATCTCTACATGTTGTATGACAATCTTCTTTTAGCTTCCACCATCGAATCCGTTCAATTCCTTTTTGTTGGTTCCTTCGATGTCGTCTATCTATCTTCATATCTAGAACTAAGAGTCTATGTTGTGCGGTAACACTCTCACCTGGGATAACCTTACAATCCAAACATCTATGTCTATCCCTACTCCTAGTTAAAAAGAAATCTATCTGACTTGCTCTTGGTCCACTTCTAAAGGTTATAAGATGAGAATCTCTCTTCTTAAACAATGTATTTGCTAGGATTAGGTCATAAGATAAAGCAAATTTAAGATTGCATCTCCTCCCTCGTTTCTTATACCATAACTAAAACCCCCATGTACTCTCTCAAAACCCTCTCTACTTGTACCTACATATCCATTAAGATCACCGCCAATAAAAAGGTTTTCTCCTATGGGTACTTCTTGTACTACCTTATCTAAATCCTCCCAAAACTGTCGTTTACTAACCTCATCATGTCCTATCTGGGGTGCATACACGCTAATGACATTCAACACCTCTTCTCCTAAAACTAGTTTAACCAAAATAATCCTATCCCTTTGTCTCTTAATCTGTACAACATCCTTATGGTACTCTTTATCTATAATTATACCTACTCCATTTCGATCTCTATCTTTCCCTGTGTACCAAAGCTTATATTGCCAAGGTGCTATCTCTCTAGCCTTTTCCCCAACCCATTTGGTCTCTTGGAGACACAAGATGTTAACCCTCCTCCTACTCATAACCTCACAAATCTCACCTAACTTACCACTAAGTGTACCTATATTCCAAGATCCTAACCTAAGCTTATGATTATGGACTAACTTCTTTACCCACCCCCGTCCATTGTGGTGTGGGAACCTTTGCCTATTTAACACCACATCCAGGCGTCGATGTGGCGCATCACTTCTGGGCGACGACCTAGCAACCCTTGCCCACTTTTCACTACACCCGGGCTCCGATGCAGCGCGTCGCTATGTAGGGGACGCCCCAACGATGTTTTGATATTGGTTCATTTCATGAGATTGGACTAGTTTTTAAAGCTGGTTGTCCAAACCTACTGCGACCCTCCTCCTTTACCCGGGCTTGGGACCGGCTGCGTTAACTCACACAAGCGGAGTTGGGGGGGTCTTTACAATATATATTAAAAATATAAAATAAATTAATTATCTTTTTAAATCAAATGTCTACTTCAATTTTTAAATGATAAACATTTATATCTGTAAATATATTAAAATTAAATAAAAATAACATATCATTTATCTTTCCGTGCATTAAGATTACAAAATATAATATCTATATCTATATCTTTATCTATATTTTTTATCAATTAATTTTTTTATTTTTCAAAAGATAGCAACTATAATATTAAAATCAATTTGGATAATGTAATATATAGCATGCAATAATATATCAATATCTTGCGCTTAATGATTACCATTAATTTTTTATAATTTTCTAAACGATAACTAGACCTGCTTAAGGGCCGAGTTATCCGCCCAAGCCCGAAGGCCCGCTCAATATTTGGTTGGGCTTGGACAAAAATATCTGATGCAATAACCGAGCTTGGGCAAAATTTTTAGGCCCGTTTAAAAATCGGGCCAGCCCCGGGGCTTAACCTTTCAAAGCTCGGGCCCGACCTGACCTAACCCGAATTTCTATTTTTTATCTTTTATATTTCTTTTTTAATATTAATTAAAAATTTTTATATATTTAATAAGTATAATATAATTATATATATAAAACATTATTGATTAATAAATATGATTATAAATATTTAATATGAAAATTGATATACAAAATTTTGACAAATTAAATTAAATTTTAAAGGGTATAAAATAATAAAAACAAATAAATAAAAAATTAAAATATAAAAAAATTATTTTCGGGTCTGGCCGGACCGGGCTTGGGCTTGTGGTATAATAATGAAAATGGACTTGGACAAAAAATCAAGCCCAAATTTTCGAGTCGGGCGAGTTCGAGCACACAGATTATACATTAATATATGTCATGGGCCTGACCCATGACGATAATATCATTTTTTTAATTTTTTAAAAATTTTCAATTAATGCATAATATGTAATCATTCTTTTTTTTCACATTAATATTACACAATATAAAATATATATATATATATATCTACAACTTTTATTAATTAAATTTTTTGAACTGTCTAAAAGGTAACATGTATATTTATTTATATTAAAATTTTTAATTTTCTCCTTTTTATTATATTTATTGCATATAATCATTCATTTTTTTTCATCAATGCTTACTACTCATGGATCTTAAAAGTCAAAAATTAAAATTTCTACTTTTTTATTTAGATTATATAAACGAGATTCTGACATCGAATCTCATCACACATCATATAAAAAATTAGTATCGAATGAGATATCAATGTTTATAAATAGGACACCTCTATTGGAGATTAAAGAATTGGTTATAAAGACACTATTCAAGGTATTATATTAACATATTTTTTGTTTCAATTATAAAATATATAGCAATATAATTTTAAAATATAATTGATTTAGCATATATATTGTTATTGATTATATTTGTTTGTGTATATGTATAGAAATTATTTCACTAGTAAAATAACTATCATAAAATTAAGTTGATACAATCTTAGGTGAATTTTTTATGTTCGAAACAAGAGCAAGAAACTATAATTTGAGCCAGGAAGTACCAAACTTACCGTGTCTAAAGTTTATCATTTTGATCATAAACTTGAATGTTGAAAATTATTGGAACAGGTTTAACTTTATCTAAAGAAATTAAAAAATTTTAAAAGTATTATAATTTTTTTAAACTAAACTTTATTAAATAAGTTATAATAACTTTATTATAATATCATTATTTATTATTTTATTGTAAAAATAACATTATTAGATAATATTATAATAACTTTATCTTTATTACAATCATTTTATTCAATAAGTTATTTATTATAAAAATAAACTTATTAGATTAAATCATAAAAAATATATTAAATAACTAAATAAGTCAATATTTATTTTGATTACAATTAATAAATAAATTTTACAAAACAAATAACTAAATAAGTCATTTTGATCATTCATGTCTTTTATTTCATCTGTGTAATCTATTAGATCATCAAGTAAAGTGACACATCATTCAAAGATAGCAATGAATACTCTACTTCAACTCGATATGAATTCATTGAATATTCTCTATTTTAAAAAAAATTGTACGTGAGATTGATTTTAAGACAGGAAAATTTTCAATTTCTTCAAATCAAAAACTTGTTGAATTTTTTTATATACAATTTTGTTTCAATTAATTATAATATGAGTTTGATTTAACTTTTACAAAATTTAAATAATTATATCCAATATATGACTTTTTCATATTACTCTATTGTAATATATAAATTTCAAATAAAAAATATTAAATTTACATATGCTGTCTTTTTTGTAAACATAATAATTTATATCATGAAGTTTTAAAAAATATATATCAGTAATGACTTTATTGTTTGATTAATGTATTTCTATGTATCGTATGAGTTTAAAACTAATTATTGTTAAATACCAAATAAATTAATATTATAAGTTTAGAAAATAAATAAATATTTAAAATATAAAATGAATGAATATTTAAAAAACATACTAAATAAATGAATAAATATTTTGTATGCAAAATGACAAGTTTACTTATAATTTAAATAATAAATGATAAGTTTAATTATATTTCAAATGTAATAAGCAAGTTTAACTTTATCTAAAGAAATTAAAAAATTTTAAAAGTATTATAATTTTTTTAAACTAATAACTTTATTAAATAAGTTATAATAACTTTATTATAATATCATTATTTATTATTTTATTGTAAAAATAACATTATTAGATAATATTATAATAACTTTATCTTTATTACAATCATTTTATTCAATAAGTTATTTATTATAAAAATAAATTTATTAGATTAAATTATAAAAAAATATTAAATAACTAAATAAGTCAATTTCTATTTTGATTAAAATTAATAAATAAATTTTACAAAACAAATAAAAAACATAAAAAAATTGAAAAAAAAAGGGCCAACTCGCTTGGCCCGGTAACCTATAAACAGGGCTACCAAGTCAGGTTGGTTCAAGATAATTAAGAATTGAACCCTGCTCGGCTTGGCCCGGTCTGTGAACTGAGCTGAACCGGTTCACTAATTTTATGGGCCAGAACCTGTGAGACCCAATTTTATAATATTGTACACCATATTTTTGTAAACCTTTGATAGTGGAAATAAATTATTTAGTGAAATTAAACAAATATTGAATTTGGATTTCCACTTTGGATTTTGGATTTATTGGGTTTATGATTTAAAATATGGTGTATAAAAGGTGAAATAAATATTAAATGATGGTATAGAAGTAAATAAAGAAATAAATCTGAAAATTTGGAATTAAAATGCAATTTCAATGGCATAAAATACAAATAAATGATATTTAAAGGAAGGGAATTGATTAATTGGACATGTGATTAATTGTGATTGGTTGAAGTATAAAAAAGAGGGGGAAAACAAGTCAAAACCGTGCAACAAATTGGTCTTCACGCCACTTCTTTTGCTGCTATATTGCTGCTCGGTTGGATCCATTAAAAAGGAAAACAAATGATGAAAACAATGGGTTGTTAGCTAGGTGGCACGTTCTTCTTGGACAATATGATAAGTAGAAGATTTAATAGAGTAAAACTTAAGTGAATTCTTTCTTCTTTGCCGACTTACTCTGCTACTCCATGGGTTTTCTATTTTGGCTGCAGATTGTGTTTTGTTTTGCTTCCTTTTCTTCCAAGATTTATTTAGCAAAATCTCATCTTCTTGTCATCTAAAAGTTTAACCCTTCTCTATAAACCCTTCTTCCATCTTAAGACCATTTAAGAACCAAGAAAGGGAGGGCTGACGTGAAAGGGAAACAACATAGAATTGGAGCTGTGTTGGTTCGGTTAAGCAAAGGTAAAGGGGTTGGTGATGTGTTGGTTGATTTTATGATGATTTTTAATTGTCATAGCATGGATAACATGTTTAATACATGAGATTGAAATGAATAAATAAGAGGAAAAAGACTAAAGAAAGTTCGGACAGAGAAAGGGGGTACCAATTTCTATTGTTTTATTTTAATTCAAAGTTATAATCTTATAGATTTGAAGGTGTAGATTTCATATTTGCCATTGGTTTTGAGTTATTTTGCTTAAACAAAAATATGCCATTTTTATGGGTTTTGGTCAGCTTAAGAACCTAAGGAATCCATGCATTTTGTTGCATGAAAATGGTAGGAAATGGAAGCTTAAGATGGATTAGCAAAGATAAAAACAAAAAATCATGGAAAAGAGTTGAAAAATCATGAAATGTGTTCAAGAGGGGATTTCGGCCATGGTTGTTTGGGCATGATTTAATGCTGCATCTTCTGGTTTGATGGTAGAAAATGAGAGTAGAAATCGAAAGAGGAAGATCGGTGAAGTCGGAATTGAAAACAGAGCTAAAACGGGAAAGTGCAGTTTTAGCACCAGTGTAAATTCTACTGGTTGTGCATATGCTGTGTCATTAATGGCTGCATTTTATGAAAGTTAGTGGCTTAAAATTAAAGGAAAAAATATTGATAATTGTTTATAAAATTATTTTGCAGCCAAGAATTATGAATTTCGGTAGACGCAACTGGTAAGTTCGGTTTCGTTAGACAGGTAAGGGGGAAGTGTGTGAGTTGTATGTATATGATGAATTGCATGATTTATCAAGTTTAATTTTATGAAATTATTGGAAGCTTGATTTGCTTTGAAATCATGCAAAATTGTGGTTGAAAGCTGGTTTATATACTGTTAAATTCTGTGCAGGAGACTAAGAATTCGCAGCCGTTATATTGCTGGAAAATTATCAAAATTATTCTAAAATATCATGAAATATTTTAGATGCATAAATGGAATAAATCATGAATTTTGGAAATCATTTCCATAAATTTTCCATAAAGTGGAAATTGTTGAAAAATGCTAAATTAAATATTCATGTTATGGATTTTTATTTAAAGTGAGAATGAAATATATTCTTTTTACTATTAATTATTCAAAAAAGGAATATTTATGAGATTCTCACTTGATACATGAATATTTATCGACTGTTTTCCCTGTATTTGGAGATATGAAATAAATACCTTTCTGGAATATTTATTTAAAGAAATGATTTAATTCATTAGATTTCCTTAAAGGTATTTTTATGAGAAAATAAATGATTTTATACCTTTATGGAATTAATTAATGATTTTCTTTATTTTATAAATTCCATAAGGGTGATGAGATGGTGAATAAAATGTATTGAGATGATTTTGGGAAAAATGTGAAAATGATGGAAATTCCTGAAAAGAGGAAATATATAAAATTGTGAGCCTCATGAATAAACATGAAATATTTCAAATTATTTTTAAATAAAATCCATAAGGCTATGATACAAATTTTTATACTGTTTTGAGACTTAGGCCCTAATTTCATGCTTACTGATTACTATTACTGTCACGTGGTTGATTGACCCGCCAAGTCATCAGCAGTCTCGGAGTCACCTGGCAAGTGTACACCGAGGACGCCCTACAGACTATGGCCATAGATCTTACTGTATACTGTTACTGTTACTGTGTCCTTTAGGAGATGATGATAGCATGATATGATTTAGGGTGATGCCTAGTCTCAACCTACTGAAATATTGTTTACTGAACTATACGGTATTGAGAAATACTGTTTACTGAACTGTATTGTACTGATTATTGATTACTGTTTACTGAACCGTACTGAAAACTACTGTTTGATGGAAAAGA
The DNA here is from genome assembly GCA_031772115.1 of Heritiera littoralis. Taxonomy (NCBI): domain Eukaryota; kingdom Viridiplantae; phylum Streptophyta; class Magnoliopsida; order Malvales; family Malvaceae; genus Heritiera; species Heritiera littoralis. The sequence continues at coordinate 1,727,217 of JAPDPK010000060.1, read as the reverse complement.
ATATTATGAAAATTATTTCTAAAATTAGAAATAATTACTGAACTGTTTATCCACTGATTTCTGGATAATTATAACATACTGTACTGAAGTGACTGTATATTGTTTTTACAATATTAGTACTAAACCTACTCATTGGCCGGGTTCGGGCTGGGCCTATGACAGGTAATAACAAGATTAATCTATACCCAAGCTTGGCCCGGCCCGATAAATCGAGTCTGATATTTAGTCTAAGCCCGTTTTATTTTTTATATAATAGCCCGAGCCCGGCCCGCCTGAATATAATTTTTTTATATTTTAATTAATTATTTATTTATTTTTATTATTTTATTTCTTTTAAAATTTAATTTGTCAAAATTTGTATATCAATTTTCGTATTAAATATTTATAATCATGTTTTTTAATTAATAATTTTTTATATATATAAAATTATATTATACTTAATAAATATATTAAAAATATAATTAATATTATAAATATATTAAAATATCTATTTAATATTAATATCGGGCCGGGCCAGGCCTGTTTTTAAACGGGCCTAAAAATTTTGTCCAAGTCCAGTAATTGCATCAAATATTTTTGTCCAAGCCCTACCAAATCGAACAAGCCTTCAGGGCTTGGACTGGTAGCCCGACCCTTGAGCAGGTCTAAGTATTACATCTACTGTTCACTGTACTGCTTTACTACTGAACTGTCACATGTTTTGAACTGTTACTGAAGTGATGGAAATTAAATGGTTTATTCCATTTATATTTTTGGAAAAATAGATATTTTCCAGCATATAGATTTCATTGTATCAAGCAGCATACGACTCATTTACTGAGCACGTTGTCGCTCACCCCTTTATTTTCCAACTCCCCAGATTTATTGCAAGCATTATTTGAGATCTTCCTCAAATAAATATAGTTGCAAGTAAGCACACTGGGGCAAAGTGCGTTAAATTTTAAAGGTACAATTACTTCTCTTATATATATTCAGATATATGTATATAGTACTACTTTATTGAAAAATAGAAACAAAGGATGTAAAATGTAAGGAATATTGTAAAAATTTCATATTTCGAAATTATTTAATAAATGTTTACCGTTTATTATTGTTACTGATCAAGTGTTAAAGGCATCACAGATAGGCCAACTGTAAATTAGGTATAAAATATGTTATTTTATTGTACTGTGGACTGTTACAAAACCGATCTAACCTAGCCCGAAACCGACCGTAACCACCTCTATTTTTTAGCATCATATATTTTAACTTTTCACTTTTTACATGAGTAACCCATTTTTATGTAAAATTAATAAGTAACAAGGGTCAATAATATAAACAATATTAAAATGTGACTGTAAAAATAACTACCGCTAACATTTCTCTCTCCATTATAAGAAGTTAGTTTATACATCACTTGTGCTAAACTGATAGGTCGAAGCAGCAATCTTTTAGTTTGGTCTTGTTTTAATGCGGTTCGAACCAATCTGCAAGACAACTTTCTTTTTTTTTTCCTTGGTGATTCCTTCCTTCATTGTTTCATATTCCTGTCAAACACAATTTTATCATCATTGCCAAACAAGCAATTAACTCTTTCACCACATTCAGAGCTTTTCCTTAATATTGTATTACTTGTGGATAATATGATTTTCCAAGACAAAAGGATAATATGATTTTCCAAGACAAAATGAACATATTTGGAAACACAAAATTTCCTAGTGAGGAATAATACTATGATAACAAACTAAGAGTAACTACTAAGCATGGATAAAGAGAAATCTAAGGCAACGCCTCTAAAAGTCAAGTGGAATTATTCTAATTCTATCTATTCAATAGGTTTCCACACCAATTAATTGTGGATCCCTGTCATGACCCGAAGGTCACGACATACACTTAACACTGTCACTTCATTACAGTTTACCAAATTTACGAACTAAAATTTTCTTTTTGATTTGTGGTTTGTATTCGATGTCAGTGTAGTCACTAAATGATTTTCACTTATCCTCTTCATTTAATTCAACTTAACTAACGTATTCATTCATCCAAAGATGAGATAATTAATTATCTAAGCCTGTAATTATCATTTCTTATCAATAAAATATTCTTACTTAGAAAACAAATTGAAAATATCCCCTTATATTTTAAGATTTCCCTAGATAAACAACTTGTAAGACATTATCATTTATCATAACACAATCATACTGAATCAATTCCACTATCCACACATTCACATCATAATACAGATCATCAAATGATTGTCATGTCAATAATTCTAATATTCACCACTAAGTATCGCATACATATCAAATCTAGGATTACAATTGATCATCATATTACTTACAAAATAATTCTAAAATGATCTTAAGTTACATCCCATGACACAAGCAAACAATACTGTGCAATCTTGATAAATGTGCATGTAAACAAAATAATACGTTATTTGTATACCTCAAAAAATAGTTAAAGCAGGGCTCAAAGGATGCTGGTATGTACCTAGTCTTGGTACGGTCCCGATGGCCCAGAACTCCATGCGTAGACTCTAGCTCGTATGATCTGCGATGATGTTAGAAAGGGGTGAGCAAACCACGACTTAGTAAGTAGTTTAAGTAAATGCATGCTAGGCTCATGTCAATCTATATGTAGTTGTATGCATGAACAGAAAATAAAGTGACATGTATGCATGATACTATGTCCTAATGCCGAATCTATCTATCCAGATTCATACTTTAAGGTTGAGGCTGTACAAGGTATTAGTGTAAATGATACCCCACAAACCTCATTTCCCTGTGCCTCAACACGATGCTAAAAAACAAGATCACTCGTCATAATACTACAATGTTAATAGGATGCATAGAACTACAATGGTAATGTGCTTGTTCAAAACCAATCAGTCCAAAACTGATTCATAATGTATTATTCAAAACCAAAATCACTATGCACTCGTTCAAAACAGATTACTGATCACTTTAGGCATAAGCCTTGAAATAAACAAGTCGATAATTGTGTTGAACTGATACTGATAAGGTTAAGCCTAAAGCCTCTGAATACTAAAACCAAATACTGATAAAAATAGATTTTTCTGATGCATTTAGTTCAAAACCTATAATCATAGTAAAACTGGAAAAATCAATAAGTTTAGGAATAAAATCTCAAAATGTTGAGAATTGATTCAAATAATGAAACAGTTTTCTAATACACTTAGTTTAAACACAACTACTGTGCACCAAGTTCAAAACACAATCACTATTCACGAGTTCAAGCATGGTCATTATGCATGAGTTTAAAACATGATAACTATGCACATGAGTTCAAAACATGATCACTATGCACATGAGTTCAAAACAAGGTAACTATGCACATGAGTTTAAACATGGTCATTATGCACTGAGTTCAAAATAAATAATCTTATGAAAATAGGTACTCAATGGAGTTAGGCAAAATGCCTATAAATATTAAAAACTGATGCTAAAATCAAAACAGATAAGGTTTAGGCATGAAGCCTCAAATACTGAGTTGAAACTGAAATCCAAAACAGATACTAATAAAGTTTGGTAGAAAGCGTCAAATACTATACTGAAGTTGAATTCCAAAACAGATATTGATAAAGTTTGGCATAAAGCCTCAAATACTGAACTGAAATTGAAATCCAAAATCGATACTGATAAAGTTTGGCATAAGGCCTCAAATACTGAACTGAAACTAAAATCAAAACAAATACTGATAAGGTTTGGCATAAAGCCTCAAATACTGAACTGAAACTAAAAGCAAAATAGATATTGATAAGGTTTGGCATAAAGCCTCAAATCATTGAAAACTGATACTGATAAAGTGTAGGCAAAGATCCCTGATAACTGATACTGATTTCATCCTAGCTAGTGATGGATAAGTGTCGTAATCAACACAATACCTATGACCATAGAGTTACTCCAACCTCGCTGCGTAGTCGAGAATTGGAACTTGTCTGCTGGTTTTCCAGACAAACCTGATAATGCCTAGAACATGAGGCTTCTAAGGCACAGATACTGATACTGAAAGTCTAGAGCACAAAGCTCAATAGATGGGTAATGGAACCTAAAGCAAAACTCGATAGGCTCTGAGTGACCCGAAGGTTAATGGATCTGCCCAAAATCAAATACAAAACAAAAAACTGAGTACTGATCGAAAGCCTTTAATTTAGGAAACGAATACTGATCGAAACCTTTAAAACGGATTACTGAATACTAATCGAAATCCTTTAGTTCAGAAAATGGATTATTGAGTGTTAATCAAAATCCTTTAGTTCAGAAAATGGATTACTAATCAAAACTAAATTTAGTAAGACGGAATATGCTGTCAAAAATCAAAGGTACAACTTTATGCCAACTGGGCTCATGGTTTTCAAAACATAGATCAAAATAGTTTTGGTGTTTCTAAATATGCATAAAGGCCCTTTGTTACAAAGTTAGTCTCAAAACTCTGCTTTTCAAGTTAAAGCATAATGTCGAGTATTACAGTGTTTCTGCATAAAATAGTTTTAATCAAGACATGCTATGTGTGAATTCACTTATGCATTAATAAAATACCTTTATGCACTTTACATGGTTACGTAATGAGATTTTAATGAGGACTATGCATATGCACACTTAGGTGAAACAGACTAGACATATAAGATTCATGCAATAACTAAACTCCTGAACATTTTATTTCACACAACAGGCAAGCTTGGTCGGCCACAACACACAAATAAGAATTTCAATCCCAGCCCAAGCATCATTCAGATTCACAATTTGATCGTACCTTGTATCTTACCTTAATCACTCGATCAATAGCATCGCAGCGCTTAAATTTGAAAGCTAGGTAAATTATTTATAAAAATTTAAACATCTCCTACGAGATGATACTAGCGAAACTTTACTTAATCCACTTACCTTATGCACTTAGCAAGTATCTTCTTCGAGTTGTCCAATTCACGACTTAAGCTCCTACACCGCTCTAATTCACTGCAAATCAATTCATTAATACCTCAATAACATGTCCTCATTATGCTTAATCACTTGCTAAAGCATATGCCTTAGACCACAATTTATCAAATTCACTTCTATGTCCAAAAATAAACTCTTTATTATCATGTAATTTCTATATATATATATATATATATATAAATCCTTTGACCGATGGATAATTTCTTACCCCTGAAACTTTCCTTAGCCCAAGTTCGTATCAGTCATTCTTTTCAAAATTTTCGATCAAATCCTACACCAACAATCTATCATTCATTATCTTACTAATGATAGATACACATACAAATATATATATATATAGATATATATGTAGGTGTGTGTGTAAATATGTAAATATACTTCAACCATCCTCATCATGTCAATTAATACACACATATTCACTTTAAACAATAACATATTCCCTTACCCTTTTTTTTTCTTTTTTTTTAAGCATCTTTGCTAGTCTAATTACACCATGATCTTGCTGTTGTCTCCATCATTGACTACATCTTGAAAATCCTCAAAACCATGCCTTGTATTATTATTATTTTCATCGTTTGCTGCTCAGTGTACCTCCAAACAACAACCATGTTAGACTCCAACAAGCATTCACTTCAAGGGAGTCCAACCCCATCCTCTGCTTCTCCTCATTCACTAATTCACTGCTACCTTTCCTCTTCTTGCTTCTGTTCTTTCACTAGCCGAGGCTTCCTTTGCCTTTAGCCCAATGTTCCAGTTCCAAATAGCAGCCGAGAGTCTCCCTTTCTTCCCTTTTTTGAGCGATAAATGAAGATCAAACTTCCCTTGCTGTTGTTGTTGAGATGGACGCTGCTATAGGCTACTGTGTTGCAGAGAAGAAAGCAGCTTTTAACTGCTGTTTGTTTCCCAAATGGAAGAAGAAAGACCCTATTCCTCATGCCATTTCTAGCACACTACAACAACCCTTATACAACCTGATATTTCAGCCTTATTCTCACCTTCAAAAGCCACTATTTATGCCACCTGAAACCACCCCTATCAGCCTCCTTTGAATAGCCATAACTTAGCCTTTGCTGAGCCCCTATTTTGAACCTAAAGAAACTCCCAAAATCCCATGCTTGGCCTCAATTTTAAGCTTTCAAGATCACCCAAACAGTAACTAAAATCACTTTCAAGCAGTATCCGAAAATCAGCCTTGGAGATCCTCAATTAGCACCTACCTCCCTACTATTTTGGTTATTCTTTAGTTTCAGTTTAGCACTCCAGCACCTAAAGCTAGTCCTGTTTTTGAGTTCCAAAATGCCACCAGTTCAACCTCACTGAAACACCGAAGCAACCCTACAAAATCATGTTTCCAGTTCAAGCTCAAATCTTCCTCTTTTGTGTGATCTGCTACAAGTTCTCCTCCTTCACCGGCTGCCTCCACACTTTCCGTTTCTTGCTTCTCAGCTTCTGCCTCTAACTCTTGAATGCTCACTTCTGCACTTAGAAATAGCTTTACTCTTACTATCAAGCTTATTTCTTCAATCTCTCTCTTAGTCACCTCTCACTCTCCCTATTCCTTCCCATCTTTCCTTTCTTTGGTCTTTCTTCTTCGTCTTTTTCGGTTTTGGCAAAGGCTTTGCTCTGCCTTTCTTCAATTCCAATCCTGCTCCCACGTTAGTAGGAGTGGGATCGAGTGGCTTCCACTGGAAGCCAATCCTGATTTTTTCCCTTTTTTTTAATATTATTATTTTATTTTATTTATCGTTATCTATATATATTTCCAATATATATATTTCTTCTATACCATATTACATATACTTATCAGCTTCTTACATATATATATATATATATATTTCATGTCTAATACATTTTTACTAGTAGTGTGTGTGTGTGTATATATATATGTGTGTGTGTGTGTATATATATATGTGTGTGTGTGTGTATATTTCCTCCCTTGCTTAGTTGAATAAATATATTTATTTATTTGTTCTTTTAATTATTTAATCACCTACAATATATGCACTTAGGTTTGTAGTGCATTTATATATATCTCAAACTTTTTTATATAAATCCAATATATATATATATATTTATCATTTATTGTTAAACACACTAACTCCACTTTTTGATTTCATTACTTAAGATAATAAAAATTTCAAATTACATCTTAATACTTTGTTTATTTAATCCATTCATTTATTTATGAGCTCGGTACGAAAAATTAGCGATCTTCACAATCCCGATCCCGATCGAAGGCTTGGTGTGAGAGCCCTGTTTTCCCTATATTTGATATAAGTTACTAAGTATAGGAATTTAAAAGAGAAAATTTATTGTTAAAATGTTTAAATGAAGGCTCGATAAGGTTCAAGGAAGCACTCAGTGTGGGCCCCAAAGGACTGTCTCTTTCCAGATCGAAGTGAGACCCTAGAATGATGATATTTAAGGTGAAATATGAATATAAGAGTCTGCATCTTAAAATCATCTCGTTTGAGTATATTTTGAAAAGCGTAAAACAAATTCAAAAATAATGATTAAGGATGTAAGTCGGAAGAATTTTCGTAAATTACGGTCAAACCGAGATGATCAATTATCAATGGTGAATAATTATTCATGTAATAAGGTTTTAGATCATGTGGATTGATAAAAGAAATCAAATGTAAAAGTAGAAATTTACGTGATTTTACGATTAGGGGTATTTCAGTAATTTCACCCAAATAAGCTACCGAACCTCAACGAAAGCTTCACCAAACATTAGAGTAAGTTAATTAGAGGTGATTTTTGATTAAATAAAATATTTTTGAGATTAGATAGACTGTTTTTAACTAAGTCAAACTTTAGGGGCAAAATTGAAAAGTTTCATTAAGTATAAGGGTATTTTGGTAATTTTACATGAAAGGCATTAAAAATCAGAAATTTCTACAGATATCTACCCATGTTGGCCAGCCATCTTCAACCTTTCTCCCTTACCTACATAGCCAAAAGCTTCCAAGAAAAAAACCTTCCAAAAAATAGTGAAAATAATACCGAAACTGAAAAATCTCTTAACAAACACTGTCTATTTTTTAGTGCTCTTTCTTTTGGTACCCAAATCATAGCCTAAAGTGGCCATTTGCATAGTAAGAGCTTCCCTAAGTGATTTAGCCAAGGTGAGATGTTGAATAACCTTGAATTTTTTTTCTTGGTTGTCTAGTTGTTTACTATGTGTTTAAGTTGTTTCCATACTTCTCTTAACTTGAATCATGTTGGAATCATGAAATTGAGCATTTAAGGGTTTTGGTTACTATTCATTCTTCAAGAACATGATAAGTTTTAATGAGAATTTGATGTAGAAAACCATGTAGAAATTATGAAAAGTATGAAAATAAGCTTAATTAAGCTTAAATGGAAGAAAAGACAAGAAAATGGATGATGGTGTTATTTGACCGTGGCTAGGGAGATGAGATTTTGATGTTATTTAATGTGAAATTCATGTGGAAATGTAGTAGAAATTTAATAGAATAAAATTAAATAAGTAATGTAGCTAAATTTGAAGAAATACCAAGAGTAGGGAAGAAGAGTGCATTCGGTCTTGAGAAGGGGAGGTTGAATTTGTACTTATTTCAATGTAATTTAGATCCTAAGATAATTAGAAATTATTCTGAGACTGTTGGCGTGATTGGAATTGAAAACTAAGGTGTTTAACATAAGTTGTGGTTTTAGCATCGGTATAATTTAGACTGAATTTTGAGTTGCAACAGACTATGTATTGGCATTTAATGAGTTAAATATTCTTTCAATTAAATTATAGTGAATTTATCGAGTTTGGATAATGAATTTGCAACCTCGAGATCAGAAAGTGCTACTAGCACTAATGAAGTGAACACTGATAAATTGAGAGGTAAGGAACATATATAGGAGACATAAGGATATTATGTTTTGCATCATAATTTGATTTCCGAAATTTTGATATCTGAACTTTGAATTCTGAAATGATTTTAAATGATTTGGATTTGAATTACTTTTGAATTTCTAATATTTGAACTTTGAAAATTTAAAATGGTTTTGATATTGAATATAATTTTGAATCCAATATTGATTTTGGTAATTGACTTATATGAATTTAGAATTATTGAATGGTTTGACTCTAATTTAATACATATAAATTCCTTCTTTATTCATTCACTTAAGATTCTCTATAGATAAAGAGTTAGGGAACCGAGACAAATGAGGTGCTCTATAGCATCCTTCCATATTCGCCCAACTTCCTAACTTGCTATAGAGATTAACCTATCCAAATTTTCTATAAACATTTATTAGCTTTATTTCGGTATCTAGAATATATGGTTAATATATTAGTTAGAGATGGGTTTCGTAAAACAGAAGAAAATTTAGTAATTGATGGGTTATAAGTATGATTATTTTTGAATGAATATGATTTGATTAATGGATCTAACAAATGCTTACTATTTGTGAATTTATGGAAAATGAAACGAGCTGTGGAGATATTGAGTTGTACTAATTGAACTTACTAAAGGTTTCGATTATAAAAACGTATTGCTGCTGAAAATTTTTATAAATGGTTTGGAGTAAATATATTATGAATTTCAGAAAAATGTTGGACGTAGTATTTAGTGTTGATTCTAAGAATATATTTTGAAGGTACTAAAATAGATCGATAGTAATGAGATATATGTTAAAGAGTATAGGACTGAATTGTTAAAAATATTTGGAGATATTTGCTTCGTATCAAATTTGATATCGAAACGTATATGGTTGAATTTTGATGAAACGAATTAATATTTGAAAGTATGTGATTGATTCTTGTATATCGATTGGATAGTTTATGAAATGTATCAGAAAATCTGATATCGATCCTATACGATGAGGTATGAATTGAAGGTGAATAAAATCATATATTTTGTTATTTGATTTATGCATAAAGCATAATTTTATATACATGTTAGTTTTTGAATATGCATGATCTCTAATTTATTAATTTTTGCAATAATGATTTGTATTTGATTATTTTAAAATTTGTTTGATGCCATCGCTTGCATTTTGGTTTATGAAATGTAATAATTATTGTTTTCGAATGTCAGTTGAAATAATATTTCTAATTATTTGGATTTATTTGAATATACTGAATGAAATGTTTATTTTCTGAATAATACGTTTTGAAATGAAACTTGGTTTCCAAAAATTTATATTTTGATTTTTGGGTTGGTAAATCCTTGGTTAACTTAGATCCAGGCACTCTCAGATTTTGAAAATAAAATGTGTGTTTACATTACTCTATTTGGTTTTGAAGACTCACTGAACTATTTGGTTTTCTCTTGGAAATTAATAATGTGTGGTGATTGTTGGCCCCGTAGCTCCCTATAGGTATGTGCTTTTTGTTCCGTTCCGAATGCTGTTGACTCTAGCCCAATCATCTAGCTCTCACAGGTGTTACCTAGCTAGTATACACATTGTGGTCCCCTGGACTATTGGCTATATGTCCACTAGCATGAGTCTACTGGGTAAAACCTAGTCTCCACTATTTTCTTTATACTAGGGTGGTAAATCCCTGGTTAACTTAGATCCAGGCACTCCCAGACTTTATAAATGTTTGATTTCAGTATTTGGTTAAATATGTTTTCTAATATCTGTACCATTATTGGAAATAATTTTACTAGTTTAAATGAAAGCTAATTTCTAGTATTTATTAAACTTTACGATCAAATAAGAATAAAAGAATTTTCGATTTTGATACGGATTTTTGTTATTGATTTTAGCGTTCTTAGCGTCAGACTAAAAATTATTCTTGCTTATAGTTACATAATTTTAGTTCTTTTATGTGTGTTCCCTTACTGGGCTTTTCCTAGAGCTCATCCCTTTTTTTACCTTCCATATTTATTTGCAGAGATAATAGTCTATTGAGAGAGATTCCTGATAAGATGCTTATGGGATTTTGATGTCGCATTATGCAGGTATGGTATTCAGACATTTACTGTATAGTATTTTAATGTGAGAAAGGGATGTAAACAATAAATTAAAAAGATGTATAAATAAATCATGATATTGTTATAAAGTAATTATGTAGGAGAAACAATTTGCACTTGAATTATATGTACTGGGACCTATGTATAAAATTGAATGTTGTTTTACCTGGTAATTCTTACCGTAAAATTTGAGTGAGGACAGTAAGCATTGCCTAACCATTGTGTGAAAATGAGAAAAAGTTAGTCTCGATTTGTGAAGATTACAAATTCCGTACCCATTTTGTAAATAAATAAAATACATCAAATGAACTAAGTATAGGAATGTAGTTTGTATTTCTAATTGTTTCAAGTAATGGAAATGAATATTTATTTTTGTGGTATTAGCGTGATTAATGCTAATATAATTTAGATATTATATAAATAAATTAGAGATAGATATTGATATTTAATCCAATAGAGAAAATAAACTGAAATAATATACATTAAGGGTACAAGTATACTAAATAAAATGTGATATATATGAGTGTTAAAAAATGTATATATATAAGTAGAAATTAAATAAAAGATATATAAAAATAAATACAAATTAAGTATTAAATATATATATATATAAATATATATGAAGGTGAAAGTTAAAATATATAAATATACACACACACACACATATATATATATATATATATTTACATGTTTCTACAAAGAAAATATATATATGTATATATGTACATATAGACATAAGGAGTGATAAAAAGAAATATATATAAAAAAAAAGAAGAAGAAATGATAAATATATAATATATAATATATATACATATAAAGTGTGTGTATATATATATATATATATTGACTAGGAAATATAATATATATAATAATAATATAAAAGTGATTGGCTTCCTTAGGAAGCCAATCAAAACATCACCTGCTCCTACGTTCATCTAAAGAAAGCTTCTGCCAAACGAAACAGAAAACTCGATTAAAAAAAAAAAGAGAAAAGAAGAAAAGGAAGGAAAGAGAGAGAATAAGAGAGATCTTGGCCAGAAAAGGAAGGAGAAAAAGGAAAAAGCAAAAGGAGAAGAAAGAAGCTGCAGTGAGGGATTTTAAACGAGAGAGGAGAGAGTAGAGAGGTGGAGATCGAGAAAGGAAGGAAGTGATACGAACTGAGAAAGAAGAGAAGAGAAAAGAAAGGGAATGCAGCAGTGGCTTGAACGAGGGAGAGAATTTGATAAGGAGAGATTTTAAGAGAGTAGACAACAGCGGAAAAATGAAGGGAAGGAATTTTCTGTAGCAAAACTGAAAGAAGAGGAACACTGTAGCTATGAGAAAAGAAAAGTTGGAAGAAGAAAACCGATCGGAGAAGAAAGAGAGAGTGGAGGAGAAGGAAGAGGGTTCCCGTAGCAAAGAAATGGGTGCTGATTTTCTCTTCTTTCAATTCTGGAATAGTCACCTACGGTGAAGCTGAAGTTGGGGGTTCACGGTGGCTAAAAAGAAATAGGGCTGAGTTGTGGTTGTCATTTAGGCTGAAGTTACTACCTACTGAAGGGCTCGAAAACAAGGGATAACAAGCAATGATGATGAAGGTTGGTTGACACCACGTGAGCTGAGTTTATAAATTAAGAATGCAAGGGGTTTAGGCGTTCAGCAGGGGCTCACGGAGATGGTAATGGAGGTTGGACAACAATGGCTTTCAAGCAGCTTTTAGCTACTGTTAAAGGCTGATTTTTCAAGGCTGGGTCAGGATCAATTCCGGTTGGTTTTGGCGATCTTCTTGGAAGTGTTTAAAGCTGGAATGGTGCTGATGAAGGCTGAAAATATAAAGCTGAGTGGGATTGGTTTTAAATAGTATAATAGGCATCAAACATGGGCATATGATCTGAAATTAATAGCTATTGAAGGTTGAATGTAGGCTGGGTTTTTGTGGCTTTTTGGAACAGTATAATGAAAGTGGGAATGGCTAATCAAGAGGTTGAATGGTGCGATTTTGAGAGTTGCAGTGGTAGTGTTCTAAAGGCTGAATAAGGCTATGAATAAGAGAGTTTTAAGGATTGAAACAAGAGCACAAGGTTACTGTTTTGACGTTTGGAGCAAGGCATTTTAGGTGCTTGCACAGGACAAAACCGAGACTGATTGTGGCTGACTTTGGAGCCAATTTAGAAGTCCATTTTCTGCTAGCAATGATATTGTAAAGATGTAAGGATGGTTTTAAGAGCTAGACTTGGCTAATTGCTGGTGAGGAGTACAGCAACCATGGGAATGTTGTAGATTGCCTTAGGCTAGGTTCAAAGGAAGCTTTTCATGGTATTTTGAAGGAAGTAAAGAATAAGGAAAAGGTGGCTGTTTGTGTATGGAAAACAGGGGTGCCTAAGGTGGTATTCTCGGTGGTGTTGGGCTGCCATTAAATGTTGTTTGAACCCATTTTTGGAAAGCCTTGGAAGGACTAAATAGGGGTAAGTGCCTCTCTAAGTTTAAGTTTAAACATGTAAAATATATATGTTTATATACCTAATATTAAGAATGTGAAATGATATGGTAATGGTAGCAACCCCGAATTGAACAGTTAAGACCAAACAAAGAAATGAAGCTTAGTTTTAATATATTATAAAAGGTTTTAGTAAGGCCTTGCATTGCTTAGTTTAAAGTCCAAGTATATATATATATATGACTAAATGCATATTATTAATATGATGAGATTAGGAGATATGCATTGATATATATATATATATATATAGACACACACACATACGAAAAGTACACGATAGTGAAGAGTTGAATTCGGGCATAATAATAAACTTGATAATATCATTTTTTGTTAGATGTGTACCCTAGCATGTGATTAAGCCTAATGAGAATAAGTTACTAAAAACGGAAAGTGAATTGTATTTGTAATGAATCAAGGCAATATTGGAGCTTGATATTTGGATTAGGCGCTTGACGAAGATATTGGCTAAGGGCATAAGGTAAGTGGGTTAAGTAAAGTAAGTTAGCATCATCTCGTAGAATGATTTTAAATTTGATGAATATTCTGGTTTATTCTTATGTTAAGAAAATACAGAAGTTATGACTGTACAATGAGGTATAGTTGGTTTATAAATTTGGTTTATGTTTGGGCTAGAGAAAAACTTAGTTTCTGCTTTGTGTGTTGTGGCCAGCCAAACATGCACATTAAATTAATCGAATTAATGCATATGTGCATTTACAAATTGCATATTTTAAGACGAGCTATTTCATGTCTATATTTTAACGACTTGCATCATGTTTTAAATTGTAAAGCTTTGGTTTTAGCTAACCTTTGAAACAAATCGAAACCTTCACATATTTGAAACTCGAAACTGATTTAATAAGTGTTTTGAAAATTCGTGGAAGCCAAGTGCTACACGAGAAAATTGTTTTTGAACTGTTTTTGAGTGCAGGCATGTCCTATGACCATCGGGTCATTTCTAGCCTATCGAGCTTAGCTCTAGGCCTTATTGCCCGTCTATCGAGCTTTATGCTCTAGACTATTGTATTGTACCTATCGAGCCTAGTGCTTTAGGTAGATTGTTACTTGTCTGGAAAACCAGCAAGCAAGTTCCAGCTCTCGACTGATTAGCGAGACTTGATATTGTTCTATGGCCATAGATTTAGTGTTGCTTGCGACACCATTCCATCGCTAGCTAGGATGGATATCGATTGATTGAGGATCATTGCCTAAACTCTACTTACTATGGTTTCATTATCAGCATTATTTTCATTGAATCGAGGCTATATGCCTAATAGTTATTGATTTCTTGTTTCGTGACTTATGGGTTTATTGAAGTTTATATTGATCGAAATTATTGCAGCGTATATTGATCGTTTTATCACAGTGTTTACTGATTGCTTTATTAAAATATATACTGATTGATTTATCGAAATGTACTAATCGTTTATTTGAAGTGCATAGCATACTGAATTTAACCGAATGCATAGTGAATTGATTTAGTCGAAATGCATGGTAAGTTTGATTTTAAATAAAGTGCATATTGAAAACGACTTTAAACTGAAGTGCACGAATAAAGTATTTGACTTAATACCATGCTCAAACACCATGCTTATAAGTTATTTCAGCATTGTTTTTCTACACGTGCATGTAGATCGACATGAGTCTAACCTGCATTTACTTAAACTACTTGCTGAGCCGTGGTTTTGCTCACTCCTTTCTAACAACATCGCAGATCATATGAGCTAGACTCCACACTTGGAGTTTTGGTGCAAGGCCTCGAGGACGATCTTTAATTAGCGATACTGGTCTAAGTCCTCTGAGTGCTGTTTTTGTCTCGCTTGAGGTATAAAAACGATTATTTTGTTTATCATGTATGACATTTTAAATGCACAGTACATGCTTGTGGAATTATTTTGGGATGTAACTTAGGATCATTCTAGATTATTATAGATTGATATGATTATCAAGTGCGATCCAGAAAATGATTAATGTACGACAAATATGGGTTTGTGGAATGCCATATATTTAACTAATGATTTTTGGAAGTATGTTTAAGTATATGGTGATATAGAATGTGGATTTTGGGATTGAAAGATGTTGTTGAGAATAGCTGTTAATTTGCAGGTTAATTACTTGGGAAAATCCATTTTATATGAGGGGGAGTTTTCGATCTTTTTCTTTTGCCAAGTTGATCTTGAATTAAAATAATGAGGACATGAGTCGATTACTTTAGGAAATAATAATTTAAATGGTAACAATAAGTCAAATCTAATTGAGAAAGGTGAAAA
The DNA here is from genome assembly GCA_031772115.1 of Heritiera littoralis. NCBI lineage: Eukaryota > Viridiplantae > Streptophyta > Magnoliopsida > Malvales > Malvaceae > Heritiera > Heritiera littoralis. The sequence continues at coordinate 1,711,589 of JAPDPK010000060.1, read as the reverse complement.
TTGTTTAGCAGTGACACTGACACCGAATACAAACCTTAAAGTGAAAGGAAAAATTTAGTTCGTAAAACTGGTAAATTGCAATAAAGTGAGAGTGTTAAGCATACGTTGAGGCCTTCGAGTCGTGACACGATTTTCAGAAATTTGGGCGTGACACTTGAAGCACTTGATTTTCAACTTGGGCAAATGTATGTTCTATCTTCAAAATGGACAGGGGTTTAGCTAACAAACACCTAAGCTTAGGGGTGCAGTGCTACCAATGCTGTGTAGGGAAGTTGAACCTCTGTTGGTCTGCCCATTTTCAATTCGTGATTGAAGTGAATCAAGTGATGAAGAGATGATTAATGAGTGATTACTGATTAGGGATTTAAGGTTGTTCAAATGATGTAGTGAGTGAAATGCCAAAAGGGGAAAATATTAGCCTATTAGTCCATTGTCGAAAATGTTGGGTTGTTATGCAATGTTGGGCTTGGGTAAGGGTTTGTATAGTGTAGTAGCAATGGGTCTAAGCATGCTTGGGGACTAGCCTGGCTAGCTAGTGATTGAGTTGGCCAGTCTACGGGCTCAGTCCGTTTAGGCTCTAGTCCTAATAAAATCAGTTGATTTAACAGGCTAGTTCACAAATTTTGGGCCCATTTTACACCCTAACTTGTGCTAGTAGTGTAACGAGTCAAGACTATCCAATATTAGGATTAAGCTCGACTCAATTTGAAAACTCTATGCTCAAAACTTGATTTGAGCTTGATCGAATTTGGTTTTTGAAGTTTGAACTCGACTTGACAAAATACTCAATGTGAGAGCCTTATATTCTGGTACTGTTTTACATGTAGGGATACTCATCACTATTCGATTCTTATGTATTTCGTAGGTACAACACGATACAGTACAGTGGGCCCCAAAGGCTCTATAGTGCCCGGATGGACGTGAGATCAGACATATATTATTTGAAGAGTCTAATAAACCTAAGGTAAGAATTTGGAATCCAAAATCTTTTATCTAGATTATTTTTGGGAAGTGTGCCAACAATTTAAGAAATAACGATTAAAGACATAACCCAGATGAATTTTTGTTAATAACAGTCAAACTAAATTGATTTTTGACCTACTGAATGAAATATGATAATCTACGTATAAATAAGTCCTAGGCTATGTCAATAGATAGATCGAATTGGTGTCGAAACTAGAAATTTACGTGATTGGCCTAATAGGGGTATTTTCATAATTTCACCTTATGGTCAGTCAAACCTTAATAAAACCACCATCATTCATTAAAATATGTTCAATAATAATACTTAGTGATGGAATATGAATTTTTGGAGTTAAATTAACTAGTTAGAAAAATTATGAAAGTTTAAAGGGCAATTTTGTCCAAAATCTTTTTAACAAAGGGCATTTTGGTCATTTTACCCTAAATGAACCTTCTAAATCTACAAGCTGCAGCTGGCTACTTCATCATCTTCTTCAACCTCTCTCACACCACCACCATAGCCAAAACTTGAGGAAAAATAAAAATTCAACAAAAACCCTACCTAAACTACATTAAATCAAGAAAATGCCTTTTACAAAATTGTTCCACACCTAATTCTCTACAAACCCATATCCATAGTTCATTGTAAAGTTGACAAAATCAAGAGGAAAGAGTGCATATAGGATTAAGGTAAGGAATTTTTATACATTTGATTTCTTTAAGTTTTAAGGTTACTACATGATGAAATCAAGCTTCCTAAACATGATTCTAGCCTTAGTTTTGATTAAATCCTATTCATTCACCACCCTAGGGTTTCGGCCATGATGCAGAACAATGGGATTTTGTGTTTTGATGCTTAAAAATGGTGCCAAATTAATGAAGAAGCATGATAAAGCATGAATGTAAAATTAAATTGTTGAAATTCCATATATTTGGCTGTAGGAGGAATTCGGCCATGGCTATGGGAGGAAGTTTTGTTGCTCAATTTGATGAGTTTAGGGTCCCATGAGACTGTAGAAATTGATAAGAGACTATTGGTGAAGTCGGAATTAAAATCGAAGTTATGTAGACGAAGTTGTGTTTTAGCATCGATATAAATTATACTAGTTTAATATTTTCTGTAGACAATGTGGCTGAATTTAATGGAGAAAAATTAGCTAAAAATTAGAATGTGGAGAAATAACAATGTTGGTGTAATGTTTTCCAGCCCGAGAGTGTTAATTCGCGAGTGGTGCTATTGGTTATTTCGGTCGTATTAGATAGGTAAGGGATGAGTGTGTAAGCTGTAAGGATACTGTGAATGCATGTTTTGGTCTAAATTAATTTTATAAAGTGATTTGGAAATCAATTGCTTTGGAATTGGTGAAATTGTGGATACCGGCTGGTTTATAAACTGTATTTTTTATGTAGGAGGGCTAGGTTAGAAACAGTCGTTATTCTGTTGGAAATTATAGAAATTATAGAAATTCTAAGAAATTAATTCTAATAATTTTAAATGATAGAAATAAATAGATTTCCAAGTGATTCCTATGTGTTTTACTAAATTTGCATAATTTTATTATTTACCGAAAAACAATATTTAAATATTCATGTTAATGAATTTTAATTATGTGAAGGTACCAGCATATGTTTATTATTGTTCTACAGATAAATAGAATATTTTCCAAAAAGAATATTGAAGTGTGAATATTTTATAAATTTTTATTCATGAACTGAATATAGTTTCAATATATTTATTTATGGACTGATTGAAGATATTATCAGTGAAATTGATTTCATAAATGGTGTTTCTACTGTACATACATTGTTTTAAGACTGTTAGGCCCCGTATCATGCTTACGTGCCACGTGTACTGTTATTGTTATTACTGTTACTATTGCTGATAGACCTGCCATGTCTTCAGCCTCCATAAGTGTCATTTGGCAAGTGTACACTGTGAACCCTATAGACTATGATCATATGTCTCACGTGTTTACTATTTCTCCCTTTTCGAGATATTATTATAGCATGATATACCTTGGGTGTTGCCGGTCTCTACTATGTTGTACTGTTTACTGGATTGAAAATATTACTGGTACCTAAGTGAATGCTTTAAATATTGATTTTATTGTGGAATTTTAAAGTGTTACTCTATTTTTTACTGGACTTTTATACTGAATTATTTACTGAAGTGATTTAATTAAAGTGTATACATATCTTGTTTTATATATATGTTTCAATAATACCATGAATTGTTTTTAAATGATTAAAGTGTTTATTTAAATCAATTTCAAGTGATTACTCCCTATAGTCACTTCCAGGGGCCGAGACACGACAGGTATTCTAAAATACCTCCCATACTCCATCCGATTCCTTAGCTGACTATATTATCCTTCCTGATTTATACCTTAGTGTGCTGTTAGGAATTAAATGTTTTAAGCATATAGATTTCATAGTATCAATCCTGCATACTATTCTCTTACTGAGCACGTTAGCTTACTCTTTATTTTTCTACTCTACAGATTATCTGCAGTGACTGTTTGATATACCATTCCATAGATTTCAGCTTCATTCATATACCTTGAGGCAGCTTTGATCGGATCCTAGAGATATACTTTATTTCTTTTATATGTTCAGACTTATTATGTACAGTACAACGATTGCATATTTCATGTACAGGGGATGTTGAACATGTGAAAAATACTGAAAATAATATTTTGATGTAAATATTTATATCAGCTATCGATATGGTTTTATCTCAAAAGTGATCTATCGTTTAAAATAAGTGTGATAAAGGCATCGCAGATAGCCCAACCATCTTACTGTGTGTGTGAAAATAGATAATTATTGTGTATTACGGATCGTGACACTTAAGCTGTTTATGTCACGACCCGAAGGCCAATGACGTCCACTTGACATATACCTTATTGCTTTTGGAAAATTACGAATCAAATTTTTCTTTTTCTATTTACAATTTGTATTCGATGTTAGTTTAGTATCTAAATCAAATCTCGCCTTACTAATATTATTTCTCTAGCTATGTCATACTTCTTAAGGTGATTTTAATCATTTTAACCTTATTTTTCACTATTCCAAAAGAAAAACGAGTCGAAAACCTCCCCCTTGTATGTTATCACTTTCCCTAGTAAAATCACCTGCATTAAAATACAATTCAATCTTTCATAACACAGCCAACTTTAATTCCTAGAATTCACATCATCATACATTACATGTTTCTCAAGAATCTAAACTAGTGATAATTTCACATTTTTCAGTTTATAAGTGTAGACACCTTATTTTGTTCGAGATTGTAGCTTGTAAAATAATTAATTAAGTTATGTGACATTGTACTTTTTTAACTTAATGTAACATTAGATTAGGATAATTAGTTAATTTAAAATTAAATTAGGATTTTTTAAGATTAGAATTAACACTAAAATTAGGATTTAGGAAGAATTAATAAATAAAATAAGAAAAACAAAAAAATGAAATAAAAAATAAAAATAAAATTAATTTTAGATAGGATAATTAGATTATTAGATTTTTAGGATAATTATTATGATTTATATTATTAGAGTTTATGATAGATTAGAATTAGAGTTAGATAATTATTAAAGTAAGATAAAAAATAAATAAGATAAAAATAAAGAGATTCACTTAGGCTAGGATATGGATACTACTTGTGTATATAAAAGAGAGGAAGAGGAAAGAAGAAAAAGAGGAGGATCTCCATCGCCACAAGCCCATCAGCTGCTGCTTCTTTCCTGATTGCACAATCACCATCAGACCTAACTAAACCTTCAAGCACCCTCATCACCTTCCTTCAACTTTCATCACCATATCCGAGCTTCCCTTTATCTCGCCTACAGTTAGTGCGGCTGCAACTCATCATCGATCTTTTCCTGCTAACCTGAGAATTCCCTTGCAACGTGTCTTGTATTGCTGTTTGTATCACTACACCACCACCCCTGCTAACAGCATCGTTAAGTAATCCAAACCAATTCACACCGTCCCTTGATCCTTAGCTGCACCAGCCACGGTTCCAGTACCTGCCGCATCATCATTTTCATTTATTGCCCTGCTTTACGTCGCCAACTCACCATCATCTCCACGAATTGCCCCGACCACCACCTTTGCTGTTGCTCCACTTATCATCGAACATCGGCTGCTCCCTGCTGTTTTGCACTGTTTCTGTCCTGTGTTGCTGCCCTAAACTGAAGCATCCCAAGTTTCCTGCGCATTGTTGCTTCCTACTCTAACGCCACTAGGATACTACATCGAATTGAATAGCTCTTCGGTTCTTGCCTGTCCCTCCACTGGTCAGCACCTTCACGCCACTGTTGCTTTCCACCTAACTGCTGCGTCATCTTCACCGCCCCAAGTTGCTGTTCTGTGCGCATGCAAACAAAGAAAGAAAAGCATCAGTGAAAGAGACGACAAAAAGGGTAAGAGAAGAACCTATTTTTGTTTTATTATGTAATGGTTAATTGGTGATTAGCACAACGTCCACTTGGTTGTACGTGATTAAAATAATGAAGATTTAAATTAATATGATTTGATAGTTGGATTTAATTTGCAAATAGAAAATTTGACCAATTAATCTGATTAACATAACTTAATAGATATACTTAATATGACATGACTAAATATGAACTAATTTATGTAGATTTATTTGCATAACTTGTATAATATGATTTAACTTACTTTGCATGATTTAATTACTTTGATAATGCTTGTTTAATATAAATGTATTGAATAAATAATTTGTCTGTTGATATTATTTGATTAGTTTAATTTGTATGATATTTGTATGATATGTTTTATATTTTAAATGTTTAGTATGATAGATATTAGATAAATAAAAAAATGGAAAAAATAAATTAAATTAGAAAAAAATGCAAATAACAATAAATAGAATAGAAATAGAAAAATAAAAATATTAATTAATAAATATGGATTATACCGAGGATGAAATTCCAAGAAAGTCAATTGAGACTCCTTGGAAATTTCTAGGTGAAAGAATCTTTTTTAAGTTGAGCCAAATTGATGGAATACTTTTGAAAGAATTTTTTTTATTAATTCATATTTATTTATAATAAAAATAAAAGTAAGATAAGATAGATGGATTAGATATAGATAAATAAAAATGAGCAAATAAAGACCAATAAACAAATAAAGATAAGATAAAGTATAAATCATAAATAGAATTATAATAAATAAGATAAATGAAAAAGAATAAATATGAGTTATGCCGATGATGAAATTTCAAGAAAGTCAATTGAGACTCCTTGAAAATTTCTAGGTGAGGAGGTTTCTTTTGGGCTGAGCCAAAGTGATGGGACGCTTAAAAGTGAATTTTCAATAAAACATAATTCATGTTTATTTCTTAAAAGTAAGGTAAATAAGAATATAAAAATAAAAATAAATTAAAGAAATTTATAAAATGAATATGGAGTCAAAAATTAGAGACAAGATTAGGAAAAAAGGGAATTTTGTAAAATATTAAAATTTATCCGACGATGGAATTCAGGAAAGTCAATTGAGACTCCTTGAATATCTTGAGGTGAGGGGAATTTCTAAGGTTGGAGCCAAATTGATGAAAAAATCTTAGAAATTTTCCCAATATATAAGTATATCGAAATTAATCTGAACTTGAGGCAAACTATAAAGATAACCTAAAGCTAGTTGGTACCATCTTAGGATGAGCGTTGTGGGGGTGTTAATCCTTCCCCATACGTAACCGTACTCCCGAGTCTAAGAATCTTTGAATGTAGACCATGCCTTATCTTTAGACAAGAATAGGTGACCAATCACACCCTAGGTTTAGATGGTTGGTGGCGACTCCTTGAATTTTAAAGTCTAGCGGGTTAGGTCTTAGGACTTGACACGTTATGACAGCTTGGCGACTGCGCTGGGGAGTTTAGAGAGTCGAGCCAATAACTAGTTTTATGTTATTCTATGTTTGCCATAAGAATGTTAATTTTGATAAAATAATTGTTTGTTCCTTCAACACACACTTCACGTGCATGCGCATGCATTAGCCCTCTACCTGGGCTTTATCTTTTTAGGAGGAAGTAGAGTAACTACGCTTTCGTGAGGTAATACCTCCGCAATGGCTAGCGAAATACTACCACTCAAATTGAACCTTTCTGTTTGTAGCCTGTCATGGGTGAGGATTGGGTGCCTTACTAGTCCTGTGTGGATGATAGTGAGGAACAATTTGGGAACCTCTAGAACTTGAATTATCCAAACCCAGCATGTAATGAAACATAAGGCTTAGCCTTAGGGTGGAACCATACTAGATTGAAGTGTAGACTCAAACCCAAGATAGGACACATGAAGGAATAAGTTTTACTTCCTCTTTTGTACATTGTTTTTACAAAAATAAAAAATAAAAAAATATAGTTTTTCTTAAAAAAAATTAAAAAAAAATATAGTTTTTCTTTCTTCCATTTTTCAAAATAAAAAAAAACAAAAAAAAAGAGTTTGTCTCTATCATTAAGTCATGCATAGTTGTGTTTGATTTTGCATCGCATAACAACTCATTCACATAACTTTGCACTTGTCTTAGCATGAGCATGAACATACTTTTGATTATGAAGAGAGATTGGTAGACCTAAGCGCATTCCTTGTGCTTTCATTTTTTGTGCATTAACATATCACCACATGAAATAATTTCAACTTAATTGTGGCACTCAAGGTATCAAAATTGCATCCACTAGACGGTCCACTCTCCATAAATATCATACAAGGTATCAAACACGCATGATGGAAGAGGATCAAAATAGTAGGATAGAGAAGTTGGAAAGGGAAAATACAGAGATAAGGGGGCAATTAAGCGAAATTACTCAGTTGCTAAAAGCCATGATTAAAGGAAAGGAGAAGACGGGTAATCAAGAGGAATCTATCCAAGAGGCTCAACAAAACATGCGAGACAAATTTAGATGATCCCACAAAGTTAGAAAAGTTGAAGCATAAAGAGGAATATAGCGGTACTAAAGCTCAGCTGAGTTTGATAGAGGAAAGACTAAATGCCATGGAAGGAATTGACTATTTTGGACCTGTTGATGCTGAAAGGTTGTGTTTGGTACCTAGTGTCGTGCTTCCACCAAAATTCAAGGTACCTGAATTTGAAAAGTTCAACGGAACATTGTGCCCAAAAGATCATCTCACCATGTACTGTAGGAAAATGGCGGCATATGCATAGGATGACAAGCTATTAATTCATGTTTTTCAAGATAGTTTGACTGGGTCAACTGCTAAGTGGTATAACTAATTGGAAAGGAGCAAAGTTTCCTCTTGGTCTGAGTTGGCAAGAGCTTTCATAGCTCAATACAAACATGTGTCTGATGTAGCTCTTGATCACTTATCTCTCTATGGTATGGAAAAGAAGAAGGACGAAAGCTTCAAAGAATATGCCCAACGATGGAGAGATGTGGCGTCACAAGTTCAACCTCCTTTAACTGAAAAGGAAGTCACCATGTTCTTTTTTGAACACTCTCAAGGCACCCTACTATGAACGTATGCTTAGTAGTGTAACTAAGAACTTTGCAGACATGGTGTTAACCGGTGAAGCCATTGAGAATGCCATCAAGAGTGGTAAGATCGAAGCACCAGTGAATGATAGTAGGAAGGGTGGATTCTTGAAGAAGGAGGGAGATGCACAAGCTATCTCAAACAATTCGCGTCACCTTTATACCTTGTACCCACCCTCAGTGAATTACAGCTATTCTCAATCTTACCCACAAAATCATCCCCAAAACACTTATCAACCGGTTTTGCATCGACAAACACCTACAACCTTAACAAACCACACTTTCCCACCTAATGACCAAAAGAATACTCGAGCTAGCTGAAATGTCACCATAGACCTTATACCAATGACATACACAGAGTTGTTCCCACAGTTGGTAAGGGGTCACCTTATTGCCCCTGTTTATGTGGAGCCCTTGAAGCCTCCCTACCCAAAGTGGTATGATCCTAATGCAAAGTGTGCTTATCATAATGACAATGTTGGTCACTCTATTGAGAATTGTATGGGCTTGAAGAGGAAAGTCCAAGAACTTGTCAATGTTGGAATTTTGAGTTTTGGGGCAAAGAATGATCCAAATGTGAATGATAATCCTCTACCAGATCACACAAAGGGTAGCGGTTGATGCTATGGAAGAAAGTAGATGATATTGATTGATTCACTGAATTTGAAGATAATGGTTATTTCTTTGTGTCTAATTTCATTCATCTTAGAACATTTCGTAGGTAATATAGGAGTGCCTAAGCCCAAAGGCATTAAGAATTCTTTTATGTATTGGGCCAACTTTCATTCATTTTCATTTCAATAAAGGATTAGTACAATTCATTTTTCTCAATTCCTCATTCCAATCTTATTCTTTTATGTAAAACACCACTACCCATATTCTCTACTTTGTTACCAAGCTTAAAAGTATCAAATAATGAACATGATAATGATAATGGCAATGAGTGTAAAATTCAATTCTGAAAGAACAGCTTTGGTTGGTTGAATGGCTTTTTAGTTTGCCAAGATTATTCAAGCAAGAAGAGAATAGAAGATATTTGTCCAAAATCTTCAACTATAGAATGTTAAGAGTAAAGGTGAATCTCTACATGAAATTCTAATGAGTTGGTCTTTGTTCAATAGATGACCTTTAATGAGAGTACTTGTATTGAGATGAGAAATGGCCTTCTTTCACTACCTTTCAAGTGTGAGTAAAATTATCCATTGATTACCCCTTTTGAGCCTATTATATTCTTTTTGATATAACCCACCAAGAATCACCCTCCACACTGGGGGGAAAAGAGAATAGAAGATGAAAGATCAGTGGGGCAAAGAAAAAAAAACCTTTTGTGGAAAAAAAAGGAACGAAAAAGAAAAAGAGAATGAATAAGGAAAAATGGTTTGAATCAAGAAAGTGAAAACCTTAGTCACATTTGAATGAAAAAGGAAAGAAAAAGCAAATTAGAATGGGGCAAAAGTCAAAATGCCTAAATGATTCATGAAAAATGATTCTTGGTTTGATGAACCCTGAAACACTTATTTTGGGCCTATATTATCCTTTCTTTCGTGAACCCTCACCTGAGCCTACATTACGTGCCTTAAAAGTCCATTTTGATCAAATATAAGTACTCGCATTGAAGAATCATGTGCTGAATGAAGGTATACTTACACAATGAGATGATGATCCTTTGGATGGAATCAGGAGAAGCAGATTAAGATAAGGAAAAAGATTGCTCTAGATGGAAGAAGTGGGATTCTGAAGACTCTCTTGGATCCATGTGAGCATTAAATTAGGTAAAGAAATATCTGATGTTGGGGCATGAATCAAAATGGAGAACAAATAAGAGAAGTTTCATCAAGGACAATGAAGTTGAAAATGAAGACAAATAAATTAAAAAAAAGAAAGAAAGAAAAGAAAATGAAAAAGAAGAAAAAAAGAGAAGAAAAGAAAAAAAATAAAAAAAAGAGAAAAAATGAAAGGAGGATTCAGATCGAAAACCCAAAAAGGGCAGTTTGGATCAATAGAGTGTTTCTAAGTTGAAAACCTGAAAAGGCAGCTTAGATACCAAAAAAACTGGATGTCAATGATACAGGGGCAAGAGGATATTTTAATGAACTCAACATGATCAGATAAGGTGGACCTTTGAAGGGAATTTTGTATTCATTGATCAGAATTGTTTGAATTGTTATTATTTAGATACTATTACCTAATCCTAAAAATTCTCACTTTTCATTCAAGCCTACTTTCCTTTTAAGCCAGACAATTTCTTGTTAAATCTTTTCAAATGTTGAATGATACCACTCTTTTCATTTCACCTATCATTTCTTTGCTATATCCTAACCTTGAGAGATTGAGAAATTGTATTGCATTGATTTTGAAATTGAAATGATAATGAATGTTTATTTGGCAAAATATGTGAAAGACCCCTATATTATTTAGGAAAATGAAAGAAAAGGAAACTTGTGAATGAATGAAAATTGGAAATCAAGAAAAACCAATGAATAAAGAAGAGTGAATAAAGATTTTAATGAGCAAATGAATGACCAAATAAGGAGGATAGTAAAAAGAAGAGACAAGGGATAAGATAAGCTAAAGAGGGCACGAAGATAAGAGCTTCATTGGGAGAGAAAAAATGGAAGAAGGAAAATGAGGAAAGAAATAGGAAATATAAGGACAAGATGACAAATGAAAAGAGAAGAATGCATGAGATGGACTGATACAGAAAAACCTTGTTATTGCCACAGTTAAAGTTGAAATGCTTTTAAAAAAAAAACATTGCATGAATAGAATAGATTGTGTGAATAATATTGCATGAATGGCATTACACAAATGACATTGCATAGATAGGATAGAATGCATGCGTAGTTGCATACATGATGCATTGCATGAGAAAAAGAAAAATTACAGACAAGGTTCCTTGAGTACAATTTATAAGACCTTCGGGCATGATTCCTACAAATTTTTAGACAAGACTTTTAAAATTTGACTGCCTGCCTGTTTAGGAGGAGCTTTTGGACAAGATTTTAAAGTTTGACTGCCTGCCTGTTTAAGAGGAGCTTTTAGACAAGATTTTTAAAGTTTGACTGCCTGTCTGTTTAGGAGGAGCTTTTAGACAAGATTTTTAAAGTTTGACTGCCTGCCTGTTTAGGAGGAGCTTTTGGACAAGATTTTTAAAGTTTGACTGCCTGCCTGTTTAGGAGGAGCTTTTTGGACAAGATTTTAAAGTTTGACTACCTGCTTGTTTAGGGGGAGCTTTTAAGACAAGATTTTAAAGTTTGACTGCCTGCCTGTTTAGGAAGAGCTTTTTGGACAAGATTTTAAAGTTTGACTGCCTGCTTGTTTAGGAGGAGCTTTTTGGACAAGATTTTAAAGTTTGACTGCCTGCCTATTTAGAAGGAGCTTTTTTAGACATGATTTTAAAGTTTGACTACCTTTCTGTTTAGAATGAGCTTTTTTTTTAAAAAAAATTTAATAAAAAAAATGAGAAAAAAATGAAGTCAGACAAAATAGGTGTCTATGTCTTTGTGCAACTACTGTTTCACAGCAAATGCACAAAGAGGGGTAGCTGTAGACACCTTATTTTGTCCGAGATTGTAGCTTGTAAAATAATTAATTAAGTTAGGTGACATTGTATTTTTTTAACTTAATGTAACATTAGATTAGGATAATTAGTTAATTTAAAATTAAATTAGGATTTTTTAAGATTAGAATTAACACTAAAATTAAGATTTAGGAAGAATTAATAAATAAAATAAGAAAAACAAAAAAATGAAATAAAAAATAAAAATAAAATTAATTTTAGATAGGATAATTAGATTATTAGATTTTTAGGATAATTATTATGATTTATATTATTAGAGTTTATGATAGATTAGAATTAGAGTTAGATAATTATTAAAGTAAGATAAAAAAAAATAAATAAGATAAAAATAAAGAGATTCACTTAGGCTAGGATATGGATACTACTTGTGTATATAAAAGAGAGGAAGGGGAAAGAAGAAAAAAAAAGGATCTCCATCGCCACAAGCCCATCAACTGCTGCTTCTTTCCCGATTGCACAATCACCATCAGACCTAACTGAACCTTCAAGCACCCTCATCACCTTCCTTCAACTTTCATCACCATAGCCGAGCTTCCCTTTATCTCGCCTACAGTTAGTGTGGCTGCAACTCATCACCGATCTTTTCCTGCTAACCTGAGAATTCCCTTGCAACGTGTCCTGTATTGCCGTTTGTATCACTGCACCACCACCCCTGCTTACAGCATCGTTAAGTAATCCAAACCACTTCACACCGTCCCTTGCTCCTTAGCTGCACCAGCCACGGTTCCAGTACCTGCCGCATCATCATGTTCACTTGTTGCCCTGCTTTACGTCGCCAACTCACCATCATCTCCACGAATTGCCCCGACCACCACCTTTGCTGTTGCTCCACTTATCATTGAACATCGGCTGCTCCCTGCTGTTTTGCACTGTTTCTGTCCTGTGTTGCTGCCCTAAACTGAAGCATCCCAAGTTTCCTGCGCACTGTTGCTTCCTACTCTAATGCCACCAGGATACTACACCGAATTGAATAGCTCTTTGGTTCTTGCCTGTCCCTCCACTGGTCAGCACCTTCATGCCACTGTTGCATTCCACCTGACTGCTGCGTCATCTTCACCGTCCCAAGTTGCTGTTCTGTGCGCATGCAAAGAAAGAAAGAAAAGCATCAGTGAAAGAGACGACAAAAAGGGTAAGAGAAGAACCTATTTTTGTTTTATTATGTAATGGTTAATTGGTGATTAGCATAACGTCCACTTGGTTGTACGTGATTAAAATAATGAAGATTTAAATTAACATGATTTGATAGTTGGATTTAATTTTCAAATAGAAAATTTGACCAATTAATCTGATTAACATAACTTAATAGATATACTTAATATGACATGACTAAATATGAACTAATTTATGTAGATTTATTTGCATAACTTGTACAATATGATTTAACTTACTTTGCATGATTTAATTACTTTGATAATGCTTGTTTAATATAAATGTATTGAATAAATAATTTGTGTGTTGATCTTATTTGATTAGTTTAATTTGTATGATATTTGTATGATATGTTTTATATTTTAAATGTTTAGTATGATAGATATTAGATAAATAAAATAATGGAAAAAATAAATTAAATTAGAAAAAATGCAAATAACAATAAATAGAATAAACATAGAAAATAAAAATATTAATTAATAAATATGGATTATACCGAAGATGAAATTCCAAGAAAGTAATTGAGACTCCTTGAAAATTTCTAGGTGAAAGAATCTTTCTTAAGTTGAGCCAAATTGATGGAATACTTTTGAAAGAATTTTTTTTTATTAATTTATATTTATTTATAATAAAAATAAAAGTAAGATAAGATAGATGGATTAGATATAGATAAACAAAAATGAGCAAATAAAGACCAATAAACAAATAAAGATAAGATAAAGTATAAATCATAAATAGAATTATAATAAATAAGATAAATGAAAAAGAATAAATATGAGTTATGCCGATGATGAAATTTCAAGAAAGTCAATGGAGACTCCTTGAAAATTTCTAGGTGAGGAGGTTTCTTTTGGGCTGAGCCAAATTGATGGGACGCTTAAAAGTGAATTTTCAATAAAACATAATTCATGTTTATTTCTTAAAAGTAAGGTAAATAAGAATATAAAAATAAAAATAAATTAAAGAAATTTATAAAATGAATATGGAGTCAAAAATTAGAGACAAGAGTAGGAAAAAAGGGAATTTCATAAAATATTAAAATTTATCCGACGATGGAATTCAGGAAAGTCAATTGAGACTCCTTGAATATCTTGAGGTGAGGGGAATTTCTAAGGTTGGAGCCAAATTGATGGAAAAATCTTAGAAATTTTCCCAATATATAAGTATATCGAAGTTAATATGAACTTGAGGCAAACTATAAAGATAACCTAAAGCTAGTTGGTACCATCTTAGGATGGGAGTTGTGGGGGTGCTAATCCTTCCCTATACGTAACCATACTCCCGAGTCTAAGAATCTTTGAACGTAGACCATGCCTTATCTTTAGACAAGAATAGGTGACCAATCACACCCTAAGTTTGGATGGTTGGTGGTGACTCCTTGAATTTTAAAGTCTAGCGGGTTAAGTCTTAGGACTTGACACGCTATGACAATACGTATTTCAAAACATATACATAATCCTGGATCGTACTCGATAATCACAAGGACTTACATAATAATCTAGTGCGATCCAAAGTTACATCCCATATTTCTTCCTAGTACTGTGAAATTAAAGTTTGTATAACTATCAAAACAATATACAATTAGTATACCTTAAAAGCACAAAAGCTAGGCCCAGAGAACGTAGACGAGTACCACAACTAGGTACAGTTCCCGAGAGCCTATATAATGCCTGAGTTGGATATCAACCCGTATGATCTGTAGAAGTTAAATTTAAGGGGGTGAGCAAATCCACGGCTCAGTAAGTAGCTTAAATAAATACAGACTAGGTTCATATCGTAAAACATGATCATACATGCATGAACTCTATAAAATAGCATGTATGCATTATATTAAGATTAGCTACTAACTTGTATATACAACAGATTGCATAAGCTCATTCATGCTTTTCTTCATTTCTTTAACTCATACATTAACATTCTTTTGTCCCTCTCTATCGATATGTTTAAGCGTGAAGGAAACAACCATTTCAAATAACACATGATTCTATAACATAATATAAGTATAGTTCAACAATTGTTCCCATTCTCTGTCATATGTATCATATCTATTTTATCTAATGATAGTCATCACATTCACAGATCACAATCATTTGTTCATTGTCTCAATGGTATATGATTTCCCATAATTCATCATTATACGTGCAGCACTTAGCTCTCAAAGGATTCTAGAGGTGGTTTCCACATTTCCGAAGAATATATGTAGCACGTAGGTCTCTTGAGTTCTCTAGAGGTGGCTCACATAGTACAAAAGATTGAGTTTTACTTGGGTTGCCTCTATGGCGTATGTTTTCTACTGGTTCATCGGAACTCGTGTAGCACTTAGCTCTTAAAGGATTCTAGAGGTGGCTCCCACATTTCCGAAGAATATATGTAGCACGTAGGTCCTTTGAGTTCTCTAGAGGTGGCTCACACGGTACAAAAGATTGAGTTTTACTCGGATTGGCCTCTATGGCACATGCTTTCTAATGGTTCATCGGAACTCGTGTAGCACTTAGCTCTCAAAGGATTCTAGACGTGGCTCCCACATTTTCGAAGAATATATGTAGCACGTAGGTCCTATGAGTTCTCTAAAGGTAGCTCACATGGTACAAAAGATTGAGTTTTACTTGGATTTGCCTCTATGGCACATGCTTTCTAATGGTTCATCGAAACTCGTGTAGAACTTAGCTCTCAAAGGACTCTAAAGGTGGCTCCCACAGTTTCGAAGAATCTGTGTAGCACGTAGTTCCTTTGAGTTCTCTAGAGGTGGCTCACACGGTACAAAAGATTGAGTTTTACTCGGATTGGCCTCTATGACACATGCTTTCTAATGGTTCATCGGAACTCCTGTAGCACTTAGCTCTCAAAGGACTCTAGAGGTAGCTCCCACAGTTTTGAAGAATCTGTGTAGCACGTAGTTCCTTTCAGTTCTCTAGAGGTGGCTTACACAGTACAAGGAATGAGTTTTACTCGAATTGGCCTCTATGGCACATGCTTTCTAGAGATAAAGCTCTAAAATCATTCAATTACCCGAGTCAACATAAGCACTTCAGTTATCATATGATTCCATTACCCTAGTTTTCGATAAATATAACTAGGTGCTATTCGAGTCTCATGAGTAGTTTGTATATACATTTCAAAGTATAACAATTGTATTGGCATGCTCACTAGGTGCAACTTAATTAAACCACATACATTTCTCATGATACAAGCACCTACATTTTATACCAATTTGCATTCTCATTGAGCATAACAAGTTATAACACACCACGCATAAATTACAATTGATTCGAAAACTATTAACGAACACATCAAGTCAACTTGTATCTTACCAAGACTTACCCTCATTGTCTTTTTCATCGTATTTCACCAAACTTGATATAAAATTAGATAATTATCGAATAAAGATTTCTTTCATCTCTTACGAGAAGATATTAGTATGGTTTATTTAACCCACTTACCTCAATGCTTAGAAATCATCTTCCTCGGTCTTCAAATTTAAGATTTGAGCTCCTACACCGCTCCAAGTCATTGTACGGTGTTATTTCATTTAAACCGTACACTTTGTGGACTTGAACCAAATGATTATGTCCTTATTCGTCTCCTTTCCCATTTCATTTATTTAGCTTCGGAGCTGTAGAAGATGAGTCATACAAGTTCAATTCCGAAACATACATATACACTAAGCATTCTTAGAAATCCTACTCATTAAGGTAGAATTATTCTTTATAAGAATTTCCAACCTATCAATGCCTTTCTATTCATAACGGAAAATATTGAATTCTGATTAATGCACCGTCAATTTTATATGTAATCTGACTTAATTCCCTATCCAGAAGTATAAAGCCCATTTTCTAGTTCATTCCATGTTGTTCCTCAGAATTTTCCAAAGTTCAGCCCAATTTTGACCCATATGATAGGATAGTTTTCTGACCTTTGTGCATCAAATTTTATATTACTAATTATAGGGATATCCAAAATTATTAATCCCAAAACCATATGAATATTAATCCAATTCCCTATTCAGAATAGCAAGTTTCACAATTTTATCATTTCGAAATTATTTTTAATAATTCCTCAAATTTTCCCTGTTTCCAAATGCATTTTGGCAGATTGTCTACTGACCTCTATGTACAAATTCAGCCATATCTCAAGATAGGGTTGTCCAAATTGTGCAAACTCAAAACCATATTATTCTTAACTCATTTACCTTTCTAGAAAAATAAATTTCTCAGCCAAATTCAATCTTTGCTAATTTCTCCAAATGTTCAAAATTGACACAGAGCATCTCGCTTACTGCAGTGAGTGCCTTGTGTTCAACTGCCTATATCTTAGGCTACACAACTCCAAACTAGGTAATTCCAAAACTGAATTTTGCCTAACTCATAAAGCTACCTGTAATAAATTTTTCAGAATTTATTTCATTCTAAAACCCCCAAACATAATTTTTAAATATGTGGCTCAGACCGACAGTTTTCCAGCAAAAATTGAAATCTACATTTAGCACTTTGTTTCTCTTCTTTTCTTAACTCTAACCTTATAAACATTTTCTATTCACTTAGTATATTAATCAAATACATTAATTTCATTAGAATTTAATCATCACCACCCAGCCATACAAGGATCGGCAGCCTCCCTCTTCACGCCATTTCTAGAATTTAGCATAAATAATCAATTCAAAATCATTAATTCAATTTCCATTTTAAAATCCTTTAATATCATCATCACACCATCTTCATTATTTCCTAACATGGCCGGCTGCATAATAGTACATAAAAATTAGGGTTTTATTAATTAAAATCTATGGTTTTTCTTTATCATATGGCCAGCCCTTTTGTTCCCCCTTCCTTCACCTTCATGTCAACCGCAGCAAACAACCCCCTTTTCAATTCTTCATGCCACTTACAGCCCTTTTCCTTATCATTTCTTCTATTTTCTTCAAAAATCCAATAGCTGTACAATATTGACTAAAGTTAATCTTTTTATTTATTAAATTTTATGGCTGGTTTTATTTCATTAGCAGCCACCATTGTTAACCCTCTATCACGCCACACATACAGAGCCCTTAGTTTCTGTTATTCACGTCACAACAGTAGAGTTTCAGCCCCTCAAATCCTATGACCAGACTTCCTAATATGGTTCTTATATATTTTCGCTTCAATCCAAAATTATATCCATCATCTACACATCAAATCCAAGCGAATACACAAGATTCAAATGCAGAAAATTAAAGCTATGTGTGCTACCTGTACAGAGGCGTTACTACCAGCAGCAGAGCAAGGTACTTTTTGGTGGCCTTTGGCTGAAGTTTTTGGACAGTCAAAGAGCTCTTAAGATGGGAAGAAATTTCTATGAAAGGACCTAGGTGAATTGGTGAAGGAAAGATGAATTCTACTTGGCTGACGTGAGGAATGGTTTGGAGAAGGAGAAGAAAAACATGGGACTGCAGCAGTTCTTCTTTTTCTTATTTCCCAATGGCTGCTTACAATGGCAAGGTAATGGCTGCACCTTCCTCTCTCTTCTTCTCTTCTTTTCTTCTCCTTTTGGCCTTACTTTTCTTTTCTCTCTTTCCTTCTCGACTGCACCTTTCTTTTCTTCCTTTCCTTCTCCTTGCCGAGATCTCCTTCTCCACTCCTTCACTTATTTTCTTTACTTTTTAATTACTAAGCTTCTTTGAGAAGCTTAATGATAATGCCGATGGTGTTAGTGGAATTTGATGGGAAAAAGTCCCATCAAACTCCACTAACACATATTTTAATCTATATTTTTATTTTATAATTTTTAACTTTATTTTATTTTATATTTTTATTCTTATTTCAAATATCTATATCCATATAAATTATAATTATCTTTATATAATAATATATATTTATACGTATATATCTCTAATATATATTCATATATATTTATTTATTTGTTATATTACTTACATGTAATATGTATTTGTACTTATATTTTAAACATTAATATATAATATCTACATACACATATATATATATACTTATACATATTTTCACATGTTCATGTCTAATGCATTTTTAATGTAGGTAAGTGTGTGTGTGTGTGTGTGTGTGTGTGTATACTCCCTCATTTTAACATTTATATATATATATACATATTTAATACTCAATATGTGTGTGTGTGTGTGTGTGTATATATATATATATATATATATATATATGTATTCATTTTTATTTTATTTTAACTATTTTAATATTCAAGTATACTACATTTCCTTTAGTATACTTGTGTCCTTGTTTTATTTAAAACAAATATACTTATATATTGTGTAATACATGTATCTATTTGTTCTTATATATTTCTTGAACTCATTATAAGAATTCTAAACTACCTTAAAGTATCAATCATCTATTGCTAAATTTACTAAACTTGCAACTTCATTTTCATTACTTGGAATAATGATAATTACAAGGTGCATCATAGTACTTAGCTTATTCTATGTCTCTTATTTATTCACTAATATGGTACAAAGTTTGTAGTTTTTACATCCTCCCGACCTTAGGAAATTTGGTCCTTCAAAATTTCCGTGTCTATCTGAAATAGGTAAGGGTACTTCTCTCTCATCAAGCTTTCTAACTCCCATGTTGCTTCCTCTAAAGAATGGTGCTGCCAAAGTACTTTAACTAAAGGAATTGTCTTAGACCTCAATATCTTATCTTTTCTGTCTAAAATCCGAATAGGTCTCTGGACATAACTTAAGTCCTCTCTGATCTCCAATGGTTCGTACTCAATAACATGGGATGGGTCCGGATGATACTTCCTTAGCATCGAAACATAGAAAACGTTATGCACACCCGATAGCTCTGGTGGTAGTGCTAGTCGATATGCTACGTCAGTAATCCTCTCCAGTATTTCAAACAGACCAATATACCGAGAGCTCAACTTCTCTTTCTTACCAAATCTCATTATTTTAATCCGTTTTTCCAAGTGGTATAGTACTCCACTATCCAACTCTTTTAACATTTTGAATACCATCTTTACACTTATTCGTCCACCAATCTTAATTTCTTTAATTATAAGTCACATCTGTAGAGCAGCTAGCCCATAACTCTTCTATAGACTGGCAATGTGATCTAGCTAGACTCATTAATTTCGTATCTCAATCACTGTCTTTCTATCATAGACAGATTCACTGTCGTTATGTCATTCGAGATCGTATATCTCAGAAAGAGATACTGTCTAGCCAAATTTCCTGTTTGCCAACTTTAACATATAGTTCACAGTCTTTGAGAATCTTGAGGGTCATACAACAATGCTGCTCATGTTCCATTAATGTCTTAAAACATTTCGATATCTCATCACTTTATCCATGTATGGTTTAAATAACTTATTCATTAGGCTTACATACCTCACTTGGTATTTTATTAATCTTGTAAACCTCAATAGGAACTCGTAAGAATTTGTCAAGTTCTAAATATTATCTTATGGTTATCAATCTCCAACTATTAGCTGATGGCGCCTTGTATAGAGACTGGTCTTATGAATTCCTTATACATCTCTTATTAGATCAAATAGGCATCAATTCCATACAGACGAATATTTGTTCCTAGTAAGAACTCTTTTAAATAATAGGAATTTAATTCACAATTATAAATCCTCAATTCAAGTCATCTGTATTTCCATCATTTACACCTACACAAGTGAATTTCATTATCCACACATTTTCCAGAGTTGTTTCTTAAGCTTTTCGGACTCTTCCAATGTTCTCCGATACAAGCTTAGTTATAGATTCGTTAACAACAGTCGAGTCAATGTTAACCCGATCTTTCAAATCTATTTTACTCTAAAAATTTATCAGGAATAACATCCAATACTTTTTAATTATAAATCTCATACCATTTTGGACATTTTGTCTCTATGTCCTATCATTTCCACTGTATATCCTCAAGGCTCTCATTTTAACACATATTCCGCCTTAATTCACCTATTTACTTATACTTCACAGCGTATCAATCATTTTAATTAGTATGCTGCATTAAATATAACTATTTAACTAACACATTTCATAGCTAACTGATTCATTACTGTAATTCACCTTGAAATCATTTTCATTTAACAATTTAGGTTAGCTATCATCTTTTTCTGCTCTTACAGTTACTTTACGGTTTTTATACATATCCTTCGAATTTATAATACTCCAATCAGCATACAATTCTGCAAAGTATATTTAAAAAAAATATTTGTTCGATACTTAGGAAGCAAACCGAATGTATAGAACCAAAATTAACAAAATTGATATGAATTTCATCAACTATACATATCACTTTCTCAATCATCTTCAGTAATCATCTCATCTTTCATAATATCCAACGATCCCTTAATAAACATCTCATTAATATACTTTTAATTCAGACCCTTAAGGATCAATAATAGGGTCAATCATCTTACAACTTCTCACTATAAACATTTCAAGTCGCATTCATAATCTAAGTGTAGATAGGATTAATAATCGGAACCATTATACACATATTACATTTCTTATGCCATCAGTAGCTTCATCACTATCATGGAATTCAAGATCAATTTGGTCCACTATTCAGAAATTGGTCCAATATAAAGACACACTTGTCATTTAAAATTCATTTCTTTCTCTTCATTATTAATTTAAACTAGTGATCTTAATATCCCTATAGTTTCTAAATCGTAAAACTTTAATAGGATGATATTCAAACTTCTACATCCTTCAAACTCTAACTCCTTACATAGCTCATTTCTCATTCATGAGTCTTGACAGGTATATCACGTCAATCTCTGACCACGTAGGCCCTTATGCCTTTACTGGTATTACTCCAATATATTTAGAACAAAACAAATGAGCACTTATTGCTTCGTTATTTGTCAAAACATATTATATGTGGATTAGGTAGGGAGAAAGTTACAGTTTTCCTATAGCAGTGTACATTAGTATGATCGGTGGTCATCCCGTCCATATCCAAGATGACACCAAGGTTGTAATTCTGCAACATTAGCAAATCTGCTATTAGGTCTCTATCTCCCACCTTCACTTTATACTTATGATACACACTAATTCTTTTGAGATTCTTTGAAAGGCGTGCTAGCAACAACTAATAACTTAGAAGTTCTGACTCTATATGCAAGTTACTTGTAAGAGCACATGTGATAATAAGGAGTTGAGCTTATTGCAGTAGCTTGATTAACCACTAACTACTATAGTAGGGTTATCGTTATCTCATGATCCTGCTCCATTCTAGCCATCCTCAACACCCTATTATTGAAGGAAACCGAAACAAGCACGCAACGGAATTTAAATCATTCGGCCTCTACCAGGATCGATTCGGAGGGTTGCCTGATTAGGGTTTCGAGATTTTACCTAACGTTTTCTCTGATTTTTCTGTCTTTGGTCGAATCACAAGCAGCAACTTTTCGTTCCTGCCTCTATGGTATCCACACGAACGGATTTCACGACTCTTGAACGTCTCACGATCAGAAGCCTTAAGGAGCTTTTTTGATTCTTTTAACCGAACTGCTAGCTTCGATTAAAAGAATACTTTTCTGTTTTTTTTTAATTGTTGTGCCGCTATGTTTCAGAAAACATCCTTTTATAGGCAGTAAATTTTACCCTAAAATTTACTGCCAAACAGAACTCTAATCCTACTTAGAATAGGATTAGTTATATCCCTAATCCAATTCAGAATAGGATTAGTTATATCCTTAATCCAATTCAGAATAGGATTAATTAAGCTCCTCATTGATCCATTCTAAGTGTGCGACCCAATAGGTTCTCAAAACAATGGCAATGACAAAATTGTCACAGGCAATGAGCGGTATCTAGCAACACATCATTGCTACCCATGTAACGAGAATGTCAATGACTCGACATAACCTTACTCGTGATAGATGTTACCGTGTAGTCTAATCCCTTTATCCTTTGATGTCTTGATTAGACACAAGTCATGGAATGTGTCACACTTGTATAGTCTAATCAGCATTTCTTGATTCCTGAGTAGACTAATTAAACAAATAAAATCAATATCTCATATTGACTTATTCGAGCACGGCCATGCATTTCTTAGTCTCACTCTATCAAAGGGCCCAAGACATCACTCTTGTTATATAAGAGGGATAAATTCTATCTTGATCACTCAACATCCCTCTACATAGATCAAGGCATACCCAATTACTACCTTTATAGTCCATCCTGTTACGAATGACATCTAGCAGCATTAAAGTATGCAATTCTCTATGTTGGGATCTCTAATGATCTCAAGTCAAAGGATCACATACACCATCATCACTATGAGAATCACTTATGACACTCATATAACAATCCATGTAGTGTTCTCATGGAGGGTCGATCCAGTACATAGTTCTCTAACATGTACCTATGTGATGACTTGATATCCTATATCCATGACAATGGTCATCAGTCAACCACATACTAGTCTTATCGTATCATTGTTATCCTTGTTCACAATAATACTTAACTAGGGATATTTTAAGAATAGTGTGTTATTACTATTCTAAGGACATTATCATATAAGATTACATTACGCAGTTATAAAACAAATATAATAATGAACTATAACAAATAAAATGTCATGATACATAAATAATGCCAAAGTCAATCATCTAATGAATGGTTCTAAGGGCATAATCCAACAATTATCTGGGTGGGAATGAGTCGAATATGATAGTAATGGGGGTGATAATAATGATGGGGTTGGAAATGAAATCAGCTATCTCTGGGCTAATTTTCTGGGTTTAATTCTATGCCCAGTTCCCCCTTATTTTTGAATTAAATCAGAATAGAGACTTACACCAAGTGCAGACCAACTTCGGTATAAGTCAATTAATAGATAATTTTTCAAACAAATATTTCACAGTACATGGGATGTAACACTCCAGACGGTCTAAACTACACTAACACGTACTAGACAAACCAAGCTCTAATACCATTAAATCTATCACGACCCGAAGGCCAATGACGTCCACTTGACATATACCTTATTGCTTTTGGAAAATTACGAATCAAATTTTTCTTTTTCTATTTATGGTTTGTATTCAGTGTTAGTGTAGTATCTAAATTAAATCTTGCCTTACTAATATTATTTCTCTAGCTATGTCATACTTCTCAAGGTGATTTTAATCATTTTAACCTTATTTTTCACTATTCCAAAAGAAACGGGTCGAAAACCTCCCCCTTGTATTTTATCACTTTCCTCAGTAAAATCACCTGCATTAATATACAATTCAATCTTTCATAACACAGCCAACTTTAATTCCCAGAATTCACATCATCATACATCACATGTTTCTCAAGAATCTAAACCAGTGATAATTCCACATTTTTCAGTTTATACATATTTCAAAATATATACCTAATCTTAGATCGTACTCGATAATCACAAAGACTTATATAATAATCTAATGCGATCCAAAGTTACATCCCATATTTCTTCCTAGTACTGTGAAATTAAAGTTTGTATAACTATCAAAATAATATACAATTAGTATACCTCAAAAGCACAAAAGCTAGGCCCGAAAAACGTAGACAAGTACCACAACTAGGTACAGTTCCCGAGAGCCTATACAATGCCTGAGTTGGATATCAACCCGTATGATCTTTAGATGTTAATTTAAGGGGGTGAGCAAATCCATGGCTCAGTAAGTAGCTTAAATAAATACAGACTTGGCTCATATTGTAAAACATGGTCATACATGCATGAACTCTATAAAATAGCATGTATGCATTATATTAAGATTAGCTACTAACTTGTATATACAACATATTGCATAAGCTCATTCATGCTTTTCTTCATTTCTTTAACTCATACATTAACATTCTTTTGTCCCTCTCTATCGATATGTTTAAGCGTGAAGGAAACAACCATTTCAAATAACACATGATTCTATAGCATAATATAAGTATAGTTCAACAATTGTTCCCATTCTCTGTCATATGTATCATATCTATTTTATCTAATGATAGTCATCACATTCACAGATCACAATCATTTGTTCATTGTCTCAATGGTATATGATTTCCCATAATTCATCATTATACGTGCAGCACTTAGCTCTCAAAGGATTCTAGAGGTGACTCCCCCATTTTCGAAGAATATATGTAGCACGTAGGTCCCTTAAGTTCTCTAGAGGTGGCTCACACGGTACAAAAGATTGAGTTTTATTCAGGTTTGCCTCTATGGCGTATGTTTTCTATTGGTTCATCGGAACTCGTGTAGCACTTAGCTCTCAAATGATTCTAGAGGTGGATCCAACATTTCCAAAGAATATATGTAGCACGTAGGTCCTTTGAGTTCTCTAGAGGTGGCTCACACGGTACAAAAGATTGAGTTTTACTCGGATTGGCCTCTATGGCACATGCTTTCTAATGGTTCATCGGAACTCGTGTAGCACTTAGCTCTCAAAATTTTCTAGAGGTGGCTCCCACATTTCCGAAGAATATATGTAGCACGTGGGTCCTTTGAGTTCTCTAGAGGTGGCTCACACGGTACAAAAAAATGAGTTTTACTCGGATTGGCCTCTATAGCACTTGTTTTCTAATGGTTCATCGAAACTCGTGTAGCACTTAGCTCTCAAAGGACTCTAGAGGTGGCTCCCACAGTTCCGAAGAATCTGTGTAGCACATAGTTCCTTTGAGTTCTCTAGAGGTGGCTCACACAGTACAAAAGATTGAGTTTTACTCGAATTGGCCTCTATGACACATGCTTTCTAATGGTTCATCGGAACTTGTGTAGCATTTAGCTCTCAAAGGATTCTAGAGGTGGCTCCCACATTTTCGAAGAATATATGTAGCACGTAGGTCCTTTGAGTTCTCTAGAGGTGGCTCACACGGTACAAAAGATTGAGTTTTACTCGGATTGGCCTCTATGGCACATGCTTTCTAATGGTTCATCGAAACTCGTGTAGCACTTAGCTTTCAAAGGACTCTAGAGGTGGCTCCCATAGTTCCGAAGAATCTGTGTAGCACGTAGTTCCTTTGAGTTCTCTAGAGGTGGCTCACATGGTACAAAAGATTGAGTTTTACTCGGATTGGCATCTATGACACATGCTTTCTAATGGTTCATTGGAATTCGTGTAGCATTTAGCTCTCAAAGGACTCTAGAGGTAGCTCCCACAGTTTCGAAGAATCTGTGTAACACGTAGTTCCTTTGAGTTCTCTAGAGGTGGCTCACATGGTACAAGGAATGAGTTTTACTCGGATTGGTCTCTATGGCGCATGCTTTCTAGAGATAAAGCTTTAAAATCATTCAATTCCCCGAGTCACATAAGCACTTCAATTATCATACGATTCCATTATCCTAGTTTTCGATAAATATAACTAGGTGCTATTCGAGGTCCATGAGTTAAACATCGTAGGTTGTATACATTTTGTACACTAGTTCGTATTTACATTTCATACACTAGTTTGTATATACATTTCAAAGTATAACAATTGTATTGGCATGTTCACTAGGTGCAACTTAATTAAATCACATACATTTCTCATGATACAGGCACCTATATTTTATACCAATTTGCATTCTCATTGAGCATAACAAGTTATAACACACCACACATAAATTACAATTGATTAGAAAACTATTAACGAACACATCAAGTCAACTTGTATCTTACCAAGACTTACCATCGTAGTCTTTTCCATCGTATTTCACCAAACTTGATATAAAATTAGATAATTACCGAATAAAGATTTCTTTCATCTCTTACGAGATGATACTAGTATGGTTTATTTAACCCACTTACCTCAATGCTTAGAAATCATCTTCCTCGGTCTTCAAATTTAAGATTTGAGCTCCTACACCGCTCCAAGTCACTATACGGTGTTATTTCATTCAAACCGTACACTTTGTGGCCTTGAACCAACTGATTATGTCCTTATTCGTCTCCTTTCCCATTTCGTTTATTTAGCTTCGGAGTTGCAAAAGATGAGTTGTACAAGTTCAATTCTGAAACATACATATACACTAAGCATTCTTAGAAATCCTACTCATTAAGGTAGAATTATTCTTTATAAGAATTTCAAACCTATCAATGCCTTTCTATTCATAACGGAAAATATTGAATTCTGATTAATGCACCGTCAATTTTATATGTAATCTGACTTAATTCCCTATCCAGAAGTATAAAGCCCATTTTCTAGTTCATTCCATGTTGTTCCTCACAATTTTCCAAAGTTCAGCCCAATTCTGACCCATATGACAGGATGGTTTTTTGACCTTTGTGCATTAAATTTTATATTACTAATTATAGGGATATCCAAAATTATGAATCCCAAAACCATATGAATCTTAATCTAATTACCTATTCAGAATAGCAAGTTTCACAATTTTATCATTTCAAATTATTTTTAATAATTCCTCAAATTTGCCCTGTTTCTAGATGCATTTTGGCAGATTGTCTACTGACCTCCGTGTACAAATTGAGTCATATCTCAAGATAGGGTTGTTTAAATTGTGCAAACTCAAAACAATATTATTCTTAACTCATTTACCTTTCTAGAAACATAAATTTTGCAGCCAAATTCAATCTGTGCTAATTTCTACAAATGTTCAAAGTTGACACAAAGCATCTCGCCTACTGCACTGAGTACCCTGTGTTCAACTATCTATATCTCAGGCTACACAACTTCAAATTAGGTAATTCCAAAACTGAATTTTGCCTAACTCATAAAGCTACCTCCAATAATTTTTCCAGAATTTATTTCATTCTAAAACCCCCAAACCAAATTTTTAAATACGAGGCTGGGACCGACAATTTTCCAACAAAAATTGAAATCTACATTTAGCACTTTGTTTCTCTTCTTTTCTTAACTCTAACCTTATAAACATTTTATATTCACTTAGTATATTCATCAAATAATTTAAGTTCATTAGAATTTAATCATCACCACTCAGCCACACAAGGATCGGCAGCTTCCCTCTTCACGCCATTTCCAGAATTTAGCATAAATAATCAATTCAAAATCATTAATTCAATTTCCATTTTAACATCCTTTAATATCATCATCGCACCATCTTCATTATTTCCTAACATGGCCGATTGCATAATAGTACATACAAATTATGTTTTAATTAATTAAAATCTATGGTTTTTCTTTATCATGTGGCCAGTCCCTTTGTTCCCCTTCCTTCACCTTCACGTCAACTGCAGCAAACAACCCCCTTTTCAATTCTTCATGCCACTTACAGCCCTTTTCCTTATCATTTCTTCTATTTTCTTCAAAAATCCAACAGCTGTACAATATTGACTAAAGTTAATCTTTTTATTTATTAAATTTTATGGTTGGTTTTATTTCATTGGCAGCCACCATTGTTGACCCCCTATCACGTCACACACACAGAACCCTTAGTTTCTGTTATTTACGTCACAACAGTAGAGTTTCAGCCCCTCAAATCCTATGACCAGACTTCCTAATATGGTTCTTATATATTTTCACTTCAGTCCAAATTTATATCCATCATCTACACATCAAATCCAAGCGAATACACAAGATTCAAATGCAGAAAATTAAAGCTATGTGTGTTACCTGTACAGAGGCGTTACTGCCAGCAGTAGAGCAAGGTACTTTTGGTGGCCTTTGGCTGAAGTTTTTGGACGGTCAAAGAGCTCTTAAGATGGGAAGAAATTTCTATGAAAGGACCTAGGTGAATCGGTGAAGGAAAGATGAATTCTACTTGGTTGACGTGAGGAACGATTTGGAGAGGGAGAAGAAAAACGTGGGACTGCAGCAGTTCTTCTTTTTCTTCTTTCCCGATGGCTGCTTACAATGGCAAGGTAATGGTTGCACCTTCCTTTCTCTTCTTTTCTTCTCCTTTCGGCCTCACTTTTCTTTTCTCTCTTTCCTTCTCGGCTGCACCTTTCTTTTCTTCCTTTCCTTCTCCTTGCCGAGATCTCCTTCTCCACTCCTTCATTTCTTTTCTTTACTTTTTAATTACCAAGCTTCTTTGAGAAGCTTAATGATAATGCCGTTGGTGTTAGTGGAATTTGATGGGAGAAAGTCCCATCAAACTCCACTAACACATATTTTAATCTATATTTTTATTTTTAATTTTCAACTTTATTTTACTTTATATTTTTATTCCTATTTCAAATATCAATATCCATATAAATTATAATTATCTTTATATAATAATATATATTTATACACACACATATATATATATCTAATATATATTCATATATATATTTATTTATTTGTTATATTACTTACATGTAATATGTATTTGTACTTATATTTTAAACATTAATATATAATATCTACATACACATATATATACATATACATATTTTCACATGTTCATGTCTAATGCATTTTTAATGTAGGTAAGTGTGTGTGTGTGTGTGTGTGTGTGTGTGTGTGTGTGTGTGTGTATTTATATATATATATATATATATATATATATATAAATATATTCCTCCTTCATTTCAACATTTATATATATATTTATATATATACATATTTAATACTCAATATGTGTGTATATATATATGTATTCCTTTTTATTTTATTTTAACTATTTTAATATTCAAGTATACTACATTTCCTTTAGTATACTTGTGTCTTTGTTTTATTTAAAACAAATATGCTTATATATTGTGGAATACATGTATCTATTGTTCTTATATATTTCTTGAACTCATTATAAGAATTCTAAACTACCTTAAAGTATCAATCATCTCTTGCTAAATTTACTAAACTTGCAACTTCATTCTCATTACTTGGAATAATGATAATTACAAGGTGCATCATAGTACTTAGCTTATTCTATGTCTCTTATTTATTCATTAATATGGTGCAAAGTTTGTAGTTTTTACAGTTTAAGCTTGAACTCGACTCGATAGACTTAATTTGTTAATTTTCAACTATATATTATGAGGATAAATTGGTAAATTAATAATAAAGTATTAAAAAATATATTAGAAAAGCTCGATTAACCCACAAGCTACTCGAGCTAAGTATTAAAATAACTAAACTTGACTCATTATTCAAGTAGATCGAGCTTGAGCTTTGCTTAAAAATTAATAAGTCAAACTTGAGTAATCTTCAAGTCAAGCTTCAGTAACTTAACTCGTTTACACCTTTAACTTATGCCATGTAATAAACACTATTTAAGACCTTTCTGGTTCGTTTATTATGGATTAATATCCTATACACCATAAGTGGAGCTTTTTGACTCTACAAGCGGGGCTAGGATGATGACATATGTCTTATATTTAGGACATATGTCATCATCCTAACCCCGCTTGTGGAGTCAAAAAACTCCACTTACGGTGTATTGGATGATTATCCTTTTATTATTATTTGAGTAAAGTGTTTTAAAAGTTCTATTAAGAGATTTTTTTTGTTACACTATTAAGAGAAGTTAACACTTTTTATAATTCAATACAAAAGTGTTGTACAATGTTGAAAATTATTCAATATAATTTTTGTCTATTTTTAATAAAAATAAAATAATAAAATTTATTAAATTAAATCACAAATTTTTAAGTGAAACAAATAAATAGAATAAAAAAATATTTTGCTAATTAAAATAAAAACAAATAAAAATAATATAAAAATTAAACATAATAAATAAATTAATGCGAAATAATGTATTACTCTTTATAATTTTGTGAATTATTGGAGAGTAAAGTTGAAATGTAAAAATATTCACTTAAATACATGTTATTAAGATTAGCACTTTTTGAAGAAGTTTTGATTTATAACTTCATCAAAAAACTCAAATTTCTTCTCACATTAGTCAAAATTTTCAAAGCTTGAAAGTCAAATACTTGACTTTTGCTTCTGCAGTAGATAAGCTCCTTCATAAGTTGAGCAAAAAAATGCATTTAAACACTTACGTGTTCAAAGCATAGCTAAAATAAATATAATAAATCAAAATATAAAATTAAAAGAAAATTAAGATTTTTAATTAAAAAATTAACAAATTACATAACATATGATAATAATAATTGAATAATAATAAAAATATCCATAAGATATATTGAAAATAGTTTATAAAATATTTAAAAGAAGATAATATTCAAAACATTAAAGAAATTGTCAAATTAAAAATGAAAATTTTATCACTTCAAAATAATTTTCTTCAATATTTAGCATCTTGTGGTTAATCAAGCTTTCTTTGCCACTGCCACACTCAAGACAGCACCCAATAGTTAATGCAAGGTCATCGATATTACTTCTTACGTCATGAACAAGAAGGTTGAAGTGTGTCCCAATCTACTTGCTACTATCTTCAAGATTAGGAATGAGGACCTTATTGATGAGGAAGAGGAGGTTCCCTTAGTATTTTCTATCCATGATGACAAGGCAAGTGATCTTTCCATATTTCTTTAATTATTGCACATTATCGTCTCTTGGAACTTGAGGCAATTTGGAACCAAGTACTCCCAACTTCGATGCCTCAATTGGTTTTGGCTCCACTTGTGAGCCTCGGGGTGCACCCGCTGGTCCACCGACCTGAGCCACCGCCCCAGGCGGGTCACTCACTCGTATTGTCCGCTTTAGGGTGCATCACACAGGCCACCACCCCTCACGGATTTCTTTCGCATCTGGAGTGACTCGAACCCTTAACTTCATTAAAGGTCAAGTCACTCCTAACCAATTGTCCTAGGGTACACCTCGGGGCGTCACAATAAAAAGTTGAGATTCGAGTATCATTCTATGGCCATAGATTTTGTGTTGCTTGCGACACCATTCCATCACTAGCTAGGATGGACATCGTTATCGTTATCGTTATCGTATCAATGATTGAGGATTATTGCCTAAACTCTACTTACCACTGTTTTATTATTGATATCGATTTTAGTGGATTGAGGCTTACGCCTAAAGTGAAAAGTGAACGATTTGAAATCATTTTAAGAGATTTAAGGCTTATGCCTAAAAGTGACAAATGATCGATTTGATATCATTTTCAGTGAATTGAGGCTTACGCCTAAAGTGAAAAGTGATCGATTTGAAATCATTTTAAGGCTTACACCTAAAGTGATAAGTGATTGTTTTTGAAACGTTTTCAGTGAATCAAGGCTATATGCCTAATGTTTATTGATTATCGTTTTGTGAACTAATTAATTTATAAAAAAATGCCTAGTTATTGATTTTAAATGAATGCATAGCATTTGATTTATCAAAGTTCATTGTCATTGATTTAAAATAAATGCATAACAATTGATTTACAAATGTGCATAGTCATTTATTTTAAAAGAAGTGTTTAGTAATTGATTTATTGAAGTGCATAATGTGTTGGCTTTATCGAAGTGCATATTGATCGTTTTATCGAAGTGCATTGTGATCAATTTATCGAAGAGTATATTGATCGTTTTATCGAAGTGCATGTTGATTTACATAGTGATTGATTTATCGAAATGTATAGTGTTTTGAATTTAACCAAAATGCATAGTGGATTGATTTTATCGAAATGCATAGTAAATTTGATCTAAATAAAGTGCATAATGAGAGTGTTTTGAATTGAAGTGCATGGCGAAAGTGTTTTGATTTAAGATCGGGATTTAATACCATGCATGCATGTCACTTCAGCATTATTTTTCTACACTTGCATGTAAATCGACATGAGTCTAACATGCATTTACCTAAACTACTTACTGAGCCATGGTTTGCTCACCTCTTTCTAACATCAACATAGATCACACAAGCTAAAGTCTACGTCCAAAGTTTCTGTGTGGGCCTTGGGGATTGTACCTAGTAGTGGTACTTGCTTAAGTCCTTCGAGTGCTACTTTTGTTACTTTTAAGGTATACGAAATTTTATACATCATGTTGGTTATCATGTATAGACAATATGCAATGCACAGTACATGTTTATTAGAAATATTTTGGGATGTAACTTAGGATCGCACTAGATTATTATAAACTAGAATGATTATTAAGTACAATCCAATATGTGCTTATGGTATGATAACTATGAACTTTATGGAATGTGAAAATGTTAATTGACGATTCTGGGATTGTGTGTAGTGTATAATAATGTAAATTATGGATTGTGGAGTTGAGATATGATATTGGAAAATATATATATTTTGCAGGTTAATTAACTAGGGAAAATTGATTTTATATAAGGAGAGGTTTTCGATCTTTTTCTTTTGCTAAGTCGATCTCGAATTTAATATATTGATGAAGTAAGTTGATTTGCTTTAGGAGTTAATAACCTAAATAGTAACGATAAGTTAAATCAAATTGAGAATGGTGAAAATTATTTAGCGGTGATACTGACACCGAATACAAACCTTAAAGTGAAAAGAAAAATTTAGTTCGTAAATTTGTTAAATGGAATAAGTGTGATTGTTAAGTGTATGTGGCGGCTTTCGGGTTGTGACAGATTTAATGGTATCAGGGCAAGGTTTGTCTAGTACGTGTCAGTATCATAGAAGTCGTTATTAGTGTTACATTCTATGTACTGTGTAATGTTTGTATGTAACTTACCATTATTAACTTATACTAAGATTGATATTCTCTTAGTATAAGTTCCTATTCTGATTTAATCCAAAAATGAGGAGACCGATAGTAAAAGTAAGCTTGGGAGACTAGCTCGAAAATAGTTGATTCCACTTTTGACTTCGTCACCTTCATCAACTACACTTGTTAGTAGGTTGCATATAGAGTCAAAAACCTCTATATTATCTATTATTTATTAACACTCTTTTCAAGGAAATCTTAGATGAAAGAGTGTGCATATCGTCAGTGTAAAGTAAAGTTAAGAGATAGAAACCTAATAGTAGATCTGATATTGTTGCACATTTATGACATTGGTTTCATTTTGGGTATGGAATGGATAGTTAACCATAGTACTATCTTTGCTTGAAAATAAAGTGCTCAATAAATACGAGAGGTATTTTAAATGCATATGTTTCCCTTATGGGATACAAGATAGAAACTTGAGGAGAGGTTATTGACGGCTCCCACGAGCGAGACAAGCTCAGTCGCATCCACCTCCTCCATAGCTTTCGAGTCCGAACACTAGGTCTGAGCATTGGAAGTAGAGTTTAGTCAACCTTGCTACTCTGTTTGAAGGAAAATTTGGAAGTGATTAAGGCACACAGCAGCCGTAGGCTACTCTATCTCTACCAATCATTCAATCGGCTCCATAACCTCAAAATGCACCTTCTCAACACGCAGCACCTCTGCTACTGGTGCATGATGTGGGTTGGAGAATGGCTCAATTCGAGGCATTCCAACGGATGAACCTTATAGTGTTTAAAGGGGTTGAAAGATACAGAGGTGGCAAAAACGTGGTTATTGAGGATGGATAGTGTTTGAGATTATGAGATATAGCTCAAAAGAGATGGTGGCACTAGTTACTTATATATTCAAGAGTGAGGCTGTACATTGGTAGGGGTCGACCAAGACAGTGTGGGGGAATTTGAATCCACTATCACTCGAGAAGCATTCCTTGAGTCTTTCAAGGAGCAGTGCTTTTGGGAAATGCCTAGAAGAAAAGTAAGTGGGGTTCCTAAGTTTGATTTTATACACTATGACCGTGGACCAATATGAATCTTGCTTCATCACCTTGTGTCGCTATGAACCGACATAGCAAAGAATAAGGTGAGAAAGACTAAAAGGTTTGTTGATGATCTAAAGCCCTCTATTAGGGGCAAACTAGCAGCATCACAAATAGTGTCCTACACATAGGCCATAAAGAGAGTCTAATTTGTTTGAGCAAGACTTGGAGAAAACTCAAGCCCACTATGAATGTAAATGCAAGGCTAAGAGAAAAAGGGTAGTTGGAGGCAGGCAAGAAACTTGGTCAGAATTAATGACTGCTAAGTGCAAGATTTAAGGACATCATGGCATGGGGACTGATATGATATACTTGCCCCGAGCTCATGAACAATGTATAAGATTGTGTTTGATGGAAATGATAATGACGTGACCTTGCATTGTTGGCCTAAGAAATAAGTTATGTGATTGCTCAGAGTTTGAGCTATACAATGAGCCCTTAAGTAAGTATTGTTTTATAAGCCTTAGGTTTGAAACTAAGGAGAAGTTTGGACAGCCATATGCTAATAAACTTGTTTTGCCTAAAATGTATATGACTAGATTGAATGCATGGTCTAGTCAAGTTTTGAAAATTGTGTGGAATTTGACATATGACTCCACAAACAATATGAATTAGAAAGCATTTGATTTGGAAAGTATATGGATAGTGAAAACATTTGACTATTTAAACTATATGGTTTTAACCTATTGGGTTGGAAAGATGTGAGTGTTGAAAACCAAAGGACTCTCCAAACGCCACTTTGGTAGAGTCAAGATTGAACACAACTTGTTATGAGAAGTGAATCCATAATGAATGTTGGAGACGTTAGGGCACGTTGTGTAAAATGGCCTTTGATGTGAAAATTGGTATTTAGTGGTTTACGATATTAAATGTCTTATTATGACATTCTACTTACCTTAGTTGATGGTTTTGACTTATAAGAAGATGTATGGTCATAATTTATGAACTAACAAGATACGTTCAATTTGTAGACTTTTCGAATATTGAGATGTGAGGTTAGTGTGAAGTAAATGGATATTTAGACAACATATAAGAATTAAAAAAAATTGATTTTGAAGTTATTTAGACCTTGGATTATATAGATATGGGAAAATATGATAAGGAAAAGTATCCTTAATTGTTTGAAATGACCTCGATCAATTTGGAGGATACATTTAGAATCTCAAGTCGAAATTAAAGTATTTTAACGACTATTGGAATTTTAAATTATGATTTTGAGTTATAGAAATTGAATTTTGAGAGATTAGGTGATCTTAATGAGTTTCGATAAATTATTACTATCGATTTGACCTATTGAATTTGATCAGTAGGGGTTGGACCTGTCCATAATAGTGGTGGAAAATTATTAGAACCTATCCATCATGTGTGGTAGGGAATTGGACCGTATCGAGAGAGAAATAAATGCTTAACCCCTTACGGATTCAAAAAGTGTATTGAATTATGGATATTTTGGAAAAGTATTTTCCCTAGCCTATGTAGTTGAAAACAATAAGACTTTAAAAAACATATGGATTAGAAAGTAATTAATTTACAGAGCATACATAGTTTAAAATCATTTGACTTTTAAAATTATATAGTTTGAACAACAAGGATTTGAAAGTTCAACAATTTAAAATATATAGTTTAGAACCATTGTGAATTTCGAGGACCAAAGGATCTACAGAACTCTATCTTGGTAGAGTTGAGATTAAACATGACATGTTGTAAAATGGTGAATCCTTGAATGAATATTAAAGAGTATTAGGATATGTCATGCAAGAAAACAATTGATATGAAAGTTAAGATTGTGTGAGATAAGACACTTGGAATCATTTGCCATGACAT
Source organism: Heritiera littoralis (assembly GCA_031772115.1). NCBI lineage: Eukaryota > Viridiplantae > Streptophyta > Magnoliopsida > Malvales > Malvaceae > Heritiera > Heritiera littoralis. Next base: position 1,675,060 of record JAPDPK010000060.1, on the reverse strand, counting down.
TGATCTTAGCTCAGTTTGGTGGATTTTGAATTATACGAATATGTATTGTCACAATGTAAGAAATAACAAGTTGTGAATTGATCGAATAGTAAATTTGAGGTTAATATAAAATGTTACGATCCTTAAAACAAGTGTTGATATGCGAGTAAGATCTCGAGATTTGTTGAACTTTGAAGTACACGAATATAGAGAATATAATAAGAGAACTACCCTCACTCTTTCAGTTGGACATGGAAAAATTTTGAGGACCAAATTTCCTAAGGTGGGGAGGATGTAAAGACTGTAAATTTTTGTATCGAGTTAGTAAATAAATAAAAGACATTGAATAAGCTAAATATTGAAATGTAGTCTATAATTCTTATTATTTTAAGTAATGAAAACAAATATTCTAATTTGGAGCATTTAGCAATAAATGATTAATGCATATATAATAAAAAATTATATAAATAAGTTAGAGATAAATATATATTAATCCAATAAAGAAAATAAATGGATATCTTCTACATTAAGGGTACAAGTGTACTAAATTAAATGTGATATATATAAGTATATATAAAAAAAATATAGAGAGAGCGAATAAATAAGGAAAATATATATTAAGTACAATATATGTATATACATACATATGTAAATTTAAAATAAAGAAAGAACAATACATATATTTATATGACTTATGTATAGGGAATGAAAATATGCATATGTAACATATATATATATATATGTATATATATATATAAGTAAGTGGATTAAAAATATAAGATATATATAAGATCATGTATAGCTAAAAATAGAAAATATATAAAAAATTAAAAAAAAAGTAATAGGAGGGAATCCGGATTGGCTTCCAGTGGAAGCCACCCGATCCCCACAGTGGGAGCAGGTTCAAAACAGAAAAGAAAGAACAGGGCAGAGACCCCTCTGCTAGAACCAAATAAAAAAAACCATGAAAAGAATAGTGGAAAGAGAACAGATAAGGAGAGATTGTGGAGCAGTAAAGGATATGCTGCAACAAACCGAAAGAAGAAGGCTGCTGCAGTAGAGAAGCAGAGAGAGTGGCGAGAGAGAAGAGAAACTAGCAGCCAAATGGGAGAGGAGAATGGAATAAAAAGAGAGGGAGAACTACTGCAGTACTGCCCAGGCATGAGTAGGCTCGATTTTTGGGCATCCATTAGATCTCATAGAAATGCAAATCAAGAAGAAGAAAGTGCCGAGAAGGAGCACTAAACAGAGGCCTCAGGTGCCTCTTTTGGTACGGGGAATAGGGGCTTGAGACATAGCCATTTCAAAAGGTAAAGTCCACTAGAAATGGTTTATGAAGCTGATGTAAACTGATGGAAGAGTGAGACATTTAGCAGGTCAGTAACGCAACAAATCATGCTAGGAAAGAGGGATAAAACTTTGTTAGAAAATGTGGCTGTGTGGGATGGTTTCAGTGGTTGTTTGGTTGGCCTTTGTGTGTTCATGAAACAGGGGCTTGTTAACGGCCATAAACTGTGGCTGAACTAGGTTTCAGTAGCTGCTGGAAATGGCAGCATTTGGCACTTGAAGACAAAGTCGAATCGAACTGGTTTAGGATTGTTTAAAGGTTTTTTTTTTTGTCGCTATTCAAGGAGGCTTCGTAAGCTTTTGGCTGCAGTTGGAATGCCTTGAAATGTGTCTAACCAAGCTGGGTTTTGAGAAGTTAAAAGTCTGCTATACGAGGTTGTCAAAGCAGGCAATTATTGCCTTGCTGTGTGACCAAGAGACAAGGAAAAGAAGACAGGAAAGAAAGGGAAAAGAAAAGGTGGTTTTCTCAACTATGATGAGTTGCCATTAAATAATGTGTGAACCTTATTTTGGATAGCCTCGGAAGGTCAAAAAAAAAGGGCCACCACAAACGGAACAGTGAAGGCCAAACAAAGAAATAAAGATCGGTTTTGATGGATTATAAAGGTTAAAAAAAAAAAGGCTTTGCATTGTTTAATTTAAAGTCCAAGTATATATATGCCTAAATGCACATTATTGATATGATGAGATCAGGAGATATGCATTGATATAAATATTTATAGGAGTGTGTGTGGCTAGCATGAAGTCCTTAGTATAAGTATATGGCAATAGTATGATATATTTATATATGTATTTATAGGTGCACATATATATATATATATATATATATATATGTTTATATGCCATGTAGGTATAATTAAGAATGAATATTGGTAAACGGTTTAGTTGGATATTTCAAGGAAAGGAGATGATATGAAATGTAAATAAGCAAACTTCTCAAGAATAAGGAACTATATACTTGCTTGAGATATATGTGTAAATATATACATATATATATATATATGTATTATACACACCTATATAAGCCTACATATATAAATATATATATATCTAAATATATAAATACACGGGAAGTGTACAATAATGAAGAGTTGAATTCAAGTTTGGTAATGAACATAGGTAACTACGATTTTTAGACATGTGTCTTAGCACGTGATTGAGTCTAATGAGAATGAGTTATTGAGATGAGAAATGAATGGTGTTTGTAGTGAATCGAAGCAATATTGGAGCTTGATTGTGGATTGGACACTCAAAGAAGATATTCGCAATAGCATAAGGTAAGTGGGTTAAGTAAAGTTTGTTAGCAACATCTCGTAGGAATGTTTTAAATTTATAAATTCGTTTATACTTGGGCTGGATTGAAACTTGTTTTCTATGCATGCGTGTTGTAGCCAACCAAGTGTGCATGATAAGTGAACTAATGCATATGTGCATTCACGTATAACATGTTTTGAGTTTAATTACTTAATATTTATGTTTTAAGGACTTACATTATTAAATTTTCAAAGTCTTAATTTCAGCTGACTTTTGAAATAAATCGAAAGTTCTTTATATTTCAAACTCAAAACGGATTTAATAAGTGCTTTGAAATCCATGCAAGCTAAGTGCTACATGAGAACACTGTTTTCGAACCGTTTTTTAGTGCAGGCATATCCTACGACCTTCGGGTCATTTCTAGCCTATCGAGCTTAGCTCTAGGCCTTATTGCCCGTCTATCGAGCTTTGTGCTCTAGACTACTATATTGTATTGTACCTATTGAGCCTAGTGCTCTAGGTAAATTGTTAGGCTTGTTCGAAAAACCAGCAAACAAGTTCCAGCTCTCGATTGATCAGCGAGACTGGAGTATCGTTCTATGGCCATAGATTTTGTGTTACTTGCGACACCATTCCATCATTAGCTAGGATGGACATCGTTATCATTATTGTATCAGTGATTAAGGATTATTGCCTAAACTCTACTTACCACTATTTATTATTGATATCGATTTTAGTGAATTGAGGCTTACGCCTAAAGTGAAAAGTGAACGATTTGAAATCGTTTTAAGAGATTTAAGGCTTATGCCTAAAAGTGACTAATGATCGATTTGATATCATTTTCAGTGAATTGAGACTTACGCCTAAAGTGAAAAGTGATCGATTTGAAATCGTTTTAAGATATTTAAGGCTTATGCCTAAAAGTGACAAATGATCAATTTGATATCATTTTCAGTGAATTGAGGCTTACGCCTAAAGTGAAAAGTGATCGATTTGAAATCGTTTTAAGTGATTTAAGGCTTACGCCTAAAGTGATAAGTGATTGTTTTTGAAATCCTTTTCAGTGAATCAAGGCTATACAACTAATGTTTATTTATTATCGTTTTGTGAACTAATTAATTTATAAAAAAATGCTTAGTTATTGATTTTAAATGAATGCATAGCAATTGATTTATCAAAGCTCATTGTCATTTATTTAAAATAAATGCATAGCAATTGATTTACAAATGTGCATAGTCATTGATTTTAAAAGAAGTGTTTAGTAATTGATTTATCGAAGTGTATAATGTGTTGGCTTTATCGAAGTGCATATTGATCGTTTTATCGAAGTGCATTGTGATCAATTTATCGAAGTATATATTGATCGTTTTATCGAAGTGCATATTGATTTACATAGTGATTGATTTATCGAAATGTATAGTGTTTTGAATTTAACCGAAATGCATAGTGGATTGATTTTATCGAAATGCATAGTAAATTTGATCTAAATAAAGTGCATAATGAGAGTGTTTTGAACTGAAGTGCATGGCGAAAGTGTTTTGATTTAAGACTGTGATTTAATACCATGCATACATGTCACTTCAGCATTATTTTTCTACACTTGCATGTAGATCGACATGAGTCTAACATGCATTTACTTAAACTACTTACTGAGTCATGGTTTGCTCACCCCTTTCTAACATCATCGCAGATCGCACAAGCTAAAGTCTACGTCCAGAGTTTCTGTGTGGACCTTGGGGACTGTACCTAATAGTGGTACTTGCTTAAGTCCTTCGAGTGCTACTTTTGTTACTTTTAAGGTATACAAAATTTTATACATCATGTTGATTATCATGTATAAACAATATGCAATGCATAGTACATGTTTATTAGAAATATTTTGGGATGTAACTTAGGATCACACTAGATTATTATAAACTAGAATGATTATTAAGTACAATCCAATATGTGCTTATGGTATGATAACTATGAACTTTATGGAATGCGAAAATGTTAATTGATGATTCTGGGATTGTGTGTAGTATATAATAATGTAAACTGTGGATTGTGGAGTTGAGATATGATATTGGAAAATATATATTTTACAGGTTAATTAATTGGGGAAAATTGATTTTATATAAGAAGAGGTTTTCGATCTTTTTCTTTTGCTAAGTCGATCTCGAATTTAATATATTGAGGAAGTAAGTTGATTTGCTTTAGGATTTAATAACCTAAATAGTAACAATAAGTTAAATTAAATTATAAATGGTGAAAATTATTTAGCAGTGACACTGACACCGAATACAAACCTTAAAGTGAAAAGAAAAATTTAGTTCGTAAATTTGTTAAATGGAATAAGTGTGATTGTTAAGTGTACGTGGCGGTTTTCGGGTCGTGAAACCACTACATTCACAAGCGTGAGAGTGGGAAACCTAACCCTGTCCACTTCATCTTTGAGGATTGGGTACGGATCATTCGAGGTAATGTTAAGACGATTGTGTTCTCATAGCCTCTTACCTACTTCTTAGCAACCATTGGTGTTGATTGCATATATGAGACTGGTGAGCTCTCAGATTCAAAGACAAATATCAATCTCGCCACATTGCACAACGTAGGATGATACGAGGATGGCAACGGCGGTTAGGTAAAGAGAAATGTCCTGCATCCAGCATAGGCTATGGAAACAGCACCAGCTGTTACACTTTCTTCCGCCGCTGCTCTTGGCTCCTCATCCTAGCCTTTTAAGGCTTCACTTGAGTCATTTATGTGCATGCTTACTCAGTTTGATGCTCGATTCGCTGCTTATAAAGAGAGCATGCATACATTTTAGGCTCACGTTGGTATACGCTTTTCCGAGCTTAAGGACCACAAAAACGTGATGTTTGACGAGCTGCAAGACATGTGCATTTGTCATTAGGAGTTTTATGATGAGTTTTGTTGGTCCTTCCCTCCACCATCCTAGATGTTTAGTGACATGTCCTTGAACTCTATGGTTGTGTCATGGATGTTGTTTTGAGTTTTGTTTTATTTTTTCTCATCCGTGATGTTATGATTGGATGTTTATTTTATGTATTGTAATTGAATTTGCTTAGGGTATGATTATCATTCTAGTTTTCTATCTTCCATGCATTCTCACTTATACTCTTTTTATGTGCTTGCTATGGTTGTTGTTATCCTTGTTGTGCTTTAAATTGATACTATGGATGGTTCATGAGAATTGTGTGTTATCTTATGCTTTTAATAATTTTGCTACTAACATGTTTCTCATGACTCAAGCATTTCTATATCATGCACTTGTTAAGGGCAAATATATTTTTCAAAACTTTTGATATGACAAAAAATGGGAGAATAGGGTTTGTAAATTATTTTGAAAATTATGCTTACATTAAGGGGGAGAATAGGGTTTGTAAATCATTTTGAAAATCACAATTACATTAAAGGGAGTAATTTTCAAAACAAATTTACATTTAGTTTTATCATATAAAAAAAAAAGAGATTGTTAGTTTTAAATTGATATTTCTATTTTGAAATGACAAACACTTAAACAAAATGAAATGTATGATCCATATTGTAAATTTGTTTTATTTAATTATGATTTTCACAAACCATGTGATAAACTTTTTAATTAAAGACCATAAGTTTATTAATTATTTTCATATTAGTCTTAATCATTTTTAGAATTTGATTTTAGAAATTCATACTTAGTAATTTTCTTGGATAACTATTGAACATATTTTTTAGAAAAATACTTGATAGCTTTTGGGATCAATTTCATGCATTTAAAGTTAAGACATGTTTAAATGAAATTGAAATTGTTTTATAAACTCATTTTTACACTTATACTGCACAGAAAATGCATTTCAATAACAAGGGATCGATCCCTCCTTTATAGGCATTGTCCCATGAAGGCAATAATATTTTCAAAATAGAGGCATCGATCCCCTCTTCTATAGGCATCGATCCCCTTAGTCAAAATTGCTTGAATTTGGTAGGTATCAAAGAAAGGGATCAATCCCCTTATGTGCAAAATGCCTCCTACGACTTCTTTTTTAAGGTTTCAACGAGAGAAAAAGCATAAATGCTTCACCAACCTTCATGGGCATATATATACTCCCATTAAAGACTCTAGAGCTAAGAAAAATATCTGAATATCATCTTCAAGCTTGAAAGCAAGCTTCTAGTGCTCAACACTTTGTAATCTTCCATCATTCTTATTGTAATCTTCAAATTTGTAAACACCTACCTTGTGAGGTTCATTTGTTTACACAAGCACAAACACTAAAATTTTCATTCTTGTAATCAAGGGTAGTGTAACCCTTATGAGGCAACCTTGTGAGAGTTTGGGTAGCCACTAGTAAGTGGGATTAAGTGGTTTCTTCCTTAGCCATTGAAAGATAGTGTAAGAGGTCTCACCTATCTAAGAAGTGGTGTGTAAGTGATTCACAACACAGTAGAATCAGCAACCTTGGCAAGAGACTCAAGAAGAGAGGACATAGGCATAAGATTGGCCGAAACTCTATAAAATTTATGTTTGCTCTCTCTTATCCCTACATCTTTACATTTTGCTATTCAATTTGACATATAAATTGAGTGTAATTGTGCAAATTTACTAGAAAATCTTTAAGTTGGCAATTTTAGCCAAAAATCAATTCATCCCCTTTCAATTAGAGCCAACATGTATATGATTTTATTTTCAAGCAATTTTTGAACTATACTATAATACGAAATTAAACTTTGTAAAGGTATCTGGTGGATGTGAATAAGACACTTTTTGGGATGTAAATATATTAATGTTGCTAGACGTGTTCTTTACAACTTAATGATAAGATATGTATAAGTTTGAGCAAGTTTGTGGTATGAATCAGATTTATGGAGTCTTGAGAAAATTAATTCTTATGGTATAGCCAAGTTTTATAGAGAACCGTAATCTCTCTATAAGGTCTCTATAAAGATAATCAAATTAGGACTTTAGGCTAATAATCTTAAAATGTGTCAAGTAGTTAACCTACTTGATGACTTGGAATTACATTAGGCATTGACAAACCTATCGAAAAAGGAAAAAGTTAACCTATAATTTTGTATTCTACATAAAAGTTAAGTGATTAGTGATGGTTTTGGGTCGTCACATATTTAAAAAAAAATTATATTTTAATAAGGTTTAATATAAAAATATTATATAAATTCAATATTAGACACTTGATAAACTATATATTATTATTTATATTTAATATTTTAAAATATTTAAAATAGTTTTGCTAATTAAAATACTTATTTATATTAATATAATAATATTAAAAATATATAGCAATTATTTATACTATTAAAATATATTTCATGTTGAAAATATTTGTTGTTAAATCATAATAAAATTTTGGCCAAAAAAAATCATAATAAAATTATTATTTGTTTATATTTATTGTTAAAATAGTAATATAAGTACATTTGTCAATAGAATACAAAAATAATATGTTTTTAAATTGAAAATGGGTTAAAAATATTCATATTATTAAAATAATAATATTATTGTAATAAATATTATTATTAATAAAATATCATTATTGATTATTTATTATTAAGAAGAATATAATTTAATACTGTGAAGACCATGAATTTTCGAAAATAAATAATAAATATCCGAAAAATTTAATTTGGATAAATGAAAATCCAAATTCAATAAGAAATGAAAAGGAAAAATTAATTGGATATTAAGAAATCCAAAATTTGAAAAAAAATGCGTATATTATATATTTATATAATTAGATTATATAAATATATTTTGATATGTTTTTATATAAATACATATGTATATATATGAAATATAGTATATATTATAAAATGATATATATACTATTTTATATTAAATAAATACATGTATATATTTTTATATACAATTATGTATATAAATAAATATGTATATGAAATATATATGTTAATTTTAAATTAAAGTGTATATATATATTTTTAAAATAAAATAATATATATTATAAAAATATAATTATAAATATAATTATATTATTAAAAAAAAGGTAACAGAAATCCGATTCCCACAATTTCTCTTCTGTTTAGCCAAACAAAAGAGAAACAAATGGAGAGCTGGCCGGCGCCAGGAGGAGGGACAGGTAGCGACGCCACCGGCGAGCCAAGAGAGGAAACCGACGTCGACGCCAACGGTGGGAAAGGAAAAGGAAAACAAAAGCGAAGCGAAAACGGGGAAGAACTGAAGAGAAAGGAGAAAGGGAGATCGGTGGTGCCGACCAATTCGGGCACCGCCACTGCCACTCCCGCCACCGATGAAGACTGACGAAGGAGAAAGAGGCCACCGACGATGAAGGAAATGACGGAGGAAGGAGAAAAGAGGAGGAAAAAGGTCGAAACCCAAGCCTCCAGATCGGGCGCCGTCGCCGGTGATGGGGCGAAACTGAGGCCAGATCAGACGTCCCCGCAACAGTGGCCAGCTATGGGAGGTCTGAACCGGCGGTGATGCCGGCGGGAAGAGGCTAAACCGGCCAAGCAAAGACTGACTCGGTTCGACCCGACCCGACCCGACCCAGTTCAGAAAAGAAAAGAAAAAGAAAGAAAGGAAAAAGAAGAAAAGAAAAGAAAAAGAGAAAGAAAGAGAAAAGAAAAAGAAGAAAAGAAAAGAAAAGAAAAAGAAAAAAGGAAAAAGGAAAAGGAAGAAGAAAAAGAAGAAGAAGAAATGAGTAAGGAAAATTAAAAGTTTTTGCTATATTTTCTAAATGAAAATATGTATCAATTATTAAAATTGTAGCAAAACGAAAATTAGACGAATGGTGGAGTTCGGCAAGGCTCGAAAATCGAAAAGTGCGCTAAGCTTTGGCGAATAGGTAAGATACTTTTATAAAGCATTAACAGTATTATATTGTATGTAGGATTATGATTTTTATATGATATATAGATGGAATGATTTTTAAATGCTAAGAGGACCCACAACTGATGGTGGGGGTCTTAGTAGAGACATAGGAATTGTGAGAATCAATGGCTGTGATATAAATTGTGTTTTCCTTACAGGAGGTTTAGGAAAATTTAAGCCGTTATGCTGCCAAAATTTCTAAAAAAATGTTTGAGGAAAAAGATTAAGTTTCTCATATAAATGGAATTTAGAAAGAATTATCGAAGATAAACTTGAAAGGACCTTATCATGTCATAGGAAAGTTGATTTTTAAAATGGTTGAGAAGGTAGATGGATGAACACAATAACATGAGGAATTATATTATGAGTCTTATAGAATCGACAATTCGAGTTATATCAACTTTACAAGTCAATTATTGAGTTGAAAATGAGATGGAATATCAGTTTGTGGAAATAGTGATGAAAGTAATGATTTGAGAATTTGTCGAATTCGATCTCTTGATTTTAAATGGTTCCGAATGTGATAATATGGACAATTCAAGAGGTCGATGCTGAGACGATTTCATCGTATTACATCGTATTACTGATTTTCGGTGAGATGATAAACGGACCTACACTAGTGATATGGGTCTTAGTATCAATGTTGTGGTATATAATGGATGGCTATGATGTTGAGTCATAACGAATATATGATTTGAATACACATAACTTTATTGACATTGAGGTTGAATTACGACACAATCTGATCATTTATAGATTCAAGTAAATGAGTGATGAAAATATATGAATATATGGTTTTGCTTATAACCATAGAATAGGCCTTGAATAATAAGATTAATAATCGCATAAGTTCGATATTAAATTATACAGGCCATATGAAAAATTGATTTGAGGATTGTGATCTAGCTCTATGATAGTGAATGAAATTGAAACTCAAGTCGAAAATTATGAACGTGCGACAATAAGTCAAACCATAATTGGATTTGATAAGTGATTATTGATCAGGCGGTTCTATTATCTTCAATATCGACTCTGGAGTAGATATTGGATGACGATATTGGAAATTACATAATTTTTGTATCTTGATGGTTACACTGAAACATGATATCTAAATGTTCATAGAAACTAAGAGGATTCATAATAATGATGTGATCCTAATATTGATGATGAGATGTATAAATGATTATTACAGTCGATGACGATTGAGAAAGGATATTGAATATCGAATAGTCTGAATACCAAGTGATTTGCTTATCGAATGAATTGAATACTGAACAATTTGAATACCCAATGAATCGAATATTGAATGAGTTGAATACGGATCTACTGATTTGATAAAGAGGAAGTTTCGAAGTCGAATGATTGATGGTGATAAAAAATTGAATGAATTACTTCACTGTATTAGATGAAATATGATTTATATCGATATTGAAAATAGTATCGAATTTACCTATTTGGTATGATCTGATTGAAATCAAAAGGATGGAAATGGGAAAATTGAATTATAGTGAACGTTATAATTAAATAACATGGTTGATGAAAATGATAGTTCATTATTGAACTCGTGATTTAAATTGCATTGCATTTAAGCATGCTTTCTTACAACTTTGAAACATTATAATAATGTTTATATGAATACTGTAAAGTATTGATTTGTTTTGAAATGAAAGTATATGGTAGATATATATATTTTGATATATGAAGCCTCATACAGAATTTTACCATATGCTTTACATGATATTGAAAAGAAAGCTAAAGATTTAAATGTTCTATGAGACTGTAGGCACCCTAAAAGAATTAAATTCAATAAAGCATAGTGCAAATCGCCTAATTGGAGCTTTGCTCATTAGGCAGAGATGCTTGTCTGACAATAGTCGTGGACAGGTCTCAGTCACGCCTGATCAGTAAGGCTGAGAGAGATAAGGTCTATGGCCATAGATAGCGCCCTAATTGGTTTCCAGGGGACGATGACATGATTTTCACTGCTAGCTACAGTGATTTAAGTCTTTATTGATGGAGATGATAGGGATTTAGCCTAGTCTCTAACCGATATGATATGAAGTCTAGAGTATGATTTTATTGATATGAACTCTAGACTTGACATGATTTATATAGTACATGAAACATGTTTGAAAAGAGAAATATTTTGAAACTGTATATGTTTTAAACATGTTAAAAGTACATGATATATGATTTCGACACCTAAATGATTTGTATATGATTTTGTGTCGAACATGACATGATATGCAATCTAGAGTATAGTTGATTTGACATGAACTCTAGACCTGATATGACTTACAGTATATGTTTTAAAAGTACATGATATATGATTTCGACACCTATATGATTTGTATATGATTTTGTGTCGAACATGACATGATATACGGTCTAGAGTATAGTTTGATTTGATATGAACTCAGACCTGATATGACTTACAGTATATGAAAAATGTTTTGAAAACACATGTTTCAGACATGCTCTAAAAACGAATACATGATTTGCAATTGTACATGCATCGATCATGTTTTGAAAGTAATTATGAAATGAATTGAAAGTTATATGTGGAGCATGTTTTGAAGTATATATGATATGATTTGAAATGATAGCAGTTTATACAGTGAAGTTACATAAGCTGCTTACTAAATCATTAGTGTATTGTACAAAAACATGAAGAGTATATGAGGAGTATCATGACTTGGTGGTAACGATATTTCGTCTACATGATGTCATGATATGATATGATACATGAATATAGAATTTATACGAAGAGGATTATGACTTCGTACCACTGTGATCATGATTTCTCTATATGGAAAGTGATATGAGATGATAGAATACAAGAGTACGATTATGAAACATAAAGTGATTTGATACGATATTTCAATTGGACATGATGTACTCCGAGATTGAGGAAAATATAGACTAATAGTATATGACATTCAAATTGGACACGACATATTGTTGTGCGATGCACTATAGTATAAGGATGAAAAGACTGAAAAAGTGATTATGATGATTTATTTAAAAGTATAAGTGATAGACAGATGACAAGAAATGAGATAATGATATGTTATCGATGAGAAAGGATTAACTGTAATTGCAAACTTGCAAGTTTTAAGCATTGCAGTTTAAGACAGTATAATCCTACTCTTGTATTTATATTAGTGTCTTACTGAGCCGTGGTTTTGCTCACCCCACTAAATTTCATCTCTTTCAGACTATTGAAGTTAACATCTGCCATGTGAGTTGCTAAGTGGGCATCGGAGACGGTGTATGGACTTGGTACTAGTCTTCTGAGGTATATGTTCCTTATAAAATACTTGTTTACATGTAAGACTTAAATTGATGCACAGTACATATTCTGTTTAACAAGTCGGGATGTAACTAAGAACCGTTTCCTTGTTAGTCTAATATTTAAATGAAATGACTATAGGTCACCTAGATAGTATAGTAACTACACTGACACCAAATACAAACCTTAAAATGAAAAAGAAAAATTTTATAAGTATTAAAGGAAAGTCGCGGCCTTCGGGTCGTGACAAATATTATTATTTTTAATTATATAAAATATTTAAAATTAAAAAATTAGAAGACTTTTAATGTTAATAGTTTAAATAATTAAAATTTAAAAAATATTTTTAATAATGTAATAATATTTCAAATTGGGTTAAATTAAAGCCAAATATTAAAAAAATTAAATTCAAGATCTGACTTAAATAAAACTATATTCACAAGTTTAATAAATCACTTTACACATAAATAATTCTTTTTTGAAAATTGTCTTTACTTTTTAAAAACACTTAATAATCAAATGTACTTTTAACATTTTCGCACAAAATGGATATGAGCTCTCACACTTAATTTTATCATAAAAGTTCATAAACTTTTTCTTTTAATACAAAATTTTCAAAATAACGCAATTAAGTAAAATAAATAAGATGTTAAGGTCTTATAAGTTGTAAAAGTATATTATAAATTTGAACTTAATTGTATTATTTTGAAAAGTTAATTTTTTTGGTACATCAGAGCAGGCAACTTGCTTATACTAAACAGAGTCTAGACCGACCCAAACTAATAGAATCATCATGCAAAAATTTCTCCAACCCTAATGGTGGTTGAGAAAGTAGCACTAAATCTAAAGAGGAAGTATGAGCTTGATTTGCTAGGAAATCAACACAATAGTTAGCTTCGCGGAATATGTGAAGAACAGAGCACTTCCAGCTTCTTCCCAAAAGTTCCTTGCAAGCCCTCAATAGCGAAAGTAGAGGGTCTCTGTCTCTCAATGGTGGAACCAATTTGTTTACTATAAGCAAAGAGTCCGATTCAATGATGACTTGTCAATATCCGAGCTCCCAAGCTGACACCAAACCAGAGTAAATCGCATACAACTCAGCTTTAGCAATAGTTCCCCAGCCCAATTTCCTCATGAAGCCATAAAGCCAGCTGCCATTCGAGTCACGAGCAAGACCTCCTGCTGCTATTAATCCCAAATTAAACTTTGCTAAAGCGTCAACATTTATTTTGATAAAAGAGTCAGTAGGTTTCTCCCACACAATATTTCGCAGCTTCTTCTCTTGGGTAATCGCCATTGTGTTGCTCATTCTTTTGAGGTTATCAACAAACCTTTGTATATCATGATGTCCATTTACAGGCCAGGAGAAGTCTCGTTTAAAGAGGCTTTTATTACGCCAGGTCCATAGATGCCAGCAAATAATGCCAAACATGAGGCCAATCCAAATTGTTAACAGTTGTAACCTGTTTATCAAGATTAAACAGAATCCAATCGGTTAGTGATAAATTATTAAACAGAGTAAGTTCATAACCACTAAACCATTTTGCCCAGAGTTGTCTTGATGTGGGGTAGTCTCAAAATAGATGTAGAGTAGTTTCCATATGATCGTCGCATCTAGAACAAAAGGGATCTTCCAGCAAGTGTCGTTTAAAGCAGTTTTGTTTAGTTAACAACCGATCATGTGCAAGGAGCTAGAGAAAATGCTTGATTCGCGGTAGCAACTCCAAACTCCAAATCTTGCTCCAACGAAAGTGTGTTTGATTATCACCCACAATTATATTATAGGCTATTTTAACTAAAAATTCTCCAGATGCCGAAGCTGCCCAGATGGTTTCATCCTGCTCCTCTGATAATGGTGGTAATAAAGTAATTTGGTCCGCTACATCTCTTGGCAGTATATCTAATTTTGACCAGTCCCATTCCCCGTTACTAAGCTTCACATCACTAACAGTCCAACCTGAATGCTCCACATGTGTAGAATTCATGCACAACTCAGCTATGGGTCTCTCGCCAACCCATCTATCATACCAAAACAAGGTATTTCTTCCCTTTCCAATAACCCGAGCACAACCCTTTGCCACTATTCCTCTGCTAGACATAATACCTTTCCAAGTATGAGAAGCAACTCGATAATTCCTTGCTTTAAGAAAATGTGCTCCTTTTAGATATTTAGCTTGCAATACTCTAGCCCAAAGTCCCGTATTCCCAATTTCCATTTTCTACCCAAGCTTAGCTAATAGGGCCATATTCATGTCCCTCGATCTCCTTAATCCCAGCCCTCCATTAGTCTTAGGCTTGCATACCTGTTCCTAGTTAACTAGAGGAATCCTTTTCTGACTACTAGTCGAACCCCGTAGGAAGTCTCTGTTCAAGCCGTCTATTTCCTTTGATACTGCAGCAGGCAACTTAATGGTCTGCATTGTGTAATTAGCTATAGTACTAGTGACTGATTGAACCAGAGTGGCCCTACCCGCCAGAGACAAAAAATGAACTTTCCAAGCTGCTAATCTATTTTTCACTTTATCTAAAATTGGCTGGCAATCAGTCTTTTTAGGTCTCTTTCCCGTAATTGGCACACCTAGATAGGTACCAAACTCCACACAATGAGACATGCCCTTAAGTGATAACAAATTGGAAATGACATTTGGGTGAACATTGCTAGAAGTAAATATCTTTGATTTGTTGAAATTCACTTGTTGTCCTGATGATTCATAGAAAACATTCAAGCAGTTTAGAATCACTTGACATTGTTGGATAGAAGCTTCCCCAAAAAGAACTAAATCATTTGCAAAAAAGATATGTGATAAACAGGGTCCCCCTCATGAAAGTTGGATAGGCTTCTACACACCAAATTCAACTGCAGTATCAATGATATCTGAAAGTTTTTGAAGACAGAGAACGAACAAGTAAGGTGATAAAGGATCACCTTGTTTAAGACCTTGTGAAGGTCTGAAATTAGTTGTCAATTCACCATTCCACAAAATATTCATTTCTGTGGATGTCACAAGGAACATTATTAGCTTAATCAATGGGAAAGGCAACCCCACATCAGTTAAAACCCATTGCAAAAAATCCCAATTGATCCTGTCATATGCTTTCTCAAGATCAATCTTCAAAATCATATCACCTTTCTTTCCTTTCTTTTGGGACATAGAAAAAACTACTTCTTATACTATGACAATACTATCTACACTGCTATGCCTCGGAATAAAGCTACATTGGGTAGGAGCAACAATATCTTTCAAAAACGGTCGAATTCTATTAACAATTACCTGAGACATGAGCTTAATCGAGACATTGCATAAGCCGGTGGGCCTGAACTATGTAATATATTCTGGTTGTACAATCTTGGGGATCAAAACAACCGATTAAAACAACCAGAACTTTGCTTAACTCCTCATCAAAACTGCCTTGGATGAAAGCCTCTCGAATGGTTTTGCATACTGATTTTTGAACCACATCCCAATTAGCTCGATAAAACATAGCTTGAAATCCATCCGATCCCGGTGCTTTAAAAGGAGCCATAGTATAAAGTGCCTTATAAATCTCCTCATCAGTAGGTAGCAACCCCATTGCCTTTGCCTGCTGTGGATTGAGAACACATGTAGATCTTGGATAATAGCTTTCGAAGTCAGAAATTCCCAAGTCTTCTTCTGAATATAATTTCTTGTAGTATTCCAAAACCAACCCTCTCAAAGTAGCTTGATCCGAACACCACTTTCCCTCATCATTTTTCAAAGCAAAGATCTTTTTTTTATTTCTTCTTATCACTATGGTCATATGGAAGAACTTGGTATTGCGATCACCAAATTGTATCCATTTTGACCGAGACTTTTGAAACCACATAAGCTCTTCTTGCTGCAAAACAGTATTGTATTCTGTCTTTAGATCTTTTTCCAAACGAAATAAGAATGAATTGGGTTTAAGCTCTTACTGTCTTTGAACTCCATCCAGTCGGGCTAGTATTGTCGTCTTCTTTTTAAAAATATTCCCAAATACATTGATATTCCACTCACGGACAACATGCTGGAAGTGCTGCAAATTTTCTTGAAGATTCCTTGAGTCCCACTAGGAATTACAAATTAAAGCATTAAAAGTATCGTGTAGTTGCCAAGCTGCTTCAAATCTAAAGGGTCGTCGATTTCGATCTTGAACTAAACCCTGTTGAAATCTCAATAGTACCGGACAATGATCTCTATAAATTCTTGGCAGATTTGCAACATTAGCCTCAGGAAAAAGTAACCTCCATTCCCCATTACATACAGCTCTATCTAATCGCTTTTTAATTAAACCTGCTGCATTTCTATTATTTGTCCATGTGAACCTACAGCCTGCAGCACCAAGATCTACCAAATTCCTTTTGAATAGCACATCCCTGAAGGCTCTCATCCGAGAAGAAGCTTCCTATGACCTGCCCTGTTTTTCTTCCGTTGAAATTATTTGATTAAAATCTCCAATCAACAGCCGCGACGAGTTATCAAAACTATCAAAGTCAGCTAAAAATCTCCATAGCCTTTGTCGTTTGGATGGGTACAGGATTGGCGTATATTGCAAATAACACCCATGTAACACTGTTCTGAGCAATAACAATGGTAATGAATTACTCACAACTTTGAATGACATCTATCTCTCCAAAAGAAGAATTCCAGAGAAGCCAAATACCACCTGCAAAACCTTTGGCATCTACTTTAAAATGATTCTCAAATCGTAGACATCTAATGGCTCAATCCGCCACGCCACCACTGATCTTAGGTTCAACAATTATCAATAGATCAACCTTGAAAACTCTCTTGTATTCCAAGACAAGTCTTCGAAATTCATTATTTCCAGCCCCCCTACAATTCCAAAATAAAATAGTCATAATAAAGATGAGTATAAAGAAAAACCCTACACGGTTTAAGCAAGATCCATGGAGCCATCAACATCTCCACCACCCTCATAAAGGGTATTTTGCATAATAGAGAACCCGTTTAGTTCAGCCAACGTATGAAACGCCAGTGAACGTTCAGTTGCATGCAAAGTTCTCCCTTGTATTAAACACTGTCCGGTACTGTTAACTTGCATCCCTTCAACGGGTGATTCTACTTGGTTTAAATCATTTGGGTCTGTCCATAACTGCTCCCTATCTCTAGCTTCTTCGGGCTTCTCATTATCTTTGTGATTCATAGGTCTTTTTGTAGTTAGAATTTTCTTGGGCTGCTCATCCGTGTTATGTTGCGCAGGCCCTTTAAACATTAATTCATTGTTGGGTTTATCATTCATCTTGCTCAGCCCATACGAATTGCCTTGGTCAATGATTTTTTATGAAGAGCCGGCTAAGAAAGTAAATCTCGAGCCATTAATAGACTCCAAAATTACAAGAGAAGATTCTGATGGTATTGAAGCTGTCGATTTCATCGTTTTTGAGTTGCCTTTTCTACCATGTTTTGACCGAACCACCTCTTTAGCTTTAGTCCGATTAGACACACCCAAATTATTGCTAGAGATTTCTTTTCCCACTGAGAAGCTTCCCTGGAAATCAACACCCATATCTCCTTTTTCCTTTTCTATTACCAAATTGGCAAATCTGTTATTAATCTGTTGCTCCTGTTTAGGCTGATTTTCGGTGTTGCCTTTATTGGTGTCATCCTTGCGATACGGCTTCCTGGTTCGTCTCTGAACAATCATCCATGGTCCAAAGCCTGTTTCATCATGAGGTTCAGACCTCGCCTTACTCGCCTTTACCTCCTCCGATTGTTTTTGGTTCGGTTCATGAACAATCATAGGACGATTATCAGCTTTGTGCCCTACCTTGCCACGCTGAAAGCATATCAAATGAAAACCTTCAAATTCAACTCTTTGATAATGCTTCCCTACGTAAATCGTGGAGACCAGTGCTTTCTGAAGATCAATTTCAACACATAGTCTAGCAAACTTCCTCCTGATAGCCTTTTTTGTGTTCTTATCGATCTTGATCACCCTTCCAACACATGAACCCATCTTTGATAAAGCTATATGGTTGTAGTATTCCATGGGTAATCCCGAAAAACGAATCCATGCAATCACCTTTTCAATAACATCTTTTGCTGGATTAAAATTTGGAGTTCACTGCCTCACTGCAAGGTAGTGACCCCTTATGATCCAAGGACCACCTTCAAGGACATGCACATAATCTTCCCTTTTTTCAAACTTGAATAGAAAGTCGTCGGATCCCAAATCAACTATGTTGTATCTACCCGATATTTGCCATAGTTGCTTAATTCTGTTGGACAGTGTTTGAAAGCCTAAGGATTTTCCAAGCAATTTGACTATGATAGATGTACGACAGGGTCTTCTCATCATCTTTTTCTCATCTTTAGTGAAGACAATTTTGGGTACAGTAATATCATTCCCATTTTCATCATCCGACACTTCATCATCAAATTGCATATCATTAATCTCATTAGCAGTTCCCCAATCATTCCAACCAGAGCCATTAGACACATTTCAACCCGCTAGCATGTCTCTGCACGAAAACTTGGCTTGTTCACCAGTTTCCTTTTCGTTTGTGTTCTGTGCAAGGCCACCTTCTTCCCCAGCAAGATCCAGACCCACTATTTCTTCATCACTACTTGTTCGTCCCCGTTTGAACTTTTTCTTAGTCCGCTTCTTGATCTCATAGTCAGATGTTCTAGAGTTTGCATGTTGACATGCAGAAGAATTTTCAAGAGAATTCATTCAGAAGAATCTGCTCTGTTTTTCTCTCTCTTTCGCTGTAACCCTAAAACAAGGTTGATCTCCTCTCTCTCATAAGTTGTGTAAACTTGGATACATCGTGCATGTGATCGTATTATTTTGAAAAGTTAATGGTTTATATAGTGAAATTAAAAGTTGAAGGTTTATTTAACGCCAAGGGTTGAATCCCTGGTAAACAAGTGTCTCGAGTTCTAATCTTGGGACGAGCACCTAAAGAAATTAATTTCTTTGAATGCATCAGTCTGATGAGGGGGTGCACCTTTAAAATCGGTTGAGTAGGGATTAATCTTGATGTGGGCACAAGCTAGTTTGAAGACACTGTAAAACCAAAAAAAAAGTTGAGGATTTATGTTAATTTTCGTAGAAGGTAAATGATATATTTAGTATTAAGCTTTTTAAAAAAGGTAAGACAATTTTCTGAAAAATAATCTCATTTTTTGTTGAAAAAAAACGTTTTTTTAACTATCAATTTTCTATCCAATAAATACAAAATATTTCTAAAAATAATTTTCAGAAACGAACCAAGAAGTCTATTCAGTAATAAAAAAAATGTTCCAATAAGAGGCCCAGATAACCAAAACAAAAGCCGAAGTCCAGAACCCAAAAAATGGGCTGAACAAAAGACCTAATAATAAAAAAAAAATTAGAAAGAAAGCTACTTGTACCTGTAAATTGTGATTTTTTTTCCAGTTATAAATGGGCCCTAAAGGCTTAAACCCTATGCAGACATCCAACAATCACACACGCTTTCCTCGTCTTTGATTCTTCTTTTTCTTCGAATTTTTTGCTCTCCTCTCAAAACCCTAGATTTCTTTTCCTTTCCGTACGTTTTGATGGCGGAGGAAGAGGTCGTCGCGGCTGCAGCCAGCCCCGTCCGCTCCGATCATAAGCGGAAGCTTGAGGATCTCGAGCCCCTAGCCCCCCCTGTCGACATGCCGTTCGACTCAGCTGTAGACCCTGATGCGGAGGATAGAGATGTAGGGGCATCTGATTCGTCCGAGGCCAAGCGGCCTAGGCTCGATGACGATAAAACCGACGGCTTAGGTAATGAAAATGTAATTCTTCCTTTTTTTTTTTTTTACTTTAGGGTTATCTAATGTACATTTTGTGGAGTTGATTTATGGGTTTAATATTAGTTCTAGGGTTTCCTATTTATTTTATGCGACTTTTGTTTTGGGTTAATTGAAAATTTTCTATTTGATAAACAGCTTGTGAGGAAAATTGAAGAGGTTTAAGAATAGTGAGTTTTATTGATAAAATCATCTGCTAAGTGAATGTGAGGTGAGAAGATTAAGGCTCCGTTTGGTTGTTATATTTTTTTCTAATGTTTCCTTTGTCATTCGTGTTTCACCTGTTAGAAAGTTGCTAAAAGCAAGAGCAAATGTTTGAGGGAGCATGCAGTTAAAATTTAACACACTTTCTAACCTTTTTCTTTTAGGTAGAAATAAAATTATGTTAAGTTCAGAGAAGTTTAATTTTAATATTTAAAATATGGCATTTGCTTTTGGATTTAAATGCCTTTTTTTTTTCATTTTGTCAAGAACGCATAAAGAAATAGCTAAAGTGATAACCAAACAGAACTTGAAATGTGACCAGCCTATCTCTTCTGATTGTTTATTGCTTTACATATTCAAGCTAGTGTAATTCTATGGTTCTTGTTCTTGACATAACAGCCAGCGAGAATGGGTTCAAAGCTGAGAAGTTGGATGAACCTTCGAAGGAGGAAGAGGAGGCTTTGCAGCAAAATGAGGTTAACAAGAAAGCAGAGGATGATGATGCTTCATCAGAGGAGGCTCAAGCAACAATAAAAGCTGAACAAGTTGAAGGGATAACAGGTGAACCAGAGGAACAGTCTACAGATAATCATGAGACTACTGATGCTGAGTTAGGTAAAGTTACTGATGCTGAGTTAGGTAAAGTTGAGAGTTTTGAGGCTGGTAATGGTCAGGAACCTGCTAGAGAGGAGAATAAGCAACCATCTGATGAGGTGCCTCAGCAAGAGGTTGATGATGGTTCTACTATTACTCGCAAAATGGAGGTTCCTAATGCTAAGGTAGGTCGGCTAATATTTGTTGTGTCAGTGTAAAGTGTTGAACTGGCTACAAACTAATTTGATTTTGCATTAGTTTACATCAATATACAGTAAAACTAACACCACACCTTTTTGTAGGGTAATGTATTTAATCCCATGTCCATGGTGACTCAGAAAGCTGTGGCCCTTTTATTAATTTTTTTTTTATTAATGTTGGGTCTTCTTTTCTTCTCTCCCTCTCTTATCCTGGATGTCCTCCATTAATTAACATCTTCTAACTGGGATTTCCTCTTTATGTGTTTAAACTACCTTAAATTTGTTTCCTGCATTTTTTGTTCAATGTTTGTAAATTCCACCTTTTCCCTTGTACAGACATTCCTGTTCAACTTGTTGGAAAGTATGTTTAATGATTTTTATTTGCTGCAGGTTGGTGTTCTCATTGGCAAGGCAGGGGATACTATAAGGTTTCTGCAATACAACTCTGGCGCAAAAATTCAAATTATGAGGGATGCAGATGCTGATCGGGATGCTTCAACAAGGCCCGTGGAAATAATAGGGACTTTGAGTAGCATAATCAAGGCTGAGAAGCTTATAAATGCTGTCATAGCGGAGGTTGTATGCTGTTTCTGAATTGCGTTTCTTCATATCTTCCCCCATGCTCTCATTGTTTACCTTGTTCCTGACCCTCCCTCTCTACAACCAAATTTTATTTCCTTGGCTTTGATATCAATTTAAATTTGGTATTTGTTTTAGGCTGATGCAGGGGGTTCTCCTTCCCTTGTAGCTAGGGGCCTTGCTACCACACAGGCTGCTGGAGCTGCTGATAATGTTGAGATACAAGTTCCAATTGAGAAGGTTATTGCTTTTTTTTTTTTTCTTTTTCCCCTGTATGTAGCTAGGGGCCTTGCTACCACACAGGTACATAGGTACTCATGCATCATAACACCTGTTCAAGCATGCATTAATCTTCCTGACTATGGTTTATGTAATCTTTCCTGTTTCAGGTTGGTTTAATCATTGGTAGAGGTGGGGAAACTATCAAAGGACTGCAGACCAGGTCGGGGGCTCGCATTCAGGTAGTTGATATTTGTTTGCCTGGTCTTGATTGAAGTTATTGCAAATCATTCCTGCCAATACTCACAACTTAATATCTGTTTAGTTGGTTCCCCAAAATCTCCCAGACGGGGATGGATCACAAGAAAGGGTGGTGAGAGTGACTGGTGATAAGAAACAAATTGAGATTGCCAGAGAAATGATAAAAGACGTTATGAATCAGGTTTGTCTTTTGATCTTGCACCATTTTCTTTAGAATTAATTTTCTAATGGTATTTAAACTGCATCCACTTTGAGTGTTTCTTTGTCTTTTATTGAATATTTTATTGTTAAAAGTATTTATTTTGATGAAAGATTGACTTAGTTTGTTATTGAATTGCCAGCAATTACTTTTGGTTAAATTTATGTGATTTTGATCTCTGAATCCATTCATTTGTCGAGTTTTGTTTTGGATCATTTAATTTAATTATATCTTTGTGTTGATGACTTAAACACGTCTGAGATATGAATGAGGCTAGTTAAGAACATGTCATGAGCAAAATATTATTACTTGTCTAGTTTGGGATTTTGCTTGTATGTTTCCTGGTAGATTTAGTTGGTGGGAATTAGTGGAGTAGCGGAGGTTGTTATTTGGAGGTTTGATTGTTGTGTTAGTAACTTCAAAAATCTGTTATTCTGAGCATGTGCAAGATACAGTTGATAGGATTATAATATTCCTATTAAATGGCATCGTTATAACATATATGCAAGTAGAATTGGTGTTGGTGGTGCTGGCCTTTTTCTTCTCTTCACAAATAAAATATGCCTTTCACGAGATAGCATTTTAGCAAACGATTATTTTTCCATACGCCCCGTAGTGAAGTTTTTAAACTCTAGAAGCGGGATGATGATAATGTTTTCATTTACTTTTTTTTTATTATTATAAGAATTTATTATTTTTCTTAAATATATCCTAATAGGACATGTGGCAACCCTCTAATCTCATTTGTGGAGTTTAAAAACTCAACCCGTATTGTTGATAATTTTCCTTTTAGCAAATATTTGGAATAGCAAGTCTCAGATCGTATATAATGGGGTTGGTAAAGATCTATCTCCTTTAATGGATTTGCCGAAGCAAAAGATCAATTGTAGTTAACTTCATTTTCTTCTATGACACCTTGTCATCCAACTCAAGGGAGACTTATTTCATAGTTTCTTCACGGGAGTGAGAGTATTATTTCTTGAACTTTAAGAGTGTGAATTATCCATGCCAACATCACTTGAATGCTATTAGGACGATAATATATTCAATCCAAGATGCCGGTTGCCATGCTTTATTTATGTTGAAGGTGCCGATTTCGAATTCGTTGGCTTTAAAATCTGCAGATGTGGATAGCCTTTTCCATGGGGTCAGCATTGCTTTCTTGGTGTAGCAATAGACAACTACTATTTCCATTCATCCACTGAAGAGAGGTATCTGGCATTAAACTCGCATTGCAAGGTGTTAATAGTTGGTAAGATTGCTTTGAGACTTGAAAATTAAAAATAATAATGTAGTGAGACTGCATGTAAGAGGCCTCCATGTTCTATGCATGAGACGTGTTGGAAGAAGTGCACCTGGTGAAGTCATCATGCCTGAAATGTATATTGGATCAGTTACTTCTTGAATGTTGTTTGATGCTATGCTGAAACTTCTGAAGAATATGGTACTTGTCCTTTGATATGTGTGGAAATGATGCACGATTGTTTAAGTGTATTGCTATAAGGTCAGGGAAAGAATTGAAATGGTGTTACATTTATATCATGCTACATCACTTGATGACATGATCGTATGTGAAAAATTTAGCATATCCTTTTTGCAGTTTAAGATGCCCGAAAGATTAGAGGTTCACTTTTATCTTGGTTAACTCTGATGAAATCCCATGTTCCTGTCTTTAATTATTAGCATTTAATCTCTTTATTTTAGTGTTTGATTATTGGTAGATCTGATGTTCTTTTAGTGTGTTTTGGAGGGAAATATACAATTGTGAGATTATTCTGCTTAGGTAGAATTTTAGTATATGTCAAATAGGTGATGATATTCAGTGAGTTATATCCCCTTGCTTCATAAAAGTTTGAATGAAGATGGTTTTAACATATTTTTGGCTCTCTCAGGTTGCTTATCTCTCGTTCTTGCTTAAATTATTATTACTTTCATCATATTTGATGTTGTATTTGGGTATTTGCTTTCTTTTTGAACCAAGATGTGGCCTAGTAGCCTGCTTGTTTTGTTTGAGCAATGTGGTTAAGCATGATGTTGAGGCTTACTCTCTTCTCTCCCTCTTTTTTTTCCATTCTAATAAGTGAATGAAATTCCTTCTATCAACTAACTTATTGTTTTGTTAAATGAATAGACTGTCAGGCCATCACCTCTTTCTGGTGGTTTCAATCAGCAGGGTTATCGACCTCGGGGAGCCAGTGGTCCACCTCAATGGGGTCCCCGGGGCCATCCTGCCCAGACATCATCGTATGATTATCAGCAACGGGGACCTTATCCATCTCAAAACCCTCATTACCAGCCTCCTTATGGTGGCTACCCTTCTCATCAAATGGCTCCAAGAAGCAACTTTGGTTCTGGTTGGGAGCAGAGGCCTCATAGCATGCAGGGACCTCCACATAGTGGTGGTTATGATTACTACAGCAGGCAAGGAGGCATCCCTGCCCCACATTCAACTTCAATTCCTGGGCATGGACCTGGCCCAACTCCTGTTCCATCTATGGGGCCAGTGTCATCTCAGTCCAATTATAATTATGGACAGCCTCATGGTCCAGCTGATTATGCGCACCCACTACCCTATTCCCAAGCTGCTCCCCAGCATAGCTATGGACATGGATATGAAGAAAAGTACGAAAATCACACCCCAGTCCAGCATCCTTACGGAGGGCATGGGTCTTCTCAGCCAGGATATGGACAGCCAGGTCCTCAACCTGGTTATGCCCCTCCACAGCAGTATGGCAAGCTGCCATCATATGCCATGCAGTCACAAGGACCCCAAACATATGGTCCTCCAGCCAGTCAACCAGAAGTATCATATCAAGGTCCAACTGCCCAGTCATATGGTCCGAATGTTGTGCCTCAGCAGCAGCAATATCAATATGCATCAAGTGGGCCCATGCAACAAAGCTATCCTCCATATGGCTCTGCACCACCTAGTGATGGGTATAGTCAGCCCCCACCTGCAACCGGCCAGGCTTATCCGCAACAAGCTAGCCAGCCTGTTCCTGGTTATAGTCAGCCTTCTGCTCAGCAAGCCACTGCTTATGCACAAGCAAGTACCGCTGCTGGATATGGTCAATACCCACCCTCACAACAGGGTTATCCTGAACAGCCAGCTCCAAACAATGCAGGTTATGGCTATCAAGGGGCACAAGAGTCTGGTTATGGTGCCGGCCCTGCAACAACATATGGTGCAGCAGCACCAAGTGGCCAAGCAACTTATGCTCAATCAACAACAGCTCAGCCTACCTATGATCAGTCCAGTGGTTATGCAGCAGCACCAGGTAGTGCACCTGTAGCTTATGGAAAAACAGTATCACCACAGCCTGGATATCCTCAGTATGATTCGACCCAGATGTATGCTGCACCGCGTTGACAGTTGTGTTGGTGATTAAGTAATGTACTTGTTTCTGTAGGTAGTGGCCTTAATTTTGTATTTGAGGTCTTCTAGCTCTCTCAATTTCATATTTTTAACTGTCGGTGGTTGTAGGTTCTTTGTTGGATAGTATTGCCATTTAAATGCTGCTAATTAACTTTGGTATTACTGGTACGGTTCTTTATTTTGTGGTCCGGGTCAGGGTGGATTCTATTGGTTCGCAGCGGAGTTGTTAAGTTGTCGCATTAAAACCCAACTCGCTAGGTTGAAAATCAAAGAGTCGTTGTCAATCATTCTGATTTGATTGGTTACTTATTTTTGATTAAAGATAAAGTTTGATTTACGTTTACAAATTATAAGTTTGGGAGTACTGTCTATCATAAGATAATATCAAATAATTTAAAATCATCTTTATCCAAAAAAAATATTTAAAATCATCTTAATTTTGTTTATTTGTTTGCTTTAATTTCGCTTATTTGTTTGCTCTACTTTTGATATAATTAAATATTAAAAAATTTTTAAAGTTTTTTTTATCAAGTTGGTTGGACAATTTAAAAGTTTTTTTTATTTAAAGAGTATTCAAGTAGAATTAATCACCTTTTTAGAAGAGATTTCGTCGTCAAATAATTTAAATATATTACTAAACACTTATTTTTGACTTTTATCTCAATTTATATAAATTATTTGTTATTTTTCCATTTTTATTTTTTTAAGTTGTAATTTTATTTTATCCTATAATTATTTTCTTACTTTTTATATTTTAAATAAATATGAATTATTTAATATTGAAAATTTTCTCTAAATTTTCATCAAGCTGATCAGACTTTGGAAGAAATCTCCTCACCTAAGAATTTTAAAGAAAACTACTTAAGCGTAATTTCCTCTTAAATTCCATCATCGGATTAATCCACATTTATCCATGTTGCTTATTATTTAGTTTCTATTTATTTTAGTTTTTTTTTCTAATTTTTAATCCTATATTTATCTTATTTTTTTAATATTTTTTTAATGATTTTAATTTGAATTTATCAATTTTAATTCTATTTTGATTTTTGTGATGAAGTTTTAAATATTGAAAAAATCTCTTAAACCTTTCATCAAGCTGGTCAGATTTAAGAGGACTCTTCTCGCCTCAAAATATCTAAAAGCACTACTCTAGTGCGATCCTTTTAAGAATTCCATCGTCGAAAAAACTCATCTTCTATTTATTTTTTTTATTTTTTATGCTTTTATTTAATTTTATTTATATAATATTATTTTTATCTTATAAGTTTTAAATTAATTATAGTCCTAAATTTATTTCATAAACACTATTCCTAATAATAATATACTATACTAAATCATACAATTTCTTAAGTCACATGTAAAGAAAGATGCTAGTCCGCACTCACTCTGCAATGGAAGGAAGCACTATGGTCTGCGCTGACTGCAAATTCCCCGAGAAGGGCCTACCATTTTATTTCATTCTATCGTAATTGGTCTAGCATGTTTCGGAGTCGGTTCGCAATTGGCTCTGCAGTTGAGTTTTTCATGAAATAAAACTTCGATTATTTTAGGTGAAATTTCAATTATTGATTTAATTTTGACCTTTCAGTATAAAATATTGACATTTTATTCCAAAATTTTATATTTTGTAGGACAAAATTAATTATTAAATAAACTGTTAAAAACTTAATTTGAGATCATTTTGTTCCTTAAACATTTGGAATACATTAAATACTAAAATCAAATAAGAATGAAGAAGAAAATTCTATAAGGCTTTGAACTTTTTTTTTTAATTTTTAATTTTATTTATTTATTATTTATAATATAAACACTTTTTTTAAAATATAATGCTCACTTATCATATGAAATTTATAAAAAAATATTATTATTTGTTTATTGGGTACACATTAAATAAGTAGCACATTATCATCGTATTATATTTTACTCTTTTTTGTCACAAATCAAATAGAATAGAGTTTAAAATTGTGCAACAAAAAGTTCAAAATTGATATGAGCTCAAAAAATTTAAGGTGTGGAGAATGAAGATGATACTCCTATTAATCTGAGCGTCAATCATGCCTCTAAGCCTGTAGGGGATCATTTTGTTGAGACCCAGTCTATTGCATCTTCAGAAACTTTCAACTAAGCCTCTTTCTGGTACGGCTCCTACTGCCCCAATGGTACTTATTGATGAGCAATCAGGTGCATCTGACGAGCTAGAACTAGAGAGTGAGGCTAAGCCTATTTCAAAGAGGGATTCGTGAACTTTTTTTGTAATCAGGAAACTTTTGGAAAAAATTTTATGTTTTATAAGAAGCTTCGAAGAATGTAAAACTTTTGTGAAAGTTTGCCTTGTTCGGATGTAAAATACAAATTTTTTGTACAAAAATTTAAAGTTTCTTTTGAATGAAAATCAAAGTAAGAAAATTTGATTTGAATGCAAATCAAAGCACCTTAAATAATGGTCTTTGGAGGATAAGATTTGGCTCGAAATATAAGTCCAAGTATCCTAAATAAGGGGTTTTACATAGTGAAGATATCTTTTATCGAGGGGTTTACATAAAAATACCCGTATCAAGGGTCTTTGCAACATACTTGATTTCTAAAATTTAAATCCTTATCAAGGGATATCGACAATAGTACTTTTTCGTGTAGTGCATTCTAAGTTCTTGGAACTTCCTTTCCTTCTAGGTCTTTCAGCCCTCTTGCCAATCACTACTTCAAATATGTAGGGTCCTTCCTAGTTGCCAATCACAAAATGCAGAAGTATGCTTACCGACTAGTTGTTGTCCATTATCTACAACGATGATACAGGGAAGTCTAAACCTGCAAACCACATTTTTTCACAATAATTTCTCTATGACCTAGTTAATTGTAGCCACAGCCTCTGATTCTACCTATTTAGTGAAGTATTCACATGCGACCACCACTAATATTTTCTTGGCAATAGCTAAAGGGAAAGGCCCCAAGATGTCTAGGCCTCATTGTGCAAAAAGCAGAGGTTGCAATTGAAGTTAGATTCTCAGGTGGTTGTTTGGTTACTTGTGCAAACCTCTACATTTGTCACACCTTTTGATCAGGTTCATGGCATCCTTACTCATGGTCGACCAATATGTATCTTGTCTTAAATCTTTGTGCTCCACTGCTTGTCCTCCCAATTATTGTTCGTAGATTCCCTCGTGTGTTTCTCGGAGCGCGTAATATGCTTCTGTCGGGCCTAGGCACTTCAAGCATGGAAGGTTGAAAGACTGTTATACAGCTTGCCATCTATCATGATATATTGGAGAATGTTAGTGACAATCATTTTTTACAATTACTTTTAATATTTTCACTTTTATTGAATCACATCACTTTTTAATTTTACATAAAAAAGAGTTACTCATGTGAAAAGTAAAAAAATTAAAAGTATATGAATGCTAAAAAATACTTTTCAAGTAACTAGTAATTATAAGCAACCGGTTTTTAGGTGAAACTAGAAAATGACGTGAATCAATAAAAATGAATGTTAAAAGTAACTGTTCCTAACATTATATAGTTAGAGGTCCTTTTCCTGACTTTGGCAATCTCTACTTTGTTGAACCCTGCTGACCCTGACACTAGGTGCTGATTTGGCTTCTTCAATCTTCACTTTTATCTCATGTACTTTGGTATTATCCTCGGTGCTAGGCTTCAACCTATGTCCAACCAACATTCTAACCAGATTTTTTTTTTTGCTCAGAATACCAACCAGATTTTATGCCTCCCCAATAGCTACTTTGGACAGTGCATCTGCTCTACGATTTTCCTCACTTGGGAATTGTTGCAGGAGAACCTTTAGAAATAAGGACCATAGTTGGGCGACCCTTGTATGATACTTGGTTAAACCGGGATCTTTGACTTCATACTCCCCCAACACTTGTTTAGCAACCAACAATGAGTAAGTAAAGATACTTAAGTTTTGTACCTTTATTTTCTTGGCTAACACCATGCCTCCCAACAAGGTTTCATATTCTACAACATTATTGGTGAATGGGAACCCAAAATTGATACAGTACAGGAGTCTCCAAACGTTATTGATGGTGGATTGTGAAAACTAGACTTAGCTTCCTTATCGCATTGCCACAGACAGCACCAAAATGTTGATGTCAAAAAGGTTGTGAACTAATTAATGACTCCTCAAAGTTCTTCCTAGATCAACTTACAAAACATAAATGCCACTGAGGTCGTTCCCAACAGGACTGAAAAGGTATTTGAAAGAGTTTGAAGCAAATTATGAGAGTATAAAAAGAATATACATTTGTCTCTTCATGAGTTCTCCTTTTATAGGAGAACATGTCCCTCATGCACAAAATGTGCTTGAACAAGCGGTTATTTTGTAGAAGTGAGGACTACTTTCCCATGTTAAACTATTTTGGGATTAGTGGATAGCTTGTACCAAATCCATCCCACATTCCCCATTCAAAGCAGTTGAAGGTCAAGTTTGATTGTCCTTAGCCATTTTGGGTTCCCAGACCCTAAATTTCCTCACTAGGCCAATTTTGATTTGATGGACTTGTTTATGACCCAAGGCCCAATGTAATTGGGCAGTGACAACTTTCGTACAATGCTAAAGCGTAAAAGACTAAAGTCTAAACTAAATTACAAATACATAAAGCTCATATTTAAATAATCCAATTATAAAGGCAGCCTAAGTTTTTGGAGTCAAAATCCTTTTGTGAGAATTTTATCTAAGGTTATATTAAACTTATTCGTTATAAGTTGATTTGTTCGCTGGTCAATTTAATTAATTGTTATTTGATTTTTTATATATTATATTGAAGTCAGTATATATTTTTGTACCATATCAAAAAAGTGATCAAAGAATGAATATTAAGGTAGAAGAATAATTTATTTATTTATTTTTTTGTTGAGAAGACATGAAAAGAACTTAATACCTTGTTTTATAAAGTACTAGCAGATAATAGTGATTGAGAAATTTTATTCACAAACTAAATTTTTTTAATTTTTTATGACAAAACCACCTACATAAACTGACATTAACTTTCCGAAAAGCTTTACAGCGTCCCGAAAGTACATTTCTGAGACGCATTAGAGCTTCCGAAAGCTCTAAATGGACCAATTGGGATGAATTCATGCTCTCCACAGAATCTCATTAAAGAGGGACCAATAGAGACAATTTCTCTGAAGGCTTAAAAGAAATTTGAAGTAGAAACTCATTAAATTCTCTGCAGTGTTCAAACGCTCATGAGACAAACTAGAGTTGAAGCAAAAAGATCGTTTCCTCGCAATTTACAACTAAGAATCATAATTCGATCAAAAAAATTTACAGAAAAACCACTACTGGCAAAACTTTAGTCAAAATTGGAAATCAAATGATCAAAAGGTTAATAAATAAAACCCTAAAACACTTGCAAAGTAATTGTAAGAATATGAAGTTGCAGGCAGAGAAATGTTCAGCTTAAGAATCCCCAAACATCTTTACCTATATAGGATGGATGGGTCTTGGAACTAATTATGTCAATGATTATTTGACTAAAATGATAGGAAATTAAGAACCAAATTAAGGGAAACAATTAGAATAGTTAAGCATAATCTGCAATTAACATGCTTGGGAGAAACAAGAAATGGTAAAATAAAGATTTCGAAATTAATGTTATAATCACAAATTGTTATATGCTGCTTAGATTAAGAATCATCAAATTCTGAATGAAGCAAGGTAAAAGCCACATTCACCAAATGCACTAACCAACCATTCACAAAAGATGGTATGCCATGCCAAAACTCTTCCCTACACGCCATTACATTCTTGTAGGGTCCACTCTACTGCCTCCTTTGGCAGTAGCTTTAGGAGAGTGGCAGCCAATTCAACAACAATCAAATCCATCATTCTTGTATCTTTCTTTGCTCTGGAAAGTCTAAAACACCCAGCATGTCTCATTTACAACTCCTACTAAGACAAATTGATGTTAAAAGCAACGTCCCAACAACTAAAAAAAGGAAAGATCAATACACACACACGCGTGCGCGCGTAGAAAGAGAGAAACAAAAAGGCTTGTATTTTATAAACTGATACCTTGCATTCTCAAACATTCTGAAGCATTGAACAACATAATTCATTAACTCTATCAAATTGTTTGTTAACTCTCTTCATCCACTAGAATAGTGGACTCGTTGCCGATCCCAATGTCCATTAAAGATGCCATTTCATCATCAAGCAACATCGGTAAAGGAGATCCCTGCAAATATGAACATTAATCACAAATGAAATCCCAAACTAATGCATAATAAAAGCATACAATAATTAAAAGAAGCAGCATAAACAATGAACTTTTCTAATTATATGGGTGCTAAAAGCTTAAGAAAGCATCATTCTAACACTTATTCTTTTGGCATATTTAGAAATCTTAGTCATGTCCTAGTTACGAAGAGATTTGACATAGACATAGGTCCACTACTGAAATTTAAGTGAGCCATCACCTTCAAGGTCCACATATATAACTGATACGACTAAAAAAGAAAACAAATTAGCACAAGGAAGAATACAACATAAAAAAAATAATCACGGATATGATAGAAGACAAACCTCTTCTTGAAGGAACAATTTCAGCTTCAGGGACTTCAGTTTAAAAAAACTTTCACATAGTGCTTTCAATTTGCCAACCTAAAATAAACAGAAGTAATTGTGAGTGAATTTTCATACGCACATCCAATTAATATGGTCGGAGGAAATGGTCCAGAATGTAACTGTTGTAGTGGCTGGCAATTTCTTTGTCAGTGGAAGCTTCTCACAAATTGATGGGCCCACACACTTCAGAGTAATAGCTGCATGTCATATACACAGTTGAAAACTTTAAGCATATTAAAAGAGGTTAATGAGAAGGAAAAACAAAAATTAAGAAAGAAATCTAAGATTCATACACAGGAGTCCTGAAGCCATCTTCTGAGGGCCTGCCGCTCGTACTGATGGCATTTCATCCTCAATCGCATAAAAATTCTTCAACTCAACAAACCTGGGGTTCAAGTTTATTTCAGAATAGCAGTAAGAAATTTCAGTTATACATAGTTCACAGGAGTAAATTTACCGGGGATGAAGCCGTTTAATCTCCTCTGGATTATCAAGCAACTTTGACATTACTAAACGCACATACCTGCAAGAAATATTGTGCATTAATTATAAGATAATACAACTTTTTATCTGATACGAATGTTAATTTCTCTCTTGGTCTAACAAAGATATGCTTACAATTATGCAGCTCACAGATTTTTCATCTGGCCTGTAGCTATAGAGGGTGGATATGGTTTTAAACCCAAAACCCTCAGTACTTAAGGTGTTAATCCTTGTCATGTAACTTTTTGAAATGAAGAAGGTTACCCAACATCATGATAAGTTATCATCATCAAGCTATGATTTATTAAAATTATAGTACAAATAACACAAGAAACGGTAATTGGAGATTAATATGATTAAATAAAATAATTTCTGTTAAATGACAGACAAGTGACTTAAATGCTTCACATAAGTAGTATAATACCAGAAAATTAAAAATATATACTAAATATTAATAATTTCTCATGATCCATCTGCCTAGGAACTCATTTCATTTTAGCATGTACTGCTAACTTCAGCAAGTGGAAACATGAATCACCAACCATTATGCTGTGCTTCACAAAATTAATGACTGCCATTATGCATTGATCCTCCCGACCACCACAACACCCCCCCCCCCACCCCCCCCCCCCCCCCCCCCCCCCCCAAAAAAAAAAAAAGATGAAGAAACCCTTAAAACCATGTCTTGATGGAGGAAGTAAATACACACATACACACACAAGTATAATAAAAATTGAAGGTTTGAGGCAGAAACTAGAAAACATCATCAACTAACATTAAAAAAATTAAATAATAGGCAAGATTAAGGAAAGAGAGAATGAAACAAATGCCAGTTTTAAGAGCATGATTTCGTTTCAGAAAAGAAAGAAGTAATGAACTGTTCTACAAAGAAACATATACCGGATTTCAGACTCCTTTCTTTCACGCGCATTTATCTGAAAGGTTGTTGGATAAGAGTACATCATATTCATTAGAACCTCATAAAGAAAGAAAGAAAGAAAAAGAGGCACGCCTTTTATGCAGCTACTTTAGTTTACCTCGCTCCCATTTATCATTTCAACTTTAGCTAATCGTGCAATTAAAACAAATCTTGGGATACCACCTCTTGCAGGATCAGCTACCGGGTTATCAGAAAGCCTGATGTCCTAAACATAATAAAAGAACAATAAAAAAGAACGTAAAAATTTGAGATGTAGCCAAGAAAAAAGAAAGAAAGAACCACAAAAAAAGTTTCAGTTGAACATCTGGAAACATATTGAATATCAGTATACTATCATCGAGATCTTGTTGATTTAGCAAAGATGTTAGCTTCGTCCTCAGTTCAATGACTAGTTTAGTGGGTAAAATTATCATAAAAATAAGCTGATCAAGTAGATAAACACCAAAAATATAAATTCACAGAACCATCTCATAATACATAGTCTCTACTAATTAAGCTTAATGTTTAAGCACCCTTAGTCTCTATTAATTAAGCTTAATGTTTAAGCACCCTGATTGATGTGAAATGATGCAAAAGGATAACAGGAGCTATCTCAATCTAGTGGGCAGTTATGGTGCTATACAATAATTATAGCATGACTACATATTAACATTATGTGCAACAAGTGGTGTTTGCAACTTTGCATGCGCAATGTCACCTTTTACCACAAATATTTGATTTTATACCTAGAGAATTATTTATTGGGGCAAAAGCATGTTGTACACTCCAAAGCCACTATCAAGTCAGAAGATCTTTCAGATGAAGAAACCTTACAATCAAACTTGGGAACGAATTCAGTGAGTCAATTGAAGCCAGATCACTAATTTTGTTACTTCCTGAAGCATAAAACAATTAGACAACAGATTAGAGAAGGAAAGAAGTCAAATGACAGCAGAAAGAAAAATGGTTAATAAATTACCAAGAAGAAGGCATCGCAGATTTTGAAACGGAAAGTAGCATTCCTCACTTGGCGCATGATTACTAAGCAATTCTTGTATCTTATTCTTAACTGGGTAAAAGATGCAGGTCAACTTGTTCTTGTTCAAATATAGCTGCTCCAAACTGGGACGGAGAATCACATTAAGAGTTGCGAGTTATCAAGAAAGCTCAGCACTAGAAAATATGGGGACACATTCCCAGCTTAATGAGCACGAACTTCAGTCTGACCTTTTCAGTTGAGAAAGTTTTAAGATTTCATTCCAATCAGCTAAGCAGTTATCTTCCAAATTCAGAAGCCGCAAAAAATCAAATCGTTGAACGGTGGATGAAGATGTTGGCTGACAACAAAAGGAGAAATAAAAGCAGACATGCATCAGAAAATTAGTGACAATTAGTGCTTGAAATAATCAATTTATTAAAAAATTAGAACAAAATTAAAAGCGAAAAGTGAATGACAAAATATCAAAAAACATTGTGATTCTTTCATTGAGAGCATTGCTTCTGCAGGGACAAATCAAAAGACACTAGCTGTATATATTCCTCTAATTTCACCAATGTTCATGCTATTTTAACTTGTTTTCCACACATTTCCATGCATCTCCTGGCATTTGTGTATAATAATCCTTGAAATTATTTTTCAATGCTACTACTACCCAGACTTAACCCCACATGCTTTCAACCCACAGCTTCAGTTAATAGCTAAATATGTCTTGTTTTATCAGTTGGATTTTCATTGAGCAGATCAAATTCCCGCAATGACAATCCAGCAAAAGGTGACAGATTTCTTTCAATATCAGTAAACCAAGTAAATCAAAAGCCAGAGCCACCTCGTTACCTTTCCCTTTTATTTACAGATCTAAAAACGTCAAAGGGGAAAATAACTTTAATTAACTAGTAATCCAAAAGAAAATAAATAATTAATCCTCTACAGATAAAGAAATCTGTAGGAAATCAAAGTATTATATTGAAAAGACTTTAGATAAAACTGTACATAGGTACCCTATTTATATACAAAGAACTTCTAACTAAATAGGAAAGTATATCACTCATAATCCTAGATATTATTCTAATTAATAGAATCTATAATCGAGTGATTCTCTAACCTTAATGCTAGGGATACACATATATACTAATTTCCTAAAATAACAAATTAATTAAAACAGCAGTTGACTTTCCAATAATATTCTTGACACTCCCTCTCAAGCTGGTGAATAAACATTGTCCATTCCCAGCTTGGTTACAATCTTGTGGAAGAGTGGATTGTTAAGTCCCTTGGTTAGAACATCTGCTAGCTGTGATTCGCTTGGTACATAGGGTGTGCAAATGAGACCACTGTCAAGCTTCTCCTTAATGAAATGTCTGTCAACTTCAATATGTTTTGTCCTGTCATGCTGCACAGGATTGTGTGCGATGCTAATTGCAGATTTGTTGTCACAGTAGAGCTTCATAGGGCCATCCCACTTGAGTCTTAGATCTTCCAAAATGATCTTCAACCATAGTAGCTCACATACACCTTGTGCCATTGCCCGAAATTCTGATTCTGCACTTGATCTTGCCACAACATTCTGCTTTTTGCTCCTCCAAGTAACTAAGTTTCCTCCCAAAAAGGTGCAGTAACCCGTGGTGGATCTTCTATCAACCACTGAGCTTGCGTAGTCAGCGTCGGTGTAGGCCTCCAAAGTGAGCTTATCACCTTTTTTGAACAAAATTCCCTTTCCTGGAGTTCCCTTGAGATAGTGCAATATTCTATGAACTGCATGCAAATGGAGTTCCTTAGGGTTGTGCATAAATTGGCTCACCACACTAACTGCATAGGCAATATCAGGCCGTGTGTGGGATAGGTAGATTAGTCTACCAACCAGTCTCTGATATGATTCTTTGTCTGTAGCATTGTCTCCCTCTACTTCCCCAAGTTTATGATTAGGATCAATTGGTGTGCTGGATGGTTTGCACGCCAACTTTCCCGTGTCTTTCAAGAGATCAAGGACATACTTTTGTTGGGATATAAAGATCCCTTGTTTCGACCTTGCCACTTCAATGCCCAGAAAATATTTCAAGTTTCCTAGTTCCTTAATCTCGAACTCCTTTGCCAAACATCTTCCCAAGTTCTGCCTTTCCTTTTCATTATTTCCCGTCACTATGATATCATCAACATAGACAATGAGAGCAGTAACTCCCTCTGAACCTGAGTGTTTTATGAATAGGGTGTGATCCCCTTGGCTCTGCTTGTACCCCATGGAATGCATTACCTTGGCAAATCTCCCAAACCAAGCTCTTGGTGACTGTTTTAGGCCATATAGTGCCTTCTTGAGCTTGCAAACCTTATTTGCAGCCATGTTTCTATTGAATCCAGGGGGTATTTCCATGTAGATTTCCTCTTCAAGATCTCCGTGCAAAAATGCATTTTTTACATCAAACTGTTGTAAAGGCCAATCAAAGTTAACTGCTAGAGACAAAAGAATTCTCACCGTATTCATCTTGGCAACCGGAGCAAAGGTTTCTTGGTAATCTATCCCATATGTCTGTGTGTATCCTTTAGCCACCAACCTAGCTTTGTACCTCTCCAGTGTTCCATCTGCTTTATACTTAACTGTAAAGACCCACTTACATCCCACTGCTTTCTTTCCTCTTGGTAGCTCCACAATCTCCCAAGTATTGTTCTTCTCCAGGGCCTGCATTTCAACATTCATAGCATTCTTCCAATTTTCACAATTTAAAGCCTCTGATAATGTTTTGGGAATGGATATTGTGTTTATGTTTGTAAGGAAACTTCGGTGAGATGGAGAGCATTTTTCAAAGGACACAAAATGGGATGTTGGGTATAATGGATGTTTTGTGCACTCTCTAGTTCCTTTCCTAAGGGCTATAGGTAAATCAATGTTAGATAAGGAATCACTTTGAGGAGTAGAGCTAGAAGATATTACCTCATTTCCAGGATTTGAGTCTGATGATTGGTCCGGCCTTGGTTCAGGAGCTAGACTTTTCCTTCTTGAGTAAACCTGTGAGAACCGATTGTTAGTAGTGGCCTTTCCCCCATCTGCTTGTGAACTTGGTTGTAAGGAGGGCTCATTTGGGGTTTGTGAAGGAGGAGGCTCAGGTTGCTTAATTCTAACTTCAGCGGAGGTCTTGGTCTCGGGTTGGAATTTAGAAGATGATGACGGCAAGTCAAGGAGAAAGAAGTCTTGATCCTTATCTTCCACAAATGTTGTCTCCCTCTGAAGATAGGGTTGAGTGAAATATGGTTCTGTTTCAATGAAGGTAACATCTGCTGAGATTAGGAGTTTTTTAGTAGGTGGGTGATAGCACTTGTATCCTTTCTGTGTTGAAGAGTATCCCACAAAGACACACTTGATAGCTCTAGGGTCTAACTTTCCTCTATTTTGGCTATGGACATGAACAAATGAGACACACCCAAATACTCTAGGAACAAGATGGTTTGTTGTACGGAGACTTGGATAAAAGTGAGACAATACCTCCATGGGACTCTTGAAGTTTAACACTCGGGATGGTAACCTGTTTATGACATGTGTGGCTGTAAGAACTGCTTCCCCCCAAAGGTATTTTGGCACATTTTTCTGAAATAATAATGCTCGGGTAGTGTTTAGGAGATGGCCATTTTTCCTTTCTGCAACTCCATTTTGTTGTGGAGTAGAGACACAGGATGACTCATGAATAATACCTTTTTGTTGAAAATATGGGGAAAGTGTTTGGTTGAAATAATCTTTTGCATTATCTGACCTAAACCTTTTGATTTGGACCCCAAATTGGTTTTTTATCATGGAAAAGAAGTTTGGGAGGATATCACTCACATCAGATTTTGATTTAAGCAGAAATATCCAGGTAACTCTTGTACAATCATCAATAAATGAAACAAACCAACGTGCCCCAGAAATATTTGGAATTGTAGTTGGACCCCATATATCACTATGAATCAACTCAAAAGGAAAAAGGCTTCTTTTGTTATTGGTGGGAAAGGTAGCACGTCTGTGTTTTGCGAGTTCACATGCATCACAATGAAACTGCTTATCAACTAGTCCTTTGAACAAAGAAGGGAACATAATTTCAAGGGTTGAAAAAGAAGGATGTCCGAGCCTAAAATGGTGAAGCCAAATTGTGTCTTTATTGGTGAGGTTTTGTCCAGAAAGGTAGGTTAGGGGCTGGTTCCACTTACCAACTTTCGATTTCTCTAATTCCTCAAGATAGTATAATCCGTCCTTCTCCTTAGCACGTCCAATCATCATTCCCGAGCCCTGGTCTTGAAATAGACAATAAGATGGAAAAAAAGTTAC
Source organism: Heritiera littoralis (assembly GCA_031772115.1). Classification (NCBI taxonomy): domain Eukaryota; kingdom Viridiplantae; phylum Streptophyta; class Magnoliopsida; order Malvales; family Malvaceae; genus Heritiera; species Heritiera littoralis. Next base: position 1,635,649 of record JAPDPK010000060.1, on the reverse strand, counting down.
TTTGCAATTCATGTCATGAGAAAGCTTGGATATTGATAAAAGATTGGTGGACAATTTGGGAACATGTAGGACATTTTTCAAAGTAAGGTTAGGACTGATTTTTATTTCTCCTACCCCAGCTACCGTGGCCAAGGAGCCATCGGCAGTAGCAATTTTCCTACTACTAGAACAAGGTGAATATGAACTAAAGTTTTGAAAGGAATGAGTCATATGATCTGTGGTTCCTGAATCAATAATCCACAAATGTTTAAAGGTTCTATCTGAGGCATTTAAAGCGTGAGAGGTTGGAAGTTTACCTGAATGTATCAATGAATAGGTACCTGAAGGTTTTTCGAGGATACTTAGGAGATTTCTCAGCTTTTCAATCTCTTCTTTGTTGAGACTGCCCAACTCCTTTGGTGCTGCAGTGGTTGTTTCTGCAACTTTTGACATCTTTCACAAATCAAAACTTGCTGAAGGATAGGTGAGAATCAGGGATAAATCGGCAATGAAGGCCAAGAAACAAAGAGAAACCACCAATGATGAAGAACAGAGGAAAAATTCAGTTATGAAGGCTGATAAAAAAGAACACATGAAATACTCTGTTTTGTCTTTAGAAAACAGAGCAAAGACAACAGTGATGAAGGCTGGAACAATAGAACCAGAACCGAGCCTATAGAGATGAACAAAAACAAATTTTCGTGATGAAGGCTGGATGAGAAAATGGCTATGAAGGCCTAAGGCAAAAAAATCAGCAATGAAGGCTGAAGAAGAAACTGCAGAAAATCAGCAATGAAGGCTGAAGAAGAAACTGCAGAAAATCAGCAATGAAGGCTGAAAAAGTGACTGATTTCCAAGAAAAAAAAAACCTAAAGCTCTGATACCATGTAGGAAATCAAAGTATTATATTGAAAAGACTTTAGATAAAACTGTACATAGGTACCCTATTTATATACAAAGAACTTCTAACTAAATAGGAAAGTATATCACTCATAATCCTAGATATTATTCTAATTAATAGAATCTATAATCGAGTGATTCTCTAACCTTAATGCTAGGGATACACATATATACTAATTTCCTAAAATAACAAATTAATTAAAACAGCAGTTGACTTTCCAATAATATTCTTGACAAAATCAAAGGAAAGAAAATCCAAAGTCAACAAAAGTCCAGATTAAATTAAAGATTTAAAGCAAAACTAGAGAGACTTCGATCCATTCAATATTACAGATTGGCTAGCAAGCTGGCTGACAAATAAAGAAAAAGAACACTTCAATTTGAGGTCATCTATTTATTTATTTATTTTTATAATTTCACATCCACTAGAATGTCCCACGTAGTTCTTAGGGAGGGAATTCCAAATTTAATTTCTGTACTCAAACAAAATAGCATTTAAATAGAATTGATTCTATACCCAAAATGACCTCCAAAATTTCTCTGTATATATCACACATTATATAGCCAAAAGGACATATTAATACCATGAAGCTTCCTTCAAGGAAGAAAGGAACAAAGATATGAAAGGGAAACGGAAAACATAAAAACAAAGAAATGAACCAATCAAAATTTTAAAATAGAAATCCTAGCTCCAGGACGTCCTAGAAGATAGAAGGACTCTTTTGTAGGACACCTACTTCCTAAGTAAACTAAAACTAAGGCTAAAATAAAAAACAGACCATGTAATTAATTAAATATATCATCTAAGGCCCCATCCTTTATTGCAATCAATTCAGCTCCATTGTTATTTACACCCAATTAAGCCCTTTTCGATGAAAAGTGTCATGTGGATTAACACCTTTAACTCTCTATGCCAGCTAAGATGACATTGTGTGGCACTAATGACATGGAATGAATTTTGCATATAGCACCAATAGATATGTGTCAAATATATAAAATAAAAACATTTATTCTCTCCCCTTTTCATAATTCCACAGGGCAAAATCTCTTTCATTTCCTCTACATCATGCGGATAAGTTTATTCCACATCGTCTATAACACATGGCAATCTTATCTGAACTAGGAAAGAGATTAATTGTGTTAAACAACATGGCATTTCCCATTAAAATAATTGCTCAACCTGGTTATAAATAAAAGTTAAAAGGTTTCAATTGATTGCAATAAAAATATAAGGTCTTAGATGAGAAAATTAATTAAGTATAAGACCTTTTTTTATAGTCTAATACCAACTGACAAGTCTTCAACCATTTTAATGACAGCCTAAATAATCCATATAAACAAACAAAACCTCATAGATCTTAGGGCTTTTTATTAATGGAATTAAAGTGGATAGGAAGATTATTTTGTGGGAGCTGCTTCCTATTCACCCAAAGTTTTTATTTACATGTATTTACTTGCCTGTTCAATACTCTGTCAAAGTAATTAAGACATGATAAAAGAACTCCTAGATCTAGACATAGCCATGGAAGGAAAATCTAGCTAAGTCTAGTTACCCAATGCAATGTCTTTGCATGTTGATTCACTTGGTGTTTCACTATGAGGACCACTTCTTCAATGCTCAATGGACATGAGACTTGAATGTTTTGAAACTCAAATCCCAACAAGGATACAATTAACTCAGTTCTTTATTAGTTTTCTAAGTTGACCAATGTGCGTATTTTATGCTCATGTAAAACACTATAATATTCCAAATTCTTGTGATTAAGGGTTATTTCATGATTTACAAGGAGTGTAGGGTTTCTAGCAATTTTCAAGAAATTTTTCATGTTCAATTGAAACTTAAAATATTTAACTATCTGTCAACAATCTCTTGACCGAATGATTAAGGAAGAGTTGTAACATTTTGTAAGGCTTAGATTCGAATTCAAGCAATTTTACCCCCTACTCATAATTATAAAAAAAAAATGTTTAACCATCTAGATGGAATCGTTGCATTAGGAAATTAGAGAAGTTAAAGCTTTGCGAAGGGAATCATGTTATTTGATTCTTGAGGCATCATTTTGAAGAGTAACATTCTTCATTTTCAGAACTTATTTATCTTACCGCAAATCAAAGTGCCAATCCAACCCCTTTTATAAAACATAAAGAATAAATAAAGAAGAAATCATTCTTTACTTTGTATTTTTCATTGTATCTGAACTGCCTTTGAACCAAAATCAATCTAAATGGTCAAGTACGGCATGGCAGGTGACTAACAGAGTTCCTCTTCTTAAATTACTTTCCAACCCAGAAATGAACATCTCCAACCATAATGGCAGATCAAAAAATTCCACTTTCCCTATTTCGGGATACAGACTTAATGGTTAGAATTATTTTTAATAGTTTCAATCCGCCATGATCGTTTGTGAAAAGGGAAAAGATGACTACATCACCAGTGCTGTCAAAGCTTTGCGAAAGGAAGATCCAAAGTTCAAGACATGGAAATCAAAGAACAACATGGAATTGTACATAATCCTCCTGCTATGATTTGTACGACCTAGAACCTTGAATTTTATAAACCTAGCCCCCTAATACCACACAGTTACATGACCCCCAATCATTCCTAGTTGAAATTTTGTATGAAATCCTTTACATCAATGGTAACTAGAAAAGTACAACCATGTCGCAGAGGGAATGGTGAATAGATAACCTCATGGCTTTTTTACCCTTTATTTGATACCTGCTCTAGAGAAAATCGGAAGATTGATTGAAAGCATTTCAAGGTTTCTTTAACTCAAATTTAACAGAGGCCAAGTGGGATTTGTTTTCCTCTCTAAGAAGACTATTACTCTCTCTACTGACAAAAGTTACACTGGTTGTAATAAAAAGACACTTGAAATTTCAAGCAATATAAGGACATTGACCAAAACAATAGCATACTTGATTTGAGTTGTTATATAGAGTCAAAACAAAAGTTTGTGTACAATTCGTGGTCACTTATCTTCCAGAATATTTTACAATGGAAAAGTACGAAGACTAGTATAGGCTGTTCAAGCAATTAAGAATACAACTATCTTGCACATAAAAAAAGTACATCTTTTTTCGTTTTATTATCATTTTGTGTGAGAAACATATAAATAAGAACAGGCATAGAAAAGTAGTGCATGCTGCATGTTTATAACCAATAAATGGGCACTGGACAACTGCTAGAGTGATAGTAGTTTCTACACATAAATTCTATGGGAGCTTCAAGTGAGTTAAACAAATGATACCTTTATGGTGCTTATGTTATTCCCCATCAGGTGTAACTCCTCAATCACTGGTAATGAATGTTCAAGGATTTCAACCTGCCATGTCAAAAAGATACCAAATATCTTCAAATAATGGGATCTTACAACTACAAATTCTTTGATTTCTCTCTCTAAATTTCCGCACTCCCATGCATATCTTCATTTGCACATAAATACCATTTCCATTATTAAAACAGTTCCACCCCTCATTACTTCTATAAAAGCACACCTCATCTCACTTAAAAGAGCACTCTACGAATAACAGAAAAATAGCCCACCTGTGACCAATTTATGCTTGTACCGTTCAGAACTAAAACACGAATGCCTTTTAGTAGGGGCAAACCAGTGATATTCCATGTCATTAAATTATTAGACAAGTTGAGTAGTACAAGATCTGGTAACTGTTCACAAATGGTGCCAACATCCTGCATTAAAAGATTGAATCAAACAAGAGTAAACTAAGCAAGAGAGCATGGTCATGCAGTGCAAAGCAGTAAGGGACTAGCAAGGCAGTTCTAGAATCACAAGCAAGTAAATACAGCCATTATCACAAGAACAGTCTCTTAAAGGTTAAAGAAGACCAACTACATACATCATAGAACAATTATTGCATCTACGAAAAACTCAAATAATGATCTCCATAAGAAAATGAATAATTTTCTCGTTAGTTGATATAATTATATGCCCCACATAGGTACATAACTTTTAGATGTCAAAACATGCACAAGCATAAGGTTAACACTAAAAACCCAAAAGCAATTTAACATTTATAAATCACTGCTATGAGAATCTTAAATGTCAGTAGTAACTTTGCACTATTTTGCAAATTTTTCTTTGAACCTTGGAGCACAAAGGAATGCATAAAACAACAGTGTAGCATGACTAACAACAATAAACAAATAAAGTCCCCGGAAATACATTGCACACACTGGAAGGGATGTTAATTTTATCAATACAAAAGGATTGGAAAAAAGGTGTGCACACACACGCATCTATATATATATGGGATGGGGTTGCTTGGGCTCAACACCTAGCCTACATGCCTCATAAATCCTCCTCTTGCCACTAATCCAAGAGGTTAGTTGCACAACTTTCAGCATAAGACCTACTCTAATTACTGTATATTAACTCTGAAATATATAAATAAGCAAGGCATGGTAAATTCAGAAAATGTCACTTAAACCCTACGTTTTTTTTATACCAAAAAAAGCTATTTCTAAAATGATCTCAAGCAATTCATTTCCCTCAACGAAATTAAAATTAGCAACTTCAAGTACATTCTTAAATGAATGTTTCTCTAAGACTATCATGAATTATTACATCTGGAAAGAGCAGTTAAGATCCTAAAACAACTAAAAAAATAAAAATATCAGCTAGAAGGTGTCTAGAAACTGTGGTCTATAATGCAACAGGATAATATAAATACAGAAAGCATGTAAATGCTATAATAAGCTGTTCAATCAAAACCTTTAATGAAGGTAGTCCCAACTAGGATAACATGTACCTTCCAATCTGAAATCAAATTTCCTGTCAAGTCAAGCTCCTTTAAATCTGCAACAAGAACATAACAAAAAATAATCAGCAAAAGAGCAATGAATACAGTTGTACCGGCAACTTATTCAGCAAAATGCAACAAATTCATGCTAAAACTTAAAAAGAATTAATAAAACAAGTTTGCTTTAATTGTTTTAAGCTGTCTTTAAATGTGAAGAAATAAGAATATAAGATAAAAATTCTATCAAAGCTAAGTGATATATTTTAAAACCATGAAGAATAATTTTCTGCCAGTCTAACACACTTAAGCCAGCAGAGAATAATCATAAAACTACTTTCACATGAAGTGCAGGAACAAGCTCAGTCATCATGCATATGCTTGTACAAAATGTTCTTTTTATGGTGCAAGTAACTTATTCAAGCTTATGAAGCTATCACAAAAGATCTTATTTGTCACTTCTACTTTATGCCAAAAGTAAAAATTGCAACCTTGTCTTTCAAGGAGGAACATGTGCAAAAATTCAAATATGCAAAACATGGGACATGGATTGAGTACCCACAACCCCACCAACAAAACATGGCTTTGGCATGACTGGTAGGATTTATTCCCACTCCTGTTAGCACCCACCCATTAGGCACACTTTGTGCCCGTGAGACGTGCGTATCATACATTAGGAGGGCTCTCACTGTAAAAGGAGACCTCTTGAAGCATCAAAGGTATGCATTCTTTTCTTTACATTCACATTCTTTTCATTTCTATTTTCTCAAGATACTCAAGGAATTGAGCGTCAGAGAAAATCTCACTAGAACCTCAGGTGGACGCTTCTGTTTTTCAGGTTGTCTAAGAAGAAAAGGAAAGAAGACAGTTCAGAAGTTTGGCACCTTTTTCTGCAGCAACACTTATAATACATTATCTTTTGCACCCGCAAAAGAAGTTATACGTCTTTAAATCATCAGTAAGGCCTCTTCTTAACTTAATTAACATAGGAAAAATACACAAAATCAAGAAGCAATAAAATTCAAATTTTCATTATTTTCCTATATAGATTTATACATAAAACAACATGACAAAATAATATTTGATTGTTCATTTAGTTTTGTACTCCAAACCTTATTATTTTGAAGAAGTAATTTGCTTAGCTTTTGTTCTTTTAACTGATTTATTTTGCTTTTGTTGCTCAGGGTATTTTTGCTTGACAAGCTCCTCTTGGCAAAGGTATTAGTTTTTTCCTAGAATTCTTGCTTCTTTTGAAAATTAATTCAGTAGTTAATGAAAAAATTTGGATTCCTTTGTTTTAGTTTTCAATTTTGTTTCTGTCGATTGTGTTCCCAACAAATTAGCTACTTTGTTAAAATAGTTTAGTAACCATATCTATATATATGTTTGCTAGCTTAGTTAGGTAAGTGCATACAGAACTGTGTGTAAAGAACATGAAATCAGTAGAGAATGTGCGTATTTTGCTGGCAGGTGTACTTTCTAAACACAAGTGTTGTTAACTTCATGAATATGTGACTTAGTTGATGTAATGTTCAATGAAATGTCTAAAAGAAATTCTAGCACACTATATCTTTAAAGTGTATTCTGTTTTGAATTGATGAGTTATTAGCTATGTTGGAGATAGATAGAACTGACTTCTTTGCGCTTTGTAATAGGAGGTTTTGGCTTTCAATGAATGATTCTGGTTGAGCTGTTGTTGGTTTATTTTGATTTTGTTATATTGATCCTATTGTAGCAGTTCTTTCAATCCAATATATTTTGTTCAGATGAAATCCGTGCTCTTTTTTATTTATTATCTATTGAAAGAATGGAATAGAAAGATGTTTTTTAGTCATATTGAATAAGATCTATATGTCATGTTCAAATTGATGTATACATCTTAAACAAAAAATTAAATCAAATATATAAACCCGCCATGCAAAGCAGGCACCTCCAAGTTATACAACATTTTGAAATCAATAATTCTCATATTTTAGAAGCATCCAAGGTTTTTGTTTTCTTCCCTTCATTCTCGTTTTCAAAACTAAATTTTAGATGAAAAATGAGACAACATCAACAGCGAACTCAAAGCTATAAGCAGCTAACCCAGAAAACTATCACAATAAAACGCAAATGACCTGCAACCTAGGCGTAAATTCAAGGAGGGCGCTCCTTGTTCCTATAAATCGACATTATCCTTTGCACCCGCAAAAGAAGTTGACTTTAAATCATCAATAAGGCCTCTTATTAACTCAATTAACGTAGGAAAAATACACAAAATTATGAAGCAATAAAATTCAAATTTTCATTATTTACCTATTAAGATTTACATATATAAATTAGCTAACAAATTAAAGAATATTCCAAGCACTCAGTGACAAGGTCTAATAAATTTTTAAAAAAATAAAAAATGCTGTTTTTATAGACAAAAAGGGAGACCAACTCACTGGGCACAGCAGCACGTAATTCAGCCCGGCCTCCAGGACTGCTGACACCCAAATAGGATACTGAAGCACTTTTCAGCTCTTCAAATCGACTTAGCTTATCTTCGATCTTGTCTTTACCCAATAGCTGAACAGATACACGCTTGTTGCTGGCTGAAAGCACATACATTTCATCTGCGAAAACAAAGTTCCTTTTCACTTTACATAAAATTAATATTCAGCAAAAGCAAATACTACTAGAAAATGCAATCATAACTGATTTAAACCAACAAATGACGGAAAATTACTACCAATTATAAGTACAAAAAAGAACTTTTTAGTTCTACGAAAATATTAGTATTATTTTCTTTCGTATCGAAATCCCAGATCAATGAGAGTGATTGAATAAGGTAAACTACCCTCATCTTGTTTGGTGGAGTGGGACTGATATCTAAGCTTAAGAGCTTGAAGGAGTGAAATGCCTGGACTGAGGTTATGGGCTCTCACGAATGAAGCAGACTTTTGGGATCGAGCTTGGAAGTATCGGACTCCATTGATGGAGCCATCGTGTTTTCCATCTCCTTCATTGTCCCAGTCGACCCCGACCCACGTGCCTGAGTATCCTTCCACGTTGCCTACGTACTTGACTGTACCCAATCGGCGCGGATCGGTGGATGAGTGGACTCGTTGTTCGAGTGTCAAAGACGAGCTTTGCTCCATTTTCTTCTTGTCTTCTTAGTTGATAGAGTAATTGAGGAATTGAGTCGAAGGAAATGGGAGATGGGAAGTGAAAAGCGCATGGAAAGGCGAAGAACGACATAATAATTAAATAAATAAAGGAAATAAAGAAAGTAATTTAAGGTTTTTTTTTATATTTTTATATTAATATCATCATGATAGTGTTAAATAATAACTAAATTTATTTATGGTCATTCATTAATTTTATAATTTTTTAAAAAATTATTTTTAATGAAAAAAATAAAAAATAAAATATAATAAAGTATTTTAAAAATAATTGTGTAAAAAAATGAATTATGCAAATCATAAAATAAAAAATAAAAGTTACATAAATTCCACTTAAATTCTAAAAAAGAAAATTAAATCCACAAAATCACTATTTTTAAATTACAATTTTTTTTTATAATTTTAACTTCAACTTTTCCAAACAAAATAATTTTATTTTAAATTTTTTTAAAAAACACCTTAGTATATACTATATTTTATTTTTAATCAAATATATAATATAAATCATTATATGTTATTTTATCAAAAAAATGTTATATTTGAAAAAACATATTATGATTAATCATTTCTTTTTCACTCTTCAACCAAACAATGATTGCTTAATCTTTAATCTTAGTATGTGGTCATCTAGATGGCATTTATAGTTTGTTTGTAAGTTGTATTAGAAGAGATGAAGTATCTTTGTTAGATTTTGTTCCGAATTTTTGGTTCGAATTTATATTTTTTATGTTACGAAAAACGATACGAATAAAAAATACGAAAATGATACGAATTAAAATTAAATAAAAATTATAATAAATTTTGTAAAAATTAAAAATAAAGTATTGTTTCGCGTGTCGATACTAAATTTTTGTTTTTTATACTACACAAATATAATATTGCATAACACAAACACAAATTATAAATATGAATTCTCAAGTTTACTTCCTTAGTACAATTTCGGTCCTTTGTAGCTTATTTCTAAACACGTTGCAAACCTCTCTCCTTTGTTCTTTCTCTTATTCTTTTATTCAATTTATCATCATTTTAACTGCTTTAACTTAATTTTCTCATTCCAAATCTTTCGTTAGTCTGATTTATAGGGCTTACATGGTTAACAAGACAATACCTTAGTAAAATGTGTATTTTGCAACTTGTTCTTTAAATGCAAATTCAGAATATTGGATTTTTTTTTCAAACTGTTTTAATAGGGCTTATTAACAAAATAAGAGAAAATTTCATTCTGAATTTGTTGTGATTTTCATTATCTGTGTATTGAATATAGACGAGGAACCATACATGGAGGCTGGATAACAAACTGTATAGCAAACTTCCAGCTCACCATTGATTAGAGAGATGAAAACAGAAAAACTGTAACTAAATCACATTATTTCAAGTCATAACGGAAAATTGATTAAAGAGACTTTACTGAATAAAGAACTATCGGCAGTAGACCACTTGAAGCCAATATTAAGGCACTAGAGAACTTGGAAAACCCAACTTAATTTTCAACTTCATTAGTTCTTTAACCACACAAAGAATTTTTGCTATAGAATTGAGGTAAATTGTAATCTGCATAGAGAAAACTCTTTTTCAAAAAATAATCAGCATCATCTTAGATGCTATGGAATGCACTGTCACATGTCAATACCTCCCAGACCACCCCAAAAACAAATACTCCATTCGTCGTTCTTCAATGAGGATGAGAAACCCTATTCAATAATGGTAAACATCTATCTACAACACCTCCACCTCAATCAAAACATGCACCCTAACAAGGACACAAGCTCCATAACACACACACGTGCGCACAACAACCCCACATAAACCGCCTAGTATATACACTAGATTAAAACATTCCACCAATAAAAAACATAGAATGAGAAGCAGTGACCGGTTAACAGTCTGAAATAATAATCATTTGCATGCTGGTAATTCACCAGAAATTCATGAAGTTTAATGACAATCTAATTGAATGAGCCTTACATTTGCCGGTAATGGCAACCTCTTCTCAAAGAAACAATTACCAAGAATGCTCGTTGTACAAAGAGCATGGCTGACCTAGAAGGACTAATTTATTAAATCCTTGCTGTGAGAAAAAACTCTCCAATGACTGAAAAATGGAACAGGTAAACAAATTGTGTTTGAAGCCCGTTTAGGGTGCCGTAGATTCCTTCAAATATGCAATGAGGTCAGCACGTTCCTGTGGCTTCTTCAATCCAGGGAAAACCATTTTTGTTCCAGGGATGTACTGTACAAGAAATTTACCCAGGTGAGCAAAATTTTTCAGTAAGAATGAAAAAAGAATTTGATAATAATAGCAGTCAAATCTGAAACCACAAAAACAAAATCTATTTAATTGTCATCAAGCAGGCACAAGATAAAATAAGTTGAATACGCTTAAATCTAACATTAAAATTCTATCTCTCAACTGAGCACAAATTTTAGAATTCAAAAAAGGTAGTGCTTGTTAATGAGTAACATCAGTGAATGACTATCAACAATTTCCCACAGGTCCTCAGCATCAGTGCAGTTCAAACTATGCTATTATTTCACTCAACCCCACTCCAACCATAAAAAAAAAAAAAGGATAAGTCCAGTTACGGAAGGAAAGGAAAAAAAGGTTTTCAAAAGAAAAAAAATGATACAGGTGCAGTTAAAATTAAAAAATAAAATAAAAGTAAAAAATCCTAACATCCATTGTTTGGTTAAAAAATGATAAAGGAAATGTTCAGTATAATATTTCCTCTTCAATTATAACTCTTCTTTCTATAAAGTAAAATGTAAGAGTTCATACTCATTACTTATTTGATTAAAAATAAAACTTTGGTATATGCTAAAATATTTTCAATTTAAATAAAGACTCTAATGATGATGATGATAATATGCTAAAGTTTTTTTTTTCTTGGGAAAAAAAATTATTTTTGTCTTTGACTAGGTTCAAGAGATAATTGTTACATTGGAGCCAATATGCATAGAGCATTTAAACAACAATGCTAAAACATAATAAAATAAAATAAAAATCAGTTTTGTAAAATAATAATAAAATAATAAAATCAAATTTGTGATCCAAATAGAAATTAAAATAAAAAAAATGATGAATGAGCTATAAGAAACAAATAATTATAATGATATTATTTTAAAAATAAGAAAGAAATACTAAGAGCATAAAAGTTATTATACAATTAAAAAAATTCTTTACTCGTTTCGCTTCACATGCATTTCCTCCAAATTGGAGTAAATGAAAAATAGAATATTTGAGGAAAAAGAAGAGATTATCAATTCCTCTACCCTTCATTTATTATAATCAAGGGAAAGAAAGGAAAAGATTTTCATACCTCCTTTGCTTTATCTCCCCTCACTTCAATCCAAACACAAGCTAAGCTTGTTAATAATCACGGAAAAACAATGTGCTTGATTCATTCTTTTATTTTTTATTTTTAATATTGTTCATATTTGATTCGTGTTCATTACCAAGTTTTTATTTTATGTTCAAGCTCGATTAGTTTAGATATTAGAATGTTCAATTAATTTTAAAGGACGAATTCATTTGGCTTAAACAAGCTCACTCGTAAACATTAAACAAGCATGCATTTGAATATATAAATGAACATGTTTGTGAATGTATAAATGAATGTTAAGTCTGAAATCTTCAATTAAGCATGTTTAAAGCTCAAATAATTAGAACAAAACCCAAAAAAAAAATATATTGCAAACTAATTAGAAATCCAATCTAACAAACCAATAGGATGATCCTACAGGAAAAATTCACCACCAACTGATCAAAATTTTCCAAATTAGGAAGGGGTGACAAAGGCCTGCATCGGGAAGCAGAATCACTTTCCACATTAAACCCCAACCAAAATAATACTGAAACATCCATTTTCCCTTTTCAAAAAGAATCCTCGATAAAAGTTCAATTTCCACTTTCCTTTAACAAATCCTCATATACTATTCTCATAAAAAAAAATAAAAGCTTTTCTTTTTCTGGGTGCGAGTATTTCCCAACAATGCATGCAATGAAATACATAGAAAGGATGAAGATTATAAGAATAATGACACAAATGGATAATAAAGAAAAGATTAAAGAGGTGGTTCAAAATGGGAAATACCTATTGAGAAGGGAAGCACATTTGGTCCAAAAGAAGAGAATAAGCTCTTTTGAATAATCATTTACAACAAGGACCGATAAAACATTGGTCACAAAAGACTAGAATTTAAAACAAGCTCTTTTGGATAAGTACCATGACCTCGTTGCTTAGGCTCTAATATCAAAAGCAAGTGGCATGCAAATAAAAGTTGTCATTCTTGGGGAAGAAGAAGAACCAGTAGCAACAGCGTGGGTTGAAGAGGAAGTGTAAGTGAGACTATAACTCTATGAGAGTTTCTAAGGAAACGGCTTGGTGGGTGAGATTTTGGAGTATGTGAGTTGGAAAGCGAAAAAAGAATTAAGTTTAAGAAATTAAGGTAATATAACTTAAGTGTGAATATGTAATTTTAGTAATTTATATATTAACAAGTGAATAAGTTTTGATGCAACGATAAACGTTGCTCTTTTATGACCTGAGGTCACGAAAATAGCTTTTCCTTTAATGCAAAGAAAAGGCTGCGTCTATATGACCCTCTCTAGATCCGATAATATGAGAACCTTGTGAACTAGATTCGTTCATAAATTAACAAACAAAAACTGAACATTGAACAAACACTAATGAATGAGTTTTAAACAAACCTTAAATGAGTTTGTTCACGAATATAAACAAACGAAACATATATCTATTTATGTTCAGTTTGTTTAATAAGTGAACACTAAAATGTTGCTTGTAATCCTTTGTTAAACTTAATAAACGAATATAAACCAAACATGTTCACAGATAAATATATAATTTTAGTAATTTATTTATTAACAAACAACACATGAGCACTGAACGAACACTAATGAATGAGTTTTAAATGAACCATAAACAAATTTGTTTGCGAATATAAACGAATGAACCATATTTCTGATTAATAAGAGAACAGTGAAAATGATATTCATGATCATTTGTTATGCTTAATAAACGAACAAAAAACCAAACATGTTCGCAAATTGTTCATTTACACCTTTAAATAGCAAGAAAGAAAAGTGCATGAACCAAATCACATACCATACAATAAGCACGTATGGCATTAGAAATACATAAATTAGTATTTATTAACCACAAAGAGCAAAGAGCAGCACAACCATAAGATTGACAAGCAAAGAAATAGCACGATACATATTATTGCCTACAAAATTGGGTGCATCTTGAGGAAAGATACATGATATTGGGATGCAGGACTGCAAACTAAAAAAAAGGTGTGATTTTTACGGATGAGTACCTTCTTAGGATTGAGCAGATAATCATACAAAGTTTTCTCCTCCCAAATCACAGCCATGTTCTTGTTAGCAGCGGAGTATGAGTACCCTGGAGTTGTACCCGATTGCCTTCCAAACAGACCGTTGAGATTGGGTCCTGACAAGCAAAAATCTCAAACTTTCAATTAAAAAAGAAACACTTCAAGTCAAGCTATTTAGATCTATGAGAATTCAGAAACAGAGATCCTTCCAAATCATTAATTATATGTATAGATATAGAAGTGGTATCCTAGGAAATAATAAAACATCTAAAACAAACAGATCTATCTATATATCTAAAATTAAATAATAATAACAATAAAATTAGAAAAGAGGGAGGGTACCTTGCTTGTGACCGGCACCTTTCTCGGCGGTATGGCACTGGGCGCACTTGGTCTTGAAAATCTTCTCTCCGGCCTTTGCATCACCAGGCGGTGCTTGCTCAAAAGACGCCATGTTCGCTTAAGTGTTTTTTTGGTTGCGTTAAAGAAAGAAAAGTTGAGAAAGAAAACAAAGGGTAGAAGAACGAAGAGGAGGCGCGGGCAAATGGGAAAGTGCCGTTTGAGAGCATTCTGCGAATATTCCAGAGAGAATGGAAAGGAAGGAACGTGGCGTGTATCCGCCTGTGCAATACCGGAACAAACTATTATTCCACGTGGCGCATCAATGACGGTGCATGTGGTGGAATTTTGGGTTGTTTAAAATTTTTTTAATATTTTTAATAGGTGTATTTTTAAATTTTTTATCTAAAAAAATATTAAATGTTATGCTAGATTTTTTAAATAGTTATTTAAATTTGAAAAAAAAAATTCAAAACTTAAAACACTAAATAATAATCTTTTATATATATATATATATATATATATATATAAGGTTATAAACGACACACTGATACGTACAAACTATTCGAGCTCGACTCGAACAAAACTTAAATTCGACATGATCTCATTGAAATCTAAGCTATATATTTAAAGCATAACCAAAATAAAATAAAATAAACGATGCTGCTTTTATAAAATAAAAATAAATAAATAAAACTTTAAATATGCTTAAAAATAAAAAAATCTATACTATATATATTTTTGTCTCCTCCTTTCCTATTGTTTGACACATGTCCATTTATTTTTTTCCTCAAAAACTTTTTTTTTACTTAGGTCATTTTATTTATTTTCTCAACAATTTTTTTTAGTTAAATCTTTAACATATTTTTTACATGGCTCTTTAACTCTTTTTAATCCAGTCCTCTATTATTGTTTTATGGTATCTATACTATCATATATTTTTGTCTTCTTCTCTCCCATTACTTGACACATGTCCATTTATTTTTTCCTCAACAATTTTTTTTTTACTTAGGTCCTTTTATTTATTTTCTCAACAATTTTTTTAGTTAAATCCTTAACATGTTTTTCACATGGCTCTTTAACTTTTTTTAATCCAGTTCTCTATTATTGTTTTATGGTATTGCTTTATATTTTTATCTATTTACTTCTTCTACTTGCATATATTTTGCTTTCGAATGAAAATTATTATATGAAATGGTTTTTTTAGCTCTAACTTTTCCAAAGAAAAAAAATACTTTTAGTTTATATATTGTACTTTGGAGTAAATATAAATAGTTTAATTAGTTATTCTTAAAATAAAAATGCTTACAGATAGGTTTAAAACCTTACACTTGATTAAGAATATGAACAAAGCATTCTTAGCTAATTTTTCTTACTTCTTTGTTAAATTGTCTGAATCACTATACCGTATATATATTTTGGTACTTTTACTTTTTATTGTTGTTCCATCATTATCTTAATTTGTTTGTTTCTAGCACAAATTATTTGTTTGTCATACTATTTAACTTAAGTATTGTGTATTTTTTTTAATCTAAGCTAATCCAAATTTCTCAAAAAATTATTTTTTGACAATTTGTTTGATATATAAACTCTGCTCTTAGTAAACATGTTTCTCTTTTGTACTAAACAATATGAAGGAAATAAATATTTTTATGACCAAAAACTCTTATCTAATAATCAATTTTACTAACTTTAAGAATTGCAAAATAAAAATAGACCTGCAGCATCGCGCGGGTTTGTATCTAGTGAGATAAATAAATAAATAAATAAATCAAACATTATAGCTGTCACTTAGTTAGCATTAAGCATCATTTCTTCATTTCTAAGAGACATAGAGAATCAAGTAGGAATGGGAAGAAAATAAAGAGAATAAAATGATAACCTGGAAGGAGGAAAAGGTTTGGAAAGAGCAAAGGAGCAACATTGAGAAGAACCAGAGATCTTTCGCTTGGGTGCAGCAGCGTCGTGAGGTAATGAAGTGGAAGAGTGAAAGTGTGAAAAGTCAGAGATCGAGACTAAGAACGCCGCCATTAGCTTCACTTCGAATGAGATCAAGGCCAGAAAGTCCAAAAATAAAGGAAAAGAAAACTATCGGAGCCAAAAATTCAAAACTAAGGGGATTTTGTCAATACTGTGGCGCCGCGTATATTAAGAGTCGTGTAGTGCCTTCATCTTCCAACCCACAAAGGGCCGCTTGGGCGCAGCAGTGTCGTGAGGCAATGAAGTGGAAGAGAGAAAACATGAAGAGTCAGAGATCAAGACTGAGAATGTCATAACCGAGAGTATCTGGGCAAGGTGAAGCTTAACAATGGAGAAATAGAAATAGAAATGGAAAAAAGAGGAGAAGAAAAGAAAGGAAGAAGATGATGAAGACAGAGAGAATTCAGATATTTTCATATATATTTGTATTCTCTATTACATTGGTTCATATATACCAATAGTACTGTCTAAAGGTGTGACTTGAGCAATTACAAATGAAAACAAAAAAGACAGCTGCTGCATGAGTCTAATTATTCTCTGCCACCTCAACAGGTTCGTTACTCCTATTCCCTGCCTACATTTCAACACCAATTCAATTGTTGTCCGCTACCAGCTCAGCTTGGCTGCTGTTGTGGCTATAATCAGTTGCCAACTCGTCCTTCAGCTTCTTTTCTTCCAGATCCAGTGGCTCGACTCTTAGTTCATCTCCTTTCTTTCCTTTCTGAACCTCCATAGCCTTACTGCCAGTCTTAACACTCATCCAATTTATCACATTTTCCTCTCCTTCAGTAGATCCTTGTCCCCAAGGATCAAAAGACGAAAATTGAGCTTTCAGAACTGTATAATCCTCCCAGGTTGCATTTTCAGGGCCTAGATTAGACCAAACCACTAATAATTGGGTTATTGCTTGATTCTTCCTTTTAACCATACGTTTATCAAGGACAACAGCAGGATATACCTGCAATTGGCCATCTACTCCTTCTTCTGGTGGAGCTATACTTGGAACTATCTTAGAACCAACCTTCTTCTTCAATAAACTCACATGAAAGACAGGGTGAATTCTAGATGTTGCTGGTAGTTGTAGCTTATAAGCCACTGAGCCAATCTTAGCTATTATAGGATAAGGGCCATAGTATCTTGATGAGAGTTTCATGTTCTTTCTGAGGGCTAAGGATGTTTGTCTGTAGGGCTGGAGTTTAAGATATACTTCATCACCTATGTGAAACTCCCTTTCACTTCTTTTCTTATCTGCATAAAACTTCATTCTTTGTCTTGCCTTCTGTAATTGATCTTCCAAGAGCTGACTCAACTCTTCTCTGTCTTTTAGTAATTCCTCAACTGCAGCTACCTAAGCCTTGCTACTGGCATCCTACATTAAACCTAGAGGTTTGTAACCATATAGTGCCTGGAAAGGAGTCATTGCTATAGCAGTGTGGTGGCTGGTATTATACCACCATTCTGCTAGAGGTAACCATTGAGCCCAATTTCTTGGTTTCAAAGAACACATGCATCTAAGATATTGCTCCAAGCATTGATTCAGCCTTTCAGATTGCCCATCAGATTCCGGATGGTAGGCTGTTGTAAGCTGAACAGTAGTACTTAGCAACTTCATCAGTTCTTTCCAAAACATACTAGTAAAGATCTTATCTCTATCTGATATAGCAGTCTTTGGTGTCCCATGTAGCTTATAGACTTGGTTCAAATACACCTTAGCAACATCCATAGCAGTATAGGGGTGGGTAAGGGGTAGGAAATGGGCATATTTGGTATATTTGTCTATAACAACCATAATATAGTTGAACTTCTGAGATAAAGGCAACCCTTCAATGCAGTCCATGGTGACCAATTGCCATGCTTGTTCAGGGCTAGGAATAGGCTGCAACAACCCTGGATGGGCCACATGTTCATCCTTGTTCCTTTGACAGATTTCGCAGTGTTGCACATAAGTCTGAATCTGCCTTTTCAATCCTGGCCAATAGAAATAAGATCTTGTCCTAAGGTAAGTGGCTTGTATACCAGAATGACCTCCTTCTAGTGAGTCATGCATAGTCTTAACTAGTTGCTCTCTCAACTATCCATTACTGCCTACATAAACCCTAATTTTGTACCTTAGTATCCCATTACTAAAAGAATACTTAGAGGGGTTTGATGTTTTCACTGTCAAGGCCCTGATCTGTTCTTGAGCAGTCTCATCATTCACATAACTGCCTTCTATCTCCTTTACCCATTCTAGAATGATGGTAGTTGAATGTAGGCTGTACTATTAAGCCTCTTCTTCAAACTGTTTGGAAAATGCATTTGCTACCATGTTGCTCTTTCCTTTTCTATAATGTATAGAGTAGTCTAACCCCAGCAACTTGGTTAAACCTTTCTTCTGAATTGTGGTGGTCAATTTCTGCTCAAGGAGGTGTTTCAAAGCTTCATGATCTGTTTTAATAACAAAAGGTCCACCTTCAAGGTAGTGTCTCCACTTGGTTACTGCCATTAGTATGGCCAAATACTCCTTTTCATATATGGACAAGTCCAAGTGTCTTGGACCTAAAGCTTTGCTAAGGTAAGCTATAGGTCTTCCTTCTTGTGTTAACACAGCCCCAATTTCCATGCTATTAGCATCTGTCTCTAAACAAAAAGGCTTCTTGAAATTTGGTAGTGCTAAAACAAAGGATGAAGTCATGGCTGTTTTGAGTTGATTGAAGGCTGTCACTGCTTCAGAAGACCACTTGAACCCATTCTTCTTAAGCATGTTGGTTAAAGGTCTACTAATCACCCCATACCCCTTGATAAACTTTCTATAATAGCCTGTCAAACCTAAGAATCCTCTTAGAGACTTAAGGTTCTTAGGTTGTTGCCATTTAAGCATGGCTTCCACCTTAGCAGGATCCGTGGCTACACCCTCTACAGATATAACATACCCTAAGTACTCTATCTTTGTCTGCCCAAAGAAGCATTTGCTTCTTTTTGCTCTCAGCTAATGTAACCTCAGTAGCTGAAAACAGTGTGCAAATGCTCTACATGGCTCTTCAGATTAGTACTATAAATCCGAATGTCATAAAAAAATACCAATACAAACTTTCTTAAATATGGAGCAAAAACCTCACTCATCAAAGATTGAAATGTAACTGGGGCATTAGTTAAACCAAAAGGCATTACCTTGAACTCATAATGACCTTGATGAGTTCTAAATGTTGTCTTTGGTATGTCCTCTACTCTAACTCTGATTTGCCAATAACCTGACCTCAAATCCACCTTTGAGAAATAGCAAGCCCCCTTCAACTCATCCAAGAGATCTTCCACCACTGGTATGGGAAACTTGTTTTTATAGTCATGGCATTCAATTGCCTATAGTACACACATAACCTCCAAGGCCCATCTTTTTTCTTCACCAAGAGACAAAGAGATGCAAATGGGCTGATGCTGGTTTGTATAACAGATAAGGATAGCATTTCAGAAATTTGCCTTTCTACTTCAGCCTTTTGGTGGTGTGGAAACCTGTATGGCCTCAAGTTGACAGGTTGAGATCCCTCCTTTAAAGGAATGCTATGGTCTTGGCTGCTTTTAGGGGGTAGCCCTTTTGGTTCCTCAAATACATCTTCAAAGGCAGAAAGAAGGTTTGCAACTATTGGAGGATTTTTAGTTTCTTCATAGTCTACACACAGTACATATAACTCTCCTAATATTTCTTGATCTTTGTTGGCCATTTTCTGCAATCTCCCTTCCGAAATCACCTTAAGTTGTTTCCTTTAAGGTGATCTGTTGACCATCCTTGTTAAAGGATAAGGAAAGCTTCTTAAAGTCAAATAGTAGGGGACTATATTGCCTCATCCAATCAACCCCAAGCACCATGTCACTACCTCCAAGGGGTAAAACCCTGAGATCGTGAGTAAACTGGTAACCTTGCATTTGCCACTCTAATTGCTTGCATTTTGCTGTGATGTACAGTTTATCCCCATTGGCAACTGTAATGGTTAAGGGAGTAGTGTTTACCAGTTCAACACCTTCTCTAGCCCACCTAGGAATAACAAAGCTGTGGGTACTTCCACTGTCAATTATCACACTAAGAGGTCTGCCCTTGATGCTGCCTTGAATCCTCAAAGTGCTGTGCCCAATGTTCCCAGTCAGAGCATTAATAGAGATTTCTAGGTTCTCATCAATACCCTCCTATTCCCCAAGCAAGTTCTGCTCTTCCTCTGCACATTCCCCCAAATTATCCTTACTCCCTTTTGATGATTCCTCAGCAGTTATGACATTCAACTGTTTGATCCTACATACATGCCTAGGTATGAATTTTTCACCACATTTGAAACATAAATTATGTGCTCTCCTTTGTTCCATAAGGGTGAGTTTAGGATTGGTTTAGGGTATAATAGTAAGGTTTTTCTGTGTTTGAGTCCAGGGTATATGGGAAGTTTTAGTATAAGTGTTGTGGGTAGGTCCAAGGCTATGTCTTAGGTTCTGTCTATGCTTCTTGCCTTCTATTTTTAGAGAAAGTTCATGCAACCTGGCTTGTCTATAAGCAGCAATCAAAGTTTGGGGTTCACTAGCCTTAACTCTAAGTTTAAGATCATCCTTTAGGCCACTAATAGAACTGGACACAAAATACTCTTCGCCAAGGTATGGATTCAATTGGAGCATGTATGGTTTGAGCTCTTTAAATCTGTCCTGGTATTCCTCAACAGTGGATTTTTGAACTAGTTTGTTAAACTCCTCTACTATATCAGCACAATTCTTATCCCCAAACCTTTGACATAGGTCTTGGGCAAATCCCTACCAAGTGATCCTTTCCCTCTGCATAGCATATCCTTTAAACCAAACCTCTGCCTTCCCAGCCAAATACATTACTGCTATCTCTATTTTTTGATTTTCTGCTATGGCAAAGATACAAAAATACCTCTGACATTTTCTCACCCATCCTCTCGGGTTCTCCCCTTCAAACATTAGTAATTCTATCTTAGGTCTAGGAGTGAATGCATTTAGATTGTTAGTGGCATTTGGCACTATAGCAGTTTCATTGTTCTTTGCAGGAAATATGTTATCTAAGGGACTAGGGAAAATATGATCTGGTTGGTTCCTAGGCAAAATACCAAGTTCCTCAGGCCTATAATTGTACTTGCCATTATCACCAATAACAGTAATCTGGATGGGTTGCTTACCTTCTCTCCTTGTAGGTAGTAAAGGAGAAGGTTAAGAACAACTAGAAGTAACCTTGCCCCCTGGATCAGGTTGAATTTGTGATGTTTCCTTCAGGATCAAAGTCTCCAATAGTTTGCTTATACAACTTTGGTTTTCAGCAAACTTAGCATCTATCTCATGCCTTTGCTCTTCCCACCATTTATGTGCTGTGCTTTCAACAACCTTGATAGCCTCCAGTTGACTTTGTATAGCTTGAACCTGTTCATGTAAAGAGTTGAGTCTCATTCTTTCAGCCATGGCCTTCTGTTTCTTGTTTTTTCCCAGTTTTTTTGTGTGGATTCTTAACCTGCTCTGATGCCAATTGTCACAACCGAGAGTATCTAGGCAAGGTGAAGCTTAACAATGGAGAAATAGAAATAGAAATAGAAAAAAGAGGAGAAGAACAAAAAGGAAGAAGATGATGAAGACAAAGAGAATTCAAATATTTTCATATATATTTGTTTTCTCTGTTACATTGGTTCATCTATACCAATAGTACTGTCTAAAGGTGTGACCTGAGCAATTACAGATAAAAACAAAAAAGATAGCTGCTGCATGAGTCTAATTATTCTCTGCCACCTCAACAAGTTCGTTACTCTTATTCCCTGCCTACGTTTCAACACCAATTCAATTGTTGTCCGCTACCAGCTCAGCTTGGCTGCTGTTGTGGCTATAGTCAGTTGCCAGCTCGTCCTTTAGCTTCTTTTCTTCCAGATCTAGTGGCTCGACTCTTAGCTCATCTCTTTTCTTTCCTTTCTGAACCTCCATAGCCCTACTGCCAGTCTCAACACTCATCCAATTCATCACAGAGAACTCCGCCATTAGCTTCACTTCGAATGAGATCAAGGCCAGAAAGTCCAAAAATAAAGGGGAAAAGGAAACTATTGGAACTAGAAATTCAAAACTAAGTGTCAATACTAGGGATGTAAATAGGAACCCTATAAACGGGTATCCGATACTATCCGACTCGATTAAGTAGGGTTATGGTAGTTAATAATTGGGTTTGGGTAGGGTTCGGGTAGTAATTTTACTACCCGTCACAGATTCGGATAGTGATCTTAGGGTACCTTACTACCCTAACCTGATTACAAATAATATTTTTAAATATTATTATATATTTTTATTTATAAAATATTTATTATTAATATAATACTTACTTAAATTAATTCATTAAGTATTTTAATTATAATTTTTATTATTAATTTATTTTTATGAGTTAATTTAAATGTATTAATTTAATTTTTCTTAAAATTAATTTAAAATTTAAAATTAAAAAGTTAAATTTTGACTTAATAAATATGTATTTAGCGGGTTCGAGTAGTTAAACGGATAATTTTTATATTAAATGGGTAGGGTTCAAATAATAAACATAAAAATAATCAAATATTTAATTGAATTCGAATATTTTAAAATATAATCAAATTTGAATTCGAGCACCTTAAATTTTACGGATACCCGTCCTGTTTACATTCCTAATCAATATTGTAGCACCGCCTATATCAGTATTAAGAGTCGTGCAGTGCTTTCGTCTTCCAACCCACAAAGGGCTTGCTGGCTGTGAGAGGAGAAAATTTACTAGTTCTATTCTAGCAAAAAACAATTGTTAGTGTACTGACTATATACGCCCGCATTTTATTTATGAGTAAATATCTAATACAAGTTAATAGAATATCTTGACCAAAAACAAAATTTTTCTAGTGTACTTACTATATATATACACATTCCCAATATTTTAAAGGACAAATTTCATAAAAATCCTCAAATTTTATTATAATTTATTTTTAGTCAATTAATTTTAGAAATGGGTCCTTTGTCTTAAACCACAAACGATCTTTAACATATATTAGTCCATTAACTATGAATTAATAATATCATATTCTTAAGTATTAATAATGAATTTTATAACTACATATTACTTTTAAATATTATTAAATATTATTTTATGTTGGGTTTTTATTTGTCAATAAAAAATTATTATGGACATTATATGAAGAACACATACATGGAATAATAGATTTTTTAACAGTGACTTAATGGAATAATTTTTTTTAACTGTCAAATTGATAATTTTAAACTATAAGGTCCATTTTCTCAAACAAATGGACTAATTTTAAACTAAGGTTAAAATTGAAGGGCCTAGATAAAATTTATTCTATTATAAATGGTTTATGAAATTGATTTTTTTATAATTTTTAATATATTTAGGATTGAAATATTTAAAATATTTGGTAATTGGTATCATTACTAAAGTTAGCAATTGTTATGAATAACAAAAACAAAATAATATATATAATCAATTTATGATATATTACTATGCATCTCATCAATAAGCTCTTACGAACAAATTGAAAAAAATTTATTTGCATTTATTTTTAAGGGCTTGACATTGTTTTAGTTTGTATATTAATGAGTTGTTAATCTCTGATGCATTTACAGTGTATAGAGATTATACACAGTCAGTGTATCACATATGAACCTTTACTTAATATATAAATATATATATATATATGCATATATATATATGTATATATTACATTACAAGGTAAATAGTAAATTTGGTAAGATATCTACATGAATGCTTACATAAACATTCTTTTTAAATGACACGTAAGCATTTATTAATTTCATGTTCACATAAGTCAAAAGATATAATAAATACTAACTTCTCCACTTTTTTACTTTTCTAAATTTTTTCTAATTCCTAAAATTTCTTAATCTTTAAAAAAATATATATCTTGAAATAATTTTAAATACTAACGATCTAAGCAAAAATATTTAAAAACATATAATTTAATATTATCTATTTGAAAAACTAAATAAAATACTTATTGATATCTATTTATATTATAAAATAAATAATTTTAATTTATTTAAAAATATTTTATTAACAAAACTGAAAAGTATAAAAATAAGATATTAATATCATGTATATTATTAAAATATTTAAAATTGTTATTTTTCTAAATAATTAAAGTTCATGTATAAAACATCTAAATATATAAACATATATGTTACATATATATTTAAATAGATAAAATTAATTTGTATATTGCACAAATTACTATACTTCCATATATAAATATAAATATAAATACTTTTATGTTATAATCATTCTTTTTTACATATATATAATGCATATTTATAATAATAATTATTTACGTTAATAATAAAAATATACATCAAAATGTTACTCTAACGGTTGAGAATTGTTAAAATATACTTTTAGTTTCTATTTTAAGTTTTGTTGATGTGCTTAATAATATTATTTATAATATGTTTTCATTTTTTAATTCTTTATAATATTTGTTTATATTATGTTTTGAATATTATAATTTTTTAATTAAATATTTAATTCTTTTATGATTGAATATCTTGATTATCATATATATGTATGTATGTATGTATTAGATTTTATATATACTTTAAAAATAAATTAAATAATATTATTTTATATACTTACAAATTTAAATAGTTAAAACTAATTCGTGTATCGTACGAGTAAAAACTAATATATTATATTATAAAGTATATGCTTTCATGTCAAATATTGCTGATGTTAACTCCTACGTGGATAGTTTACATTGTCGACACGTAATCCTGTAATAATACCAAATATATATAAATATATACCTTAAAGCATATCTTATAATTGACTTAATTTATTTTAATAAAATCTTCACATTTTATTGGCAAAATTATAGTAACTTTAATGCTTTGAAATAAATGTGAAATTCAAATTTGACTACTAATTAATTCGGATATGTATTTAATTAGCAGTAAATACATACTATAAAATTAATTGGAGTTAAAATATAATCAATATATTTTTAATGTTTAATTGTCATGAAACACCCTCTTTTGGTCCGTTTGTTAACTTCAATTAAAGTTGTTTTGGAGACACATAAATGATTTAACTTTTGCTTTCTTATTATCCCTTTCAACTAATTTCTGAGATTTTTACTATTACTTTTAATAGAATAATGTACAAATTCATATAATCCCAAAATTATAGACACATTTAATGCCATTTATAAATATATGAAAAATCTGAAACTATTTTTACACTAATCATTTATCAATTATAAAACTTTTCACTCTTAATTCTTATTTCACCAAACAATAATACAAAACAACATTTCAGTAGACATTAAAGCAGTGGACAGTTTTTTTCATTCAACAAACAATGTAGCACCACAAAAAGCATTACAGTAAGCATCAAAACAAAACGCTCAAAGTTTGTTAATCTTCTTAAACTACCAATTAAGAGCAGTAATTTTCTTTTCATACAAATAATTAACACATTTAATTTGCAGATTAAAAAAAAACTTGTTAGGCATCAAAATAGAGCTCAAGGTTTGGTCTTCTTCTTAAACTCAAGTTGAATAAACTTGACATTATGTTGAAATGTTCATATTTACATGTCTACAAAAAATTCTACAACGGTAGAAGGCACCAATAATTGAAGTCAATTTTTGCTTTGATGAAGCTTTTAGATTTTAATTCAACAATATCATAAATATTTTGGCTTATGAATTTGTTTATATTTGAATGAAGTTTTTAGTTTTATATATTATTTATCAATTATTGTTTATCATATGTTAAAGATATTATAATATTTTAAATATTTTTATTTTATAATTATTTTAACTTTATTTTGAATATATAAATTATTCTGTTTTAAGGTAAATATATATTTTCAAACACATTTAAATAAAAAATATGTGTATCGCACGGGTCACAAACTAGTTATAATAATTTTAGGTTAACTCTTTTAAAATTTCGTTTATGGTTGGATTAAGATGAATGCAAAATATTAAGTGAACATTTAAGTTTAACTAAATCCCAAAAATGTAACCTTCATATTATTGAAAAAAAAATATTTTGACCATAATATAATAGTTTGGAATTAATTATGGAATTTAAATATTTATTATTAGTCCTAAATTTAAGGTTAGGTAATTTTAAATTTAAGTAATTTATGTTAAAATCAAATTGAGCCTGGATTATTATCTTTTTTTTTTAGTCAAAACAGACCATTTGATTTTGGTGGCTCAGGCGGATGAGTTCATTTTGGTTAACTTTTGTCCCTTTTCATGGACTTTGTAAACTGTATCTCTGTGTTATGTTTCGTGTTATACATGATTTTTGATATGACACGAATTATTGAGACACATACACGACATGAATTATAAAACATGTATAAATTCTAAACATGTACACGACATATTTTTTATACGTGTTACATGTGACATGATACGGTTAACACGTTATCATTGTTTGTGTAACACAACACGATCGACATGACTAACACGACTAAGAAAAAATATAAGAAAAAAATGACAAAAGGTCTAAAATATTTACATTCATAATTTACTACAAGATAATCTTTTACACCCATAATTAACATGCAAATTAATAATCATATATATAAGAAAATAATGAGATATTAAAATAAATTTAAATTTTTTTTGTCATTTATTTTGAACACAATTTAAACTAGTGATGGAACTAATTAATCAAAATAATTAACTCATTATAGCCTACAGGCATAACTAATTAATTAATTTTCATGACCTACTATGATAATATACTATTATTTAGAATCAACTAATCAAATCAAGTATATAAATGATAAAATAAATCATTAATATAAAATACGTATATGATATATCTTATCATGATAATATTATGTAATACTATTATTTAGAATAAACTAATCAAGTACATAAAATAGATCATTAATTTCAAATATGCATATAATATATCTTTATCAGGATAATATACTATTATGTTAATATACTATTTTTTAAAATCACGTACATAAAAAATAGATCATTAATAATTTAATATCCATATGATATATCTCATCATAAATTCATGATAATATGCTATTATGTTTTTTAGTAAATAATATACTATTATTTAATATACTATTATTTAGAATCAACTATATAAAATAGATCTTATGAACAATTAATTTATATATATATATATATATATATATATATATATATATGATATATCTTTTCATGATAGTATACTATTATTTAGAATCCAATACATAAATACTATTATTATGAAGAGTGCAATTTTGCAATATACGTACATATGTGTCTTAAGATTTATAAAATTATAATAAAATATCTTATATATTATACTAAAATATCATATATGTAAATAATTGTATCTTAACTAGTATAAACATTCTTCTTAATTTAGAATTTAAAAATCTTACTATTTTAAACATAATTAACAAATTTAACTTTATTATTGACTTTGGAATACTCTATGATTTTGATATGACTTACGAAAAACTTAACACTACAGCAAAATGTACTTTTAGCAGCGTTTTTTTTGTTATTTAGCGGCGTTTATAAATGCCGCTAAACTATTGCGGCACTAGTAAAAAACGCTGCAAAATGCGTCGGCTTTGTAAGCGTCGGAAAAAATAGTGGCGTTTTCTATAAAAAACGCCGCTAACTTTGTGCCAATTTTACACCTATTTACGGTGTATATATGAACCGCAAGTTAGCGGCGTTTTTTCAAAAAAATACCACGAATTTAGCAACGTTTTTATAAAAAAACGCCGCTAAGTCAGAATTTCACTCCTCTCGCCATTTAGCTTTTTTTGTTTGCGTTCAATTTCCTTTTATATTAGATTTTTCCCGCCAATTTTTTTAATTGTCTGCATTTCCGTTTCTTTTTTTGCGTTTACTTTTTTATAGCTTTTCATTTTCTTACGTGCCTTTCCCTCTATTTCATTTTTTGCTTTTACTTTTTTATAGCTTTTCATTTCTGCCAATTCATAGATATCACCATCCATTCCCGCCAGTTCATAAATATTAATAAAATGCTTTTGCTCCATTTTGCAAAGGCACAAAGTAGGCCTTCAACATACATCCATTAATAGACATTAGTAGAAAAAAATTGTACAAACAATATTAATATGGAATGATGAAACTATGAGCTTTTGCCTTCAATATTAAGAGTTGTCAAAATAAGTGTAATGTAAAAATATATTTATATATAAAATGTCTCCTATTTTGTATAAAAATAAATCTGTCCTCTAAACATTTGAGTCTCAACATCTAAATAAGGAAAACATATATAAGAAAAAAGAAGGAAAGAACAAAGATTAAGGTTACAGAATACTTAAGCTTTTAAATCCAAAGGTAGCTCTTTCTTTCTTTAACAAGCTCTCCTATAACAAAAACCACATCATTCAATCCGCAACCATAAAACAGTAAAGAAAACACAATTATTAGAATTAGCATTATGTGTAAGGACAATTTTATATATGTAAGGACAAGGATCTAGTAACATATCTGCATTACAAAATAGTCACCATCTTTTCTACATCCTTGGGGTCACATCTCAAATCTACAAAAACCAAAATTAGTAAAAAATATATATGTATATATATGTGTATATATATATTTAATTAAAAAAGAGGAAAAGTTTCATGCAGAAAAACTCATGAGTAGAGCTTATGTTTCTGGTAAATTTATCAGCATGCTCATAATTAATTAAAAAGTCAAGGGCACCAAGACACATATCAGAATATATGAATCATAGATACATACCAAGACACAAATCACAATGTATTATTTTCATCAAATGAAAATAATATACAAATATGTCCAGTGAGATAATGTAAAACAGAGTTTAACGCACAACGCAAAATGTTCTGGAAGGCATTATTGTTGTTTTGTAAATGGTTCTGAGAAAACGAGCCATGTAAAACCAATTATGAGATATTGAGAAATATAAGGTCTTCATAGTAGAACTAGTGTATATCCATGATTTAAAACTGAGAAAGTGTAACAGAAAATTCTAGTAACTGACCAAATTTCATTGCAGAACAAGTCCAAGTTAAATAGGTATGTATGTATTCTTCTAAACCACAGGGTGTCAGTATATTACTGACCACTCAGAAATGATTATTTAAAGTTCGAACATTACAATAAACACACATATATATATATATATTCTATTCTCAGATCGAGGCTATCATGAATGACTTCATTCAGCTAAAAAGGATAGAGCCTAAATTCACTCAAGTTGACAATAACAATAGACCTTTTCCTGTTTTCTAATTAGCCCCTGGCAGTTGATATGACCAAAACTTGAATATTTTCAACCATTTTCCCATGATATAGAAAATATTCCCCAATGACAATAGGCTATAAGTATATAATCAGCAAACTTATTTTGGCACTTTTCCAGCCATTTTCCTAACAACATAATATGAAACAGGAACAGTTAAGAAACAAAGAGACTTGCAAATTGTACTTGTATCATCCAACTAGGAAACCACAAAACCAGTTAAACATTCTTGTTGAGACTTCCTTGAACTTTCTAATCCACCGGATTTTCCCTGAAATAAAGATACAAAGAAATTTGTGTTATGTAAAAGATATTAAGAATAGACAAAGGAGAAGAAAAACAGAATATGGTAAACTATCCTATAAGGGCAGCTAACATAAATATTCAATGTGATTAGACTCCAAAAGCATCAAGATACAGTAAGGAGAGTAGTGCAATGCCAAGAAAATGCAAAATATATTTTCTCTTTCATCAATCAACACCATAGATGTATAAAAGTGCGTGCGGCTGCCTTGTTCTGCCAATGAATCTGTTTTTGAGTACGAATAACAAATACTTTGCATTTCGTATTGATTTGATTAGCCATCTAACATTTGATGCTACAACATGTAAGACTACCTCAGCCACCCCAGTTCCAGACAAACTTATATGAGGCCAGTCATAATCTAGGCGCCAACTTTCATATTTACTAATTTACAGCACCATCTTTCACTGCATTGCAGCAGGATAAATTCATGTGTGTGCTTGCATACACGGGCGCACACAGATGTGCATTTAACAAAAAATACAGAAGACTATCTAATCTTACAACTAAGATGAATTATCTTCTAAACACCAAATATTGATCATTATCCAGGTCAAAATAATCCCCACATCTCAAACTTGAATTTGGATTTTGGTTCCTCCTATAAATGCATCGTCAAGAATAATACAAAATTTTTTTCAGCTAGTGAACAAGCCAATAGAACTCTTTTCTGAAGCACAAGAATACTCATCTACTATAAAGATTCTGAGATGAATTTCAAAAGTATAATTCCACATTCTGCATTAAAACTATAGCAAACATGTATGAAAAAGAAAATAGATACCTGAAATTTGGTCAAAGCTTCATTCAAATAGGGCCAAGGTTGAGTACTATTAGCTTGGACATTTCTCCATGAATCCCCAAAATTTTTCAGATATTCATCTAGCACCTGCCAAACATTATCATTTGAAATTTATCAAACAAACACATAAATTTCACAACATCAAAGCAAAGAACAATGAAAAAAATATGCATAACAATGTGATGATATGACCCACAGACTATTGGCATCATCTTACACTCATAAGGCACCATATAACAAAAACACACACACAATTGGCATCATTTTTTACATTTTTTTAGGACTAATAATATATGGGGATGCTGTCCAATACTATTTATCTATTTTTTTATAATATCTTTTCTATAAACTTTTGAATATATATAATAAATACTACTATAGATCTTTCTTAAAAAATATATATTATAATGATAGCTTAAACTATTAATTTTTATTTATGAACAAAATTCTACTACTCTTATTTTGTTTTGTTTTTTTTTTTTGTGCTTATAGATTGAGGCATGAAACAAACAAAAACATAAATCTTTTTAAATACAATGAAAATGTATTTTGCATATGTAATTTTAAGAGATTTTATACTACCATTATAAAAGATAAAAAGAAACTCTGAACAAGTAAAAGGAAATGGAAACTCTTGCTTGTAATTTTCGTTCATTTATGTTAAACACATCAAATTCTCAAACTCAGTCTTATCTTAAATTTCCTCTTCATCAGGTCCACTGCTCCATCTCATCAGCAGCGACTTTGAGCTTGACGATGACTCACTCTCACTCTGCCCAAAATCCAAGTCACTTTCTTTTATGATTTGTTTTTAGCTTTTAGGTTTTTTGAGTTAATTACTTATAAGAATCTTCGGATTGATTGACCCCTGTTGGATTTCAGTGATTGAGCCGTAGAGAGTAATAATTCCAAACAAGCACGGAGAGAAGCTTGTGGGATTATTGCATGAAACTGGGTCTAAAGAAATTGTAGTCTTATGCCACGGTTTCAGATCCACCAAGATCGGTAAATTCTAGTTGAGACCTTTCGTATTTCTGGGCTTTGACAAGCTCATATTAGTTAAGAATAGGCATAGCTGTATAATCCTTTATTATTGAATCAGACATTGTTTTCTGAATAGTTTTCAAATAAATAAAAAATATATATCAAGAGAAAAAAACGTAATGCTAAATAGTTTTCAAATAAATAAAAATAAGAAGAAAATGCAGATTTTTTTTAAAAGAGAAGAAGGCGGAAGCAGATCTCACCGTTTGTTTAAGCTTTCAAATTCTTCATCCGTCACCTGGCCTCCAAACACCACTTTTCTGATCCCATACGACGGCTACCATTAATTAAAAAAAATCAAAAAACAGTAATTCAATAGCAAAAAAAATTTTAAAAAGAAAACAAAAATGAAGAACCTGGTGAGGGCGGGTGGAGCGAGGAGCGGAGGCGGGGGAATCTGTGTGAGGAGTTTCGGACCAAGTGAGCAGATTTGCTGTGGAAGTGTGTGGTTTCCTCACTGGAGTGCTACTCTCCATTTTTGCTTGGATTTTCTCTAATTCCACTCTAAAAACTACCAAAAACAGCTTCTAATTAAATAACAAAACAAAGAAAAAAAGAGAGAGAGAAGAACCTTCGATTCCTCTCTCTTACTCCTCCTCTGCAACAACAACAAAAAAAAGGAAGGCACTGTTTGTAGAGCTTTGAAAGAACGACGAGAATGTAGGAAAACGGGATCTGAGAGTAAGAGAAAGAAAGACAGAAATGACGAACATGTCCTACCCCTGATCTGGAACTTTCTTTTCTTGTCACTTTGGCCTTTCTCTTTGAATTTCGAACTCTCCCTTTCTTTTCCAGGTGCGAAAATGGAAATGGGATTTGGGATTTTAGGTTTAGAAAACGAGGAAATGGGAGTATTGGATAGAGAAGGTTTAGAAACGTAAACAGAGAAGGTAAAAGAAGAAAGCATCAAAAAATTTAGAATAAATTTTTTTATTTTAAAACATTGCGGCGTTTCTTTTTTACAAACGCCGCTATTTGATTAACTTAACGACGTTTATTAATATAAACGTCCTTATTTGTCAAAATTTACGGGTGTTTTTATAGAAAACGCCGCTAAATAAGTGTCGCAAAAACCTATTTTTGCTGTAGTGTAAGAAGAATATAATTTTAATGCCCATTAAAGAATTAATTGTTTGAATCTTATGTACTCATGTTGAATAAATGATAAGTTAGATATGCATGATCCAAAAGCTGTAATCTATGTTTGCATATTTGAATAAAACATGATCCTACAAATTAGGCCAATAACATGTGTTTAACACATGGCAGTATTGATACACTTTGAATATTGTTAGCTCAATTATCTCACTAAGAGGGGATGAATCGGTTTTTAAATAACCTTAAGTTCATTTTTCGGTTTTCTAGATTCTCTAACTTATTTTATAATTCTTTAAGTTCTCTACGCTATTTTAGCATATAATTCAAGCACAATACAATATACACAATTAAATTGCAAGTAAAAAGTGAAGAGTTAGAGAATTGTACATAAATGATTTATAGAGGCTAGACAATCTTACTACGTCCTCTATCTTGAGACACTTTTAAAGATTTTCTACAAATCCACTAATGAATTTGTTACATTCTTTTTTGCGAGCTCAAGAATAACCTTATAGCGCTCTTTTTTTTGGGTTGAAGGAGGAAACCTTTCAACCACTACTTTTTATAGGATTAAGTAGCAAACTTTTCCTTTTCATGGCTCAAAGAGTAAATATTTCTACCCACTATCTCACTTACAATAAATCACTCAAGGAGACTCTCTCCTTTGCAAGTAGTGAATGGGTTTTCTAGATTGTATAATCAAAGGGAAACCTTTATGAAGGTAAGCGATTACAAAATTAAGCACTAAAAAAATCTATATAAGATTTATACTAAGCCAATGAACACTTGAAAATGTGAATGATTGAAGCTGTTGAATTTCTAGCACAAGAATTGATTTTGAAGCTTAGAGAAGATGTTGAATTGTATCTCTTAGATCCAATGGTCTTCATAACTTCTATTTATACTCTCTTGAAGTTTGTTGAAGTTTGTTGAAGCTTGGTGTAGACATCATATTTTGTTCGGATCATTTTAAAGTTATTTAATAATTTGGGCTTAAAGGCTAATCAAATCAAAATGTAATTAAACCTTCATAAATGGACTTGAATTGGAATCGAGTCATAATTGAAATTGGATTTTGAATAATGAGCTTAAAACTTCTTTGGACTTAACGGTTTAATGATTTGCCTATTATTTTCTTTTTATTCATTTTCGATTTTTTTTATTGTTATTATTCTGTCTGTTTATATTTGTTATAATTATCTTCCTATTTCTTTTCAAATGAATAGATAAATAATGATGATAAATCAAGAAGGGATAATCAGAGATAAGGAGCAAATCAACTCAAACCTTATATGATAAATCAAGATTCAAAATTCAAAACAAGGTCAGATTAACATAATTTAAAAATTATAAATGGGGGGAAGCAATTGGTCTGTGAGGCTAGAGTCAGAACTCAAAACTCAATATCGAAATCGTTAAACCCTTAGAAACTGAACATTGCTTCCAAATCCGAAACCTAATCAATTTCAAGTCCTCTACTAGAAATTGAAACCAAAATCAATCATCATTAGTCCATAAACCTTCAACCTCATTCCACTCAGAATCAACATTTTGCAAGAAAGGAAGCAGTGATACCCAACATGCTAGAGTGGAGCTAGAGACGGCGTCTACGGTGGAACCAGGTGCGGTGGCATCAACGGCAAGCACCATAGCGGCAGCATTCATGACAGAGGAAGGTTGTAGAGCCTTGATGTGATCCAAGGGGAGCTGAGCGCATCTTCATGGTCTCCACGGAGGTGAAACGAGCCTCATCCTTGCAGCGGTATTCACGGCACGAACCAGACTAGCAGCAGCACTGCAGCGGCAGCTTCATTTATAGACAATAACCAGCCTGTACAGCTTGCTGCAAGTGGTGTATAAATCCAAAACCGTACTCAATGTTTGTTAGGTATGTCAGTAGCCAACAAATATTTATTTTTATGTGTATATATAAAACAATAAATAATAAAAAGATAAAGTAATGAGGTTGGAAAACGTCTTAAAAGTTATAAGAGAATAAATGAAGGGTTAAAACAAAAAAATATGAATAGGAGAAAAATAATAATTATTAAAATAATAATAAATAATAAATAAATAAGATGCAAGAAAGTTAGTCATTTAATAAACAGACAAATAATGACACTTAATAGTAGAATAGATATTGATTTTATAATGAATCATAAATGAAAATATATAAATAAAGAATGAATATGTAATTAATCAACATATGATAAGAATAATTCATTCCAATGATGGAATTCTAAAGTGTTATGAATGGTTGATATTTCAGATTATCTAAGTGAG
The DNA here is from genome assembly GCA_031772115.1 of Heritiera littoralis. Lineage (NCBI taxonomy): Eukaryota > Viridiplantae > Streptophyta > Magnoliopsida > Malvales > Malvaceae > Heritiera > Heritiera littoralis. The sequence goes on along the minus strand of JAPDPK010000060.1, from coordinate 1,600,383 downwards.
GATGTTTTTCATGAGTTTCGCCAGATTGATAAAAAATTCATGGAAGATATTCAATATTAAAATATTTATATATCTAAAAATTTAATTATTATAAAAACAAAATTATTTAATAAAATTAAAATTATTCTGATGATAGAATTCTGAAGTGTCACGAATGATTGATATTTTAAATTTCCTAAGCCTATGTTTGGATTGAGGGTGGGGAAGGGAAAGGAAAGGAAAGGAAAGTAAAACAAAGGAAGGTTGTAAACCTTTCCTTTGTTCAGGAAGATTTTTTAGCAAGGGAAAGGAAAGAGAGGGGGAGTGAGCACCCCTTGCTTTCCCTTGAGTTACTCAGTTTTTTTAAAACCTCAATTTGGGGTAAAGGGGAAGGAAAGGAAACTTGAAAAAAATTTTAACATATAAAATATCAAATTTAACCTTATTATCTTATAAAATTTAAAACAAAAAGGGTTATAATTGGAAAAAAAGCATTACAATAAATCATTTCCTTTCCTTTCCATTGTTTAACCAAACAAGGATTGTTAGGATTACTTTCCTTTCCTTTCCTTTATTAATTTTGGCTATCCAAACAAGGGGTACATGTACCCTTTCCTTTCCTTTCCTTTCCTTTCCTTTAGTTTGCATTCCTTTCCTTTCCTTTCCATTCCTTTCCTTTACTAATGTTTATCCAAACATAGTGTAAGTGTGGATATTTTCCATGAGTTTCGCAAGAATGATGGAAAATGAAAAATTTGTGGAAGATATTCAATATTAAAAAATATTAAAATATATATTTCTAAAAAATATTTAATAAAATTAAAGTTATTCTAATGATGGAATTCAAAATATTACAAACAGTTGATATTTTTGAAATTCCTAGTTAAGAATGATTCTTTTAGGTTTCGCCAAAATGATGGAAAATCTAAAAGTGGTTGTTCAATATATTTATAAAAAAAAATCGTAAAAACCAAAAATTAAATTAAATTAAATAAGAGATGCTAATTACAATAGTAAAGTTTAGGATAATCTAGAAAATTAAAGGGATAATATTAGAAATGAAAATTAAAAAAGTATTTAATAAATTCGATGATGAAATCTCTCCAGGAAGACGAATGGGATTTCGAGATACTCTTGAGGTGAGGGAAGAGTTCTTAAGGGTTCTGTTAGAATGATGAAGAGCACATAAGAATTTGCCTAATATTTAATTAAAAATTTTTAATAAAGACCATAAAAAATTAAAAATTCTAAAATATCAAAGACCATTAATTTAGAGTTCTAAAAATCACAAAATTAATTGGTACCATTTAAGATAGGCATCATGAGAGTGCTAATCCTTCCCTATGTATAATCGAACTCCCAAATCCTAAATTTTAAATGTAGACCAATTGAAATAAAAAAAAAATGTAGACCAATCCTTAGAGTCATTTAGGTGGCCAATCACACCTAGATTAAAAAAAATATTGCTGGCGTCTCCATATATATAATGTCTAGTGGCCTAGTCCTAAGAAACATTATGACACTTGGTGGAGCCAAAAACAATTCTTCTCGTTGTTTTCACATAGAACTAGCCGTTAGAGGCTTTTAGGATAGAGGGGGATCGATCCCTTAAGGAAAGGGATCGATAACATGCTTTAAAAACCTGCAAAATAGTGTGAGAAACATTAGGTGGAGGGATTGATTCCATAGCTTAAAGGATTGATCTTATGCAAGGGGGGATCGATCCTTGCTTCTTTAAATGCATTTTTGAGCTGTTTTAATTGAAAAATGAATAATTCTTTTAATTCTTTTAATCCTAAAATTATTTTTCAATTTCGTTAAAATGTAGCAAGCATGAAATTGAGCCAAAAAATTTACCAAGTAATTTTCTAAAATATTTTCAATAAATCCTTGAGAAAATTAACAAGTTTGATTTTTCGAAAATCATTTCTAAATCAATTAAGATCAATTAAGATAAATCAATTAAATCATAGTCTTATATTAATTAAATAGTTTGTGATATGGTTTGTGTCAAGTTTAAGTATAGAAGCAAATTTACAAAATGAATCACACATATAAATGTGTTTAAGTTTTTGTTATTTCAAAACATATAAATCAATTTCAAGCTAACAAATATGTATTGACACAGTATGTTTTGAATATTGGTAGGACTAATGATGTATTTATACCTTATTCTGACCATGAAACAGAAGTTCCATGTTCTGTTTTGTTACCGATATGGTTAGATAAGTATTGATACAAATATTTCTTATTGTGCATGATTTCTCTTTAAGGTTTCGATAGTATTGACATGTTTCAAGTCTAGCAAGTGCCAATGATTAGATTTTTTGTGTCTGTCAATGAAAAAAACTTTGGAAATTCAACTTCAACAATGAAAGACTTGAAGAACCTATATAATGAAGAAGCTTGAAGCTGAACATGAGAGAGTGAAAATTCCAAATTAAGAGTTATTGTCACGACTCGAAAGCCGCGACTTTCTCTAGATTCTCATACTTTTCTCTCTTACAAATTTATGGACTAAATTTTTCTTTTTCATTTTAAGGTTTGTATTCGGTGTCATTGTAGTTACTACTCTAATTTCACTGATCCTCTATTCAATCTTTTATCACATCTCTAAATTACATCCCGACTCATTGAACAACATACGTACTGTGTATTAATAAAAGTCTATACATGTAAACAAAAGAGTTACAAGGAATGTATACCTCAAAAGTAGCGAAGTGAATTTGCAGGATGATGGTCAGTACCAAACTTGCAAACCGCCTCTGAAGGCCCACTTAAAAGCTCTCATAGCATATTGTAACTTCAATAGTCTGAAAAGAGATGAAATTTAGTGGGGGTAAGCAAAACCACGGCTCAGTAAGATACTAATATAAATGCAGGAGTAGAATTATACTATTTTAATCCTCAATGCTTAAAATCTGCAAGTTGCAATTACAATTCATCATTTCCATCGATAACTTCTCGTTATCTCAATTCCTCTCATCTGTTTATCACTCAGATCTCTATATAATCATCATAAGTACTTTTTATTTCTCTCATCATTATAATATAGTGCATCGCACAACAATATGTCGTGTCCAATTTGAATATCATGTACTATTAGTCCATACTCTCATCAATCTCATAGTACATCATGTCCAAATGAGATATCGTATCAAGTCACTTTTCCATTCTTAATCATACTTCCGTATTCTATCATCTCATATCACTTTCTATATGGAGGATCATGATCACGGTGGTACAAAGTCATAACTCTCTTCAGGTATATTCTATATTCATGCGTCTTCTATATTCATGTCTCATATCATATCATGACATCATGTAGATGAAATATCGATACCACCGGGTCATGATACTCCTCATATACTCTTCATGTTTTTGTACAATACACTAATGATTTAGTAGGCAGTTTATGTAACTTCATTGTTAAACTGCTATCATTTCAAATCATATCATATATACTTCAGAACATGCTTAACATATAACTTTCAATTCATTTCATAATTACTTTCAAAACATGATCGATGCATGTACAATTGCAAATCATGTATTCGTTTTTAGAGCATGTATGAAACATGTGTGTTTTCAAAACATTTTTCATATACTATAAGTCATATCAGGTCTAGAGTTCATATCAAATCAAACTATACTCTAGACCGCATATCATGTCATGTTCGACACAAAATCATATACCAATCATATAGATGTCGAAATCATATATCATGTACTTTTAAAACATATACTGTAAGTCATATCAGGTCTAGAGTTCATGTCAAATCAAACTATACTCTAGACCGCACACAAAATCATATACAAATCATATAGGTGTCGAAATCATATATCATGTACTTTTAAAACATATACTGTAAGTCATATCAGGTTTAGAGTTCATGTCAAATCAAACTATTCTTTAGACCGCATATTATGTCATGTTCGACACAAAATCATATACAAATCATATAAGTGTCGAAATCATATATCATGTATTTTTAAAACATATACAGTTTCAAAATATTTCTATTTTCAAACATGTTTCATGTACTATATAAATCATGTCAAGTCTAGAGTTCATATTAATAAAATCATACTCTAGACTTCATATCATATCGGTTAGAGACTAGGCTAGATCCCTATCACTTTATCAATAAAGACTTAAATCACTGTAGCTAGCAGTGAAAATCATATCATCGTCCTCTGGAAACCAACTAGGGCGCTATCTATGGCCATAGACCTCATCTCTCTCAGCCCCACTGATCAAGCGTGACTGAGACCTGTCCACGACTATTGTCGGACAAGCATCTCTGCCTAATGAGCAAAGCTCCAATTAGGTGGTTTCCACTATGCTTTATTGAATTTAATTCTTTTAGGGTGCATACAGTCTCATAAAACATTTAAATCTTTATCTTTTCATGTCAAAATCATGTAAAGCATATAGTAAAATTCTTTAAGATGCTTCATATATAAAAATATGTATCTACCATATACTTTCATTTTTAAAACTAATCTATACTTTATAGCATTCATATAAGTGTTAGTATAACGTCTCAAGTTGTAATAAGTTATACTTAAAAGCGATGCTATAAAACATTTCAATATGCAACTTCGGTAATATTTTCATCAAATACAGTGAAGCAATTCATTTAAATTATCACCATCAATCTTTCGATTGCAAAACTTTCTTTCGGTTAAATCAATAAACCAATATTCAATTCATTCAATATTCCTTTCATTCGGTATTCAAATTATTCAGTACTCAATTTATTCAATAATCAAATCACTTGGTATTCAAACCATTAGGTATTCAGTATCCTTTTCGATAATTATCGACTATAACAATCATTCGTATATTTCATTATCGATGCTAGTACCATATCATTAGTATGAATCCTCTTAGTATTTATGAGCATTTAAATACTATATTTCTATGTAGCCATCAAGGTACTGCAATTATGCAATAACAATATAATCATTCGATATCTATTTCAGAGTCGACATCTAGGATAACAGAACCACAAGATTGATAGTCGCTTATCAAATTCATCAATGGTTTGACCCATTGGCACACGTTCATAATTTCCGACTTGAGGTTCAATTTCATTCACTATAATAAAACCAGATCACAATCCTCAAATCAATTTTTCATATGGCCTGTATAATTTAATATTGAACTTATGCAATCGTCAATCTTATTATTCAAGGCCTATTCTATGGTTATAAGCAAAACCATATATTCATATATTTTCATCACTCATTTATTTGAATCTATAAATGATCGGATTGTGTTGTAATTCAACCTCAATGTCAATAAAGTTATGTATACTCAAATCATATATTCGTTATGACTCAACATCATAGCCATCCGTTGTGTAACACAACATTGATACTAAGACCCATATCACTAGTGTAGGTCCGTTTATTATCTCACATATAACCAGTAATACGATGTAATACGGTGAAATCGTCTCAGCATTGACCTCTTGAATTGTCCATATTATCACATTCGGAACCATTTAAAATCAAGAGATCGAATTTGACAAATTCTCAAATCATTACTTCGTTTATAGTTCCACAATTTAATCGCTCGACTATCAAAATTCCAACTGCGGTCTCCTCTTTCAAGCTATATTGTATAATTATCATTACTTTCATCACTATTCCAACGAACTGATATTCCATCTCATTTTCAACTCGATAATCAACTTGTAATGTTGATATAACTCGAATTGTCGATTCTATAAGACTCACAATATAATTCCTCACGTTATCGTGTTCATCCATTTTGTTGGCTCTACCGAGAGGGGGGGTGAATCGGTTTTTCTACTTATTTCTAATTTTCTTAACTCTTGATGCACAATTAAAACTAAATAAACAACAATGGATTAAGTGCAGTAAAAAGAGTAAGGGAAAGAGAAGCAAACACAAGTTTATAGAGGTTCGGCCAATCTCTTGCCTACGTCCTCTCTCCTTGAACCTCTTGTCAAGGTTTTGATTTAGCTCTTCCTTGAGAATACTTACAAACCACTTGAAGGTGTGGTAAGACCTCTTACAATGTCTCTTGAGAACTTAGAAATCTCCTTCTAAGCCTCTCCCCTTGTATTACTACCCACACTCTACAATAGCAGATCTTACAAGGATAGCTCACTCCTTTGAATAACAGAATTTTCAGTAAATGGGTGAGGAACAACAAGAAATTTTCAGTAAATGGAGTTACACAATGAAGATTTTCAGATTTGATTTTCTCTCTTGAAGCTTGAAGATTTTTGAGTGCTTGTTCTATCTCCAAACTTCATAAATGCTTCTATTTATAACCCATCAAACGATTAGAACGGTTGGTGAAGCATTTAATGCAAATCCTCCCGTTGAAACCCTCAAAAACTAGCCGTTAGAGTCAGGTCTCGTGCAAAGGGATCGATCCCTTTTCAAAAAGGATCGATCCTTTTTCTCCAGAACGCTTTCCAACTCTTTCTCGGATGGCTCGAAGCATTCTGTCACTTTGGGATCGATCCCTTTACAGTAGGGATCGATCCCTTTTATCCAGTACACTTTCCTACACTTAATTTGCTTTAAAGTTTATGGCTTTTATGATTCTAAGTCAGTTCAAAACCTTCTAACACTTTTCTAAGAGTATTTACTGACTTTTTCAATTGAAATCGCAATCCAAGACTTTGTTAAAATAATTTCAATCATTGAGTTCATTCAAAGCAAATTTACTGGTATAAAAATCATTTTTAAGCTTACTTGAGTTTTGTCATTTTCAAAATACTTGTCAATTTAAAGATAAAAATCTCCCCCTTTTGATATGACAAAACTTAAGGTAAATTTGCTTATATGTTTGAAAATTTAGGTTACTTAATTTTTTGAAAAACATTGCTCCCCCTCAATATTTGCTCCCCCTCAATTTAATATAAGTTTACTACATTAATTCTCCCCTTTTTTGTCATAGCAAAGGAATAAATAAGAACAAATAGAACAAAGAACATGGAGAAATGGTTAGTGGTATAGGTCAAGTTAAAGCAACAATGGGATACCAAAAATAAGCTGAATAAGCATGAGCATTGACACTGAGATAAAGAGAAACAAAGATCAACCCAATGGCATTAAAGCAAAAGGAATGTCAGAACAAGTCATAGTCATTAACATAAAACTTAGATAGCATAAACACACTAGGAAAAGTCTCAAGAAACAACTAGAAAACATAACTAGCTAGAAGAGACGCATGCCACAAAAGGAGGATCAACGCCTTGGAAAGGTCTTGTGATATTGCTCAACAAAATCTTCGTGTGTGGACATCCTGAATTTCATCGAACAGGGCAGCATGGGTGGCCTCGATGTGATCAAGCTGCTGACCCACGTCATGCTGAAAGTTTTGAAGCATATGCATGATCTGGTCGAGAGAGGTTGACGTGGAGCCGGAAGGGGCAAAGGATGTGGTTGCTGCAGGTGCGTCAACTGCGTCAGCGTCTTCTTCTCCGACTGGTGCCGGGGCATGTTCGGGAGATGCAGGCGGTCCATGACTCTTGACCCATTCAAATGTGTCACCCACTTGACGTTGATACCACCCCAGGTTATGGAGAGTGGAGAGATTGATTGTGGTGCTGGGATCCGGAAGTATACTGACCTCACATGAGCAGTCAACGCCTTCAGAGAGTAAGTAAAAGGCAAGAGGCTGAGGAAAGACAATGGTGTGGACCTTGCCACGAACAATCTTCACCCAATCATGAAGGATAAAGTGTAGGAGGTCTGGTTGATCGCCATCGGGTTCATGAATATGATGGAGCAAAAAATGATCAAGTTTGCGAAGGTGAGAATATTGGGTGCCAAAAGGGCAGAGATTCCAGGAGATGATGATATAGAGGAGGCGTACGAAGACAGGAAGGTCACTTGCACGATTATCGGTAACGGGAAACACTAAGGGGACGTCGACATTTTCATAGGTAGAACTGTTGTCAGGAAGTCTAAAGGCAAGGGAGAGGGATTGCTTGGTCATTTTAATATTTTTGCCCATGACATAAGATCGAATTCCTACGACCGTACATTCATCATTTGGATCATAGATGATGTCGACACTGGAAAAGAAGGCGCGAACGATGTTTAGAGGGACTGGAGTGTTGATTTTGAGGAACCGGGTCCAATGATATTCATTAAACTTGGTGAGGTAAGGAAAATTAATTGATTCGAGGAAATCGAAATCAATAGGACGCTAATGCTTAATAGGCATATTTGCAAAGTTCGCTAGAAATTTGGTTTTCTCATTAGCATGGCGAAAGCATCTATTAAAAGTAGTTGGTATGGAGGAGGAGGAGGAGGAGGGAGCATCGGTTTTGTATTTTTGAGCAGTATGTTTATATTTAGGAGCCATATGGAGTAGGAAAAAGATACAAGATTTCGTTGAGGACTTTTATCGAACAGGTAGTGGGCACAATTGTGGTGAACTATGGATGAGTGGGTGGTAAAGATACGATCTAACCAACAGCGGAGAGCCACAACCCAAGATGCATATAACAAATATGACAAGGAAATACTGATAAACAACTCAAATAGTCTAAGTATAAATCCTAGAAAAGAGACAAGTGCCAAATGAAGTGAAAACCTAGATAGAAAGGAAATCGATTCTAGATATGCAAATGGGTAGTCAAGACATGATGAAATAAACTAGAAATGCAAGAAAAATTGAATGAAAGATGTGAGAAAAACTTACAATTGAAATGTTGGGTGAATAGTAACCATGGTGTGGAAGAAGAAGGAAGAGAAGAAAAGAGGAAGTTTTGTCAGGAAATGAGGAGGGGAAATGAAAAAGAGAAAGAAATGAGGAAGATTGGCGAAAGAATGAAGCAATTTGGTGAAGAAATGAGTGAGATCTAGAGGATTTAGGTGAGAGGAAATGGTGAAAGGCGTTGGAAGTGAAGAGGAAGGTGAATAGTGAGAAAGGAGTGGGGGGCCGACGTTTAAAATGTAGCGCGAAGTACATTCTGTTACGAGGGGATCGATTTAGGTAGAATGCTTCCCATCACCCAGATTTTTGGCCTGACGGACTTGGAAATCAATCCTATTTGGGAAGAATTGTCTCCTCAGTCACTTGCCTCATTTGTGATGCATAAAAATGATTTGAAAACAATGAAACTTATGCATTTTTACTATTGTAATATCAAAATCTGGTTGGTGCCACTTGAGATGCATGAGATGAGTTGAAAAACTGTAGAAAAAGTGCAGAAAAGTGCAGAAACGTGCAAAAAATGGCATAAGTATGCAGAAACAATAGGTGACCATGGCTGTGATAGTGTCTTAACCATTAGAAATGGGTTATGGCTAATAAAGAAAGTTTAACATGATCAAAACACACAAAATTCAACAAATCAATCTCAAAAAGCTAGGAACATGAACAGTAACATGGTAAGTTAAGGTCATGAGTTGCAAGTGGTAAATATATTCTTCAAATTTCTGTCTTGCAACCATCACAAACCAACTTAAGCCATTCATTCAACTTCAAATCAATTCAAGGAGCATTCATAATACCTAATTCACCTCTTAGAATGCAAAATCTCTCCTTGTCCAAGGGTTTGATGAAGATATCAGCTAATTGGTGCAATGTATCTACATACTCTAGAATAATATCCCCTTTTTGCACATGATCTCGTATAAAATGATGTCTAATCTCAATGTGCTTGGTTCTAGAGTGTTGGATGGGATTTTTTGTAAGGTTGATAGCACTAGTGTTGTCACACTTGATGGGAACTTGATTCATTTCTATTCCATAGTCTCTCATTTGTTGTTTAATCCACAAAACTTGAGCACAGCAACTTCCGGAAGCTATATATTCAACCTTGGTTGTGGATTGAGCTACGCTATTTTGTTTCTTAGAGAACCATGAAATAAGCCTACTTCCTAAGAATTGACATGTTCCCGATGTGCTTTTCCTATCCACTTTGCATCCACCAAAATCCGCATCGGAATAAGCATGGAGATCAAGTGTAGAATCTTTAGGATACCAAAGTCCTGAGGAAGAAGTGTCTTTGAGGTATCTAAGGATTCTTTTTACTGCTTGTATGTGTGATTCTCTAGGAGATGACTGAAATCTAGCACACAAGCATACACTAAACATAATATCGGGTCTACTAGCAGTTAAATATAGCAATGAGCCAATCATAGACCTATATAGTTTAGTGTTTACACACTTTCCTCCTTCATCCTTATCAAGCTTGATATTTGTGCTCATAGGTGTAGAATAAGGTTTAGACTTATCCATTCCAAATCTTTTGAGCAAATCTTTAGTGTACTTAGCTTGATTTATGAAAATACCTTCCGTGCATTGTTTAACTTGAAGTCCTAGAAAGAAGGTTAACTCTCCCATCATACTCATTTCAAATTCACCTTGCATTAACTTTGAGAAATTTTTACACAATGACTCATTTGTAGATCCAAAAATGATATCATCTACATAAATTTGAACCACTAATAAGTCATTACCCTTAGATTGAATAAACAAGGTTGTGTCTACCTTTCCTCTTGTAAAACCTTTTTCGATTAAGAACTTTGAAAGTCTTTCATACCAAGCTCTAGGAGCTTGTTTTAATCCATATAAGGCTTTTGATAGTTTGAAAACATGGTTAGGAAACTTTGGATTTTCAAAACTGGGAGGTTGCTCAACATAAACCTCTTCATTTATATAACCATTTAAGAAAGCACTTTTTACATCCATTTGATATAACTTAAAATCCTTATAGCATGCAAAAGCAAGTAGCATCCTAATGGCTTCTAATCTAGCTACCGGAGCATAGGTTTCATCATAGTCTATCCTTTCTTCTTGTCTATATCCTTGAGCTACTAACCTAGCCTTGTTTCTAACAATAATGCTATTCTCATCCATCTTATTTTTGAATATCCATTTAGTTCCAATGATGGGAAAATCATTAGGTCTTTCCACTAATGTCCACGCTTTGCTTCTCTCAAATTGATTTAATTCCTCTTGCATGGCCATAATCGAATTTTCATCTTTCATGGCCTCACCTACATTCTTTGGCTTAAATAGTGACACAAAGGCTACATGTTGACATATGTTTCTATAGGTTGACCCAGTTCTAACTCCAATGTTTGGATCTCCAACAATATCATTATCCTTCACATATCCAAGTTCTCTAGGACACCTAGATTCTTTCTCAAGTATTTCTTGTTCCATGGACTCCTCATTTTTGTTAATATTAAGATCTTCTAATTGTTCCTTAACATCCTTATCTTGGGATGGATCAACTACAGGTTCATTAAAGATCTCTACTTCATCATCAAGATTGGTTCTACTAGAGATATTTGATTCATCAAAGATTACATGTATTGACTCTTCTACTACAAGTGTTCTTTTATTGAAAACTTTATAAGCCTTAGAATTTAAAGAATAACCAAGAAAAATACCTTCATCACTTTTTGCATCAAATTTTCCTAGGTTATTCTTACCATTGTTCAAAACAAAACATTTACATCCAAATGGATGAAAATAGCTTATGTTAGGACTTTTTCCTTTATAAAGCTCATAAGGAGTTTTCAATTTATTAGGCCTTACCCTCTATTTATAACATAGCAAGAAGTGTTTACTGCTTCAGCCCAAAGATATTTAGGTAAGTTATTTTCACAAAGCATGGTTCTAGCCATTTCTTCTAAGTTTCTATTTCTCCTTTCAACTATCCAATTTTGTTGAGGAGTTCTAGGAGCTGAAAAATTATGGCTTATACCACTTTCATTGCAAAATGTATCAAAACCAAGATTTTCAAATTCTTTTCCATGATCACTCCTAATACTAGTAATAGAGTAACCTTTTTCATTTTGAACAAGTTTTGAGAAAACAGTGAATTTGTCTAAGGCTTCATTTTTAACACTTAAAAAGAACACCCAAGTAAACCTAGTGTAATCATCAACTATCACAAATCCATAGTGTTTACCTCCTAAACTAGTTGTCCTAATTGGTCCAAAGAGATCTAAGTGAAGAAGTTGAAGTGACCTAGAGGTAGTGACACACTTCTTAGGTTTAAACGAAATTCTTTTGTGTTTTCCTCTTACACATGCCTCACAAACTTTATCATTTTCAAATTGAAGCTTAGGTAATCCAACTACTAGTTCTCTTTTGGCTAATTTAGACAAAACATACATGCTAGCATGGCCTAGTCTTCTATGCCATAACCAAGGTTCATCTTCTCTAGTGGCCATAAAACATATATTTTTGCTATTAAGTTCATTTAAATCCGTAATATAAATATTTCCTTGTCTATGTCCAATAAAAACAATTTGATTAGTTTTGGCATTAACAACATTGCAACACAAATCATCAAACACAACTTTAAATCCCTTATCACACAATTGACTAATACTAAGCAAATTATGTTTTAAGCCTCTAACATACAAAACATTCTCAATAGTTGAGGAAGAGTTACCAATGGAGCCAATTCCTTCAATTTGTCCTTTAGAGTTGTCTCCAAATGTGACTTCTCCACCACTCTTATGCTTTAAGAACTTAAATTGGCTCTTGTCACCCGTCATGTGTCTTCAGCATCCACTATCAAGGTACCAATGCTCCTTGGACTTAGCCTTGAAGCAATACTCTTCCTCCTACATACAAACACATCAAGCTTTCATCTTAGGTACCCAAATTTTCTTGGGTCCTTGAGAGTTAGTACTAATAATTTTTGATCCTTTAGGGATCCATTTCATTTTTAAGGACTCATCACTTGAATTTAAAACATGTTTAGGCACCCAAATCTTGACAGCCATTTTTCCTCTAATCATGGTCTTCCTAGAAGTGCATGCTTGTGAGGAATGTCCTAATTTATTACATAATGAGCACAAGACAAATTTTCTATCTTTAACCAGGAAATTTTTAAGATGAGTCTCTTTGTTTGATGCATTATAGCCTAACCCTTCTCTATCAAAGAATGCTCTTTGAGTCTCTAGTATATGATCAAGTTTTTGTTGACCCATGTAAAATCTAGAAAAGGAGTTTTGCAAATTAGTGTTCTTCTTATTTAATTCTTCAAGTTCTAGATTAGCATTTTCTAATTTCTTCTCACATTCTAATTTAACATTCACAAGCATTTCATTTTCCTTTTTCAACTTAGAGATCATTTTCTTATATTTCAAATTCATGCATTCAAATTCATTGGCTAACTCATCAAATGCATCTTGCAATTCATAGAAAGAGTATTCATTAGTATCTAATGAGTTAGATGTTACCTTCTCATCTTCAAAAGCCATAAAACAAAAGGCTGGCTACTTCATCTTCCACATTCTCTTCATCGGAGCAATCACTATCACTCCATGTAGCCGCCATTGCCTTCTTCTTTGGTTTCTTCTCATTTTACTTTCTATAAAAAGGACAATCAAATTTAATATGACCAGGTTTTTTGCATTCATAACAAATAATTTGGTCCTTTTCTTTCCTACTAGTTTCTCCTCTATTGAACTCTCTCCTGGGAGGTCGCCTAGAGTTTCCACTAGCTCTCATCCTCATGAATTTGTTGAATCTCTTGGCGAACATAGCCATTTCTAAATCCTCATCATCACCACTTTCATCATGATCGTCCTTTGATTCCTCAATTGTGGTGGACTTTAGAGCTACTCCAACTTTCTTTGGGGGATCTTGATTTCTCTTAATTTTCATCTCATAAGTAAGTAAAGATCCCATAAGTTCATCTAATGAGAGTGTATGAGGATCCTTGGATTCCTCAATAGCAGTGACTTTTGCTTCCCATGATTTAGGTAAGCTATTGAGAACCTTTTTCACTATTTCTACATTATAGTATATCTTGCCTAAGGCTTTAAGACCATTTATTATGTCCGTAAACCTAGTAAACATGTCACTAATTGACTCATCACTCTTCATTCTAAACAATTCATAGTCTTGGGTGAGCATGCCTACTTTTGTTTCTTTGACTTGTGTAGTTCCCTCATGTGTGATGGCGAGTTTATCCCAAACATGTTTAGCATTCTCACATTGTGAAACTCGATTAAATTCATTCGGTCCTAATGCACAAAATAGTGTGTGCATTGCCTTAGCATTAAGTTATGCCATTCTAATATCATTAGTATCCCACTAATCTTCTTTCTTAGGCACATCCGTCCCATCTACTTTCTTAATAGCGATAAGGGGACCTTTAACAATAATACTCCATACTTTATAATCATTGGCTTGAATAAATAGCATCATTCTAGTCTTCTAATAAGCATAGTTTTCACCATTAAACAGTGGAGGTCTAACCGTAGAGTGTCCCTCTCCTACCAAAGGTGTAGATATACTAGTTTGAGCCATTAGTGATTGTTTTACTCGATAGATGTTAATCTAACTCAATCTCGAGTCCAAGCTCTGATACTAATTGTTGGCTCTACAGAGATGGGGGTGAATCGGTTTTTCTACTTATTTCTAATTTTCTTAACTCTTGATGCACAATTAAAACTAAATAAACAACATTGGAATAAGTGCAGTAAAAAGAGTAAGGGAAAGAGAAGCAAACACAAGTTTATAGAGGTTCGGCCAATCTCTTGCCTACGTCCTCTCTCTTTGAACCTCTTGTCAAGGTTTTGATTCAGCTCTTCCTTGAGAATACTTACAAACCACTTGAAGGTGTGGTAAGACCTCTTACAATGTCTCTTGAGAACTTAGAAATCTCCTTCTAAGCCTCTCCCCTTGTATTACTACCCACACTCTACAATAGTAGATCTTACAAGGATAGCTCACCCCTTTGAATAACAGAATTTTCAGTAAATGGGTGAGGAACAACAAGAAATCTCACAAATGGAGTTACATAATGAAGATTTTCAGATTTGATTTTCTCTCTTGAAGCTTGAAGATTTTTGAATGCTTGTTCTACCTCCAAACTTCATAAATGCTTCTATTTATAACCCATCAAACGATTAGAACGGTTGGTGAAGCATTTAATGCAAATCCTCCCGTTGCAACCCTCAAAAACTAGCCGTTGGAGTCAGGTCTCGTGCAAAGGGATCGATCCCTTTTCAAAAAGGATCGATCCTTTTTCTCCAGAACGCTTTCCAACTCTTTCCTGGATGGCTCGAAGCATTCTGTCACTTTGGGATCGATCCCTCTATAGTAAGGATCGATCCCTTTTATCCAGTACACTTTCCTACACTTAATTTGTTGCAAAGTTTATGGCTTTTGTGATTCTAAGTCAGTTCAAAACCTTCTAACACTTTTTTAAGAGTATTTACTGACTTTTTCAATTGAAATCGCAATCCAAGACTTTGTTAAAATAATTTCAATCATTGAGTTCATTCAAGGCAAATTTACTGATATAAAAATCATTTTTAAGCTTACTTGAGTTTTGTCATTTTCAAAATACTTATCAATTTAAAGCTAACACATTTACCTTCTCAACCATTTCAAAAATCAATTTTCCTATGACACGATAAGGTCCTTTCAAGTTTATCTTCGATAATTCTTTCTAGATTCCATTTATATGAGAAACTTAAATCTTTTTCCTCAAACATTTTCATGAAAATTTCGACAGCATAACGGCTTTATTTTTACTAAACATCCTGCAAGAAAAACATAATTTATACCACAGCCGTTGATTCTCACAATTCCTATGTCTCTACTAAGACCCCCACCATCAGTTGTGGGTCCTCTTAGCATTTTAAACATCATTTCAATCAATGCATCGTATTAAAAAAAATCACAATTCCACATCATACAATATAACGCTACTAATACTTTATAAAAGTATCTTACCTATTCACCAAAGCTTAGCGTGTTTCTGAGCCTAGCCGAAGTCCACCATTAGCCTCATCTCCATGCTGCCTCAATTTAATACACATATATTCGCTTAGAAAGAAATTTAATAAATTCCATAAATTTCTACGGAATATAGCAAAATCCTTAAATTCTTTACCATTCTTTTCTTTTCTTTCCTTCCTTTTCTTCTCTTTCTTCTTTCTTTTCCTTCTCTTTCCTTTCTTTCTTTTTTCTTCTCTTTCTTTTTCCTTTCTTTTCTTTTCTTTCTTTTTCTTCTTTCTTCTCTTTCCTTCTTTTTTCTTTTCTTTTTCTTTTTCCTTTCTTCTTTTTTTTCCTTTTTTTTTGTTTCAGACCCATCCCGCCGGTTCGGCCATCGGCGGCCACCATTTCCGGCGGTTCACGTGTCCCACAGTTGGCCGACGTTGCGAGGATGCCGGATTTGGTCTCCGTTTCTCGATCGACGATGCCGGCGGTAGCAGATCTGGGATGGGCGGCGGTGGCTCCTTCTCTCTTTTGTTCCTCTCTTTTTCTGTCATTTCCTTCACCGTCGGCCCTTCCTTCCTCCAGATCTGACCTCACCAGAGCTTCACAAGGCGACGGCGACAGGCAGATCGACTGGCATCACCTCCTTTCCTTTTTCTTTTTTTTTTTTTTTTCGGTTTTCCTTCGGTTTCGCTTCTCCCATTTCTGCTTCCGTTTTTGTTTTTCGTCGCTTGCTGCTACTTCCCTTCACGTTGCCGGTGTCGTTCTCTCTTTCGGTTCTCCTTCCTCGCCGCCGGCATCAATCGGCTTCTCAAGCTTCTCCTCTGTTAAACAGAGGAGAAGGAAAATAGAGGGAATCAGGTTATCCCGATTCCCCTTTCCTGTTTTTATTTTTTTAAATTATATTTATAAATAAATATTTATAAATATAATTATTAATTAATAAATATATATATACACACATATTTATTCCTTACATTTTGGATTTCTTAATATCCGAAAATTATTCAAAATAATTTCCTCAACTTTATCACTTCACCACTTTCGGGAATTCCGACAATATTTCGATCTCATAAATGAATTTATTTATTTATTCTCGGGTAATTAATACCAAAAATAAAAAATTTTCGGTTATCACAATTATACACATATCCAAAGGTTTATTCGAGAAAAGAAAAGAGAAGAGACAAAGAATTCCTCCTATCATTATTGTCTCAAAGAGGATTCCTTCCAAGATCTAAAAAGAGTCAACCAGCCTTTGTAGAGGCATTTAACAAGCCATTTGTAAACCACTCCAATATTTGTAAAGGGGAGAGTTCCTTTGAGATCTAAACTTATAAGTGAGGTTTGGGTAGATTAAGGGTTTGCTTCTTGAGCTAGAAAAAAAAGGACTTGTAAGATTTGCTCCTTCAGCCAAGAGTACTTCTAAGTGTTACTTCCTTGAGCCATTACAAAAAAAAAATAACTTTTACTGGCACCTAGACCAAAAAATCGTCGATAAATACGTTACCAGTAGTTCTTTTACTGTTGGTTTACCGTTAGCTAGGTGAATGTCAGTAAAGTTTTCGATGGTTAGGCACACTGCTGCCAGCATAGGACCTGTATTCTCTTGCATGATTTTTCCTGACACTTTTACACGTCATTAAAATTGAAATTTTCATATTTATTGTAAATTTAAAAGCTTTTACTAGCACTTTAAAGTTTCGATAAAAGTCTTATTTTATTTTATTTTTATTGAGTTTTATTTTAAATTTAAAGTGCCTATAAAAATCTTACTTTAAATTGTAAATTTTTATATTTATTGAATTATTTTAAATTTAAAAGCTTTTGAATTAATAAGTTTTTAATCCTAGCTTATTTCCCATTTTTTTAAAAACCAAATAAACCTTGCAAATCATTTTAAAATAAAAACTCAACTTAAAATTATAATTACACTAGCTAATTAATCCTAATTAATTAATTTCGATATGACTTGCCTTGATTATGCATCCGACCTTTCATTCCAAAAAAAAAAAGCGGAAATTTTCAAGATATTACATATATAAGCCACATGCTAATGACCTTAACATGACTTAACTCCCCTAGTCCCTTGCCTATTGCCATGGAAACAATATGATCATTAGTCACTATTTTTCTTTGACAAACACAAACTAACATGGAAACAATATGATTCTTTGTACACTTATCACAGAAACTAGCAAAAGAACACTTTGTCAAAAACGCATCTTGTATTAGCTATACAGCATTCTTCATTACTTTCTTAAACAACACTAATTCCCAACTATATCATTTGTTCAAAGTTCAATTCAAAGTGCACATAAACCAAAAAGTTATCAAAATACCAATTATCATCCTTAAAGCAACAATTAACTTCTTAAAGTAACCAATAATGTCCTCAAATACCAGTTAAAACAGCCACAAAGATTGTCTATACTTCCTAGAAATCTAATACAAGCATAATATTTCTAGCTAAGTTGTATACCGATTATTATCCTCAAAGCTTTCATCTTCACTTAGGTATTTACACGTAGTGACCCTAATAAACTTAATGCATCAGAAATCTATAAAAAAAGAGAGGATGAAAGAAAGGGCATTGACCTTACAAAAATATGAAACTAATTACAAAATGCAATCACGAGCAAATTTAGCGGTAACCAATGATTTACTACTAATGCAGCAATGTTCTACCCATTCCATCCTACTAGCACAAAAAAATAATCAAGTCTAGAATTAAAACTAACATAGAGAGTTAACATGGCTTCTACTTTTTTGTTGAAGCATCTCTATGTTGGAATTATTGTTGGAACTTAATATTTTAATAATAAAATAAAAACGTTCTGTTGCTATAAATAGTTTATTGTTTCAGTTTTAATTGATTGCTTCCAACGTTACAATAACATTATATCAATAATCAATTTGGTGTTAGCCGTTTACCTCCATGTGTATTAATGAAAATAATAAAGTTCTTATATTTAACATTTGTATAAGTTACAAATGTGTGAGGCTATAAATTGAGGTTCTAAATCTCAAACAAAGGACAAACATCAAGTATATTCAAGCACTAATTCAAACATAATTTTATTTTATTTATTTTTTTTGCTCAGCTAAAGTCAATTTTATTAAGTGAGTTGATGGTTACAGCTAGGAGTGTAAATGAACAGAACGTTCGACGAACCGTTCGTGAATTCTTTCGGTTTCTGTTCGTTTATGTTCGTTTATTAAGCTTAACGAACGAACGCGAACAACATTTTAGTGTTCGTTTGTTAAACGAACCGAACATAAACAGAGGTATGGTTCGTTCGTTTTTGTTCGTGAACAGGCTCGTTTATGTTTGTTTATTGTTTGTTCGTTTAAAGTATCATTTATTGTTCGTTTATTGTTTGTTCGTTGTTCGTTCGTTTATGTTCATTTATTATTCGTTTGTTTAAAGTATCATTTGTTGTTCGTTTGTTATTCGTTCATTTATTGTTCGTTTGTTATTTATTAAAATACTAAAATTACTTATATTATATAAGTTATATAATATATGCCCTATTTTTAAGACATTAACTTAAAAAATTAGTACCTAATTTTTAAATATATTTATACAATATAACTTTGTTGGTTTAAAAAATTAATAAAATATAATTATAATATAATTATAAAATTAAATTAGTTAATTATACTTAAAATAATTATTTTTTAAAAATTTTAAACATAATATACTGAAATAAAATTAATAAAAGTTTCATAATAAGTTAAGATTTCATTCATATGAGCTTATCCATTGATCATTTACATATATATATGTTACACATATTTGTGTATACACACACATATATATGATACATTAATATATGTATATGTGTATAATATAAATTATACTTAAAATAGTAATTATCAATTTTAATAAAACATTGTTGACTTAAGTTGTATTAAAGATTTTGTATTAGATGATTTCAATTTACATGTGAAATTTAATCTTTATTTAAGATTTTTAATATTTAATATTTAGTTTGTTCTTATGCAACTTGTTCATGAACATGTGTTCGCGAACACGTTCGTTTAAGTGTTCGCGAACACGTTCGTTTAAGTATTAGCGAACGCGTTCGTTTAAGTATTAGCGAACGCGTTCGTTTAGATGTTCGCGAACTGTTTGCAAACATTAACGAACAAGCTTTACCAAACAAACGAATGAACACGAACGCACTTCTTAACAAACACAAATGAATACGAACGGCACTGAAAAACAAACGAACGAACAGAAACATCAGTTCGTTCGTTCGTGTTCGGTTCGTTTACAGCCCTAGTTACAGCTTGAAAAGGAGGCTAATCACTTACAAACCAAAAAATAGACAGTAAAGGAAACAACAAGTGCAGTAGACCGAAAATGAATTATAGCCAAGCAACAAATTCAACAACTCTATCAACACCCGCCTTAGCCAAGGAATCAGCCATCCTGTTGATTTCCCTAAAGATGTTCAAGAATTCCACTGTTGAAATCTTAGAGACCATGATATCAATATGAGTAAAAACTGCAAAAAGCTTCCACGGACACGAGGCAAGACTCCTTACCCAATTAAGGGCCACCCTTGAGTTAGACTCAATAATCAAACCTTTAAATCTGATCGTTTCCATTTGCAAAAACATCCCTAAAGCAAATATAATAGCCAAAAGCTCAGCAACATTTGAATCAAGAGAACCAAGGGGGTAAGAAAAGAGAGCAATAACATTTCCAGAGCAATCTCTAAATACACCACAGCAGCCTGCCGGACCAGGTTTACCCCTGGCCGAAACCATCCACATTTGCTTTTAGAAAATGTTTCTTAGGAGGACACCAAGCAATATTACTTCTGTTAAGTTTCGAAGGAAGATTCTCAGGAGCACAAGAACAAGGATTATTCCATCAAAGAGAGTCTGGAAAGTGCGAACCATCACTCGAAGCTTTAATCCAAAGAAGAGATCTAAGCTTAACCAGAAATAACAGCTCATCATTATTAAGTTTTTTGTTGCCAAAGACAGCCTCATTCCTTTGCAACCAAATGGACCAAAGAGCTGCAGTGCAAGAAGCCAACCACCAAGATCTAACATCATTTTTAAAGGGATTTTCAAAGCATTAAAGAAGGAACTAGATGATGGAATTTGGAAAACACCATTTAATATTCCACCAAGAAGAGAATAAACACCAAAATTTAAACATCTAGGGACATGCGAACAGGACATGGTTAGCGTCCTCTTTAGAGACATGACACCAAGGGCACTTGCATTGACTGGGATTAAAAGGAATACCACGATTTTTCAGGAAAGCCTTTGAAGGAATTCTGTCAAAACAGACAAGCCAAAGGAAAAACTGAACCTTTGGGGGAATCTTAAACTTCCA
The DNA here is from genome assembly GCA_031772115.1 of Heritiera littoralis. NCBI lineage: Eukaryota > Viridiplantae > Streptophyta > Magnoliopsida > Malvales > Malvaceae > Heritiera > Heritiera littoralis. Next base: position 1,579,336 of record JAPDPK010000060.1, on the reverse strand, counting down.
AAGTTGACAGAATTGAGGAGAGGAAGATTCATAGTTCGATTGGACAAGCAGATCAGTTAATTTTTTCATGGAAAAAAGTCCAACACGATCGAATTCCTAAACGATTTGATCTTTTTTAGCAGGTTGGATGACAAAACCAAATAAAGAGAGACAGTTTATGAAGATCATCAACTTCCCATTGAAATAGAGGCCTTCTAAAGAAACCAGGCCAGTAATCATGGTATTTAGAATTTCCAATAGTGTGATCAAGAACTTTTGCATTGTTGTTGATAGCAAGAAGGAAAAGATGCGGGAAAGAAACCCAAAGAGGGAGATCGCCAATCCATTTATCCAACCAAAATAAAGTATCAACTCCATTGCCCACAAGCCACTTGCAGCATCCTTCACCAATTAAATTCTTAATAGGTTGAACAGATTGTAAGGAGATAATCTCTTTCTAAACAGGAGAAACAAGTCTCACATTAGAAGAAGGAATCCAACTTTGAGAACAAGAACCATATTTAGCATCAATCAAGGATTTCCACAAAGAGTTTTTCTCTGGTGCGTAACGCCACCACCACTTTTCCAAAAGAGCAGAGTTCTTAATTGATAAATCAGAAATACCAAGACCACCCCTTTTTTTAGGTTTGCACACAGTAAACCAGTTCACTTTTGCAAGCTTTTCTTGATCCTCACTACCTCCCCAGAGAAATTTTCTTCTTACTTTATCAATTTTCTTGATGACACCAGCAGGAGCTTTATATACAAAGGTAGAGAAGACAGAACTGAATTGATCAGAATAATTCTACCAGCAAAGGTCAAGTACTTTATTTTCCACAGAGCAAGTCGATCATGAATTCTGTCAATCACTGGTTGCCAGAGAGATAATCTCCTCGGGTTAACCCCAATAGGAACCCCAAGATAATTGAAAGGCAAAGAACCAACTCTACAACCACAAATTCCAGCCAATTAGTTTATTGTTTCAGTTTTAATTGATTACTTCCAATGTTACAATAACATTATATCAATTTGGTGTTAGCCATTCACCTCCATGTGTATTAATGAAAATAATAAAGTTCTTATATTTAACATTTGTATAAGTTACAAATGTGTGAAGCTATAAATTGAGGTTCTAAATCTCAAACAAAGTACAAACATCAAGTATATTCAAACACCAATTCAAACATAATTTTATTCTTGGACAAGAGAAGGGTGTTTGATTATAGAGCTCTTTACTCTATATGTTAGTGCAGAACTGTAGAGTGTACAACGAAGATGGTTGGGCTGTTGTATCCTAGAGGCGACATGCTAAGAGTTCTTGCTGCACCGGTAATATAATTCCTGTAGAGGCGTGAATCTCTTAAAGAGAGTGAGATATTCATGCCTCAGTCCAACTCTTCGTGATCAATAAAATAATTCTAATTTATATTTTCTTATATTATTTTGATTACTAACAATTTCTTATTTTTGTTTCAGCTTTTAGCACCTACAACTTGGAGGGGAACTCCAACAATTTTAAGGCGAGATCCAACAATTTTAAGACGATTCATAAATTTTGAAAATATTTTCACCTCAAGAAAATAAGAGGTAAGGTTGTATAGGCTTTATGACCACGAGAGAAAGCATGGCTCTGCACTCATCTATGGGAGCATTACTTCATATACAATGAGCAAAGTAAGATCTTATATTTTTAATTATCTTGGCTTCCAACTATTTATTTTACACTGCGAGTGAGTTTTTTGTTATCAACTGCATAGTCTACATTGCCAACTCTTCTTTTGAGATGTCATCAAAAAAAATTCATGAGAGTTATGCCAATAATAAATAGATGGGAATCCTAGATATTATATTAATAATGATTTGTGACTACTTTTTGATAACCATAAGGTTTAACCAAATATAGTATCTGATTAGCATTTCAAACAATTTTGAAAGAACAAATTTTCTATAGCATTATTATAACGTTTAAAGTTATTAAAAGCTTTAGCTGCTTGAAACGTTTAACATTTAAGTATTATTTATAGGTTGTACCGATTTGTAACTCATTGTAAATATTAATTATAATTTTTATGAGCATTTTCGTTTATTGCTTAAAAACAAAAACTGTAAATGCATGATTTGTAATAAAACATGGGAAAAGATTCAAGTGTTCGCTAAATTTCTCCCTTTCTACTTGTTTTCTGTTGGAATTAACTAAAACTCACCAAGTCATTAACACAATAACAAAATAATAAAACTAACCTTATGTGGGTAAGCCATAACCCACCATAATCACCACCATTGTCGCCACTGCCAGAGGGAGGAGGTGTTGCCGGTGCTACGCTGGAGGTCCGCCTGTGCTGGTGGTGCTGCCATAGAAGAAGAAGAAGATGGTGAGAGGGAGATTGAAGAAAAATGGGAGAGAGCTACTCTTGTGCACTCTCAACCCCCATAGTAAAAATGGTTAATGGGCCACCATTTTTATATTGGTGCCAAGAGTAGGACCTCCCATATATTGTATCATGTATTACATCCATCCCATTATGGATTAATACATGTATAATATAAATATATTATGTATATATATGGTCACACTTTATACTAGATATACTACTAATTAAATGTTATATGTTGTCAATTACACTTAACTAGTCCACATTAATGGAGTTAATCCAACATTCTCCCACTTGGACAGTTAAGTTAATTAACGAAATCATCATATAATATCAGTATGTATTCATAAGCCCTTTAAATACATTGTACCGAAATGGTACAAATGTGTAGACTTACAAAATATTTTAACAACAATAGTCCTTTACAAGCTTCAGAATGTATCATACCGACAGGGTACAAATACGTAAACTCATAAAGACTACAACAAAATAGTAGTATAAGTGTGAAATGGAAATGATATAAAAAATAGAATCAATATCCATTTCCATTAGGTCCGTGCATCTAAACCGAATGATGCATTACTTCAATGAAAGCTCATGAGACCAATGCAGAATGTCTCATTTAACAGAATGTCATATTCACCAGAATGCGCGCAAACAAAATATGCATACATGGCCAAGAGAAATCCATCCACACAACTGTAGTTGATTTCATTACAGAGCTCCAACTAACTTAATATAGCAAATGGCTTCATATGCCTTATACAAGTGCTATGTTGTCAAAGCACTTAAGCAACCAAAATTTCGGCTAGCCATAATGAGCTCTTTAAACTATGTGCTCTATAATCCAATCAAGCAATGGATTCCATTATTTTCTCTCCAACAAACTGAATGATGATATCTAAATATTTGGAGTGTGAGGAACTCCTAGCATTTTGAGAGAGGAAGTACTTGCTGTAGCATTATCATAGTACATCTCCATGACTTCGAGATGGCAACCATGGAAACCAGCCCTGAGACGAAATTTTGCAGCCTAAATGGCCCATCAAGTAGCTTTACAACATGCTACGTACTTAGCCTCCATAATCAAGGACGCTATAAGTGTTTGTTTCACACCTTTCCAAGAAACAGCTCCTTTATATTCACAAATATATAACCAAAACAATTTTCAACAACTGGATAGCATGCAAAATCAATATCAGAATATCTGACCAAACCCAGAATGTCAGATTTGTTGATTTCCAAATACTTTCAGTTCAGCTTCCAGCTCTCTATTTGCAGGATCGCTCAAGTATCTCCGAATTACACCTATAACATACACAATATCCAAATGTGTATTAACTTGAGCATATAGTAATAACCCACAATAAGGCATACATAACACTCGCAATGAGCTCTTTCATTTTCACTTTGAGGACTTTGAGATTTTCACAATATGTCACTTTTCTTGGAAAAGGTACCTCAAATAAAAGAACAGTATACAGTAAACCTACTTAACACACAATGTAGGTTTTATGAGACCAATAATGTATGCCTATAGATATGTCACGAAGAATCTCAATCCTTAAAACAAAATAAAGCCTTACTTAGATTCTTCATCCTAAAGTGACAAGATGACATGAACCTTGTCCCATATATTAGGTTAGTGCTATTGGCTGCTATTTGATATCATCAATTTAGAGCACAATAAGCACATAACTTACTCCCACTAACCTTGCAAGGGATCTAATTATCAAATGATAATGTTCTCCTCAAAGTGACAATCTCATCAAACCTTGGATATTACAATCTGGATGCTTTTTAATGTTCGCAAATGAAGTCCTCGAGTTCGCATACTGTATGTTCCATCTTAGGAACTACAAACTTTTAGGTTGCTTCATTTAAAGCCTTGGCAAAATTTGGCTTTAAATTTTCTACTGATTTTTTTAGGGTCTTACTTGGTCTACAATGATTTGACAACTAAAATAGATCCCATGCATCCTTATGCAACATAGATGCTTACTCATCCTGCGTAACTAATATCCAACTCTAAGAGTTCGAATCAATATAGTCTCCTGACAAATATCAGAATCAGAAGACACATGAATCTCACATTCATGTTCCTCTGTAGGTCAGGTGCAAGTTCAAAATATGGAATTGGGATCAATCATTGATTCTTTGGTTATGACTTTTCATCATCAAAAGATAAAGCATGTATGGGACTGACACAACAAAATGTTCTTCAAAATGACTTTGTGGAGTTCACAACTCCCACTCTTTAAGTGATCCTCTATATAGATTGTATTATCAGACTTAATGATTCTAGTATCACATAACGAGAAATGAAAATCTAGAATCTTTCTAACTGGTGTAATAACCAACATAATTGCCGCTGGTAGTTTTCTTGTCAAGTTTTCTTGACTATGGGTTATATGCTTTTTGGCCTTACTTTATAACCCTAAACACAAAAAGCGACACAAACTTGGCTTAATGTCTGACTGCAACTAAAGATGAATCTGGGAACTGATTTTGCTTGGATATCATCTTTGAATGTGAGTTGCAGTTTTTATAATTTCAATCCACCCGAATTTTGAAAATATGGAGTGATCAACATAAATCGTACTATATCAAAATGTATGAATAACTGCTATTGCAATCTCATTCTGTTTCAATATTCCAAGCACCGTACACTAGGCGTCAATACATAATCCTACAGTGCACTTAATCGAAAATCGATATATGATTTCGCCTAGCTTCATTACACCGAACATAACATTCATCACTACTGTCTAATCATTACCTTAAGTAGCGCAGCGAAATTACTCAAAATGCCTAAGGCCTCTACAAGATCAGATCTATTATTCCATATGACCCACATCGAAATGGTTTTTAGTAAAGTGATGAAACATTATATCCACTGAATATAGTATGTCAAAATAATCTTCAAATGTCTGTATATATCAGTTCCTAATCATTTCAATATCTGCTAATCCTATCGTGAACATTAGCAGCAAGTTTTCCCTTAATGCAATATCTTCATGTGCCTCGAAATGTCCCTAACTCATGCCACAACTTAATAGATTTCTTATCTATCCTATCATAATCAAAATCGACAGTCACATCATTCACCATTGAAGAAAATTTGCTCAATATTAAGGTACGAATCTACTATATACAATCCATCACATAGAATGTCAAAATCAGTACACATGTTACTAATTAGACATACTTTTCTGTTATCAGAATGAAAAGTATAAATTGACAATAGTTCCAAAAATTGTCCACGGAATGTAAAACAATTTTGGCTAATTCCTATGTTTTCAAGATGGATTCTAACTTTATAGTCCCAATTCATAACTATTTTCCCTTATTTGGTCTTTGGTTGCTTATGGCTTTATCAATAATAGCACCGGTATCCAAACACCAATAGTTAGAGGGCATATCTCCTAGATTGGATTCAAAATAAAAGCTAACAAAATGCCTTTTGCACATCCTAATCTAAAGGACTCTTGCAATCTACCCTCTTATGCCCAAGTTTATGACAGAATGGCACACACTGATATTTAAAGGTGTTGGTGGAACTAGAATGGGAAGTAGACTTGGCAAATTTCTTCTTTTAAAAGTGACATTTTATTGAGACTTCTTAATAATGTTTCTTTTGGCAGTAATATTAACAAATGTCATCATTATGGTCAAATGAGATCTGTTAACTGAAAGATCCCCCACTCTTAGATGACAATATCAATTATTAAAATACCATACTTCTTTCTGCATTAAATGAGATTTGCGAACTTGAAAGATCTCACACTCTCTACCCCAAAAGGAAGTAGTATTGAATCTGCCATATATGGAATCAAACTCTTATTGCAACCTTTATCGATCTTATGTGAACTGTTTCCTAATGGCATCCACATATATTTCTTGGGTATCATTAACTAGAACACTTTCTCTGATGTGCTCATTAATGGCATGCCCATATAATCAAAGAATTCTCACTTAAGTGTTCTCAAAATTCCAAATATTTTGTCCTCAAAGAGCTCACACTATTGGGTATAGAAGATTGATCGACTCTCATGGCTACCTCCTAATTTCATGTACCCCTCTTGTAGAGAGTGATTACACAATCTATCTAATTTGATCCTGCTAGAGATTTTATATGTGATAGTTGCATAAATAATCAAAATTAATGGAGGGTAGTGGAATAACTCAATAAATATCAATTTTATTCCATAATACACTGCAAAGGATAAGACAAAACTAGTTGAATATAACCTGAATGATCGCCCATTGACAGGGTAGGAAGATCATGTCATATCACAACCAGAATCCTCTTAGTCTCAAGCATCTCTAAAAGCAACTAACAATCCGATAGGGAGAGACTAGCCACTCTAGAGATCTTAGTAAATTATACAACTGCAATTATCACTATGCATTGCCTTATTATTATATCCTTAAAATTATTAGAATGAATCATCAAAAAATCTTCATGATTATTCCTGCGACAGGCAAGTACTAGTCAATCCAATTAATGATTTATAATTTTAAAAATATTTACATAATTAATTGACCAAAATTAACTACACCCAAAATATGCAATTCCTGAAGCATACGTAGTAATTTCAAGCCCAACATTAATTAATTAAATTAATTTCACATAAATGTGAATATTCAAACAATAAGGCAATGTCATTTTAAGAGAGTTTATTTGTTTAAATAAATTATTAATGGAATGGGTAGACCATAATCCAAAATGGCTCAAACAAAATACCCAAATAATTTATTTAAACTTATTTAATTAGGCCAATTATCAATAATTTATGGGCATGTGTATATTTTCAAAATTAAGTGAATTATGAATTAAATGGGTAATTAAATTTCCAAAAAATTACCCCAAAAATAATTCCTCCAAAAAAAATTCACTTATATCACATTAATTTTGGGCTTAACAACTAATTATGGCTATTAAATAAATTTGGTTATAACTAAAATTGTCCAAAATTAATTAACCAAATGACTCATAATTAATTAATCAAAATGGCTCTCAAAATCATAATCCAAAATAACCTTTTTAATTAATTATGCAAAATAGCCAACAATTAATCTAAATTTAATAGCCAAATAAAATTAATTAATCAATATGGCCACTAAATTAATTAGGAAAAATGGCCTCAAAATTAATTAATTTTAATTGCCCAAATTAATTTTATACTAAATAGCCAATTATAATAACTAAATAAATAATGCCCATTATATTACAAAATTATTTTTGGCCTAAATAAAATAATTAAACTAAATATCCAAAATAAATTTAAAAAAAAACAAATGATCCAAAATAAAACAAAAAAAAATACAGCCCAAAATATAGCCCAAAAAAAAATCAAAACAAGGGCCCAAAATGTGCAGCCCAAATAAAACAAAAGCGACCCAAAATACAAAAGGAAGGGGCCTAACAGTTGGCCCAAATTTTAAGCTGAAAAAAAAATTCAATTTTTTTTTAATTTTCTTTATCGGGCGTGTGTGTTACGCGTGCCCTTTTCTTCCAATGTGGCGTAGCCGCGCCCCTCTCCTTATCGGGCGCGTGCAATATCTTCCTCGCCCCGTTCAGCGAGTTGCAAAAATCTAGGTCTTTTTTTACCCGACCAAGCTATTTTCCCCTCCATTTTAACCATTTTCGATCCGGAATAAAAGGATTTTTCATCCAAAAACCCTCTACAACAATAAATCTATAATTTTTGAGCAAAAAACACATGAAAACCATATGAGTTTCAAAGAACCCGAAAAAGAAAAAAAATTCAATGGAAGCTTTTATGGCTTCTCTTTCTCAAACAATAATGGTTAATGACTCTTTGGGTGAGTGAGCTCTGATGCCAATTGTTAGAATTAACTAAAACTCACCAAGTCATTAACACAATAACAAAATAATAAAACTAACCTTAGGTGGGTAAGCTATAACCCACCATAATTACCATCATTGCCACCACTGCCAGAGGGAGGAGGTGTCACCGGTGCTATGTCGGAGGTCCGTCGATGCTGGTGGTGCTACCATAGAAGAAGAAGATGGTGAGAGGGAGATTGAAGAAAAATGGGAGAGAGCTACTCTTGTGCACTCTCAACCCCCATAGCAAAAATGGTTAATGGGCCACCATTTTTATATTGGTGCCAAGAGTAGGGACCTCCTATATATTGTATCATGTATTACATCCATCCCATTATGGATTAATACATGTATTATTTGAATATATTACGTATATATAGTCACACTTTATACAATATATACTAGTAATTAAATGTTATATGATGTCAATTACACTTAACTAGTTCACATTAATGGAGTTAATCCAACATTTTCGTCTCATGTAGCAGTATCAATGTTTATTTTTGCCAACAAAAATAATGATTGCTAGAAAAATCTTCTGTTTTTATTTTTCTTATTATGTCATTCAAGCATGTTGAAACCTTCCTAGCTTTAACCTTGTTGATTTCATTTTTTGTGATCAATAGTCCATGCCTGATTCATGTTGATTTGTGTACTAAACTCATATTGGTGTTAATAAGCAAACAAGTCTCTTTATTTATCTTTGATCAGTGAAGTCAATCATCTTAATTATGAATAAAACAAATTGTTCCACGTAGTCACCTCGTTGGTTTTCCATTCAATGCCTTAATAAGAGTTTTTTGATTGCTTTCTCTTTAACTTCTTCTAATTAATGGCTGATAAAATTTGGTGAAAAACTTGAAGTTGGTATTTGCATATATTGTCTTGGTCGTAACATGAACTGTAGGAGGAAGAGAACTTGTCAAATTATTATTGCAACAATTTATATATTGATTATCTGCATGTTGTTTTGTTGTGATATGGAAATGCATCAATTTTATTTATTTGGATAAAATGTTCATTTTGAAGACACTAGATTGTCTCCTTCTTTGACAGGCATTGATTTCTTATTGTTATCTAATTATTGAGTGAAGTAATTCATAGAAATCAAATTTGTAGCATGTTCAACTATTATGTTATTCGGGTATTCCTGACAAAAGCCCATTTGGATAATTCATTCCCTTTATTCTTCAATGGAAAGCTGAGATTTTTGATGAGTATTTTTTGTTGCAAGAGCTGTGATCTTATTGTAATATTCCTAGCTAAAGGTATGAGCTCTTAACTTTTGCATTTTAAATTGTGCGTTATGACATAAAAGAATTATTATTCTTGAATGCTTTAATGGCATTGATTGGAATATAGTAATACATTTTAAGTTGTGTTTTAAATTGAGGATTGTTTGTAAAACTAGCTACTTGAGATGGAGAATTGAAAAGAGAATCTATATAACATTGATCATGTGTAACACATGTTCATTCTGTCACAGCCCGTGACCCTATTTTTCACCTTATTCTATACATCTTATTTGGTTGGGCTGTCTGCGATACTTTACTTTTCTTTTACATATACACAATTTCATATTAAATTATAATATGAATTACATCCCCGGTTTCTACTTCATAAGAAAGTAGTACTGTCGATAAGTCTAAATACAGAAAATAAATGATCATACCTTATTAAATAAATCGACCTGTCACATCGTCCCCAAATGGGCAGTCGAAAATCCTTTAAGTGCTAGACTCTCAGTCTTCGAAAACTTGAAATGTTAAAATTAAGGGGTGAGCAAACCATGGCTCAGTAAGGGAATTATATGCATACTTGATATTCAGCTTCCTATATGCTGAAAATCTTTTTCGATTTTTTCCTATGGGCTCTAGGCTCGTATGTAGGAAAGATACTACAGTCGGCTAGGGATCCGAATGGAGTAAGGTAGGTATTTTGAAATACCTATCTTGTTCCGGAACCCAGAAGCAACTGTAGAGAGTAAATTTCATTTCGTTTGGAAATTCAGATCCTTTCCTTTTTATTTCGTAACATTCTCATATTCTTTTTCTCATAATGCTTTTATGAAATAAAGCATTTAATTAAAATAACTAATATTCATAAATTCTTTGAAAAGAATATTAGTTAAATCATCTTCCTTTTCTTTTAAAACTCATTCCATGTTTTACTGTACTCTCATAATTAGTACAGTACTTTAAATAGCGAAATAAGCTATTTAATTCTTTTTCATAAAATATATAAATCATTTAAATCTAATATTCAATTTAAAAATTTAAATAAGAATATTAGATTTAATTTCCTCCTTTTTCCTTTTAAAAAACATGTCACATATTCATATTACATATCATTTGAAAATCATCTCGTAGTACTAAAATCAGTACTGAAATAAGCATTTATAAGAATGCTATAAATCATTTCATTTCACATATCACATATCATGTAAAACCTTTACATTTCACATATCACATATCATGTAAAACATTTTCATTTAAAACATATCATATGTGGAGATAGTGGCAACCACCGAGTCCTATCATGCAATAATACCCGAAGGTATAAATAATCATGTCAGACCTATGGCCATAGTCTATAATTGTCCTCGGCGGATCACTGATCAGGTGTCGGCCGGGACTACATATCACATATCACATGTTACATATCACATATCACGTATTACATATCACATGTCGGCATGATAGAAGGGCCAACTAGTCTCAAAACCATGTTTTTATCTTAAAAATAACCTTTATGAAATTTATAAAATATATAATTTCATAATTTAAAATCATAAAGGTTACAAAATAATTTAGTGAATATTTAAGAAATATTTATGAAAATATTCATAAAAATATTCACTTTACTTCTTTTCATTTTTCGTCTCGTATTACGTGTAATTTACATATTAAGAGAATTTTCGGTGATTTCATTATCACCATTCTCGAAGAGGATTTTCGGTGATTTCATTATCACCATTTTCGAAAACATGAATAAATGTAAAACCACTTTCATTTTATTCATGTTTTTATGAAAATATTCCTTTTCTCAGTTTTCGTGTTTGAAAATCATTTCTCGTGACATAAAATCATTTATTATGATTTTCAATAATTTTTTTTTGAGAATTTTTCGATAATTTTTCGGCAGTATAACGGCTGCCGATTGGCTAGCCTCCTGCACGAAAATACAGTTTATAATTCCAGCCAGTACTTCATTCCAAATTCCAACCAATCATTTATCATAATAATTTCATAAAATATTTTCATAAAATATTTCGTAATTAAAACATGCAGACTGAATATCCCTACAGTGCTGCACATGCATCCGTTACCTTTTCCGGGTCGGCGACTTCCTCTTACCGGTCGTGCCCGTACTGCATCTCCCGATTCCTCATCTCGATCGCCGAGAATAATTTCTGGAATTTAAATTCTAAATTTTAGAATTTTCTCAAATTATTTAAATAAATAAATTATTTAAATAATTATCATTAATAATTTCTCGGATTTCTTACCGATTCCCGAGATTCTCGTGTTCCCGACAATTTTTTGAATTCCCGAAAATTTTCCTTTTTCTCTCTCTTTCTTCTTTTCCTTCTTTTTTTTTTCTTTTTTTTTCTTTCTCTTTCTCTTTCTCTTTCTTTTCTTTTTCTCTTTCTTTTCTTTTTTCCTTTTTCTTTTCTTTTTCTTTTCCTTTCCCGTCAGACCAATGACTGTCCTCCTCGCCGGTTCCTCGTTGGCGACCGGTTCTCCGACTGTTCAGGCGCTCTTCAGCTGGCCTACGGTACGGCGAGTCTGCTGGTGGTCTCCATTCGGCCTGGATCGGCGGCACGGCGGCGAACTGACTCGATTTAGGTCCGGTCTCTTCCACCTCTTCGTCGGCCCTCCTCCGCCGTTCTTCGCCCCACCGGTGGCCTCCATCCCTTTCCTCTCCTTCCGCCGATGCTTTGGCTGTGGTGGCAGCGGCCGATTTGGCCGGCAACCGCCAGATCTGGTTTTCTCCTCTTCTCGGCTTCCGCCGTGTTTTCTCCCCTGTTTTCGCTTCCGTCTTTCCTTTCCGGTGCTTGTCGACTCCTTCTCCTCCTCATTTGCCGGCGACGACTCTTTCTCCCTTCTCTCCCTTTCTCCTCCGGCGCCGCCAACGGGGTCGGCTTCTCCCCTGTTTTTCGACAGAAACGGGATTCCATTTTCCCGTTTCTGTTTCTTGTTTCTTTTTTTTTTATTATATGTATATAATTTGATAATATGTATATAAATACATATTTTTGTATTATATATAGATATATATTTTTTTATATTAACAATATATATCTATACACTTTATCTTAAAATCATATATATATATATATATTTATATATATACATAATTACATATGTATTTATTTCATGATAAAAATAGTATATATCTATCTATCGTATATATACTATTTTTCATATATATATATATATATGTAAATATGTAAAGCATATAAAATATATTTAAAAATGTATTTATATAATCAAATTATATAAATATATATAAATACTCACCTTTGTATTTATTATAATTTGGATTTCTTATTATCCAAATTATATTTCTCTATTCTTATTTCTTATTTACATTTGGATTTTCAATTTATCCAAATTAAATTTTCTCTCTTCATTATTTTCCATAATTTCAACCTTATCCTTATTTCCAATTTAATTTTCCTTTTTATTTCTTATTTAATTTGGATTTCCATTTATCCAAATTAAATTTCCTCAATTTTATCCAAATTAATTTTCTCCACTTCTTCACTTCATCAATTTCGAGAATTTCAACGATATTCCCATCTCGTAAATAAATTTTATTTATTTACTTTAATTTATTTATTTCCTCTTATCTATTTTCTTCAATATTAATTTCCAATAATTGAAAAATTTGCGGTTATCACATTCTCCCCACCTTAAGAAATTCGATCCTCCGAATTTAACTTAAGTCCAAAAGGTGGTGGCTTCTTGTATGCTTATCGTCTTGTATACTTATCATTCTTAACCTTTTGATCATCTTCCGTATTATACTGCCAGTATACCTTTAGGATTAAAATCACCTTTTTCACCTCTATATATCATTACTCATCATATATTTATACTCCCTTATATTTCTTATCAATTGGGAGTTATCCATTTCTACTCCTTTTCTCACATAAAAGTCCATTCACACTCTTTTTCATACCACAGCTGATCTATACTGTTTATCATCCATCTTTCTTATTTGGTGCCAAGTCGATATAGTTTGGTAACTGTCATTTACACATTTAAATCAATAGTATGTAATTGTCCCAGTAGCTTTTACATCTCGTGCATCCGCTCACTCAACATATTATCGAGCGTTTCTTACTACGTTCACATATTTACATCATGTACGGAGCGGTGCTATATATAAATTTGGAATCTCAGAGCCTTTTTCTATTTCCCATCACATATAGCTACTCAGAGATTCCCATCACATATAGTGCTCACTGGAACTTCACATACATCCTCATTATCTTTTATAATCATATCTTGACTGTGGCACTAAAGAATCTAAGAGTTTGATAATTGAGAAGTGATTTCATTAGACTATCAGTCTATAATCACTTCTATTTATCATCTCTTTTAGATCCTTCATTATTATCCCCAATACTCTTTTCATATTTGTTTCATCACATGCTGCAGCTCATTTGCAGACTTTACTTTTACCACCTTTTACCATAATTGGATCAGGAGACAATCATTTTCTCCCCATATCTACTTCCATGTAATCTCATCATTACATCTCTTATTCTTATGGTATACTCTATATCACTTAGGTTTTAGAATATACCTTAGCATGAAATCTTTTCTTAATTTAAATTTCATAGGTGACTAATAAAATCATCAATTTTGTCACCTTGTTATCCATACAATTTCACCATTTCGAGGTATGTGTATATATATTTATCATTTTCCATTTATGTTACTGGCAGTAAATCATATAATTCATTTATCTACTCCTTTGAGTATCATTACTTTTCCTCTATCAAGTTTGACTCGATCTTATATCCAACCATAATCATGTGATATCCACAAAATCACTGTTAGCTTTTAACTTCGGGAACTACTTCATATTCGTGTTCCCTCTTCATCATATACTTTCCTCTTATGACATATTCATCCTTTCCTTTATCATCATTTCAGTCACTTTTCTTTAGTGATAACATATTCCACTATTACCTCTTTTAACATCTTGTATGCCATCTTTATATTTACTCATCCACTTTAACTTCTTTAATTAGCAGTCACATCTATAGAGCAGCTAACCCAGAACTCTTCTATAGACTGGCAATAATATTTAGCTAGACTCATTACTTTCGTATCTCAATCATTATCTCTATATCATCGACAGGTTCACTGTCATCTGTCATTTCGAGATTATCTATCTCAGAAAGAGACACTGTCTAGCCACATCTCTTAGTTGCCAATCTTAACTTATAAATTACAGTCTTTAAGAGTTTAAGGGTTATACCATAATGCTGCTTATTTTCCATTTGTACTTTAGACTCTATCAGTATTTCATCAATTTACTCATGTATGGATGCCTCATTCTTTAGGCTTATATACCTCACAAGGTAAATCATTAACCTCGTAACCTCAATAGGGACTCGTAAAATTCACTCCGAGTTCTAATCATCATCTTACGGACATTAGTCTCCAATCTTTTATCTAAGGACGCTTCATACTGAGGTTAGTCTTATTAACTCATCATATATCTATGATCAGATCAATAAAGCGTCTATTTTCATGTAGATGAATACTTGTTCTTCATAAGAACTTTATTAGATAGTAGCCATTTACTGTATCACTTTATTTCATCTACATCTCAATATCATCAATGCGTCTCTCACTTACACTTATACAGATAACTTTCTTATCCTCAATTTACGTTATCTGTATTTCCTTCAATTACACCTTATACACGTGCATTTCATTATTCTCACATTTTCCAGAGTGGATTTCTTAAGCTTTCGGATTTTCTTAAGTTCTCCTATATAAGCTTAGAATCAGATTTCATATTCAAAATCGAGTCAATGTTATCTCGATTCCTCCAATTTACATAACTTTGGAAGTTCTATCGGAAATCAAATCCGATACTTTCTTTAATCATACATTTCTTATTAATTCGGAAATTTCATCCTCATGTCCTATCATTTAGACTGTATATTCTCAAGGCAGAGACATTTACTATTCGATTCATTTCGACTCATACTCTACCTTGATTTCATTGTTTACTCATACTTTACAACCTTACAAATCTCATTCTAGTAAGCTGTAGTAAGTACAACAATTATCAACACATGTTACAGCTAACCAATTTATTACCACTGTAATTTACTTTGGAATCAAGTTCATTTAATAATTTCAGGTTTAACTCCCTTGAGCATATTATCCACGAGGTTTGAACCCTGGCACCCTTACGTACCTAGTTCCTTACACTCGTGTTACCACTGAGCTAATTGTAAGAGTTCCGCCCGTTCGAATCGGCCGTCGGTGAGCATCCCCTAGGCGATCCTTTCGCCCCAGGTTTACCCTTACAAGTGAGTCGGCGATAACATAGTTCGCCTGCATCTCACACATATGATCCATTACGGGTCGCCCATCATTGGGTCGCCCATCACAGTTCTGTCTCAAGGGTCCTGAAGAACTTAGGTTAGCTGTCATCTTCTTTTAACACTTTACTATTCTTATAAATATTCTCCAATTCACAATACTCCATACAGTACATCAATTTGCAAGGCATATCTCATAATGCTCTGGTTCTTTAATTAATTATTCATTTAATACCTCAAAAATAGTATAAGTGTATAGAACCTCGATCAATCGTACTGTTATGGATTTCATTACCTGTACTATTCACTTTCTCAATCAGTTTTTGTATTCATTTCACTTTCATAATATCCAACGATCCCGTAATGATATCCCGTTAATACACTTTTAATTTAGACCCATAAAATCAATACTAAGTCGCTCATCCTATGACTTCCCTATAACCATTCGGGTCATGTTGGTAACCTAAGTACAGCGAAATTTATAATCGGGATCGTTATACCCATATTGTGTCCTTATACCATCAATAACTCCATTGCTATCAATATATTCAAAATCGACTTGATTTTATCACTATTCAAACCATGATCCCACATAGGGGCATTTTCATCATTTCACATTTATTTCTTTCTCTTCACTATACATTTAAATCAATGATCTTATTATCTATTTGCTGATAGTACCCCTTTCTCATACCAATATCAGCAGTTTAAAATCTTTTTCGATTACGACAGAGAAATCTAATAGGATCCATAATTGAATTATTTTGCATGAAATGCAGCTTTACATCATCCATTTCTCTGTCAAATCAATCAATTTCAACTTCTGTTGGTCTATTTTGACTCCCGGTAAAATTTTGGAGGCAGGGGTATTTTAGTCATTTTTGGTCAAAATATTCTCTCTCCTCAAAATACTTTCAATCGGTGATCTTAAGGTCTATTTAATGATGATATTTCATTCCCCTCTTTTATATCATCACTTTCAGGTCTCAGTTTGATCCGAACAGAAAAGTATTGGTGGGGCCCTCACCGAGTCCATTTCTGTTCCTTACGAACCGACCTTCATTTAGATTATAAGATCACCATTTCAGTTAACATTCCTGAGCCATTTTTCCTTTTTGACATCTTTAGTTCATAATTCTCACCCCCTTCTAAACACTTAACTCAATTTACAATCATTTATTTCCTTTATGTATTTAGACTACACAGTACTACAGGGGATGTTAACCTTTTCAACACATTTTCTTCCCAAAAGTATCGATAGACATCAGGCCAACCCTGCTCTGATACCATTAAATCTGTCACAGCCCGTGACCCTATTTTTGACCTTATTCTATACATCTTATTTGGTTGGCTGTCTGCGATACTTTACTTTTCTTTTACATATACACAATTTCATATTAAATTATAATATGAATTACATCCCCGATTTCTACTTCATAAGAAAGTAGTACTGTCGATAAGTCTAAATACAGAAAATAAATGATCATACCTTATTAAATAAATTGACCTGTCGCATCGTCCCCAAATGCGCAGTCGAAAATCCTTTAAGTGCTAGACTCTCAGTCTTCGAAAACTTGAAATGTTAAAATTAAGGGGTGAGCAAACCACGGCTCAGTAAGGGAATTATATGCATACTTGATATTCAGCTTCCTATATGCTGAAAATCTTTTTCGATTTTTTCCTATAGGCTCTAGGCTCGCATGTAGGAAAGATACTACAGTCGGCTAGGGATCCGAATGGAGTAAGGTAGGTATTTTGAAATACCTATCTTGTTCCGGAACCTAGAAGCAACTGTAGAGAGTAAATTTCATTTCGTTTGGAAATTCAAATCCTTTCTTTTTTATTTCGTAACATTCTCATATTCTTTTTCTCATAATGCTTTTATGAAATAAAGCATTTAATTAAAATAACTAATATTCATAAATTCTTTGAAAAGAATATTAGTTAAATCATCTTCCTTTTCTTTTAAAACTCATTCCATGTTTTACTGTACTCTCATAATTAGTACAGTACTTTAAATAGCGAAATAAGCTATTTAATTCTTTTTCGTAAAATATATAAATCATTTAAATCTAATATTCAACTTAAAAATTTAAATAAGAATATTAGATTTAATTTCCTCCTTTTTCCTTTTAAAAAACATGTTACATATTCATATTACATATCATTTGAAAATCATCTCGTAGTACTAAAATCAGTACTGAAATAAGCATTTATAAGAATGCTATAAATTATTTCATTTCACATATCACATATCATGTAAAACCTTTACATTTCACATATCACATATCATGTAAAACCTTTACATTTCAGATTTCACATATCATGTAAAACATTTTCATTTAAAACATATCATATGTGGAGACAGTGGCAACCACCGAGTCCTATCATGCAATAATACCCGAAGGTATAAATAATCATGTCAGACCTATGGCCATAGTCTATAATTGTCCTCGGCGGATCACTGATCAGGTGTCGGCCGGGACTATATATCACATATCACATGTTACATATCACATATCACGTATTACATATCACATGTCGGCATGATAGAAGGGCCAACTAGTCTCAAAACCATGTTTTTATCGTAAAAATAACCTTTATGAAATTTATAAAATATATAATTTCATAATTTAAAATCATAAAGGTTACAAAATAATTTAGTGAATATTTAAGAAATATTTATGAAAATATTCATAAAAATATTCACTTTACTTCTTTTCATTTTTCGTCTCGTATTACGTGTAATTTACATATTAAGAGAATTTTCGGTGATTTCATTATCACCATTCTCGAAGAGGATTTTCGGTGATTTCATTATCACCATTTTCGAAAACATGAATAAATGTAAAACCACTTTCATTTTATTCATGTTTTTATGAAAATATTCCTTTTCTCAGTTTTCGTGTTTGAAAATCATTTCTCGTGACATAAAATCATTTATTATGATTTTCAATAATTTTTTTTGAGAATTTTTCGATAATTTTTCGGCAGTATAACGGCTGCCGATTGGCTAGCCTCCTGCACGAAAATACAGTTTATAATTCCAGCCAGTACTTCATTCCAAATTCCAACCAATCATTTATCATAATAATTTCATAAAATATTTCGTAATTAAAACATGCAGACTGAATATCCCTACAGTGCTGCACATGCATCCGTTACCTTTTCCGGGTCGACGACTTCCTCTTACCGGTCGCGCCCGTACTCCTTCTCCAGATTCCTCATCTCGATCGCCGAGAATAATTTCTGGAATTTAAATTCTAAATTTTAGAATTTTCTCAAATTATTTAAATAAATAAATTATTTAAATAATTATCATTAATAATTTGTCGGATTTCTTACCAATTCTCGAGATTCTCGTGTTCCCGAGAATTTTTTGAATTCCCGAAAATTTTCCTTTTTCTCTCTCTTTCTTCTTTTCCTCTCTTCTTTCTTCTTTTTTTTCTTTTTTTTTTCTTTCTTTTCTTTTTCTTTTTCTTTTCTTTTTTCCTTTTTCTTTTCTTTTTCTTTTCCTTTCCCGTCAGACCGGTCACTGTCCTCCTTGCCGGTTCCTCGTCGGCGGCTGGTTCTCTAGCGGTTCAGGCGCCCTTCAGCTGGCCGACGGCACGGCGAGTCTGCTGGTGGTCTCCATTCGACCTGGATCGGCGGCACAGCGGCGAACTGACTCGATTTAGGTCCGGTCTCTTCCACCTCTTCGCCGGCCCTCCTCCGCCGTTCTTCACCCCACCGGTGGCCTCCATCCCTTTCCTCTCCTTCCGCCGATGCTTCGGCTGTGGTGGCAGCGGCCGATTTGGCCAGCAACCGCCAGATCTGGTTTTCTCCTCTTCTCGGCTTCCGCCGTGTTTTCTCCCCTGTTTTCGCTTCCGTCTTTCCTTTCCAGCGCCTGTCGACTCCTTCTCCTCCTCCTTTGCCGGCGATGGCTCTTTCTCCCTTCTCTCCCTTTCTCCTTCGGCGCCGCCAACGGGGTCGGCTTCTCCCCTGTTTTTCGACAGAAACGGGATTCCATTTTCCCGTTTCTGTTTCTTGTTTCTTTTTTTTTTTATTATATGTATATAATTTGATAATATGTATATAAATACATATTTTTGTATTATATATAGATATATATATATATATATATTTTTATATTAACAATATATATCTATACACTTTATCTTAAAATCATATATATATATTTCATATATATAGTTATATATATATATACATAATTACATATGTATTTATTTCATGATAAAAATAGTATATATCTATCTATCATATATATATACTATTTTTCATATATATATATATATAATATATATATATATATATATACACATACATACATACATACATACATACATACATACATATATATATGTAAATATGTAAAGCATATAAAATATATTTAAAAATGTATTTATATAATCAAATTATATAAATATATATAAATACTCACCTTTGTATTTATTATAATTTGGATTTCTTATTATCCAAATTATATTTCTCTATTCTTATTTCTTATTTACATTTGGATTTTCAATTTATCCAAATTAAATTTTCTCTCTTCATTATTTTCCATAATTTCAACCTTATCCTTATTTCCAATTTAATTTTCCTTTTTATTTCTTATTTAATTTGGATTTCCATTTATCCAAATTAAATTTCCTCAATTTTATCCAAATTAATTTTCTCCACTTCTTCACTTCATCAATTTCGAGAATTTCAACGATATTCCCATTTCGTAAATAAATTTTATTTATTTACTTTAATTTATTTATTTCCTCTTGTCTATTTTCTTCAATATTAATTTCCAATAATTGAAAAATTTGCGATTATCACATATTCATTTTCTTTTACCATATTGACCATATTAACAAGCTAGTGTGTAGCAAAGTAATTGTAATTACAATTGAAAGTCATGACTTCTCAATATAGAAGTGAATATTTACATGTAGCTTGACAAATGTATTCCATGCTAGAGATCAAGTTACTTGAGATGGAGAATTGAAAAAGTGATTATGTGTCGGATAAAATAAGGCTACTGATCACAATATATTTGTGATTCGTAGTAGATGATATTGATGTTGGATAAACTAAGACTACTGGTCATATAAAATATATGATTCCTAGTAGTACGTTTGATAAAATTAGACTACTGGTCCCAATAAATTTTGTGATTCCTAGTAGTATGACTTTTATTGTTAAGAGCAAATTAGGCTACTGGTCACATAAAATATGTGATTCCTAGTCGTATGACTTTAAGTGTTAAGAAAAATTAGACTACTGGTCACAATAAATTTTGTGATTCCTAGTAGTACGAATTTTGGCGTTGGATAAAATTAGGCTACTGGTCACAAAAATTTGTGATTCCTAGTAGTTTGATTTGTTATGAAGGAGCATAAAAATGCTGTATGCCCTACTATAAAAATAGAATTGTGGCAAGAAAGTTAGATACTTGACAGTTTTAAATCTAGATTGTGTGATAAAATATTTGTGATAGCATTACTATAATAGAGTGCATAACCACTATTACAATGGTAAATCTAGATCTGTTAAAGGGAAATACCCTATGGTGAGATCCTAAATGAATAATGGGATTATAAGTATGAATTATACAATATAGGCCTTTGCTTAAGATAAGATCTAGTATACATCGATGGGGATAGGACTTTTTGACCAAATAATCTGGAATTTCCTATGAGGATACCCAACCTAATGATCAGAGATCCTGAGAGTTAGGTTCAATGGGAAGAACGAATCATAGATAGGTCGCTAAAAAATACGCACTAAGAAACTTTAAGCTCATTTGTCCATCCCTATGGCGTAATGTATCTATTCTGTAACGTTGGAGGGTTGATTATTTAAGAATCTTAATGAAATCTGTAGCTCGTTGAGTGGAGTGTAGTAGTTACAGGAACACTCTTGATAGATTTCACCTATGTGAGTATTGGAGTGGGGCCTCTCCTATGAAGCTTGGTTGGGCAATTTTCTAGATTACTCACTAAGTCCGGGATCAAGCACAAGGCCGTAATGTGTTTGCTTAAAAAGAAGCTTGTAAACACCTGAATTATTATGTGTGTACTGCAAACTCTTATCTCCCCAATATAGTCAAAGTTCAATGCATATGACACACTATTGGCTTAGGAACAAGATTTGCTACTATACCAAGTAAAGGTTTAATGTGGTCGCACACCTTTATTACGCATAATAATTCATCTTTGTCCAAGTTAATAAAAAATAATTAAAACTTTTAAAATATTATTTTATTATTAAAATGGAGAGGGAATTGTTGGAACTTAATATTTTAATAATAAAATAAAAACGTTGCCGTTGCTATAAATAGTTTATTGTTTCAGTTTTAATTGATTGCTTCCAACGTTACAATAACATTATATCAATTTGGTGTTAGCCGTTTACCTCCATGTGTATTAATGAAAATAATAAAGTTCTTATATTTAACATTTGTATAAGTTACAAATGTGTGAGGCTATAAATTGAGGTTCTAAATCTCAAACAAAGTACAAACATCAAGTATATTCAAACACCAATTCAAACATAATTTTATTCTTGGACAAGAGAAGGGTGTTTGATTTTAGAGCTCTTTACTCTATTTGTTAGTGCAGAACTATAGAGTGTACAACGAAGATAGGTTTGGCTGTTGTATCCTGGAGGTGACAAGCTAAGAGTTCTTGTTGCACCAGTGATATAATTCCCGTAAAAGCGTGAATCGTCTGAAAGAGAGCGAGATATCCGTGCCTCAGTCCAACTCTTCATGATCAATAAAATAATTCTAATTTATATTTTCTTATATTATTTTGATTACTAACAATTTCTTATTTTTGTTTCAGCTTTTAGCACCTACAACTTGGAGAGGAACTCCAACAATTTTAAGGCGAGATCCAACAATTATATTTCAAAGTAGAAAACAAATCTTTTAGACATTATTTTATTACAGAAGACTTTAGCTAAGACATAATACTCTTGTATTTATCTAAATTGTTTAGAGGTTTAATATTATAAATGCAAAGTGATATTAAACAAAGTTTACTTTATTGTTTCTTGAAGTTATTTCAACAACTCTCTTTACATACCATAATTGATGGGAGTGAAATAAGTGTTAAAAAATGGTATTATAATAGTACACCTTGAGGTCTATTACTACGTTAGTTTGTAACTATTTGTGATTCAAAAAAGTTCAATTTCCAAATTTCAAGATTAAGTTCAAGTTGTATCATCTTCATCAAACTTCTAAAAGTGACTTTTCTGTACAACATAATTGTGGGTTGATTTTTTTCCCAATTAGTGAGAATTCTTTATATATAAATAGGACACAATTTTATTCAAGTTAATAAATAGAAGAAAGGAGTTCTCCTTATAAATCTACATTTTAAAAAAATTTATAAAGCCTAATCGATGCAAAGTGACACTAGAATTTTCTTGCGTGGACGCTTCATGGATCTCTAATCAAACTTGGAGTATGAAAGTGCCTGAGCAGAATCCAGCCTTTTCACAGTGCAATTGAAATTCGAAAATGGAGGGAGAGAGGATGAAGCAGACTAGCTAAAGCGGAGAATCATTTCACCTAACTTTTTCTGTCTTATATAATAGTAAAGTAGACTGGCGTGAATTATGATCACCATGATAAAAGACTTGGTAAAGTGGCCGACTCTCATGTGTGAGTGTGAATTATCCTTAAGAGTCTAACATAAGTAAAGGGGTAATTAATTTAGATATAATTATCTTTAAATATTATTTTAAGTTTTTAGAAAAATCAAATAAATCCTACAAAAGCGACTAAGTATGACTGTTGTATTTTTTGCAATTTAATTTTAAATATCATAATATCATAAAATAAAAGGATGCTTATGAAATGAATCTATTGATGAACAATTCAACAATCATGAGATTATTCTTCCCAAAGGAATAGCATAAAATAAAATTGAAATTAGTAAAAATAAGATGCCGTGCATAGGCAACTCAAAGGATTGATAAAGTGATATAAGATCTCGTTAAATTTTTGAGTGAAGATAATCCATAATGGAAGTTTTATATTCGAATTTTCATCAGGTCAAATTTTTTTATGTCAACGCCAATCATGCAGCTAGAATGAGGATTAATTTTATACATAATATGGTATGAACACGCTTCATTGTTTATAAAAAAAAAAAAAGATGCCGTGCATAGGCGAGAGGAGTGAAACCTGGCTGGCCCCTCATAATTTAATCATGGAATAGCCGAAAAAAGAACAGTCTAGGCTGATGACGGATTCAAAATACTGATGAAAAATATGGGAATTATCGAGTCAATTGAATTTGTATCCCATTTAGAAAGGGCATTGAAGGGCACAGACTTGGCCACTACCCAGCTCAGCATTAATGTAATATGCATGACCATTTCCTTGGCTTTGGTTTTGAAGTTTGAAAGTGTCAACAAAACCATTGCTTCCAAGTTGGAACCTTTCTACCATTTTACATACGTCTCTTTACAAAGCTGGCAATCCGTTAAACAGAAAAAGTTTCTTCCCCTTTGACCCGTTAATTGTCATATATATCTCCAAATCATTAAAGTAAGATAAACCCCTTCTCCTTCATAGTATATATATATGTATTCATTAAGATTACTGATTGCGTGAATCAAGCTTTCAATCTCGAGAAATTAAAACCTGTCTGATGAAAGAGATTGATTGAGCAAAACATGATAGATTTGCAGGAAATGTTATGGGGGTTTTCTATAATTTCTCTAGCTATTTACTTTCTTCAAGTCTCAAGAAACGCTCTTTCTAGTTCTAAGGCATACGCAAACCTCAACTCTCTATCCTGGGTTGGCCGCTTTTTTGTCCAAGAAAAGTCCTTATTAGTATCCGAGAATTCAAACCACCAAGGAGCCTCAGCCTCAGTCTCAGAAAGGAAAGGAGGTGTAATCATCAATGAAGAATCGGATTATTTAGGATTAATGGGAGAGATTGAGATTGGAGCTGCTTCGAGTTCAAGGGGAAGTACTAGTACTATAAAGCTGAGGAAGAGGCCAGCCTTGCTGCTTGTACCGGAGTATTGCCCTGGTTTGGAAACATTTCCCAGGTTGGAGTTGGAGAAGAAGGAATTTGAGGTTGAAGGAAGAGATTTCTTTTTGTTCAGCAAGAAAGGAAAGAGAGAGTTCATGGAAGACAGCTACAGTTTCATGGTTGATATCTTGGGTGATCCTAAGCAGGTTGGTATCTTAATATATAAAAGATCCATATTTTCAAAAGCTTTATAAATTAATTTATTAATACTAAACATATCAACTTTCCATCTAAAGTACTATTGAGTTCTTAGTCTTACATAAATCACTCAATTTATGTGTCTTTATGATTACATACAAATTAAGTTTCTTGACCAATTCACGGATTTTCTCCAGGCATTTTTTGCTGTGATTGATGGGCATGGAGGCCGCGCCGCCGCTGACTACGTAGCTGAAAATTTAGGAAACAACATTGTGAAAGCTCTTGAAAATGTCGGAGGCAAGCAAGCTATTCGCAGAGGTTACTTGGTCACTGATAGGGAGTTTCTTAGCCAGGCAAGTTACCATGTACATTTGAAATTTTCAGCCCTGTCAAATTGCAATACTATATCTTTTCATCCCTTGATTGCTTAATTATTTTATTTCGTATCCTTAGATGTTAATCCACATTATTGAGCATATATATTTGATCATATATACTTGTGAAGTAATTACTTTATGCTAAATTAATGTTAAATCAATGAAAACTTCATCTTACACTGAGAAAATAAGAAGTTCAAATGATGTTTACTCTCAGGGCGTTAGTAGTGGAGCTTGTGCAGCAACTGTGCTCATAAAGGATGGTCAGCTGCATGTTGCAAACGTTGGAGACTGTAGAGTAGTTCTTAGTAGGAAAGGGGTAGCTGCTTCAATGACAAATGAGCACCGCCTGAGCAGCCGCAAGGATGAGCGGCTTCGGATTGAGAGCTCTGTAAGTTCTATTTTTGATAATATATTGGACTCTCCTTTTGTGAGTGCATCAGTTTAATTGTTGCCGAACTGAGTCTGAGTTTGATGGTGGCGCGCAGGGTGGTTTTGTGCAATGTCGAAATGGGGTGTGGAGAGTTCAGGGATCGCTGGCTGTGTCAAGAGCAATCGGAGACTCGCATTTGAAAGAATGGATTATTTCGGAGCCGGAGATTAAAACACAACCCTTAACATCGGATTGCGAGTTCTTGATAATGGCTTCCGATGGATTATGGGACAAGGTACCTCATGGCTTTAATTTGATGTTCTTTATTAGCAAACAAAAAAAAAAGAGATAATATATAGATTTGATCAGTGACGGATCTTGACATTTGATTTTGAAGAGGCTAATTATTATTATTATTATTATTATTATTTTGTTCATATGTGGTACGAGGGGAATGAAAATTTAAATATTGAATTTAATCCTTTTAAGTAAAGATAATAATTGTTAGGTTAAGTTTTTTTATTAGGGCTAATTAAAAATTTAAAACTATATTTCTTTTTCATTTGAGTTAGGTCATTATGTTTTAATAAAATAAGACATATATACAAGTAATATACTAATAAAAAATAAAAAACTTATAAAATTATAAATTTTAATAATTCATAAAGAATAAACAAATAAATTATATCAAATACATAATCTCATCTAAAATTGTGAGTGGTGTTCTTTTGAAGAAACAAAATCTTTAAAAATTAAATCTAAACTAAATGTCTCAGTAATTTTTCGTTCAATGTTGACATGACAATAAGTTATCTCAAAATTATGTAATAGAAATTAAAAAAGAATTATCTCAAAATTTTGACTAAATATAAATTTTTTAACATTACTTATGTATATGATAACAAGATATATAGACATATATTTTAAAAATAGAGTAACATAGAAACATTAATAATTTTGCTATTCTTGTTTTTTGGGATAGTTGACAGGTCTCAAGGCAATCCAAAGAGCAAATAAAAGTATAAAGTATATTAAAAAGAATATATAAAATAAAAATGATATTGGATGGCTATTAGGTAAGAAAAATATTATAGATTTGTTTTCTATTTAGTTGATTGAGACTTTAGATGAGGAAAGTTAAACTGGATTTATTAAGTTTATATAATTGCAACTTAATATTTGTGACAATCAAATTGATTTTATGTATTTGTGAATAGTGATGGATAAGTAAAGTAAATAAATTAATATAAATGTAATTTTAATTTTTTTTAATTTGAGAGAGCCAATTTAAATTTACACAATATAAATACATTATAAATAACATATATAAAAAAGATTAGTAAAAATGTTTTGGGGGGGGGGGGGGGGGAAGGCCCCTCCAACCTTGGCTTACGCACTGCCATTGGATTTGATCAAGATAAAATATATTGCTAACTATATAGAAATTAATTGTATGTGAAACAAATTTCAGGTGAACGACCAGGAGGCAGTGAATGTGGTATTGAGAGAGCAGAATGCAAAGAAATCCTGTAAAAAACTAGTAGACATTGCTTATGGGAGAGGCAACGTGGATGATATTACAGTGATGGTGGTCAATCTTGAAAATTTTGTATAGCGAAAAATGCTACTTTACTCAAAAATCTCGTGGAATTATACCATTTTTAAGACAAATTAGGAATCATCTCACGTTTCACTACGTATTTGATTCCTTTTCATTACAACGGTTCAAAACTCAAGTTATTCATTCAAATCTAAAAGCTCATCTAAATTTTGGATGGATTTGGACAAAAATATTAAATTCATTAAATGGATTTTAACTTGAAAATCGAGATTCGATAAAAAATTGAACTGGGTTCACTATTTCAAGTTCGAGTTTGGTCCGATAATTATAGTAATTTTTTACTATTTTTTATACAAATGTACTTTTTAATTACTTTTATTTTTTGTGTATTCTAATTTGAGCTTGTATTATTTTTAAAATTTTAATTTTAATTTTCATATTTCTTGTAACTTTTTTATAGAAATTTATTTACACTTATTGTATTATACGTATTAACTATTATGTATTGTTAATATTTTTATGTTTTGTTATAATTTTTTAAGAAATTAATAGTATTTGCATAGATTTGATTATATTCATTGTATGTAAAAATAAGTTTGTGTAAAAAATTAGACAAAAAAAATTGGATCAAGTCGGGCTTGGGTCCATTTCACAATCATCGTCATCATCATCATCATTGTCGTTGTTAGAGTTTTATCCAAATATTGGGATATGATAGATGAACTAATATATAAACTCATGTTAAGTCATTAATATGAATTCTTTACCTTCGCTTATTCCTATCTAAGGCAATTTGTTATTCTAACTCTTGTTTCGCCAAATATTTTCGGTTAATTTTCTTTCAAGTTTTTTTCGGTATTCCCTCATCATTGACCCTTTTTTTTATCACCCATAGCTTCCACTCTCCTAACTGGAGTATTCACATGTCTATGTCATATATGTCCAAATTAGTGTAGACGACTTTCACTTATCTTATTTTCGATAGGTACCACTCCAACCTTCTTATGAATGTCTTCATTTCATTCTATTATTTCTCATATATTTACACATCCATTGCAACATTTGCATTTTTACTATACTCATATTTTGTGTATGTAATTTTTTAGTGACCCAATATTCACTACAATAGAGTATTAATGGTTTAATAACTGTCCTGTAAAACTTTCCTTTCAACCATACAGGAGTTCCTTTATCACACAATACACTTGTAATACTTCTCCATTTACTTTATCCAGCTTGAATCTTATGGGTTATATCATCATTAATTTCTCCATCCATTTATACTATCACTCTCAAATATTTAAAATGATCCTGCCTAAGGATTGCCACCCCACCTAACATAACTATGTTTTGATCTTCTTTTTTGTTTGAACTGAATTTACATTCTATGTATTCAGTCTTTACTCAGTTCAACCCTCTTGATTCTAGTGTCTGTTTCTACAATTTTAACTTTGCATTAACTTTCGCTCTACTCTTAGCACATAAGACAGTATTATCTGCAAACATCATACACCAAGGCACATTATCTTAGATGGATTTTGTCAGCTCGTCCATTATTGTAGCGAATAAGAATGGGCTTAACGCTGATCCTTGATATAGTTCTACAACGATAGGAAATTCATTTGTTCGCCATCCTTATGTACTCATATATGTCCTTACACATCCATATATGTGCTTAATTATTTCAACATTTTTCACGAGGACTTTTTTATTCATTAAGAACCACCATAACACCTCTTTAGGTGCTTTCTGCATATATATAAAGACCATATGAAAATCTTCACCCTATACTTAAGAATGCTCCACAAGTTTTCTAAGCAAGTGTAATACATCTATAGTTGATCGACTGTGCATAAAACCAAACTGATTCTTTGATCTCTACATTCTTCTTTAATCTCATTTCTATCACTCTTTCTCATAATTTCATTGTGAGACTCATTAATTTTATGTCTCGGTAGTTGGAGCAACTCTGAATATTTCCCTTATTCTTATCGAGTTCTACCAAAGCACTCTTCCTTTATTCCTCAATCTTATTGTTAGTGCACCAAATCTTATTAAAAAGATTTGTCAACCATGTAACTTCTACCTCTTTAAGGCATTTCCAAACTTCAATAGGAATGTCATCAAGTTCAACAACTTTTTTTGTCTTCGTCCTCTTCTATGCCTCTTTTACCTTTATCTCTTTAATTCTATGCATAAAGCATCAAATCAAATCCTTAGGAGGTACTAAGATATTGTCCAAAATTTGACTTTGTCCATCATTAAATAATTTGTTGAAATAATCATGCTGCATTTCTTTAATGCCATTGTCCTCAATTAGAGTTCTTTGGTATTCATCTTTAATACATTTTACTACTCCTAGGTTGGACTTCTCTCTCCTACTTGCATCAATTAATATATCACTTTATCTCTATCTTTTGTGTTTAACTTATTATAAATCTCTTTCATAACCTTTGCCTTAAGTTCTACCACCACCTTCTTTGCCTCTTTCCCAGCTAACTTGTAATTTGTGAAGCTCTCTTTAGTGTTGTTCTTCTTTAAAACCTTGTAACAATCTTACTTAGCCTTTATAGTTTCCTTAACTCATTCATTCCATCATTTTGCATATTTTTCAATCGGTGCTCTTCCATTTGAGGCTCTTAATATCTCCTTGCTCACCTCCTGAATGTATTTTTTCATCTTGTTCTAATATATTTGGATTCTCCTCTATTGTCCAATATTCTTAAGAGACTCATTGCAGTGTATTGTGATGAGGCTTTTGATAACTCTAAGAAAATGGAGTTATTTTGTGCTTAATTGATTAATTATTATTTAATTCATCGATGAATTTATTAATTAATCTCCCTAATTTTATTAAATTTCTCATGTTTTTTAAATAAATAAATTTCAGATGAATTTTAGTGATTTTTGGTAGAAATTAGACTGAAAATGGGTAAGAAAAAGGACTGGATCACTAAAAGACAACGAGAGCATGAATCATCATTTTCTCTCTCCTTCCTTGACACCTAGCATATCACATGTCATCATCCTACTAAATCTTGGAAGTAAAAATAAAGGACACATGGCCAACACATGGAAGACACATACCTTTGTAATCTTGCATACTTATGTGGACTAGAAAACAAAAAAGAATGTGCTAAAAGGGGTAAAGTGTCTATAGTTGATGTGGGTACTTAAATGACATGAAAATATCCTTCTTAAAAACCTAATGACATGAAGACAAGTGGCAATTAATGGAAACTCATTTAGAATAAGAAATTACCTTTGTTTCTCTAGATTAAGTGACTATATAAGCAATTTATAAGACTTGACCTAGGATGGGTTGCATAGGGTTTAGTTTCTTTATTTTTCCAACACATTTTAATGTTTTTACAAGCTTAGAACATCCACCATTTTCATTTCTTGGTGTTGTTTACATTTTGCAAATTAATTTACAAGTTTTGTTGATGTTTTCCTTCTATCTCTATTACTTTCTTGCAACTTTTCATTTAAGCTTTATGTTTACTTTAACTTTCAAGCACTTTAATCATCTTCTACTCTTCTTTTTCTTTTCTTTTTGGTTATGATTGAGTTTCATGATCATGGGAGCTTAAGAGGTTGAAAAACTACCTTCCTAGTTCTTGTGAAGGAGTTGATCCTCATGTTTCTTTAGCAATTTTTATTTTCTGTTTTACAGCTTTTAAATGACTTTTCAAAATTTTTTATCTACTGTTTTTAGAGTATATTTTAATGTGTTAATCCAGTTTGTAAAGTTCTTATTAAACAAAAATCCAAAAAAAAAAAGAAGCAAAGATAGGGTTCTTGCTAGTGTGGCGTCGTTTAGAGTAAGATGTGGCTATTTTCGATTTTCTCTTAATTTAGCTAGTTGTGTGCAGTTTTTAAGGGTATATTACATTTTGTTTTGAGGTCTTTTTAAGGTTATTTAATGTGTCTTTTAGGTCTTATTATTTTCATGCATTTAGGGTTAAAGTTTACTAGTTGTTTGTTAGAAGTTATAATCTAGCATAAATTAGATTTAAGCAAGCGCAATTCTGTCCTCTTTAGGCATTAGTTGTAGCATTCTTTAATTTCTGTTTTTTGCATGTTTTAGTGAATTTCCAGTAGCTTAGAGTTATATTCACATTCTATTAGAGTTAGAAATTTTCTGATAAGTTACATAGGCTGTTTGCATTTAGTTAGCTACCGTTTTGGGACATTTTAAGGTGTGTTTAAGTAGAATTAAAGCATATTAGAACCAAAGATTCATTAGATAATTTTTTAGGCTAGCTTAGGTTGCATTTTCATTCAATTCATGATACATTTTGCATTATTTACATGGTTTAGATGTCCTTAGCTAGTTTTGTTAATTTTCATACAAGCTTAAACACGATTCTACACAATATGAAACACATTAAACAATCAATGCGGAAGCAACAGAATCTGTAACATCCCAAATCCACAAAATACATAATATTCACTTTCTAATTACACTCACTTACCGGTTGGGCTGTTTGTGATGCTTATCAACTCCTATCTCTTTTATAAGACTTAGTACTCTCAATTCCTTATACTAATATGAAAGTATGAATTATTAAATTGTTTCCTTCCTATGTATATACATTCCTTTCTATTTAAAGTAGTATTGTACCATTTTACTAAATATATAAAAGAATACAACATACCTTCGATATCAGATCTCTGAAAAGTAATTTGCTTAGCTCAAGTTCAATAATCTGTGGAGTGAAAAATAGGGAGTGAGAGATAACGTGCTCAATAAGGAAGGTGCATGTTGCTTTATAAACATAAAGATTAAATTCCCAAAACATCTTATTTATTCAATCACTCAAACCCATTTAAAATTAAACAGGATCTCATAGATCCTTTCAGTAAACAGAAGTCAATAAGTTGAGACTAGGCAGCAAACACATCATGCTCTCATTGTTCCCTCAGGAACACAAGTCATTCGCTTTTTGAGGTGCACCCGTAGGCCATCGCCCCTCACGGCTATCTCAACTAGATCTATGGCCATAATCTATAGGTGGTTTTCGGGTCCACTTGCCAAGTGACCTCGAGACCGCTGATGACTTGGCGGGTCCATCAGCCTTGTAACGTCCTGAGGTGCGCCCGTAGGTCCATCGACCCGAGCCACCGCCCCAGGTGGGTCACGCAAATACACGAATAATAAAGCATGAACTTAGGGCCTAAAGTCTCAAAAAATCACCTTTATAACTCATGAAAACCTTTAAAATAATTTGATTTCCAAAAGGTTTTATAAAATAGTATAACAGCCCGCAATCTCAACATTTTCCGTGTGAGAAAGGCACAAGTTACACTGGCTCGCCCATGGCTAGTTCGCCAATAGTCAGCTCGTCAATAGTCAACACGCCATTGGTCAACTCGCCCCACTATGGCATTTCCATGGTCAACTCGTCCGAGAGAATTTATATTTTCTGTTTTCAAAAATATTAAAAATAGCTAATTTATCGTTGAGAAAATGCAAATAGAAACCTGTTCGCCATGGTAAGTTCGCTTAGTCCAGCTCGCCCATGGTCAATTGGAATGGGGTGAACAAGTATTCGCCCGCCACTCCTTACTTTTAAAACATTAAGTAAAACTGGCTCGCCCTCATGAGCTCGCCCATCATTTTCTCAACAAAAAGAGATTGCCCGCCCTATTGCATTTACAAAAGGGTTCGCCCATCTGTGGCTTGCCCGAATTCTATTTAAAACAAGGTCACTCGCCCAACTTTCATAGAAGGGCTCACCCGTATAAAACAACATAGCAGGTTTGGCTCGCCCGCCAATACCAGATCGCCTAAATATCATAGGGCCGGCTTTGTAGCCCGCCCAAAATCAAAGCAATTTATCAAAACAATGCATGTCATAAACCAAAACAGTTTCTCAGTAATTTCATAAATTTAACTCCACAGGACATGCATTCTTTTTCACACACATCTCCCTTACCTGATTTCTTCAAAGCTTAGCTTCCCGCTCGCCTTTGTTAATTCCGTCTGCAAAATTTATTAAAACTATTAATATTTCTTTTTCGAATATTATCCAAAACTATTTATATTTCCTTTCCTAATATTTATGCCACTTTGGCGAGATTAAGATCGCCATTCGCCCACAGAGCTCGCCATCCGTTAGCGGCTTATTCATGGGAGTTCGCCCAACATGGGAGCTCGCCCCACTTTAACTCAACTTGCCATGCTCACCAATTCAGTTCGCCATTCGTGGCTTTTCATTCATAGATGTGCTCGCCCATGAATTGGATAACGCTCGGCGACCTCTTTATCTCCTACTCGCCTCATTGGCGATCCTTAACTCTACATATTTTGGGCGATCATAGTCCTCACTATTCGCCCTCACCTATTCGGGAATTGTCTGACTTTCCAAAGAGTTTGGCGAACACATATGTAGCCAACTCATGCGACTCTTGAGCTCGTCCAACCTTTGGGCGAGTACACAACTGTTTGGCGAGCAGCTAAATACGTCTATTCGCCGTTCGCCCATAGTATTATCTTACTCATTCTTGATTATTTTCCATCTGATTTCTTATATATTCCAACAATATTTAACTAAAACCAGGCTATATCTATGCTTATCACGTTATAAAACATAGAAGTCTAGTATGGAATATCAAGATAACCATGGATAATATGAAACTCACCTTAACCCAGTTGCTCTTCCAAAAACAGAATGTTTTCTTGCCTCACTTAGCTTTACTTTGCTTATTCCTCAGTTCTTCACACACTGGATAAATGTTTAGCTAACAAGGATGAGTTTCATGGCTCACTTATGGGAGTAACGAAAGAATTAATGGTGAACTTGAAATGAAAACAAAATGGGCGAGAATGATTTTTGAGGAAAATGAAGTTGCTTCCATTGATTTTTCCTCATGAATTTTTCTTATATAGCCATTCAGTTTCACTTAGAATCTAACACCTGTTCTTATCCCGTTTTTCTTTCATCATTTCATGCATTAAAACCAAAGAAAACTGCAGCAAAAAGAACGGTAGTCAAGTCCCTACTGCAGCTCTATTCTTGACTAATTTCACTTGCCATTTATTGCTTAGCCCCATTGTCAAGAGAAGCAAAGTGGCGAGAAGTCCACTGCCGCCCCTTTCGTTGACTTTTTCCCTTTTCTTTTCTTCTCTTCTCCACGCCAATCCACTTCCAGCAGCCACTATCATTGACTTTCATCTCATTCTTTTCTTTTATCTTGTAGTATATTAATTCTTGAAGAATTTCTTAACACAAGAAATCGGCTAGCCCTTGTTTGTCCTATTGCCATTAATCCTTTTCACACTTTCAACTTTTTATCAAAATTATATCTCATCTATCTCTTGTTGCAACTTTAATGTTTGTTTTTGTTTCTTTTATACACCACATTATACATCATAACTTAAAATGAAAAGTGAAAATTCACATTCAATGACTCTTTAATTTCACTAAAAAATTTATTTCCACTATCAATTATGTACAATTATGGTATATAGTATGAAAAATTCGGGTTTTATAGAATCTAACCTTCAGCCATTACGCTTCCTTTGCAGTTGGATTGTTTCATGCTTCAACAATTTACTCTGATCAATCACAAGCCTTCCAAGCACTCAAATGCTCACTAGATGGTGTATAACAGAACAGGTGGTGTTCGAGGACCGGATTTTCTCTCTAGTTTTATTTTCTGACCAAACTTAATACACGTTACAACCATCATATATTGTGTCTAATATATAAGGTCAGAGAATCATTTGAATTAATGTGAAATCATGGACCATGTATTTGGCATTAAACATCATCTATTATATATGGTAATGACCAGATTTTGTCAATTAACAAAATCTAGTCTTGTCATGTGATCAAGGAATATGCCAACAAGTTTTACTATTCATAATTTTTAGCTGTTGTTCTAGGTGTTCTCTAGGATTAATTTCAACAAAGTTAATTCATTTTAATTTCATATATATAGTGATTTAAGTATAGGACAAGTTTGGTTAATTTCGATGAGCATTTAGTTGCATTTTTAGGTTCATTTAGCCTTCGATTTCAATGCTGTCAAGGTTAGTGTTTAGGTACTATTTTGAATTAGTTTAGTTAGTGTTTAAGTCAA
Source organism: Heritiera littoralis (assembly GCA_031772115.1). NCBI lineage: Eukaryota > Viridiplantae > Streptophyta > Magnoliopsida > Malvales > Malvaceae > Heritiera > Heritiera littoralis. Next base: position 1,543,963 of record JAPDPK010000060.1, on the reverse strand, counting down.
TTTCATTAAGTTTAGATTAGTATAGTCATAAGGTTTAAGTTAGGACTGGGTATGCAGCCGTGTTAAAACTCTTGAGGGAGAGCTTTGCCGCCCTTTGGGTCCTGCTCGGCTCGAATATGGATTAGTCTTATACCAGAATGGTGTGGGGATACTGGATGGTTTCGACAAAAAAAAAAGGTTTAAGTTAGGATAGGTTAGATTAAGTTTCATGGCATTTACTTAATATTTTCATACATTAAAGTAGGTTACTTAGCATTTTCATTTACTAAAGTTTTAGGGTGTAATTATAGGTCATTTAGGGACTGTTTTGAGGTTCATTTAATGTAGATTAAGATTTTAAATCATGCATTAAGGTTAATAGGGTTAGGGTTAAGTTAGCATTTCTTAAGTTACATTTAAATTCAATCTTTTTGTTAACTTTAAATTGACATATATATATTTTGAAATGACAAAAACTTAAGTAAGCTTTTATGTTTTGATTCATATTGTAAATTTGCTTTATCACACATGATTTTCTCAAACCATTTAAGTGTTAATATCAAACATTAAGACCATGATTCAATTGTATATTCTTATTGGTTTTAATACTTTACAAAATGAGTTTGAATATTTTCATGAAAGTAATTTTCTCAAGAATATATTGAACACAAATTTAGAAAATTACTTAATGAATTTTTAGACTATGTTTTCATTTGAGAAAGTCAAGATAAACTCCCACAAAAATGTCAAAATGTTTTGGGTTGGATTAGGATCAACGGCCACATCATTTCTAACCCAAAAAGTGCAAGAAATCGCTCTTTGAAAGCATGGGATCGATCTCCTAAGGGAAGGGATCGATCCCTTCATGGCAGAATGGCTTCCCAACGTTGAAAAGGTCCCTCAAGCCAAGAATCAAGATTCTGGACTGAAGGGATCGATCCCTTTGGGCATGGGATCGGTCCTTCGGGACGAAAAAGTGCTTTAACGGCTAGTTTTGTGAGACACAACGGTTATATTCGTTTTTGGCTCCACCCAACGGCTAGAATCCATCCAAGGGACTATAAATAGAGGCTTAGAAGCTGAAGGAACCAAGAGGAACTGCTCAAAAATTCTATTCTTCATCTTCTTCATATTCCTCAAGCCTCAACAATAATTCAAGAGCTAAAAAGTCTTTATCTTCCATCATTCACACATTCCTTGTATTGCATAGCACAATTCTTGTATAGGCTTTTACTTGAGCTTAATCTTTGTAATCACTTACCTATCTAGAGGCCTTTCTTTGATTACATTCCTTGTAAACACCTTGTAAAGGAGAGGTTTCTCTTTAGCCTAGAAAAAGAGGGAGAAGAGGTTTCTCTTGAGCCTTGAAAAAGAGAGAGGTTTCTCTTGAGCCTTGAAAAAGAGGGATTGTAAAGACAAATTCAAAGTTAGTGAATTTGGGAAAAATCCTTAGGAGCGTCTCAAGGTAGAGGACGTAGGCAAAGTTGCCGAACCTCTATAAATCGCTTGCGTATATTTTTCTATCCATACTCTCTTTACTTATTTGCAATTATATTTGTGTTTATTGTATTGAATTTATATTACATACTTGAATAGCCTAGAAAACTTAGAATACATCAATATAGGCTAGAGAATTTAGAAGAATTGAAAAACGAACTTGAGGTTAGCGAAAAACTGATTCACCCCCCTCTCGGTATAGCCTATAGAGCCAACAATTGGTATCAGAGCTTGGGCTTGAGATTGATTTAGATTAACATCTATTGAGTAAAACGATCATAAATGGCTCACTTGAATGTAGGCACACTCCTAGGAGAAGAGGGAGACTCATTAGTTAGACCTCCACTCTTCAATGGAGAGAACTACTCTTATTGAAAAACAAGAATGATGTTGTTTATACAATTCAATGATTATGAAGTGTGGAGAATTATAGTGAATGGTCCTAGAACTCCTATGAAGAAAGTAGATGGAAAAGATGTCCCTAAGAATGAGGATAAGTGGGACACAAATGATATGAGATTGGCACAATTGAATGCCAAGGCTATGCACACCCTCTTTTGTACTTTATGTCCCAATTAGTATAATAGAGTCTCCTTATGTGAGAATGCTAAACAAATATGGGACAAACTAGCCATCACACATGAAGGGACCAATCAAGTTAGAGAAACCAAAGTAGGAATGCTCACACATGATTATGAGCTCTTTAGAATGAAAGAAAATAAGTCCATGAGTGAAATGTACACTAGATTTAATGACATAATCAATGGACTTAAGGCATTAGGCAAGACCTATTCCAATGTAGAAATGGTAAAGAAAATATTGACTAGCTTGCCACAATCATGGGAGGCGAAGGTAACCGCAATAGAAGAGTCTAAGGATCCAAATACTTTGTCCCTAGATGAGCTTATGGGCTCCCTACTTACATATGAGATGAAAATGAAAAGAAATAAAATGCCTTCAAAGAAAGTAGGAGTAGCACTTAAGTCTTCCACTCATAAGAGCATTATAGATGATGGTGATGAGAGTGGAAATGAGGAAGAAAAAGAAATGGCAATATTTGCCAAAAGATTTAATAGGTTCATGAGAATGAAGGAGAGTGAGAATGATAGGAGACATCAAAGAAGAGGGGTAATGAGAGGAGAGTCAAGTAGGAAAGAAAAAGACCCCTTAGTGTGTTATAAGTGTAATGAACCGGGTCATACTAAGTTAGATTGCCCCTTACTTAGGAAGGAAAAGGATAGGAAGCCTAGGAAGAAAGCATTTGTGGCTGAATGGAGCGATAGTGATAGCTCTGATGAGGAAAACATGGATGATGAGGTAGCCTACACTTGTTTTATAGCCATTAGTGATGATGAGGCTAGTTCTAGTTCTAGTTCTAGTGAAGATAATGATTACACCTTTAGTGAACTACAAAATGCCTTTAATGAATTAGCAAATGAATTTCAATGCACGAATTCCAAATATAAGAAAATCATTGCTAATTTGAAAATAGAAAAGGAAGCCTTGACAAATGCTAAACTAGAACTAGAGAAGAAATTAGAAGAGGCCAACTTAGAGGTAAATGAGTTAAATAAAAAGAATTCAAATTTTCAAAACTCATTTAATAGATTTTACATAGGTCAACAAAAATTAGATCACACGCTTGAGACCCAAGAGGTTTCTTTGATAAAGATGGGTTAGGCTATAATGCAAAACAAAAAGAAACTCATCTTAAGAATTTCCTAGTGCGCACAAATTCTATGCATGATTTTTCTCTTACATGCTCACTTTGCAATAGAATAGGCCACACCTCATAAGCATGCACATATAGAAAAACTACATTTAGAGGAAGAGTTGTTAGAAAAATATTGGTGCCAAAGCATGCTGTAAATAATGTTGAATTGTGCTTGAAGTGGATCCCAAAAGGATCAAAAATTATTTGCACTAACTCTCATGGACCCAAGAAAATATGGGTACCAAAACTTGCATGAATTTGTTTAGTGTAGGAGTTTGCTTATGCCAATGAGAAAGAGGAAGAGCTTGAGAAATCCATCCTTGGCAAAGATCATAACAATTCCTCAAAGAATGACACAAGGTGGATTCAACAATTCAAGGCAAAGCATTCTCTAGCAAAGGAGTATTGTAAGCTTAATTTCTTACTCCTTAAAATTTATATTTGATTAAATTATTTGTGCCTTAATGAGAAATTTGGTTGATAATCTTTGTGAGTTGAATGATTGAACAAAAGGCATGATAAATGATTTTTGAGTGCTTGATGAATAGTTCTTGATACATCGAATGAAAAACATGTTTGATTATTTTGAAATGATTATTGGATTTCTGAAATTTTGAGCAAGATTCATATGAGTTGAAAATCTATTTACTTGCTCCAAAATTGCCAAATATGTCATACATGCAAAATGCCTTGTTATGAGCATTAATGAAGAATTTGTATGTTGGAAATCATGGCATGTTATTCACAAGATGTATGTTTTAATGATATATGTGCTTAACACTATGTGAACAAGTTTGTTTTGACATATTTGTGGTTTCCAATGCTTTAGTTTTGTCAAAATATGCATAACTCTCAAAATGACCTCCTTTGAGACCAAAAATGCATATTATTGTGCAAATCCTTCCAAAATTGCAAAATCTATTGTAAAATGGTTTTCATTCATATTTTTCATTCATAAAAATCCAAAATCATGTTACACAAATGTTTAAACCTTTACTTGGACTTAAAATACTAAAAAACGAAGTTTGGCACCTCAAATGTTGGATTTTTTGTCAAAAATCTGTAGAAACTGGATGAGGGATCGATCCCCCTTGAGCAAAATGCAGAATTTGTGCATTCTGGAACTAAGGAATCGATCCCCCTCCTCTTGGGATCTATTCCTCCCAAGCCAGAATGACTTTTCTACACATTTTGAGTCGAATTTGAGAAGGATTTTTCACTTTCTTGATATCTTCTTCCTTCTCAACCTAAAATCCAGAATTTTAACTTCTTTTTGATGATCTTTACAGTACGAAAAATCATTTTTAATTGATATCATGTCTCAACTCCATCAATTTGTATTATTTCCAACAATTGGTATCACTTTCAACAATCAATATCATTTTTCATTGAACTCACAAGTGCAAAATCAGTTTTCTCATTAAAGATGGTCATGAATTGCATAAATCCTGAAATGATCTTGAAATATATTTTCAATGAATGCTTAATCATAATTTTAAGAATTATTTCAATGATTTGTCAATATTTGATGAACTTGTGCATACTAGACATTAATGATAAAATATGTAATTCCCAATGACCATGTCTATGAGATGAAAATATTAGCTTTTCATGAAATTGTACTTGACTTCACTCATAGATAGAAAATCTTAATGATAAAATATATCTTAGCTTGATAATATTGATTCACTTAGGTAAAGCCATTTTAGTTAAAATAGTATATATCCTCTAGAACGTTAAATGATGATAACAACTAGGGATATCGCTATTAATTGATTAAAATGGTAATTTTGAATCTTTCCTTGCTCATAATTGGTTAAGGACTTGAATTGGAAAATGCGCATAGGATTTTTGTGCTTAAAACCATGGAAGAAAATGTGTTTGCTTGAATATCTTGACTCTTTGAATCTCCTATATGGTATAATTTTGTGAATATGAATATGGATTAATACTTTATGATAGGGTGCTAATGTTTTGTTAATCCATATGCATATTTAATGATGTGTGATTGTGTTCTTGCATATTTAGAATGATTATTTTCTTGACATGAACACACTACACATAAATATTGGATTCATGCAAAATGTTTAAGTCAACCATTAGTAACAATTGGTATCATTGGTAACCATATTTTCAACAATTGGTAAGTCAAAACTAAATTGACAATTGGTATGAGCTTTAAAATTGACAATTCTTCTTGTGCTCTTTAGTTTGAAATGACAATATAGAAGAATTCATTTAGGATATTTTTGCATGAAACTCTTGTATGCTAGAATTTATGGATAATTGATGTATAATTTAATTCTATGCACACTCTTTCTTGAAAATGATTTATGAGCTCATGTATATGATATGTCATCTAATTTTAGCTCATAATCATGATGTATTGCCATGCACCTTAGTTGGACTTTAGAGAACAATTGATATACTTAGGTGCTTAATAGGATTGAAATGAGCAAGTCATAGACCTTAGTAGATATTTATAAACAACTTGCTTCATTATTTACCAATTGGGAACTTCTTACAAAATTATTTATAAACAATTGGTATAGGATCATAAGTCATATTCTTTGCATGAATTTTTCATACTTTTTGTGGATATTGACTTATTTATTTGTGTTATGAGTCTCATGTACTAACCTTTTTCTTGTTGGATGGAGCACATTTTATATCTTCTCACATAGCCATAATTTTAGGGGGAGCATACTTTTTATTTTTCCTTCTTTTTTGCTATGACAAAAAGGAGGAGAGATATTAAGACATTAAGGGGGAGAGATAATGGGGGAGAAATAATTTGAAAATTTCTTTTGGAAAATTCTCTTCAAACCATGCTTATATTGAGGGGGAGCTTTATAAAAAATCATGCTTTATTTGAGGGGGAGTATTTTATCAAAGAATTTTCAAAGCAAATTTACCTTAAGTTTTGTCATATCAAAAATTAGGAGATTGTTAGCTTTAAATTGACATATATATATTTTGAAATGATAAAAACTTAAGTAAGCTTTTATGTTTTGATTCATATTGTAAATTTGCTTTATCACACATGATTTTCTCAAACCATTTAAGTGTTAATATCAAACATTAAGACCATGATTCAATTGTATATTCTTATTGGTTTTAATACTTTACAAAATGAGTTTGAATATTTTCATGAAAGTAATTTTCTCAAGAATATATTGAACACAAATTTAGAAAATTACTTAATGAATTTTTAGACTATGTTTTCATTTGAGAAAGTTAAGATAAACTCCCACAAAAATGTCAAAATGTTTTGGGTTGGATTAGGATCAAAGGCCACATCATTTCTAACCCAAAAGTGCAGGAAATAGCGCTTTGGAAGCGTGGGATCGATCCCCTAAGGGAAGGGATCGATCCCTTCATGGCAGAATGGCTTCCCAACGTTGAAAAGGTCCCTCAAGCCAAGAATCAAGATTCTGGACTGAAGGGATCGATCCCTTTGGGCATGGGATCGATCCCTTGGGATGAAAAAGTGTTGTAACGGCTAGTTTTGTGAGACATAACAGTTATATTCGTTTTTGGCTCCACCCAACGGCTAGAATCCATCCAAGGGACTATAAATAGAGGCTTAGAAGTTGAAGGAACCAAGAAGAACTGCTCAGAAATTCTATTCTTCATCTTCTTCATATTCCTCAAGCCTCAACACAATTCAAGAGCTAAAAAGTCTTTATCTTCCATCATTCACACATTCCTTGTATTGCATAGCACAATTCTTGTATAGGCTTTTACTGGAGCTTAATCTTTGTAATCACTTGCCTATCTAGAGGCCTTTCTTTGATTACATTCCTTGTAAACACCTTGTAAAGGAGAGGTTTCTCTTTAGCCTAAGAAAAAGAGAGAGGTTTCTCTTTAGCCTAGAAAAAGAGGAAGAAGAGGTTTCTCTTAAGCCTAGAAAAAGAGAGAGATTTCTCTTGAGCCTTGAAAAAGAGGGATTGTAAAGATAAATTCAAAGTTAGTGAATTTGGGGAAAATCCTTAGGAGCGTCTCAAGGTAGAGGATGTAGGCAAGGTTGCTGAACCTCTATAAATCGCTTGCGTACATTTTTCTATCCCTACTCTCTTTACTTATTTGCAATTATATTTGTGTTTATTGTATTGAATTTATATTGCATACTTGAATAGCCTAGAGAACTTAGAATATATCAATATAGGCTAGAGAATTTAGAAGAATCGAAAAACAAACTTAAGGTTAGAGAAAAACCGATTCACCCCCCTCTCGGTATAGCCTACAGAGCCAACACTTTTAAAACTACAAAAATATTTTATTCCCATGCATTCTTTTGGTTATATTTGAGTAGTTTTTCATGCTTTTAATTAAGTAAGAAGTCATTTAGGGTTAGCGTTAGATTAGGGTTTCATATTGGTGCATTTTAAGGTTAGGGTTTAATATTTCATGCATTATTTTCCCTCTTTAATTAGTTTTAATTTGATTTTTAATTAATTCATGCATTATTAGTTTCATTTCAGGATTTTCATGCATATTTTTATTATTTGCAATTTAGATACATAGTTTTAAGAAATTACATTTTTGCCCTTTAAGTTTATTGACTTGTATTTTTGTTTCTTTTCTTTTGCAGTTATTTTATTTCAATATTACCACTATAAGTATTTCTTAATTTCTTTTTAATTTCATTTATTTTCATTTGGTTATTTCCATTCATTTTATTTTATTTGTTAGCCTTGTAGATCACACATTTTAAAACATTCTTAATTTGCTAGGATATACTTAGGATAATAGTACCCATAACTTAGGCTTTGCAAGGCCAGACTTTGTGGGACGATATTTCTGGACTCACTTACGTATTACTTGAAGACCACGTGCACTTGTGTGTAGATACCATTTAGGGTCGATAGCTCTTAAGCCTCACGATAGTGAATTGCCGTAAGTCTCTGAAGGCTCGCTGCAATTCCCAGTTGTAAGCCTTTAGAGTCTCACAGCAATTCGCTATCGTGAGTCTTGGGCAGACTAGAGGTGTAATCAAGCCAAGTTGAGATGATCTAATACCAGGCTCAAACTAGGCTTAATTTGAAAACTCGAGGCTCGAAGCTCGGCTTGAGCTCGATTGAGCTTGATTTTTGAAGCTCGAGCTCAACTCGATAGGCTCAATCTGTTAATTTTTAACTATATACTGTGAGGGTAAAATCATAAATTAATAATAAAATATTAAAAATATTTATTAAAAAAAGTTCGATAAGGCTCGCGAGCTGCTCGAGCCAAGTATTAAGAAGCTCGAACTCAGCTCGATTTGTTACTCGAGTAGCTTAAGCTCGAGCTCAGCTCGAAAAAAAATGAGTCAAACTTGAGTAATCATTGAGTTAAGTTCGAGTAGCTCATGAGTAGCTTGACTCGTTTATACCCCTAGAGCAGCACCAAAATCCCCCTTTCCCAAAACCCTAAACACACCCTAATCCAAATACAATCAAATTAATGTAAACAAACCACAATAAAATAGTATATATATTTAAGGTTTTACTTTAGAATTGATGTCGAAATCGTGGATTGCAGCTGATTAGTGAGGTTGATAGAGATTGAAGAGAAAACAAAGATGAGAAGAAGAAAATGGAAGAAAACTTTTTTTGTTTATAAAAATATTTTCTATTTTTATTTTCTAAAAACAATTTTCATTTTTATTTTCTGAATTATAAAAAAACATGTTTGCAACACAAAAATGAACATTATTTTTGAAAATAAAAATTATGAAAATGAGTTTGGTATCTATATTTTCAAAACAAAAAAAAAAAAGAAAAACAATACTAAAAAATTAAATTAAATTACAATTTTTGATAAAAACAAGTAAAATGTAAAAATAATAAAATGGATTGTAAATAATCTAAGATAATATATTGAAAAATTTTTTTTACTTGAAAGGTTGCTCTTAGATTGGCTATTATTATTCTGGTAGTCATTGTCATTCTATAAATCCTCATTACCATCTATATTATATTCTTTAAATTCAATTTACTTAATAAATAAAAAACACCGAGAGAAAAGTAGGATAATGAAAATATAACACATTGTATTGTAGTATGGATTATTGAATTTTTTTAATATTTTAATCTACACGAGTAAAGAAATTAAAAAAAGATAATTGATTTTTTGAATTTTAATCCTTATAAAATAAATGTATATCATTTTAGGATATATTAGTGGTAGTACATTAATTTAAGATAAGATATTGAAAAAAGATAAATGATTTTTTAAATTTTAATCATATCTAAATAAATTCAAAAAAATAATTGAGTTTTTTTTATTTTAATATAGGCTTAATAGCCAAATAAGCCCTCAACCTTTAGTCCAAAATGGAATTCAGCCCTCAACATTTTATCGCACGAAATTCAGTCCATAAACTTTTATTTTAGTGGAAATAGACCAAATCTGTTAAATAAACTAACTGCCGTTAGTTTTTCATATGTGGCATGTCACGTGGCAGCTAACTAAGCTATTCACGTCAGCTGTCACGTATGCAAAACTAACCGCAGTTAGTGTCATTTAACAGATTTTGACTTAATTGCATAATTGTAAAAGGTTGAGGGTTTATTTCTACTGAAATAAAAGTTTATGGACTGAATTTCATGCGATAAAACGTTGAGGGCTTAATTCTATTTTGGGCTAAAGGTTGAATGCTTATTTGGCTATTAAGCCTTTTAATATATATTGGTAATTTATGTTATGGTAATTTTATCTCGATATTGGCAATTTAATTTGTTAATCTTTATTGATGCTAAATTTGAAAAAAGCATTAAAAAAGTGAAATAGATAATCGATTTAAAAAGATAATTGATTTATTTTGTAATTGTAATGTATATAGATGTATATATTAATTTTATAAATTAAAAATGATAATAATCTTTTTGATTTTTTTGGTGTGAATCACAGGTATCCTCATTCGTTTTAACGGTTTAAGACTAATTCTGCTTGGGCTTCGTCACAGTTAAGACTCCTCACATCTCCCCAATTATCTTTTTTATTTTAATATAATGCATGTGTTAAATATTTAGATTATCTATTTAAGATATTTTACTTTTAGCCAAAAGCTTCGATTTTTTATATATTTATATAAGATTTTAAAGAAATGGTTTATAATTTAACAAAAAAAAAAAAGAAATGGTTTATAGGACTTATTTCAACTTTTACAAAAAAAATTTAAAACCTTGTGTTTATTATGAATCGAAGTTCACTAAACACACTTTTGAAGAGAGGTGAGGAGCTTTAACTATGACGAAGCCTTGAGTAGGATTAGTCTCAAACCGTTAAAACGGATGAAAACACCTGTGATTTACAGCAAAAAAAAAAAAAACAAAGATACTAAAATTTTTTTAAAGAATCCATTGTTTTCACATTTTCTAATTGGTCTCATTGTTTTCTTAGAAAATAATGAAAACAACATTTTTTTTTCTAATTTTGGCCCATTTTTATTTTTATTTTCCAAAAACTTGTTTTTCATTTATTTAATTAAGCATATTTTCTTTCACATTTTCTATTTTTCAAAAAAAATGAAAATAGAAAACAGCTTTATTTTCATAAACCAAACACACACTTAAGCTGTGTGGTAAGGAATGGGAAAGATAATTTTGGTAAGAAATTATTATAGTTAGGTTGTATCAAGTAAATATAAAAAAAAAAAGATAAAATAAGTTGTGCCTTATAAAACATAGAGTGCAAATAAAATTTCTCGTTAAACATTTCTCAATGCTATAAAATAATACATAATCTTTATTGTTACTAGACTTACTCAAGAGTCGGATTATCCTCATAAGTCCGAAGGCCCGTTCGAAATTTGGTTGGGTTTGGACAAAAATATTAAACGCATTTTATCGGGCATGGATAAAATTTTTAGACCCGATCAAAAAATGGGCCCGGGCCCGAGATTGACAGTCCAAAGCCTGGGCCCAGCCCGGCCTGAACATAATGTTAATTAAGTTTTTTTTTAAATATATCTACTAAGTATAATATAATTATATGTATATAAAATATTATTGATTAATAAATATGATTATATATATTTAATATGAAAATTAACATGAAAATTTTGACAAATCAAATTAAATTTTAAAGAGAATAAAAGAATAAAAAATAAATAAATAAAAAATAAAAAACAAAAAATAAATAAAAATAAAATACAAGCGGGCCGGACGAGACTTGAGCTTATATAATGATGAAATAAAAAATAGACTTAAACTAAAATTTAAACCCAAATTTACGGACTAAACCGAACTTAAATAAATATATTATTATATATTTTCGATCCAACCCTTCTAATGAACAGGTCTACTCGCTACGTTATCAAATTTTTTTTTTTTTCCATTTTGATTTCATTGCCTTATCTGTTATTCTGTCCATTGACACTTATCTTCTTCTGCTCCTAATTTCTCTCTCTCAAGCAAAGGATATCTCATTTATTCGTTTGATTACCCACTTCTCAGTTCCCATCACCACTCTGCACTTTTACGTGACAAAATCCCACTGGAACATGATACGATGAGTCAACCATCACTATTTGACCCAAGCGAACAATTAATCCCAGTATGCCACGTTATCCCTCACAACTTCCTTTTTTCCCTCTGGACAGCACTGTAGACACTGTGGATGTTGGAACTTTGACGATTTTAACCTTCTGCATTTTGTTTTTTCCTCTTTGCACTTTTATTCTCTCTCTCTCTCTCTTTTTTTTTTAATCTCAAAAACTTCAGATTTAATTGGGGGTTAGGGTTTGTGGCGTTTCTATTTTTGGTTCAGGTTTTTTCTGATCGCCCTAAAACCAAAAATATATCAATAAAAACCAAGCCATGGAAGGTGAGCTACTGGATTGGGAGGTGCTCCACAATTCGGACTCTGACTCAAATCCTATCCTGGTTAACTCACCCAAGTTGAGGAATCTTGAGGAGATCGAAGGTGACACGGAAGGGATGATAAAGTCTGATTACTTCTCTCTCGATAATCACAGTATGTATGCAAAGGAAGGCGATGTGAGTGAGGAAGGCTCTGTCGAGTCTGATAATCCGAGTTGGATTGATCCCAAGCCGGAGACTAGGTATGGAAGAAATAATTTGAGCGATTTTTGGTCCGATTCGGGTAGTGATCGGTCAGATGATCGTAAATTAAGTGATTTCAATGTGAAAAACGAGTTGGGTTTTGCTGAGAACGAGAAAGTCCCAGTTTGTTTTGAAGGGATTGGAGAAATGAAAGCTAAAAGTGACAAATCGGGTACATATAAGCATGATGATACTAAATTTAGTGATCGGGCTAGGAAAGAGGAATTAGGTTTTGGAGGGTTTGGAGAAATTCAAGATCATGATAAGGATTTGAGCAAATTCTGGTCTGATTCTGGCGAAGATGGTGTGGTTTCAATGAAGTTTGAGGATATTGAGAAAGAGGGTGACATTTGTTTTAGTGATTGTATGAAAAAGGGGGCTGAGTTGGAGAATTCAGGTGAGCTTGGTGATGGGAATGACTCCACTGTGGAGTTGGAAGAAGGAAATCCAATTGGGAACGAAGGTTCTACTACTGATGAGATGAAGTTACGTGTAGAGTCAGTTTATGATGGAGACAAGAAGAGGGCAGTGTGGTGGAAAGTTCCTTTTGAGCTCTTGAGATACTGTGTTTTCAAGGTTAGCCCTGTTTGGTCCTTCTCTGTAGTGGCCGCTGTGATGGGTTTTGTTATATTGGGACATAGATTGTATAAGATGAAACGGAAGAGCCGAAGCTTGCAGCTGAAGGTTACCATGGATGATAAGGTCAGTTGCTGCGTATGTTTTTCTGTTATTGTTGTTAATTTGATGAATCTCAGTCAATATTGGAAATTCAGTTATGAATTGTGTCTCATAATTATTCTCTAATTGGATCACAGTAAGTTGCCCCCACTGTTTATAATGTCTTTTTTCTCTCTAGGTTTTGCATTTTAATTCAACTGTTTTTCTTTTATTAGAAGAATCTCTATGATTCTTTTTGTTAATATTGCATTATTTCTTTGAGATTCTTGATGTCTAGTTGAGATCTTTTGTTTGATTGATTAGTCAGAGTTTATTCTAGCATCTTCATGAGTTTCTTTATTTGGAAGAGGTCAATCACTTACTTTTGGAAGTGGTCAGTCCTTTATTTGATTATTAGATACTTACTGAGCGTACTGTTTAATTGATTATTAATTCCATCCTTTTATCTAAGCCTTAAAGTTTTTTTCTTCTTTTTACGCGTGGCTCCATTTGGTTCACACAAAGCAACATTCTGAAAGAAATGTTCTGTGAGAAATATTTCCCATAGAAATATATATTTCTCATTGTTGGGTGGTTCATAAAAATGTTGCCAAACATTTTTCTCTTCTTTTTCGATTCCTCTTTCTCTTTTGGTTCCCTCTCACTTGGAACCCCAACAACTTTAGAATCCTATAGGTCCAAAAATGCTAGAAAAATATAGCTTTTAGGTTACTAAAACAAAAATGAAAATATAGAAATACCCAAGCCTAACCAAAGGGATGGACTGGTAGATCTGAATAGAAATGAAAAATCAAAATTATATACCAGCTTGTGGAGGGTAAGGAATGAAATGTCAAAATCAATCCTCTCTTTATAGTGGTTAACTCACTTACCTTTATTTATGTGCATCTTTTTCACATTGTTATGGTCCTTTAATGTACAAGAAGATGGCACAAGTGAAGACCCAAAGGTTTCATCACATGCTTTTAGGGCTGATAATCCATTATTCCATTTCCAAACACTTTGCTCCTTTTGGAGCATATACTAAATGTTTTCACTTCATTTTACAAGTACATATTGAAATAAAATCATAAATGGTCAATGCTTTTATTAAATTTGGTTGATTTATAAGATACATTCTAAATCTTTTTAGATTTTTTCAATCACAAAATAACAAGCAACTTAGAACACAAAGACAAATGCTTTGAGTTGAATATAAAACATTAGGAGAAAAGACACTAATCAAGAGAACGATGCCATTTTTCTACAGTCTTTTGCTTTTGAAGATCTTAGATAATCCATCTAAAAGTTATTATAGTAATTGTTACTTCCAAAAACTTGTAGGGATCATAAAAACGTTAATGTCCAAGATTTGAGGGTATACATGTCTAATTGTGTAAACTGTTTTGCCCTTTTCTCATGCATTAAAAATAAAAAGGTAAAAGCCAAAGATTAAAGGACTTGTACACAATATCGAAATTGTATAATTTAGTTTGCTTTTGCTCCATCTATAATATGCATAATATGTTCTCATCAAATTGTATTTAAGTTGTTTAAATGCATGTTTTAGAGGGAAATACATATTAAATGAGTTCTATACTTGGTAGAGCTTATGAAAGATAGTGGGGCCATTTACTTGACTTGAAAAGAAAGAAGAAAATGTTGATTCAGAGCTTTTGACTAGTTCTTGAAACATGATTTGAATTTCAGCAGCTCCCTCTAAAACATACATTTTTTTTGGTTATCTAAAACATGCATTTAATATCTACAACATTCGCAAATGCAAATCCATTTTCTGTTTATCAATATCAAACCCAAATCTAGAAAATAGTTGTTTTGTTAAGTGAAATGTAAAATGCAGTTGACTTATGCACATATCATAATGCATCCAAACAGTAGCACCTTAAACTTGATATGAATAGTATTTTGCAAACTGATTGCAATGAAAATGAAGTCGTTTTCTAACACTTGTGATCGAGTTTGAAAATTCATGCAACATGTGGCTGGCTTCTTGGGAGGCTTAACTTCTACCTTTAATATAATTGTATTAATTTAACCTACATCTTTCCTATCAAACAAGAGGGAGAGCCTGTATTCTTCACCTATTCACTTCAATGTGGACCATCCCTTCTTCTTTTAGCAAATAGAGTGTCATGGTTCTTTTGAGCTTACCAATGATGAAAGATGGTTATCTAAGAATATGGAGAAAGAACTAATATGAAATGGAAATTTTAGAAAATAATAAAGAAAAGGTTTGGTGATATTCCTATTACTAATAGACCACTTATGGGTGAAAGAAAGAAAATGGTAGCCTCACACTCATGCGTAGAGGTGTAATTGAGTTGAGTCGACCAGGTTAATATATAGTGCTAGGCCAAAAATTGTCTCAATTCAAAGACAGAGGATCAAGCCTCATTATTTTTGTGCTTAAGTCCAACTCGAAAAATAATTGTACTACTTGAGCTCGGCTTGTCATTAACTTAACTAAGGGACTCAAAACTTGACTCAAACTCTAGAGCTTGAGCTTGAATTCAAAATTCAAATAAAACTTAAAAATATATAAATAAATATTACATTTTATTTATGGTTTCTATATGATGCACTGACAGTGTATAGTTTCTATACATTATCAATGCACTAGAGGTTAACATTTCATCAATAAGCAAAGTTCAAAAATTTTAAGCCTTTAAAAATAAATATAAATAAAATTTTTTCAAAATGCTCATAATGGCTTATTGATAAGGTATCAACTTCTGGTGCATTTACAGTGTATAGAGATTATACACTCAGTGCATTAGATATAAATCTATTTATTTATATGTAGAAATATCTAAAAAATTGTAAAACTCAATAAGGCTTGTGACCTGTCTTGAGTTGAGTATTACAAATCTCAAACTTGGCCTATCTTTTTAGTTGAGTGTCTCAAGCTCCGTGCAACTACAAATGAGTAGAATTTAAGTATTAATCAAGTCTATTTCAAGTAGCTTACAAGTAGTTTGACTCTTTTACATTCGTGTCCATGGGTTGCATGTAATTAGATGTGGAGTTGTGATTGTAAATTTCCAACTTCTAATTTCTTGTACATTTGGAATCATGGATGCTTGATGCTTGACTCATTTATATTCTTCCTAATTTGCATTTCATTTTTAGTTGTTGCATTTGAGATGCAGTTAAAACATAGTGATTCATGTGCTTTTAACAGAATCATACAATACGTGTATGTTAGAATGTGCATATATATATATATATATATATATATGCATATACATATACATATACATATACATATATTCTAAAATAAGAAAACTTGCTGGGGTTGACTGCTGATACATATCTAACTTTTTGTACTTATATCGATTTGTATTTGCAGAAGGTTTCTCAGTTCATGACTCGTGCTGCTCGTCTCAATGAAGCATTTTCAGTTGTAAGACGTGTCCCCATTGTACGGCCTTCACTGCCCACTACTGGGGTGAATCTGTGGCCTGTGATGAGTTTGAGATAAAGGTAATATTGAAAGAAAAGACTAAAGGAAACTGGGTGTCCACAAGGTAAGCCATAATATTATGCTTGCTTTGTTCTGTTATTTAAGGATGACTGTTTTAAGTTTACTCTTTTCTTTATTTATTTTATGGGTTCTGAAATTGTTCACTATGTAAATTTAAATTTCAGACTGTAATTTGTAGGATGCTTGTTTTAAGACTCGTTTCTTTATTTATCATATGGGTTCTGAAATTGTTCAATATGCAAATTTCAGATTGTAATTTGTTTGAGTCCCCGTCATATTATAAAACCTTAAGTAAATATCTTATAGGCAAAGTCTTGCTATTTGTTTGGGTCCGGTCCCTCCCTTTCTTCGTATTGTCGATGCTGCAATCGTCTTCGTCCGAAAGAAATGGTAAAATGATTAAAATTCATGTTTTTGAGTGGTCAGTACAAGCGGTGGGAGGCTTGCCTTGGTTCATAGGTTTTTCTGTTTTAGTTTTTTTTAGGTCAAGAGGTTTGGCCCTTGGTTTGACAATATTATTATTTAATTAATAATAATTAATATTTCATTTATTTTAATTTAAAAAAATGGTTCGAAAATGTTTTCGTTTTTCTTCTATTTTAATTATAAAATGTTTCTTCATGGATGGATTTCCTCGACCTCGACATTGGATTTGGCTTGCAAAATGTCAAACGGTATACTGCCAATTCTAAAATGAATCGCACAACATTATCGTATTTCCATAAAGTCGGACTAGATTTGCGAATTTCTTTCATTGCTATCGCTAAGTCAGTCTCTATGGTAAGCGACTAGTTATTGGAGAGAATTCAATTTAATATGTAATATAAATAACAAGATATTTTCTTATTATTAACAGATATTGTAATCTCAGGGGACTTCTGCAATATCAACAATTCACAAGATATTCCCCAATTTAAAATTTCATCATAATTTCTTGAATTCATATCAATACTAAATTTTACCCGGTGTGTTACTACTAAATAAAGTTTATTTTTAATTTAAAAATGATATTTTTATATATATATATATATTAATATATGTTAATATAATCATTATAACATTTTATTTATGATGATAATTTTAATAAAAATAAAATAAAATTTAACAAAATCAAATATATAAAAAATAATTATTTATAAAACTACATAATTGTTGTCCTTATTTGCTTTTGGTACATTGTTGTCCTTATTTGCTGTGTAATCGATATAGTTTTTATTTGGTTTTAAATATTTTATTTTATTTAATAATTTAACAGGTATTAATATTCATATGACAAGGAAATGTATTAATTTTCATGTTCTCATTTACTTTCAAAGTATATGAAATAATGAAATAAACTATAATTTAAAATATAAAATAGAAAATAATTTATTATATAAAATGAAACAAATAGTCTTAAAATGGTTCAAAGCATTACTATTAGTGATTAAAATTAATTAAATATTATTTATATATATATATATATATTAGCCTCGTGCATTATGTTGTCTGTTTTTTTTTTTTTTCAAATCGACGTTAACAAGTTTAAAACTCATGATTATTTAGAATTAAAAATGTTTTTTTTAAACTTTTTTTCTTTAACAGTTTTGGACTTAATTATATGATTTTAAAATATAGAAAAGAAAAATTTATAGATTGATTTTCATACAATAAAACACTAAGAGTTTAGATCAATTTTGTATAAAAAGTTAAGAGTATATTTGTGGATAAGGTTTACTATTATGCTATTATGCTATGAATTTTTTTTGGATACATTTAAAAATTGGGGATGGAGGTAAGATTGCTTGGATTTGAACTCAAGCATTGTTGTACAAAAGATATTGCTTTGGTGTTGAACCTCCTTGGCAGATATGAAGATGACCTTGAGTGTTCTTGAGTGCCTTGAATCACCTTGAACTTTGATCTCCTTGGTAATCATGAACAAATGTAGAAATAGCTTCTGGCGTGCTGCTATAATGCCACTTTTCTTAAGATTATTTCCCCCCGACCAATTATGGTATGCAACAAGAGTTTATCGAATATCCTTAGGATACAAAGAAGCCCTTGTCTAAAATCACTTTGCACTAGTGAAATTAAACTACTAAATACCCTTGACAAGTACAAAAGTATATTGTCTTAGTCACTATCTTCTGCAGCAAATAATGCCTAAGAGATTTATCTTTAGTTTGAGAGTGAGAGGGAAGAAAGAATATCAGAATTGTTCTGGTATATTTTTGATATATCTCAAGTATGAACTTGACATCTCTATTTATAGAGATTAATTCCAAGTGATGTGACTTTTAATCAAGTGATATGATTTTTCAATTATGTTGTTTGATTCATCAAACACAATTATTTAACAAGATCACAATTTTTAGAGACAAATGGTAATGTTGCTTAACCATTCAGAAGTTGAATAACATCTTTTGGATGAGTTTGTAACTCTTCAAAAAAGAAACTAGCCGTTGAATACACTTTTATACAGGGCAGTTGGATGCCCGAAAATAGCAATCAAATGTCCTAGTGTATTTTTAAAACAATAAACAATTTTAGGTAGGCAATCGACTGCTCTAACATTAATTTTATTATAGAAGCTTGACTATATTATAGGCAGTTGACTACCTTATATGGGCAATTTACTGCCATATAATGGTAGTTGACTGCCCCCCAAGGCATTTGACTACCTTCCCAAGGCATCCAACTGCCTTAGTGCAAATTTTTTTACAGAATCTTTTCTACACAAGGACAGTTGACTGCTCTTCCAAGCTTCAATTAATCGAGTTTACTTCGATTTTCTTAACCCGGAACCTTACCAAGGCATTAGTTTCTTAATTCCATTGATTAAACTTTATATTTAATCAATAATTTATCCACTTATTTTGAAAATATTCCAACAATCCCCCACCATTTTCAAAATAAAGTAAATCTGATACTTAAGGAATCCTTATGCATAAATGAAGATATCAATCCTGATTTAAACCTCCACCTTAGTGAAAAAGTACTGTTGAGTTAATTAGAACGACATGGTAGAACTAGTTCTTTGAACCAACGGTTCTATATGATTAGTCATATACTAATTCACACATAAGACTTCAAAACTCATCAAGAGTCATTTAGCAAAAGCTCGACACATTTATTGGCCATGTGTCTTGTATCTATTCGTAAGTGCTTGAGAGCCAAGCCCTTAGCTCCTAGAAACGGCATCACTTCCACTCATATAGGTAAACTCCATCAGGAATGCAACCGTATAAGCATTCCAACACTATATTTACGTGTTATGGGTCCATTAAGAGTAAAAATTCAACCTCTTCCTTTATCATATGGTTTCAAGCACTTTATCACTTAGGGATCATTATTTAAAATGAGTGCTTGCAGCCACATTCATATAATGTACTTGGACTCATTAAAACTCAAGACTTAATATCCAATTAAGCGTTGAGTTGAGGTTCCACCATGTGTGACTAAGTTAATGGGCTTGAGTCCCATCCCCTTGGAAGTCTTAGACACAACTTCTCTTGTACGTCTTTTTCTTAATGGATCCGCCAAGTTTTCACTTGACTTGACAAAGTTTATGGTGATTACCTTATCTAGAATAAGTTGTCTAATATAACTATTTCTTAGACCAATATGTCTAGACTTCCCATTGTAAACTTGGCTATAAGCCTTTGAAAATGTTGCTTCACTATCACACCGAATTGAAATAGGTGACATTGGCTTTGGCCATAAAGGAATCTCATAAAGTAGATTTTTCAACCATTCAGCTTCCTTAACTTGCCATAGCTAATGCCACAAATTCGAAGCGTAGTAGAATCTGTTTTGCATGTTTGTTCTTAGATCCCCAAGAAACAAACATGTATAATTGATTTATTTTGTAATACATTAATTTAAGATAAGATATTGAAAAAAGATAAATGATTTTTTAAATTTTAATTGTATCTAAATAAATTCAAAAAAATGATTGAATTTTTTTTAATTTCAATATATATTGGTAATTTATGAGATGGTAATTTTATCTCAATATTGGCAATTTAATTTGTTAATCCTTATTGATGCTAAATTTGAAAAAAGCATTAAAAAAGTGAAATAGATAATTGATTTAAAAAAATAATTGATTTATTTTGTAATTTTAATGTATATAGCTGTCTATATTAATTTTATAAAATTAAAAATGATAATTATCTTTTTTATTTTAATATGATGCATGTGCTAAATATTTAGCTTATCTATTTAGCATATTTTACTTTTAGCCAAAAGCTTTAGTTTTTTATATATTTATATAAGATTTTAAAGAAATGGTTTATAGTTTAACCCAAAAAAAAAAAGGTTTATAGGACTTATTTCAACTTTTACAAAAAAAAAAAATTTAAAACCTTGTGTTTATTGTGAATCGAACTCCATTAAACACACATTTGGAGAGGGGTGAGAAACTTTAACTATGACGAAATCCAAAATATGATTAGTCTCAGACCATTAAAATTGATGAAAATACTTGTGATTTACATTGAAAAAAACCATACTAAAATTTTTTTAAAAGAATCCATTGTTTTCACATTTTTCAATTGTTCTTATTGTTTTCTTAGAAAATAATGAAAACAACATTTTTTTGTTTTCTAATTTTGGCCCATTTTCATTTTCATTTTCCAAAAACTTGTTTTCCATATATTTAACCAAACATATTTTCTTTCCAAAAAAATGAAAATAGAAAACAACTTTGTTTTTGTAAACCAAACACACACTTAAGTTGTGTGGTAAAGGATGGAAAAGATAATTTTGGTTAAGAAAATATTATAATTAGGTTGTATCAAGTAAATATATATATAAAAAAAAGATAAAATAAGTTTTGCCTTATAAAACATAGAGTGCAAATAAAATTTCTCATTAAACATTTCTGAATGCTATAAAATAATACATAACCTTTATGGTTACGTTATCAAAGCTTTTTCTTTTTTTCTCCTTTTTGATTTCATTACCTTATCTGTTGTTCTGTCCATTGACACTTGTCTTCTTTTGCTCCTAATTTCTCTCTCTCAAGCAAAGGATATCTTATTTATTCATTTGATTACCCACTTCTTAGTTCTCATCACTACCCTGCACTTTTACATGTCAAAATCCCGCTGGAACATGAATATGATGAGTCAACCATCACTATTTTGACCCAAGCAAACAATTAACACAAGTATGCCATGTTATCCCTCACAACTTCCTTTGTTCCCTTTGGATAGCAATGTAGACACTGGTGGATGTTGGAACTTGTCATGGAGGCTGATGGGAAAGTGAATGGAAACAGAGGAGAGAAAGAGCTGGGAAGTAAAAATGTGCTAAAAACTTATGGCCGGCCGAGAATGAAGCTAGAGAATGGAGCTAGAAGCATGTAAGCTAAGCTGAATACAAGGATAAGGACAAAGAAGTTGAGTAATAGTCTTGATAGAAATGGGGACCAACTGACTTGTTTATGGGATCACTTACCAATCATTTTATTTCTTTTATTTTTCTATATTTTTAATTTGCAAAAGGTACAGTAGCACCTGTGTGTGCATATACAAAATGAAAAAGATGGATGTACTCACCAATTTCCAGAATGAAACATTTTCTTTTTCTCCTCTGAAACCTTTCTATCCTCTTCTTTCCTTATTCTTTCTTCCTTATTCTTTTATGGCATTGTAATTCTTCTGTAGTTTCATCAGCAAGGGTTGGGTCTATGACATTTTGGTACCAAAGCAAGCCAAAAATCCACTCTCCAAAGCTGGGAAAACATCACAAATCCAAAACCATGGTGGAAGGAACCCGTTTCAACACCTTGCAAGAGCAAGTTCAGGCTCTGCAAGCTCAAATGGAGGCCATGAAAGCAGCTGAAGCAAGTGTACCTCCTTGGTGGGAAGAGCAAAAGATGAGTATTGGGGCTAGATTTGCTGAATCTGACAATTACATCAGCAAGATCTTGGAGGCTTTGACCCAAAAGGAGGTTCCTCAGCATGAGGCAGGAAGTTCATAGTTGACCCATGTCTTTCCAAGAAGGGAAGGTAAGAACCCTATTGAAGTGACTGTTATTGATAGGTATGGAAAGTATAGTTACAAAAAAGATGATCCTTGCATCTTAAACAGAAACAATCATGAGTTTAATCAGACCACATTGCAACCTAGTGTGCATTTTGGTAAAAATGGTGAATCTGCCTTAGGAGCTAGCTTGAACATGTTTTCTCCTAGACCCAAAATTGAGCTACCTGTGTTTGATGGAAGTAATCCAAGGAGTTGGGTTAGGAGATGTTAGAAATATTTTTCTATATTTAATGTAGCTGAGCAATAGAAGTTAGAAATAGCATCTATGTATTTGGTTGGGAAGGTAGAGGTATGGTTTGATGGTTACCTTATGCTTAAGCCAAGAGCTACATGGCAAGAGTTTACTGTTGATATTTGCCAAAGATTTTGTGATAGAACTTGTTCTAACAGAGTTGAGGAGTTTAACAAGTTGGTGCAGAAGACTACTGTTGATTAATATCAGGAGAAATTTGAAGAACTTAGACCCTCCATGCTTCAAGCAAACCTCTATTTGAATGAGCAATACTTTGTGGCTAGTTTTGTCAGTGAACTAAAAGAAGAACTCAAACCGAAGGTTAAGACCAATGAACCTAATACTTTAGCTACTGCTTATAGGTTAGCTAAGTTACATGAATTATCCTTGGACCTTGAAAGTAAGAAAAAAAGAGTGACCATGAAACCAACATCCCCAAACAACCAAAATAGCTTTAGATCTTTCTTTGTACCTTGGAATCAGACTTAGAAAAACCCTTCTGAACTACAGTACCCAAACCAGAAACCAAACTTACCTGAACAAAAGAAATTACCTAACCCCTACTTCAAATGTGGAGAAAGGTACCATCCGAGACATGTTTGCAAAAACAAATGGCTTAATCTTATCACAGGAGATGAAGTAGAAGAGGAACGAATGAAATAGTTGAGGCTGAATTGGAGAATGTGCAGAACAGTAGTGGAGACCAAGAAATGACTGAAGGCAACTTGGAGATGTCCATAAATGCTCTAACTAGCAATGCTGGACGCAATACATTGAGAATTCAAGGTAGCATCAAAGGTAAACCTCTTAATGTTCTGATTGATAGTGGTAGTACCCATAGTTTTGTTACTCCTTCATGGGCTAAGGGAAGGGTAGAAGTGAAGTAAACAACACCATTAGCCATCACAGTAGCTAGTGGGGACAGGTTGTACAACAATGCTAAATGTGAACAGCTGGAGTGGTCAATGCAAAGGCATAGGTTTACCCATGATCTCAAGGTGCTACCTATGGGAGGAAGTGATGGTTTTAGGTGTAAATTGGATGAAAAGATACAGCCCTCTAGTGTTTGACTTTAATGAGTTATCCTTGTCTTTTACTAAAGATGGGCAGCAGATCACATTAAAAGAGAGTTCTAATAGTCGTAATTTGAAAGTCATTTCTAGAGAAAGGTTGCAAAAATTGGTTGGTAAAGATCCAGAAGTACTTGGTGAACTCTACATGATCAATGTGGGTGAAGGTAAATCTAGCACTCATCCTCAGTTGGAAACATTGCTTGAAGCTTACAGTGATGTCTTTGAAGAACCTAAGGGAATGCTTCCCATAAGGGCTTATGATCATAGCATTAACCTCAAACCCGATTTTGTACCAGTAAACCTAAGACTCTACAAGTTTCCTTATCACCAAAAAGCAGAGGTAGAAAAACAGATTGTTGATATGTTATCTACATCAATTATCCAAACCAATAAAAGTCCTTTTGCCTCACCTTGTTTACTAGTGAAGAAAAAGGATGGAAGTTGGAGGCTTTGCGTAGACTATAGGCAACTCAATGCAATCACCATCAAGGACAGGTTTCCTATACCAGTGGTTGAAGACCTTTTGGATGAGCTTAAGGGTGCCACTTTTTTCCCAAAAATTGACCTTAGGGCAGGATATTGGCAGATAAGGGTGAAAGAAGAAGATGTTCTAAAGACAGCATTTAGGACACATATGGGCCACTATGAGTCTAGGGTGATGCCTTTTGGCCTTACCAATGGTCCTGCTACCTTCCAAGCATTGATGAATGCAGTATTTGCTCCTTACTTGAGAAGGTTTGTATTGGTGTTTTTTGATGATATTTTGGTATATAGCCCTAACTTGTCTAGTCATGCAGAACATTTGAAGATTGTTTTTAAAGCTTTAAGGACACATTAGCTCTATGCTAAGAAGAGCAAATGTTTCTTTGGCAAAAGACAGGTGAAGTACCTAGGGCATATCATTTCAGCCAATGGAGTTGCTACTGATCTTACAAAAATTCAAGCCATGCAATAGTGGTCTTTACTTATGAATTTGAAATCCTTAAGAGGCTTCTTTGGACTCACTGGTTATTACAGAAAGTTCATAAAATACTATGGTATAATCAATAGGCCACTTACCAATATGTTAAAGAAATAGGGATTTCATTGGAATTCTGAAGCAATTACAGCTTTTAAAAAACTTAAGAAGGCCATGAGTGCAGCCCTTGTCCTAGCCCTACCAAATTTCAACAACCCTTTTACTTAGAAATAGATGCAAGCAGTAAAGGGGTAGGAGCATTTCTATCTCAAGAGGGAAAGCCCATTGCTTATCTAAGTAAGGCATTAGGGTAAAAACATGCTGACCTGTCAGTTTATGAAAAGGAATACATAGCTATCCTAATGGCAATGAGCAAATGGAGACACTATCTAGAAAGAGGCTTTTTCATCATAAAGACTGATCATGAAGCCTTGAAGTATTTGCTTGAGCAGAAACTAACTACTACCATCCAAAAAAGGGGCCTCACCAAACTCTTGGGACTAGACTACACTATACAGTATAGGAAGGGGAAGACCAATTTGGTGGCTAATGCACTTTCCAGGTAGTTTGAAGAAAAGGGTCAGTGCTAAAACATGCAAGCCATTGTGATTATTCTAGCCTGGGTACAAGAAATAGAAGAAAGCTATGTAGGAGACTATTTAGCATAGGAGAAAATAACAGCCTTAACAGTTGTCCCTTTTTCTGAAATGAACTTCACTTTCAACAATGGTATCCTTAGGTACCAAGGTAGAGTGTTTGCGGGCAGCAATGGTACTCTTAGAGAAAGGATAATAATGGCCTTACATGACTCTCCTCAAGGGGGCATTCGGGTATACAAGGCACCTACTATAAGATGAGGCTCTACTTCTTTTGGCCTGGGATGAAGAAACAACTCCAAGAATTTGTGCAGTAGTGTGACAACTACCAGAGAAACAAAATTGAACGTGTGGCCTAGCCTGGTATGTTACAACCTATAACTATTCCTAAGCAAGCTTGGGAAGTGGTAACCATGGACTTCATAAAAGGTCTACCCACTTCACAAGGGTGGAATAGTATACTAGTGGTTATAGATAATTTTACAAAGTATGGCCATTTCATAGGCCTTTCCCATCCTTACACAGCCTTAGAGGTGGCAAAAGCTTATCTAGATTAGGTCCATAGATTACATGGAACTCCTAAGCTTGCCATATCTGACAAAAACAAGGTTTTCACCAGTCTGGTGTGGCAAGAACTTATGAAACTGCTGGGAACCTCTGTACACCTTAGCACAGCTTACCATCCAGAATCAGATGGCCAGGCAGAGAGATTAAATTAGTGTGCGGAGCAGTACTTAAGAGGCATGTGCTTCGTAAAACGAAAGTTATGGGTTCAATGGCTTTCTTTAGCATAATGGTGGTATAATACCAACCACCATATAGCTTTGGGGATGAGTCCTTTTCAGGCCTTATATGGCTACAAGCCTCCTAATTTTCACTGGGATGTGAGTGCACAAGCTAAGGTTTCTACTATGGAAGAGCTGCTAAAGGAGAGAGAGCAATTGAGCAAGTTGATGCTTGATCGGCTTACAAAAGCACAGAATCAGATGAAGTTCTATGCTGATAAGAAGAGAAGTGATAGGGTATTCCAAGTAGGTGACATAGTTTATCTCAAACTCTAACCCCACAGACAAACTTCATTAGCCCTAAGAAAAAACTTGAAGCTTTCTTCTCGGTAATATGGGCCTTACACTTTTCAAGAGAAGATTGGACCAGTAGCTTATGGACTAAAGCTTCCTCTTGAGTCCAAAAAAATGGGAGAAAAAATAGTGCCTAACATAGATCTTCCTGAAGAAGGTGCAAATGGACAACCCGCTGCAGTATTGGATAAACGAATGATTAAAAGAAACAACAAAGCAGTGACACAGCTATTGGTAGAATGGTCAAACTTAGGGCCTGAAAATGCAACTTGGGAAGATTTTTCAGTGCTTCAATCTCAATTTCCCTCATTTGATCCTTGGGGACAAGGATCCTCTGTGTTGGCTCTATAGCCTATACCGAGAGGGGGGTGAATCGATTTTTACTAACCTTAGGTTCGTTTTTCGGTTCCTCTAAATTCTCTAGCTTAGATTGATATTTTCCAAGTTCTCTAGACTATTCAAGCATGCAATATAATTTCAATTCAATAAGCACAATATAATTGCAAGTAAAGAGAGTAGGGAAAGAGAGATTTTCACAAGCGATTTATAGAGGTTCGGCAACTTGCCTACGTCCTCTACCTTGAGACGCTCCCAAGGATTTTTCCCAAATTCACTATACTTGAATTTGTGTTACACTCCCTCTTTTTGCAGGCTCAAGAGAAACATCTCTCTTTTTCTAGGCTCAAGAGAAACCTCTCTCTTTTTCAAGGCTTAAGAGAAACCTCCTTCTTTTTCTAAGGCTAAAGAGAAACCTCCCCTTTACAAAGAATGATTGTGTTTACAAGAGATGTAATCAAGAAAGACCTCTATGTAGGTAAATGATTACAGAAATTAAGCACAATGAAATCCTATACAAGATTTGTGCTAAGCACTACAAGAGATATGTGAATGATAGAAGATGAGGACTTTGTAGCTTTTGATTTGTTGTTTGAGGCTTGAGGATTTGAGGAATATGAGATTTGGAGTTGCTGAGTGGTTCCTCTTCCTTCCTTTAGCTTCTAAGCCTCTATTTATAGTCCCTTGGATGGTTTGTGGACGTTGGTTGGAGCCAAAACAGAAACTAGCCGTTATATCTCACAGAAACTAGCCGTTGGGGACTTTCTGACTTAAAGGGATCGATCCTTTTACCAAAGGGCTCGATCCTTTTCTTCTAAGCTTCCGGGGCATTATGCCAAAAAGGGATCGATCCCTTTCCTTAGGGGATCGATCCTTTTCTTCCATAGGGCATTTTTCCTGCACTTTTGGGTTAGAAATGATATAGCCTTTGATTCTAAATCAACCCAAAACATTTATAAGCTTTAAGGGAGTTTTTCTTAACTTTCTCAAATGAAAATATTGTCCAAAAACTTATAAGTAATTTTCTAAACTTATGTTCAATAATTCTTGAGAAAATTACTTAATATTGAAAACCATTTATAAAGTATTAAGACCCATAAGAATATATCATTAAATCATGGTCTTAATGTTTGATATGAACACTTAAAAATGGATTGAGAAAATCATGTGTGATAAGGCAAATTTACAATATGAATTAAAACATTAAGGCTTACTTAAGTTTTTGTCATTTCAAAATATATATGGCAATTTAAAGCTAACAATCTCCCCCTTTTTGATATGACAAAACTTAATGTAAATTTGCTTTGAAAATTCTTTCATAAAATACTCCCCCTCAAATAAAGCAGGATTTTATAAAGCTCCCCCTTAATATAAGCATGGGTTTTGAAAAGAATTTTCAAACTATTTCTCCCCCATTATCTCTCCCCCTTAATATCTCTCCCTTTTAATATCTATCTCTCCCCCTTTTTGTCATAGCAAAAAGAAGGAAAAATAAAAAAAATATATGCTCCCCCTAAATCATGGCTATGTGAGAATAAATAAATATGCTCCATCCAACAAGAAAAGTGTTAGTACATGGGACTCATAGCACAAATAAATAAGTCAATATTCACAAAGAGTATGAAATATTCATCAAAGAATATGACTTATGATCCTAAACCAATTGTTTATAAATAATTTTGCAATAAGGTCTCAATTGGTAAGAAATTAAGCAAGCACCTAAGTATAACAATTGTTCTCTAAAGTCTAACTAAGGTGCATGGCAATACATCATGATTATGAGCTAAAATTAGATGACATATCATATGCATGAGCTCATAAATCATGTACAAGCAAGAGTGTGCATAGAATCAAAACATATAGCAATTAACTTCAAATTCTAGCACATAAGAGTTTCATACAAAAATATCCTAAGAGAATTCTTCTCTATTTGTCATTTCAAACTAAAGAGCATGAGAAGAATTGTCAATTTAAAGTTCATACCAATTTGCAATTTAGTTTTGGCTTATCAATTATTGAAAATATGGTTGCCAATGATACTAATTGTTATTTCAATCTAAATACCAATTGTTACTAATGGTTGTCTTAGTCATTTTGCATGAATCCAATATTTATGTGTAGTGTTCATGTCAAGAAAATAATCATTATAAATATGTAAGAACACAATCACACATCATCAAATATGCATATGGATTAATTAAACATAAGCATACAATCATAAAGTATTAATCCATATTCATATTCACAAAGTTTTATCATATGGAAGATTCATAAAATTAAAGTATTCAAGCAAACACATTTTCTTCCATGTTTTCAATCACAAAAATCCGATGCTCATTTTCCAATTCAAGTCCTTAACCAATTATGAGCAAGGAAAGATTCAAAATTACCATTTTAATCAATTATGAGCCATATCCCTAATTGTTATCATCATTTAACGTTCTAGAGGGTATATGCTATTTTAACTAAAATGGCTTCACCTAAGTGAATCAATATTATCAAGCTAAAATATATTTTATCATTAAAATCCATAAACTATGAGTGAGGTTAAGCACATAATATCATGAAAACAACTATTCTCATCTCATAGGCATGATTATTGATTCAACTTAAGTAAACATGCATGTTCAACATCAAAACAATCAAGATACAATGCATGTATATCAATTGTTGGTTGTTGCGTTCTTTATAATTTGGCCCCATAATAATTTGGCCATAAGAAAAATTTAAGTACATGGATGATAAAGCTTCATGCATTTGAACATTTAGGATCCATTTACCATTATAAATTATAGGCCAATGACCATTACCAATTGTTGAATTTACATTTGGAATCAATCCACCAGATGTATAATTATCATGAAACCTAGTGTGGAATTGATAAGTCAAGCTAAGAGACATAATCCTATAAGCATGCTTGACTAAGATGAACAAAAAATATGATCAATAGTCATTATGCACAAGTTCATCAAATTCTCAAATAGATCCATGAATTCTTGAAATATTTCTCAAAATTATGTTTAAGCATTCATTGAAAGTATGTTTCAAGATTATTTCAAGAGTTATGCAAATCATGAATGTTTTCAACAAGAAGAATGATTTTGCACTTGTGAGTTCAATAAAAATGATATTGATTGTTGAAAGTGATACCATTTGTTGGAATTGATACAAGTTGATGGAGTTGAAGCATGATATCAATGAAAAATGAATTTTCATAGTTTAAATAACATCAAAAGGAAGTTAAAACAATGAATTTTAAGTTGAAAAGAAAGAAGATATCAAGAGAATTAAGAAAACTTCTCAACTAAGGCTTAAAAATGCAGAAAAAGGCATAAATTGCCTAGGGGGATCGATCCCATGAGCAAAGGGATCGATCCCTAAACTCCAGAATCAAGTTTCCTGCAAGTTTTTCCAAAGGGATCGATCCTGTATGTAGAGGGATCGATCCCTCATCCTGGTTCTGCAGATTTTTGACAAAAAATCCAACTTGTGAGGTGCCAAAACTTCGTTTTTGAGTATTTTAAGTCTAAGTAAGGGTTTAAACATTTGTAAAACATGATTTTGGACTTGTATGAATGAAAAACATGAATGAAAAACCATTTATCAATAGATTTTGCAATTTTGGAAGGATTTTTACCAATAAATACATTTTTGGCCTCAAAGGAGGTCATTTTGAGAGTTATGTTTGTTTTGGCAAAACCAATGCATTGAATTTTATAAATATGCCAAAACAAACTTGTTCACATAGATTTTAAGCACATATATCATCAAAGCATACATTTTGTGAACAACATGCCATGATTTCCATCATACAAGTTCTTCATTAATGCACATAACATGGCATTTTGCATATATGACATATTTGGCAATTTGAGGCAAGTAAATACATTATCAACACATAGAAAACTTGCTCAAAATGCAGAAATCCAATAATCATTTCAAAATAAGTAAACATGCTTTTCATTCAATCAAATATTGCATCAAAAACTATCCAATCATTTATCATGCCTTTTATTTATCCATTCAATTTATAGTGCATCAAAGATCATCAACAAACCATATCATCAAGGCATAAACACTAAAAAGTTTAAGGAGTAAGGAATTAAGCTTACAATACTCCTTTGCTAGAGAATGTTTTGCCTTGAATAGTTGAATCCACCTTGTGCCATTCTTTGAAGAATTGTTGTGACCGTACTAAGGATGGATTTCCAAGCTCTTCTTTTTTCTCATTGGCACAAGCAAACTCCATGAGGATGTGTTGAGCATTTAAACTCCATTGTTCCATTGTATTCCCATGCTCTAACACTCCTACAACAAACAAAT
Source organism: Heritiera littoralis (assembly GCA_031772115.1). Taxonomy (NCBI): domain Eukaryota; kingdom Viridiplantae; phylum Streptophyta; class Magnoliopsida; order Malvales; family Malvaceae; genus Heritiera; species Heritiera littoralis. Next base: position 1,512,928 of record JAPDPK010000060.1, on the reverse strand, counting down.
TTATGCATGCTTTGGTACCCAAATTTTCTTGGGTCCATGAGAGTTAGTGCAAACAATTTTTGATCCTTTTAGGATCCATTTCAAGCACAATTCATCGTTATTTATTGCATGCTTTGGCACCCACATTTTTCTAACAACTCTTCCTCTAAATGTAGTTTTTCTATAAGTGCATGCTTGTGAAGAGTGTCCTATTCTATTGCATAGTGAGCATGTAAGAGATAAATCATGCATGATATTTTTGCTCACTAGGAAATTTTTAAGATGAGTTTTTTTTTGTTTAGCATTATAGCCTAACCCATCTTTGTCAAAGAAAGCTCTTTGGGTCTCTAACATATGATCTAGCTTTTGTTGACCCATATAGAATCTAGAAAATGAATTATGCAAATTTAAGTTCTTTTTATTTACTTCATCAATTTCTAGATTTGCTTCTTCTAATTTCTTTTCAAAATCAAGCTTGGCATTCAATAACTCATCATTTTCCATTTCTAGTTTTGTAATCATTTTCTTGTATTTTGAATTCATGCATTCAAATTCACTAGCTAGCTCATCAAAAGCATTTTGTAAATCATCATAAGAATGGTCATTGCATTCACTAGAGCTAGGTTTCTCCTTTTCATCCTCAATAGTCAAAGAGCTAGGATTTGCCAATTTATCTTTAATGTCTTCTAATTTCTTTTCTAGCTCTAATTTCACCTTGGTGAGTTCATCATTCTTTGAGCCTAGATCTTTTATTTTCTCCTCCAACTCAACATTAGTATTCATCAAAATTTTATTCTCTTTTCTAAATTTATTTAACTTTTTGTTATATTTTGCATGCATTGATTTATATTCATCACTTAGCTCATTAAATGCATCTTGAAGCTCATCAAATGAATATTCTTATAAAGTTTGTGAGCTAGTCTCAAAATCATCACCTAGAGCCATTTATGATCGTTTTGCTCGATAGAGGTTAGTCTAAATCAATCTCGAGCCCAAGCTCTGATACCAATTGTTGGCTCTATAGGCTATACCGAGAGGGGGGGGTGAATCGGTTTTTACTAACCTTAGGTTCGTTTTTTGGTTCCTCTAAGTTCTCTAGCTTAGATTGATATTTTCTAAGTTCTGTAGACTACTCAAGCATGCAATATAAATTCAATTCAATAAGCACTATATAATTGCAAGTAAAGAGAGTAGGGAAAGAGAGATTTTCACAAGCGATTTATAGAGGTTCGGCAACTTGCCTACGTCCTCTACCTTGAGACGCTCCCAAGGATTTTCCCCAAATTCACTATACTTGAATTTGTGTTACACTCCCTCTTTTGCAGGCTCAAGAGAAACCTCTCTCTTTTTCTAGGCTCAAGAGAAACCTCTCTCTTTTTCAAGGCTTAAGAGAAACCTCCCTCTTTTTCTAAGGTTAAAGAGAAACCTCCCCTTTACAAGGAATGATTGTGTTTACAAGAGATGTAATCAAGAAAGACCTCTATGTAGGTAAATGATTACAGAAATTAAGCACAATGAAATCCTATACAAGATTTGTGCTAAGCACTACAAGAGATATGTGAATGATAGAAGATGAGGACTTTGTAGCTCTTGATTTATTGTTTGAGGCTTGAGGATTTGAGGAATATGGGATTTGGAGTTGCTGAGTGGTTCCTCTTCCTTCCTTTAGCTTCTAAGCCTTTATTTATAGTCCTTTGGATGGTTTGTGGACGTTGGTTGGAGCCAAAACAGAAACTAGCCGTTATATCTCACAGAAACTAGCTGTTGGAGACTTTCTAACTTAAAGGGATCGATCCTTTTACCAAAAGGATCGATCCTTTTCTTCATTCCAAGCTTCCGGGGCATTATGCCAAAAAGGGATCGATCACTTTCCTTAGGGGATCGATCCTTTTCTTCCAGAGGGCATTTTTCCTGCACTTTTGGGTTAGAAATGATATAGCCTTTGATTCTAAATCAACCCAAAACATTTATAAGCTTTAAGGGAGTTTTTCTTAACTTTCTCAAATGAAAATATTGTCCAAAAACTTATAAGTAATTTTCTAAACTTATGTTCAATAATTCTTGAGAAAATTACTTAATATTGAAAACCATTTTATAAAGTATTAAGACCCATAAGAATATATCATTAAATCATGGTCTTAATATTTAATATGAACACTTAAAAATGGATTGAGAAAATCATGTGTGATAAGACAAATTTACAATATGAATTAAAACATTAAGACTTACTTAAGTTTTTGTCATTTCAAAATATATATAGCAATTTAAAGCTAACACTCTGGAACAAAGGGTAATGTCATGGAGGCTGATGGGAAAGTGAATGGAAACAAAGGAGAGAAAGAGCTGGGAAGCAAAAATGAGCTAAAAATTGATGGCAAGCCGAGAATGAAGCTAGAGAATGGAGCTGGAAGTAGAGATGGCAAACGGGCCGGTTCGGGCAGGTTTGGCCTTGGTTATATTTAGGTTTGAGTTTTTTCAGTTTTGAGTTTTTTCGATCTCGATTTTTGTTCGGTATTGGGTTTTTTCAGTTTCAGGTATTTTCGAGTTCAGTTATTTTCAGTTTTGGTTCGGTTTCGGGTTCGATCTGGTTTTAATCGGGCGGGCTTAGTCAAATTATTTTAAAATTTTATAAATTATAAATATTTTATAATTTTGAATGTAATAATTAATTAATTTTATATAGTTAAATAAAAATATAATAGAAATGCTAAATTAAAGTTAAAATTTAATAAATATTTATATAAATATAAATTTTTACATTTTAATATTTTTATTACTTGACAATTATTATTTTTTTTAATTTCCTATGATATTCACATTTGTTATAAAATATATAATTATATATTAATAATTATATAAAAATTTATTTTTTAAGTGAGCTAAATATATATAAATATATATATATATATATATATGTAGTAAAACTAAAAGAAAGTGAAAATCTAAAAGTATTAATTCTACAAATAAATAACTAACAAATTATAAATAAATCACACTAAATAATTAAATATTTATGTAAATGGTTTTATACTCTTAACAATAACTTATTGGGTTATTATATTTTTTTGGGTCAACATTGGGCCATTGGAATTTAGACACTTTTAGTTCAGTAATTTTTTTTTTACTTTGTTTTATTAGCATTTTTAATAATTATATTATATTTTTAATAAAAATTTAAATTTTTAAGAATTTTTTTACATTTCTTTTTTTAAATACCAACATAATTAGTAATTAGTAATTAAATTAAATCTAACCGTAGAACTAGTTAACTAATTGTTCAATTATAAGGTTGAAAAAAATTATAGTATACATTAAAACAATACTTAATATTATGAATAATTGGTCAACTAATTACCTCAATTTTATATTTATTTTGTTTTTGGTTTGTACATAAATCATAATATAACATTATTATATTAAATATAATTGTACTTGTATAAATTAATTAATCAAATATCTCATTAAAAATCTAGAATGTTAAATTAAACAAGTTATATACACCAATTGACATTATATTATAAATAATAACATTTAATATAATCATATCATATACAGTTATACACCAATTGAGTACTAATTTTTTCATGTTCTCATTAACATAATAATATTGGATATACACCAATTGATCGAATATCTAATTAAAATGTTAAATAGTAGATATTACTAAATTAATTAATATAATGCTAGTTATTTAAATATAATTAACAATAAAATTAATAAAGTATAAAAAACAAATTTTATTAAAATTACCACTTACCCAGTAATACTATTCTAATATATTATTGAATTACATTTTAATTTTGTGGAATTTCAGAATATTTTATTTCTAAATCTTACTTGAATGATACAAAGTTCTAAGGATTATATACAGCTACTGTTAAGAAGTAAATAGGAAACTAAATCAGTCTAAATCTAATCCCCATAATTGAGGAATTGTTTAACCTTAATTCTAGGAATACAAATATTTACACATTTAATATAGTTGACTTTTCCACACTCTCCCTTAAGCTGGCTTGAAGATATCTTCCATGGCAAGCTTGCTCACTAGATTTTCAAACTGCTTCTTGTGCAATCCCTTTGTAAGAACATCAGCAACTAGGTCACTTGTTGGTATATATGGCATGCAAATTATTCCATTGTCAAGCTTCTCTTTGATAAAATGCTTATCTACTTCTACATGCTTCGTTCTATCATGGAGCATTGGATTGTGAGAAATAGAGATTGCAGCTTTGTTATCACAGTAGAGCTTTATCGGTAAGGGATTAGAAACCTTCAAGTCTTCAAGTAGTCCTTTAATCCACATTACCTCACAAATCCCATGGGCTATTGAACGAAACTCAGCCTCGGCACTACTTCGAGCTACTGCATTCTGTTTCTTACTTCTCTAAGTGACAAGGTTTCCTCTCACAAATGTGCAATAGCCTGAAGTTGACCTTCTATCGGTAATACTTCCTGCCTAGTCAGCATCGGTATAGGCTTCTACTTGTAGGTGTCCATGGTTTTTGAACAGCAATCCCTTTCCAGGTGTTCCCTTTAGGTACCTTAGGATTCTGTAGGCAGCTTCAAAGTGTTCTGAGCTGGGTGAATGCATAAACTGACTTACCACACTTACTGCAAAAGCTATATCAGGTCGTGTATGTGCTAAATAGATGAGTCTACCCACAAGTCTTTGGTATTTCTCTCTATCCACCACATCTTTGGTTTCAGCAGGCTGAAGTTTCAAGTTGGGCTCTATTGGGGTTTCTGCTATCTTGCAACCAAGCATTCCTATCTCACTAAGCAAGTCTAGGACATACTTACGTTGGCTAACAAAGATACCCTCCTTTGATCTTGCAAATTCCATACCAAGGAAGTACTTTAAGGCCCCCAAAACCTTTATCTCAAAGTCATGTGCAAGCTTTCTCTTAAGTTCTCCAATTTTTGCACTATCATCACCAGTTATTATTATATCATCCACATACACAATTAAAATAGCTATTTTACCGTTTCTAGAGTGCTTGAAGATCATTGTGTGGTTAGCTTGACTCTGAATATAACCATAGCTCTTCACTACATTTCCAAACCTTTCAAACCATGCTCTTGGTGATTGTTTAAGACCATACAAGGATTTTTTCAATTTGCACACCTTGTTGGTTCTGAGGTTTTTCTCAAATCCAGGTAGGAGGTCCATAAACACTTCTTCCTCTAAATTTCCATTAAGAAAGACATTTTTTACATCAAGTTGGTGTAGAGACCAATTGAAATTCACTGCTAAAGAGAGAAGTACCTGGATTGAGTTTATTTTTGCAATTGGAGCGAAGGTCTCTTGGTAGTCAAAGCCATAAGTTTGAGTGAATCCCTTGGCAACAAGTCTTGCCTTGTATCTCTCTATGCTCCCATCTGCCTTACACTTCACAGTGAAGACCCATTTACATCCTACAGTTGTCTTGCCTCTTGGTAGCTCCACAATCTCCCAAGTCCCATTCTTTTCAAGAGCATCCATCTCTTCCTTCACTGCTAACTTCCAATCCGGATCACCTAGGGCATCTTGAATAGATCTTGGTACATGCAAGTTAGAAATATTTGAAAGGAATGCTTTGTGGTTATTGGACAACTTTTGATACGACAAATATTTTGCAATGGGATGATTGGTACATGATCTTACTCCTTTTCTGTTAGCAATTGGGACATCTAGATCGGAAAAATCAGTATTTGGAGACTCAATGGAAGAAACTAAAGGAGCAATTTTAGGATTAACCTGAGTTTGAAGAGGAGGAGGACCATCCTTCGAAGATTCTAGCTGAACAGGTGCTAGAGAAATAATTGGATCAGTAATATTTTTATGAGATTTCCTCCTAGTGTAAACTTGAAGCTCAATATTTGGATTATGTGAATCCGTTTGAAGTAATTCTCCCCCTATTTCAGATTCTTCAATACTTGGCACCTGTTGACTAAGAGAGTCCTTGTTTTCATTATTTTTAACATCCATTTCCTTAAATTGTTTAATAGACTGAATTGGTGACTCAATGAGACTTGGTAGTGGTGTAGAGAATTTCCAAAAATTATCTTCTTCTTCTTTATTCTCCCCCTGAAGAAGATTTTTGCTGAAATAAGGTTGATTTTCTAGAAAAGTGACATCCATAGTTATGTGAATTTTCTTTGTCAAAGGATTAAAATACTTATACCCTTTTTTATTTGGAGCATAGCCAATGAAAACACATTTTTCAGCTTTAGGATCCAATTTGGATCGAAAAATTTGGGGAATACAAACAAAGCAAGTGCATCCAAAAATTTTTAAAGATAACTCAGAGTATAAACGAAATGTTGAGAAGTATTTTTTGAGAGTATTCAAAGGTGTTTCAAAATGTAAGACACGAGTTGACATTCTATTGTTTAAGTAAGATGCAGTCAACACAGCATCTCCCTAAAGGTATTTTGGAATGTTCATAGAAAACATGATAGCTCTAGCTACCTCAAGTAAATGCTTATTTTTCCTTTCAGTTATTCCATTTTGTAGGGGTGTGTCCCGACATGTAGATTGGTGTAAAATACCTTTTTCTTTTAGAAAATTTCCCAAACATTCATTAAAGTACTCAATTCCATTATCTGTTCAAAGGATGCAAATTTTTGTTTTGAATTGGGTTTCAATCATGCAATAAAAATCTATGAAAAGTTTCTCTACATCAGATTTTTTGCTTAGTAAGTAAACCCAACACAATCTAGTGTGATCATCGATAAAAGTTATGAACCACCTTTTTCCAGACAAGGTGGTAACCTTTAAAGGTCCCCAAACATCAGTATGAAACCAGTAAAATGGTTTTGATGGACTATAAGGTTTTGAAATATATTTAACTCGATGATCTTTAGATAAAAGACAGCTTTCACATTGAAAAATAGAGCAATCCACTCCTTTAAACAAATTAGGAAATAAATGTTTTAAATAAGGGAAACTAAGATGTCCTAACCTAAGATGCCATTGCATTATTTTATCAGAAACAGAATTTGAACTGGTACTACTAAGCCCTTGAGCTTTTTTATTACCTAGGAAATCCTCACTGAAATAGTAGAGCCCATTTATTTCTCTAGCACTGCCAATCATCTTCCCTGAGTTTTGGTCTTGAAATTGGCAAAGAGAGTCAAAAAAGATAACACGAAAGTTGGAATCCTTTGAAAGTTTGCTGACAGATAAAAGATTACAAGCAAGTTTAGGAACATGAAGTACAGATTTAAGATCAATACTTTCAGAAAGTTTAACAGAACCCTTGCCTGCAATAGGTGAAAAACTACCATATACTTTTCTTATTTTTCATTACTAGAACAGGGAGTGTATGAACTAAATAGATTAGATAGGTTAGTCATATGATCAAATGCTCCTGAATCAATGATCCATGGAGTAGAATTAAAGACATTGGATTGGGCTAATGGATTTCTACTTGAATGAGCCAACGAACTATTAGATGTACCAGATATCGGATTGGACTTTAATAGTTTCAAGAGTTGATTGAGCTGCTCTTTGCTGAAGGAACCCATATTTGCTTCATTGGCAGAGGGTTGTGACCGATTCTGCTTTGGCTTCCAATTTGTTGGTTTTCCATGGATATGCCAACAAGTTTCTTGAGTATGGTGTGGTTTGTTGCAATGGTCACACCACACTCGAGGCTTGTCATCAATCTTACGCAAATCAAGGACATTCTATCCACCAACGTTAGCTTCTACAGTGACCAATGTAGAGTTCTTGATCAGATTATTGGTGCGAGGACTAGAATTTACAACTGCAGCAGAACCTGACATGGTGGTAAAAAAAAAAACAGCAGCGGCTCTTGGAAAAATATGGTGATTTACGGTTTGGCAAGAAAGAAAAGTTCTTGATGAGAAAGTGGCTATGAAGGCCTAAGGTAAAAAAATTAGCAATGAAGGCTGAAGAAGAAACTGTAAAAAATCAGCAATGAAGGCTGAAAAAGTGACTAATTTCCAAGAAAAAATCTAAAGTTCTGATACCATGTGAAATTTCAGAATATTTTATTTCTGAATCCTACTTGAATGATACAAAGTTCTAAGGATTATATACAGCTACTGTTAAGAAGTAAATAGGAAACTAAATCAGTCTAAATTTAATCCCCATAATTGAGGAATTGTTTAACCTTAATTCTAGGAATACAAATATTTACACATTTAATATAGTTGACTTTTCCACAAATTTACTATTAGAATTATTATTTTTATCCACACTTTAATTTCGCATTTAATAGATAATAAATAAATTATTTTTAATAAATACTTAATTCTATCAAAATAATACTTAACACTAAGAGATTGCATAATTTATTCTTAATAGATTATTATAATATAATATACAAATTATTATTATAAGATACCAAATTGGTTTATTCATGAATAAGATTATTATAATATAATAAATAATTAATTACCACTAGCTTGATTTATTAATGTTTTTTGTTTTAAGGTTAAAAATAAAATTACCTCTAGCTTGATTTATAATTTTCTCTTTCAATGATGTCCAAGCTTATAAAAAAATTGTATTTGTATTGTTTAATTTAATTACTTAACTTTTCTAATATTAAAAACTTGAATTTTAATTTTAAGATTAGATTTTTTTTAATGTAAACTTAATATCTTTCTATACTTGAAACTTTAAGAAAATATAGTTTAAATTTAATTTTATTAAAAATATTTTTAATGTGTTGCACAAAATTTCAAATTCAAAGTTTCAAACAAATATTGAAATTAAATAATTTTTTATATTTTTGACTTATTATTGTATTAAATTAAAATTTTATTATAAAATATAAATAATAAAATGTTAAAATGATTTTTATAATAAAATCAAATGTTAAATTAATAATATATTTATTATTATAAATACAATAAGTATAATATTAAATATTATTTGATATCATATATTATGGTGTTTTAAATTAATTTAATTTAATTTAATAATTGAATTAAAAAGATTCAATATTTATTTTGCTAGTAATATATAATTGATATAATTGTATAATAAATAATAATTGTTTTCAAAATTTTAAACTTTTTAATTAAAAAAGTATATCAATTATTTATTTATTTTTAAATAATAATCAAATTATTATAATTCAGGTTTTTTCGAGTTATAAATTTGGGTTTTTACGAATTTTGGATCTGATCGGTCTTAGTTTCGGACCGTATTAGGCATGGGTTATGTGTGGTTCGAGTTTTTTCAGTTTTAGATTTTTTTGATTTCGAGTTTTTTTGATTACGAGCTTTTTCGGTTACGAGCTTTCTTAATTACGGATTTTTGATTTTTTTGATCAATTTGGACTGATTTCGATTTGATCTTAAATGAATTCGAACAAATTTTTAAGCTCAGACCAATTTTTAGCACCTTTAACAGGAAGCATGTAAGCTGAGTTGAATACAAAGATAAGGACAAAGTAGTTGACTAACGGTTTTGACAAAAATGGAGATCAATTGTTTTTTAATGTGATCACGTACCAATCATTGTACTTCTTTTATTTTTTTATATTTTTTACTTACAAAAGGTACAGTAACATATACCAAGTGAAAAAGATGGATGTACTCACCAATTTGCAGAATGAAACGTTCTCTTTTTCTCCTCTTAAACCTTTCTATCCTCTTCTTTTCTTATTCTTTCTTTCCTTATTCTTTTCTGGCACTGTAATTCTTTCTGTAGTTTCATCAGAAAGGGCTGGGTCTGTGACGGAACTTTGAAGATTTTAACCTTCTGCATTTGTTTTTTCCTCTTTGCACTTTTATTCTTTTTTTTTTAATCTCAAAAACATCACATTTAATTGGGGGTTAGGGTTTGTGGCGTTTCTATTTTTGGTTCAGGTTTCTTCTGATCGCCCTAAAACCAAAAAAATATCAATAAAAACCAAGCCATGGAAGGTGAGCTGCTGGATTGGGAGGTGCTCCACAACTCGGACTCTGACTCAAATCCTATCCTGCTTAACCCACCCAAGTTGAGGAATCTTGAGGAGATCGAAGGTGACACGGAAGGGATGATAAAGTCTGATTACTTCACTCTCGATAATCAGAGTATGTATGCGAAGGAAGGCGATGTGAGTGAGGAAGGCTCTGTCGAGTCTGATAATCCGAGTTGGATTGATCCCGAGCCGGAGACTTGGTATGGAAGAGATAATTTGAGGGATTGTTGGCCCGACTCGGGTAGTGATCGGTCAGATGATCGTAAATTAAGTGATTTCGATGGGCAAAAAGAGTTGAGTTTTGCTGAGAACGAGAAAGTGATTTCAATGAAGTTCGAGGATATTGAGAAAGAGGGTGACATTTGTTTTAGTGATTGTATGAAAAAGGGAGCTGAGTCGGAGAATTCAGGTGAGCTTGGTGATGGGAATGACTCCACTGTGGAGTTGGAAGAAGGAAATCCAATTGGGAACGAAGGTTCTACTACTGATGAGATGAAGTTACGTGTAGAGTCAGTTTATGATGGAGACAAGAAGAGGGTAGTGTGGTGGAAAGTTCCTTTTGAGCTCTTGAGATACTGTGTTTTCAAGGTTAGTCCTGTTTGGTCCTTCTCTGTAGCGTCCGCTGTGATGGGTGTAGACACCCTATTTTGTCCAAGGTCTTAACTTGTAAAAAAATAATTAGTAGAGTTAAGTGACACTGTATTTTAAATAATTTAGCAATTTAAATCAGGATTTTTAGATTTAGAATTAACATTAATTAGGAAATTAAAATTAAATTAGGATTTAGGAATAACAAAAATGAAAAAAAGAGAAAGGATGAGAAAAGAAAATAAAATTAATTTTAGGATAGGATAATTAGAATAATTAAATTTTTAGGATGATTATTTAGATTAATAGAGTTAGATTAGGATTAACATAAGAATAAAATAGATAAAATAGGAGATAATTATTAGAATAAGTATAGTTGTATTAGGACTCTAACTAATTTGTGGCTATAAAAAGGATTAAAGCTCAGGGTTTAAGGGACACACAATCAAATTCACAATCAAACACACAATCAATATCATCGACTGTCACCACCATCCAACACCGACTCGTTCGACATCGGGCCATCTCTATTCCTGCCTTATTGAACTGTCCTCGCACCGCAAGTCATTGCTTCTGTTGTTGCGCGTTCTATCATCGCGGCATATTCCCGTTACCATCTTCAGAAAGCTGCCTGTATTATTGACACCGATCACTTACGCTGCTCCAGTTGGCTTTGTGCTCTGTGCTTTTGTCCAGCCACCCGTTGGCTTGCTTTGAATCACTGGGAGAAAAGACAAATAAGGAAAGAAACAAGGAACCCGTTTCCTCACAGGTTAGTATTTCATTTATCATTCAATTGACATTCATTTATGTAATAAATTAATAATATGATTAAAGAATTAATTAATACTTGACGTTAGTGTGTGATCATATTGAATTTAACATGCTACTAATTTAATTTGTACAATATAATTGCGTGATGTGTTTTTGTATGAATAATTTGTATGATGCATTATTTCGTATGCTATATTAGGATTAGTATTTAGATTATCAAAATAAAAGAAATAGTAAGTCAAGTTAGAATTATAATCCATTTCAAATTTGTAATATTAAGATATAAGTTGAAAAAAAATATTAAAATAAGATTTAGAAAGATTGTTAATTAGAAGAAATAAATAAATCATAAAATATGGAGATAAGTTGAGATTATTCCGAGGATGGAATTCCGAGTGTCACGAATGGTTGCCATTTTGGAAATTCCTAGGTGAGGATATTTACCTTAAATTTTGCCAGCATGATGGAAGATTTAAGGTAAGTGTTTAATATTAATAATCGATATTTATTTCTAAAAATATAAATATATATTAATAATCAATCTCTATTTAAAATAAAATATTAATAAGAAATTAGGGAATAATGATTAAAAAAATAAAAATATAATAATAATAATAAATTGAGAATAAGTGGAGGTTATCCCGATGATGGAATTATAAGGTGTCATGAATGGCTGACATTTTAAAATTCCTAGGTGAGATGTTTTCTTTAAATTTCGCCAACATGATAGAAGATTTAAAGAAAATTTTCAAGAAGAATAATCGACATTTATTTTCAAAAGATAAATAATATTAAAATAAAGATAAAAAAATAAAATAAAAAATAAAGGATAATTAAAAAGGAAATAAAAAGAAGATAAAAAAATAATAAGAATAAAAGATAGAAAATAAAATTAAGATATTTCATAAACGATTTAACAAATTCGACGACGGAGCCTCTCCGAGAAAGACGAATGAGATTTTTTGGATACTCTTGAGGTGAGGATGAAATTTAAGGAATTCCGCCAGCATGATGGAGAGTTTCTTAGAAATTGTCCAATATTTAAATATTTGAATTTGACAAGATTAAAGACCATTTAGTTAAAAATTATTAAAGATATCACAAAATTAGTTGGTACCATTTTAAAATGGGCGTTGTGGGGGTGCTAATCCTTCCTCACACGTAACCGTACTCCCGAATCCTAGATTCTTTGAACGCAGACCCTGCCTTATCTTTAGACAAGAATAGGTGACCAATCACACCTTAGGTTTGAATGGTTGGTGGCGACTCCTAGAATTTTAAAGTCTAGCGGTTAGGTTCACGGACCTAGACGTTATGACAGCTTGGCGACTCCACTGAGGACATTAGAGAGTCAGGCCAACATATATTTTAGGTCATTAGAAATTTGCTTAGAAATAATGTTGATTTCATAATGCTTAATAATCATTTAACACACACACACACACTTCACATGCATACATGCATAAGCCCTCAACCCGGGCTCTATCCTTATTAGGAGGGAGAAAAGTACCTATGCTTTCGTGAAGTGATAACCTCCGCATGGGCTGGCAAAAAACTCCCACTCAAATTGAACCTTTCCACTTGTAGCATATAATGGGTGAGGATTAGGTGCCTTATTAGTCCAGTATGGATGACAGTGAGGAACAATTTGGGAACTTTTAGAACTTTAAATGATCCAGGCCTTGCATATAGGAAAACTTAAGAAGCCCAAACCTTAGATAGAGCCTTACAAAACCCTTGAAGTATTAAACTCAAATCCAAAATAGGACACAAAAAAAAGAGGTGAATTTGCTATCATTAAGTCATGCATAATTGTGTTTGATTTTGCATTATATAACATATCATGCACATAAGTTTGCATTTGTCTTATCATGAGAATGAACATACTTTTGATTGTTAGGAGAGATTGTTAGACTTAAGTGCATTCCATATGCATTCATTTTTGTACATAAACATATCATCACATGAAATATAATTTCAACTTAATTGTGGCACTCAAGGTATCAAAATTGCATCTGCTAGACGATCCACCCTCCACAGATATCATACAAGGTATCAAGCATGCATAATGGAAGAGGATCAAAATAGTAAGATAGAGAAGTTGGAAAGGGATAATGCACAGATGAAGGGGCAATTGAGCGAAATGCCTTATTGTCCCTGTTTATGTAGAGCCCTTGAAGTCTCCCTACCCAAGGTGGTATGATCTTAATGCAAAGCATGCTTATCATAATGATAATGTTGGTCACACTATTGAGAATTGTATGGGCTTGCAGAGGAAAGTCCAAGCACTTGTCAACGCTGGAATTTGAGTTTGGGGAAAAGAATGATCCAAATGTGATGATAATCCTCTACCAGATCACACAAAGGGTAGCAGTTGATGCTATGGAAGAAAGTGGATAATATTGATTGATTCACTGAATTTGAAGATAATGGTTGTTTCTTTGTGTCTAATGTCATTCATCTTAGGACATTTCTTAGGTAATATAGAAGTGCCTAAGCCCAAAAGGCATTAAGAGTTCTTTTATGTATTGGGCCAGCTTTCATTCATTTTCATTTCAATAAAGGATTAGTACAATTCATTTTTCTCAATTCCTCATTCCAATCTTGTTCTTTTATGTAAAACACCAATACCCATATTCTTTACATTGTTACCAAGCTTGAAAGTATCCAAATAATGAACATGATAATGATAATGGCAATGAGTGTAAAATTCAATTCTGAAAGAACCACTTTGGTTGGTTTAATGGATTTTTAGTTTGCCAAGATTGTTCAAGTAAGAAGAGAATGGAAGATATTTATTTAAAATCTTCAACTATAGAATGTTATGAGTAAAGGTGAATCTCTACATGAAGTTCTAATGAGTTTGTCTTTGTTCAATAGATGACCTTTAATGAGAGTACTTGTATTGAGATGAGAAATGGCCTTCTTTCACTACCTTTCAAGCGTGAGTAAAATTATCCATTGATTACCCCTTTTAAGCCTATTATATTCTTTTTGATATAACATACCAAGAATCACCCTCCACACTGGGGGGCAAAGAGAATAGAAGATGAAATATTAGTGGGGCAAAGAAAAAAACCCTTTTGTGAAAAAAAAAGAGAACAAAAAAAAAGAAAAGAGAATGAAAAAGGAAAGAGGGTTTGAATCAAGAAAGTGAAAACCCTAGTCACATTTGAATAAAAAAGGAGAGAGAAAGCAAATTAGAATGGGGCAAAAGTCAAAATGCCTAATTGATTCATGAAAAATGATTCTTGGTTTGATGAACCCCGAAACACTTATTTTGGGCCTATATTATCCTTTCTTTCTTGAACCCTCACCTGAGCCTACATTACGTGCCTTAAAAATCCATTTTGATCAAATATGAGTACTCCTATTGAAGAATCATGTGTTGAATAAAGGCATACTTACACTATGAGATGATGATCCTTTGGATGGAATTAGGACAAGTAGATTAAGATAAGCAAAAAGATTTCGTCTAGATGGAAGAAGTGGGATTCCAAAGACTCTCTTGGATCCATGTGAGCATTAAATTGGGTGAAGAAATATCTGATTTTGGGGCATGAATCAGAATGGAGAACAGACAAGAGGGGTTTCATCAAGGACAATGAAGTTGAAAATGAAGAGAAATGAATAAAAAAAATAAAAAAAAGAAAGAAATGAAAATGAAAAAGAAGGAAAAAAAAAGAAAAAAAAGAGAAAAAATGAAAGGAGGATTCAGATCGAAAACCCAAAAAGGGCGGTTTGGATCGATGAAGTGCATCTAAGTTGAAAACCTGAAAAAGCGGCTTGGATACGAGAAAAGCTAGATGTCAAAGATACTAGGGTAAGAGGATGTTTTGATAAACTCCACATGATCAGATAAAGTAGACATTTGGAAGGGAATTTTGTATTCGTTGACCAAAATCATTTGAATTTTTGTTATTTGGATACTGTTACCTAAAACTTAACATGATAATTCTAGCTTTTCCTTTCTACCCTTTTTCCTTCAAACTTGGCTACCCCTTATAATACTTTCAAATATTGAATAGCACCACTCTTTTCTTTTCACCTATCACTCCTTTGCTGTTTCTTTACCTTAAGGGATTGAGAAATTGTATGGCATTGATTTTGAAATTAGAATGATAATGAATGTTTGCTTGGCAAAATATGCGAAAGACTCCTATATTATTTAGGAAAATGAAAGAAAAGGAAACTTGTGGATGAATCGAAATTGGCAATCAAGAAAAACCAATGAATAAGAAAGAATGAATGATGAGGTCTCAGTAAAGATTTTAATGAGCAACTGAATGACCAGATAGAGAGGAAAGCAAAAAGAAGAAAAAAGAGGGCACGAAGACAAGAGCTTCATTGGGAA
This sequence comes from Heritiera littoralis, assembly GCA_031772115.1. Taxonomy (NCBI): domain Eukaryota; kingdom Viridiplantae; phylum Streptophyta; class Magnoliopsida; order Malvales; family Malvaceae; genus Heritiera; species Heritiera littoralis. The sequence goes on along the minus strand of JAPDPK010000060.1, from coordinate 1,497,310 downwards.
AGAAAATGGAAAAAGGAAAATGAGAAGAGAAATAGGAAATATAAGGACAGGATGACAAATGAAAATAGAAGAATGCATGAGATGGACTGATACAGAAAAACCTTGTTATTGCCACAGTTAAAGTTGAAATGCTTTTCAAAGAAAACATTGCATGAATAGAATAGATTGTGTGAATAATATTGCATGAATGGCATTACACAAATGACATTGCATAGATAGGATAGAATGCATGCGTAGTTGCATACGGATGCATTGTATGAGAAAAAATTACAGACAAGGTTCCTTGAGTACAATCTATAAGACCTTTGGGCATGATTCCTCCAAATTTTTGCACAAGATTTTTAAAGTTTGACTGCCTGCCTGTTTAGGAGGAGCTATTAGACAAGATTTTTAAAGTTTGACTGCCTGCCTGTTTAAGAGGAGCTTTTTGGACAAGATTTTTAAAGTTTGACTGCCTGCTTGTTTAGGAGGAGCTTTTAGACAAGATTTTTAAAGTTTGACTGCCTGCCTGTTTAGGAGGAGCCTTTTGGACAAGATTTTTAAGTTTGACTGCCTGCCTGTTTAGGAGGAGCCTTTTGGACAAGATTTAAAGTTTGACTGCCTGCCTGTTTAGGAGGAGCCTTTTGGACAAGATTTTTCAAGTTTGACTGCCTGCCTGTTTAGGAGAAGCTTTTAGACAAGATTTTAAAGTTTGACTGCCTTTTTGTTTAGATGGAGCTTTTTGAAAAAATTAAAAAAAATTAAAAAAAGAGAAGTCAGACAAAATAGGTGTTTATGTCTTTGTGCAATTACTGTTTCACAGCAAATGCACAAAGAGGGGCAGCTGTAGACACCCTATTTTGTCCAGGATCTTAACTTGTAAAAAAAATAATTAGTAGAGTTAAGTGACACTGTATTTTAAATAATTTAGCAATTTAAATCAGGATTTTTAGATTTAGAATTAACATTAATTAGGAAATTAAAATTAAATTAGGATTTAGGAATAACAAAAATGAAAAAAAGAGAAAGGATGAGAAAAGAAAATAAAATTAATTTTAGGATAGGATAATTAGAATAATTAAATTTTTAGGATGATTATTTAGATTAATAGAGTTAGATTAGGATTAACATAAGAATAAAATAGATAAAATAGGAGATAATTATTAGAATAAGTATAGTTGTATTAGGACTCTAACTAATTTATGGCTATAAAAAGGATTAAAGCTCAGGGTTTAAGGGACACACAATCAAATTCATAATCAAACACACAATCAATATCATCGACTGTCACCACCATCCAACACCGACTCGTTCGACATCGGGCCATCTCTATTCCTGCCTTATTGAACTGTCCTCGCACAGCAAGTCATTGCTTCTGTTGCTGCGCTTTCTATCATCGCGGCATATTCCTGTTACCATCTTCAGAAAGCTGCCCGTATTATTGACGCCGATCACTTACGCTGCTCCAGTTGGCCTTGTGCTCTGTGCTTTTGTCCAGCCACCCATTGGCTTGCTTTGAATCACTGGGAGAAAAGACAAATAAGGAAAGAAACAAGGAACCCATTTCCTCACAGGTTAGTATTTCATTTATCATTCAATTGACATTCATTTATGTAATAAATTAATAATATGATTAAAGAATTAATTAATACTTGACGTTAGTGTGTGATCATATTGAATTTAACATGCTACTAACTTAATTTGTACAATATAATTACGTTATGTGTTTTTGTATGAATAATTTGTATGATGCATTATTTCGTATGCTATATTAGGATTAGTATTTAGATTATCAAAATAAAAGAAATAGTAAGTCAAGTTAGAATTATAATCCATTTCAAATTTGTAATATTAAGATATAAGTTAAAAAAATATTAAAATAAGATTTAGAAAGATTGTTAATTAGAAGAAATAAATAAATCATAAAATATGGAGATAAGTTGAGATTATTCCGAGGATGGAATTCCGAGTGTCACGAATGGTTGCCATTTTGGAAATTCCTAGGTGAGGATATTTACCTTAAATTTTGCCAGCATAATGGAAGATTTAAGGTAAGTGTTCAATATTAATAATCGATATTTATTTCTAAAATATAAATATATATTAATAATCAATCTCTATTTAAAATAAATATTAATAAGAAATTAGGGAATAATGATTAAAAAAATAAAAATATAATAATAATAAATTGAGAATAAGTGGAGGTTATCCCGATGATGGAATTATAAGGTGTCACGAATGGCTGACATTTTAAAATTCCTAGGTGAGATGTTTTCTTTAAATTTCGCCAGCATGATGGAAGATTTAAAGAAAATTTTCAAGAAGAATAATCGACATTTATTTTCAAAAGATAAATAATATTAAAATAAAGATAAAAAAATAAAATAAAAAATAAAGGATAATTAAAAAGGAAATAAAAAGAAGATAAAAAAATAATAAGAATAAAAGATGGAAAATAAAATTAAGATATTTCATAAACGATTTAACAAATCCGACGACGGAGCCTCTCTGAGAAAGACGAATGGGATTTTTTGGATACTCTTGAGGTGAGGATGAAATTTAAGGAATTCCGCCAGCATGATGGAGAGTTTCTTAGAAATTGTCCAATATTTAAATATTTGAATTTGACAAGATTAAAGACCATTTAGTTAAAAATTATTAAAGATATCACAAAATTAGCTGGTACCATTTTAAAATGGGCGTTGTGGGGGTGCTAATCCTTCCTCACACGTAACCGTACTCTCGAATCCTAGATTCTTTGAACGCAGACCCTGCCTTATCTTTAGACAAGAATAGGTGACCAATCACACCTTAGATTTGAATGGTTGGTGGCGACTCCTAGAATTTTAAAGTCTAACGGTTAGGTTCACGGACCTAGACGTTATGACAATGGGTTTTGTTATATTGGGACATAGATTGTATAAGATGAAATGGAAGAGCCGAAGCTTTCAGCTGAAGGTTACCATGGATGATAAGGTCAGTTGCTGCATATGTTTTTATGTTATTGTTGTTAATATGATGAATCTTAGTCAATATTGGAAATTGAGTTATGAATTGTGTCTCATAATTATTCTCTAATTGGATCACAGTAAGTTGCCCCCACTGTTTATAATATCTGTCTTTGTTCTCTCTAGGTTTTGCATTTTAGTTCAACTTTTTTTCTTTTATTAGAAGAATCTTTATGATTCTTTTTGTTAATATTGCATTATCTCTTTGACATTCTTGATGTCTAGTTGAGATCTTTTGTTTGATTGATTAGTCAGAGTTTATTCTACCGTCTTCATGAGTTTCTTGATTTGGAAGAGGTCAATCACTTATTTTTGCAAGCGGTCGGTCCTTTATTTGATTATTAGATACTTGCTGAGCGTACTGTTTAATTGATTATTAATTCCATCCTTTTATCTAAGCCTTAAAGTTTTTCTCTTCTTTTTACGTGTGGCTCCATTTGGTTCACACAAAGCAACATTCTGAAAGAAATGTTCTGTGAGAAATATTTCCCATAGAAATATATATTTCTTGTTGTTGGGTGGTTCATAAAAATGTTGCCAAACATTTTTCTCTTCTTTTTCCATTCATCTTTCTCTTTTGGTTCCCTCTCACTTAGAACCCCAACAACCCTCATATCATTTACGGTCTAAAAATGCTAGAAAAATATAGCTTTTAGGGAACTAAAACAAAAATGAAAATATAGAAGAGTTTGTATATGATACACTGACAGTGTATAGTTTCTATATACTGTCAATGCATCAGAGGTTGACACCTCATCAATAGGTCCTTATGGGCAAATTAAAAAAGTTTATTTATATTTGCATATAAGGACCTATTGATGAGATGGCAACCTTTAGTGCATTGACAGTGTATAGAAACTATACACTGTCAGTGCATCATATATAAATCCAATATAGAAATACCCAAGCCTAACCAAAGGGATGGAATGGTAGATCTGAATAGAAATGAAAATTCAAAATTATACACCAGCTTGTGGAGGGTAATGAAAGAAATGTCAAAACCAATCCTCTCTTTATAGTGGTTAACTCACACTCACCTTTATTTATGTGCATCTTTTTCACATTGTTATGGTACTTTAATGTACAAGAAGATGGCAAAAGTGAAGACACAAAGGTTTCATCACATGCTTTTAGGGCTGATAATCCATTATTCCAATTTCAAACACTTTGCTCCTTTTGGAGCATATACTAAATGTTTTCACTTCATTTTACAAGTACATCATCATCATCATCATCATCATCATCAGAGCCTTTATCCCAATAGATTGGGGTAGGCTATATGAACCAATATCTAAAATCACGTTAGATCGTCTATATGTATTCTCTGCCTCCATAGATTTCTATTCAAGGCCATTTGCTCATCTAATTCTAAAACCTCCATGTCTTTCCAAACTACTTCCTTCCAAGTCTTTTTCGGTCTTCCTCTAGTCTTAACCCTTCTCTCAACATCCATAGCCTCTATTCTCCTAACTGGAGCATCTACAGGTCTACGTCTTACATGTCCAAACCAACGTAAACGATTTTCACACATTTTGTCTTCGATAGGTACTACTCCAATCATCTTACGAATATCATCATTTCTCCTTCTATCCTTTCTTGTATATCCACATATCCACCGTAACATTCTCATTTCTATTACACTCATCTTTTGTGTATGTGGCCTCTTAGTCGCCCAACATTCACTACCATATAACAATATTGGTCTAACAACTGTCCTATAAAACTTGTCTTTCAACCATGTAGGAATTCCTTTATCGCACAACACACCTGTAGCACTTCTCCACTTACTCCATCCAGCTTGGATCCTATAGGTCACATCACCATCAATCTCTCCATCCATCTGTATTATTGATCCCAAGTATCGAAAATGATCCCGCTTAGGTATCGCCACCCCATCTAACTTCACTACATCATGCTCTTCCAATCGGTTAGAACTGAATTTACACTCCATGTATTCAGTCTTCACTCTGCTTAGTTTAAATCCTTTTGATTCCAACGTTTGTCTCCATACTTCCAACTTTGTATTGATCTCCGCTCTAGTTTTCGCACATAGGACAATATCATCTGCAAACATCATACACCAGGGCACCTTATCCTGGATGGATTTTGTCAGTTCGTCCATAACTACCGCAAACAAGAATGGACTCAACGCTGACCCTTGGTGTAATCCCACCGTTATAGGAAACTCACTTGTTTGCCCCCCACCTGTCCTCACATGTGTCCTTGCTCCTCTATACATGTCCTTAAGTAGTTTTACAAGTACATATTGAAATAAAATCATAAAGGGTCAATGCTTTTATTTAATTTGGTTGATTTATAAGATACACTCTAAATCTTTTTAGATTTTTTCCATCACAAAATAAAAAGCAACTTAGAACACAAAGACAAATGCTTTGAGTTGAATACAAAACATTAGGAGAAAAGACACTAATCAAGAGAACGATGCCATTTTTCTACACAGTCTTTTGCTTTTGAAGATCTTAGATAAACCATCTAAAAGTTATTATAGTAATTGTTACATCCAAAAACTTGTAGGGATCATAAAAACGTTAACGTCCCAGATTTGAGGGTATACATGTCTAATTGTGTAAACTGTTTTGCCCTTTTCCCATGCATTAAAAATAAAAAGGTAAAAGCCAAAGATTAAAGAACTTGTACACAGTATCGAAATTGTATAATTTAGTTTGCTTTTGCTCCATCTACAATATGCATAATATGTTCTCATCAAATTGTATTTAAGTTGTTTAAATGCATGTTTTAGAGGGAAATACATATTAAATGAGTTCTATAATTGGTAGAGCTTATGAAAGATAGTGGGGCCATTTACTTGACTTGAAAAGAAAGAAGAAAACGTTGATTCAGAGCTTTTGACTTGTTCTTGAAGCATGATTTGAATTTCAGCAGCTCCCTCTAAAACATACATTTTTTTGGCTATCTAAAACATGCATTTAATATCTACAACATTCGTAAATGCAAATCCATTTTCTGTTCATCAATATCAAGCCCAAATCTAGAAAATACTCGTTTCATTTAAGTGAAATGTAAAATGCAGTTGACTTATGCACATATCATAATACATCCAAACGGTAGCACCTTAAACTTGATATGAATAGTATTTTGCAAATAGATTGCAATGAAAATGAAGTTGTTTTCTAACACTTGTGATCGAGTTTGAAAATTCATGCGACTTGTGGCTGGCTTCTTGGAAGGCTTAACTTCTACCTTTAATATAATTGTATTAATTTAACCTACATCTTTCCAATCAAACAAGAGGGAGAGCCTGTATTCTTCACCTATTCACTTCAATGCCGACCATCCCTTCTTCTTTTAGCAAGTAGAGTGTCATAGTTGTTTTGAGCTTTCCAATGATGAAAGACGGTTAGGCTAAGAAGATACTGATATGAAATGGAAATTTTAGAAAATAATAAAGAAAAGATTTGGTGATGTTACAATTGCTAATAGACCACTTATGGGTGAAAGAAAGAAAATGGTAGCCTCACACTCATGCGTAGAGGTGTAATTGAGTTGAGTCGACCAAGTTAATATATAGTGCTAGGCCGAAGCTTGTCTAAATTCGAAGACAGAGGTTCAAGCCTCATTATTTTTTATGCTTAAGTTCAACTCAAAAAATAATTGTGCTACTTGAGCTCGACTTGTCATTAACTTAACTAAGGGACTCAAAACTTGACTCAAACTCTAGAGCTTGAGCTTGGATTCAAAATTCAAATAAAACTTAAAAATATATAAATAAATATTACATTTTATTTAGTGTTCGTATATAATGCACTGACGGTATATAGTTTCTATACACTGTCAATGCACCAGAGGTTAAAACCTCATCAATAAGCCAAGTACCAAAATTTTAAGTCCTTAAAAATAAATTTAAATAAAATTTTTTCAAATTGCTCATAACGGCTTATTGATAAAGTGTCAATTTTTGGTGACAGTGTTTAGAGACTATACACTCGGTGCATTAGATATAAATCTTTTTATTTATATGTAGAAAATATCTAAAAAATTGTAAAACTCAATAAGGCTTGTGACCCGTCTTGAGTCGAGTATTACAAATCTCAAACTTGGCCTATCTATTTAGTTGAGTGGCTCAAGCTCTGCGCAACTACAAATGAGTAGAATTTAAGTATAAATCAAGTCTATTTCAAGCAGCTTTCAAGTAGCTTGACTCTTTTGCATTTGTGTCCATGGGTTGCATGTAATTAGATGCGGAGTTGTGATTGTAAATTTCCAACTTCTAATTTCTTGTACATTTGGAATCATGGATGCTTGATTCATTTAAATTCATACTCATGGGTGCTTGACTCATTTATATTCTTACAAATTTGCATTTCATTTTTAGTTGTTGCATTTGAGATGCATTTAAAACATAGTGATTCATGTGCTTTAAACAGAATCATACAATACGTGTATGTTGGAATGCGCATATATATATATATATATATATATATATATATATATATATATATATGTATATGCACATACATAAATACATATACATATACTTATATTCTAAAATAAGAAACCTGCTGGGGTTGACTGCTGATACATATCTAACTTTTTGTACTTATATCGATTTGTATTTGCAGAAGGTTTCTCAGTTCAAAACTCGTGCTGCTCGTCTCAACGAAGCATTTTCAGTTGTAAGACGTGCCCGTCCTGCTCGTCTCAACGAAGCATTTTCAGTTGTAAGACGTGCCCCATTATACAGCCTTCACTGCCCACTACTGGGGTGAATCCGTGGCCTGTGATGAGTTTGAGATAAAGGTAATATTGAAAGAAAGGACTAAAGGAAACTGGGTGTCCACAAGGTAAGCCATAATATTATGCTTGCTTTGTTCTGTTATGTAAGGATGACTGTTTTAAGTTTACTCTTTTCTTTATTTATTTTATGGGTTCTGAAATTGTTCAATATGTAAATTTAAATTTCAGACTGTAATTTGTAGGATGCTTGTTTTAAGACTCGTTTCTTTATTTATCATATGGGTTCTGAAATTGTTCAATATGTAAATTTCAGATTGTAATTTGTTTGAGTCCCCGTCATATTATAAAACCTTAAGTAAATATCTTATATGCAAAGTCTTGCTATTTGTTTGGGTCCGGTCCCTCCCTTTCTTCGTATTGTCGATGCTGCAATCGTCTTCGTCCGAAAGAAATGATAAAATGATTAAAATCCATGGTTTTGAGTCGTCAGTACAATCGCTGGGAGGCTTGCCTTGGTTCATAGGTTTTTCTGTTTAAGTTTTTTCAGGTCAAGAGGCTTGGCCCAGCTTGGTTTGACAATATTATTATTTAATTAATAATAATTAATATTTTTTTATTTTAATTTAAAAAAAAAGGATTGAAAATGTTTTCTTTATCTTTTATTTTAATTATAAAATGTTTCGTACACGGATGGGTTTCCTCGACATTGGGCTTGGCTTGTAAAATGTGAAACACAATACTGCCAATTCTAAAATGAATTGGCACAACGTTATTGTATTTCCGTAAAGTTGGACTAGATTTGCGAATTTCTTTCATTGCTATCGCTGAATCAGTCTCAATGATAAGTGTAATATCCCAAATCCACTATATAATATAATATTTACTTATAAACTCCACTTACTTATCGGTTGGGCTGTTTGTGATGCTTAACAACTCTTATTACTTATATTATTATGACTTGTTACATTAATACTCTAAGGTGTATATACATTCCCTTCTATTTAAAGTAGTACTGTAAAATTTTTCTGAATATATAAAGGAAATAATATACCTTCAATATCGAATATCTGCTAGCAGTCGATAATCTCTGGAAGGTAATTCTCTTAACCCAAGATCAACAATCTGTGGAGTGGAAAATAAGAGTTGAGCTATAACGTGCTCAGTAAGGAAGTGTATTTTGCGTTATACCAGTAAATTATACCAGTAAAATCATATTTTTACTTTAAAATATTTCGCCTAACAATAAACCCAATAGGAAAAATAATGGATATTGTAATACAATTTGTGATAGCCAAATCATTTGCTAAATAGTTACAATATCATATAATAAACAATGAAAAAGGATTCAATAAATCCTCTCACAAATCATCAAGTCGAGACCAGGCATTACCCTATAAATAAATCATGCTATCATCGTTCCCTCTCCCCCTTGCGAGAACGGAATAATTATCCCAACAAGGATACAGTAGATCTATGGCCACAATCTCTAGGTGGTCCTCGGGGTTCACTTGCCAAGTGACCTCGAGACCGCTGCTGACTTGGCGGGTCCATCAGCTTCATAACTAATAAGAATGCATGAAACTAAGGGCCTAAAGTCTCAAAATCATATTTATAACTCAAAATACCTTTAAGGAAACACATTATTGAATTTAAATCATTTGAATAAATAATAATTCCATAAAAGTATTATTCTCATTTTCGTAGAAAATGTAAATTAAAATCTGCCCGCCCATGGTCAGCTCGCCCGTTCTGCTTAGCCCATGGTTAACCCGCCCAAAAGTCAACTCGCCCATTGGGTCAACTCGCCCAAAAAGGTTTTGTATTTTCTATTTTCAAAATACTAATCTGCCTCATTTTTCGTTTGAGAAAACATACTTTAAACCTCTTCGCCATGGTCAGCTCGCCCATGGTGAATTCCAAGGTGGGTGAATTAGTATTCACCCGTCAACTTTTCCTCTTTAAACAACAAGTAAAACTGGCTCGCCCTTAATGGCTCGCCCATTATATGAAAGATATTCACCCGCCCCAGAAAACATTGAAAAGGGTTCGCCCACAATGGCTCGCCCGAATTTTCTATTTAAAACATGGTCACTCGCCCGCCAAAATATCACATGAGGGCTTTTCGCCCAAAACATAACGAAGGGTCAACTCGCCCGCCCTTACCAATTAGCCCAACAACAAGGCAATTTATCAAAGTAATATGCATGTCATAACCAAAACCAATTCTCAATACTTTCATAAATTTAACTCCACAGGACATGCATTCTTTTAACACACAACTCCCTTACCTCGTCTGATGCAGCCTTGCTTTCCGTTCGCCGTATCAATCTCACTTCCCGGCTGCAAGGTAAAATATTAATTCCATTAATATTTTCTAAGCTATTTATATTTTCCTATTGGCGAGATTGAGTTCGCCATTCGCCCATAGAGCTCGCCCTTCTATAATCGATCTACTCTTGGGAGCTCGCCCAATCATTCTCGCCATTCATATGGCTTATATGTGGGAGTTCGCCCAATCAATGCTAACGTGTGAGTTCGCCCACACAACAATTCAACTCGCCCTACACCACTTTTATTCATTGGCAACTCGCCTATGCATTAAACTTACAGGTGGCGACCTCGCCTATACTTCCACATTCTAGATTTTAGCTCGCCCATACTAACTGAGTTCGCCCATTATCATTATTTCCAGTATTTTCATTGTCTATTCTCGATTCAGACTACACCTTGTTCTAGTTCTTATATATTCTAGTAAGATTTAACTAAAACAAGGCTACATCTATGTTTACTACGTTATAAAAACATAGAAATCCAGTATTGAATATCAAGGGAACCATAGAAATTATGGAACTCACCTTAACCCAGTTGCTCTTCCAAAAACAGAATATTTTCTTGCCTCCCTTAGCTTTGTTTCTCTTGTTCCCTGGCTTTTCAACACTACAGAAGGCTTTGGCTAACTAAAATTGATGTTTTTATGGTTCCTATATGAAAGAAACGAAAGAATTACTTGTGAGCATGCAGGTGAAAACAGAATGGCGAGAAGGATTTTGAGGAAGATGAAGCTGGCTAAGTGGGTTTTCTTCAGTTATATTCTTCTTATATACTCACCCAAATCCACTTAAAATCCACCACCTGTTCTCACCCTGTTTTTCTGTCATCATTACCTTGTCTTATAACTCATTAAATGGTGAAGAAACTATGGTAATGGCGTGGTGAAGAATTTCCTACTGTCATATAAATTCCAACCAAAAAGGGATGGCTACGGGGAGTCTACTTCTGCTGTTTGACTAATTTTCTCATCTTTTTTCTTCTCCTTCTTCTCCACACTACTTCCAACCACCACTATTATTGACTTTCATTTCATTCTTTTCTTTTGTCTTGTAGTATATTAATTCCTTAAGAATTTCTCAACACAAGACTTCCGCTGGCTTTTGTTTGTCCTATTGCCATTAATCCCTTTCACACTTTCATTTGATGCTTTTAATTTCTCTCATTCCGTATGGGCGATCAGGAGCCCTCACCCCGTTTGGCGAACTCCCTACTCGCCCTCAGCACCATCATGGCGTTTTGTTCGTAAATTTAGCTTGTCCATTGGCAAACGGCCTTCCTTTCTCGCCCATTGGCGATCAGCCGTCTTTGCTCGCCCATTGGCGAGCTGTTCGACATCCTCGCCCACACATTATTTCACTGACATTCTTCCATGCACAACTCAAGTTAAGGAGTTTTTTTTTTTCATCCAAGTGAAAATGAATATTAAATATTTACTTCATTTACATTATCAATGTTATGAAATTTGGGTCTACAGTAGTGTAGAATCAGATCTTACATTTTCTCCCCACCTTAAGAAATTTGGTCCTCCAAATTTAACTCGGACCTATCAATTGAAAAGCTCTGGATACCTCTCACGCATAAGGCTCTCTAACTCCCAGGTAGCCTCCTCCTCGTTATGATACTGCCAGAGCACTTTAACCAAAGGAATCGTCTTAGACCGCAATACTTTATCCTTCCTATCCAAAATCTGTTCCGGTTTCTCAACGTAACTCATGTCCTCTCTGATCTCTAGTGGCTCATGTCGAATCACGTGAGAAGGATCTGGATGGTACTTTCTCAACATCGAGACATGGAATACGTTATGCACTCCTGACAACTCTGGTGGTAGTGCTAACCGATATGCCACATCTCCTACTCGATCTAAGATCTCATACGGCCCAATGTATCGAGGACTCAACTTTCCTCTCTTCCCGAATCTCATTATACCCTTAGACGGTGAAACTTTTAAAAACACATAATCACCCTCTACAAACTCCAATGGTCGACGTCTAGTATCTGCATAACTCTTCTGCCAACTCTGAGCCGTTCTGAGCCTCTCACAAATCATCCGTACATCACGAGAAGCCTGCTCGACCAAATCGGGAGCTAACAGTTTACGGTCTCCAACTTCTTCCCATGCTATCGGGGATCTGCATCGTCTGCCATACAAGGCCTCATACGGTGCCATGCCGATACTCGTATGAAAACTATTATTATAAGCAAATTCTGCTAGGGGTAAGTGATCGTCCCATGAGCCTCTAAAATCCAATGCACACGCTTTCAACATATCCTCGAGCGTCTGTATAGTACGCTCGGACTGTCCATCAGTCTGTGGATGAAAAGCGGTGCTAAAACTCAGTTAGGATCCCATAGCCTCCTGAAATCTCTCCCAAAAATGAGAGGTGAAGCGAGAGTCCCTATCAGAGGTGATGCTCACTGGGACACCATGTAACTTCACTATCTCCCTGACATACAATTCGGCCAAGGCACTAACTGAATCCGTAGATCTCATGGCTAAGAAATGAGCAGACTTAGTCAATCTATCGACTATCACCCAAATAGCATCATACCCCTTCCGGGTCCGTGGTAATCCCATAATAAAATCCATAGTTACATGCTCCCACTTCCACGTAGGAATCGATAATGGTCGAAGCATACCTGCCGGCTTCTGATGCTCAATCTTAATCTGTTGGCACGTTAGACATCTAGTAACAAAATCTGAGATGTCCTTTTTCATCTTAGGCCATCAATACACTCTTCGAAGATTCTGGTACATCTTAGTACTACCCGGATGTAATGTGTATTTAGAGGTATGGGCCTCTGATAAAATCAAGTCTCTAAGCTGCTGATCAACGGGAACACATATCCTACCTCTAAACCTCAGTATCCCATCGGTGCCAATCTCAAAATCTGACATAACTCCCATCTGAATCTGACTGGCAACCCCAATGCAATAATCATCATTCCTCTGAGCTTCCTTGATTCGATCCATCAAATCCGGCTCTATACGGAAACTAGCTGTAAATCCATACTGGTCAGAGGACACAACTGTCAGACTGAGGTTAAAGAATTGCTCTATCAAATCATGTTCCCTGATCATCATGTAAGACACCATGCCAATATGTTTACGGCTCAGTGCATCTGCTACTACATTAGCTTTACCTGGTGATACAAAATCTCACAATCATAATCCTTTAACAGTTCCATCCATCGTCGCTGCCTCAAATTCAACTCTCGCTGTGAGAATATATATTTCAGACTCTTATGGTCTGTATATATCTGAAATTTCTCCCCGTACAAGTAATGTCGCCATATCTTCAGTGCAAACACTACTGCGGCTAGCTCCAAGTCATGTGTCGGGTAGTTCCTCTCATGATCCTTTAACTGTCGAGAACCATAGGCTATAACCCGACCATGCTGCATGAGTACACACCCTAATCCTTGAGCGGATGCATCAGTATACACCATAAATCCTCCTGATCCGCTAGGAAGGGATAATACGGGGGCAGTAGTCAATCTTCTCTTAAGCTCACCAAAACTACGCTCACATGCTTCATTCCACTCAAACTTTACATCCTTATGTGTGAGTCGTGTCAATGGAGCAGCAAGCCTAGAAAATCCCTCCACAAACCTGCGATAATATCCGGCAAGACCTAAGAAACTCCGTATCTCGGTAACCGTGTTAGGCCTCTCCCACTGAACAATGGCCTCTATCTTGGACGGATCAACTGATACCCCGTCCCTTGACACTATATGTCTGAGAAATATAATATGGTCAAGCCAGAACTCGCATTTACTAAGCTTAGCATATAACTTTCGCTCTCTGAGGGTCTGTAGAACAATATGTAAATGCTGCTCATGCTCCTTTGGAGTCTTAGAATAAATCAGGATGTCATCAATAAAAACTATGACAAACTTATCCAAAAAGGGATGAAACACCTCATTCATCAAACTCATAAAAGCTGCAGGGGCATTTGTCAATCCAAAAGGCATTACTAGGAACTCAAAATGACCATAACGAGTCCGAAATGCTGTCTTATGCACATCCGACTCCTTAATCTTCAACTGGTGATAGCTTGATCGGAGGTCTATCTTGGAAAATACCTGTGCATCCCTGAGCTGATCAAACAAATCATCAATCCGAGATAATGGATACTTATTCTTAACGGTAGCCCGATTCAACATCCGATAATCTATACATAACCGGAAGCTACCATCCTTCTTCCGAACAAATAATACTGGAGCTCCCTAAGGTGACACACTAGGATGTATAAATCCCTTATCTAATAACTCTTGGAGCTGCTTCTTGAGCTCATCCAACTCTGTTAGTGCCATCCGATATGGGGGTCTAGAAATCAGCTCCGTACCGGGTACCAACTCAATCGTAAACTCCATCTCTCGATCTGGTGGTAACCCTGGTAAATCCTCTGGAAATACATCCGAGAAGTCCTTGACCACAGGGATCTTTTGAATCTCTGGATGTTTCTTCTTTACATCCTCCACACTAGCAATATATCCTTCATAAACATTCATACACAACCACCATTTCAGTACACATGTCATTTCACAAACATATATTCACATACATTTTATTAATTTACAATAACTTTACAATATACTTTTCAGGATGAGAGAAGGTAATAAACTTAGTATTACAATCCAAACCAACATGGTTCGCAACTAACCAATCCATACCCAAAATGATATCAAAATCATATATGTTCAACAAAATTAGGTTAGCTGTAAAAACCTTCTCCCCTATAGTCAATTTACAATTCCTATATACAATATCCGTCCTCTCGAAATCTTTAAAAGGGGTATTCACTTGCAAGGTATACCCTAACAACTCCGGCTCTACTGGGGTCCTGTTAGCACATGTAGGCGATAAGAATGAATGGGTAGAACCTGGATCAAATAAGGCAATTACAGGAAGATCGAAGAGATAAATTTTACCTTTAATCACATCAATAGAGGCGTCGACAATCTCCTGACCCATCGCGTACACCTGACCCTGAGTCACAACCTTCTTACCCTTCCCTGCGGCTGTCGCCCGCCTAGGCTGTGAGGGTGTCGCTTTCTCTAGCTCACTCTGAGCTGCCGGGGCCGCTATCTAAGGTAAGGTAGGAGGAATAGTAGAAGCAGCAGATTCTCCGAGCATCGGGCAATTCCTGATAAAGTGCCCCGTCTGTCTGCAATTAAAACATGCCCTAGACATTAAAGGACAACGGCGTGACCCATGCGACCTTCCACACTGTCTACATAAAGGTGCAACACTCCTCTGAGTAGTGGTAGGGCCACTAGCAGGAGTAGAAACTGCTGGTCTATTAAATCTGCCCTCTGTAATCTGTATGCCTGTAGGTCTACTTCTCTTGGGCTGCTCTTTACCTGATCTATCGTCCATAAACCTTTTAGTCTTTCCCTTTACTTTACCTTTATTCTTGCTACTGAAATCGAGCTGGAATTGCTCATAATCCCTCTCGCATAGCTGAGCCCGTTGAACTATCTCATCATAAGTCTGTATAACAAATGGGGCTAGCTTCATTCTGATGGATGGCCTCAAACCAGCTCTAAACCTCGAAATCTTATACCGGGTATTCGCACTAGTCTGTGGATCAAAACGGTTAAATGTAGTAAATTTGGCCTCATACTCGTCCACTGACATGCTACCCTTAACTAAACTCATGAATTCCTGCTGTAATTTTTCCTGAGCAGTGTCAGGAATATACTGCTTCTTAAAAGCTTCCACAAAAATATCCCAAGACAGATCCTGATGCTGAGCAAATAATACTGTCTGAGTGGCCTTCCACCAATGTCTCGCATCATCTGCCAAATGGAACACTACTAGGCCTACCTTCTCTGTTTCTGAACATCTCATAATTTGAAGTAATCTATCAATCTCAATAATCCATTGTTCCGCCGCCAATGGATCCCTAGTACCTTTAAACTTGGGTGGATCCAACTTTTTAAATGATTTCACCAATGCCACATTACAATAAGACTCCGCATTTCGAGGCGGCTGAATCAATGGCTGTGGTGGGGCTACCGCTGGCTGAGGTGCCAGTGGTGGCATAGGCTGAGGCTCAGGTACAACTAGTGCCGGCTGTGGCGGTACTGGTGCCTCTACTGGGGCTGCAGGAGCTGTGGCTCTCTCCCTCTCTGCTCTATCCGCGGCCTATCCGCATGATACAAAGCCATAAAATCGGCTACCATCCTCTTTACTTGGTTCACACGAGTATCAATGTTCTCTAACTATAGAGGACGTGGAGGTCTTGGGGCAGGTTCTGGTGTCTGCGGCTCCGGAATCTGTGCCGCCCTACCTCGGCCAATATCTCTAACTGAGCGTGTCACCCTCCTTCTTCCACTCATTTCTGTACCACAGAGATCATTTATTACTCATAATTAGTATATCAATCATATATTCAGAATATACAGTACTACAGGGAATGTTTACTGTTCACTTCTCGTTTTAAGCATCACTAAACATCCGACCAACCCTGCTCTGATACCATTAAATCTGTAACATCTCAAATCCACTATATAACATAATATTTACTTATAAACTCCACTTACTTATCGGTTGGGCTGTTTGTGATGCTTAACAACTCTTATTACTTATATTATTATGACTTGTTACATTAATACTCTAAGGTGTATATACATTCACTTCTATTTAAAGTAGTACTGTAAAATTTTTCTGAATATATAAAGGAAACAATATACCTTCAATATCGAATATCTGCTAGCAGTCGATAATCTCTGGAAGGTAATTCTCTTAACCCAAGATCAACAATCTGTGGAGTGGAAAATAAGGGGTGAGCTATAACGTGCTCAGTAAGGAAGTGTATTTTGCGTTATACCGGTAAAATCATATTTTTACTTTAAAATATTTCGCCCAACAATAAACCCAATAGGAAAAATAATGGATATTGTAATACAATTTGTGATAGCCAAATCATTTGCTAAATAGTTACAATATCATATAATAAACAATGAAAAAGGATTCAATAAATCCTCTCACAAATCATCAAGTCGAGACTAGGCATTACCCTATAAATAAATCATGCTATCATCGTTCCCCTTCCTCCTTGCGAGAACGGAATAATTATCCCAACAGGGATACAGTAGATCTATGGCCACAATCTCTAGGTGGTCCTCGGGGTTCACTTGCCAAGTGACCTCGAGACCGCAGATGACTTGACGGGTCCATCAGCTTCATAACTAATAAGAATGCATGAAACTAGGGGCCTAAAGTCTCAAAATCATATTTATAACTCAAAATACTTTTAAGGAAACACATTATTGAATTTAAATCATTTGAATAAATAATAATTCCATAAAGGTATTATTCTCATTTTCGTAGAAAATGTAAATTAAAATCTGCTCGCCCATGGTCAGCTCGCCCGTTCTGCTTAGCCCATGGTTAACCTGCCCAAAAGTCAACTCGCCCATTGGGTCAACTCGCCCAAAAAGGTTTTGTATTTTCTATTTTCAAAATACTAATCTGCCTCATTTTTCGTTTGAGAAAACATACTTTAAACCTCTTCGCCATGGTCAGCTCGCCCATCACGGCTCGCCCATGGTGAACTCCAAGGTGGGTGAATTAGTATTCGCCCGTCAAGTTTTCCTCTTTAAACAACAAGTAAAACTGGCTCGCCCTTAATGGCTCACCCATTATATGAAAGATATTCGCCCGCCCCAGAAAACATTGAAAAGGGTTCCCCACAATGGCTCGCCCGGATTTTCTATTTAAAACATGGTCACTCGCCCGCCAAAATATCACATGAGGGCTTTTCGCCCAAAACATAACGAAGGGTCAACTCGCCCGCCCTTACTAGTTAGCCAAACAACAAGGCAATTTATCAAAGTAATATGCATGTCATAACCAAAACCAATTCTCAATACTTTCATAAATTTAACTCCACAGGACATGCATTCTTTTAACACACAACTCCCTTACCTCGTCTGATGCAGCCTTGCTTTCCGTTCGCTGTATCAATCTCACTTCCCGGCTGCAAGGTAAAATATTAATTCCATTAATATTTTCTAAGCTATTTATATTTTCCTATTGGCGAGATTGAGTTCGCCATTCGCCCATAGAGCTCGCCCTTCTATAATCGATCTACTCTTGGGAGCTCGCCCAATCATTCTCGCCATTCATATGGCTTATATGTGGGAGTTCGCCCAATCAATGCTAACGTGTGAGTTCGCCCACACAACAATTCAACTCGCCCTACACCACTTTTATTCATTGGCAACTCGCCTATGCATTAAACTTACAGGTGGCGACCTCGCCTATACTTCCACATTCTAGATTTTAGCTCGCCCATACTAACTGAGTTCGCCCATTATCATTATTTCCAGTATTTTCATTGTCTATTCTCGATTCAGACTACACCTTGTTCTAGTTCTTATATATTCTAGTAAGATTTAACTAAAACAAGGCTACATCTATGTTTACTACGTTATAAAAACATAGAAATCCAGTATTGAATATCAAGGGAACCATAGAAATTATGGAACTCACCTTAACCCAGTTGCTCTTCCAAAAACAGAATATTTTCTTGCCTCCCTTAGCTTTGTTTCTCTTGTTCCCTGGCTTTTCAACACTACAGAAGGCTTTGGCTAACTAAAATTGATGTTTTTATGGTTCCTATATGAAAGAAACGAAAGAATTACTTGTGAGCATACAGGTGAAAACAGAATGGCGAGAAGGATTTTGAGGAAGATGAAGCTGGCTAAGTGGGTTTTCTTCAATTATATTCTTCTTATATACTCACCCAAATCCACTTAAAATCCACCACTTGTTCTCATCCTGTTTTTCTGTCATCATTACCTTGTCTTATAACTCATTAAATGGTGAAGAAAATATGGCAATGGCGTGGTGAAGAATTTCCTACTGTCATTAAATGGTGAAGAAATTCCAACCAAAAAGGGATGGCTACGGGGAGTCTACTTCTGCTGTTTGACTAATTTTCTCCTCTTTTTTCTTCTCCTTCTTCTCCACGCTACTTCCAACCGCCACTATTATTGACTTTCATTTCATTCTTTTCTTTTGTCTTGTAGTATATTAATTCCTTAAGAATTTCTCAACACAAGACTTCCGCTGGCCCTTGTTTGTCCTATTGCCATTAATCCCTTTCACACTTTCATTTGATGCTTTTAATTTCTCTCATTCCATATGGGCGATCAGGAGCCCTCACCCCGTTTGGCGAACTCCCTACTCGCCCTCAGCACCATCCTGGCATTTTGTTCGCAAATTTAGCTTGTCCATTGGCAAACGGCCTTCCTTTCTCGCCCATTGGCGATCAGCCGTCTTTGCTCGCCCATTGGCGAGCTGTTCGACATCCTCGCCTACACATTATTTCACCGACATTCTTTCATGCACAACTCAAGTTAAGGAGTTTTTTTTTTTTCATCCAGGTGAAAATGAATATTAAATATTTACTTCATTTACATTATCAATGTTATGAAATTTGGGTCTACAGTAGTGTAGAATCAGATCTTACAATAAGTGACGTGTTATTGGAGAGAATTCAAATTAATATGTAATATAAATAACAAGATTTAATCTTAGTATTAACAGATATTGTAATCTTAGGGGACTTCTATGATATCAAAAATTCACAAGATATTCTCCAATTTAAATTTTCAACATAATTTCTTGAATTCATGTTAATACTAAATTTTACCCGGTGTGTTACTACCAAATAAAGTTTTTTTTTTCAATTTAAAAAAGCTACTTATATATATATATATATATATATATATATTAATATATGTTAATATCATCATTATAACATTTTATTTATGATGATAAATTTAACAAAAATAAAATAAAATTTAACAAAGTCGAATATATAAAAAATGATTTTTTTTTTTATAAAACTACATAATTGTTCTCCTTTGCCGTGTAATCTTTATAGTTTTTGTTTGGTTTTAAATATTTTATTTTATTTCATAATTTAACAGGTATGAATATTCATATGATAAGGAAATATATTAATTTTCATGTTCTCATTTACTTTCAAAGTAAATGAAAAAATGAAATAAAACTATAATTTAAAATATAAAATAGAAAATAATTTATTATATAAAATAAAGCAAGTAGTCTTAAAATGGTTCATAACATTATTATTAGTGATTAAAATTAATTAAATATTATTTTTATATATTAGCCTCGTGCATTATGTTGTCTTTTTTTTTTAAATCTAAGTTAACAAGTTTAAAACTCATGATTATTAAAGTATAAAAAATGTTCTTTTTTTGTTCTTTTACTTTTTTCTTTAACAGTTTGCACTTAATTGCATGATTTTGAAATACAGAAAAAATTATAGATCAATTTTCATGCAATAAAACATTGATAGTTTCTATCAATTTTGTACAAAAAGTTTAAGAGTATATTTGGGCATAAGGTTTACTATTATGCTATGAATTTTTTTTTATATATTTTATAATTGGGGATGGAGATAGGATTACTTAGATTTGAATCCAAATTTTATAATATGCCACAACTCTTTCTTAACAACTGGTCAAGAGGTTGATGGCATTGTGTTATAAATGTTATAATGTATGTTTGCTTCATTCTTAATGGTTGCTAGACCATCCAAGATTATTGTCCATCCAAGATTATTGGCTCATATGTAATTTTTTTGGATCCATGCATTACAACATTCGACACTAATCACAGTTGAATTATGTTAAATTTGATATTAATTAGAAAATGAATTTGATAATTTTGAAAATTTGAGATAAATGACCAAATATTTCAAGAACAATCGAATAAAATCAAGAAAATGTCCCAAAGCCTTAAAATTCAAATGATTTTAAGCATTGGTATTTTTTTAGTTAACTTAATATTTATACTAATACATAAATACTAAAAATTTCATTTTATTGTAAAATAAATACTTTCTTAAGGAAATTTTGTACTCCGTCATTGAATTTACGACGAAAATTTCATCGGTAAATCTCATGTTATTGATGGAATAATTTTTTATCAGTAATTTGTCCGAATTCCGTCTATGATGTCAATGATTTTTTTTTTTGTCACCATTGGTGTTCCATTGGAATCCCCCCACTATTTATCAACGAAATATTTCTGTTCCTGGTGTTGCTCAAGTATTCTGTAGTGGAAGTTGTGTTTTGGAAAGTAAATAATTATATGTTTAATTCCAATTAAAAAAAAATAATCCAAATTCCACTCTATTTGCGTTTAGAAGGAAAAGAACTAAAGTATTTGTGTACGAAGCTGATCATGAGAAAAAATGGAAGAATAATATCAATTTTAAAGGTTTGCATCCATAGCCAGCTGATGGCGCTCTCTATTGAAATCAGACCAATGATCAAGTGCAACAAAATTTCGTACCAAAAGATTGATAACGATAAATGAACAAGATTTGAATCTTGATTACATCTGTTATTGCATTGCAATCAAAAGGAAAATGATCTCACCTACTGAGTATCTTTTTGACAATGGAGGCAGCAACAACAGATGCATCATGCACCACTTTATTCATATCAGTTAGCGGTGATTTCCCAGGAAATTCCATCTCACAAGAATTGGCCTCTGTGGCTGCATCATTTGCAGCTCTCTCTGCGTAATTATAGTTACCTGTCTTGAGAGCTTCACTGATTTCCGGGACATCTCCTCTTATAATAACGTTGTAGCGTTCAGCGCAGGAAGTTAAGGCCTTCAGCATTGCAGGGTCAAGGGCAAGCCCATCCTGCAGTAGCTCATCAATGAGATCAAGAGTGTCCATAGCTTTAGTTTTGAGTGAATCCACCATGATTTCAGCTAGCTTCTTCACGTCCGCATCACGGCTTTCAGGATAGGATCTTAGAGACCAAATGCAAAGATCATAGAATGGTGTTTGCCTGCAAGTTCTCTCCATCAGATTGCCTAGAAGAAGGGTTGGACGGAAAGCGTCGACTGGAAAGAGAAGGAAGAGAAATATTATGAAACTCTTCATCTTTGAAAGGTGGTGGCAGATTGATATTTGAGAATTAAGAAGAATAATAACTCTCTTATAGTGAAATATTATCCTGAAAAGAGGATAGTTATTTGACCAAATCATCCTTCTGAAATGCAATCAGTAAGGTTTGCCCTTGAAGCTCGCTCGAGCCTTGAGGAATGCCTTAACCAAAAGTTAGGTAATAATTTGAACGAAATGCATGTTAAAGTCAAAGAGGATTCTGTGACATGTTATGAACTATTTCTTTTTTATTTTTATAGTTTTTTGGAACAAATTTCTTTTGTATTTCTTGTGTTGCTTCATAATGTAACGGCATAATCATATTTTTTTTTGCCCGTTAAAAAAATAAATAAATGTTTTGGTCCCTTATTTTTTTATCAGAGTTAATTTAGCCGATTTATAACAATATAATAAAAGTAAACTACAAGTTTTACCTGTGTAACACTTGTCTAGGGATAAAATGATAATATCAAAGAATAAAACTTCAAAAAGAGTACCTGTTACTCTTTTATTTCTAACCATATTGATGAGATTTAAACGGATGTTATTAGGGATATTTAGCCTCAAATTGTGTATCAGCTTGTCATAGTGTCTAGTTTAAAATTTAATATAAATAAGTTATCACATATAATTATGAAAACATCATAACTAAATCAGGTCATAATTTGAAGCTCGCTCCGATATAATTAGCAAAGACTTATTTCGGAAGGTTAGATTATGCATGAATATGAGGTTGAAATTGATTTATTTAGATTATGAAGGAACTTCAATATTACTAAAGCAGGTTAGGATAAATTGTAGAGAACCATATTCTTCTTGCATGAGAAAATTAAGTTCATCACAAGAAAATTTAGATTGGGACCAGGACTAATGGTTTATTATAACTAATTAATTAGTAAGGATTAGCCAACTAAGCTAATTAAACCTACACTGAGTGTAGACAATTATGAGGAAAGAAATGAAAAAAATTACTCCAAAATATCACTTCTGAGTTTATTACAGTTTTTGGTATCAGAGCAAAGTTGTCTAATATGTGCCAGTATAAGTCAGTCATAGTTAGATTTACATCCCTTATTACTGTGCATGTCTATATATAAATTATGTATAATTGTTAAAGTTATGCTGATAAAGTTCCATTCTCGTATAGGAATTCTGTTAACTAAACATGAGGAGATATGGACATCCACTAGGTAGGCACACTCCCTAACACCTCCACGTCCTTAACAACCCAACAGTCTGAACTTTCGTACAATGTGGCTTGAGCAGACCATTAAGTCAC
Source organism: Heritiera littoralis (assembly GCA_031772115.1). Taxonomy (NCBI): domain Eukaryota; kingdom Viridiplantae; phylum Streptophyta; class Magnoliopsida; order Malvales; family Malvaceae; genus Heritiera; species Heritiera littoralis. The sequence continues at coordinate 1,474,046 of JAPDPK010000060.1, read as the reverse complement.
TAGCAACTATGCTCAGCTAACACTTCGATGGTAATAATAATGCCTGATAGGATGATATTTTGTGAATTTTATATGTGGCAATATATTTTTTTTATTGATGTTTTATGCCTAAAAGAGCTTACTAATGTTTATTTTATGTTTTAGGTATTAAATATCAAAGTTGGAATAAAAAGAAGTTAAAAAGAGCAAAGTGCAGTATTTTCTGTCCAGCTTGAAAGATTGACGTTTTTGACCAATTTAACGACCTGATCTCAAGATGTGGCCTTCATGGAAGTTGTAGAGGACTTCTCAAGGTTTCCAGAATGTCCAAGATCGCAAAAATCAGAGTTCATTTGATGGGTCAAACGTCTGGACAAAACAGTACGAAATTCTGGACAGAAAAACGAGATTGAGAAGAAATTCCAACAAAGCAAGTTCAAGACCAGATTTTGTTGAGACAAGATAATTTCTTAATTTTATTTTGTCTTAGATCTGTAATTAATTAATAAAAATAGGCCTTAGGAATTTTACTTAGAAAATAATTGTAAAAAGATGATGAGATAAAGGTAAGAGTTTGACTAGTCAAATTACTTGTTTCCCAAGTAAACTCTTATCTGAATCCCACATTGCTTAGGAAAGTCTTTTAAACTCTTCCTTAGGCCTATAAAAAGAGCACAAGGCTCTCATAAACAGGAAGCCCTCAAATCCCTCTCCTCCCTCTTCTCTTTTAGTCTTGTAGGATTTTCTTTAGGGTTTTTAATAAAAATTTTATTTATTTTTAATTAGTTGCTGATTTCTTTATTATTTTTAATTCTGATTTTGTTTTCTTTATTTAAATTAAAATTGTTTGTGTGTTCTTGCTTGTTAGTTTATAATCTTGATTATTAATTCTGATTTTATATTATTAAAGATTGCTTCTTTGATTGTTTCTTGCATGATATTTGTAATCTTTATAATATTAAACTTGAATTTTATGATCTTGAATATGACTAGTGAGTAGTTTTCTTATTCAGTTATGAGGTAAATTGATTATTCTTGGGAAAAGCATGTTGTGAGATTCTTGAACCTATTATATAATTGTTGATTAAGTATCCAAGATTCTCTGAGCACATTATAATGATTGTTTGTTTAATTAGATAGGGTGCACACTATTTAGTTAAATTAAATAATCTACCGCCGGATTAAAAACATAAGTCCGTAATTGCTTGTGGAGTTAATCACTAGGGATATAGGAGAATCAAGGTTTAAGTTAAATAAACCGCGCTGAGTGAGTTTGTTACTTAATGTTGACTCAAATCTTTCTAGATATTAATGCTGCTATTAAAACTTAATCTATAGCGTTGAGCATAGGTAAAATTTGATAGTTAGAGATTAATTAAGACGCTGAGCCTTTAATTAACAACACAGTAAGGAAAGATAGGTGTAATTGGACGCTGGGGAATTACATTACGGTTGACTACTTAATTTACAATGATCTTAAATAATCAATGATCAACATCTAAATCCAAGAATAATTAAATGCCTCGTAACTGAAGCTTTTTGCTATTTGTTTTTGATATTTAATAATTCCTGTTTTCTTTATTTTAGAATAGTCTCCAAAACCCCCAAATTTCTTCTTTCCCTAAACCCTAAGATTAGATTTTTAATTTAATAATTAACTTAAATAATTCAGTCTCTGTGGGTTCGACCCTTGCTCCGCTATCTACATAGTAGAGTTAGGAAATTTTATTTTTGGTGACTCACGACACTCATCAAATTTTGGCGCCGTTGCCGGGGACTGAAATTTGTTTAAGTTAATTATTTTAATTTTAAGTCTAATTTTTTTTTCTTCTTTTCTTTTTCAGGGATTGCTTGTCCAAGAAGGATTCTAGTCATAAACTTTAAAAGATTAGGGAGTACATACAAGCAACCCAAAGCGTGGTACCACAAACACCACAACATCCACCACTACTACCAGCCAAGACAAGAAGTAAGAGGCCTCTATGGAGCAAGCTTATAAACCATACTATGATTATGACCCATACTATGATTATGACCCATACTATAATTATGAACCACACTATGATATCTACAATCAAGGATGGTGGGATCATTCTAATTTTAGTTATGGGAATCAATATGAGGTTTACAATGCACAATTCCTAGATACATATCAAGCTCCATCTCAAGACTCAGGTATGCCTCTACCTCAAGAATCAGGTATATCTCTTGAAGATATTGTTAGGACTCTTGAGATTAAAACCTTACAATTTTCACAAGAGGCTGATGTTTATATTAAGAATATTGATCACCATGTGAGTCAAATAATGAATTCTTTAAGTAACATTGAAGCTATGACCTCTCAACCTGTGGAGAATCTAAGAGATAATGTTACTAACATCACCTTGAAAAGTGAAAGGGAAATTGAATCCAAGGAAAGCGCACATGAAGATGTCGACAACTTTATTGAAAGGGAGGATGAATCCAATTTCTGTCTTAAAGGTGGAGTTGTTGACATGCACAATGTAAAAGGGAGAGAGAATTTCGACAACTTTATAAAGCACTATGAGGATGTTGAAATCAAGGAATTCAAAGCTGAGGTAAGTGAAAAACAAATTCCTTTTAATTCTTCTACTTACCCTCCTCCTTTTCCTGGTAGGTTTGCAAGAGCTACAAATGAAGAGCAAGACAAGGAGACATTGAAGACATTTAGGAAAATGGAAGTTAATATTCCTCTCCTTGATGAAATTAATGATCAAGTGCCTTGTGATGCCAAGTTTTTAAGGGAACTATGCACTTCCAAGAGGAAATTAAAAGGTGATGAAAAGCAGGTTCTTAAAGATGAGCTAGAAATAGCCACAAGTAAAAATCTTGAGAATGAGGAACTCGAGAAACCGATAAAAAAGTTGAGGTTTGGGATTGGATGATGGAAGGTGGAGCAGTCGAGCTAATGACATTAAACAAAAGCGCTACTTGGGAGGCAACCCAAGGATGTAAAATGAGGGAGTATTTCTTTCTTTTACTTGTATTACCATTTAATTTTTGAGTTTTTATTGTTCTTCTTTGCATGCTAGACTTACTTTGAGGACAAAGTAAGATTTAAGTGTGGGGGGGAATATTGGTTTATGAGTCTATAGAGTTTTTTTTTTAGGAAGTGGAAATTAAAAAAAAAGGGTCAAAATTTTAAACAGTTTTAAAAGATCATGGTATGTTTTCTTTCTTTTAAGGATTGATTCTAAACTAAAACAAAGTTTTATAAGAAAGTTGAAAGTATTTTGATTGTTATTATTGTTGAAGTGAATACTTTCTAAAGAATTTATGTGAGTTCATGATTAAATATGATTGCTCATATGATATTGATAATGTGATTAGTTCATTGAAGTTGGTATAAGCAAAGGATAAATAGACAAGAAAAAAAAACATAAAAAGAGAAGAAAAATAGAGGTTGAAAGCTTTAAATTCTACTCCAATGTTTTGAGTTACTCGATCTTGTTGATTAAATTCTTGAAGTGACTTAAAATATGAGTATGCAAAGCACTCTAAAAGAGGGCTTACTTGTTGAGTAATCGGGTGTTGGTATCACCAATATTGACATTCGCGTAAAAAGGCAAGTAAGTACTTAGGGAAACCTTTATTGAAACCTCAAAAGAAAAAAAAGAAAAAGAAGGAAGAGAAAATAAAAAAAAATTCTTGATCTATTGACTTTGTTTGTGGTAATGTAAAATGGATAATTGCAAAGTTGATGTTATATGTTTCAATTGTGTTGATTGTGAATTTTGCATGAATTTATTTAGAAGTATGCATTAATATGAGAAGTAATGATTAGAATATGATTGACTTGATTATTTGACTCTTATTGAAGTTATGAGTTAAGAATTGAAAGATTTGAAAATATGTTCATGATCTTAATCTTTTTTTTTTTTTGAGTCTTAATTTTTAAATTTTTCAGTCTTATTTTGAATTTTTAGGATTGAGTCTTAAGTAAAAGATTTTGTTGGTATATCTTCTGAAAGCCCTCACGAGACACAACTCGTCCACTAGGGGTGACCTAGGGGTTTAAAGGCTTATTGCATATGCTAAATGCAATCGTGATTCCTACGAAAGTGAGTTAGGATTTTAGGATTTAGTTAGCTAAGGTTTGCTAGAGGACTAGCAAAAGCTAAGTGTGGGGGAGTTTGATAGGATGATATTTTGTGAATTTTATATGTGGCAATATATTTTTTTTATTGATGTTTTATGCCTAAAAGAGCTTACTAATGTTTATTTTATGTTTTAGGTATTAAATATCAAAGTTGGAATAAAAAGAAGTTAAAAAGAGCAAAGTGCAGTATTTTCTGTCCAGCTTGAAAGATTGACGTTTTTGACCAATTTAACGACCTGATCTCAAGATGTGGCCTTCATGGAAGTTGTAGAGGACTTCTCAAGGTTTCCAGAATGTCCAAGATCGCAAAAATCAGAGTTCATTTGATGGGTCAAACGTCTGGACAAAACAGTACGAAATTCTGGACAGAAAAACGAAATTGAGAAGAAATTCCAACAAAGCAAGTTCAAGACCAGATTTTGTTGAGACAAGATAATTTCTTAATTTTATTTTGTCTTAGATCTGTAATTAATTAATAAAAATAGGCCTTAGGAATTTTACTTAGAAAATAATTGTAAAAAGATGATGAGATAAAGGTAAGAGTTTGACTAGTCAAATTACTTGTTTCCCAAGTAAACTCTTATCTGAATCCCACATTGCTTAGGAAAGTCTTTTAAACTCTTCCTTAGGCCTATATAAAGAGCACAAGGCTCTCATAAACAGGAAGCCCTCAAATCCCTCTCCTCCCTCTTCTCTTTTAGTCTTGTAGGATTTTCTTTAGGGTTTTTAATAAAAATTTTATTTATTTTTAATTAGTTGCTGATTTCTTTATTATTTTTAATTCTGATTTTGTTTTCTTTATTTAAATTAAAATTGTTTGTGTGTTCTTGCTTGTTAGTTTATAATCTTGATTATTAATTCTGATTTTATATTATTAAAGATTGCTTCTTTGATTGTTTCTTGCATGATATTTGTAATCTTTATAATATTAAACTTGAATTTTATGATCTTGAATATGACTAGTGAGTAGTTTTCTTATTCAGTTATGAGGTAAATTGATTATTCTTGGGAAAAGCATGTTGTGAGATTTTTGAACCTATTATATAATTGTTGATTAAGTATCCAAGATTCTCTGAGCACATTATAATGATTGTTTGTTTAATTAGATAGGGTGCACACTATTTAGTTAAATTAAATAATCTACCGCCGGATTAAAAACATAAGTCCGTAATTGCTTGTGGAGTTAATCACTAGGGATATAGGAGAATCAAGGTTTAAGTTAAATAAACCGCGCTAAGTGAGTTTGTTACTTAATGTTGACTCAAATCTTTCTAGATATTAATGCTGCTATTAAAACTTAATCTATAGCGCTGAGCATAGGTAAATTTTGATAGTTAGAGATTAATTAAGACGCTGAGCCTTTAATTAACAACACAGTAAGGAAAGATAGGTGTAATTGGACGCTGGGGAATTACATTACGGTTGACTACTTAATTTACAATGATCTTAAATAATCAATGATCAACATCTAAATCCAAGAATAATTAAATGCCTCGTAACTGAAGCTTTTTGCTATTTGTTTTTGATATTTAATAATTCCTGTTTTCTTTATTTTAGAATAGTCTCCAAAACCCCCAATTTTCTTCTTTTTCCTAAACCTTAGGATTAGATTTTTAATTTAATAATTAACTTAAATAATTCAGTCTCTGTGGGTTCGACCCTTGCTCCGCTATCTACATAGTAGAGTTAGAAAATTTTATTTTTGGTGACTCACGACACTCATCAATGCCACCAATACTTACTAAGCAGCATCGCCACTATCTTCAAACCCTCAACCTCCACCACCTCAGCCACAGGATCAACCATCTCAGCCATCAGCTACCTAGCAATCATAAGTCGAGGTATAACCTTGAGCAAGGGATGTGGTAGACAGAATCATGGGTTGACTAAAATAGTTTTAGAAGATGCATCCCCCAACATTCAAAGGATCAAGGACCAAACTGTGGTGGAAAACTGGTTGATGAAGCTCAACAAACTTTTCGAGAACATGGAGTGCAGAGGAAGTGGGTGGCATTGGCCACTTTCATGCTAAAGGATGAGGCCAAGTACTGGTAGAAGTCCACTAAGACAGTGTTAAGGGCCAATAATCCCGTGGCTACTTGGGAAGTATTTCTAGAAGCTTTTAATTGCAATGGAGGACTGGGATAAGCTAGAGAGTTCATCAAAGATGAAAACTTTTTAATAGAAAAATGGCCATGTGCTTCAAGTTCCCATATAATGTTGTCTTCCTTATCATGACACAAACATATACCAATAAGCCTATCACATAATTCTCTTAAAGCAACCCACTCCCACTAAAAAAGAGTTCTTTTAGAAAAGCATGTCCAATATTGATGCAAAAAACTGAAATTCCTAGAGTAAAAAAAAAGAAACTTTAGCAAATCTATCAGATGTAAGCAAGAATAACCTTAGAAAATCATCCTTCAAGGCCTTGTCTAAACACCATTTGTCGACCAAAACAGAACATCCTTACCAGTCTTCAGCAACCATTTGCAAGCCTCAGCTCTCATCAACTTCTTTATTTGGAGATCCCTAAATAAACAAAGCACATCTCTCCACATTACTAACATACCCCTTGAGTTAATGTTTGTAGGTAACCACTTCTGAACGTACTCCCTGTATTTTACCACCACTACCACCACATTTCTCCATAATGAATTTCCTTAAGTTGCATACTTCCACCACCATTTTGCAAGTAAGGAGAAATTCTTTATCTCTAAGTTTTGGAATCGAAGGACACCAAACTGTAAGTTCATCAAACAAGCCTAACATGCTTCTACACAATATGAAACATGTTAAACAAATAAAAGCGGAAGCGACAGGATCAACCTCCAGCCATTGCATTCTGTAACTCTGCTATTAAAGCGATTTTCGAATCTGACAATCTACTCTGGGTCGATCACAGGCCTTCCAAGCACTCTAAACCTCACTAGATGGTGTTTGTGTGTTTGAGATTAACGTACTTGGGGACCGGAAGGAGCCCTCTTTTTACTAACGAGAGCATGCTAATTATGGTAATAAAATCATGTTTTAACCATCACAAAATCGTGTTTTAATAGCCAAATATTGAGTTGAGATTCAGTGTGAAATTATGGACTATATTCGGAATTGGTCAACCAAATATTTATTTCATTATTGTGGAGATATACTAACATTCTCCCACTTGGTCCATATATTTCACTTATAGAAGAAACAAATTACATGAATCATGGCGACAGTTCCTCAAATGGTGAGTATTTTCTTCCATGTATTACTATGTAAAATGTTTCTAAATCAACCCATTTTTACTTATGAATAAACCTTATGTTTATTCTCGATCCAAACCACAAGGATATTTCTCAAATAAAACTTTAGTGTATACAAATCAAAATGAAAAACATCATATTATTAATAAGAGTTTCAATTACAATCAAAATGTGGGACCAAGTCCCATTCTCTCTACATGATCCTTAAATTTAAACGATGGCATGCCCTTAGTCAAAGGATCAACTAACATCAATTCAGTGCTAACGTGTTCAATGACGACTCTTTTATCTCTAACACGTTCTCTAATGGCTAAGTACTTAATGTCGATATGCTTACTTCGACTTCCACTCTTACTGTTCTTAGCCATGAATACCGCAGCTGAATTGTCACAATATATCCTCAGTGGCTTAGATATGGAGTCAACAACTCTAAGCCCACTAATGAAACTCTTAAGCCATACACCATGTGAGGTAGCCTCAAAACAGGAAACGAACTCGGCCTTCATAATGGAAGTGGCAGTTAGTGTCTGATTAGCACTCTTCCATGAAACAACTCCACCGGCAAGCATGAAGATGTAACCGGATGTTGATTTTCGGGTATCAACACAACCAACAAAGTCTGAGTCTGAGTAGCCAATCACCTCCAACTCATCAGTCCGTCTATACATAAGCATGTAATCCTTAGTGCCTTGAAAATATCTAAGCACCTTCTTCGCAGCTCTCTAGTGGTCCATCCCCGGGTCACTTTGGTATCTACCCAACACTCCGACAGCAAAAGCAATATCAGGCCTGGTACAGACATGTGCATACATAATGCTTCCAACAGTTGAGGCATATGGAATGTTCTTCATCTGTTCCCGCTCAAGATCATTTTTCGGGCACTGGTTCAAATTGAACCTGTCACCCTTCACAATGGGAGCTGGGCTTGGTGAATAATCTTTCATTCTAAATCTTTCCAATACTTTATTAATATAAGCTTCTTGTGACAGACCTACTATACCTCTATGTATGTCTTTATGGATGTTAATGCCAATGACATAAGATGCATCACCCATATCCTTCATATCAAAGTTCTCAGAAAGAAATTGTTTCACCTCACGTAGCATCCTATTATCATTGGTTGCAAGCAGAATATCATCCATATATAGCACAAGAAAACAAATCTTGCTCCCACTGACCTTCTGGTATATACATTGATCCATGATGTTCTCAACGAAACCAAATGAAGAGATGACTTCGTGGAATTTTAGATACCATTGGTGGGATGCTTGTTTCAACCCATATATGGATTTCTTCAGCTTACAGACCAAATGCTCACCATTACTAGAGGAAAAACCTTCAGGTTATTTCATGTAAACCTCTTCCTCTAGATTACCATTGAGAAATGCCTTTTTCACATCCATTTGTTGCAACTCTAAGTCAAAATGTGCAATAAGTGTCATATGACGCGGAGAGAATCTTTCTTAGATACAGGAGAGAAGGTCTCCTTATAATCGATTCCCTCCTTTTGAGTGAATCCTTTGGCAACGAGTCTTGCCTTATAACGCTCAATGTTGCCTAATGAGTCAGTCTTGGTCTTAAAAACCCATTTACAGCGTATAGCCCTAGCCCCATTAAGCAACTCGACAAGATCCCATACTCCATTAGATGCCATCAAATCCATCTCATCCTTCATAGCATCGAACCAAAGTTTTAATTCTTTGCTATTCATGGCTTGTGAAAACGTCTCTGGATCATTAACGGGCCCAATATTGAAATCATACTCTTGTAGATACACAATATAATCACTAGGAATAGCTGATTTCCTTTCCCTAGTAGACCTTCTTAATGTTGGTTCAACATTCTCCGAAGGATCATGTTATTCAAATGGTTGCTCATTCAATTCTGGTGTATCCAGAAGAGCTTCGTCTACTGGTAAGTTATCAACTACTTGTGGATCTTCAATGATTGGTTGTTCAATGTCCAGCTGTACTGAAGGGACATTGTTCATGATAACCAATCCTTGACTCAAGTTAGAGGGTTGATCTCTCACAGAAACTAGTTCTTGAGATTGATCGCTCCCACTAACTAAGTCATTTTCAAGAAACTTAGTGTTCCTTGATTCCATAATTCTAGTGCTATGAGATGAAAAATAGAATCTGTAGCCCTTAGACCGTTCGGCATATCCAATGAAATACCCACTTATGGTCCTAGATTCCAGTTTCTTTTCCTGTGGGTTGTAAATTCTTATCTCAGAAGGGCATCCCCAAATGCGCATATGACTCAAACTCGGTTTCCAACCTTTGAATAATTCAAAAGGCATCTTTGGAACAGCCTTAGTTGGAACCTGATTTAATATATACACTGCCGTTTTAAGAGCTTCAATCCATAAGGACTTAGGCAACTTCGAGTTGCTAAGTATACTATGCACCATTTTCATCAAAGTTCGGTTCCTTCTTTCTGCAACACCATTCTGATCTGGTGAACCAGGCATGGTATATTGGGCAACAATCCTATTTTCTTGAAGGAACTTCGCAAATGGTCCAAGTGCTTGTCCATCTTCAGTGTATCTACCATAATACTCCCCACCTCTATTAGTTCTTACTATCTTTATGGGTTTTCCACATTGTTTCTCTACTTCAGCCTTAAAGATTTTAAAGGCGTCTAATGCTTCGTTCTTGTTATGAAGCATGTAGAGATACATAAACCTCGAGTAATCATCAATAAAGGTGATGAAGTATTTCTGACCATATGCATCAATGTCTGGACAACATATGTCAGAATGTATGATCTCTAATATGGTTGAACTCTTATTGGCACCTTTCTTAGACTTGTTGGTTTGCTTACCCTTAATGCAATCAGCACAAGTGTCAAAATCAGTAAAATCGAGAGTACTAAGTATTCCGTCATTTACCAATCTCTTAATTCTATTTATGGAGATATGACCTAATCTCCGGTGCCATAACGTGGAGGAGTCCTCATTCATAACACAGCTTTTAGTGCCAGTTTGAACATGCAAGGCATTATGAGCAGTGCCAGTTTGCAAATCAATAGAGAAAAGACCATCACATAAGGTACCATTTCCAACAATATCAAACTTAAAATATATCAATACTGATTTATTTGAAAATTGAAAGGAATATCCATAAGGTACCAGCTTAGAAACAGAGATTAAATTTCTCGAGAAACTACGAATATAAAAGGTCTTTTCTAATTCCAAAACAAAACCACTCTTAAGAACTAAAGTGCATATTCCAACGCCTTCAACATGCGAGCACATCTTGTTTCCTGAATAGATGCTCTCCTCATTTCCTACTGGCTTCCTTAGGTTTGTCATACCTTGTAAGGAAGTCGAAATGTGAATTGTAGATCCAGAATCAATCCACCATGTGTTATGATTAACCTCAACCATATTTGATTCAAAACAAACATATGAGAGTGGATTACCTTTCTTAACGAGCCACTGTTGAAGCTTGGCACAGTCCTTCTTCATCCCTTCTTTTTACAGAAGAAACACTTGCACTCTTTCTTAATGTCAGCTTGTGCAGGGATTTTCCCTTTTCCCTTGTTCTTGGCTCGATCCTTGGTCTTTCCTTGGCCTGCAAAAAATGCACTCTTACCTGATTCCATAAGCAGTCTTCCCTCCTCTTGAACACACATGGTCATCAATTCATTGATGGTCCACTTATCCTTATGTGTGTTGTAGGATATCTTGAATGGTCCATACTGCTTTGGTAGAGTGTTCAGTATATAGTGCACAAGAAAAGATTCAGACATCTCCACCTCTAGCTTCTTGAGTTGGGCCGCTATATCTCTCATGGCCATTATGTGCTCACGCACTCCTTTGACACTGGTGAGCCTCATCAATGAGAACTTCATTATTAGGGTGCTGGCCAACGCTTTGTCTGAAGTGACAAACTGATCATCTATGGCCTTCAGTAAGGTCCTAACGTTGGTATGCTGTTCGACTGAACCACGTATCCCAGCAGATATCTTTGTCTTAATATACATGACACTAAGGCCAGCATTCATGTAAAGCTACTTGAGCAAGAGTGCTGGTCTCAGTCAATACGGGCTCGTCTTTCCTTATAGCATAGTCTATATCCATGCACCCTAATTGAAGGAGAATTCTCTCTTTCCAAACCTTGTAGTTCTCTCCATCCAGCTTGGGAACTTCTAGGTTAATACTAGCCTGAGGAAACACTGCATATAGAAAAACAACATGCTTATGTATCTAGAATTTTTTAGGCAAACTTAATTATGTCTACCAATGTAAACATATTTTATTAATGAATCTCAGACATAAAACTTGCCTATGGGCTAAAGTTCTAATTCTAATAGATTCATATCATAATGATAAAACTATCAAATTATATCATTTCCTAATTCCTGTGGGTAAATTAAGAAACTAATTTGATATTTTATCCTAATTAGTTATAAAATTACAATAAAAATTCTTGTGGGATAAAATTTATCATACCCTTATAACTAATTATAATTTATGTCTAATATCATTATGTGATTTTACAAATATAATTTTACTTAATTAAGGTTGCTGTGGCTAAGCCTCAATTAAATAAATTATAATCACTTAGACATATTGGTAAAATTCTAAGTTTATTCATATTTTAAAAATTGCAATTAACACAAGGCAATTTTAATTCCAAATAATACGAATAACTTAGCTACATGTGCTTCTAGTATAAAAATAACAAAATTATACACATTCAAAATGAGTAGATATATACATTCAAATCAAATTTTCATAACTTAATCATAATTTTATGATAATTTTCACAAAATTATTCAATTTAAAATTAAAGCATTTATAAAAATTTCAAATTTATGAAAAATCCTCATAAAATCCAAATAATGAGAAGTTTTCATAATTATATTAATTTTGTGAAAATGATTTAATTATTCATAAAATTATGAAAATTACAGAACTGAGATTTGATATAAAACTATCAAAAATATAAGAATTTGGCCTAAATTAAATAATTTCAATTACTTAAATTAAATAAATCCTTAAGGCCTAAAATAAAATAAATCAAATGGCCTTTTATTTAATCTATATGTCCAAATAATTAACCAAAAGGGCCCAAAATAAATGGCCCAAAACTAACCAAAGAAAACCCAAATAGTGGCCCAAATCCGGATGGCCCAAAGGGTTTCTTTTTTCCTTTTTTTTTGAACAGTGTGGTTTCACTGTGTAACCAAGGTGCGAGCGCGTGAGATCCATGCGCTCGCTTCGGGCGTGTGAAATGCACGCGCCCACATTTCATTTTCACCATCGGGCGCGTGATATCCAAGCACCCGTTCACACCATCGAGCGCGTGGATCTCACGCGCCTGCATCCTCTTCTTCGCCCGAACGGGCATTTTGCAGAATTTTTGGGTCTTTTGACCCGACCTGACACAAACTCGTTCAAACAGTCCCGTTTTTCATGTATTTTTCATCCCTAGAGCTCTCCAATAATAGATCTAAATTATTTGAGCCAAAATCACATGAAAACAGAATGAGTTTCAAGGAATCCGAGACTTAAAGTTTCAAAATATGAGTTTTTATGGCTTCTTTCTACAGATCTCTAGCAAGACAGAGGTTAAACTACGGCTCTAATGCCAAATGTAAGTTCATCAAACAAGCCTAACATGCTTCTACACAATATGAAACATGTTAAACAAATAAAAGCAGAAGTGACAGGATCTAACCTCCAGCCATTGCACTCTGTAACTCTATTGTTGAAGCGATTTTCGAATCTGACAATCTACTCTGTGTCGATCACAGGCCTTCCAAGTACTCAAAACCTCACTAGATGGTGTTTGTGTGTTTAAGATTAACGTAATTAGGGACCGGAAGGAGCCCTCTTTTATTACTAACGAGAGCATGCTAATTATGGTAATAAAATCACGTTTTAACCATCACAAAATCGTGTTTTAATAGCCAAATATTGAGTTGAGATTCAATGTGAAATTATGGACCATATTCGGAATTGGTCAACCAAATATTTATTTTATTATTGTGGAGATATACTAACACAAACTTCCTTGGTTGATAGACCTTGCCCCATTCCCCCCCTCCCAAAAAAAAAAGTTCCTCTTAGTTTTATCAATTCTCCCAATGACACCTTTGGGAGCTTTGAATATGGACATAAAGTAAAATGGGAGGCAGGATAACACTGAGTTAATGGAGATACTCCCACCAAATGAAAGAAATTTCTTTTCCATAAGACCAAATTTTTGCTTCACTTTTTCCATAATAGGTTCCCACATTGCACTTCTCTTTAGATTAGCACCAATGGGAACCCCTAAATATCTAAATGGGAGAATCCACCTGTTGCAAAAAATGTAAGCCAAGTCTTCTACCAAGTGATTATCAATGCTAATGGAAATAAGAAAGGATATCCCAAAGTTCAACTTCAGGCCAAAAGCAAGTTTAAAACATTTTATCAATTTTTTAACATTGGTAGCTTTGGAGACGTTAGCTCTTAAGAAGAGTATAATGTCGTTTACAAACTGTAAATCGGACAACGTTAGTGAGCTAGAAAAACATGAAACACTTTACGGAGATTCTAGTTTTCAGCTTTTAACAACATCAAATGTAAGGCTTTTGCCACCAATATGAACAGTAATGGAGAAATTGGATCACCTTGTCTCAATCCTTTCTCCATGTGAAATTGGTTGGTAGGTGAACCATTAACCAAAACATCCATCCATGCCGTTGATAAACACTTCATGATCCAATTTTGCCATGTCAGATCAGACCAGACCTTATCAGTTTCATGACATGGTCCGAGAACACTCAAGAAGCTTTATCAAATGCTTTCTCAAATTCTAGTTTTAAAATGAAACCACGCCTTACTATCTAGGCATTCCTTCCTAAGAGAGTCAATGATGTCATTAGCTAGGAATATCACTACAAAAAAAGAGACTTTCAGCGACGGAATTAGCGACGGAATTTTCCGTCGCTAAAAGTCTGATTCCGTCGCTGAAGGGTTTTAGCGACGGAATAATTCCATTGGAAAAATCAATGTCGCTGACGCTCATTCCGTCGCTGAAAGAACATTCCGTCGCTAATTAGCGACGGAATTTGTTCTTATCAGCGACGGATTTTTTTTATCACCGACGGACATTTTCTGTCGCTAAAATGAAAATCAGTCACTTATAATCCGTAGGTAAAAATATCAGCGACGGAATTTTCCGTCGCTAATTTTATTTTTATTTTTAAATTTTATGAAAATGTTCCGTCGCTAAAAATTTTACCGACGGAATATTCCGTCGCTAATAATAGAATTTTCCGTTGCTAAATACTTTTACCTACGGAATTTTCCGTCGCTAATAATAAATTTTTTCCGTCGCTGAATGTTATCAGCAACGGAATATTCCATCGCTAATAATAAAAATTTTCCGTCGCTGATTGTTATCAGCAACGGAATATTCCGCCGCTAATGCTATTATTTCCGTCACTAATTTCTTTGAATTTTGTCGCTAATAATATATTTTTTCATCATCATCTATTATTTATACATTTCGCTACCAAAATGTTAAATTCCAAAATTATTTCCAAAAATTTTCTGAAATATATTTAAATTTAAGCTTAAGCTTAAGCTTAAATTCATGTTAAAACCCTAAATTCATGACTATAGCAACATTTAAAAGACCTTAATACATAAACATAAATTCCGAATAAAAATAACTTTAAACATTTAATTACAAATTTTCTACTAATATTATTGTAAATACAAATAAACAAAAATAAACTAAATAAACTAATTAAACAAATAAACAACAATAAACACATATATATTTTAAATAAATATATATTTTAAATAAACAAATTAAACAAATACACAAAAATTAATAATACTAATTCAATCAATCTATTAATATCATATAATTAGATACACTAAAACAACAGTAAATTTTCATAATTAATAATATTATGACCAAATTAAATTTACATAAATTTTATTTATATATTTAAAATCTAACAAAAATAACTTTAAACATTTAATTACAAATTTTCTATTAATATTATTATAAATACAAATAAACAAAAATAAACTAAATAAACAACAATAAACACATATATATTTTAAATAAATATATATATTTTAAATAAACAAATTAAACAAATAAACAAAAATTAATAATACTAATTCAATTAATCTATTAATATCATATAATTAGATACACTAAAACAACAATAAATTTTCATAATTAATAATATTATGACTAAATTAAATTTACATAAATAAATTTATTTATCACTCGATTAAAAGATTCTTAGCGATTAATTGGCAAGGGTTTTCGTAGACTTAATTGTACATGGTGAGTAGTTATCTTTCATTTCTACACACGATGAATACGTCAAGATAGATGAATGCTGGGCTTCCATTTTATTACTTTGGGTACTGCGTCGAGAGTTCAAAGTGATTTTAACTTTCGAAAAAGCTTTCAACTTCAGTAGCTGACATACACAAAAAAAAAATCATGATAATTGTGATTAATGACATGTTATTATCATGTTTAAGGCTTTTTTTTTCTACATTGCAATTAACCAAAAGCAAGGCTGAGTTCCAACTGTACCATTAAAACAGAGCTGGCTACTTTCTTTTTTTTCAGAACCCATTTCCATGTAATTGCAAAAGAAAATAAACTCGAATTAAAGAAATTATGATATTTCCTTGCAATTGCATCCAAGATGAAGTTGAGAATACATCAAAAAAAGATTTAAAGAACAATAACAGATAATTAACAACTCAACAAAATACCACATTTTACAAGGCAGAAGTGCCTAAGCCTATATTACCCAAAACTTTTTTAGCAGCCAATCACCATAAATTAAAAATAAACAAACTAACAAACAAATAAATATATCTTTTAAATGTAAAAATAATACAATTACTATATACCACTGTATGACCGACGGTAGGGACAATCGGTGGCGAGTCCGCGACGGTAGGCAGCAACGGCAGCAAACGGCGGTTGCGGGGGGCGGGCAACAGCAGCGGCACCGATGGGCGCAGTGGCAGTGGGGGAGGGGGCTGTTTAGCTTTTTTTCTTTACACACTAGGAGGCGTCGGTGGTGAGGAGAGGAGAGAGGTGACCGGCGGCGGGTGGAGGGGTAACGGACTGGCGGCGAAGCTTCGGTGGGGCAAGGGACCGGCGGCGCATAGGAGATAGGGAGGAGAAAAAAAGGAGAGGAGAGAAAAATGATAGGCACGGGCGGGAAGAAGAGCAAAAAAGGGGGAATCACGAATTTCAAGGTATTAGCGACGGAATTTCCGTCGGATTAGCGACGAAAAAATTCAGTCGCTAATTTTTTTTAACTTTTTTCTGAGATAATTTGGAGGGAAATTAGCGACGGAATTTTTCCGTCGCTAATTTCGTAGCTAATGACCTTTAGCTACGGAATTAGCGACGGAAAAATTTCGTCGCTAATTTCTACACTTTTTTCACAGGAGGGAAATTAGCGATGGAATTTTCCCGTCGCTAATTCCGTAGCTAATGACCTTTAGCTACGGAATTAGCGACGGAAAAATTCCGTCGCTAATTTTTCTTTCAATTTTTCATGTTCTGTTAAGGAAAATAAGTGTGGAAATTAGCGACGGAATTTTTCCGTCGCTAATTCCGTAGCTAATGACCTTTAGCTACAGAATTAGCGACGGAAAAATTTCGTCGCTAATTTTTCTTTCAATTTTTCACGTTCTGTTGAGAAAAATAAGTGTGGAATTTGGCGACGGAAAAAACCGTAGCTAATGACGTTTAGCTACGGAATTAGCGACGGAAAAATTCCGTCGCTAATTTCTATACTTATTTTCGCAGGAGGGAAATTAGCGACAGAATTTTTCCGTCACTAATTCCGTAGCTAATGACCTTTAGCTACGAAATTAGCGACGGAAAAATTCCGTCGCTAATTTTTCTTTCAATTTTTCACGTTCTGTTGAGAAAAATAAGTGTGGAATTTAGTGACGGAATTTTTCCGTCGCTAATTCCGTAGCTAATGACCTTTAGCTACGGAATTAGCGACGGAAAAATTCCATCGCTAATTTCTATACTTATTTTCGCAGGAGGGAAATTAGCGACGGAATTTTTCCGTCGCTAATTCCGTAGCTAATGACCTTTAGCTACGGAATTAGCAACGGAAAAATTCCGTTGCTAATTTTTCTTTCAATTTTTCACGTTCTGTTGAGAAAAATAAGTGTGGAATTTAGCGACGGAATTTTTCCGTCGCTAATTCCGTAGCTAATGACCTTTAGCTACAGATTTTTCCATCGCTAATTTCTATACTTATTTTCGCAGGAGAGAAAGTAGTGACGGAATTTTTCCGTCGCTAATTCCGTAGCTAATGACCTTTAGCTACGGAATTAGTGACGGAAAAATTACGTCGCTAATTTCTATACACT
The DNA here is from genome assembly GCA_031772115.1 of Heritiera littoralis. Taxonomy (NCBI): domain Eukaryota; kingdom Viridiplantae; phylum Streptophyta; class Magnoliopsida; order Malvales; family Malvaceae; genus Heritiera; species Heritiera littoralis. The sequence goes on along the minus strand of JAPDPK010000060.1, from coordinate 1,456,315 downwards.
TATTTTTTAAGGCGTTATAAAGGGAAATTAGCGACGGAAGTTTTCCGTCGCTAATTCCGTAGCTAATGACCTTTAGCTACGGAATTAGCGACGGAAAAAATTCTGTCACTAATTTCTACACTTATTTTCTCAGACATTATTAAGGGAAATTAGCGACGGAATTTTTCCGTCGCTAATGACCTTTTGCTACGGAATTAGCGACGGAAAAATTTCGTCTCTAATTTCTATACATGTTTTGGGTTTAGCGAAAGAAATTTCCGTCGCTAATTCCGTCGTTAATATTTTGGCACAATTGAATAGTATCTCCCGCCATAATTAGCGACGAAATTAGCGACGAAAAATATTCCGTCGCTAATTACCGACAAATTTCTGTCGTTAATCCGTCGCTAATTTCGAAATAAATTTCGTCGCTAATCCGTCGCTAATACTACTTTTCAGCGACGGAAAAATTCCGTAGCTAAATTTTCGTCACTGAAAATCAATTTTCTTGTAGTGTATGCCATCCAAAATTTGCCTTTCAGCTATAAATGCACTCTGTATGTCATTGATCAAGTTTCTTATAATAGCCTTCAACCTTCTCGTCAAGATCTTTTTGAGTGTTTTATACATTGAATTGACAAGGATGGCTAGCCTAAAATCTTTAAGATCTCCTAGTTCATCAGTCTCTGGGACTAGAGTAATGAAAGTTGAGTTAACACATTTTTTCAACTTTCTTGAACTATGAAACCTATCTAGAAATTCCATCACCTCATCCTTTAAAAAAGTTCCATCCTTCTTTAAAGAAGTTCAAGTTCAACCCATCCTGGGGCCTAAGATCCATCGCAGTGAAAAAAATAAAGATAACATAAGAAGTAGTTAAAAATAAGAGTACGGTAGAATGGGTTACAGTTGGAAAAGCATAGCCTTTTTTCATAGACTACCATAAAAAACAAAGTTTTTGAGTTTTTTTTTTTAATAGTGAAATGTAGTCTATACTCTATACCTTAAAAAAATAAAAATTTATCTATTCATCAAAACAAACTATACATCTCTTTAAAAAAAAAAAAAACTATACATCTCTTGGTAAAACATAATCTATTAATCTTGAAAACAATTTGTTTTAAAATAAATTCAAATTTATTAATAAAGTAAACATTACATTTAAAACAAAATGCATAGTTTATATTACACTAAGGAAGACTACGTTTACTTTATTTAAGTATAGTTTATATTATATTAAAGAAGACTATGGTTCTTCACAAACGTAATCTATGATACCTGAAAAAAGACTATGTTTGAATAGACTGTAATCACAAAAAATGTAATCTTTTATGATCATAAACTACAATTTTTAAATGTAATCTTTTAACATTTTTACAATAGTGACTTATTTGTCTCCAATGGTAAAAAAAATTGTCGCAATCTTACAATAAGGTTCTTAAACTTATTAGTGTTATCATTTAAACTTAATTTCATTCAATTCATTTGTTCATTATATATTTCACTGCTGAATATATATATATATATATATATATATATATGTACATATATTTATATTTCAACTAAACAAAGGTAGTCTCCGATTAGATTCATTTGAGTCTAGTAATTGGTTTTTCTTTTTAAAATTCAAGTTCGAGATCGAATATGTAGTCCATATAAATGTAGTGGCATAGCCTAGTATGTATCAAAAGTTAGGGTTATTTGACTCCATTGGAATTTGAAATTTTTTTAAAAATAGCTCCTTGCAATGGCGGTTACAGTCTTTGTGAACAATCTACCACAAGAAATGCACTGGCAATGGCTCATGAGAATATTTATGAGATTTGAGAGAGTTCTTGATGTGTTCATACCTTATAAGAGAGACTTTAGAAGGTGAAAGATTGGCTTTGTCAGATTTGGTTCTCTTGGTGAAGCCAATAGAGCTGTTTGGAATTTAAATGGAGTATGGATACTAAACAAGAAAATTGGAGTTAACTTGGCAAGATACCATCTGAGAGATAAGTTCTGGAAAAAGAAGAGAGACATATTAAACAACAATGTGAAGGTTAATCAGGTGGCAAACAATCCAGGGATGGAGTCCATATCTCAAGTAATTGATCATGAAGTAAAAATGCAGATGAATCAAGGGGTGTCAAACCAAAGTACTTAAAAACTTGCTGGAGGAAATTGAAAAACTTACATTCAAGCTTTTCTTGATGGCGATGATAGATGTAATGACTCTTCACCATCCAAAAGCGAACCAAGTGAAGATAGAATAAAGAACTGTATAGGAGAAATGGATATTGAGAAGCTTTACTGGTTGAAGAGAAGTTTGGTTGGAATTTGCAACAAGAATATGGAACAAGGTATATCTGCAAACAAGTAAGAAGGGAAGGCGTTTGTGGGCTGACCATTAGAAGAATCTCAGGGAAGATCTTCCTAATCACTTTTATTGGTCAAGACCAGTTTGAAGGTATGAAGGAAGATGGTTGGAAGTGGTTGGAAAGATAGTTCCATGACCAAGTTTAGAGTGATGATAACAGCAGAAGAACATGGATTAAATGTTACGGCGTCCCTATTCATGCATGGTGTTTGTCTACATTCCAAAATATTGCCAACACAATGGGAGAATTTGTATGTATGGATTGAGAAACTCTAAAAATGAATTCCTTTTTCAGAGGAGCTATGCAAGTCATATGCAATTCTTCATGTAAAATTGATGAAATTATAAATTTAGAGGTAGGTGATAAAATTTTCAAAATTCGAGTCTCAAAAGTCGAGCATGAATTGGTTTCATTATTCCTGTGCTGTTTTAAGAATCAGAAGTAATTATCTTTTTCAATTCAAAGAGGTTGTTCATGTCCCCCTTCTGTTTCCAATTCATTTCCAGATGAGACGGCGTTCAGAGGGAGGAACCTGTTGATGAAATTGTATATGAATTGGCGGTTGAAGGAGCAAACAACATGCCCGTTCAAGGAATTAATGAGTCGCCCTTGGAAAATGTTGAGGTTGTTGCTTTTGAGGTTAACTGTCAACAAATTAATGATGAGCTAGATTTGATTTTGAATAGAGAAAATGGAAATGGAGTGAGTTCTGAGCAAACAAATTTTGTAGATGATGTCTTGCGAGCCTAAGTAAAAATGTTTAAAGAAGTGGGCTTGGGTTTTTCCTTGAGTGACCCAAATCCTATGGTTGCTCATAATTCATCTTTTATCAAAGGCCTGGTTTTGATAGTCCAGATGAAGACAATGGGACTTTGTGCTTGGTTCAATATAGTAGCCCAATTGTTGCCCGGCCCGGGGACCAATCAGTTCAATCGGTTGATGAATCTCAAGACTGTCGTGGAGCCATAGCTGGGAATGTCAAAAAGAGCAAGAGAGTCATTTCTGTTTCTTCTCTTTAATTCGTTGATGTTGTCTCTGGAAAGAAGAATTCAATATCATTAAAGCCCAAGGGTAGAAAGAGTAGAAAAAAAGCAAATTTCTCTAAGAAAAAAAAGAACACTTTGATGGGGGATTGCTCGGATAATCGTAATTTTTATAAGATGAGATTTCGGATGAGGATATTAGGAATAGAAACAGAATGTTAAGAAAAGAGGCACAAGCTACTTTGGAGGTGGCGAGATTATTGGGCCTATCTATAATGGCAGATGAAGATGAGATTATTAGAAGTTTGATGGAGGCTAAAATCGAAAATATGGTGAAGAGTATTTGTCGAGAATAGTGGGTCTCGGGCTTTGTCTTTTTATTTTGATTGGGGGTTCTTTTCTTTTCAATGAAGGTCATTTCTTTTAATGTTAGAGGATTAGTCTCTATGCCTAAGAAAATGAGCTTAAAAAATTGCTTAATATGGAGAAGCCTACAGTGAACGAATGCCCCAAAATTGTCCAAGTTTAAGATTTTCAATTTGCTATCACTTTGCGATGTTCTTTGGCTCGTAGATTTGGGGCTCTATAGGATTATTATGCTTCAGTCCAATTTATTCTCAAGTTTGCTCTTGCGGAAGAATGTGTCGCTGGTGTGATGGGAGCGAGGATGATAATGTCAACATGGGATGCTCTGTAGGTCTTTTGCTCTTGAAGAATTTGTGGTTGCTCTTCCCTGGTTGGGTGTTTTTTGGAGGAGTTTGGTTCTTGTGATTTAGCAAGACTCCTTTATTATGAGTCTATTGTGGCTGATTTGTTGATCGGTGTTGCTTCCTCCATTTTTTGGGGCTGTTTGGTCCTAAAGCTAAGAACATTCAGTTAGTTGTTATAATGCTTCCCAGGTGCTTGTTGTTTTGCCCCTTCGAGCCACGTTACTTTCGCTCTTTTGTTTCGTGTTGTAAGCTGCTATGCTTGTTATATTTTCATAGTGGTTGGACTCTACCTCTAGCCCATTCAATAAAACTTTGCTTTTCAAAAAAAAAAGAAATTTGAAATTTTTGTATAATTTATTTATAATATAGGATAAATTATAAATTGATCCCACAAAAATTATAATTTGAGACAAATTGACTACACAGAAATAAAAATTTAGAAATAAATACGTAATAAAGTAAAATTAATTGAGGCCAAATATAGTTAGTGAAAAATAGAGATAACATAAGAATTACTTTTTTTTTGTTACAATGGAAATATTAAATAACTAAGGTAAGGGTGAGGTTACTTGGATTCGAAACTAAGACTTATAAAATGCCACGACGCATCCTTAACCAATTGGTCAAGAGGTTGTTAGCTAAAAAGTAGTTAAAGCTAGAAAACTATTAGTATTGTTAATAAACTAGGATATACACACACACACACTTGAACTAATGCTGATTTTAGAAAATGCCATTGCAAGTATATAATTTAGTTTTTAAAGTTATTAGTACAAGAAAAATTGTGATTATCTTCTAGTATTACACGAAAAATTAATGAATTACATCAAATAGATAAAAACAACTAAACAAGGAACCAACATATAATTGGATATCTAACATAAAATTGGACTAAAACCACATATGATGAGACTACAAGCCTAAGACCTCAAAGTTCAAAGATTTCCGCCTTATCATTAAGTCATGACTTCATTGGTAGTATACAAAGAAATTTTTCAAAAATAAAAAAATAAAACTTTGTTACTTAAACCAATAGGATATTTGGTGAATAATTATTTGATTATATATATTGAAAATACATTTAAATATCAATGATCATATATTTTCAAAATATGAAAACTTTTCACTTCAATTGTAAAAAGACATTTTATATGGAAGATTTATTTTTTGAATTATTAGTCCATATCAATGGTTTAGTTTTTAAATTCCACAACAACGATTAGATGTACGCCATAGGTTTATTTATTAATTGAAATAATTCATTAATTTTTAAAATATATCTTGGTAGATATATATTAACTCTTCAATTTTACTTGTGAAATTTAAAATGTTATAAGATAATTTTCATTTTCTTTTTGCTAATTGCACTTAATTTTTATAATGACAATGTAATTATATAAAGATTTTGTATGAAAAATTTTATATTCATATATTTATGAATTTTAAAAGATAATTTTCAATTCCTTTATATATATATATATATATATATATATATATATTTAAATTTTCATCGATTAAGAAATACAAAGTAATAAATGATTTAAAAAACAAAAAAATCGGATATTTGAGAAAAAAAGATATAAAGTTACAAGAATTTTAACAAAATAAAAATAAAAATATAATGAAAAAAGCATCATTATTTTTTGATCCGACTAAATAATATTTTTTACTGCATCACTGTATAGATGTCATAATTTTTAATATTTTAAAATTAGAACTATATTTTGCGCTACTATTTTATCATTTCAAAGAATTTGAAAATTAAAATTATAAAAATATAAATTTATTATAAAAGAATCAAATTCGGGTTGAAATGAAGTCGACCCCATGAGCTTTGGTGGATAACCTCTAAGCTGGAGGGATACATACATGCATCGAGGAGGAAATTGATGACATAATATATAGACTATTCAATATGCATGCAAGCGTTGAATGATTAAGAATCCAATCCAGCAGGGAAGGACTCCACCCAGGATATTAATCGCAAAAAGAAAAAACTGAAGGCGAAGCGTGCAATTCAATCAAGCAAATTAACCAGAAACCTCTCAAGTCGTACCCGCATGTGCAATGTCGAGCTGTGGCGACTGCGTCTGCGTTTCCAACCGTTGTTATTTGGACCAAACTGCATACACTAACAGAATTAATTCGAATTCTAACAATTTTAGGAATATAAAATTTACGCCGTCCAATCCGATGGGAAAATCCCAAGAAGTTTTAGTAGCTGTTTTTCCGAGCCTTGCTTTAGGAGCAATCAAATAACCCCTTAGTCTTATATATTTTAACATTTTTATTTTCTCGGGATTGTTTGTTGCTATTTTTAATTTCATTTCGAATTAATTAACTTTGTAGAATGTAGGCCTTGTCCCAACTCTATGTGCAGCGCGTGGATCATTACATTATTACCCTCAGCTCAGCTGCCATAAATTTTAATTTAAATGCTTTATTTTAAGGGAGTGAACAATGTTAGACACATATAGAGACATCAAGATTTACGTGGTTTGACAATGTGTTTACATTCACGAGATAGTTATGAGTATGCTGTCATGTAAATGGTGTGAACTGGACTATTCACTAGATACAAAACTCTTGATAGAGTTGGTTGGGTGGCCTGGTGCGACCAGAGTACAAGTAAGTAAGAAAGGAAATAGGCCTAAAGTAATATTGACAGAGCTTGGGAAGGAATAAGAGCCAAAAGCTTTGGAATAAGAGCATATATAGGTAAGTAAGGGGCATTGAGATCGTGCCATGTGTCATCATCTTGTAGAGTCTGACTATCTGAGTGGAATCAGTCTGTGTTCAAGCCATGAGACAGGAGAAACTAGAAGACTAAGTAGGATCTGGGTTGGGCCTATTAGCTAGGCTAGGCGTGCAATCTTTAGGCTAAGTCCATCCCTAACACTAAGTCCCCTTTTAGACCATAATTGAGTAACAATTAAAGTCCTAACTTGTTGAAATGGCTTGAGTGGAACTTTGTCATGTTGCATGATCATGTCATTTTTGGCTTGTTGCCTTGTCGAGATGGCCTCATGTTGTCGTTTTTGTTAAGTTAACCTTTTCATCATTGAAATTTTGACACCTTTTAGTAAAGTTTAATGTTTCTTTGGCACAAATGCCTTTTCTTTCTTACCTCTGGTTATTCATCTCTTCTTGTAAGCTTTGGCTTTGTTTGTTGTGGATTCTAGCATAGCTAGCATTGATTTGTTCATATTTTTAGCTTTATTAGCTACAGTGACTTGACTTTCGTCATGCTTAAAGCTTCGTTCTTTAACTTGTTTTCTAATATGATGCTGGTTCTTTGCATGCCTTGAGCCCTAACTTGATAGCTTTTGCTCTTATAAGGATTTTGATTCCTTGCACACCTTGAGCCCTAACTTAATAGCTTCCACTCTTAAGAGGAGTTAGATTTCTTGCATGCCTCGAGCCCTAGCTTGATAGCTTTTGCTTTTATGGGGACTTTGATTCTTTGTGTGCCTTGAGCCCTAGCTTGATAGCTTCTGCTCTTGTTAGGACTTAGATACTTTTTGTGCCCTGAGTCATAACTTAATAGCTTTTGCTCTTTTGAGAAAATAGAGAGAGATTTGCATGCCTTGAGCTCTAACATAACTGCTTCTGCTCATAAGACTCAGATAAATTCATGTGCTTCAAGCTCTAGCATAACCGCCTTTTTACCTTAGGAGGACCCAAATAGATTCATGCACCCTGAGCTCTAGCATAGTTGCTTATGCTCTTCAGAGGACTTAGATAAATTCATGTACCTTGAGCTCTAGTCACAGTTGCTTATGCTTTTTAAGGACTTAAAAGATTTTTGGCCAAGGGGATGTAACATCCTTGCCTTTTTCATACTTGGACTTTACCATATTAGTCTATTATAATCAGGACAAGTTGAGGGAATGTCATATCCTCACCATCTGTTTGCTTTTAATTGATACTTTCAAAGATAAATCAAGGGAATGTTATACCCTCATCGTCCATATACTAGTACTTAACTTGCTTTAAAGATTAGCCGAAGGAATATTCGCATTCCATAGATTATAGCACTTGGGTGCTTTAAAGATTGGCTGAGAGAACGTTACTTCCTCTCCTTTCAAAGAATAATAACTGATATGCTAAGAAATTGGCTAAGGGAATGTTACCTCATCGCCTTTCATAGGATAGCAACTTATAATCATAAGAAATTGACTAAAGGCATGTTACATCCTTGCCTCCCATGAACTTGCATCAAACATGCAAAAGAAATCAGCTAAAGGACTGTGATGTCCTTACCTCATGCGATCTTATCAAACATGAAGTCTTAAAAATTGACCAAAGGCATGTTACATTTTTGCCTCCTGTAAACTTGCACTAAACATGTAGAAGAAATCGGCTAAGGGGATACTACGTCCTTGCCCGCCATACACTTAGCTTATCACTTTCAATCATGGCCAAAGGGATTTTATATCCTTGCCATTTGCAAACTTGAGCTTATCATCCTAACTTGTATCATGGAAACATCTATCTTTGGTTACTATGACTCTAAGCCTTGTCTCATTTGCTCTTACTTCATCTTTGCCCTTTGCAATATTAAGTTTCTCATGTTAACTTATGGCCAAGGGTTTGTTTATTCTTGTCCTGTCACAACTTTGAGCTTTTTATAGCTCTTGTTGCTCTTCCTTGCTTTCCGCAACCTTGAGCTTTTACTCTTTGGTGAAAGAGGATGTTCATCTTTATCTTGTGCAATTTCAACCTTTCACTTGCTTATTTTTTAGTCAATGAAGTGCTTACTTATTGTCTTTTGCAGGCTTGAATTATGGCTGAGGGAATATCTCATCCTTGCCTTCCGTGACCTTAAGCTTTATAAGCTTGCTTTGAACATGGAGGACAACTTGTTTTGGAGATCTTGTTCTCATCACTAAGGCTTTACTTATTCTTTGCCCTCCTTCCAAGTGATGATAACAATGAATGACTTTTATTGGTCACATCGATACTTAGCTTGTAACAAGATGTTCGGATACCCTATTATGCTGTCTTGTGTGCCTCTTGTTGGAGCACTATGTCACACCTTTATATGCTTATTTAAATGATTGTGCTAGCTCTCCATGTTTTTTTTTTTTTGTCTACTGAGCACTACATCATACATTTTGTTGAAATAGTTTCTTTACTTTTTGTAGTTGAGCTTCTCATTGCATACTTATACATTTTATTGTGCCTTCC